>OX438952.1:13518585-14879451 GCA_949316185.1 Pyrausta nigrata
GTAAGGGCAAAGTCATGAACTAAAGGTCATTGTTTAACAGATCATGTATTATCTTATAGCATATACCTAAGCTAAAGTAACGATACATAGTAACGGCTCATTCACGCGGGACACGTCATGATTCGTCATAACAGAAACACAGTTTATCTTCATGACGGTTGGACACAATGCCACGGTATAAATCTATCTATTGCGACGATGCAACAACAACAACAACCGAACAAGCGGCGATCCGTCACCAAAATTTCAAGATTACGATTCGTGTTTTTTGATGAATGTGCTAATTAAAAGATGATTCGTGTTTTGACTTATCTAACCGACATTTTTCACGAAAGTATTACCACCGTTAAAAAAGAAACGGATTGTGGAAAAAGATAATCCGTCAAAAACCACGGATCGTCCTTATGTGTACGAGTTCTTTTTGACGACCGTCTTGGTGCCGTCTTGTTCGCGCACCGGACTTCTAAACCAGGCGGTTGCGGGTTCGAATCCCGCAAGGGGCAAATGTTTGTGTGATGAGCACGAGCATTTGTACCTAAGTCATGGATGTTTATATGTATTTAAGTACTTCTATCCGTTATCCTAGTCACCATAGCACAAGCTCACGCTTAGTTTGGGGCTAGGTAATTGGTGTGTTTGTTGAAACAATTTTTATTATTATTATTATACTTACTTTTATTTTATGTAAGGATACGAAGAAGATTGAATGTAAGTTTTGGCGTATTCGAGCTACTTAATATTTCCACCTTCTATTTGTATATTTTAACAGAAGAGTTTTTCAATTTACTATTCTGATTGATTGAAGCCGAAGTCAAGAATAGCCTTCCTGACTGTGAATAAAAGGAATAGCTTATTTATTCTTTCTAGGTTTTGATGAGATATTGATTGACCTATGGATGATTTTTATAACAAAACACTTTTACACAGATAGATCTTCTAATATAAATACTTAATTAACAATATTAAACGATTTTCCGGACATATAATAGGCAACAGTATTTAGAAATGCATTTCCCTTACGTCATGCCGCAAGAAGCACCTGTGCCTTAAGTTATGAGTCAGTTAGCTTCCTGCCACACTATAATAATGGAAACACAGACGGTACTTTCACATTCTAAAAGATTAGAAGACAAATTACCCTTAGAATTTCAGCGCGGACAATCTTAACAGAGATTAACTGCCGTACTCAGCCGCCATAAAAATTGATCCTTTATTAAGTCTCATGCGGGCCTTTTCTAATTTATTGACAAAGAAAGTGACAAGACGAGACTTAATTAAAGTTTAAATTTAATTGACGACTCTAAGTGTGGCAGTAATCCAAGTAAGCAAAGGATAAAGTGCGCAATACACAGATGTGTACTTTTTTGTTCATTCCCTCTTTTTAAGTAGTCCGATGAGATGGAAAAACCACTTACATACACATTGGGTTGAACACACGTTTAACACAACATGAACATGACGTCAAGTTCATGTAGTGTATAACCGTATTTCTGTTCGCCGTCACAATCATATTGGAGGTTGAATTGCACGTCGAGACTAGGACTTAAAGGTCCCTTAAACTTGACTAGAAGGATCAAAATTAAACTAACATAAATCTTTAGATTTTCCTCTTCTTTCGTGTCTTATTCACGGAGAAGTACTTTTTTACTCGTCCATGGTCTTATTAAACCTTTTTTGGAGTGGGTCCTCCACTCCTTTCGGTCTAAAGCACGGTGTGTGTCCACTTAACCTTTAGCACGTGACTCTAGCACGTTTTGGATCCTCTGCTGGTCAGTTTTCCTCCACAAGTAATTTGCAATAAAATTATACATATTAATGTGCGCAATGTGTGTAAAAAACACAGGTGCACTCTCAGTTCCTTCTCTTTTAAAGTTCGGTGAGATGGCAATCCGACATGACCGGATAGTTCGGACACGTCACTTTTAAATAAAATGTAAATAAATCGCGAAGTAATTCGTATAATTTTGTCTTCACGAGCTCGACTATTCGCGTAAATATAAGAAACTATGAACGGACACAGATCAGGGACAGGACCATCAACTTTTAATTTGTTTCCCGAGCATGGGGGTGTAACACCATCATTTTCCTGATTCTAAGCTGTTTTAGAAAATTCAAGAAACGAAAATATGATGCTATAATAACAAGCCTACTGAATGAGTAGATATTATCGTCTGTGGCATTGTAGAGAGCCCAGTTATAACTTTACGCCAAAGTGCGCCTAGCTTCAAATATTGTTAAGCGAGCAAAATATTTGTTAGAACTTGTGGAACCACTTGGTCTAATTCCTGCTATTACTTATTAAGAAGCATTTTTATTTACTTACCTAAAGGACTTGTCCTCTTTTTGTATGGAGGCTGGTTTTTTATTCCAAGATATCACCAACCACCAATAACCTATAATTTATCAAAATTATAGGTTATTGGTGAGTATATTTTAAGCTACAAAAATATGAAACACGTAACCATAGAAATCAGAATTTTAAACGCCTCCATTTTTTAGGAAAAAATATGTTTATCATCATCCATTGATCACTTACTTGTATTTCCTGGCTGTATGGCTATGTACCATTGCCTTTCCACTGGTGGATAAATATTACTAGGTACTACCACAGATTATATAATAGGTACTACTGTCAATGGAATGACAATTTTGCTGACATTTTTTTTTCATGCGTTAATTGATATAGGCGAAGGTGCGGTTTCTGTACAGACAAAGAGAAAAATTAATTTAACTTTTTCTCTAAATCGGAGGCCTTAAAAAGTATATTAATTATGCAGAAAGGCTAGTTTTTGTGAACACTTTTATATAATATTTAGTTTATTCTGGTTAGAAATATTGACGAATAAAAAACCATTAACGGACAAGTCCTTTTTAAAGCTTTTTTATTTTTATTTATTTTTAGATGTGCTTGTCGCGCAATGGCGGCAGCGCTTTGGAAGTGATTTCAAAGTTAAGCAACCTACGGCGTGATCATGATTAGATGGGTGACCATTCCGACCATTTAAGTGACGTCCATGACAAACATCTCCGTTCTTTGAAAGGCACGTGAAGCAGTTGGTCCTGGCTAAATCTATTGATATTAGTCGTTAGGCCTAGTCAGAGGCCCTAGGGCGGCTTGATAAAATCTGACAGTAAGGTTTGTCACTTGCCTTAAAAACCCCCTCCACTCCACCAATCCGCACTGAGCCCGCATCGTGGAGTATGGCTCGTACCTTCTCATAGGTGAAGTGAGGCCTTTGCCCAGCAGTGGTATCTTTGTAGGATAACTTTGTTTTTTACTTTACTTTTACCTACATTTATTCATTTTTAATCGATAAAATCATTTTCATGTACAAATTATTGTTTCATGCGTAAAAATCACCAAGTTTTCGAAAAAAAATGCTGTTAGATATCATTAGCTACAAGTGATGTTTATCATTACATATAATAAAACAGTAAAACCAATGCGCCCAAACATTGAGTATTTTTACCAAAAACTAATTGTAGGTGATGTTAAAATAGCAACAGAATAGGAATCTACAACTTTTTTTTTGTATGTTTGTCTGTTAATCTGTTTGTCTGTTTGTCTGTTTGTCTGTTTGTCTGTTTGTACACGCTAATCTCCGGAACTACTAAACGGATTTGAATGAAACTTTTTTTATTGTGTAGCTATTGAGTCTGGGCAAATACTAGGTTATAACTTATTTTGAAGATCGGAGTACCTGACGTGGAACCTTAGCAGTACACTTAAACTAAGAGAGATATGAAAGCAGCGCCCTAAGAAAAATTATTTAGCGTGATGAGCATTTTCTACTGACGTACACAAATTGGAGGTCTGAAGCAACTGATATGGAACCCTAGCAGCTCAGCTCAATTATAAGAGATACGAATAGGGCACCTTAAAGAACATTGTTTAACATGATGAGCACTTTCTATTGATGTACACAGATTTAAGATCTGGAGCAACTGATATAGAACCCTAGCAGCTCAGCTCAACTATAAGAGATATGAATAGAGCGTCTCGGGGAACATTGTTCAGCGTGATGAGCATTTTCTATTGACGTACACAAATTGAAGGTCTGGAGCAACTGATATAGAACCCTAGCAGCTCAGCACAACTATAAGATATATGAATAGAGCGCCTTAGGGATCATTGTTCAGGGTGATGAGCTTTTTCAATTGACTAACACAAGTTGAAGGTCTGAAGCAATTGATATGGGTGAATTTCAACAAGGTTGATTTTTTTATCATTTCGGTGAACTTTTTTATTTTTAATTATTTTCGAATTCAAACAATGGTTTATGATATTTAATGATGTTGTTTATATCCACACGTAACGCCATCAAAATATCTTAATAAAATAAAAAGAAACAGTAGCTCAAAGTTTTGATGCCACTGAAATGAAAAAAACGATTCGCCGAAATGAAATAACTCGCCACCGAAATTAAAACACTTGTCCACCTACCAAAAACCTTCAACAAAATTACTTCTATCACTATAAAGTTTATGTAAAAGTTACTTTGAATGTTGAATAGAAAAAATAACAATATCAAGTTCAGTGAATATCTGTTAAAAATTTTGTGAAATTTTGGAAATCAATTAAAAATGTAAATTCTAAAACTAGTTTACCCGTATCTGTTGAGAAATGGAACCAAAAAACATTTCCAAAGTTTTTGGTACATTTTTTTTAAAATAGAAGCACCTATTTCTAACCCGAATGACAATAGTTTTGTAAATGACAATAAATCAAAAGAGGATCGTCGTGAAAGGGGTTGCGGCGTCTCCTCCGATGATATTATGATAATATTAAGAAGGATGAAACGTGGCAGGTCCCCGGGTCACGACGGGATCAGTATTGAGCAACTTCTGTGTGCGGACCCGCTTGTCGGTGATGTGCTTACTCGAATTTTTGGTCTCTGTTTGCGGCATTCTTACCTACCAGATGACCTCACAAAAACAATCGTTGTCCCTATTGTAAAAAACAAGACAGGTAATTTATCGAGGGTTGCCAATTACCGACCAATATCCCTGGCTACGGTTGTGGCTAAGGTACTTGAAAAAATATTGCAACAAAAAATCGCCCCCTTATCTGAAAATAGATGATGCCCAATTTGGATCCAGGCCGCAAATGTCTACTGACTTGGCTGTTTTTTCACTCAAACAGGTAGTTAATTATTATGTAACAAATGATAGTACTGTCTATGCATGTTTCCTTGACC
This sequence comes from Pyrausta nigrata, assembly GCA_949316185.1. Classification (NCBI taxonomy): domain Eukaryota; kingdom Metazoa; phylum Arthropoda; class Insecta; order Lepidoptera; family Crambidae; genus Pyrausta; species Pyrausta nigrata. The sequence goes on from OX438952.1 coordinate 13,523,784, forward strand.
TAAGTCGCGCATTTGATACTCTTTAGCATGACTTTTTGTGAAATTTGAAGAAATGATATTTTTTATCATTTCGGTGGTCAATCTAGGCCACCGAATCAACCGAAATGAAAACACCGATATTAAAATCAATAACAAAATTTAATACAACAATAAAAGTTTTAAAGTCATAACGTTATTAATTCCACTCTAATAAACGTACTTTGGGAAGGACACTAATAAATATTTCATACATTTTATGGCGCATTAGATGACAATATATTCCTGCGGAAATGAAAAAAAAAACCCATGTCACCAAAACCAACTACTTACTTTTTTTGCGGGAACACGGAGCAAGCGGCCCACGACTATTTACTTTAAGCACTAAGGTGTCACTGGTAGGTAGCGTTTTAGCGCGGGGGAAAGCAGCTAGAGTAGTCCCACGCAAAAATATTCTCGATAAACTAAAATTCACCGATATGAAAAGTCTTATTTGACCACATGCATTTTTACTTATAAGTCATTTAATTAAATAGATTTAATTATGAAATTATTATGTGATAGTACTATTGCTATTCACGATTTAAATGTAATAAGCAATAATACTAAATAATCAAAAGTTTTTACTGTATAAGGGAAATTAAACAGAAAAATAGATTTGACCGCGCAACCGAAATGAAAAATATGGTGCTTTATCATTTTTTATTTCAAATTTGACGCAGTTCTATTAAAAAAATACTTATGGTCTCGTATAAGGGATAACGCCTTCTATCAATAAAAAAAAATAAGCCTCATTGTATCACCCTGCACTGCCGATTTCACTCATGCCGCGTAAAATTTGCTGTTGGGAAATTCACCCATATGCTAAATTACTTTAGACTGATTTTCAAACTCCCAAAGTAATCCTACTGTCTCCAAGTCACGATCTGGTGACGGAAACCTGGAGAAATCGAGAGAATCCCTCAGATAATTGTATGGTACTGACCCTAATGCTAAGTAGTTCGTGGATAGGTACTTTCACCACAGACAGTTTGTCGAAATTTTGTTAAATTGAAGGAATAAAAGTGCCTTCAATAAGGTAACCCAAAAATTTAAAAATTACCTTTACACTTTTACTAAGAAAAGAAAAGATATACGACAATATTTAGTTTTGGAGTTCGTGTCACTGCCATGCGAAATTTTCTTACCAGAGGCGGATGGCGAGGTTATAGTAACCTATATAAAAAAGAATGCCTTTGATTTTCATTTCTCTCTTCTCCTTACGACATGTTAGACTAAGAGATCATGATAGCTGGATGGCGGCGGGAGTATAAAATATTTTGTATCATCGAGTTTACGCCTATGAAGTCGCGGGCAACAGTTATTTATATCTATAAGAAGAAAGAATATATATGCATTATTATAATAATATCACATAATTATAATATCACGTTTTTGACAAAATCCCTGCGACATAATATATATATGCAGGGATTTTGTCAAAAACGTGATATTATAATTTCACTAGTGAAGTTATAATTACACTGATTATTTTCAATTACGACTAGTTCGTATAATTTAACGGGCTCTTTTCAGTGATATTGTAATTTCACTGGGCTGCAATAGTGATATTATAATAAATCTAGGTTTATTATGAGTTGAGTTTGTGGTGAGAGCCCCGCGTGTTCTGGTTGGTCAATTAAGCTAATCGGTCGCAATACACATTTATAAACATTGGAGCGTGCCTTTTTAAATATCAGTTCATTACATGTTTTTTGTGTTTTTATGAGGTATTTAGTTGATCACTCTAGTCAATATCTTCAAAATGAGTGATCGTGAGCATTTGGAAGTTTTCAATACTTGTCGTTCAGTTGGTAAAGAAAATAGACCAATCAGCGATCGCTTTGATAATCTAACAGCTTTTATTAAACCAGTGTTATTGTTAAAATATCACTGCCTTACAATGACAATGTATCGGTCTAGTGAAATTATAATGGCACTGAAACTAGCCAGTTAAATTGTAAGTAATGCAAACGATTGACAATAAATCAGTGTAATTATAATGTCACTAGTGAAATTATAATAACACGGATCTTATAATATTCCTGCGACATATATAAGAATTTGTTTATTAAATTTCAACAAGACCAGGACCTTGTGCAATGATTAGGCTAACGTAAATAAGTTGTTTTATTGTATTTGACTAATTCAGCTCATCGTACAAGTGATTTAGAAATACGGTAATTTTCTCAATTTCGTGCAGGGCCGCCTTAAGTCAAAGTTATACCCTGTTGATTATTCACCTGTGCGGATATTTTTGCGGATCGATGTCTTAACTAGAAATACGACGCCAAGTAGTGTACAATCTCGAGTAGGCACTTAATCAACTGAGATTCGACTATAGGTACAACACGGGCGCTTGGTAGGGCACAATAGGGAAGAACAACTTCAAGCGGCATCTGCCGGTGAACTAAATGTCTAAGAAATATGACTGTTTTATCAGATTGTAAAGATAAAATCCGCAATTTGAATAAATAAATAACTCAAAACATCCAAATTTGCGTTAATACACAACAGGGTACAATCAACAGATTGTCATGTGCGATGCATTAACTCATGTTTGCGTGTGAACTGATAACATTACCATTATAGATTTGTCCTTTTTAGCCTACCGTGTGTCATGTTGCCTCGCCCATATACATATTTTTTTTCTGTTTTCTTTTTATTCTGACTTGTAAATGCTCTTCGATAGTAAAGGTGGTGGAAATTAAAAGCGGACTGTATTTTATATGAAAGTTATTATTCAAGACGACTAGGTTTATAACGCAAAAACAGTGGCCGCTCACTTAGGTGCAATGGAGAGGAGTGTTTTTGCGGGCATCGATGTTCGCCGGCGAGCCGAACATCGCTCGGTTCGATGTTCTTCGCCGGTGCTCGGAGGTCCTCGTCCCGTGCGTGTCGTACGTAACATATCACGAGGCTAGTGCGTGAACATGACTTTAGAAGGAAAAGTCTGTTTAATCCACCGTACTTATATTGGTTTGAATACCTACTTAGCCCACTGATATCTGATTGTTCTGTGCGATTCTCTAAAACTAATGTCAAAATCCCGCAGCGGTTCCCGCGGCGGGATTTTGATTTGGTGTTCTGTAAAATTTATTGTCAACTTTGACACTAATGTATGAGATGACATAAGCATTCGTATGAGATGACATTAGCATTCGGGCCCGCCAATTTACGGGCAAGGTAAACGTACCATACATCGGTATGATAAGGAGCTTGCATAGCGTTGGGTTTACTCCCCGGAATATTTCCAACTGTTGGGTTTATTCCCAAATTCGGGGAAAGTATGCGGAATATTTCCAATTCGTCGGGAAAATAGGGAAAATACTCAAAAGTGCACTTGAAGTAATAAAATGCGAGAATTTTGCTATTTTGATAATGGTTTTACGCCTGTAGCACACCTTCACATAAAACCATAACAGCGGGACCACGCTATTTTTGCCTGTTTCAGTTTTATTACACCAAACGTAAACGGCATGTTCTAATGCTTAGGTTTATCTGAGTCTCTCTTTCTTTGAGATTCGACGATCCTGTAGTATACTTCCTACTACTGTGTCCACGATGTCGCGAATTGGTGCAGAAATGTAGAAGTTTGAGAAGGATTGGAGAAATCTCGACTTATGTTTAAGACCCCGTTTGTTAACGGGGTCATAGTAAAATCTCTACATTAGAAACGGCAGTTTGGCTTCTGTTAAGTTTGAATATTTGAGACAAATGATAATAAAGTTAAATCTTCGTTATTAAAAACATGAAATTCAGGAAACAAAACGGGTAGGTCTGTTTTCTTCGAGGTGTCTAGGTGAACATACTTAAAATCCCGAGTGTGGTAAGTGAGCTATCAACGGAATAGTAAAAGAAAGGCGCCTCTTTTGTTTATATTTTTTTGCTTGTCAACTCGAAAATTGCTTGTTTTATTTTAGGACACATTCATTTAGATTATTTTTCTATAGGTCCAAAAGTGAACAAGATATTACAAAGTATCTGATTTGTTGACAAGTTCAAAAACTTAATTCCATATGCGGATAAATCGCGCAATACTAACTTAATGTTTCGAACAAATAAAGGCGATTTTGCACATGTAATAGATTTAATTAAAGAGAATTGTAAGTTTTTTTTTAGTGTTTGTATGAATAACATCAAAAAAAGTTTGAGATCACTAGCATAAACTGATATCATTCTTTAAATTTAATTTTATCAAGAAAAATGTTTTGTTGTGTGTTTTCTTTAAACAGAAAAACCCTTTGAAATTAAGAAAAAAAACTAATTTTAATTTTTTAAGAACAAAAATGGAGTAATTAACCATAGCACAATTGTAAGAGAAATTTGATATAATGTAAAATACTGTTTAACCAAACTTAACGACAATTTATGATTAAAACGTTTTTATTCAATATAATATAACTACTCCTCTGGCTCGAACACATGCGGAGATCCTCCTGGGCATGCTGAGGATCAAGTTATCCAGCATTTCTTGGGGTAACCTGTCCCATTCTTGGATAGCGGCTTCCCTGAGGTCTGGCACTGTCTGGGGACGTGGCTGACGGTTCCAAACTGCTCGCTTAAGAGCATCCCACGCGTGCTCTATTGGGTTTAAGTCAAGCGAGCCAGTAGGCCAGTCTAACCTTGTGATGTCGTATTCTCGGAGAGCAGCATTGACTCGTTGAGCTCGATGTGCGGGCGCATTATCATCGACCAGTACAAATTGATGCCCATGGTTTACTCGGAATGGTCTGACAATTCCATCAATAGCAACTGCTTTATACATGTCTGCCTTCCTGTAGCAGTTCTTTGCCTTTCACGGTCTCCTGGTCTTCTCCAGACACGGACACGTCGGTTATCTGAATGATACTGATTCGCGATTCGTCAACGAAGAGACAGTTTTGCCAAATGGTTTCTTCTTCATCTTCTTTATTCTGCCGAAGCCTAGCCCACTTCAATCTCTGTCGTTGACGTTGCCGAGAATTCAGAAGCGCTCGCCAAGACCTCTGTGCTCGTAATCCAGCCTGGTGCAAGCAATTCCGAATGGTCTGAGTGCTAACTTCAAGCCCAGAGGCGGCCCGAACCGGTCGGTCAGCTAAATTACCCATCCCGTGGTACCTCTGCAACGTGGTCACGACACAGGATTGGGATATAGCAAGTCTGCGTGCTGTATTCTTCTTCCCTCAAAGTTACTATTCTTGCTCGTAAAACTTCTGAATATCCTTTTAGCATTTTTTCAATCACAATTTTTTGCGAAAAAATATTTAAAATCCGTCAAAATTGACTTAATCAGATTTCTGAGTGAGCGTAAGCTATGACTGAAAGCCTTTTTATATGGAAAAAGAATTGAACTGTTTTATTGTCTTGAATTTTAATTGTATATTTTTAAATAAAGAATCTTAAAAGAAGAAGAAATCATATTAATTATAATCTACCGTTACAAAAAAGATTTCGATTTTTCAGTGATCGTAAACTTTTTTTGATGTGTGTATTTAAAAACTACCGAATTTTCCAATTTAGTTTTTTTTTTACATTTTTAATTTTTATTTTACCACTTTAGAAGTGTTTTCTTTATCAAAAAATTTGTATTGCGAGATTTGTCCGCAGTTGAAATTAAGTTTTTGAACTTGTTATCAAATCAGATACTTTGTAATATCTTGTTAACTTTTGGCCCTACAGAAAAAAAATCTAAATGAATGTGTCTTAAAATAAAATAAGCAGTTTTCGAGTTTACAAGCAAAAAAATATAAACAAAAGAGGCGCTTTTCTTTCACGATTCCGTTGATAGCTCACTTACCACACTCGGGACTTTAAGTATGTTCACCCAGACACCTCGAAGAAAACAAACCTACCAATTTGTTTTCGGAATTTCTTTATTATCATTTGTCTCAAATATTCAAACTTAACAGAAGCCAAACTGCCGTTTCTAATGTAGAGATTTTACTATGACCCAGTTTCTTTACGTCGAGATTTCTCCAATCCTTCTCAAACGTCTACGTTTCTGCACCCATTCGCGACATCGTGGGCAGTAATAGGAAGTATACTACAGGATCGTCGAATCTCAAAGACAAAAAGACTCAGATAAATCTAAGCATTAGAACATGCAGTTTACGTTTGGTGTAATAAAACTGACAAACAGGCAAATGTAGCGTGGTCCCACTATTGTGGTTTTATGTAAGGGTGTGCTACAGGCGTAAAACCATTGTTACAATAGTTAAATTCCCGCATTTCATTAATTTAGGTCCACTTTTGAGTATTTTCCCGCCGAATTGGAATATTTTCCAATCTTTCCGTTTTTTCCCATACTTTCCCGTATTTTTCTTTTCCATCCCAATTTTTTCTTTCCCTTGCCCATCGCTAAGCTTGCATACTACTTTAATCTTATTCCATTAAACGATTAATTTTGGTATATATATCTAATATCTTAAAAGAAAGTCGTGTTAGTTACACCACTTATAAGAAGTCAAGGATGGCTGGATCAATTAGTATAAATTGCTGGACCAAAATTTGTGATTTTGTAATTTATCTTCGTCCTAAATAGAATAATAGGTATTCAAATATGATATTTAACAATAAAACAAATATTAATGGTAAGTGAATAAAAACCCTAAAGTGCCCCCGAGACGATCAATCGCGATTATCAATTTTTAATGTTATTGATGGACCAAATGATGTTTTAATAGAACGTGCGAATGATCGATACTTATTAGGTATTCTATTCTGGGCTATTTATTCTAAAAAATAGTCAAGCCGTACTTGAGTTGTAAGTGGTGTAACTAACACGAATTTATTTTACATACTTATACTATAGAAGAAGATAATACAGATAGATATATTTGTGATCTTGGAACCGGCTCTAATGATTTCGCTGTAATTTGGTATGTGGTTTTCGGGTTTGGTTATCAGGGGTGAAAAATCGATCAGTTTAGTCTTATGTTTGGGAAACACGTGTTTTCTAGTTTTGCATGCGTTTTTCACTAGGTCGCTCATTTGCGCGGGACCAAAGGCGTGGCTGGTGACAGCCTTCGGTCGTGGTGGTCGGTGACCCATCTGCGCGAAGATGTATGTTGCAAACTATAACGAAGTTCCGTACTTTTACCCTACTCGATAAACCAAATATGTCACAAACAAGAAGCTCACTTCGACGTTCACTTCACCTGTGATTATTTTGGTATTCTGTAACAATTGTCAGTTGCTGCGGATGTCAAATTTACGATGTCGACTAGAGAGCCTCCACAATTCCAAATATTAGTCGAGTTTTATCGTTTGTAAGTTTTTATCGTTCAAATGTTGGCGTAGGACTTTTCATAAGTATGTGTCTTTTTACTTAAAACTGAAACTTGCACTGAACTGAAATTGCTTAGGTTAAGGAACATAATGCAGCTTTACGTACTCGACTCAAAAAAATTATAGCATAATTTGTTACCTTTTATTCTTTCTTCGATTTTTTTTTAAATATGTCAAGCCTCAAACCTATAATTATTATTTGAAGTTGTCAATTTGTGATAAGTTTTTTTAATAGTACCTAGGTATAAAAATGAAGTAATTTGTAAAAGCTAAATCCGATATTTAGTCAGAATGTATCCATTGTTGACTCAAGTAGAAACTGGTTGTGCCCATGGAAAGAAACCCTGCTTTAGCGATAAGGGTTTCTTAAAATCTCAAACCGCTAGAAAACGAAGCCGACTATCATGGCAAACAGTGCTAAGGCTAAGGTCCACTTGCAGCAAACGCTTAATCTCGATTTAACGTCATGCTATCTCTGTCATCGCCAAACATATGACAGAGACAGCATGACGTTAACTCGAGATTAAGCGTTTGCTGCAAGTTGACCTAAGGTAAGTCTATCTAATGATAGTGCATTTAAAAAGAGGTAGATCGGTCATTAGCATGCGGAAATTGATTTCCTCAAATTATGTTATTTGGACAGTTTTGTATTTAAATATGACATTTGACACGTAAAAGAACGTGTGCTCGGAGCATCAAATTCGAATTACCGCGCAGTACGAGATGACAGGTCTACCTCTTTCTTAAACTAATACACTGTCAGTGTTAGTATCGTATTTGTTACATGTCAGAATCAATTGAAATTCTCTAAAATAAACTATATAAAATGTAATACGAACAAATGCTAGTCTTGTTTCGTTATTTTGCAACATCAATCAATATCTAAGTATATTAAAATGTATTATGCCAGTTTAATTAGCTGGCATAATAAATTAGTATATTTATTAAAATATATCCATACCTTGGAACAGGTTTTTTTTTATCCCTTGCACCATAAACTTCCCTTAAACTCATTCCTTTCCTTGTTCATTATTGTCGCTCATGCAGCTATTTTTATTCCTCCATCTTCTAAACGGCCCAGCATTTCAATCCGTACGTAAGGGCCTGCCCGAAGAAAAGTCCTGACTTTTCTAAAGAGTTTTGCTCATTAAGCGATTTATTTTTATTAATAAATAATTTTATGTTTAACGATTTTACATCAAAACTGTTACATTCTTTTTACAGCATCCAGTCAGTTGGCAGTTGTTACTGCTCCACCATCTTAACGGCGGAAGGAATATAAAGATCCAACGCCTTCAACCGAAAGAGAACGAATGCGGGCGGAAACGGTGACTATAATCAGGAAAGGATTATAAGAAAATGCTACCGAATTTGAACTAGTGGCCAAGGCCGAGTTTGCCAAAAGGTGCCTCCTGAACAACTGTTGGAGATCCTAAATTTTTTAAAACAATGACAGGTCTCGGCCCTCTTTGTATCCTCTCCCCTTACCCGCTACCCACTGCCCCACGTTTGTTATTGCCCCCGAACTAGAAATAGTTCAAATAACTCAAGGAACTTCAATATCATTGGAGCTAATAGCTAAATACAAAATTCAAGGTGTACATCCGGCCGTCTGAGCTAGAGTCCTAGAGAAATTTCGCATATCTAGGCTGATAACGAATCGTAGGTGACGGCAATATACAAAAGTTTCATCGTTTGTGACGCAATAGTTTCTTTGAAAATAATCGGGCACTTTGGATCCTAAATTTCTTTTAAGATGGAAAATTTTGTAATTAATCAACTTGTCCCACATGCCTACGGCTCGTTTAGGCTTAATAAAAGCTGTTTGCCTTGTAAGTACCATACAAAAAGAAACAGAAGACGAGTTGCAGAATAAAAATGTATAATTTTATGATTTCCTGCACCTCGTCCCAAATAAGCCATATAGGCATATGTGACGAGTTTTTGAATTACTCAATTTTCTATCCAAAACAAAATGAAGGACGATTTGTTGCATAAAGATATTAACTTCGTACATCTTGTCCTTAATGTAAGGTAAGATTATTCTCTAGTACCTAACTGAAATTAGCGATTATTTCCAAATAAGATTGTCCACACAGTCACACTGGTTTATTGTGACTGTTTGGACACTCTTATTTGTAAAAACAATCAACTCATTTTTCTTTATTGGCGAACTAATTACCTATTTAAATACGTATTTAAAGAACAAAGGGATTTTTCACTATACTGGTCATTGTATTCCTATAAAAAAGTGAAATATGGTTACCCTAATAAATCAATGTATGTATGAAAATTAATTTTTGTTTGCCGGTATATTGCCGGCACTAAGGATTAGATGAGATATCAGCTACGTAGAACATCTGGAAGTAGTAGAACTGGCTGGCTCAGACAGCCAGCAAAGATTAGTTCAAAATATATTTCGTGAAATATTGACAAAACAACTTGGCTCAGACGACCAAATGGCGGGCTGTCTCACCTAGGTTTTTCATGTTAACTTCAAAACTGTTACACCAAAATAAATGATCAGATGCCGTTGCCGTAACAAAATGCGTCACTTTGCTTTTTAAAATAAACTGGGCTCTGAAACTTCCTGGAAGTTGAGATCCAGAGTGCCCAAAAAGGTGAATTTCTGACTGTCCGAGCCAGGTCTTTTTATTTTTATTTTCAAAGAATCTATTGCGTCACAAACGATGACACCTTGGTATATGGCCGTCACCTACGATTCGCTATCAGTCTAGATATGCGAGATCTCTTTAGGACTCTCTCTGGCTCAGACGACCGGATGTACCTACACAATTTAAGCTACTGTGTGGGACAGATGCGTAACTTCATCCACTAAAAAAATAAAAGCTTTGGCAGATTATTTAAAGAGATTAAATATGTTTAATTTAATGAAGTTTTATTAATTCGATTTAATTACTCCAACCAATGAGTTGTACAGAAAATTTAGGATTAATAATGCACGACACAGGTAGGTAGTTATGTCCCCACGTTTGCCATCGTACTCTGTCCTACCCATTATTGTTCCGTTGCATTTTTAACAATAACAAAACTATTAAAATTATTCACTTATTTTGCACAAGGTGTGGCCTAGGCGGCTAGACAGATCAAATGTCAATTACATATTGTTTAACTCAGCTCTTAAAAACTCATCATTTTATTCACATTTTCTTCACATTTTATTTTAGTCAGCACTTTTTGGAAGCCGTGTCCATCTTGCAATTACATGTTATGATTATTCAGCCTTCCTAACCCAGGGTATACAGAGTGTCCCAGAACTCAACGTCAAGCTGAAACGGGGTGATAGGATTGATTGTAACCTGTATCATGAAAAAACCCGAAAAAAAAACTATCCCATGCAGTTTGAAAATTATTATGGGTATTTAAGAAAAACCTAGAATGGTCAAACTGTAACCATTTTCGGTTATTAACTGAGTAAAATGGGTTAGCAAAAACGGGTTTCCTGTGATTTTATTTTTTTACTCTTTTTTTTAGTATGAATCTAACAATTTACTAATACTAACTAATAATTTCATTTAATTTCGCTCAAAAAATATCCGAAAATCGTCACGTTATTGAACCATCAGTTGCCATAATTTTACAGATCTCAAGTCCAAAATAACTGTCATCGCGAATAGCGGCAACAAAAATACATCATCGGTGAAAATTTCAACTGTCTAGCTATTACTGTTCATGAGATACAGCCAGTAAATCTGAATAACTTAATATTCTGTAAATATTTCAAGCGTCTACCTCGTCGCTGTTATTAACATAGAGCAATAAACGCCGAATAACACGTTGATTGTATGTGAGAAACATCGATAAAGTAAGTCAAAATTTCGTACACATCAAGGAGGTTGTTTATGCCACAAATTAGAATTCCCTTGTTTTTTACGTCTAAATTTCTTAAATACTAAAATTTCTAAGGCAATCAATCAACAATTGTGCCGAAAACCTGTAATCGATAAAACTCGACTCGACCCGCTTAGTAAAATACTAAGCGGGTAGTCTCTAGTCGCAACACGCTCAGCCAAATGTCAAATCTAACTGACATATCGAATCGAGTGCGGGGATCGAAGTGAATTGCGTGTTCGTGTTTTTGAGTTTTACAGAATCGCAAAGCATGTTTCCGCTAAACGTTTAATTTGTCGTTGATTCCAGTGTTTCCAGTGCACTCGATAATCGCATTAGAAATTAGCATACCGTATGCAAATGCTCTGTTTGCTGAAATCAAACCAATGGATTGTGCACTCAGCCGCACGACAGACTACCCCACTTTGACCTCGAGACCACCTATATTCCCTACATAATAAAAGCTGTTTTCGTAGTTCACAAAGGTAACCTGACGTGCTGCCGACTGTACAGTCCGCCCAAATAATAAACACTTAAAAGATATAAACGTAATTTTCAACGATGTATCAAATAGTTAAAAATTACGTTTAGTGCTTTCTTCAACGATATTTTCTTTCCTGAAACTTAGTTAGTTAGTATCCTGACATGCCGTGCGTCCGTGCTGAGTGGGTAAATACTAATTGTACCTACATGTAGGTTTTGTGACTGCCTCATTGGTCTTAGTGGTCAGCACGCTGGGTAGTGCTGGCTGGCACTATCCACGAGGTCCCGGGTTCGAATCCCGGGTCGGGCCGAGAGTGTTTTGGTTGTTCTGTCTTGAAATTACTCAGACACAGCTCCGGAGTCAGAAAGTTAGTGGTGTTAACACCCCCGTGCCTCGGAAAGCACGTTAAGCCGTTGGTCCTGCGCCTGATCTCTCTACGGTTATGTCAGGCTGCCGTCTAACCGAATCATGAGAGTGAAGGAACAGAGACTGCACTGTGTATTGCGCACACACATGTGCACTATAATATGTCCTGCGCAGTTGGCTAATCTCTGTTGAGATAGGCCGCCGTAGTCGAAATCGGCTAGGAGGACATTATTATTCGGGAATCCGCCTATTCAAATTTTCATTACCTACTCACGTGTGTCAAAATTTTCTAGACTATAGCTAGTTTAATAATAATCAAGGTGGTACATACAATGTTACCATTGCGCGATCTCTTTAATTCGTTACATAAAACTGATATAGGAGGTATATTCTATCATTATTTTTGAAGTGCGACTGTACTTGCTACTGGCTAGCAGTTCTGTGATTGTATGTAGGTAGATAAGTACTTTGTAATCGCATTAGCTTAGCTTGCATTTATGCAAAACGGTCGTAATTTATTCAATAAATTAAACTGATGTTAAACCAAACTATACCGATTTGCAAAAAAGTATATCACTTTTTCTACCTGCCCTGTAGTGTTTTGATAGGATATCCCAGTTTAGTCTTAAGTAATATGATTACCAATTTGCATTTTTGTGAAGTTTAGTAAAGCGGTGTTAAACTTTTTTACGAACTCTCAGTTTCTGAGTTTATTAACTTTTTTTTGGATTTTTTTACCTAAAGAACGTCAGATTTTACCACACTTAGACAACAGACGTTATAAACGATATTTTACCTAAAACACGCCAATCAACTTTACAAGAAAAACGTCTAAGTTTTTAATTAACTAATTACAAAGTTAAAACTACTGAATCTCGCCTGACGGTGGAAGGTTGGGGCTATTTTTTATTTTGTATAGTTACCCTCATCATCAGTGTTGCCAATTCGATAATATCGATATGACTTCGATAAAGCTACAATGTAGGTTAAAGGTTTGCATTAGACATCACTTAGTGGGAAATTTAAACCTTAGGTACATTTGGTTATGCCATAAATAATAGCAAGAAATCGCAACGATGAAACTCTTAACCCAATTTTGGTTTTGTTAGAAATAGGGTGCTCTTAACTTATTCATGAAAAGTGCCTTGCGAAAAAGTATATAATGTTAATACTGTTAAGAGTATCAATATCGATAATGAAATAAAATGAAATTTATTGTGAATATCGATATACGTAATAAAACTATTGCTATTTCACATCACTACGCCCGCGCCCCAGGCATCTCGGAAAGTGTCCATTGTGCAAAGAACAAAGGGTAATAATGCAATTTTAATCAACCCTCTATGTTCTTTTTAGGTCTATTAAATGGTATAATTGATGAAAAAAACCGCAAGAATGTAAATCGTTTTCTGAAACTTAACTAAGGTTTTGTTTACTTTTATCTTAATAACTGATCAAATCCAGGAAGTTGTAAGTTTTGGCTCTACTAGAACCAGAATAGTAGATTAGTTAATACATTATTCATGGCACAGTCAGCCTCATAAATATGATAATTTTTAAATAATTTTTGTTGGCGAAATTTTATTTAATCTCATAAATATGCTCAATATTATTATTATTTTAACTAACTTAAAAAAGTAAATTTTGACAGGACGACACGGTCCATAAATTTTTATGTGCATCCATATTTTACTTTCCTACGCTCAATCAACCGTCAGAACCACCTTGGGCTACCAGATATAGGTATCGATGCTTTAACTAGATTTTCTTAAATAGAATTGCTTATCTGATACAAAATGACTGGCTAGTAGCCGTTTCCTATTATTTTAAGCTTGTTGTAAAGAAATAGAAAGTCTCTTTTGTAGAGGTGATGTATTTGAAGAGAGACAACCCGTAAACAAGCGATTTGCTCGAACTGAGCATAAGAGCCTATAAGAGGCGTGCGGATTTTCTCTCACACACGCGATTGAGATACATAATCTGGGACGCGTAGATATTAGTATCCGAGACAGCGCAGTGACATGTGAAATGTTCTTTGGATTCACAGATAATGTATCTCAATCCTGCGTGCGTGCGCAAATTGATAACATTTCAAAAATCCTAAATGCACTTTTTTATTTTTTTTTAAATAAAGAATTAAATTATTTAAAAACTCTCCATTCCAAAAGAGCGTAAGTACAAGAGTAAGGATGTGCGACTTTACGCCTTTGCCATATTTTAAAAATTAAAAAAATAACTGAAGTCTATAGGGTTGTATTTGGTAGCAGTAAGATATCGATTTCGATAGTAAGCACGTATTTCAAAATATAGACAAATAATCTTAGTGAGTATTTTTGAACAAACACAATCTTGTTCAAAAAAGCTTACGTTGCAATTTTCCTTACTTAATTTTTTATGGATTCTAAAGCTATGACATTAAAACCAAAAAACACAAAAAACATAATTAAATGAACTTTTATGATTTTGTCACCAAATCAGACAATGCATGTATTTTTAGCAATCCTAAAATTACTGTACTCAAACTATCGATAACTAGATGGACTTATGGATGATAGATGGACTTCCTATCGAACTGATACTTCTACAGAACAACACTACAGTTATGTCTAATGTCAATGTCATAATGACAGCTTCCTTGAATGTATGGTATTTTTTTTACGTAAGGCCAGACAACCAGGCAAAGGCATGTACCCTTATAATGTCAGTATCATAGTACCTTTCAGTTTTTTTTAAATATCTCTGAAATTATAGCGTAAAAAATAATGAAATATTTTTTACGTTTTAAGCATCGCCAAATCTCAAAATGGTTTTCGAATTTTAGCATTTTTATAAAGATGAAATGTTGTCAATTCACACGACTCTAAAACACCTGCCTACGTCATCACATCACTGACTGGTGCTGACTGTACTCATATATTTAGCAAATCCTAGTCGTAGCGTGGGCTGATCACCTAGTCGCCTGATCAGCGCTCGTTGGGGGGCAAATCGCCTAATTACAGCATTCCATTTCAGCCATTTGGGTAAATAGGACAGAGAAATGAACCGATTTCGGAATGGACCTCTTAGCGTTAATGGTTTTATTAGAGGTATGCTGTGAAGAAGGAAAGTGTATTTTAGGTTTAAAGTGCTTTACGCGTGAAGGGCTTGTAATGTCTTGTAACAATTGTGTTACCAGTTTTGATGACATACAGATCCCAGACATGGTCTTTATGGGCATTATAAAAAAAGCTCAGGGTCACTCAGCAAGCTAAGGAGAGGGCTTTGCTTGGTGTTTGCCTAGGTTGAATCAGTAATGAGGAGATCGGTACGTACCATTTGCCCTCCGGATCAGTAAACTCAAGTGGCAGTGGCCAGGGCACATTGCGCGAAGCGAAGAACTGATGGCTGTTGGGGCAGAAAGATTCTTGATTGGAGACCATTTGATCAAAAGTGTAGCGTAGGGCATTCACCGGCAAGATGCACAGATGACCTTATAAAGATTTTTTTTTAATTTTTAAGTTATTTTAACAAACACACCAATTACCTAGCCCCAAACTAAGCGTGAGCTTGTGCTATGGTGACTAGAAAAACGTATAGAAATACTTAAATACATATAAACGTCCATGACTTAGGTACAAATGCTCGTGCTCATCACACAAACATTTGCCCCTTGCGGGATTCGAGCCCGCAACCGCCTGGTTTAGAAGTCCGTTTAAAAATCTATGGGGGAGGCCTATGTTCAGCCGTGGATGTCTCGCGTCTGATAATTACGTTTTTTATTTATTTAAAATGGGTTTGTTCTTGTCTCTAGACTCAGACGTGGCATAGACAGGTCGACAATAGAGCACAGCAAGCTGCTTGGCGCCGGGCTTAGGTAGTTACCAGGCGGCACTTTAGTCACCTACGGAGCCTACCACCGCTGTTAGGATCGTTCAGCTGCCATCAAAAACTGGAAATAGTGATGTCGTTACTCGGAGTGGGCCACTTGGAGGTAGATCTTTCACCACCCTATGATGAGGTAAAGGAGACTGGCAACTACGAAACCCTACACTTGGTCGTAGACTCGTGGCCCTATGGCCTTTCCTATCCCTGAACCCCTACGGCCTTATTACATCAACTTAGTACCAGGTTTGAACCAGGACCAAATATTAGCCGACCAATCAAGAAAGCGTTTATCTATTAGGTAATGTCACGAAATTGAAATTGTTTTCTAATTTGTCAGCCAATATTAGGTCTTGGCTTAAACCTGGTATAAAGTTTTTGTAATAGGGCCGCAAAGATTTGATAAATAATTAATACCTAGATACTTGCTTAAATAAAATGTATAGTATAAGTCCTACCTTGCCAGCCAAGGTATCACCGTTACAACACGGCACCGGTATTAAAAGCTTAGGTAAGACTATTTTCCCAAGCAAATTGCTGGCTTAAATGAGATTTTTCAAGTTTCAAAGGTGAAGGGTGAATTATGACTTTGGAAGTGGGTTTCGTAGTAGGCAGCAGGACTCTGTTCACTTCAGAAATAAATAAATTGTTCCAACCAAAACACCAATTACCTAGCTCAAACTAAGCGTGAGCTTGTGCTATGGCGGCTAGGATAACGGATAGACATACGTTTATAAACATCTATAACTTGGATAAAATGCTCGTGCTCATCACACAAACATTTGCCCCTTGCGGGAATGAACCCGATTTGAACCGCTTGATTTTGTAGTCCGGAGCGTGAACCACTGCACCAAGACGGTCGTCAAACCAAGAAGGTAGGTACCTAGGTATATCGGATAGCCCTCATCGGACGATAGAAGTAAAAGACAAGAAATAGAGAGTGCATCTGTAATTGCGAAGAATTTAAACAGTGGTCTGGTCGGCCCGATCGAGGCTTGTCAGACTCATCAGAGCGGCATGCAGATCAGATTACAACTAAAGCTGTTCTTTGCAAGTTAGTCTTGTGCTTTTTATGATTATTGCTTTTTATGTGGAGGAGTCAAGGTCGGTGAAGAGGTAGGGTTAAATAAAGTCTAATATTATATTAGGACTAATGTAGGTAGGTACACTCGGCCGCATGACTGACTATCTCGCTTTGATCTTGAGACCGCCTCTACTCCATATGACATGTCGCTTCCCGGCAAAAAAAGAGTCACAACGTATGATAAGTAGGTACTCATAAAATCTCAGTAATCTGACTATTATAGTTTAAAATTATTGACGATTAAATGAACAGAAACACTAGTAAAGTTACATTTTCTCGGATTAGTCATTTCTGTATGGTGATGACTATTTTCTTGCCGGGAAGCGATGTACTAACAGCTGTTTTGCTAACCTATCTACACTGGTGCAACCTTCAAGTTTCTAATGTTTGTGGTTTGGGCTGTGCTTAGTGTGCGTTGATATATAGTCAGTCACTAACTAAGTCAGATTTCATTTTTATATTACCTACCTATATAAAAATGAAAACTGACTTAGTTAGTTTAGATTAGGAACCTAGATACCTATATAGTTATCACTTAAGTACACTCACTGCGGGAACCCTAAAAAGTGCAAAATGAAATGAATCACCGAGGCCATAACCGGCATTTTTAATTAAAATTCAGCCGCGGTCTGGCGATGAATAGTCCTGTTCCAGATTAATTCTCTTTTTGCCATCTTATCGGAAGAAAAACACTCCCGTCAAAGTTATTTAACGTTGTTTCTTCGTGAATGAATGAATCATACAGTTTTTTTTAACGATAGTACCTATTTTCTTATTATGATGTAAACTACTTAAGCATTATAATATCTGTGGCTTAAGTAAAGTGGCTAACATAAGTACCTACCGGTTTTCAAGGTGTCGCCATCCCCATCCCTGAGATCCCAGGTTCGGTTCCCGGTCGGCTCAGACGGGTTAGCTGGGTCAGTACCTACCTATAAAGAGGAAAGATTTGATCGTTTGTTTGTTAGTATTAAATAGACTCCGAAACTACCGGACCGATTCAAATGAAATTCTTTTTGTCGTGACATAAAATCATCATCATCATCGTCGTCCGAAAGGCAGGCCCAGAAAACGATGGCGAGATGATCTAGACCACTTCTGCGAAGACTGGCCAGCCCAGACCGGTAACCGCGACCACTGGAGAAGTTTGGGGGAGGCCTTTGCCCAGCAGTGAGGCAAAAACGGCTAAGTAAAAATAAAAAATAAAATCATCAAGGGGGTGAAATGGGGGATAAAAGTTTGTATGGAAAATCCGACTTTTGGCGTGGGCGAAGTCGCGGGGAACTGCTAGTAGAAAATATGGAGTTACATGCCGAGCTACTACCATGTAAGACTGGTAATCCTTGAGCTCTGGGAATTGCCAGCAGTCTGTCCTACCAACCATATGGGTCCTACCTAGTCAACCCTGGGCAAATGGGGGGCGCAAAAACTTTTGAAGAGAAACTATTGGCGGGCTATCTGTTGTCAATAATTGGAACTTCATTTAAACATTCTAAGATTTAAACCTTTATCTAACCACAAGCAAAGCATGTCTTTAGAATCTTTGCAATTAGTTTTAGTACAAATTACTAGATAGCGCTGAATGAACTAGGTACCGAAAGAAGATTGACGGATTTTTGCCGAACTAATTTTTAAATTTAAAACAATGCAGATATTGACAGTTCACGTTGACACTAGCGCCACATCAAGCGCCCTTCATGCCTGTAAAAAAAATACAAAATAAGTTTGACCAATCACAGTAAAGTATGAGGGAAATACATAACCTTCATTGGTAGTTTTAATATTTCATTCAATCTTTCACTAACATCTGACCAATCAGTAAGTAGACAGATTAAACAGTTTCTGTCTTTCTCTGTCTCTTTCCTAGCTGTCAAAAAATCAAGTGTAAAAAAAACTGTGTATTTCGTCGTTTTTCTTAGAAAATCTATAAAAAGTCTTTGAATTTTGGTACCTAGAAACGTTTTGAGGTAAATTTTCTAATTCTGAGGACCGAGCCAAAAATAATTAGCGGTCGTGATGTTACGACCAATTTGCGCCATCGGTCGCCGAATATCTTTCGAGAGGAAATCAAAGGAATTTTGCAGGACAAAAGTGGTTAAACCTAGTTCTTTCCTGAAACCAGCGGAAAGGATCAAGTTATATAATAAAGAGAACAAGGAATTGTTTGGCCCGTTGTTGGAGAACAGTAAGCAAAAGAAACAGCGAACGCAAAAAGCGGGTAAGCGTTGAAAGGTTTCGTTGGCCTTGCGATTGAATTACTACTTTCTATATTAAGGTAATCAGGCTTATGCACGAGGAAATAGTTGGCTTTGATTCCCTCTGTCAACCACTTCAATGTTGCGGACACTCGCATCGTTTTTGTGTGTTTACTATCACTAACATTGTATCGCGTCGTATATGCGTCTTGCCAATTTCAAATCATATGACATTACGCGGTTGGCGCCGTGCGATATACACGTTTATAATTTTATCTACGTTTTCCAGCTATAAATAGATCACATCAAAACAACGACGCGACAGCCACAAACGAAAATACACTGAAGTTAGAAAGTGACCGGAATGTGGTAGCAGGCTACTCCAAGTTTAGTGTAAATTCTGTTGAGACCATCAAAACCACAATGTGGCAGAACACAAGAAATTTGGTGAATTTTGTTGGAGGTTTGTTGAATAACACAATGGTGCGAAGTTTAAAGACAGTTGTGCCTGTGAATGCAGCAAGAAGTTCCCCGGCACAGCCAGGATATGCTAGTGAAGATAGAATTCTACAGATCAAACCGCATAAGAATGATTTTGCTGAGCAGTATCCATCAGTCACTTTGATTCTGAACAAAACGATGACTGACGAATCTCGATTAGCTTTAGAGAAATGGAAGCAAGAAAGGATATCTGAAATGGGAGAAGAGGAGTTTAACAAGTTCTACCAGGGTATGTCTTATTTTTTTATCACAGAAGTAAAAAAAGAAATGTTTATCTGGCACAACACACAAGATAGAAAAAAGGTATAAACACTAAAACACAGACCTAAAATATTACAGTCTTCCAAAAAGGTCCCCACTCAGTATTTAAATGGATACAAAAAGCTAATTTGGTCGTAACACATTTTTAGCGGAACCCGTTAAACTGATCTGTTTGTATTAGCTTATTATTATGTATATCATACCAAGTCCATCACGCCATAAGCACTAATTTTGATTGAAATCAACTAAAATGAAAAAAAAACATTAATAAAAGTAATTAATAGAATCAGGCGTTACTTTGTGGAAATCCATTATTAGAATTGTTTTTCCCATTTAATAAAAGTAATTTGCATGTAATATTTTTTAAATATTATTGTTAATTAATGTTAAAATTATTATGCAGAGAGAATATGAAATTTATGTGATAAATAGTGTCCTTAATGATATTTTAATTGAGTGTTATTATTATAATACACTTAGAAGAAATTTGTATTTAATGGACACTGAGTACACTGACATTAAAACCAGAATTCTTAAGGAGATAGGCAAACATTCTTCTTCTTATCGTGTTGATGGTAAAGCGACTTAAATTTGTTGTCCCAGTAATTAGCTACGCAGATTGCCTTGTCGAAACAAACAAACAAAACAGGCAACCATTTGGCGGTTGAATTGTAACTGACCTTAAAACATCATGTCATGTCGTAGCTTTCCTTAGGCCATTGAGCTGCATATATGATTTTAAAACAAGAACATTGCACAAAAGGTTAGAATTACATTCTGTAGGTATGTTTTATCTTGATGCCATTGTGTGGAAGCAAGACATTACACTGTTGTTTATGTGTTGTGGGTTTTTATAGAATACTTTGTTGTTGAGATCTGCTGTTGCTGGGAAGCAATCAAGTTATTCAATGCCTACCTACCTACAGTAACCAAGACCTAATGTGTTGGTAGGAGCCTCAATTCAATATCCCTTTTTTTCTGAAATAAAATTAATATCCCTGATAACAGTTATGGTTTCCTTAAGGATTCATGTAATTCTATCATGTCATGTAATGGCATCAGAGCATTGACTTCCTCCAGCATTTCTCAATAGGTTTCGTCCTGCTCCAATGATATCGGTGCCGTGAGTTTAAGCTTGTTATTTGCATAATACCAAAAGTTAAGCAACCCACGGCGCGGTCGTGATTGGATGGGTGACCATTCCGACCATTTAAGTGACGTCCATGACATCCGTGCTTCGGAAGGCACGTTAAGCAGTTGGTCCCGGCTAATATCTGTGGTATTAGTCGTTAAGCCTAGTCAGAGGCCCTAGGGTGGCTTGATAACTTCTGACAGTAAGGTTTGTCACTTGCCTTACATACACCAATCCGCACTGAGCCCGCGTGGTGAAGTATGGCTCGTTCCTCCTCATAGTTGAGGTGAGGCCTTTTCCCAGCAGTGGGATCTAATAGGCTGACTTATTATTTGCATAATTAATCAATGGCATAAGAACATAATGGTTATTTACCCCACGCAATGTTATGACTGCAATGATGTCATAAATAAAACATCAATCAATCAATAGCCTTTTATCCTCAACTTTTCCAGTTACAGTTTAATAATATAACTGATACTCGCCCGTTTATAATGAGCGTCAAGTTGGTTCTTAAATTGGTATAGGTTGGTATTTTCGGCGGAGACCACATCCCTCGGAAACCAAAAAGTACTTGTTAGGGTTATACTTTAAGATGTTGGTAGTGTTGGTACAGAGTCAGAGATGGTGGCCTCGCGGATGCTCATTTTCATTGGGTTCATTGGGTTCATCATCATTAATAGTTGGGCAAAGTTTTGAAGGTTGTAATGTTCATGTAAAATATTATGTATCTTGTCCTGTAATTTGGTAAGCTTAAAGCTAAGCATTAGATGCTATATATATTATTTTAATGTGGGTGGGTATCTTCCAAGATTATGCCTTTTCCTTTAGACAGTGTATTGTTTCTGGTGCAACTGACCATGTGCACAGCCTTTTCTATGCACTGCACAGCACTGACAGTGTATTTGTTTAAAAATTATGTAGACCTGTCATCTCGTACTGCGCGGCGATTCGAATTTGATGCTCCGAGAACACGTTCTTTTACGTGTGTATATTTGAATGCAAAATTGAGCAAATTACACAATTAGAGGCAATCAATTTCCGCGCGCTAATGACCCATCTACCTCTTTTTAAATGCACTATCATTGATCTATTGCGATTTTATCTACCTAGTAGCGAGTGGTTGGAGGGTGATGTGCTATGAATAAAATAATAAATAAATTATTCCAACAATCACTCAAATTACCTACTAACACCAAACTAAGCGTGAGCTTGTGCTATGGTGATTAGGATAACGGATAGACATACTTATGAAATATTTATAACCATCCATTACTAAGGTATAAATGTTCCTGCTCATTACACAAACATTCGCCCCTTGCGGGATTCGAAACCGCAACCGCTGGTTTAGTAGTCCAGTTGGGCTAAGATGTACAACATCGTTAAATTGTCGTTAGACATAAGAAAATTTGTCATCGTGTCTTATTTTATAATTTTTCCTAACATGGCAACCACTTACGATAGAAATACTTCCCACGAGAAGCCTTTATCCACACGACCACAGATTATATACAACATTTCGTTGATATTCAATCATTCGTTCAATTTTACTACCGATTTGGCTTAAACACTTAATCCCAACCACGACTATCGATTTAAAACTAAATTACTTACATCTGTTTTTGACATGACATTGACAGTTTTGACAGCCGAGTCCCTACTCTAGTTGACGATGTCCGATAGCCATCTCGCTCGGTAGCGATGTCATTCTGGCGTGAGTGACAGGGACGGCTAAAGTCGACAATACGGACAACGTCAATCGGAGTAGGGCCTCTGTTTTATAAATCAAAGTCAAAGGCGTACCCATTAATATTTTCCAACAAATTGTGTTATTAAACTAACAAATGGAAAATAAACTAATATGATCATTTACTTTTAAAACTGTGATGTAATATAGATGCAGATTACTTATCATACATGAAAGCGCACCTGGGTTTTGCTACCTTCCTGACTCCTCAAGGAGCTGCTAAGGTGGAGCAACCAGAAGGATTACCTTAGGCCTATATTGGTTGGACGAACTGGGTCCATATCGCTCAGTAGAGCAGTCAAAAACAGTAAGTATTGAAGCATTTAAGCAGACATGCAACATTTTGTCATAGAGTGTTTTCTTTGGTATTTGAAAATTTGGTAGTAACTAAACCAACTATACCTGCATACTTAGACGTTTAAGTATGCACAAAAAGAAAATACATATTAGTTTATTAAATAATAATATGTGTTTACATTGTATTTCAGGATTTAATTTTGGAAGGTACGCTGGAACAGAACAAAATTGGATTCAAATGTAAGGAAAAGTTTATTTCACAGAATACTTGTAGTAGTACCAACATGCATCACTTTGATAGTAATTGTGAATAATTTTTGATCCCTTCAAGCTTGTGATATGTTAGTAAATATGCAGGTTCTATTGACATGTTCATTTGATTGTTCATAATTATTATGATTTAATTGCTTTCAACATTTTCCACCTTTAATAGATACCTTGAGTCACCTGTAACAAAATCAAAAGATATCATGAAAAACATAGTATTAAAGAGTATGTATTATTTTTCAGAAAATGTCATCGCAGTCAACGTTGACTTGTAAGAAGCAGTGGAGACTATGGTGATAAGACTTATCGTATTAAAATTTTAAGAAAAGGTTTATCGTTTGTAATACCTTATTATTATTCTATAAAATTACATATTATTGTTTATTTGACTAATGATTTTTCTACTTCAATTAATTTTACTTTTATCCACCTTTATATATAATAAGGTATATAAGTATATGGTATGTAGGTAAAAGTAGGCTCCCCATAAGTTATTCAAAAGCAAGTTAGGCGCAGATATTGACTGGAATACTTTTTATGCACAAAGCTACATTAAGGAAGTTTACATATCTAAGATATTTTAGTGTGCAAGTTTTCACAATTTATTTCACCGATTTACATACACTTAATATATGCTTCCTACTACTGGTCCTAGACTGTAGACACTGCTTACAGTAGTTTGGGCTTAGCACAGAGAGCGGTGTTGTCCAATTTGCTGTTGTTTTCATGGGTCAAAAGGAGGCAACATAGGTAGACCCTAAGAAACAAAAATAATGATTACCTAACCTATCCTACCTATGTAAAATAACATACATTATAAAAGGTTAGGTTCTGTTTTCAATACAGTATTTTGTAAGTTTATAAAACACAACAATAACAGCTATTTTTTGCTTTTGTGTAGGTGAAAGAGCTCTTTGTGATAAATGATTTCCGTAAGTGTTTATATTGGAGATCTCACCTTCAAATAGGCTAGATTCTATAAGCCTTCTAGCCGCTAGAAGGCTTATAGACTAGTTGGGGCCAAGATAAGCCTGTCAATGATGTGAAATATCAGTATCCATGGGCTTAAATATTCGCCAAAGTGACTGAAATACACTCTCAAAAATCGACTTGATCGCAAATATCACCGATGCGTTTCTGTCGTATTTCTTACACTGGTCGTTCGTCATATGCGTTTAACACAAAATATATAATGGTATTATGGTACGGACATATTTTTCGCCTTTTACACAGTTTTTCACCGACTTTAATGAAGTTTTTTCCTTTGTCGTTAGCACCAAGTGACCACGATAATATGTCATGCGAAAATGTCAAAAATAGATTAAAATAGACAAATAAAAGAGACTCATGTTAGAGTGTGTAGACAAATTTATCGTTTTCTATCGTATTTCGTATTTTGACAGTTAGACATGACATAAATGGCATGACATGTTAGCAGCGGTAGACTAATGATATAACGCTGTCAAAATACGATAAACGGCCGCGATAATGATATGTTGTTTAACTCATGCTAGGGCCACAGAGCGCGAACTACTACACCAAGATGGTCAATGGCAAGTACTTAATCTTACTTTCATCTTTAAATTTTCAGCCCAAATGGCAGTTGGCACCAAATTCCACAGTACACTCAAGAACTACTTCACCCAGCCACAAACACAGCTTCGTATCGAGAAAGAAGTTGAAGGTGTTTGGGTGTCAGTCAGCGATGTTCTCAAAAATATATCCTCACCCAAGGCGATAGAGTCCAATGTTGTGCATCCTGTGCTGAAGTATAGAGGAATATTTGATGCAATCGCTGATTATGAGTAAGTGTCTTTAATGTATGATATTGGTAGTCAATTGTTTTTAATATAAGGCTCCACGCAGATGGGCCACTGACCACAGCCACCGGTGGCTAGTGACAAGCTGTTTACATTATTTTTAATATGTTTTGTATGGAGTTGCCGCACACGTATCATACTTAAATTGTGGCTTGCAATATAATCTGAATCTGAATCACGTGAAGCGAGTGGCGGCCACTCACGACTCAGTGTCTGCGACATGCCACCGGTGGCACTCGCCATTTTGACAAAACGTATGACAAAGGATATTGGTGGTGACTACAGACTTCTACTGGTGGCCACCGACCACCTTCGTTTGCGTGGGAGTAAGGCTCCGCGCAGATAGGCCACCCTGCCGTCTTAACGAAAAGTGCAATAACTATGTTTTGACTACTCTCGAGATATTCGCGGTTAACGATTAAATTTTTCTTTTGAGTGTATTAGATACTGCAGTTATGATAACCAATAGAACCGAAACTATTAAAGATACAAAAAAAAATGTCTAAGGCGAAAATATAGAGCTCATTTTCTTGATTACGGATGTGGTCTTAAGTCAATTTGCCCAAAAACTCGACTTATTGCACTCTTCGTTAGGACGGCAGCACCGACCCCCGCCACCGGTGGCTGTGCTGTAGCGCGCTACAATTAGACACTCATCTGCTAGATCCTTTGTCACGATGGCAAGTGGACGCCACTCGCTCCATGTGTGCGGCGACTCCATACAAAACAAAGTAAATGCAAAAAACACTGTAATCAACTTGTCGCGAGCCACCTGTGGCTGTGGTCAATGACCCATCTGCGCACAGCTTAAGTGTAATTGTTACTTTTCATGTTCATTCATACTACCTATTGCAAAAACGTATTGTTAGGAGAGTGTTGGGTTTAACTGTCCTGAAATTACTTAGACACAGCTCCAGAGTCAGGAAGATGGTGGTGTTAACGCCCCCGTGCCTCGGAAAGCACGATAAGCCGTTGGTCCTGCGTTCACAGTCTAAATCCACTTTGCCGCAACTAATTACAAATAACCTTTCTAAATATAGCTATTTTTCACTCGAAAAAAACTGTTATTTTATGTATGTAACTCAAAAAAACATTGTTTATATCAAACGCGAAAACACTGTTTGGCGCATGCCCAAAAAGTATTTTATCAAGATCCGTAAAACATTAAAACTACATAATTACCTACTGATTAAATTGTTTATTACGCATTGGCTTATCGTGTTTTACAAAATTTTGTTTATAGTAAGTGTCAAAGACATATTATGATTTTCTATAATTTTCAATGTCAAGATCAATTTTCGAATCATTATTTATGAATGGTTTCTTTTTTTCACTGCCAAATAATATTATTTACTCTGAAAACTTACACATTGTACACTATAAAACATTATCTGATAGAAAAAGATTCTAATAAATCTCAATGGCAGTGAAATGGAATATATTTTCAATTTCGCTGCTTCTTTTTTCGTTCTGTCTTGGCTACTTTGCACCGATCAATCATTTTGTTTATCTTGTTTAAATTTAGCTTGTAATAATATAAATCATTACAATGTTTGTGTGATAACGCCACCTCTTATCATTCATTTGGCTTGCAAGGTAAACTAAAATAATATTATTAAGCACTGTTTTAAATTCCAATCTTCATCGATAATATCGTTTTCCGTTTTTTTTTCTGCATGTTAACCAATTTAACCTTTGTTAGATGCATAGTTAAATTCGATAGACTCCTACTTGATGTTGTCACATACACGTACACAGTTTCTTCGCCTCATTCTTACATGAAAAAATCCTTAGAAAGTAAGTATAGTCATCATCTTCCTAGCGTTATCCCGGTTGTGCACTCGCACGCGAGTGCCCAGGATCCGCTGACCATGATCCAGGATGTAGCAGATCAGGTAATTACAGTGGAGCGACTGCCGTCTGACCTGGTTTGGATCATGGTTACACATTCAGTCGCCTGAATGTGCAGGTTTCCTCACGACGTTTTCCCTCACCGCAAGAAAAGCTTAGAAAGCAAGTATAGTATTATACCCGGCCCGGCGAACCTTGATCCCTATGACAGTTCATGTTATGATGTCATAGGGATCAAGTTAGTGTTAGTGATGGGTCGCGTGTCGATGAAACTTAACTTTTTAACCGACTTCAAAAAAGGAGGAGGTTATCAATTCGACTGTATGTTTTTTTTTATTTATATTTTTGTGGCTATGTTACCGCATATCTCAGTCAGTTGTGGACCGATTTGAAAAAAAATATGTTTACCTAGAGGCTTTACCTTCTAGTTGGTCCCATTTTGGCCAAGTCGAGATCTGATGATGGGATCTTGGTGTAATCGAGGGAAACCCTTAAATTTTAAAGGCACGTATAGTGTTTTCGTACTAGTATCTTAATGTTGACATGTTGTTACGTCTGATAGTCATTATGTGGAGCTAAGCTGATGGTGGAACTCCTTAAAAATTAGGAGTTTAGTAATTAAAACACCAGATGTTTTGTCAGGTACTGTATAGGATGCTAAAAAAACAAAATCAAAGGCGCAGCTCCCTCCTCTTTCCTGTTCTACGGTATGGAAAGTGTGACAAAAGGAAAGTTTTAATGGAGCGGAAGGTTAAAGCACTGATGAGATGTGATTTTCTACGAAAAATAAAGATATTGAGAACTGGGACAATGTGGTTTACCTGGATGAAACGTGGCTCATCGCCAATCACACAGTCCCCAAAATATGGACAGACGACACAGCAAAATCCTGTACCAAAGCGCCAGAAGGCAAGGGTCAGCGTTTGATTATCTGCCACGCTGGTACAGCCAAAGGTTTTGCGCCTAATTGCTTGTGGGCCTTCAAATCAGTTAAAACGACCGATGATCACGAAGTGATGATGGATAATTTAAATGAGCCCCACCATATTTTGATGGACAACGCCCCATACCATTCCGTCCAAGTTAATAAAGCACTACCAGCAACAATAATAAAGGGTAAATCCTAGAGTGGTTGCAACACAATGGTGTGGCAGCTAACATTCAAATGTTCAAAAAAGAATTGGTCAGACTGTTGAACCTGCAGAAACAGCAAACAAAGCGGACATATTTTTTGGATGAAATGGCAAAATCCAAAGGTGGCGATGGCAAAATCCAAAATCCACGCAGTGATTTGGCTACCGCCCTACCACTGCCAATATAATGCTTTAAAACTTTGTTTTGATGATTGGGATCGAGACGTGCGATACGACAGCATTGTAGATGAGCCGTTTTTGATAAACGTAGGCGACAGCAGCTACAGTTCAGATTCCGAGTTCGTGACACAAACCCTAATGTCAATATCAGATTCAGATTAAAATATATAAATAAATGATCGCTGAAAAGCTTTTGTATTATTTGGTTTTGTCCTACAGTTAATTTTTAATTCTCTTGGGTATACAATCGTGAGTTCATGTATGCCGCGCTCCGTTCTATTCAATAGAGAATGTACTAATACTTAAGTATGAAAAAGCAATGACACTCATAATTTATCACTTAATTATGCCACACATGAAAACTGATACTAATAAAATCTAATCTTAAATAAAACAAAACCTGGTGTCCCCAGAAATATTTTATAAATTTGAGTGAAATAAAAACAATTTCATGCAACTTTTTAACATTCAGCTCAGCACCTATAACTTAAATGATTATAAATTATGTACACTTGTTTCCATTATCGACATTTGTTTATCGATATTTTTCCGCACTAGTCGATATCTTCCGAATGAAGTAACTTTTGCAGGACGTAAACGTAAAGTCTGATTGAGATAATTTCTTATAAATGTTAAGAATTGTTATAATTCCGACGGAATATCATTGTAATGGCATATATCTACCTTACCTTAATAAATGGCATTTTTAGAACCCTCCAATTAAATTCTAATGTAACGGTGACGCCACTACAATGTTGTGTCGTAAGAATAACTGTCAATGTCATAGGGATCAAGGTTGGCCGGGCCGAGTATAGCTATATTTTATTTTCAGAGAAAAACCAACCCTAATCGAATGGAAGAAGTCCGACAAGCCACGCAAGTCGATACTACTAACATACGACAACCCGGTGCAGTTAGCCGCATACTTCGGCGCTGTGTGCAACGACCTTAACTACAAACACTTAAACGTTCGCGATGCGTTGCTTGTGATCGCATACACTGACGGCTCTAAAGCAGACGTGTATCATCTGTCCACGGACAAACTGAGGGAGCATTGGGCGCAATGGTTGATAAGGCTTGAGAAGTACACGGAGAAGTATGGAAACGATTCGGAGAAAATATTGAAAGGTGGCAAACGACTGTTCGAGGAGGATATTGGGAATCTCCAATAACTTATGGTAAGAATTGTGTTACTTTACGTACCTTAAAGGACGAAGTTGACTACCTCGTTAGTTTAGTGGACAGCACGCTGGGTACTATCCACGAGGTCCCGGGTTCGAATCCCGGGTCGGGCCGAGAGTGTTGTCTTAAATTACTTACAGCTCCGGAGTCAGGAAGTTGGTGGTGTTAACACCCCCGTGCCTCGCAAAGCACGTTAAGCCGTTGGTCCTGCGCCTGATCTCTCTACGGTCATGTCGAACTGCCGTCTCACCGAATTATGATAGTGAAAGGAACAGAGAGTGCACCTGTGTATTGCGCACACACTTGTGCAGTATAATATGTCCCGCGCAGTTGGCTTATCCCTGTTGAGATAGGCCGCCGAAGTCGAAATTCGGCTAGGAGGACCCTAAAGGTATAGTTCAGACAACACCACTATATAGATTAAAAACAGTTTTTAATATTTTAAAAAAACCGGGCAAGTGCGAGTCAGCCTCGCGTACAGAGGGTTCCATACAAAGGTTTTTTTCTACGATGTAATCACACTCGCGGTTTTCGGACTTTTCCTCTACTTGTACTGTTAGACCTTCCTTCTTGCCAAATTTCATGGTTCTAGGTCCATGAGAAGTACCTCATAGGTTTTGATTCCCCTGAAAAATGTTAGAAAATTGGGCAAAAAAGGGCGTAACTTTTGATTTCGTTGACTTAAAAGTTTGATTTTTGTACAGCTTCAAGGGACCATAGACATAAATATTGAATTTTATACCTCCTCGCGTTCCTGAGAAAAAGGTTCTTGACAGACACTGCCTTTGCACCTGAATTAGCAAGGACAGATATTTGTTAAATTTTCTCAGATATTTGTTAAATGATCTGTGTTTCTTAACGAACTATAATTAAAAATTTTTTCTTTACTTTTATTACAGAGGAGCATAGCACCTCGAAGACAGAAGAAAGAAACACCAAAATGTCTTTGACTTGGACTGTGTTTGGGCCTGCTACATAAGATTCGAACTATTTAAAAAGACAAAACTGTTTCATAATTACCTAGTATTAAATGTATTTTTTCGAAAACCTGCGAGGTTGTGTTTCACGTGAGTTTGAGGCAAAATTACCGAATTAAATTGTAATTACATTGAACGAAAAACAAAACTCTTGCCGAAATATGAGACGGCTGATTTAAAATGTTCTCTCCATTATGCCATGTCACTTACCTGTTATTATTTCTAAATTAGCCGTGTCATAAAGAGCGGTTCATTGACCGTTTAAATATATCCACGAGTCACATGTATTTTTCTTTCGATAAATAACTGTAGTCTATACTCTCATGTAAAGTAAGAAGGAAATTTTTATTGTAAGTCACTTATTATTACTCTACATATAGTGGTCACTTAGGCTTACTTACCCATTCATTTTGTATGAATCTCTAACATGTAATTTGTATGTTATGGTGTTGCAATTGATGTGGACTCACTATCTCATCAACCTACATTACTAATTTTCTAAATTCAAATTAAACTCTATTGTCATGACTTTGAAGATGAAAATTGGTTGAGAAAATTTGAAATTTTAAGGTTGACGTGGTAATGTCTATAAATCTGGCTAAATTATTGTGATCAAAACAAAAATTGTAAAAGAACAAAAACACATTTAAAAATTTACATAAATCATACAGAATGAATATGTATTGCTAATTTCCGACTAACAGTAACTTCATAACTATGTATGTATTATCCTCTCGCTTATTCGCGATATTGAGTGAGTGAGAGGTGACTAGTATTGTAATTTGGGTAACCTCATAACTTTGCTTTGATCTCTCGCTCATTTGCGATATGGAGTGAGTGAGAGGTGTTAAGTATTGTTATTTGGTTACTATATTTGTCATTCGCAATTATGTTGTGTACATTTTATGTAGATGCATTGTGAATATAATTTTCTATTTCAAATAGCGCAGTGATTTTTTTTAATAGGAATGTGATTTAACTGACAGTTTTCTATTACTTACTAGATATATTGAATAATCTGAGGTAAGTAAGGGATTTCATTACTTAAAATGACGTAAGCAAGCTGATATCATACCGTGGATGATAGAAAACTTTGTATATTTCCTTGATACCTAAAATGATTTTTATTCATAAAAAATGCCGTGTTATTGAAAGTAATAAAAGTCATTTATTTAGGCCCTACTGATTTAATTTCTATGTATACATGACTTTGTAAAATATTTTAAGTAACTACATTGTCGAAGAGCTATAGGGTATTTTTGTAATTAATTTACCGTTTAGTTTTTATTCAAATTTGTAAACCAATCGTTTTTTAAATAATATTAAGTAGTACGAACTAATTTTTCGTTACAATTTTGGCTTAAAAATCTTTTATGTTTTTCGCTTACTATAATTTTTAGCTCGTAGTTAAAACACTTGTATCTGCTCCGGCAGAATAAATTATAAAATAATTACTATTACTGTACAGTCCACTCCAAACGTTGTTGTTCAGATATTTGTTATTTTTGTATACATGTAGTAAATAGAGAGGTTATAATATCTGTGCATGTGTGTTCAAGATTCAAGTAAGCAGTGTTGTCTCTTTCATACACATGCTAATGAAAATGCCAGGTACTGTTCATGTTTTTGATGTGGACTGTACCCAAGACTAAGCGGTCTGAAATGTTAATCGCAACTTGTATTCGTTGTAAGAATTTGATATTAGCTTCGTTATAATAAGTTTTGTAATTGTATGCCAAAAATTATAGCAATTGCCTAGTCAGCTATTACGTGCTTCGTACACGGGATTAGTATTCGTACCTTCGTATATTAGAACCTAACGTTATTGACACACTGTGTAGTAACGCGTGTTGTCATTTCTTGCTCTTAGTTTAAACTCTTGGCGCGTTTGTAAATTTTGCATCTTTCACAATGTCATGGTTTAACAATTTTTTTCACGCATTTCCAATCTTTTTTTTTACAAAAAACACCGACTTCAAAAATGCACTTAAAAGTTCGAAATAACTTTTTTGCCGCCAAGCGAAAGTAACGAGCAAAGAAGTTGGTGCCAGCCTAAACAATGAATTTATTTATTATCTCGAGTGACAATGACTTATGTTGTTAGTAGTAGGTAGGTTCTTAAAAACTATGTTAGCAAAAATAAAAATAAAATACTAAAAGTACAGTTACAGTGACCATTCCCGTACCACACCCCCCGAAATGGCACAAGAACGACCAACGTACACGTATAAATACTCTTAAACAAGGGGTACCACGGTTGTGACGGCCAGGATGGTACCATCCTTCCATCCATGGATAACTATGCTACCTTGAGCTTTGTCCGGTATGTTTTTTTATCCGACTTCAAAAAATGGAGGCTTGACGCGAGATAATCACGACTAGAACCTCAAAGCCTGGAGTTCACCAACATGTATGTGCCAGTTTATTTGACATATTTTGTATGGGAATTCTGTCAAACTAACTGTCAATCGAGGTAAACCGACGGCCGATAGAAACGGTCAGTTATCATTCCCTTCAAAAAAAAATTTTTACCGGGAATGACAAATAAAGATGCGATCTAAACTAACGATGAACGCACGGAGTGGCAACACTTACGCGTTACTACATACTGTGTTTATAAGGTTAGGTTCTAATTTAAGTAGGTAGAAACACTAACCTCGAGAACGAACCACGAGAATATTTGTAATCAAACTTCACTTACCGGTAAGTTCGTTTAATCGTCAATTTATCATTCATTCGTACAAAAATACTTAAGCCATCCGAACAAGAAATTCAATTTTGTGTCATTCATTATTTTAATAGTTTACGTATTTACTTTTCTTTTAATATAGCATTTATTAGAATATCAAATGTATCTGTTGCGCCGTTTTTCGTGATATTATACATATTCACATTATGCCTATTTGTCTATTTCTGACGTTAAAATCTAAATGCGTTAATATTTAACGTCAAAAACAAAGAAATGGTCTAACAGTATTGTTGTTAATATAAAAAAGCGTCAATATAGAAATTGGTTTCAGAATTCGTGCCTATTGTTATTTCTTTAATATTAAAAGTATTTAGGTTTTCCATGTATCTGTTTATTTTTTTATTGCTTGACATTGTTTCGACTGTGGACTGTAATAATAAAAGTAACAACAGCTTTCTTTAACAAAAAACAAAACTTTCTATCTTACCAAGTTCAAATCTCAACATCTTATATCTTAAGTACAATCATCAACGATTTGATTGTCATCAGGATATGAGGGCGAAAATTGCGCGATCAGCGTATCAAAGGATTGAAATTGATTTCAATGAGGGATTTACTGACAGTTCAAAATTTTAGTTTTGTTATATGTTAATAGATGTCGCTATTCATCTAAGTTATATAAATATTGCGTCGAAATCATTGAGCTAAAAACAAAAACTACATATTACATTATGTGTACAGACATGTAGTTGATCTAGTGGAAGTATTTACGTCAAAAATAAGCGAGATTCAAAATGTATTTAAAAATAAATTTAAAAACTGCTTGATGATCACTTAGTTATTAAAAACTACCTATCAGTACGCGTGAATTGAAAACATTCTAAACATTAACATTATTCCCAGATCAATACTAAAACCATTTTCCTAAACCAGCCTTTTTCATAAATAAAAATATACGTGACTTATGTTGATATACTTATATTATATTATATACTTAATCAAAATCAAAGATGAAAATTTTCAAAGGTTTCCTATGAGCGTCGCGTGAAATTGGCTGCTTCTTAACCCCCCGCACGTCTGACGAGGCGCATGAGAGTTGCGCACCGACTGGTCGAACTATACAAACCACTTATTTACCAAAACAAAATATGTAACTACATATTGTGTTCTTGTTTTTGAAACCTACGGACAAAGTTCATTGCCTGCTGACGTGCTGATATTTTTTTGCTGATTTGAAATCATTAATTTTACACATCCGGTTTCGCAATTAAAGATTTTCTGACAGCTCAAAATTTCGTTTTATTATATGTTTGTAGATGGCGCTATTTATATAAGTTATATAAGGTCACCCTCAAAAGACAGAAGAAATTTTAATAGGGCATCTAATTATATTAGAAAAATTGGACCCTACCATTAAACCAAAAAAATTGGCGTTTCTTTTTTACTTTTCCTAAAAAACTAAATGTAATATTTTTAAGAGCATCCTGTACTTAATTTGGTTTATCGGCCCTCTGTCATTTCACTCGGTCCCCACTCTACGCGGCGGGGTAGCCCCACCCTCGGGGTCGCGCGGGCGGAGGGATGGCGGCACGTGTATGGATGCCTTTGGCGGCATTGCGGTTTCTTGTCGGTTCGTTTGATGCGTTCCGACAGACCGCAAAGTGCTCGCCCCGGCACGTGTAAGGTGTGAAAGAGAGAGAACTTAGTCTCTCATAGTGGCGTCTTTATTGGATTCATTGATACATCGAACGTTTGTATTGCATTTACGCGAGCGATAATTCCTCATTCACGGGGTGTTTTATTTTACTTTTTAATCAAAGTCGTTTTTGGCGATTATTTCGAAAACTAGCATTCTAAAAAAATTGGTTGTATTATCTAAAACAAATTAATTTAAGATGTATTTCTCCCTTAAATCTCGTCTGTCTTTTGTAGGTGACCTTATATAAATATTTCGTATTGAGCCTAAAACAAAAACAAAACATTGTAATATTTTTTGTACAAACGTGTAGTGGAAGTATGTACCTACTTACGCCAAAAGTAGCGAATTAAAAAATGTATATATTATAGCTGCTTATAATAATCTAAATGTTTAGTGAATCAACAAATTAGTTATGACAAAGGCTTAAATAATAAGAGAATCTCAATAAATACTACATATTTTTTGTCTACAAAACGCTTTTGGTATTCGCATACCACAACTTCGGTGGGGGCCGCTGGGGTTTGTGGGGGATTCCCCCACCCACTGTAAAAAAATTCTGTGAACCGGTGCCATTAATGCGGGAGCTACAGATTTTGGATATCAAAAAAAATCTGGTAATAATGTAGAAAAGGTAGCTAGTTATAAAGACAATTTCTCCGTGTTGGGCACAATTCTTCAAGAACGCTGAACCTGTTCTTAATACAGCAAATTTATTTCTGTATTATTAAAGCATCACTTAGCACCTTTCTTCATAAGTATAAATCCTCTACACATTCGCAACGACTAACAATGATTGTCAAAAAAACCCTGACGGAACCCTATAGTGTTAGGCCTCCAAAACACCCCCGAACAATTTATTGTTGACAACTTCTTACATAGGCTTTAATCTTGCGCAAAGTATGTTAAAACTGCCTTGGATTCAACCAGTTTGTAACTGGCTGTCGAGAAACTAGCGCGGGAAAATGAATAGTGTAGCGCGTAAAGTTTTTTTCGAACAAGCCAAAAATTTAAAATGGCCAAGGAAATATTTATCGAGTGCCGGCGTGAAGAAAAATGATTATGTTTTAAAGTCTGCTTACCCAGATGTTCCTGTGCCTAATATAAGACTTTTGGATAGGCTTTGGTCGGAATCAGCGAATTTCAAAAATCATGTGGCATTGGTAAGGATTTTTTTGAACTACTTTAGGCTAAACTGTACCTAAAGATTGTTGAAAAATATTTTTCCAAACCATGAAGAATGACAACAAAACGTACATTATAATGTTCACAATACAATGCACTGTAGTAACCTTTTGTATTTACAATATTATGCAATGTAAATGAAAAACAAAAATAGTTCTTGCTACATGAAAAAGAAAGGTTACGTAGGTACTTATCTATATTTTTTGTTGACATTTTTTAAACATGGTTTTACTTAACTTTTGTTAATTCTCAAGGGTCGTATCTCTTGCTTGAGCTTACCTTTGAGTAACGAATCGTTCAAGTAACATTTTCTGGTATGTATTAATTTAATGGTATGTATGTTTATTGATGTAATACATAAATATAATTACATTTTCAGGTGAGTGCAGAAACCAACAAAAGTTACACCTACATTCAGCTTCAGAACTGTATTGGCAACTTCGCCACATCTCTCCTAAAGAAGATTGGCCTGAAGCCAGGAGATATGATCGCTATGGCCATGCCTAACTGCCCCGAATTTCCTGTAGTGGCATTCGGGTCAATCCAGGCTGGATGTGTTGTTACAACTGTCAACCCTATTTATAAAGAACGTGAGTACCTATTCTATTGTTCAATCCGAATTTTGCAAAATAATTTGATATTTAATGCTACATAATAGAGTTCCTTTTGGCCGAGGCAGACGGTTCTAATAGTTAGATGTAGATTAATGTGACTAAAACATCTTAAATTACTATTTTTCTAACTAAAGCAATTTGTTTGCTTACTGGCGTAGCAAGCACTTACATACATTCTTCGACTGACTAACGTCCTCCGTAGCTCAGTTGGTAAAAGCATTCTTCCCGATAGCGAAAGGCCGAGGGTTCGAGTCCCTCCGGATGACACAGTCGATCAATTTTTGTAAGTGAAATTTAATTTCGTAAAAACTATCTTAGATCATTGCAAACCCATATGGTTTGGAAGTTCTCTGGAAAACTTCCCGAAAAATTCCGATTTACTTAATTGATTGTTATCCATCGGTTTCGACCTTACGGCACGGAGATTGAGTTCAAAGTCTACTTCACATATGAGCATTTCATTTCTGTTGCTTAGTTAGTTTTTAAAATCTTAACAGGCCAAAAGCCATGGCCACCATAGACGTAATGCCATTAAACATGTTAATTGTCGACTAGGGTTAAATAGCTTATCGTTTGGTGTCGGATGTGACGTTATTGAAAATATTTTAGGTTGCTGGTGTAGTAAATAAAGTATTTATAGAAAACGAGCGGTAGCTCTAACTTTCTTACTGAACAAAGCAACTACTACGGACGATAAAGCATATTCAAGTTAAATACTGTAGCATCTTATGCCTTTATAATAGGGGTGATTTTGCACCGAAAATGTCTGATGTGCTAGCCACTGTACAATCGTCGTATCGTGATGTATGTGTGACTGATGGTACTATGTTACTGTAAAACCAATTATAAATTCAAGGAGAATTTAAATTAGTTATTAACTTTGACACAGTAAGAACAACAGTTTTTGCTGTAGCATATCACTCGGGCATGAGAATGTCCAATATCGTGTTTGGATTTCCTTTTGTAAATTACAATAACATTTTACTAACACCCAATTGCAGGAACAGACTTTTATGCTTTCATTAACTATGTCACATTTTCCCGCTAAGCCGTTTTTCTGAGAAAAAAAAAACTATGAAAAGTGTGGACTTGAACACTTTTATACGATAAAAAGGAAGCAATTGAATTTTATGAAGTTTCATATTTTCGTGAAAATGTGTCAAAGTCCCAAACGCCTTGCACACCCTTTGCTACACTCTAATGTGTCATTAATTTGACAGTTTTCAAAGAGATAATGATACATTTGTTGCTAATGAAACTATTAAAATTGCATGCCTGTGAATTTTCAGTATATTCATGATTTCATTCACCCTGTATGCACTTTTTTCAGAGGAACTAAGCCACCAACTGTCTGTCACCAAACCAAAAGTCATAGTCACCATTCTACAGAGCTATGAAACTGCTAGAAAGGCTTTGCATCTGTCTCAGTTGGACGCTAAAATCGTTCTAATTGACAATCCTAATGATTCTATACCTGAAGGGGCCATAAGGTACACAGAGCTAGCAGAGGCAGAGGGTCAAGCAGACTATTCGTTATTGGATAAAATCGAAAGGAAACATGAAGATGTAGCCGTGATACCATTCTCTAGTGGCACCACTGGGCTGCCGAAAGGAGTCCAAATAAGCCACAAGAACTTACTGTCGAGCATGGATGTCTTGTGTCACGAAAAAATTAGCCTAGCGGAGGTGACTAATGGTGAATATCTCTTTTATTTCTTTGTAATACCAGGGGCCCAATTCTTGCGCCTTCGATATTATATCACATACGATATTTATCGAAAAAACATGGCGGATATCACAAAATGATAAATATCCGACTTTTTCATACTTCGAGAATACGCAAGAAGGCGCAAGAATTGGGCCCCAGGACTGTGTAACTCCCCGCGTAGGTATCAAAACGTACCTACGCGCGGTAACCCACCGTGGTGGGCTAATCAAGTTTGGTGTCGCAAGCGAGCAGCGACACGCGCGCGCGTTTTAATTACCGGCGGCGCGCGGCACTGAGTTGCTGGCTGGACGAGCATGAATAAAGTGCTAGAAAGGTGCGCTAGATGGCGTTAGTAGCTTCTTGTAGCGGTCAACGCTGTCGCGTCGCATGAGAGTACGCCACTGAATAGGTTTCATACATAAATTGCGGAGTGATCCTCTTACTTGTACTTCTATTAATTATTCTGTGAGTTTATACCCATTTTTGGCGTTGACTCTACGCTATTTATTTTATTTGTATAAACTTTTGGCACCGCCATTGAATACTAATAAGCGAATGATTTTAGTATTATGTGGCGTATTAAATATACCAGTAAACAAAAAATACAGGCGATGCAGATATTTGCTGTCTCATCAATTTTTTTTTACAGCTGAACACCAAGACGTAGTTCCATGTGTGCTCCCATTTTTCCACATCTATGGCATGATGGTAATTCTCCTTGGCCATCTGAACAGAGGCGCCAAACTGATAACTATGTCGTCCTTCCAACCGGCCACATACTTCGATATTTTGGAGAAGGAAAAAGTCAGTTTACTGTATGTGGTGCCGCCGTTAGGTAAGTTTCACTTTTTAATGGTAAATTAAAACTACGCTCATGTTATTTTGTCGTTATCATCATCACTAATATCAGCCTTAGGACGTCTACTGCTTAACATAAATTTCTTGAGTGACCTGTTACAAGTGGCCTACATCCAGTTCTTTCCTGCGCCCAATATAATGTCGTCTGTCCATCTTGCCGGTGCGTCCACGTCCTATGCTACGCTTTTGATCAAATGGTCTTCCACCAAGAACCTTTCCCCTCTAACAGCCATTAGTACTTCGCCCACGGCTACTCGAGCTTACTGTCCCGAACGACGAAGACGAATGAAATCTTTCTACAGCTTCTTTCGCTATCGTCAACGAAATGTCAAAATATGTATGCAAAAGTCACGTGATGTTTCGATGGCTTATGTCAGATTCATACCTTTTGTTAGCGATATCAAACTTCGCTGAAGAATAGATTGCATATTGTGTAAGGGCCCTGGTCCACAGGGCTAGGGCCAT
This sequence comes from Pyrausta nigrata, assembly GCA_949316185.1. NCBI lineage: Eukaryota > Metazoa > Arthropoda > Insecta > Lepidoptera > Crambidae > Pyrausta > Pyrausta nigrata. The sequence continues at coordinate 13,563,473 of OX438952.1, forward strand.
TATTTTAGTTCTTCTACATAACTTCCTGATTCAATCCCGTAGAAAAACACCGAGCTTAGCCCTTTTTATAGTTCGCTGTGTGAACTTAAACTTCTGTCGTCAACGTACGTAAGGTATAAATTTTTTTATTGTTAAAAAAATTCACAGCTCTTATTACAAGTTGAACTAATTTTACATGCTAAACTAACAGTCAATAAAGAATTGACTTTATATAAAAAGAGCAAGTAAAATCAAAGTTGACACGGGTTGACATAAACCACTAGTTTTGTAAAGTGTATGCGTAACTTGCTAACAATAATCTAAAAGTCATTTTGATTATATTTATTTATTATTTAAACTTCTTACAGCCATCCTCCTAGGGAAGATTCCCCTCGTGACCAAAGAACATCTTCAGCACTTAAGGTACATCTTCACCGGCGCGGCGCCTATTGCGGCCTCAGATGTCGAAACTTTACTAACCAAAACTCAGGTAAACATAGATATAATATATTTTACACTTACACCAACAAATAATCTGATATATGCACGATCGATGTTTGTTTTACTCGCTGTAGTGGCATCTGTAAAGGTTAATATACGGCGCTTTGGGAACCAACGATTTCCTTTGGCGGGGACTAGTCCTTAGGACCGTTAGATGGATTTAAGAAGGGGAGGCACCCAAATGTTTGATGTTTCTCACCTGATGGTAAGCGACGATGCGGCCGACGATGGGACATGTCTGCCTAGAAGCAGCCTATTCACTCTTTTCTTAAAGGAATCCAAATCGTAGTGTTTAGGGAACACTTCAGCTGGCAACGAATTCCACTCTCCAGCCGTACGCAAGAGGAACGACGATTTAAAACGTTTGGTGCGTAGAAGTGGTATGTCAACGACATAAGGGTGGAACCCCCGCCTGCGTCTTATGTCCCGGTAGTAGAAAGGGGCCGGTGGAATCAGTTCGTGCAATTCCTTCGCACACTCGCCGAAATGTAGCCTGTAGAACACTGAAAGGCACGCCACCTTACGCCTATGTTCGAGGCTTTGCAGCTTAGTTTCACAAAGTTCAGTGTCTCCAATAATTCGCATTGCTCTTTTTTCCATTGAGTCTAATGCAGCCAGTTGGTATTTGGCAGATCCGTCCCAAAGGTGGCAGCAGTACTCCATACAAGATTTAACTTGAACTTGGTATATTTTTTTAATAAACTCAGGGTGCTGAATTCATTTCTAAAATCAAATTTGCACTATGTACGGAGTTCGCCGAGTTACCTGCCTTAAATTATAGATCTAGGCACCTATACCTATACTTGCTATAACCCAACGGCCTAACTGAATCCTCGCTTGCGGGTGCGGGGGTAGACGAGATCGGGCCGTAAGAGGTGCGGGCGGCAGGCGCTTGTGATTTTAAATTTGCATTATTTATAAAATTTAATTCACTCAATCAAATCTCTGTTCTTGTTTACCCCCGCACCTCTGTAGCCCGCAGTAGACTCAGTTAGGCAGTCGAACTTTAGCTATGTTTTGTTTTCAATAGTGAGGTACCATAGTTGCTCGGTGCGCTCGTTAAGCCGTTAGTCCTGCGCCTGATCTGTCCTTTCATGACGGATTGCTGCCTCACCGAACTATTACAGTAAAAGAACAGAGAGGCATCTGTGTATTGCGCAAACACTTGTAAACTAAAATTTATAACATCTTCTGCGTACCATTTTTATCACTGCTGGGATTGATCGCCGTAGCCTAAATATTCGGTAGAAGAATATTGTTCTATTCACCGTATTTGTTTATTTTTCAGTCACATACAGAATTCGTGCAAGGATACGGTGCAACAGAGACATCTTCTATGGGCGCTACAACATACAAAGGGAGTTGGAACAAAAACTACGGATCTTGTGGGCATCCAATGGTTAATTTTGAACTCAAATTCATAGATCCAGCTACAGGGGATGACGTATTGATCGGTGAGGTAAGCAACTTGTATTGAAATATAAATAATAACCTCTTGTATAATATTTTTACTTGTCGTGATTCCTTTTATCTAACCTTTTATCAACAATTAGCTTAAAAGTGTGGGTCTACTTTTTAAGCATCATCTTGAGTCCAGTACAAATTAAGGAATATTTAATACTGGCTATTAATGTCTCTGCATAGCATTCATTTTACATGTTTAGTTTTTTCGTTCTCTTCTGATATAAAAAGTGGACTATTTCGTCGCTAGCGCCATCTAGTTTTAACATTTAACTTTTTTTAGCCAGGAGAAGTGTGCCTCAAATCGACGCTAGTTATGAAAGGCTACTACAAAAATGAAGAAGCAACTAAGAACAGTTTCACAAGAGACGGATTTTTCAAAACAGGAGACTTGGGCATTTACAAGCCTGGCGCCGGGCTATACATTACAGATAGGATAAAGGAACTGATTAAGGTAATTATATTTTTTTACGTCACCTGTTCGAAAATGTCAAATAAAGATATAATTTCGTTCGACTACACGCGGCAGCAGGAGACGACGTGTCGACGCGACACTACTGGTTTGTAAAGTCCGTTTTTCATTGCTTGTCCAACATTGTAAACAATCTTGACATTCCTTTTTGACGAAATTATTCATTTAAAAATAAGATAGACACAAAAATTACATCATAATTTGGTAGTTTATCGTTTAATATATGCAGCTTTTTAGAGTTATTAGTAAATATTTTTTTCAACAGTATTAGTTTTAAAAGTCATAAAAAGATTGTTTACAATTCAATAAAATTTCGCTCTCAAAAATTTATCGACTGTGTCATCCGGTGGGACTCGAACCCACGTGCCTTCGCTATCCGGGCGAATGCTCTTACCAACTGAGCTACGGAGGACGTGTGAGCGAAATTTAATTGAATTTCGTAAAAACTTGCAAAATTATTGCTTAAGTTATACAAATAATTATATTGTTTACAATGTTTGACACGCAAAGAAAAACGGACTTAATGTATTTCTGTGACACACCATTCGCAGCTAGCAAGCTAGCGACACGAAGCTTGCATTGAAATACATAGGAACCATAGGTGTCGCGGCGACACGTCGTCTGCTGCTGCCGCGTGTGGTCAGCTACGAACTTATACCTTAAAAAACACGGCTGCACGTCAAACTACCCCAGTTTGACCTTGAGACCGCATCTACGTAATCTGTGTTTTCGTAGTTCAAATGAGAAAGAGTGCCACATTGCTTCACGTGGAACGTAATGTTGTACTGGATTTTATTACCCCCCCCCCCCCCTCTGGTACGTAATTTGATTTGAATTTGAAATAAGAATCTGTTCACAAACCTTGTAAACTAGACCAGCACATAGCGGCACAAAGTGGCACTGTCTACATATATCGGCAATATCTGCGAACTGCTTTAGTCCGACAAGTTCTTGCGCGACCTTTATTGTACCCTGCAAGACGTGCGGGGGGCGAAGCGCCAATCACACGCGATTGTCAAAGCAAATAAATTCCCCGCAACATCACCCGTCACCCTCTGACGTCTAGTGCCTCGCCCCCCGTAACTCTGGCGACCGCAGGAGGCTCGCGTACGAACTTTTATGCTCCGCGCAGATGGGCCACCGACCACAGGTGGCTTTAGCGCGCCAAGCGCCTTTGTTCCTGCGCCAGACCTGTGTTTCTCCCCGCGTAGGTAGCAAAAACGTTCCTACGCGCGGCGACCCTTACTTAGGGGCTATAACAAGTTGCGTGTCGCTACCGGCCAGCGACACGCTCGCGCGTTTTATTCACCGGCGGCCGCGCGGCTACGTTGCTAACTGGACGAGAATTAATAAAGTACTAGAAAGAGGCGCTAGATGGCGTTAGAAGCTTCTCGTAGCAGTCACCCCTATCGCGTCGCGTGATATTACGTCACTGAATAGGTTTAGTGTATTATGAATCATATTCCAGAGCAATAAGTATGAAATTATCTTGCAATGGATTTTTGTAGGTGTCTACACGAAAATGTGCTTGACTCTAGGACGAACTAAATTACGCCATATTGTCGACGACATTAAGTAGACATTTCTTTGAATACAATTGCTAAGTCATACTTCTGTACGAAGTACTAGTTCTTATTCTGTGCCTGCGCAAACGACGGTTGTCGGTGGCCGCTACAATTTGACACTCACCTACAAAGGTGTACATTACAGTCTAAAGATCCTTTGACAGATTTGTCAAAATAGTATGTGGTCGCCACCAGTGGTGAGTCGCGAACACCGAGTTCCGAGTGGACGCCACTTGCTTCACATGTGCGGCGACTCCATATAAAACGTATTAAAAATAATGTAAACCGCTTGTCGCTAGCCACCGGTGACTGTGGTCGGTGGCCCATCTGCGCGCTAAAGCGTCTTATTAAATGATAATTGTTTTACAGGTCAAAGGCATGCAAGTGGCCCCAGCGGAACTCGAAGGCATTCTACGGTCCCACCCAGCAGTGCAAGACGCGGGGGTAGTTGGAGTCCCGCACCAATTCTACGGGGAAGTCCCGAAAGCTTTCGTTATACTAAACGATGAGTTTGAAGTGACAGCTAAAGAACTACTAGCGTTTGTGGCAGAGAAAGTGACAGATTATAAAGAGATTAAAGAACTAGTGTTTGTCGATGAAATACCGAAGAATGCTGCGGGTAAAATATTGAGGCGGGAATTGAAGAAGATGTATGCGTAAATAGCTTTTTACTTTTTATTAGATTTTGTTAAGCATGCGACTTGGTTTCAATTTCTTAAACAACAGTGATGCCTTTATAACACCTCTAAACATTTTAACAAAACCAATTTTATGCAATAGTTAAGTGTTTTTTCGCAACTTAGGTGATATTATTACAGTTATACCAGTCATGGCTTACTCTGTAGTTTAGGTTTGAAGCTGCAAGGTTCACGCGTAGGCTCGACCTCAATAGGGCTGCCACTCGCTGGCCGGATCGCATATTAGCTCGACGATCGATACTCACTGAAGCGGCGCATTCCTACGCGGTCAAATGAGATAGAGATGCCTACACCTTAGAACTTTTTCTAAGGTGGCAAATAACCTTGGTGAATATAAGGCTCGACAATAGGCAAGATGACAGATTTTGAAAAAGTGTTCTAAAATATTCTTAAGTATCTTCTATTTTTAAAAATAACAATCAACACAGGTAATATTTTTTAAATGAAATTTAAATCAAATGTTCATAAATTGGCGCCAAAACGCGGTAAGGGTGTCATGGCGTCTGCTGTGACGTCACACCTCAGTAAACACATTTCAAACGTTAATGATAGAGTCGAAATTCGTATTATTAAAATTCGGTGACAGTGACAGTATTTACTGAGGTGTGACGTAACTCGAATCTGATGGTGTTATAAAAACATGGCGCATTTCAGTATTTTGAATTTTATTTTCTAAAATAAACTTAAAAAATCGTCTTAAAAATAAAAATAAAGATTTTTTCCATAATCTAAATACTATATTTTTCTAGATAGACACATTATTATAAAGATTTTTGCTTACTGTCATCTTCCCTATTGACGCTGCGCGACCTGAATTGAACTTTATTGTGTTATAGGTAAAGATTTTGCGGAGCTCAACTGATCGACTTATAAAATATAGGTAATTACATATCCCTAATATGTATACTTAACATATTGAATCATAATTTAAATTATTTTAGTAAACATTATGATATTTTATTGGGTTACAAGAAAATTGGTAGCTAATTCAAAAGTAAATGTGGGTGTTTTGATATTGCAACTATGTAATAAATGTTTCTGTGATAGCCTAATCGTTGTTTCAACTAATTTTCACAATTGATCGGCATGCTCCTACAGTTATTGACTGAAATCTGTCAATAAACAACTAGTAGTAGGTATAATTCGATGGATATGTGAGACTTCGTGATATCTTTTCGGTTTTATAATAACAATAGTAGATTATTCACCAAGGGGGTAAAGTGATGTCTTACGTCACGGGCGTCATATTGAATCTCGAGTGTAACGAAGAATTCGAGAGTTAACTCCCGAGCGCAGCGAGGGAGCTTAGTGTTTACTCCCGAGCATGGCAAGGGAGTTAACAGTAGAATCCTGAGTGGAGCGAGGGATTTAAGCTCGCCCAAGACGAAGACATCTTTATCCCCGAGAAGAATACTCTGCTTTTCACACTTCCTACGAGGCAATAAAAATATGTACTACAAAAAACTTATTTTATATATACCTATATTAAAAGGATTGATAAGATCCGGAACACCACAATACGCTCCAGAACTGGCATAGCGGATGTTGGCGAGAAGACAGCAAAGCTGAAGTGGAATGGGCGGGGCATGTTTGCAGGATGCACCCAGACAGATGGGCCCAAGTCGTCACGCGTTGGATACCACCAGACGGATTCCGACGAAGAGGTAGACCCAAAAAGAGGTGGTGTAACGACTTAGACAGCTTTGCGACTGATTGGGTGTCATTGGCAGCTGATAGGTATCCTTTGACTTTTGTGGCAGTAAATTATTATTATTAACAATACCAGCGGCTTTACATCTAATGGACGCCGGTGTCAAATAAATTTCGTCCCTCGACAGTTTTACGAAAACATTGTTTGAAATTTCTTAAAATACATACCTAGGTTTTTTTTCTTTATTTTTTTTAAAAAGCTGGCTTTTTTTAAATTCCATTTGTGCTAAAATTCTTGGCAGCCAGGTTCAAATTTCATGGGTATGGCCTATCACGACACAACTAAACCCGGCATGGCAAATTTGCATAAAGACGAAGTAACCTGCTAATAAATTGGACCTAAAAATAATTTGTTAATAAATAAGTGGTACACGAAAGTTATTATAATTATTTAAAAATACATTTTGTCATTAGGTTTGTTTTTTGTATCTTATTTTACAAGCTTTTATATAGCTTGCAATGTTAATATGTATGTTTGTTCGGGTGGAATCTTGCAACTCAATTTTGAAGCAGATATCTTCAACCGATTGAGCTGAAATTTTGTATATACGTTTAGTTTGGCTGACAATGCATGGTAAGATGCATGACATCATTCTAAATTCAACATGGCGGACCATCCAAGATGGCGGACTCGTTATTTTCAATGCACTTCTACAATATTAGTATCAAATGAAAGGGCTTGCTGAGTGTAACTAAAAAAATAAAGTGACGTTACTAAAAAAATCAAAATGGCCGACTTGTAAATGCAATCCTCCAATATGGGTATCAAATAAAAGGGCTTGCTGAGAATAACTCGATAAATAAGGTGACGTCATTCCAAATCCAATATGGCGGACTTCTAAAGATGGCAGGCTAAGTTTTCTTTGCTTTCTTACAATGTGGGTATCATTTGATCGGGCTTGCTGAGAATAACTCGATATAGAAGGTGACGTCACTCTTAATTCAATATGGCGGACTTCGAAACATAGCGGCCTTAGTTTTTTATGCTTTCTTACAATATGAGTATCAAATCAAAGAGCTTGCTGAGAATAATTGGATAAAAAAGTGACCTCACTGTAAATCCAATATGGCGGGCTTCAAACGATGGCGGACTGAGTTTTGTATACTTTCTTACAATATGGGTATCAAATGAAAGGGCTTGTTAAGAATTACTTAACACATAAGGCGACGTCACTCCAAATCATATATAGCGGACTCCTAGAGATGGCGGACTAAGTATTTGATGCTTTTCTATAATATAGGTATCAAATGAAAGGGCTTGCTAAGAATAGCTGGCGTCATAAACAAGGTGACGTCACTCCAAATCAAATAACGCGGACTTCTAAAGATGGTGGACTAAGTTTTTTATGCTTTCTTACAATATGGGTGTCAAATGAAAGGCTTGAAGAGAATAAGCATGCGAGTCCGTTGCTCCGAACCGTTTAGGAATATCGGGTGTTCTTGGCGTGAAGAAGAGGCGTGTTAGCCGAGCGGAGAAAACTTCACTTTTCATCCGTGAGATCATGAGTTCTATCAACGCCTGTACCAATAAGTTTGCACAAAAACTTAAGTACCTACAGACTTTTTCAAAGATACGGCTGCCTAACGGTGAAGGAAAACACTATGAGGAAAAACCTGCACACTAGTGGCTAGTGTGTTTGATGAAAAAGGCCATACCATTCCATTAAATATTGGCTAGAAGTCGTTGTGAGTGTTTCATACCACATAATGATCACGACCCTCGGTCATGAGGTATACGACTGTTAAAAGGGGTTTGCTTGGAGTCCTCGGTTATAATTATTGAGGTTGAGTTTTTTGAGTCTGTAGCATCGGTAGGAAAACTTTGACAAGTTTAATTTTAGTGAGATATGCGTCAAGAGCATTGGTTTGTCTGTCTAGGAGAAGGACAACTTCAAATCAAACCGGAATTGTGTTTACGCTGCGTAAGATTTAGCTTGAAGTTACAATAATTAGCTTACTTATGCCTTACGCGCATTTCTCCTAATACCCAAGACAAGGTGTTGTACCTAGTCGGGTGATAAGTTATGTCACAAATACTTATTGCAGCTCAATTTTAAAGCAAATATCTTCAACCGATTGAGCTGGAATTTTTTATACAGGTTATTTAGATGACAATGTATGGTAAGCTGTGTAAGTCTTCTAAGATTTTTGTGTATTGATTGTACTGACCTTGAAAGTAAAAAATAAAGTCGAATTGTTGTAGTCCGTAGCATCGATTGTTTAACTTTGATTTGTGTAATTTCGCGAGAGGCGTCAACAGCATTAGTTTACAAATTGCAAGTGGCATACAAACATTAAGCCTTAAATTGTTCAACATAAAAGCAAGCATTAGGATGCTCTCCCTTCGCGCCTTCTAAAAAACCCTTTTTAAAAACAAACTTTTATGTCAATGCGCTAAAATATAAAATAAATTTTCCTTCAAAACTTTTACGAGCAAATAATAACATCATTACACAATTTATATTCTATAAAAGCTTGTCGCGAGATTTTACCTGTGTAGATAGACAAGTAAATTATATACATAACGTGATGTGATTGACAAAATTTTCTTAAAATCAAACTACTTCATACGTCAAGTGAGTACTTAAATCTCGCGACAAGCTTTTATATAATATAAATTGTGTAATGATGTTATTATTTGATCGTAAAAGTTTTAAAAGAAAATTTATTTTATACTTTTTAGCGCATTAACATAAAAGCTTGTTTTTAAAAAGGGTTTTTTACTTGTTATTTATTTTAACTTTAGTTTGAGGGAAGTTCCGACGTATTTTAATCAAAAGTGTGTATGACTAGGACTAACAACAAACAATTAGATAAAAAAGTAACAATTGTTAGAAGCTCGAAGAAAGACCGTCGACGTTCGGACGACCCAGAGGTCTGAGCTCTGAGTAGACCTGATAAATTGTTTCATTTTTTGTTATATTTTTAAGTAACATATGTTAGTACTTTTTCCATACCGCACATTTAGTGCAGTAACTGCGAGTTTTTGCTCACAAAATTCAATGCCATTAAACTAATAACATTGAAATTGATCTAAATAAACCGTAAAGTTCTAATGTTTTTGCACCATATGTGCGATATGAAATATGTCAAACCATCCATCAGGTAAACGATTTGAAACTTAACAGAGGTGGTAAAACAGGCCTTTACCAATAAAATATTAGCATACGTCCGATCATTTTGACTTAGCGAATGCTGCAAGGACGGTGCATCGACCGAAACGGTGACAGTAAACAATACAAAGTCAAATTTCTTATTATTACGGATTTGATCTATGTGTTTAAAATACCGGCTTGTTAGAAACGTGTACACCGATTCCACTAGACTTTAGACCTAAAAAAGGTCATGTAAAGGTCAAATATATTTTGAATAATATTTTATCTGACTTTAAAAAAATGATCTTAGGCCCTTTTTAGCGTTAATTGCATCTAAAGCGTAGTCTTTAAAATGGGCCTTACAGACATGGACATACAATTTAATCTTTTGACACCACGCACTGGTACATGGATATTGGTCACAAAAACGCCTTAGAACTCAATTTGGTATGTAAAGTAAAATATAACCTAATTCCAAAACCATTTTTGGAGATTTTACGCTCTTTACTCGAAACTTTAAAAAATAGTAAATATTATCTAGTGAAAGTAGGTAGGACTCCAGTTCCACACATAATTTAAGTTAAAATCATAAAATCTGTAACACTCTAACCAATTTCCTCTACCTAATTACCTTCATTTGATTTCAAAATTCTTTTATAACGTGATTTTCAAGTGCAATGTCACCATGATTCATGGTGATTTTACAAAAACAAGAAAAAAATGGCTAAGTTCATATCGGGCCACCACACCACCAAGTGTTGGGTTCCGTTTTTTACAAAGTTATTGTATTGTAACTGACTGCATAGTTAATATAGAGGTATTACAAAATTGCACCGCACTAATGATAGAGACCTTTAGGAGGCTTTCGACCATCGTACGCTTTCGTATTTTAGCTTACTTTAAGAAGAAGATAACGAAATTGTTTCTTCTTTAGCTACATTTTTGATCAACAATCAAGCAAGTTGATCAACTGTTGCTTTTAAGTAAAACTTTTGAACGCTACTAAGCCAATTTTTTTTTACTTTTAAACTCATTTTACTTATGTGCTGCTTCTATGATTTTTTTTACCTATAAGTAGACCTAAAGAATGAGGAAGACCAAGAAGAAGTTATTTCGACTAAATAAGGGGAAAAATAACGTCATGTCGTAGGTACCAGGAAACCAAAACAAACAAGCATAAAAAAGGAGAATGGCAATTACTCCAGAGCGCCAAGTCTTAAATTTATGATGTACCTATGACCTAGGTCTTAAATTTATGATAATGACCTGTAAGTAGCCGTTTTTTTAGTAAGAAAGGGGTAGGGGTAATTCTTTACTCTAGCAAAATTTTACTGCAGCTTTATATTATATCTGCGTCGAAATTTCTTGTTCACTACGGAACCCTTAAAATCTATGTTTTAGGAAACAACCTATTTTTTAAATATTTAAATGACCTACCTATGTTTTATCTATTTAACATTTTCGAACAGTGCCATTTGAATATTCTCGTTTAGACAGTCGGTAGCAACATGTTGATTCACTCGAGAGTCTTATTTCGACGTTGTCGAAATTTCAAATTGGATAGAAACGTTTCGAATCGCGTAAGAAAAGTTGACGAATATACAATCACATCCATATTGCCGTTCCAGCCAGTACCGCGAGTGAATCTGTTTGATCGTATTTGGGTGAACTCATCGAGTTTCAAGGATCAAGTGGCTTTGGTATATATTTGCTTATCTTATTAATTTATTTCTTTTCTAAGGTAAGTAGTCTGTAAATAAAATTCGTTTAAATATTGTAATTTTCCAAATTAAAATTAATGCTTCTAAGGAACAGAAATGATCTAATTTTTGTAATGTGATTCTAATACGAGTAGACTTATTTGCAAATTTTTCCGAGTTATTTTGGAAGTCAAGGTATGAATAGATATTTAAGTACCTTCTATAGTTTTAAATATTAAATCAATTTATAGTCCGACCACCTAATTGAGTTCTCGCCTGCGGGGTAAGGGAAGCGGGGGCAGACGAGAACGGGGACTGCGAGCGGTGCGGGCGGCCCCCGCAGGATTAGTAAGGCGGTCAGACTAAAGTGTTTCAAGTTTTATGTATAGTAAACTGGTACCAAAAATCAATTTTCAGGTAAGTGCAGAAACGAAGAAATCGTACACTTACGTTCAGTTGCAGCAGTACATTGCGAACTTTGCGACGTCTCTGCTCAAGAAACTCAACTTGCGGTGTAATGATATCGTGGCTATCGCAGTGCCCAATTGCCCGGAGTACCCTGTGGTAGCTCTTGGGGCAATCCGCGCTGGTTGTATAGTCAGCCCTGTCAATCCTGCTTACAAACATTGTAAGTATTTTTTTTTATTGTTATTTGTATAAAACACCTACGGTGTTACGATACGATACGATGTGCTATTCAGCCAGGATCCAAGCCTGATCCGGTAAAACTGGCACACCAAATAGCACGATTTTTATAAGGAAAGACACGCTCTGGGATGGGAGAGGAAGACCGACTAGCCGGAGCCCATCGGCCACAACCAACAAGATATGCATCGAGCTTGGTATAGGAATATAGGTAGAGACGGGTATCGTTATAGGACTGAGCGTTGATGAGGTGGGCGGTCTGCCTTGGTGGATACACGTGGTGTTCTTCAAGAGCTTCTTTAGTCCTTTCGAGTATTTCTACATTTCTTCAGTCCTGTTATTTGGTCGTTGTACTGCCTTCGGCTTTCGGAGTTTTCTGTGTTCTTGTTACCTATACATTTAGTTCAGTCGTTTTGATGTTGTAGAGATGTGGTTTGATTCGCTTATCTGTTTCGTCTGGTTGGAATATTTCGTGCGCAGCTTTTCTCATCTTTTCGCTAGTTTGTTCCAATCTTTTCGGCAACGCTTGTAGTACCTAAAGTCTTGAACTAGAAGGTCCCGTGTATATCAGCCTGCCAATCTTCAATCTTCTTGCTTTGTATCCTTGTGCACTATGGAGGATGTAAGGATGTGTGCAATGTAGAATGTGGCTATAGTAAAGTCTCATAAATTTGATCTACTTCGTTATAGTCATGCCCTGTAAAAGCTGATGAACTTTTTGGTTTCTTGGTGGATTCTTGCTATGACTGATGACTCCGCACTCTTTTACAATGATCCTTTCATAATGAAATCCTTAACATTGATCTGTTCGATTGCGTGATTGCAACCGCGTTTAGCTCATAGTAGGTCCTATATTATCATCATAATAATATAGTAGAAATTCTCGTTAATTGGTGTGTATTTGATGTTTTAGTGAGCGGTCCCAGCTAGAGTTAATTTTGCTTCGTTCAGTTTTTTTTGCCATTAAAATAAGAAATCGGAATAGTTTTATAGTACACATGTGTCGGTTTTTCGACTTCGGTTTGTTGTAATTTTAGGGTCGTTTTTAGGGACAGTGCTGTGAAATGGTTATTGTTTTGTTACCTTTGTTTTATTGGTATCCAGCCGTTTAGAAAGTTTCTCGGGGTTTTCACAATTAATTCTCTAAGGCCTGTTGGTATTGTTTGGGATAGCGGTGTTTTATTTTATGATGGACAGCTTCAACTTCCATGCACGTGTTGCGCAAGTTTTTTATTTGTGCGAAGCGCTTAGGCTTACTATTGTATGGTTTTTATTTAGCTAAAATGTGTTTTGGCGGTAGAGATATTTGAGTTTTATGGTACACGGCCGTAGATCCCCAGTATTCGTGTTTTATGTTACGTTTTTTCCTCGTTTACACTGTTAGGGACGGTATTATCACTCTTTAATGCCTGTTAGGTATCTACGTAGATTTGTGGGAATTCATCAAGTTCACGTTTCGCAATTTGCGTAGCTATGGGTTATTTTATGGTTTTCTAGATGTTTTATGCATGGGGAGATTTAGTTAACTATAATGGCAAGGTATTATAGTTGTATAATATTTTCAGGGTTCCTATAATAGCATATTAGATTTTTCACTATGAAGATTAGTTGCTGTGATAGGTTTGGTGTTATTTTTTTTTACTACTTGGTAATTTAAAGTGTTTGACTATTTTTGGCTAGGAATCATAATTTTTATTATGTTCTAGTTTTGTGTTCTAAGGGTCATGAGCGAAATAGGATGTAAGTGTCTGTGTTGTGAATGTCGGGATCTTTGTTGATAATATTGTGTATTATTTTATATTTCAATATGGAAGGATCTCACCAAATTTGTATCTCTATAAAGTGGCTTAGCTGCGTGCTGGGCTTCGTGCGGGCTCTTGGGTTGGACACTTCCTGATTGCGAGCACACACATGAGACTTTTAACATCGTCACTCGCCGAAAATCACCAAATTAAATACACTTGCAACAATACTCGCACGGCGCACCGAGTTAAGCGCGATTTACTGCGACCCCCGTACCTAATAAAATGCGGTTAATTACTACACTCACACTGACATAAACGCGATTCGTTACGATATCTGCACCGATTAGAACGTCGTTCACTGTTTAATACACTCACACTGAATTTGACACGATTCACTACAGCACCAGCACTGAATTAATTGCAATTCACTACGACGACACTCACTCTGCATCGAACGCGATTCACTACGATACCCGCCCAAAATAAAATAAGATTCAGTACGACTCCAGCACCAAATTAAATGCGATTTACTACGACACTAGCACTGAATTAAACGCGATTCACTACGACGTCCGCACCAAATTAAATGCAATTCATTACGACACCCGCACCGAACTTAACCGGCAAAATAGTATGGAATTAAAACGATACGACACTTCAAAACAACTATTAAAATTTAAAATAAGATCATGAAAAATATTTAACTTGATCACTTTAGCCCGGTTTTGTATTTATTTGTTCGGAAAGTTCCACACGATTTTTAGTTCGTAAGACAATAGCGCGCGCGTTTGAGGTCGAACAATAGATTTCTTGGGGTCCGGCCTGTTTTCAGAACACGTGTTGCACCCGACCGCTCGTGACCGCTGACAGAACAAGACTCCTGTATAAAACACCTACGGTGTTATTATAAAAAATTTAAACCAAGTTTAAAATGACTCTAAATGAAAGCCGACAACAGAGGAATGAATGACACATTCGTGACATAACTTAATAGACAAGCGCTTTTCTAATTGGCTAGCTTATAACTTAGTCCTGTCTTAAACCCGGTACTAAGTTTTTGGAATAACGGGGCTAAGGTTTGAGATACCAAATCAAATCGTTTTTAGGGTAGGGGGAGACCGAGAGATTTGAACAGTTCAAGTCTCTGACTAATCCACGAAAAAAGGAAAAATACGTCGCTCTCTGTCAAGACCCTTTATCTAAGGAACGTGGAAGTTCAAGTTGAAATTAACATCTAGTACTGCGTTGCTTTGACGCTGAAAAAATGAATATTTTAAGCCAACGTAATCCAAAAATACGGCCTTGAGCCTTGTAACAACCTTGAGCCTTCTAACATTTCGAAGGGGAAGCAAAACCTGTAGAGTACTTGTCATAGAGAATCATATAAGATAATTATTGTTTTTAAGTGATAAGCATTCACTATGCAATTTAAATATATTATTGCACTTGAAAAAAACGACCACCAGAGGCGGGAATCGAACCCGCGTTCCTCGCATACCGGGCGATTGCCTAACCTCTCGGCCACCCTGGCGTTGGCAGAGCCTGTCGAAATTTTCAAGTGCTTCTTAACGCTGTAATGCCGCGTTGCTTTCATCAATGTTATTGGGATTATACCCTCAACACTCGAAAGAAATACTTTTGCAAGTATTGAACAATCGAAAGATGAAGCTGGCAAATAAGATAATTATTGTTTTTAAGTGATAAGCATTCACTATGCAATTTAAATATATTATTGCACTTGAAAAAAACGACCACCAGAGGCGGGAATCGAACCCGCGTTCCTCGCATACCGGGCGATTGCCTAACCTCTCGGCCACCCTGGCGTTGGCAGAGCCTGTCGAAATTTTCAAGTGCTTCTTAACGCTGTAATGCCGCGTTGCTTTCATCAATGTTATTGGGATTATACCCTCAACACTCGAAAGAAATACTTTTGCAAGTATTTAACAATCGAAAGATGAAGCTGGCAAATAAGATAATTATTGTTTTTAAGTGATAAGCATTCACTATGCAATTTAAATATATTATTGCACTTGAAAAAAACGACCACCAGAGGCGGGAATCGAACCCGCGTTCCTCGCATACCGGGCGATTGCCTAACCTCTCGGCCACCCTGGCGTTGGCAGAGCCTGTCGAAATTTTCAAGTGCTTCTTAACGCTGTAATGCCGCGTTGCTTTCATCAATGTTATTGGGATTATACCCTCAACACTCGAAAGAAATACTTTTGCAAGTATTTAACAATCGAAAGATGAAGCTGGCAAATAAGATAATTATTGTTTTTAAGTGATAAGCATTCACTATGCAATTTAAATATATTATTGCACTTGAAAAAAAACGACCACCAGAGGCGGGAATCGAACCCGCGTTCCTCGCATACCGGGCGATTGCCTAACCTCTCGGCCACCCTGGCGTTGGCAGAGCCTGTCGAAATTTTCAAGTGCTTCTTAACGCTGTAATGCCGCGTTGCTTTCATCAATGTTATTGGGATTATACCCTCAACACTCGAAAGAAATACTTTTGCAAGTATTTAACAATCGAAAGATGAAGCTGGCAAATAAGATAATTATTGTTTTTAAGTGATAAGCATTCACTATGCAATTTAAATATATTATTGCACTTGAAAAAAACGACCACCAGAGGCGGGAATCGAACCCGCGTTCCTCGCATACCGGGCGATTGCCTAACCTCTCGGCCACCCTGGCGTTGGCAGAGCCTGTCGAAATTTTCAAGTGCTTCTTAACGCTGTAATGCCGCGTTGCTTTCATCAATGTTATTGGGATTATACCCTCAACACTCGAAAGAAATACTTTTGCAAGTATTTAACAATCGAAAGATGAAGCTGGCAAATAAGATAATTATTGTTTTTAAGTGATAAGCATTCACTATGCAATTTAAATATATTATTGCACTTGAAAAAAACGACCACCAGAGGCGGGAATCGAACCCGCGTTCCTCGCATACCGGGCGATTGCCTAACCTCTCGGCCACCCTGGCGTTGGCAGAGCCTGTCGAAATTTTCAAGTGCTTCTTAACGCTGTAATGCCGCGTTGCTTTCATCAATGTTATTGGGATTATACCCTCAACACTCGAAAGAAATACTTTTGCAAGTATTTAACAATCGAAAGATGAAGCTGGCAAATAAGATAATTATTGTTTTTAAGTGATAAGCATTCACTATGCAATTTAAATATATTATTGCACTTGAAAAAAAACGACCACCAGAGGCGGGAATCGAACCCGCGTTCCTCGCATACCGGGCGATTGCCTAACCTCTCGGCCACCCTGGCGTTGGCAGAGCCTGTCGAAATTTTCAAGTGCTTCTTAACGCTGTAATGCCGCGTTGCTTTCATCAATGTTATTGGGATTATACCCTCAACACTCGAAAGAAATACTTTTGCAAGTATTTAACAATCGAAAGATGAAGCTGGCAAATAAGATAATTATTGTTTTTAAGTGATAAGCATTCACTATGCAATTTAAATATATTATTGCACTTGAAAAAAAACGACCACCAGAGGCGGGAATCGAACCCGCGTTCCTCGCATACCGGGCGATTGCCTAACCTCTCGGCCACCCTGGCGTTGGCAGAGCCTGTCGAAATTTTCAAGTGCTTCTTAACGCTGTAATGCCGCGTTGCTTTCATCAATGTTATTGGGATTATACCCTCAACACTCGAAAGAAATACTTTTGCAAGTATTTAACAATCGAAAGATGAAGCTGGCAAATAAGATAATTATTGTTTTTAAAACAATCATCGAAAGATGAAGCTGGCAAATAAGATAATTATTGTTTTTAAAACAATAATTATCTTATTTGCCAGCTTCATCTTTCGATTGTTAAATACTTGCAAAAGTATTTCTTTCGAGTGTTGAGGGTATAATCCCAATAACATTGATGAAAGCAACGCGGCATTACAGCGTTAAGAAGCACTTGAAAATTTCGACAGGCTCTGCCAACGCCAGGGTGGCCGAGAGGTTAGGCAATCGCCCGGTATGCGAGGAACGCGGGTTCGATTCCCGCCTCTGGTGGTCGTTTTTTTCAAGTGCAATAATATATTTAAATTGCATAGTGAATGCTTATCACTTAAAAACAATAATTATCTTATTTGCCAGCTTCATCTTTCGATTGTTAAATACTTGCAAAAGTATTTCTTTCGAGTGTTGAGGGTATAATCCCAATAACATTGATGAAAGCAACGCGGCATTACAGCGTTAAGAAGCACTTGAAAATTTCGACAGGCTCTGCCAACGCCAGGGTGGCCGAGAGGTTAGGCAATCGCCCGGTATGCGAGGAACGCGGGTTCGATTCCCGCCTCTGGTGGTCGTTTTTTTTCAAGTGCAATAATATATTTAAATTGCATAGTGAATGCTTATCACTTAAAAACAATAATTATCTTATTTGCCAGCTTCATCTTTCGATTGTTAAATACTTGCAAAAGTATTTCTTTCGAGTGTTGAGGGTATAATCCCAATAACATTGATGAAAGCAACGCGGCATTACAGCGTTAAGAAGCACTTGAAAATTTCGACAGGCTCTGCCAACGCCAGGGTGGCCGAGAGGTTAGGCAATCGCCCGGTATGCGAGGAACGCGGGTTCGATTCCCGCCTCTGGTGGTCGTTTTTTTCAAGTGCAATAATATATTTAAATTGCATAGTGAATGCTTATCACTTAAAAACAATAATTATCTTATTTGCCAGCTTCATCTTTCGATTGTTAAATACTTGCAAAAGTATTTCTTTCGAGTGTTGAGGGTATAATCCCAATAACATTGATGAAAGCAACGCGGCATTACAGCGTTAAGAAGCACTTGAAAATTTCGACAGGCTCTGCCAACGCCAGGGTGGCCGAGAGGTTAGGCAATCGCCCGGTATGCGAGGAACGCGGGTTCGATTCCCGCCTCTGGTGGTCGTTTTTTTTTTTTTTTTTCAAGTGCAATAATATATTTATAGAGAATCATGTTTTTTTTGCCAGTTAGGAAGGTTCACAGCACAAGTAAACGAAAAAGACGGAAAATAGTTATTTTGTTGTTTATTTACCAAAAAATTTATGAAACCCTTAGTGAGCCAGTCCAACTCGCTTTTTGCATGTTTTTTTATCACCGCAACCATTTCTTTCCAATTTCAGACGAGCTCGTCCACCAATTCACAATCGTCAAGCCGAAAGCAGTAGTGACTATAGCACCAGCCTTTCAAACAATCGCCAAGGCCTTGCACGATGCTAAAATCGATGCAAAAATCATTATAATCGATAGCCCGTTACAACCTATACCGGAAGGCACTGTTCGATATTCAGAAATAGCAGAAAATTCTGATGCTGACTATACGATATTAGACAATATCGAAAAAGACCACGACGATGTTGCAGTTATAGCATTTTCTAGTGGTACCACCGGTTTGCCTAAAGGAGTTCAGATTACTTACAAAAATCTCCTAGCTAGTTTTGATATGATGACGCATAAGGACTTTGTGTTAACCAACTTGCCTAATGGTAAGTAAAAATTGGAAATGTTATTTATACTTTGTTATCAGTTAAAAATCTAGCTAGGGACAAATAGGTTTTAAATATTAGTGTAGATTATTCAAACAAATTTAGAATTAATGAATGACAGACAGGTAACATTATTTATTTCAAACTCGTGGTTCCCCGCGACTTCGACGCAAGAGTTGGATTTTCCATATAAACTTTCACCCCCTTAATGTTTTTATATCGCGTTAAAATGTAGCCTATGTCCTTTACCAAACAAACCAAATTCCTCTACCAAATTTCATCTCAATCGGTTCAGTGGTTTAAGCGTCAAGAGGTAACAGACAGACAGACAGACACACTTTCGCATTTATAATATTAGTATGGATTGGCCGTCCCATATTTATTCACGTGTTAGAGAAGTGTCAGAATTAATTATTTGTTTGGCTGTTTGTAAATGATCATAGACCCGAGTTCAACCATTTTTAACTAACTTAACGGTTAATTTGACATAATTCTTGTACAAAACAAGTCAAATAGCATTGTAATGGCCTGTTAAAAATTAAACATGTCTTGGTGTCCTTTAGCCTGGAGTTCACCAACACATGTTTAATTCTTAATCAGCCTATTTAGCATTATTTGACATATTTCGTTTGGGAATTATATCAAATTAACCGTCAATCGATGTTTAAAAGTTTTTTTTAAGTTTTAACGTTGTTTAAAAGTTGGTGAACTCTGGTCTTGCTTTTACAGCTGCTAGATAAATCTGACGTGGACTTTGCCGTCATAGTCAACGCATATAATTTATCACTACTACGTTAAAATTGTTTCAATGAAGCACCTTTTGTGTCTAAGCAGAAATATTTTAAATTTAAACTCTTTAGTAGATTTTGACGTGTTTTTACTCTCAAAACGCGACTGTAGGTACAGTTTTTTTTTTTAAGTTTTTCGTTAATATATTTTACTATTTAACCTTTAGAAAAATCACATGAATATTAATTTTAATGTCGATGCTCTTTGTATAGTACCCGATTGCGGAAGGAGGGTTTTTTTACCCGAGTACGTAAGGAGGGTTATGTTTTTCCAGAGTATGTATGTATGTATAATTGTTTGGCACGCCCTACATCCCAAACGGCTAGAAAGTTTTTGACATATGAGGTGTCGTTGAATTTGTCAAAATTGTGAGAGTGACATAGGCTATATACAATCAAAAAATGGCGCCCGTAAATGGAAAAAAAGGGGGGAGGGGGGATTGATTTTTTCTTACCATAGCAATATATGTATCAAATGAAAGCCAGTAAAAGTACCATTTCAAAAGTATTAGATTTCTTGCAGTCGGTCGTTTTGTTTTTTGGGTTCCGTAGACATGGAACCCTTATAATATCGTTCAGTCCGTCCGTCCTAGTCTGTCACAGCAGAATATCTTCTACGTTTATGGACTGACGTGCATGTAACTTGGTTCGAGGATACTTAACATATAGATCTCATTTTTTAAATTACAAAAAATTAAAATTACCCCTTTTTAAGGGTACCTCCCCATACATTTAAAGGGGGGAGTGAATTATTTTATTGAGTGCACCCCCTTCTGTGGGGTATCGTAGAAAATGACTATGAAAATAAGGTAGGGTTTCCATACAACACTTTTTTATCAGCTTTACCATTTGCGATATATAGCCTGTTATAGTCGTTTACACGGTGTTCCCCCCCTGTAATTTCTAAAGTCTTGGACCTATAAACTTCAAATCACTCACGTAAAGAAACAGGCGCGGAAACTCCTATTTAAAATTATTTCGGGTATCCTGTGATGAAATACTTTTGAAATTATAAAAAAATATACTTTGGTTTTGCCTATACTGTCTAATGTTTTAAGTTAATGGTACGGAACCCTTCTCGCGCGAGTCCGTCTCGCACTTGGCCGGTTTTTTCAATAATTATGTCATGTTTCATGGTATTATTTTCATTTTCAGGCACCGACCAGGATATATTGCCATGCGTTCTGCCATTCTACCACATATACGGATTAGTTATTTTGATGCTGGGCCATTTGTGTATGGGATCCAAGCTTGTTACCATGTCCACTTTCGACCCAGCTACTTACATTAGGGTGTTGAGTAGTGAAAGAGTCAATTTAATCTTTGTCGTGCCTCCTTTGGGTAAGTAAAAAAAGTAAAGTTAGTCTCCATAGATCCCACTGCTTGGCAAAGGCCTCATCTCAACTATGAGGAGGTACGAGGCATACTCCACCACGCGGGCTCAGTAACCTATAACCTATGGCGCGGTCGTGATTGGATGGTTGACCATACCCATGACCATACCGACCATTGAAGTAACGTCCATTATAAAGTGGCGCGCTAATCAACTTGGGTCACAGAATAAGTACTTAGCTTGGGTTTCGCAAGCTACGGAGGACGTTAGTCAGTCGACGAATTTTTGTAAGTGCTTGCTACGCCAGTCAGCCGGCGTTCGATTTTGCAAGTTTTTACGAAATCAAATTGAATTTCTTAACTTGCAAAATCGAACGCCGGCTCACTGGCGTAGCAAGCACTTACAAAAATTCGTCGACTGACTAACGTCCTCCGTAGCTTAGTTGGTAAGAGCACTCGCCCGAATAGTGAAGGGAAGTGGGTTCGAGTCCCACC
Organism: Pyrausta nigrata; assembly: GCA_949316185.1. Lineage (NCBI taxonomy): Eukaryota > Metazoa > Arthropoda > Insecta > Lepidoptera > Crambidae > Pyrausta > Pyrausta nigrata. The sequence continues at coordinate 13,585,144 of OX438952.1, forward strand.
GGATGACACAGTCGATTAATTTTTGTGAGCGAAATTCAATTTGATTTCGTAAAAACTTGCAAAATAATTGCTTAAGTTATAAAAATAATTATAAAGATCAGAGTTACATTTTTACCCAACACTTTGACTGTATTATTTCAGTGGACTTCCTAGCCAAGCACCCATTAGTGACGAAGAAGCATTTTGAACACGCAAAGTACATTTTTGCCGGCGGGGCTCCTATCTCGCACGCTGCGGCAGAGGCTGTTCTTCAGAAAACTACTGTAAGTTTCCAAATTAATATTTGGTTTACTGTTACTGAACCCGCTATTGCAAATTCTTATGAAGATGAGGTCATTTACCAACAATGTATAAGAACGTAAAAAAAATATTTAAGTAAGTTTGAGGAAAGTTCCGACGTTTTTAATCACAAACCTGTCGGGCATTATCCCTTAAGTCTGCTAGAAATTCCTATCCATCCTTTGAAGTTGGTTGAGAAGGCAACTCGTTATAATTTTTATTATAATTTTCAGGGCAAGACTCGATTCCTCCATGGGTTTGCTTCAACAGAAACAACGTGTATGGGTACCGTGCTTTTTAAGAACATAGAACACACAAACTATAGCTGTTCTGGAGATCCCTTGTTGAATATCGAGCTGAGGCTGTGCGATCCTGAGACGGGGAAGCCTGTGCCTCTTGGAGAAGTAAGTAAATAGAGTGCCTCATTGGCCTAGTGGGTGTTTCTGCCTTGAAATAAGCTCTGAAAGCATGTTAAGTCTTTGGTCCTCCACACGATCACTTCCCGGTGACCGGAGATAGACAGTCCAGTCATCAGTTACCGGTTGCAAGCAGCCTGCATCCAGCGAGACCCTGTGACTTTAAAAAGGTCCTTAAATAATTACTTTTTTTTAATTTCAGACTGGTGAGGTGTGCATTAGGGGTCCGATCACAACAAAAGGGTACTACCAAAACGAGCAAGCCACCAAAGAAATGTTTACAAGTGATGGCTTTTACAAATCCGGCGATTTGGGCGTGTATAAACCCGGCGAAGGACTGTACCTACTGGATCGACTGAAGGAACTCATAAAGGTTCGTATTCATTCTCAAATCCTAAAATTATCTCTGAAGTAAAAAACAGAACACAATGGTTGACTGAAAGAAATCGCTATTAGTACTAATGTATGCAAACTTTGTAATTGTATTGATCTACTGTATGTGGTATGCAATAAAGAGTAGATATCGATCTCTGTTCTACTACCTACAAGTGTTTATAGAATACATTTTTTAAAGAAAGACGTCACGTTAGCGTGTCAATAACCATACCATGTTCGGTTAAAATCCTGTACTTAACTACTTTTATTTTACAAAAATAATTTACAATTAATAGTGTTATTTTTTTGGAAAGAATTAACTTTTAAAATAAGTAGTTAAATAGTTCTCTCAAACTTTCAGGTCAAAGGAATGCAAGTAGCCCCAGCGGAATTGGAGATTCTCCTCCGCTCCCACCCTTCAGTTCTTGACGCTGGAGTCATCGGGATACCCCACAAAACCTTGGGAGAAGCGCCCAAAGCCTTCATCGTGACCAAAAAGCCGACCACAGCTGAAGAAATAAAGGAATTCGTTGCTAAACAAGTGATTGCGTACAAGAGATTGCACGAAGTAGTTTTCGTTGACGCTATACCAAAGAATGCAACCGGTAAGACCTTGAGAAAAGAGTTAAGGAACATGTAGACTATTCGCTGTGTGCGCGATGACAGCGCCCCTAGTGGCCACAATTATTTTGGACTGTGAACATATAACAACTGAATATTTGTGTTTGATAATGATTTTCGGATTATTTAGAAATTAAATGAAAATATCTAAAAAGTTTGTGCGTATTATTAAATAAGTAACTTTGACGGGAATATTGTTGGAACGTAGCTGGGGCTCGCCGCCTTAACATTTTATTGGAGGCAAAAGTCTGTTTTTAAATAATATAAATTGTGTAATGATGTTATTATTTGATCGTAAAAGTTTTAAAGGAAAATTTATTTTATACTTTTTAGCGCATTGACATAAAAGCTTGTTTTTAAAAAGGGTTTTTTACTTGTTATTTTTATAGCGATGTTAATGAAGCAACGGCGTTCTATTTATTAATATAATATCAATATCAATAATATTAATCAATGTCAAATCAATTATCCAACTTGAGTTGAATACCAAATATTACAAAGTAAAAATAACATGTTAATATAATGTGTCGTATCAGGAGGTCAATAAAATGTCAGATGATAGGAAAAGGTAGCAGACTACCGACAAGAGGATTATCTCTTAAATAATGATAAACGTTTACTTTGTTAGCCCGAATCATCCCACTGCTGGGCAAAGCCTTCCCCCAAACTTCTCCACCGATCCCTGTCCAGTGCCAGGGTCTGCCATCCTGTCTGTTAAGTATCGAAATCGTCACACCATCTTTTTCTTGGCCTCCTCTTTGGCGATAGCCGTCCGAAGGCGTTTACTAGGTGACGATTCAAGCCCACATTTTAGGATACAGGTTGCATACGTGGCCGGCCCACTCCCATAATAAACAACGAAAATTAAATATCTGCTTTACAAAAAGTACATAATTCAGTACTGAATTTATTTTTTCAATACTATTGGTATTTATTTTAAAACTATTTTATATTGCTACGATCACGTTTCTAGACGACTACTGTATAAATGAAATTCCGTTACCTCTTCTTTTTACTATCTTATAATATTTTATAAATATGAGACGCTTAGAGTTTGGAATTAATGACAGATAGAACGACAAGACATATTGGAGACAAACATTTCAAATTGGCCATCTCAAATTTATTCAAGTGTTAAAGCAATGTTAAAATCACTATTTAGTTAGAGGGTTGGTTTATAAGTACATATTTTCCAAGACTCTTAGCGGCATCTAGCGAATCAATAAGAAACTACTGACATCTATATAAATATTTTCAAGGCAACGTTTCTTGATACGTTATCGATTAGTAGGCTTGTGGCAAACCTTGACTCGACTATCACCAGGGGCCTATGTATCTTCCCGCGTAGGTAGCAAAAACGTACCTACGCGCGGCGACCCCTTGGTAAGGGACTAAACAAGTTGGGTGTCGCTAGCCGGCAGCGACACGCTTCCGCGTTTTATCATGGACGAAATAATTGACGAATTGGTCGAATTGGTCCTTATAGGACCAACAATCGCCATACAAAAGAGCGTTCTCCGGAAATTCACAAAAAATGAGTAACATCCAGATGGCGTTGCTAATATAGCTATCCAATGCTTTAATTTTCGTGCAATGTCTATCTGTCTGCTATCAGCGGACTTCCATGCTTGTTGCCAATTTCATTTAGTACTCTTAAAAATCATAGATGGCGTTTATTAAAATACCGTACGAAAACAAATCTGTCTATTGTGCTCTTGGTTTGTAGTAGTTGACAAACAGCGGCAACAGTATCAACATTTCAACTAATGAGGTAATGATCGGATGGCCCAATTCGTTAAGTTGTAGAAGATATCAAATCTGAAAGTGTCTCGGGATCGATCCCCGGTCTATATTTTTTTACATTTTCTTTGTTTATTTTTTTTACATTTATTTAGGACCACAAACGATATGATATTGTTTTTTTTATTAAGTCATTTATTTGAGGGGAACGGGGGACCTAAATATACACATTCCTATTTTCTCTTTGACTTTTTGGCACAGACTAATGATCTCCTTAATTTAAGTAAGGCAAAACTTTTTTTACAGTAAAATCTACATTGATCTACCACAGCTCTTATTGTTAGATTTTTCTCATATTCGAATTAACAAAGGAAATGTGAGCCTTCAAAAACTAAGAAAATTTCTAACTTAACTTTCAGACGCTCGACAAAATTTAATAATCTACGCGAATTAACACAACATTAATTTTGGACGAGGAAATTGGAGACTACGAAATGCTGGTTTGGTCAAATATAAGAAGCGATTTATCGTCTGAGCTTATTTGTCTTGCTTCGGCAGCCGCCAGAGATTGCATCCAGACAAAAACATTACATTGAAATACCATTTCTTCGAATGCCACGTGACCACGTTTCCTTTTAACTGAACTGCCAACTGAGAACAAAGGGCTGAGCGAGCGTGTGATGCGACATAATAGAACCGTTTTTGGAAACGTTAAACAGTTTGTCGGCACCTATCGGCACGCTAAGAACTTTAGCTATTTGAATTTTTCAAATATTACATGAAATCGTGGATATTTTTTTGAAATATTTCTTGGTGAAACATGCTGACTTGTTTAGTAATTGATTGTTGTACGACACAGCAAAATAACCCCGAAAAATGTTTATTTCACAGGTAAATTGTTCCAAATCGACACCACCTAACATAGGTTTATTTTTGCCAATGCGTTTCGAATTTTAAGTGCTTAGTGTGATAATTCTCTTCTTTAAACATTTATTAATGTAAGAAGCAAAGATCCAATACACATAATGCAGAATTTACGAATATTTTGTGTAAAGAAATAATTTTCGTTTTACACTAGGGCTGTATCAAATTATCGATATTTCGTTTCCACTGTCTATCACGCAAATATATGTATTACTGTTGTTAAAGTAGGTACCTATAATTATGACGTTTTGATATGAATCAGCTGGGAATGTAATTACTATATAAGATAGGTACTTAGCCGATCCATGCAGTTTTTGACTGTTAGAATAGTTACTAACATTAGTAATAAATGTATTTTTCAGATTTCCGACTAACTTTGATAAAAAAAAGGCTTAAATGAATAAAACTTCCAAACTAGGTTCAAATTGTACGAACGCAAACGATAACATTTAGCATTATAGGACGACAACGTCTAGCTAGGTATACGCTGTTGCATCTTATGCAATTGTAATAGGGGTAGTTTTGCAACTTAAATTAATATTTCGATGAATTGGCCATACCCAGATCACCATCTAGTAAACGTGTCCTGTCACTCTGAACTACCAAACCTGTGGTTGCGGGTTCGAAATCCGAAAGGTAAAATCTTTCCGTGATGTTTATAAAAAATATTCGTTATCCAATTGCATTAAAATTAATTAACAGGTCGAGCCTATCTGCTCAAATTAATTTCGGGGACTACAATCTCAAAAAATCATCATCCATCCATTCCGGGACTGTAGTAACCAAAAAACCGGTTAAAAAACGTTGTTATTCCTCTAAAACCAAAGCGAATATTTTCAAAAGTAATGCATTCTGTTTAATTCGGTACACACAGACGATAAATACGAATATAAAATACCTAAACACTTTAATATATTTTACTAACCTAAACCTATGACTAACTGCTAACTAAACTAAGGCCTAAGAAGTATTATTGTTTTTTTAAACAATGTACCTAAGCACAGAATCCATTATATAGTCTACAAATCACGCGATTAGGTAGTCTTTAAATCCAATTAGGCTTTTACATATGTCAGTGTGTTCATGTTGTACGTTACAACTTACCATGTTTATTAAAAACATATTACCTACTGACGACAAAAATCATGCCTCCTCTGTATGGAAACTTAGTGCTAAATTTACCGCGCGACAGCCCTGATATTGGCTTCGGTTTTGTTCGGAGAGCGTAGTAGAGTGAGAGTATTTTTGAGTCGGTCGCACTGACATGCTGGAATATTACGTATGACAGGGACGGCTACAGCCAAAACTACCGATATCGTCTTACTGAGTAGTTATCCTCTAGTTCTAAAAGATTTTCAACTTGTTATCAAATAATCATACTTATCGTACATAAATTAAAAAGAGTGTGTGAAATAAGGTAAATTTAAAAAAAAATGTCATAAAAATCACTACCAAAAGTACGGTAATAATTTGTCTAAGAATGACATATTTCTTTTTTTTATTTAACAATTATATTAAACACCACATTATGGCTAATGAAAAGGTCCAAAACGAAAATATTTTCAATAAACAGTATAATTTATAAAAGTCCAGCAGATTTACGAAATCAAATATTGCCATTAAGCGCCATCTATTGTATCTAATTAAATTTACTACGTCATCTAGTCGGGTCGGAGGTTCCAGTTTGCAAAGTGTTGTTAAAAATATGCATTTTATCAGCGATTGATACCTCTATAGACATCTAGTGAGAAAAAAATGACCCAAAAATTAGGGAACGCATCTTTGTATGGCGACTGTTGGTCCTTATATATTTCGTCCATGGTTTTATTCACCGGCGGTGCGCGACACTAGGTTGCTGGTTGGACGAGCGTGAATAAAGTCCTAGAAAGATGCGCTAGATGGCGTAAGTAGCTTCTCGTGGCAGTCAACCCTATCGCGTTGCGTTATAGTACGTCACTGAATAGGTTTAGTGTATTATGAATCATATTCCAAAGTTATAAGAATGAAATTATCTTGCAATGTATTTCTGTAGGTGTCTACACGAAAATGTGCTTGAGTCAGAGGCGAACTGAATCCCACTAATATTATAAATGCGAAAGTTTGTGAGTGTGTGTGTTTGTTACTTCTTCACACAAAAACTACTGAACGGATATGGATGAAATTTGGCACAGAGATAGATTATAGTCTGGAATAACATATAGGCTATTTTTTATCCCGAAAAAAAAAACACAGTTTCTGTAGGATACAGAAATAGTAGTTTACGCGGGCGAAGTCGCGGGCAACAGCTAGTTACACCATATCGTTAACAATATTGAGTAGATATTTCTTTGAATTTCGTTGCAAAGTCATACTTCTGTACGGAGTACTAGTGCTTATCCTGTGCTATCACTACTATCTATTTATTTATTTAACAGTTTTCGGCAATCTGACTGCTAGGAATTGAATATTTAATATTTGTAAAATATATCGATACTATTATTTTTCTAATTGTTAAAAAGTAATTCACTATTGTCATTACATTATTGTTAGTTATTTGATACTGTCCCAGTCAGCCATGTTACCATGAGAGCGCGAACGAGTGTTGCTGCTGCACTCAGCGACGTCAATTAAATTTGATATAGAATTAAATCTCGTTCTGTCTCTTTCTTTGTCAATGAAATAGAAAAGGACGGCATGAGACTTCTGAAGGATTAATTTTAATTGACGTCTCTGAGTACGGCATGTAGACTCTAAAATACGGCTGACCTCGATTTCAATGTATCTCAGACTAATTTTGAGTTCATTTCGTCTCTTTCTCTGCTAAATCAACGAAAAGAAACATTGCAATAATTTAGAAACTTCAAACAAAGGGATGCGATTTCTCACTTTTTTTTACAAGTTATCGCGTGTTTTCCCCTAAACCTAGTCGTCATCGTTTGGTTTCCCTACTAAATTGTCTATGGATTCTGTAATTTCCTTAGCAACTGACAGACACAGTTTGACGTTTCTACATTTTGTAGTCTGTCCCTTTTTGTTTATTTAGCAAAGTAAGTGACAAAATATACTTAAAATTAGTCTTAGACAGGGCACATTGGAATCAGGCCAACTGTCATCCAGAGATCGATAGTAACCAAAGACTCAATCCCTTTAATTGGTAATAAGTACTAATACTATCGATATATTTTGATGAATTACAATCGAGTCGAACCTAAATGCTGTACCTATTCCAGTGTGATTAATTTACCAACACTTGTAAAACGTATTCAAAGGTGCTTTATGTCATTCAAATAAGGTCTCATATTGAATGCGCAAGTATACCTACTTGATAAATGCTCGTGACTGTACCAAGAACCAGTCTAATTACTAAATGTCAAATAACAATGACGGTGCATTTGTTTTGTATAAGCTAATTTACTACCCCGCAATTCATGATAAGTGAGTTTAAAACAACAAGATTGCATAAAATAGACTACACTTTATCATGTACTTATAAATAAGATATCCACTGTCGTAGGCACATCGTTGAATTGGGCCGATCGAGTTCTGTCTGGGCACATCACGATATGCTGGCATTTCTTGACTTGCCTTTCTAATACCCGCTATATCAATCAAAGCATAATGTTTGGCGATTTGCTTGGGCAAATCAATTCTGTAGGGTGCCAAAGTATAAGATTTGTATAAGATAAAATTTATTTTACTAGAATATAACCATAATATTAACAAAAGTAAAGAATTTACATGACTCGTTTAAAAAAATATTAAACTGACGTCGGTATTTATTACGAAATCACTTCTTTCTTCAATTAACTTACAGATTATTGCGTTTATTATCTTCTTTTTCGATTTCTTCTGACCCTGGCATCTTGCCCGCACACACCTGACAAAACAAGCAAACAGCGCCACAAGCGTCGCGAAACGGAACTAACATTACGATGCGCCCAGCCATATCTCGATGTGGTCAGCCATGGGCCAGCCATATCTTGATATGACCAAGTGACCGGTAGGGAAAATCGACTAATACGTTGCTCTCATCGATCTGCCCTATTTTATATTGGGCACATCATGAAACAATTGGCCAGATCAAGAATGCCGGCCTATCGTGATGTGACCAGACAGATCTCGATTGGCCCAATTCAAAGATTGGCCCTCAACATTACATAACAATGACAATAAAATGCTATTAACCTGATAAAATACCTAAAATGTATGGTGTAGGGTTGTACTAAACCCTCAACCTTCATCACAGCTCAAAATTAATTGGTTTGGTCATCAAAGGAAGTCAAGTTTATTGCAAGTCACATGGTAGGTATACCTAATGTCCGAATAATCCGAAGCGTTGTCACATCTTGTAGGAAGATAAAATTTGTGTAGTTACTAGGAATAATCATACCTCTAACCCAGTTTGTGTCTTCGAATAAGTAAGAACTTTGAATTAGAAACAGCTACGCCCGATAATACATGTTTCTGAAAATCTGGTATACCTAATGTCCGAATAATCCGAAGCGTTGTCACATCTTGTAGGAAGATAAAATTTGTGTAGTTACTAGGAATAATCATACCTCTAACCCAGTTTGTGTCTTCGAATAAGTAAGAACTTTGAATTAGAAACAGCTACGCCCGATAATACATGTTTCTGAAAATCTGGTATACCTAATGTCCGAATAATCCGAAGCGTTGTCACATCTTGTAGGAAGATAAAATTTGTGTAGTTACTAGGAATAATCATACCTCTAACCCAGTTTGTGTCTTCGAATAAGTAAGAACTTTGAATTAGAAACAGCTACGCCCGATAATACATGTTTCTGAAAATCTGGTATACCTAATGTCCGAATAATCCGAAGCGTTGTCACATCTTGTAGGAAGATAAAATTTGTGTAGTTACTAGGAATAATCATACCTCTAACCCAGTTTGTGTCTTCGAATAAGTAAGAACTTCGAATTAGAAACAGCTTCGCCCGATAATACATGTTTCTGAAAATCTGTCTTAAAAAATCACTTACCGGGACATTTCATTTGTAGGTATTTAAAATTAGGTACATATTTATAGTTATATCTTCAAAACAAACAAGCAAGCAACTTGTATTCTAATACTAATCACTTTACATCCAAGTTAGGTGATTAAGATAAAAGAAGCACTCGTTATCTCAACTATGTTTTTGGTCTACAAAGTAGCGTGAATAATACTGTTGCCGTCTAAACACGACTAATCAGTTTAGTCTATCCAGTCACCCGGCTATTTGTTGAATAAGAACGTTATCATTCAAACCGGCTATGTACCTCACCACGCGTAGTAAATTATTAGCACCGCGCACCAATCGTAATCAGTAGTGTACTAAACTTCGTGCAAAGCGCGCGCAATCATGAACGCACCGCGCAGCATACTCGCGCAGATTAAAAAAATTAAGTGGCAAAGACCGATAAGTCAAACAGCCAGCCTAAAAAATGAGTTCGAAATCAAATCAACGTTGCCTGATATAGTGGTGCCAAACATGAGGTTTTTAGATCGCATGTGGGTGGACTATTCGAAATTCAAGAATCTTGTCGCTCTGGTTAGTATTCTTTTAGTTTATTTCTGTCGTGTTCACGGTCAGCAGTCCGTGAATTTGTTTGTTTATTGGTATTTGATAAGCGTTTGCGTTTAGTTTTCATTCGGTTGGCCTGTATTGAAAGGGAAAGATGCGAGAGTAGACCACTTTCGTTTTTTTCTAGGCTTACTTGTTTAGTTAACTTGTTGCAATCTCACCGATACAGGTCCACAGGCCTACCGCCTACCTCAATGGCTTTCTTAAACGAATTCTAGTCTAGTAAATGTGAGGCTCAGACGTCCAGTTCGAAAGTCATGGAGCTTACTCCGTCCTCTGTAGGCCTGCAAGTCTCATCAAAAAGACTGCAGTAACGCAGTGATAGCGGCCTAATGACCTGTGACCAAGGTTTAACATTTGAAACTTTCTTGTTGTATTGTTTATCACTAACATTATAATAGTAACACAGGTATTTTGATACCTAGCATAGGCCTCGGTCTTACACAAAACTTTAATAATAACTTTCCTTAGCTCTTATATTAATTGCTCACTGTACTTAAGGTGTTTCTGTAAAGTGCTCATCACTTTAACAATAATGATTTTATTTATTACATCTGGAATAATTAGGTAGTTTAAGTTTCAGCTTTTGTAATGCAAATTATAAATTGGTTAAAATTTAGAAATTGCATTAAATTATTACTTAGTTTGAAATACCTAATTTTATATCAACTGCTTTAGTAACTCTTTTTAGTGCACCTGTAATCACTGATAAGATAAAAGATAAACAATGTGAGACAAACAATGAATTGATAAATCCATAAAGTGTGGAGTTGGTGGTCCATAGTTCATACCTACGTTTGAAATATTATGATAACTAAGCATAAATATAAGGTATGCTTGGTTATCATTTTTAACCGACTTCAAAAAAGGAGGAGGTTATCAATTCGACTATTATTTTTTTTGTGGCTATGTTACCGCATATCTCAGTCAGTTGTGGACCGATTTGAATAAAAAAATGTTTGCCTAGAGGATTAACCTTCTAGTTGGTCCCATTTTGGCCAAGTCGAGATCTGATGATAGGATCTTGGTGTAATCGAAGGAAACCCTCAAATTTTGAAGGCACGTATAGTGTTTTCGTACTAGTATCTTAATGTTGACATGTCGTTACGTCCGATAATCATTATGTGGAGCTGAGCTGATGGTGGAACTCCTCAAAAATTTGGAGTTTAGTAATTAAAACACCAGATGTTTTGTCAGGTACTGTATAGGATGCTAACAAAACAAAGGCGCAGCTCCCTCCTCTTTCCAATTTATTATCTGTTATTTTTTGGAGTCGGTGCCAGACCATCCAAAACCATCTCTTGGCTGCTTAGAGCAGATAGAATATCTAGCTTGGTTGGCACCGACTCCAAAAATAACAGATTAGGTTTCTTGTATAATTTCGTAGAACAGTTAGGTAATTTAAATATTATTTTTTACTTTTTAGTTTAAATTTGTTTATAAAATTTTTAGTTTTAATTAGCACTGTAGTCAGTTTTGAAGTCGGTTTTTTTTATATTTAAGCTGGTAAAAATTGTCTTTTCATACATGCAGGTAAATTCCTAGAAAACAGTTTAACGAAGGCAATTCTAGGTTTATTTATAAACTAACGAGATCTTATTGTTCGTCACGAAAAACAAATATTATGTTGTAGCTACCTACGAGTATTCTGTGGTTGTAGTAGAATATATAATGTGTATGATTTGCATATTTCACTAAAAGTATTTGTATACAAAAACAACAGCCTTCAAAAAAACATATGACTTTTTATTGCCAAGTAAAAGAAACTTGAAAGGAGTTCGCTGCCGTTCGTAGACGTACGTACACGTACTACAGGTCAAATGACCTATGAATACTCTTAATTAGGACTAGCACCGACTTCCTTCCACTTCCTTCAACTTGACGATAATAATATAAGTAAAAAATGATTTACCATTTTTAGTGATAAGTAGGAAGTAGGTACTCTAATGGCCCTTTCTTCCTAATACAATACCGCAACCGCATTTCGCAAACTCCTATTTCGATACCTCTGGGCTCAAAGGTCGTAAAGGACATTTTGGCCAAAATGAGTTATATACACAGTTTTTCTCAGAATTAAATTCTCTATCGATCAGTGTATTCAGTTTAGCGAAATTCGCATTTATTTGTCCTTTACGACAAATGAAATTATTCATATTCGACAGGATTTACTCATAAACTGTGGAGGTAAAAGACATGTAACTATCTACACATGTTGACTATAGTGGTAAAGACCAATTGAAAAAAAATTTTTAGGTTGTATAGGTAATTGTGGTCAACACTCGTCCTTTACGCCCCTACAATATTATATAAAATAAGATCACTGTCCTTTACGTCCCTACAATATTACATAAAAAATATCACTGTCTTTTATGCTCCTACAATATTACAGTCTCGCGTGAATACCACATCTGCATTCGATTTAAGACCTTATAAGGATATATAAAAAAAACTTATTTGTATACATTTCATTGCTTGTTGTGACTGCATACAAAAAGATCAACTGTCCTTTGACAGAAGATAGTTTTGAAGTAAATAGTTTTCATACAGTTTTGTAGTACCAAAAAGTTCTATTGTTAGATTTATTTAACGAAATTAAAAATCTTTACAACTGGCATACATCTTTGTTTCCACTTGACCTTTATTTAAGTTACCTCGGTTGGAAAGATCATTAAATTATATTTCGTAGGTAAGAAGAAGCACTTTTTTTTCTGTTGTCTTATACCTCTTGGCATTTACTAATAAGAATAAAATGTTCCATGTGAATATATATTTGCCTATGATGGTTTTATACCTTCACAAATAAAGCTAAATTGACTATTCAGATACAAATTTATTTTGATAGAATTTTCTACGAATAGTGAAAGTTGTATATGTATTACTATTATTCTTTAGTTACTAGTGATTTTATATAATGCAAAATGGTGAAAATGAAATTTAATTATAATCCTTTAGAAGGTAAAATTTAACCTTTCATTTCGGTTCGACTTTCTATTTTGTAAATGTCACACATTTTAGTTACATTTCAGTTGGCTTCCGTATAGGATACAGTCTCAAAGTGCGTGATCGTGGTTGTTTTCAACTTCTTCTTCACCACAGGGACAAAGTGCTGACTCGCAAAGCGCAAGCCTGTGCAGACGCTGTCTGAAGCAACCGTTTTCTGTAAGATTCTGCGAAACATAATCAGGTTCGACCCAGTCGAAAGACAACCCCACACCAAAATCGTAAAATAAACTTAACAACTCTTAACCGTCCTCGCTCCAAGACCACCGCTCCTTGCTAAGTGGCGACCCCCTCCTCTCTGATGCAGCGTTTCAATTCCAGCGCTCCCTGGGGCCAGTTGGATTCTCTCTTCCTCAACTTGTATTGCACGAGCAACTTCCAGATCGGCATAGAGAGTTTCCGCGAGCACCGGAAGTGCCGCGGAACTGAACGTTCTGTAAGCTTTCGTAAGCAAAATATGCGCCAACCTCTGCCTGCTAAGCAACGCTCTTCTGACGATAAATAACGACGAGGGTCGGTATCATACGGCGTATGTAAAAGACGCTACATAAGTCCCCGAGTACAGGATCATTAGGGCCGAGAACTTAACGCCCCAATTCGACGCGGAAACACTGACCAAGATTCTGTAGATGTTAGTTGGGACTCCCGCCTGTTTGGCCTTCAACAAGATTATTGGCCAGCACGCGTTGTCAAAGGCACCAGAGATGTCTAAAAAGATCTGATGTACGTAAGACGCAGCGCTGTTCTCTGTAGACTGTAGTTAGTAAAAATATAAAATGAACATTATCTCCTAAACTAACCACATCTAAAGGTTATGCGTGTAAGAAAAATGAAGCACATGTTATAAAGCGGCCGCTAAATTTTATTTTTCAACCTTTGGTTCAGATAACATACAGGTTCAAAAGAACCTGTTATGTAGGAATATTTTTTTTATCTGTAATTTCTTGGAAATAAAGTCGTAGCTCATTATTTATTAAATAATATACAGAAGTTACAAGTAAAGCTGAATAATCTACTAAAAATATCAAAATTCATTATTTATTTCATACTATATTTATTCTTTACCACCTAAAAGTATGTAAAGTTTGTCCTTTAATAGACTTACACTTTTACTTTATAAAAATAACGAAAATTCAAGGCATATAAAATACCTTTTATGTTAATTTCAAGGGCGTAAAGGAAATTTATCTCCTTAATTATAGCAGTAGGTCAACTGTCGTACACACCTTCGGAAAATACATTAAATTCTAAGAACTTTGTACCTTGGTATCGAAAACCTAGCTCAAGAAACAAAAAAGTTATACTCAATTGAAGTTTAAAAAATTGTATTTTGCTTCTCCTGTAAAGTAGCCTTTTGTCCTTTACGACCTTTTAGCCCAGAGGTATCGATTTGTTGAGGAGTTCCATACGACTTCCATCATCAGCTCAGCACCATAAAATTATGACTCCCGCATATAAATATACAATACCTCCACAACAACTTAGTGTAACCGAACTAATGTAACCTTGTGTAAAAAAACTTAACTTATTAATAATAAATAACTTAAGTAAACATAAATAACACATATTAAATCAACACTTGAATGAATGATGGTAAGTAGGTACCTATATAATCAGTCTATTCCAAAAGTAGGTCAAAGGCAGTGATTTTTACGATTGGAAGAGTTTTTTTTACCTGGCATGTTAATTTTTTACACGAAAAGCACCTAGCATTACACGACTACATTTCAAGCTGCTAAATTTCCAATATGTGCATAATGCATATATATTTTCTAGAATAAAATAATATGACATGACATCTCCCATCATCGGCCGCATCGTCGCTTACCATCAGGTGAGATTGCGGTCAAATGGCTCCCTATTAAATTAAAAAAAATATATATATTGGATACGCAGACCACACAACCTAAAGACCACGCATTGCGGGGGACTTACATTCGCCTAGGTTATGCAGTATCACTGCATAACAGCCGGCCCCGCCCCCTTTCGTTTCTCATTCCGCTACCGAAACTCAAAGTATCAACATTGACCTTGCTCCCGAAAAAAAATAAAAATAAGCGGTAATAATGCCGTATTGTTCAGTGAAATGGTGTGAAAAGTGTAGGACAACATCTAGTCTCACGAAAGATGGCATTACATTTCAACGGTAAGTAATTATTCCTATCAAATTAATTGAAATACTCCAATATCAAAAATTAAATAAAATGTTTTATTTCAAAGAGCACGCGTTGATGTCTTTTTTTTGCTATCCCTTTCTCACAAGTTTAGTTCAAATGATGTTGTCTCAATTTGTCAATTAGCTAGGAGTAAAATAGTGTCGAGACACATACTAGTAAACTTAAAATTCAAAATATCGACAAATCCTAAACAATACAAGTGATAAGTGGGTATCTAAATTTCAGTTATTTCATATATATTTTAATAAAGTGACTTTACATAAGAGCACTTACGATGAATTGAAATAAGTGTAAAGTGCTTCAACAAACAAACTTTAACTAATAAAACAAACAACTTAACTAAACTTTTTAAAATAAATATATCAAACTTACATTGCGTACGATTGCCATTTTTTTTCACACAGTTTTCGTACACTTAACAAAATGATGTTGAGTGAGATAGGTAACTTGTTTTACTAAAACCGCTAAATTATGAAAAGTAGCTAAATAACGTGAGATCTCCGGCGATTGACCTTTGCCCACTCCAGTTTTTTTTTTTTATTGCTATTTATCGGTGTCGGTTGTACGTGTGTTTTTAAATGAATTATTTTAAAGCTCCTAAATATTTTCTTACTTTTTTTTAAACTAAGGTATCGATATCAAGATATGTCTTGCCCATCACTAGTGAGCTATCACTGCCATTGTAAAATTTGACGTCTCCTTGTACTAGCCAATCGGAACGAGCAGACCTCTCCCCGCACCCCACCAACTTTTGGCGATTTTGTTTTCGTATTAGAGTTGATAAAAGCGTGGTCTTTAGGTTGTGTGGTCTGTGATTGGATAACATCACAAAGCTACATTTCTCTGATCCCAAAGTAAGTAGCAAATGCACTTTTGTTTTGAAAATCAGAAATAACAGTTACCAGTTACCCAGACCCGAACCAATATAGAACATATGGTTTACTTAATTCATTAATTAATTAAATTGATCCCGACCGGGGATTGAACCCAAGACATCTGGAAACCTGCGCGCGAACCAGGCAACGTGAAGGTCAGAAGCAGTCAGTGAAAATAATTGAATACCTATGACCTGGACGAGTCTCTTCCTAATAGTCTGACAAGTTAAACATAGTAGGTAATAGTAATAGTCCACGAGAGCTACTGTCAACAAACTGTTGCACAGTTTGGCAGAATTAATAAATTTGTAAGTGTACGGTGTTACTTGTAAAGAATAAATAATTATAAAACCACTTGGTGATGTAGCAAACCGTATGTATGTAGACGTGTCCATAAAATCTGAAGAGTTACCACGATATCTCAAGTATGATCTGCCTTGGTGACAGTGGGGGAACATCAGTGTATGTTCTTTTAATATTTTATTGAGAATTTCGAAGATCGACCCACAGACGGAAAATTAGGAGAATATAGAAAGAAAACAAAAAAAACATCCAAGTGGTCGTGTGACTTGCGCACGAAGGGTTGGTTTCGTATCATTTTCTATTACAACTTTTATGTCTTAGGTACTCATTATGTCTTACGCTATTCATTATACTGTCGAGATAAATATGGTAAGGACCTACGCGCCAATTATCTAGGTAACCAACTTATGGAAAACCACTTTAAATGATGACTAGAGCACGCTAAAATCTAGATAACTGAGAAAATCAGTTCATGACCAGTCTAATTAAATCATCACTTGAATGATAGTGAGCAGGTACATAATCATTCTATTTCAAAAGTAGGTCAAAGGCAGATTTTACGATTGGAAGCGTATTTTTCCCTGCCATGTTAATTTTCTACCCGAAAAGCACCTAGCATTAACACGACTACATTCCAAGCTGCAAAATGTGTAATATGTGCGTATATTTTCTAGGTTAAAAAATAAAAAAATATTAGATAACATCACAAATACATTGCTCTGATCCCAAAATTAGTAGGAAATGCACTTATGTTTTAAAAATCAGAAAATATAAGAGTTACCAGGTAACAACACCCAGACCCGAAACAATATAGAGAATATGGTACACTTGAATCATTAATTATATTGAGCCTGACCGAGAATTGAACCCAGGACATCTTGAAACGGGCGCGCGAACCAGTCAAAGCAAAACGGTCAGATCAGAAGCAGTCGATGAAAAATAAAGAATTGTGTGAGTAAGTGTCAGAACCCTCCGGGACTCTAACCCATGTTAGAAAGTCAGTCGACGACGGCTGACTTTCTAACATGGGACACAATTTTTAATATGGGTACCAATTTAACCCGGGTATGACCACTCTTGTTTTAGGGTTTTTCATTTCCAATTACACAGAAACGCAGTCGGGTTTTATCCAACACCCTGGGTGTTGGATAATTTTTGTAATTCAACGAATATTACTGTTAAAATAATAAAGTTTACCGCTAATCAAAGTATAAGGTTTCCTTGTCAGGACTACGGAACCCTAAAAAATCTGCAGAGCACAAGGAACTCCGTCGTTCGTTATTGTCGTACCAACTTGAAACTACTATTTATTTATTCTGTGGATTTACAATCATTGTTGCATTGCATTCATAATTTCCATTCATGTTAGGTTAGTAGTATAATTACATTGTAAGTAGATATACATTTTTATCATTTTAAATAGTAATTTCTTTTGACTATTTAAAGTAGGTATTATCAACAGCTGATTTAAAATAAATGAGTAGTTCAACAATATTTTCAGGTAATTTATTAAAATATATAATTATGTACATCTTTCTATTAACGAGCCAACGAAGAACCTAATGCATTCTGAAGTTTGAAGACAAACTAAAGTTTGGATAAAAAAACACATGTCGATCTGCTAAGATCTACTATAGCACAAGCGACCTTAACATTGGCCTTGTAGGCCAGTTCGAACAGTCTGCTATGATCACATGAATGACATCCACTTTAACCTTGGACTCGGTACCCAAAATTTATTGCAGTAGATACAGCTGTCCTAACATTATCGCTCTTATTGTCGCTTTAAGTAATAGATATTATAAAATGTTACACAACTTTAATACATTTTTAGGGTTCCGTAGTCCTGACAAGGGCTTTATTTCGAAATATTAAACTTTAAAGTGCAATTTTTTGGTTCGGTAGGCGTCACCCCTCTAAAAGCATAACTGCTGGCTGCTGGCCTATAAAATCTTAAAAAAACATGATCATAGTTAATTTTATAAAAAAGGAAAACTATAGCGGGTAAGATGGAAAAAATAAAATACAATTATTTTGCTTTAAATTTCCGCTAAGAGACGCTAGCGCAGGCACCAAAACCGCACCAACCGTAACCGCGTGATTCTATTAATTATATAGCGGGTAAGATAACTTTATTAGTTTAGTTGTAATATTCGTAGAACTTCGGTGTTGGATAATGTTGTACCAAATACTAAATTAGAATTTAATTTTCTAAAGTGACTAAGATAAAGTAGATAATGGTACGGACCCCTTCTTGCGCGAGTCCGACTTGCATTTGGCCGGTTTTTATAGGTACAATTTTAATCATGACGTGACAATATTATAGTTTTAAAAATTTGCAAAAACGCATTGAAAAATCAAGCTTCTAAACTTAGTAGGTACAAAAAATCGCTGAACAAATTTAGTTTTATTAATACCTACTTATTAAAAAACGATGTGATGCGCAGACGATTGGCCGTAAGACTGGTAAGGCACATTTGTCCTATATTGTTACCTAGTTATCGTCGAACAGATGTCAACCCAAGTTTGGCAATAAGTACTACTAAGTATTACAGATTACTTAGGTAGGTACTTCACTTGAGGAAGCTATTAACATATAACACATTACATACGATGCCTGTTTATTTTTTGAGTTTTAATTACTTCTACATGCTTCTACTTAATGCTTAGACAATTGAGACCTCTACCGGTGATATCTATATAATGGTTTTAAATGTTGCTTGCTGGTGATATAACTTACCTACGAGTACGTAGCTGTGTAAAAAACTATGGATCCTAAGTGCCGCACTCAGACTTGTCAATTAAATGTAATCTTTGTCTCTTTTTGTCACTTTTATTGTCAATGAAATAAAAAGGACTGCATGAGACTAGTTAAATAAAGTATTACCTTTAACTGACGTATCTGAGTACGGCAGTAGTAAGTTAAAGAGAAGAAATTACTTAATTAAGGACCTATTTAATAAAAAACCCTTAAACAAGAAAGTGGTCATACCCGGGTTAAATTAAATTGCAGCAGTCGGGACCCATTTTAGAAATGGAGGCTTAGTGAATTTAGAGTACATACCGTTTTTAAATTTCTAACTACACAGAAATGCAGTTGGGTATTTTACTTTTTTAAATTACCGTTTTTTATTTTACTATTTTCAGTTTTATTATTCAAAACAAAACACCAGACTGCAAAAATCATTATATTTTTGAAATGGTGTCCTTACTGGCCTTCATTTGATACCCATATTGCTATGGTGAGGAAAAAAATCATTATCCCCATTTTTTAAATATATATCCACCATTTTTTTTAATGTATATAGCCTTTATCATTCTCACAATTTTGACAAATTCAACGACACATGTAAAAAACTGTTGAGCCGTTTGGGCTGTAGGGCGTGTCAAACAATTATACATACATACATACTTAACATACATACTCTCGAAAAACATAACCCTCCTTCCGCAGTCGGGTAAAAAAGTGGACCAAGTTTTAAAAATATTTCACAGCTTAGATACTTCCTTCCATTTTGTCATTGCTTAGGCAAGCCAATTACTTACCTAATAAATATTAACTTAAAAAACTATGTTCAGTGGATTCAAAGAAAATTCTTCGTCACATTTGTTGGAATAATTATTTACGTGCCTAGTTCTACACAAGAACATAATCAGGTATGCCTACTTATTATATCTACAATACCTACTTATTAGGTACCTACCTATAACATAGGTAATTTCATTGCGTATTTACCCCGTTACGTCCAATTTATACCACAAAATAAGCATATTAGCCATAGACAAAGCTTCAGATAAAAAACAAAACGTTCTTGTTGTTTTGACCGCGCCCTCACACTTCTGATATCATCGCACTGTCTTAATATTAAGAATTAAACAAATGTAAACAAATCGATCGAGGTATTTGACCTTTACAATAGCCGTTATTTGGTTGTTCATTTAAAATTGTGTACTTCGGAATGCGCGCGCGCCGGTCCGTAGTAAAGACCTACTCTGCTTTACGATTTTCGTAATGGAAACATAATTATTTATGCGCACAGTTAAAATTACTTTTCACACAAGTTTAAGTACTTTTCAAAATCGCATTTGTATGAGAACCCTTCGTAAATATTTTTTTATATTTAATTCATTTTTATAATTATTTTTATAACTTAAGCAATTATTTTGCAAGTTTTTAAAATTAATCGACTGTGTCATCCGGTGGGACTCGAACCCACGTCCCTTCGCTATCCGGGCGAGTGCTCTATTTATGTTTTTTAACAACTTAATTTTCTGCGAATATTTCAAGCGTATAACTATAACCGTTATATATTGAGGGAAAAAACGGCAAAAATCAAGTTTGCTCACGTCACGGGGTGCAGGTTTGCTTTGTAGGTTCCTATACGCACGTATTTAAAGTTTGTTAAAACGGAACTCTACTATCGTAACTTTATCATTATGTTGTTAATTTTTTATTGCAGGTTAAGGTACGATAAAACTGAATTTGTCAACTTTTTGATAATTTTGTAGGTAGTTTTCAGACACACTACGAATAATACTTCAAATGATAGGTATGCTTACTGGTTTTTATATTTTATGTTTTTATTTTATATGTTTTGTAACCGTGCCCTTTACGGAGTTTATTTTCGTGTGTTATATTTGATGTCCATTTATCCATACTAATATTATAAATGCGAAAGTGTGTCTGTCTGTCTGTCTGTTACCTCTTGACGCTTAAATCACTAAACCGATTGAGATGAAATTTGGTATGGAAACAGTTCGAGACCCTGGAAAGGACATAGGCTACATTGTTTTGCGATATAAAAACATTAAAGGAGTAAAATGGGGGATGAAAGTTAAGATGGAAAATCCAAATCTTGCGATCGAAGTCGGGAACCACTAGTTAATAATAAATGTATTTTCACACTACCTACTCGGCAATGTTTAATTACACATCAAGTAAACCTGACTCAAAGTGAGTCATTGCATCCCTAGCCCTAGGGACGTAATGTTGTATGAAAGAACAATGGCAGACTTCCATACATAAATTTAGTTGGAAAGAAATGGCAGCGTCTGTATGTCAAAAATATCTTAAAATGTAAAGCGTGGATCCCTTAGTAACTTTGTTTAAGAAAATTATCCAGAGAGGGCTTCAAAAAATATCTATTTACATTAAATGGAATTGTTACATAGTGTTATGGTGGAGTCATTTAATATTAGCATTAAGGTCTTACATACACCCCTCCACCAATCCGCACTGAGCCCGCGTGGTGAAGTATGGCTCGTTCCTCCTCATAGTTGAGGTGAGGCCTTTTCCCAGCAGTGGGATCTAATAGGCTGACTTATTATTAAGGTCTTTATATAAAGCTTACTTTTTGATAGTATCACTTATTTTATAATTGATAGTATAGCTATTTAACATTTTGCTCCATGTTATATTATGTTAAACCATTATTTGGCTCTACAAGTTTCTACAAAACAGTATTAATACATGTAAATGGCAATACTTGAATGGCATAAGGTTTATTATAGTCATTTGATATTTCCTATAATGTATGCGTTTTTTTGTGGCTTTTATTAAAATACATTTTTATTTGAAAAGTCCTACAAAAATAATTTAACTAATTTTATATAAAAGACATTTCTAGACGCTAACTTTTTTGCCAACTATTATTCTGCCATTGTTCTTTCATCACGCCCCTAGGGAGGCAAAGTGATTTGAATTTCGAATAAGAGTTCGTAGGCATGATCACACTAGCCCGTCCCGTACCAAAGAGAACATATTTGAAATTTGAACCTGGCAGCCAAGAATTTTAGCACGAATGGAATGAAAAAAAAAGCGCGCGCTTTTATTAAAGAAATAATTCAAGAAAAAAAAACCTACGTATGTTTTTTAAGAAATTACAAAAAATGTTTTCGTAAAACTGTTGAGTGACGAAATTTATTTGACACCGGAGTCCATCATATGTAAAGCCGCTGGTATTGTTAATAATAATAATTTACTGCCAGAAAACTCTAAGGATATATAAGGAAATTAGAAACAAAGTTAGTATCACAGCACCCGTATCGAAAAGTAAATAAAAAATAAGGTTAATTCTAAATTGACCCAACTGGGAATCGAGCCTGGAACCTCAGAAATAGCGACGCCATGAAAACCGACATGCGACCACGTAGATACCTTAAAGTACAGACGGCAGCACGTCAGGTAACCCATGTAAACTATAAAAACTTATTTTGTGTACAATTTTTTTTTATAACCTTCAGGAAAGCGCAGAGACAAAGAAGAGCTACACATACAACCAGTTGCACAAAATCACGGCGAGTTATGCCACTTCCCTCCACAAAAAGCTGGGACTCAAACCCGGCGATGTGGTCCTGGCTATGCTGCCGAACTGTCCAGAGTTTGCTGTCATCGCGTTCGGGACTCTACAAGCTGGCTGCACGTTGACGACTATGAACCCTATTTACAAAGAGCGTAAGGATATTTTCATTTCTTACTGTTTGAGAGTTTAGGCAGTGGATTACACGTGGAGGGCGACAATGATAGGTGGAAAATTAGTCAGGTCTGAGCACTTATAGCTAGGTACTTGCCACATCAGCTTTCAGGGTTCAGGTCTCACTTCACAGGCCACAATCACTAGAAATGTCTGTAAGGAGCTTTACAGGATACACACGCGGCGAAGCACTCTGGTCTGTCTAGTACATGTGTCATAGGGAACGTCTCGGTGTCGACTCGATCTTCGGGGTTCTCACGGTACGTTTTAAACAAATAAAAATAAGGCAGGTATGCGTGTGAGTGTGCGCGGCGTAGTATCAATAGGGTACACAAACAAATCAAAATATTGTAGTAAACATATCGCCCGCCCTAAACACGTCAAGTGTTTACGAGAAGGTTAGGAAGCCAAGGGAAAGGAAGTTCACTGGACAGGAAGACGAACTAATTTCGTCAAAGATCTCTTTAGGCTACCGGTAGGAGTTTTAACATCTACCACACGAACAACTTGGTCTTGGCCAGGGTATAAATTAATAATGCGTCCACGACGCCACTGCAAAGGGGGAAGGTGGTCATCTTTTATGAGTACTAGCTCACCCACTTTAGGAGGATCACAAGGAGAGGTCTATTTATTTCTAATTTGTAATGTATTTAAGTATTCTAAATGCCAGCGAGACCAAAAGGGCTGGGTAATTTGTTGGATTAGCTGAAACCGTGTAAGGCGATGCAATTTTACGTCTTTATAAGGGTACTCCGGAAGTGCAGTTAAGGGTTGTCCAATTAAGAAATGACCGGGAGTTAACACTTCGACATCATTAGGGTCCGGAGAAAGTGGGCACAATGGGCGTGAATTTAAAACTGCTTCAATTTTAGCAAAAACAGTGGTCAGCTCTTCAAACGTAAGGGGGGTATCGCCTACTTCTCGTTTTAGGTGCGATTTCGCCGATTTAACCGAAGCTAAAAAAAAACCTCCCCAATGAGGGCAAACAGGAGGATCGAAAACCCAGGATATGTTCCGCTTTGAAAGCTCAGAACCAATAGCCGCCTGGTTTTGAGACAGGAAACACTCCAACTCTTTCAGGTAATTGTTGGCACCGATGTAATTTCGACCGCAATCGGATCGGATTAGGCGAGGTACACCACGACGCGACACGAATCGGGAAAAGGCCACAATAAAGGCTTCAGTAGTAAGGTCCGACACAACTTCAAGGTGAACGGCTTTAGTGGAAAGGCAGACAAATACACACAGGTAACTTTTCACTAACCTTTTGTTCCTATAGGCCTGGACTTTGGTAAAAAAGGGTCCGGCAAAATCGGTACCTACACCGTCAAACGGTCTAGCAGCCGTGACGCGGTCTTTAGGTAGGTCACCCATGAAGGGTTGAGATACAGCCGCCTTGAGACGATAACAGGGAAGGCATTTAAAAATCACATGCTGAATAGCTCTGCGTGCAGACAAGATCCAAAACTCTTTATTTAACATGGCAAGAATTGCATTAACACCTGCATGAGCATTCTCGCGATGGTAATGTGAAATAAGGATGTTCCCGAAATTACCATTCTTAGGCAGAAGAAGGTACACAAACAAATCAAAATATTGTAGTAAACACTTACTGTTAAGGTTTATGACAAATTGCCATTTTGTTACTAATTGTATCATTACTGAATGTCCCGCCACTGATTATCTTTCTGCTTTCCCACGCGGTTGATTGGTAGGGAATGCCTTAAAGTATCCGCTAATTATTGCAATAAAGTTATATGAATAAATAATTTCCTAACAGTCATAAATCTGAAAATAACTCCGACTGTAGGTACAATGTTTTCACGCCTAAACGGTGAAATCAATATTAGTGAATCTACACATTTATAAAGAGGTACAGTTTGTGAAGTAAAATATACATAACTATGATTAGACTTGCCTTACTGTTAAGAATCGGAACATAAATTAACATAAAACTTAAACAGGGGTCTTATTTATATTTTAAGAATTATCTTCTGATTCCTTATAGTAAAGATATAGCATTATCTCCTTATAGCATTCTAACTTCATGTTCACCCTTCAGAATGTAGCAAATACTCTTCTGATAACTGAATCAAAATCGGTCCAGCCAAACGCGAGATAATCGCGGACAGACATTTATATCATACTTACAAACAAACGGGTCAAACTGAGAACCTCCTTTTTTAAGTCGGCTAAAACGACTGCATGCAGCGGAGATTAGATTGTTGAGATACATATTGTATGGAGTGACGAGTATGGGTCCGTAGCCACATGGCAATTGTTTTAAAGCGAACTTCGCTGTCGCCAATGAAATGTCATAATATGTATGTAAAAGTCATGTCATGTCGATGGCTGTCAGTTTCATACAATTAAGTTAAACTTATTAGCTACAACGGACTTCGCTTGACAATAAATTGCCACTTAGCTACGGGTCCTGGTCACGTTGTTACCTATGACCCTACTATTTATCGAAAAAGTTAAATATTTTGAATGTTTTTCATGCCATTTGTGAGAAGGCAGACAGTTGCGGAAAATTATATTCAGTGACACCTACGCAAATATATTTAGGAAGGTGTCAAAAACCTTGATAACAAACAAGTGTTAAATGCAGTCATACAAAATGCCGCACCTTCGATAAATGCCTGATAAAAACAGTCGTAGATAAATGAAGCAAAATAATCTTAGGTCAACGACAAAACGTCTAGGTAAGTAAACACAGAGGCAGTCATATGTAATTGTAATAGGGGTTATTTTACAACGAATAATATGTATAGTCGGATGGATTATTTGTTTTCTCCTAATACACCCGCGAGTGTTTACGCCCGCATTAAGTTTGTAGTTTATTCCATAAAGCTCGTGTGTGATAGTGTTTATGTGTAGTGTAAAGTGCTAACAAGCAGTCACAACCCCCCTAACAGCCCGACGACAAACAATACAGCACGCTGTCTAACGCAACAAAGACGAGACCGAACGAGATTTTGGTGAGATCGTTCCATTATTGGCTAAATATAATAAGTCTAAACAACCAAGAAAACGACCTGAATGTTATCTAGATGCTGGCCTTCTCCTCTAGCAGCACAATAGCAGAACACAAGCAAATAGATAATCAAACCTTGCAATAAACTGAGCCCCCGGGCATAGGACAGACCAGGCTAGCTCATAAGCAAAATATTACTGGCGTATAATTATATAGCATCAGTCTGAAATTACGCAGAATAGCACCTAGGATAATAAAACCCTAATAGTAATAGGGCTTAAATCAAGAGATCGCTCAAACCCAATGAGCGCGTTAGGACAACATAACAGTGAATCGTTGTAAAGTGTTCGAAACGTCAGGTTTTGAATAAAATGTGAATAAATCGCGGAGTGATCCGTAAAGTTGTGTTTTAATGAGTTTAACAATTCGCGTTAACGTAAGAAACAAATAAGTGAATCGTTAGTTTAAATATTTAAAAGAAAAATAACGAATTGTAGTTAAATCGATGCGGTTTTTTAAGATAAAAGTGCCAAGTGATAATTATCACTCACTTAGAAACCAAAATTAAAACTAAAGCCGACAAACGCATTTTCAATCTGGACTCGCGTGAGTGTTAGTGCATTATTGTGGGTAAGTGTTGTGAAAAGACTGAGTGAAACCCTGAGTGCTAGCTAACAGGAGGGCGGCAACATCAATGCCCGACGTACTTACTTACACTGCAGCTAAACCTCTGATAAAGGAAACTTGGTGAGATCGGTCCTTGCTTAAACCTACCGAACTAATATCAAATGTCGTCCCGATCATCCTATCTCAGGAAAACCATTTAGAACAACTGCATAGCAAAAAAGATATAGGTTAAACGTAAAAGCATTAGGTATAAAAATTAAAACAGTAACTAAAATAATATATACTAACTCACACAGCTACTCTCGCATCTACAAACTTAGATGTAAGTAAAGCGTATAAGCATTAGATCTTAAATTCAAAACCCTAAGTTGTAGAATACTAACTCGTCCATTTAACGTGCCATAAATATACTCTATCTACTCAAGTTTTTTAAAACTAGGCAACTCTCTAAAAAGCAATTTATTATTTTTGCTAGCCTTCGCATAGTATTTTATTTTATTTTATTTTATTTAAACACAAAACAGTCTACAGTTATGGTGAAACAAATTTTATACATAAACGAGTAAATATACTAAACTGTAAGCCAAAACATGTATATTCCCTATTCATAATGTAATATTAATCTTGAAAAATATAAGACTTTGGTCTTATCACATAAATCAAAACCAATCTTAAAGTACGCGTTGAAACGCAATCATCAGCCCCAAGCCCAAAACGGTCACATCTGTTGATCATAAAACTATCCCTGAGCAAATATTCTGGGAAAAAGGGAAAAAAAAACACACCTTGCACAATATTGCATTGGCTCCGACCAACCACTTATCAAGCTCGCCCTTTGAAACAAAATATATCGCCCAGCGCAACAAGAACATGTGGCTACCATAAAATTAGCCATAACAGAAAAACTCTTACAACATAAAGACATTTAAAAACATTAGTTGGTGTTATTGTTTATCTTAGCCTAGTGTTTCCTTTATCACAACCCATTGCCTCGATTGCGTCCCCGAAACAAAAGCTGAACATTGCGTAGTCCAACGAAAATCCCAACATCTGATCATCATAAAAACAACCATAGCGTTCTTCAATAGCAGCGATTACGCCCGGAAAGTGTAGGAAGCCATGCTAGAAAATGTACAACTAGGATCCGATGCAAGCAAGGTCAGAAAAATGCAAAAACACTAATACCCTTCATTAAGAAAACGAAGATGGATTGGAAAATAGCAAGACTCCCCTACAAAATGATTATAGAACCGGCGATGACATATGGGCTCAAAGCAGCCGCCTTAACAAAACAAAATAGATCATACCTTAGGAAATATAAGAGAATAATACTAAAAGACATGCTTAGAAACTCAAGAAACCCGCCAAAAGATAAAAGGACACATCAGCTACTAGAGGGGAACTATTACAAAAAGAATTAAATTCCTAAGACTATCCTTTTATGGACACGTACTTAGAAGAACACAACCCCACTTTTTACACGCGGCCCTAAAATACCTACAAGGCGGCCAGACTGAAACACGGCCGGCCAATATTCACATGGCAGGACTCCCTATCGCACGACCTAAACTACTACAATAAAACACGTGAAGAATGGCATCAACTCGCGGTGGATAAAAGCACTCTTAAAAAGGAAGCACAAGAAATATTCAACAGAAGCGAAACGGACAGCGGATCTGAATCGGAGGACGATCAACACCAGCTACACGGAAAACACAAGACCCAACCGCAGGACACCAACCACTAAGGCTAGACAGCCCACCCCATCATCTCATCAACGCTCATCCTGTACAAACAATACCCATCTAATCCAATACTCCTAGACTGGGCTAGGTTGCATAACCGCTTGGTTGTGGTCGGGCGGCTGCGGCTTCCCGATCTTCCTCTCCCATCCCAGAGCGTGTCCCTCCTTAACAAATCGTGCACCTCGGTATGCCGGTTTTACCGGAGCTGAGCCCTTGAGCCTGGCCGAGCGATGCACTATCGAATCGAAAAAAAAAACCGAAATATGTATAGTCGGATGTGCTGACATTGTATATTCTTTGTTTATTCGTATGTCAAACTCTTTAATATCGTTTAAAGGTAACCTATTTGTCATTTTCGTTGAGACCTTAACATAGAGTATTGATCTGTCTTATTGTTAGTATGCATAATCCTAAACAATAGCAACGTGTCATGATTTTACAAGGAAATATGTAAAGTCTGATGTGCTGACAATATTGTACCTACATTCCTTTGTTTTTAAATACAGTAAAATGTGAAGAGCACAGAACGATTAGCACAATATCCCAAGCATCAAAAATACTTCTTAAAATTATACAAAATACAATTACTTAAGTCAATAGCTAAAAGTTGTCATGGAACAGGAGCTCTATATTTGAATCACTCGTCTCGTATGACATTCTGTTGGCGAATTCGTTATAGTTTACACTTAAATAATTTTCGCGTTTATTCTATCGCTCGCCTTCTGTGACGAGTGGGTCGTAGGTGCACTCGTTGCGTTTTCAAGCGGTTGAGTGCAGTCGATCGAGTGTTTCAAAGATGCGGAGTTTTAGATGACGAATGAAAATCAGTAGAAATCTGCGTGCGAGTGTTTCAAAAATAGAGCCCATGATTCACAAACACTCAGAAAGTTTCCGTGTCGGATCCTTTCCGAATTCGAGTGTCAAACATAATTTCCGAACGGAGTTTTCGAAAGCTAATGTCATTTGTACCTAATGTAAACGTCAAAGGTTTCGATTCCGACGTTTGAGAATCGCATTTTTTTGACGTCTTCGGAAATCTGCCTCTCGGATTCGAAATCTGTAGTTTCCGACGTTTGTGAATAAGGGTGCAGATCAATACGGGTTCCGACGTCGAGGTACGGGAGAGGCTATTTTGGCATTAAGACTAACAGTAGACAAAATAATAGAACTGGGACTAAACACTTAGAAACGTCTATCGCCTATCAATATGCACCAGCTGATAAGGTTTCTCTCGACTTACTGATAGTGTATTTTTTTTCTAATCACAGCATTATATTAACAACCAGCTTACGAATTTTAATTTTAGAGAAAATCACGTATCTAAATTTTATTATTCTCGTTATTCCTAAAGATTAGAACCCGCTTGACTCAAGCGTTATATCTTTCAAAGCAACAGCTGACGGCCCACCGAGATACAGCTAGCTGACATATATAGGGTGTTAGTGTAAGCTGTCTTTACGAAATTGAATTAAATTTCGCTCACAAAAATTAATCGACTGTGTCATCCGGTGGGACTCGAACCCACGTCCCTTCGCTATCCGGGCGAATACTCTTACCAACTGAGCTACGGAGGACGTTAATCAGCCGACGAATTTTTGTAAGTGCTTGCTACGCCAGGGAGCTGGCGTTCGATTTCATCAATACTTGGGGAATGTACCCGCATGTATCTTCTGCAGTCTTATCCTTTAATGGGCTGAATATGACCACCAATATCTACAACTTTAACTATGGGACCATGGTCGAAAAAAACGGATGCTCCATAAAAATAATTCTGCTACCCAGGTGACAAGGTGCTAATTTTTTTTTCACGATTTCAGTCTTGACTTCATAGTAAACGTTGTAGGTATTAATGGTCATATTATGCCCCTTAAAGGATAAGACTGCTTACACTAACACCTTGTATATTTATTAATAGTTGCATACGAGTATAAGCTCACCCCCCCCCCCCCCCCCTGAGCCCCAGCTGATGCTGACAAGCCTATATTTGTTTTTCAATGCTTGTCCAACATTGTAAACAGTCTTGACATTCCTTTTTAACGAAATTATTGATTTCAAAATAAGATAGATACGAAAATTACATCCTCATATGGTAGTTTATCGTTTAATATAATTATGCAGCTTTTTAGAGCTATTAGTAATTTTTTTCACAAGTATTAGTTTTAAAAGTCATAAAAAGATTGTTTACACTGTTTGACACGGAAAGAAAAACGGATTTGGATTTACTGTTTGGATTGGATATACTGTGTCTGATGCGTCTCACCAATTATCGTTTGGGAGGAAATAACTGACGAAATTTTGACCCTGGCTCACGGTCTATTATTGTTAGTATACCTAATCATACACATTAGCAACTTTTCACGGCTTTTTATTTTTTTGGTCATTGGCTTTATGAATATTTATTGTTTTTATGAACAATGCTTCATATAAATGTTTATGAAATACCAAGGACATCTATCCATCAAACTGTCCTAAACAAGTGACCCACCTTGGCATTGAAATTTACATGGGTGCAAATAAGCTTTAATAAATAACAATTTTAACAAATGATATTAATTATAAACTACTCCTTGTAGAATTTTGAATACGGCGGTCAATTAACAGCGCACAAGTGTGTGTACGAACTTCAAGTGCACTATCTGTTCTGTCACTCTCATAGTTCGTTGAGACGGTAATCCAACATGGCCGAAAAGAAGTCTAGGTGCAGGACCAACGCCTCGGAAAGCACTTTATGCTTTCCGAGGCACAGGGGTGTTAACATCACCAACTTTCTGACTCCGAGCTGTTTCTGAGTTATTACAAGACAGAAAAACCCAAAAACTAATTTTGGATTGGAAAATTTAGAATTTAAAAATATAAAACATTTAATAAAAAACATAAAGAACTCCTTATAGATAAATGTTATTATAATTTAGATGAATATTTAATACAAAACACACAGTGAAATGATATTATCTACTGATACTTAATAATAAAATACAAAGTCATATATGATAAATAAACACTTAAATGAATAATAATTTAAGGGAAATACAATAAATACCCAAATGTTTACTTCGATAGCCAAGGCGCTCTGATATTGTTAAGTAATAATTAACTGTTAATAATAAATTTGTGTTTATTATTATGAGAAAATATAGCCCTCTAATACTTTGCAATACCCAAATTGTAAGGATTACTAAGCAATAAGCTCAATTTTCTAGCATAAGACCTGTTGTAAACAAACATTTATGTAACACTTAGTATGGAAATAAATGAATATGAATCCGGGGTTCCAACCCGGGACCTCGTACACTGACGAGGCAGCAAATAATTTTCACAGTCGGTTCAGTGACATCACTTCATTCAAACCAACTCACTAACTTACAAACTTTACATCCTTATAAAAATATAAGTATAAATTGCGTTGGCATTTAAGTTACAATTTTTTTTTATTTTTTCTTTCAGATGAAATCACACATCAGTGCACTATAACCCAACCAAAAGTATACGTTACCACTCCAGATCGATACGAAGTCGCTATAAAAGGACTGAAAAATGCTAAAATAGATGCTAAAATTGTTTTGATAGATGATCCTAGCAAACCTGTGCCAGAAAACACCATTAGATATTCCGAAATAGCCGAAAATGGGGAACCTGATTACGCTTTGTTAGATAAAATTGAAAGAAAAGACGAAGATATTGCTTTCATACCGTTTTCAAGTGGTACCACTGGACTGCCAAAAGGTGTTGACATCACTCTTAAGAATATTAAAGCAAGTATTGAAATAATGAGCCAGAAAAACAATTGCTACTGCCACTTAGCATCGGGTAAGTTGATCAAACCACGCTATTTTGAACGTTTTCTATACTCTATCTATAGTGTTGTTTCATTGTAATAGTTTGTTAGTTGGTCTTGATATTTAACACTAACAACTTTTACCATGAAAACATATTCTCTATGCTCCAGAAATTTTATTAATGACTTCAATCATGAAATCATTATTGGCTGGGTCATCCCAATAGAACATTTCGTTGCTTTTGATGGCCACAGATCCTTTAACATAAATACTGATTAAAACAACATCCTGTATCTGTTTGGTTATCAATGAGGTGGTTATGGGATTAATGACATTACAATCGTTAATAACGTAGATAAAAACATAATCTCGCTTGATCATAGCTATATTGTAACTAGTGCAAATGCCCGATAAGATTAAGTCCTTGTGTGTAAAGACAAACATTTGGCGACTTAATGCTGATCTTAGAACTCCGTTAAAATATTTTTATCGTATATGAAACAAATACCTAACATCTATCTCGCAAGACGAGCACTTTTACTTAGTCTTAAAGTAATGGTACATTATTTTCGTTGTAAGTAAACATTTTCATCTTAAACATTACAAAGTTACTGTTTACTTTAGTGCACTATACCTAAGTCATAAAACATCCCTAAATATAGTCTGACAAGTCTATGCGCGACTTTCGAGGCTTTCTCGCGAGGCGAGGAAGCGACAATCGCAGGCGACTGTCATAGAAAAACCCCTTCTAAAACACTGGGCTCGATTCCAATGCGCCTTGTCTAAGATTAAATTTAGGTTCAGTCTCTCTCTTTCGCTATCAAACAAACGAAAAGGACAGACTACAAAAATTTAGAAACGTCAAATTAAGTGATGCGATTTCTAACGTATTTGTACAAGTTTTTGCGTGTTTTCGTCTAACTTTAGTCGTCATCGAATGACATCCCTACTAAATTGTCTATGGGTTCCTTAATTACCTAAGGAACGGACAGCTGTTTAGTCTGACGTCTCTAAACTAATATAGTCTGTCTCTCTTCGTTTGTTTGGCAGAGAAAGAGAGAGAGACTGAACCTAAATTTAATCTTAGACAGGGCGCATTGGAATTAAGTCCACTATCTGACATTTAGCATGTCTCGTGCCTAGCGTTGGGTTTACTCCCCGGAATATTTCCAACTGTTGGGTTTATTCCCAAATTCGGGGAAAGTATGCGGAATATTTCCAATTCGCCGGGAAAATAGGGAAAATACTCAAAAGTGCATTTAAAGTAATAAAATGCGAGAATTTTGCTATTTTGACAATTGTTTTACGCCTGTAGCACACCTTCACATAAAACCATAACAGCGGGATCACGCTAGTTTTGCCTGTTTGTCAGTTTTATTATACTAAACGTAAATTGCATATTTTAATGCTTAGGTTTATCTGAGTCTCTCTTTCTTTGAGATTCGACGATCCTGTAGTATACTTCCTACTACTGTGTCCACGATATCGCGAATTGGTGCAGAAATGTAGACGTTTGAGAAGGATTTGAGAAATCTCGATATAAACAAACCGGGTCTAGTAAAATCTTTACATTAGAAACGGCAGTTTAGCTAACTTAACAGTTAGTAACTTAACAGAAATTAAGTTTGAATATTTGAGACAAGTGATAATAAACTTAAATCTTCGTAATTAAAGAGAATTGTAAGTTTTTTTGTGTTTGTATGAATAACTAAGTTATATTTGCGGATGTTGAAATGTGCTATACACACATCAAAAAAAGTTTAAGATCACTAGCATAAACTGATATAATTCTTTAAATTTAACTTTATCAAGAAAAATGCTTTGTTTGAAATTAAGAAAAAAAACGAATTTAATTTTTTTTATAACAAACATTGAGTAATTAACCATAATGTAATTGTAAGAGAAATTTGATATAAAGGAAAATACTGTTTAAACAAACTTAAAGACTATGTATAAATAAAATGTTTTTATTCAATATAATATAACTCCTCCCCTGGCTCGAACACATGCGGAGATCCTCCTAGGCATGCTGAGGATCAAGTTATCCAGCATTTCTTGGATAGCGGCTTCCCTGAGGTCTGGCACTGTCTGGGGACATGGCTGACGTTTCCAAACAGCTCGCTTAAGAGCATCCCACGCGTGCTCTATTGGGTTTAAGTCGGGCGAGCCGGCAGGTCAGTCTAACCTTGTGATGTCGTATTCTCGGAGAGCAGCATTGACTCGTTGAGCTCGATGTTCGGGCGCATTATCATCGACCAGTACAAATTGATGCCCATGGTTTACTTGGAATGGTCTGACAATTCCATCAATAGCAACTGCTTTATACACGTCTGCTGTCATGAAGCCTCGATACGGGATCAAAGGTGTTCTAACTCCAATCATAATACCACCCTCAAAAAGACACCGATTTCCCGCCTCGCTGAACTGTTCCTGTGGCAGTTCTTTGCCTTACACGGTCTCCTGGTCTTTTCCAGACACGGACACGTCGGTTATCTGGATGACTACTGATTCGCGATTCGTCAACGAAGAGACAGTTTTGCCAAATGTTTTCTTCTTCATCTTCTTCATTCTGCTGACGCCTAGCCCACTCCAACTCCAACTCCAACACTCTGTCGTTGACGTTGTTGGGAATTCAGAGGCGCTCTCCAAGACCTCTGTGCTCGTAATCCAGCCTGGTGCAAGCAATTCTGAATGGTCTGAGTGCTAACTTCAAGCCTGCCAGCAATCTAATATAGCGCTTTTGGTCAGCAGTCAAAACAGTTGGGCGACCACTTCGGGGTCGGTCAGCTAAATTACCCATCCCGTGGTACCTACCCCATGGCAACGTGGTCACGACACAGGATTGGGATATAGCAAGTCTGCGTGCTATATCTCTAGTGCTATATCCTTCTTCCCTCAAAGTTACCATTCACGTAAAACTTCTGATAATACTCTTGGCATTTTTTCAATTACATTTTTTTGCAAAAAAATATTTAAAATCCGTCAAAATTGAGTAAATCAGATTTCTGAGTGAGCGTAAGCTATGACTGAAAGCCTTTTTACATGGAAAAACAATTGAACTGATTTATTGTTTTGTATTCTAATTGTATATTTTTAAATAAAAAATCTTAAAAGAAGATGAAATCATAATATAATCTACCGTAACAAATAAAGATTTCGATTTTTCAGTGATCGTAAACTTTTTTTGATGAGTGATTTAAAAACTATACTGAATTTACCAATTTAGTTTTTTTTTACAACTTTAAGTTGCCGTTTCTAATGTAGAGATTTTACTATGACCCTGTTTCTTTACGTCGAGATTTCTCCAATCCTTCTCAAACGCACATTTCTGCACCCATTCGCGACATCGTGAGCACAGTAATAGAAAGTGTACTACAGGATCGTCGAATCTCAAAGAAAAAAAGACTCAGATAAATCTAAGCATTAGAACATGCAGTTTACGTTTGGTGTAATAAAACTGACAAACAGGCAAAACTAGCGTAGTCCCGCTGTTATGGTTTTATGTAAGGGTGTGCTACAGGCGTAAAACCATTGTTACAGTAGCTAAATTCTCGCATTTTATTAATTTAAGTTCACTTCTGAGTATTTTCCCGCCGAATGGGAATATTTCCCAATCTTTCCGTTTTTTCCCATACTTTCCCGTATTTTTCTTTTCCATCCCAATTTTTTCTTTCCCTCGCCCATCGCTACTCGTGCCCCATACCCCTAGCGATCACATGAAAGTCGCGCACAAGTCGGACTATAATTTTATACCATTATTAGTAACGGGGTTAGAAGCCGACGAACTTTCTGGAACTTAAAAGAATACCACAAAATAATAACTTTACCCATTAAAAACAGATAAGTAAGTACTCTTTATTGCATACCACACTTAGTACACATTAACAAAATCGACATTGGAGAGTACTACAGTTTAAGCGGTCTTATTGCTAAAAGAGATTTCTTCTAGACAACCTTTGAAGTCATTTTCAGGTCATGAAAAGACATGATCTCTAGTTCGTTTATTTAAATCGGATATCGAAATTAAGAATGTCCCATTTCAGGATTTTTTTCAATTCAATCTCTAAGGGAGTGAAAAGGAGAGTGGAAGTATGTATAAGAAATTTGACATTTACGCGGACGAAGTTGCGGGCATCGGCTAGTTTATTACCGCCTCGAGTGACATCAAATTGATTGCTTATTGTGTCTTGAAACACGATACTTGAAGGATTAATAAATAATATATTCTTTCAATATTGATTTATGTTCCAGATACATTCCAAGACATAGTGCCCTGCGTGCTGCCCTTCTTCCACATCTACGGGCTGGTGATCACTCTTATTGGACACCTCAGCAAAGGCTGCAAGCTCGTCACCATGTCCTCATTCTCTGCTAGTCTCTACCTCAACTTGCTCAAGACTGAAGACGTTAGTTTGCTTTACGTCGTTCCCCCTATTGGTAGGTAGTCATTTGTGAATAAAGTAAAATTTGTAGTAACTATAATATAATCTGTGACCAGTGTTGACTGCCTCGTTGGTCTAGTAGTCAGCACGCTGGGTACTATCCACGAGGTCCCGGGTTCGAATCTCGGGTCGGGCCGAGAGTGTTTGGGTTTTTCTGTCTTGAACTTACTCAGACACAGCTCCGGAGTCAGGAAGTTGGTGGTGTTAACACCCGTGCCTCGGAAAGCACGTTAAGCCGTTGGTCCTGCGCCTGATCTCTCTACGGTCATGTCGGACTGCCGTCTCACCGAATTATGAGAGTGAAGGAACAGAGAGTGCACCTGTGTATTGCGCACACACTTGTGCACTATAATATGTCCTGCGCAGTTGGCTAATCTCTGTTGAGATAGGCCGCCGTAGTCGAAATCGGCTAGGAGGACATCATAATCTGTGGCAAAGCTTAAAATAAAGTTAGCCTATTAGATCCCACGTGCCTTCCGAAGCACGGAGATGCGTTTGATAGAAGTCACGTAAATGGTCGGAATGGTCATCCATCCAATCACAACCGCCCCGTAGAGTGCTTATCTTTTGGTTTGACTATCATATTACTGCTGCCACTACGCTACAACCATGGCTACAAACACCTCAAAGCTTATATCACCATATTTTTTTGTGATAAGCAATCGCACTCAGTTTTAAAGGTGTCACCATCTCTGAGGTCCCAGGTTCGGCCCTGAGTTGTGTCAAAATATGAAGAGAGAATCATATTTTCACTATTGTCTTGTATTTGGATGTTGTGGTAGTACCACCGCTGTTGCTGATTTTCATTGCACAAGTGCTTTAGCTACTTTGGGAGTAGAGCAATATGGATAAGGTAGTCCAATATTATTACCAATACATATTATGCTTATTATATCATTTCAGCAATCCTACTGGGCAAACATCCTGATGTTACCCACGAACACTTCAGCCATGTCAGACACATGGTATGCGGAGCTGCCCCTCTCTCTGCTGCCGATGTTGAAGCTATTGCTAGCAAAGCAAAGGTAATATTAAAACTGATGAAAATAGTCTATTATTATTAGTCACTTGGAGATTTAACGTAAGTTAGTAAAATTTGCAGCACGAACAGCATTTTTTTGTAATTATTTAATTCATAAACTAACCTTAGCTGACTATGACTATAACTAATTCTGCTTAAATAAAAGAGCGGAGTCTCCTGCTATAGATGTTAACAGGCCGTGCTAAGTCTTTTGTTAGGATGAATGTTTTTTAATTGTATTCATTTTTAACAAACCAACTGTCACACAAGTTAAAATGTCGGTCAAAGTTAATCAATTTTTTTCGAATGATCTTCCAGAGTAAGAACATTGAGTTCAACCAAGGTTACGGGACGACAGAGACAACATCATTATCAACGGCTACCTTCATTGGCAGACAGAACGATTTCAACGCCTGCGGCGAAATCATGGCAGGCATCACTTTGAAGTATGTGGATCCTCAAACCGGAAAGCCTGTTCCAATTGGAGAAGTAAGTTATATTGTTGTTTAAGTCCTTTAAACATTACACTCAAGAACTCATTGACCGTATGCAGGTGGGACTTGAACCCACGACCAGCGGTAGTAGACTCCGTTAGGTACCTACCGTCTGGTATTTACGACACTCCCACCGGCGCCAAGCAGCTTTCTGTGTTCCGTCGGTGAGTGGGAGTGCCAGAACCTTCTGGGTGAGTTCGCTCCACCGTCAACGTCTGGCTTACGGCCTAA
This sequence comes from Pyrausta nigrata, assembly GCA_949316185.1. Classification (NCBI taxonomy): domain Eukaryota; kingdom Metazoa; phylum Arthropoda; class Insecta; order Lepidoptera; family Crambidae; genus Pyrausta; species Pyrausta nigrata. The sequence continues at coordinate 13,623,201 of OX438952.1, forward strand.
TTCAATTGCTTTCAAAATTGCTTTGGAGATTAGCTTTTAAGTTAGGCCTACAGCTCGAAAGACGCAAAATATGTAATTTCATGTTAAATACTTACGACTCATGTCATCATTTACTTAAAATACAAAGTCTAGGTATAAATTATGCAAATAATTATTGATTCATTTGAAATGTGAATTTTACATTACAATTTCCTAAACACAGACAGTAATAATAACTCTTCCATAGCAACATAAATTAACAAAATTGACAAGTGCGTGACGGACTACGACCACAATAGAGAGATTTGTTTTCATACAGTAGTGTAACTTAGCCGTATTTTTGAAATCGGAACCTACGGCTGGTCGGAGCGCTAGGGTTAGTACGAGGGTCAAACTGAAAGTTCTTAGAAAATCAAAAACTGATTACATTAGCCAGTTATTAGTTTTATTATATCTTTTCAAAATATTGTCCATTGACGTCAATACACCGCTGCATGCGATGGAACCACTGGGAAAAGCACTTTGCCCACTCGTCCTTAGGGGTCTCTTCAATGGCATCGCGATACGCAGCCACCGCTTCTTCAGCATTCATAAACCGCTTTCCTTTAAGTTTTTCTTTAATTTTTGGAAATAAATAAAAATCACAAGGCGCGAGGTCGGGGCTATACGGCGGGTGACCCAGTAATTCAACGTTTGATGTCGCCAAATAGTCGATCGTTCGCTTGGCGGTGTGCGACGAGGCGTTGTCGTGGTGAAGGAGGATCCTACTGCGAGGTCGTTTCTCTCGAACTTTTTCCAAGACAAGTGGCAAACAATTGGTAGTGTACCATTCTGCAGAAACTGTTTTTTGATCCTCTAACACAATTGTTGCGAAATGACCTATCCTTCCAAAGAACGAGGCCACCATTTTTTTTCCCGCACTTCGATCTCTCTTCACTTTAGTTGGCAACTCCTCGAAAGGAAACACCCACTGAGCAGATTGTCTTTTGGTTTCAGGATCATAACAGTAAATCCAGCTTTCGTCACCTGTTAGTATGTCGAACACAGCATTTGAGTCACCTCCGTTAAATCTTTCAATCATTTTACGGCACCAATCCACACGATGGAGTTTTTGAGCCTTAGTCAAATTATGAGGTATCCACCGGGCGCAAAGCTTCCTGACCGCTAAATGTTCGTGGAGGATTTTGTGCACTTGACTCATACCGATGCCTAAGCTTGTCCGAATCTGCTGATAGGTCACTCTTTTGTCAGTCTCTATCATACGCCGCACAACACAGATGTTATTTTCAGTCGTCGCCGTAGAAGGCCGTCCCTCACGTACATCATCAGTGAGATTAGTGCGACCACGTTTAAACTCATTAAACCAGTTGTAAACAGTCGCACGAGATGGGGCTTCATCGTGAAAGGCCAATCGTAGTCTATCATAACTTTCTTGTTGACTTAAATGACATCGAAAGTCATAAAAAATCATTGCACGAAAATTTTCTCGTGTTAAATTCATTTTGACGTGACACAGACAATTTTCAATTTGCCGCCAAGTCGTAAAACAAATGACAAATGAATGAAATATATACTCAGTAATATTGGCAAAGAGTTCTATTTTCAAATTTTAGAATATTTTTTTTATTATATTGTTTATAAGTGGCCAGTTCTAAGAACTTTCAGTTTGACCCTCGTACACAAAAAGTAGATTTTTACTGTTTATTGTTTTAGGTTTAGGAATAAAACATATTTTAAATTAAAGATAAATAATTATAATCAGTTTGACAGCTGTCATCCGAAATGAAGATCACGTCGAGCCCTACGATTTGTCCTTACACACCAGTAGTCTTGGGTGGATAGTTTCCGAGTTATGGCTGTTTCAATTTTGACAGCTGTCATCTGAAATTAAGATGATTTCATACATCCATATTAATATTATAAATGCGAAAGTATTCTGTCTGTCTGTCTGTTACCACTTCACGCTTAAACCACTGAACCAATTAAGATGAAATTTGGTATGGAGACAGTTTGAGACCCTGGAAAGGACATAGGCTACATTTTGTCGCGATATAAAAAATCTAACTCTTGCGGGCGAAGTCGCGGGGAACCACTAGTAATTCATAAACCTACTTTTTTTATTCAATGATATCTATCTGCATTTTGAAAGTCTGTCTTTGACAGCGTACCGGCTCGCGGCGCACGTGGTGGCACTTCGTAGGTTTGTTTGCCCAAGTCTGCCCAAGCGACCGTGTAAATGACGTGTATGCATGTGTGTGTCGATACGGGTGCTCTAGTATGTAGATAAAATACTGTACATCTATATACCGTGCTACGACCAAGTGTAGGGTTCAGGTTGTTCGTCTCTTATTAATTAAAATGGTCATTATGACGTTACAAAATTATTAATGCAGTTAGGTTTTTGGAGTGAATATAAAATTGTTGCTGTAGACGAGGGGGGTACTCAAAATTTGAAGTCGGTCGACTGTAACTCGTAACCTACGTATGTACTACGAATACGTTAATTGTATAAAACTGAGTGAGTCCTTTGTTGGTATATCACCATCCGCACTAGGCACAATATTTTCTGGATGAGAATAGCCAGTGCCTGGAGATAGTGACCAGCTAAATTCTTCCCTGGTTCTTGAGGTAATGATAATTAACAATAGGTACAACACTGAAATAGCTGCTTAACTGATAATCATTCTCTTAGACTTATCCCGGTTGTGCACTTGCAAGCGCCCTGGGTCCACTTTGATCCATGATCCAGGATATGTCCGATCAGGTCATTACAGTGGAGCGACTACTGTCTGACCTCCACGTACCAGGTAACAGGGGAACCTGACCAGCTTGGATCACAGTTACGTTCGGTCGCCTGAACGTGCAGGTTTCATGATGTTTTCCCTTACCGTAGTAAGAGTGTAACAGCTATTGTATCATAAAATGCCAGTAAATGGCGGCACGTAGAACCGAACACAGTATCTCTCACACGAGAGGCAAACCATTACACATTACACTACCAATGCTCACCGCTTAGCTAATTATAAATATTTTTTCAGCGTGGAGAACTATACGTCAAAGGTCCCATAATCATGAAAGGATACCACAAGGACCCGAAATCTACGGCAGACAGTTTGACGGAAGACGGTTACTTCAAGACAGGTGACCTTGGATACTACAAGCCTGGCGTTGGGGCATACATTACCGATAGGATAAAGGAACTTATCAAGGTGCGATCCACTGACCTATTCAATATAACCAGACTTATCCAGTTATTTTCTAAAAAGACGTTAGTTGTAATGCTTTGCTTCATGCAGTTTTATAGCATTGATTTAAAGTTTTGGGTTCGCTTTCCATTACAGTAAATAGCAACTACAAATATTAATTCCTGCTGAATTATACATTGTTTACATAACAGGTTTAAATGAACCTTCAGACTTACTGAACTAAATTGCACTAGTTATAGCTTCAGAATATCAAATCAATTAGCTTTTAAACTGACTGAAAAGCAATGATAGCTTTCAAAACTATGATTTAATATATGGTTTGGATTGCGATCGTAATTTCGATAGCTTTCAAATTAGGTAGTAATGTTGCCTTAGTAGTAGTTGCTCAGTCATTGGCTTAGAAGGGCTCAACAAGGCTTGTCCATGTGATACTTATTTTAATGGTGGATGATAGTTTTTCTAAGGATTTCAAAGATGTTGAAGACTATCATTCGATACTCCTTACAATCTTCCATCTACTAAAACTGTAACTAAATGTTTCTAGGTTAAAGGTCTTCAAGTAGCCCCAGCAGAGCTTGAGAGCGTTCTCCGATCCCACCCAGCGGTTTCTGATGCTGCTGTCATCGGCGTACCTCACGAATACTTCGGCGAAGTGCCGAAGGCATTCGTCGTACTGAAAAAAGACATCAAGGCCGCCCCCGAAGAGATCCAAGACTTCGTTGCTAGTAAAGTGGCATCGTTTAAGAGGATAGACGAAGTAGTGTTAGTGGAATCAATACCTAAGAATACAACGGGGAAAATCTTGAGGAGAGAACTGAAGAAAATGTACGCGTAGAGAGGGTTTATTTTTTTATCTAATATAAAGGCTTCGTTTAGAAGTTTCCTTAAAAAGATTGGAATCATGGTATGAAGAAACGTAATTGTACTTATTAACAGATGAATCAAATAGAGGCTACAATAGTTAACCCCTCTGAATGGTACTGGGTAGTTAAATTTATTTAAATATTTTTGTTGTGCGTAATAGTGCCCGCGGCCTTATTTCGAATAACTATGTCCGTATTTTTAACCGACTTCAAAAAAAAGGAGGAGGTTCTATGTTCGACTGTATGTGTGCTTTTTTATGTATGTTCACTGATTTCTCCGCCAATTGTAGACCGATTTTCCAAATTCATTTTTTAATTGAAATAACATACTCTTAAGGTGGTCTAGTTATCACCAAGTCAGGATATGATGATGGAATCCTAGAAAAAAAACAGATTTTATCGGCACGTAACCGTTTTTGTTTCAGCATATCTTTAGGTATTCAAACGTTTACAACCGGGAGTCATTATTTGATGGCTTGGCTTCCAGCCCATCGTATATGTATACCTACCTCATGATTTCAACTCCTTTTTAGCAGTTCGCGAATTGCGATTGCAGTATTGTGTTAGGAGGTATGGGCAATTAGTGTATCTATTACTAAAATCCCACTAATATTATAAATGCGAAAGTTTGTGAGTGTGTATGTTTGTTACTTCTTCACGCAAAAACGACTGAACGGATATGGATGAAATTTGGCATAGAGATAGATTATAGTCTGGAATAACATATAGGCTACTTTTTATCCCGAAAAAAAAAAAACACAGTTCCTATAGGATACAGAAATAGTAGATTACGCGGGCGAAGTCGCGGGCAACAGCTAGTGGTAAAATAAAAGCTTGTTTGTGCTGCGATGCTATCTTATGCGACAGGGACAGCTACAGTCGAATATTCGAACATTGTCATACGCTGTAAGAGCTCATATAAAGCCAGATAAGATAGTCCGACCAGAGGTGCGGGGGGCGAGGCATGCTAGATGTCAGCGGGGACGGGTGGTGTTCCGGGGAAGGGAGTTCCTATAACATTCGCGTGGGATTGGCATTTCCTCCCCTTACACTTGTAGGAGGACCTCGCATGACATTGTCGAACTATAATAAATTACGTAGTAGGTAAACATGCACCACATACCTACATACCCACGATTCTTAGGGGAACGGGCGGATGAAAGGTTGATAAAATACATACTCGTGATAGCTATAATTATCTTCATTTATACTTCAGAGATCATGTTTCCAGACACAATAGAAAATCAATTGTTTTCAGGTCCTCAAGGGGTAAACGGTGCTATTATGAAAATTATGTGTTCCAGTCATTCCAAAAGCATTAAAAAAGTATGTGATTGTTGTAACTATAGTTAAAATATTTCTAGGAGCTACCTATGTCTTAATTTCAATATTTTGTACAGTATAATGTCCGTACTAGATTTTTTTCCGGTGCCAAAAAAAAAATTGTAATTATAATTTTATAATTATTCGAAAAGAAATTAAAAACATCTATTATAATAATGAGCAACTCAATACTTTTGTACGCTAATTAAAAAATTAAGATTTGATTGAATTAACAAGCATTAGTAGGTAGGCATTATCAAAAAGTTGGAAATCAAAGGAGAATGCCTCTGCTGATGTTCATCAGCGCGCATGTTCATTATTGAAAGATAATAAATAATGAATATTATGTGAGGTGCTTGTGGCGCAGTGGCGGCAGCGCTTTGGTAGTGATACCAAAAGTTAAGCAACCCACGGCGCGGTCGTGATTGGATGGGTGACCATTCCGACCATTTAAGTGACGTCCATGACAAGCATCTCCGTGCTTCGGAAGGCACGTTAAGCAGTTGGTCCCGGCTAATATCTGTGGTATTAGTCGTTAAGCCTAGTCAGAGGCCCTAGGGCGGCTTGATAACTTCTGACAGTAAGGTTTGTCACTTGCCTTACAGACACCCCTCCACCAATCCGCACTGAGCCCGCGTGGTGAAGTATGGCTCGTTCCTCCTCATAGTTGAGGTGAGGCCTTTTCCCAGCAGTGGGATCTAATAGGCTGACTTATAAGTGTGATGGGATCGCATACACTATTTACGACTTACAGTTAAGCGTCGATTATCCGTGCACAGGCAAAATAGGTTTCCGGAAGACAGTTTTTTTTTCGAATAAATCTAACTGTATTGATTCAGTTTTACATAATTATGTACACTCATATTTTCATCTTTAATGACGGATTCGAATTGACGTTCGGAGATTCGACGCTCCACTGAACATTGGACTTTTCCAAAAACTGTTTAAAATAATTTATGTGAATGTGATAAGGTTTTGGGATACGCTTCACGAAGTTAATAAGCAGATTTTATTAATTAAAAATTTACCAAAGGTTATTTAGATTGAATTTTATTTCCACTCTCCAAAATTATTATTTATACCCGGTTATTACATTAATAAATTATTCTTAAGGTGCGTTTACACGGGCTATTAAAATTGCTCAAAATATATTAATACTCGCCAACTATGACGTCACGCCACAACAAGTTTATGTTACTATTTAATTATTTTGCAAAATCATTGAATTATTTTTATTTTCTGATAAAATTGGATTAGCTCCTGGGCTTCGTCAGTGAAACATCAGTGGTAAGTAGGTATACCAATAAGTTCATCATGGTTTAATAATTGTACATGCTAAGTGAAAGATCAAACAATCATGCTCACAGACACATACATCACACAAAACACATACACACATAAATCATACACAACACACACTCACACACACACTTACTCACTTAGGCACACTCACACGCACACGCATTCGCGTGCGCGCACACACATATTATACACAATTAGCCTGCGTACCACTAAAGTGTGTTGTTTTTTTTTATAAGATTTAGTTTACTTACTTTGGTCTAAATTTGTTTATTTTGAGGTAGAAAATATGTGATGTGCTTTTTAAATTAGTATTTTAAACTTTAGTTCACAAACACACGTTTATATATAAGGTAATATTTATTATATTTTAGTTAAATAAAGTTATAATTATATAACATTGTTATTGAAGAGCAGATGCTCCTGGTACAAGTGTCTTTATACTTAAAAGGAGACTCTGGCCACTTGTTAAAGGTACTAAATAAATATTTTTTGATTTTTGACCAATCGGAGAATCGATTTATTTGAAAGCACTCGAGTGGGATTTACCACTATAAAACAATGGCTCCGGTACCATTTGTAAGCTAGTTAATTCTGAGAAGAAGCAGCGTAAGAAACTCAATCCTTAATGAGTTCTGGTAGAATGAAAGAAAATAGGAGCAAAAAATTTAAATGGATGATTGATAGAGATCGTGAATGTATTCGGCGATCGAAAGTTACATTTATACTTGCCTATTATTGAAGATGACCGAATGATACTGGAAAGGCATCCAATAGCACTCTAAGCACAGAATAAATAATAGTGCAATCTTCAGCATTAATCGTGATAACTGGTAGCTATAGTGGCATACCACGACACGCCGCGGGTCTTTGAGGAGCTTCTTCTTTGCTATCGAATAAATCTTTGAAAATCAAATTTAAGAGCTAAGTTCTTGTCGGTAGAGTCTTTTCCATTCTTCTCTGTTTTCCGCCCTTCTCTTGACCTCCCGATACGACACGACGTTTATCTTTTCTTTTATTTGCTGCATGTAGCTTATTCTTGGTCTGCTTCCTTCTATTCTTCCCTCTCTCAGACCAAATTTTTGGTCTGAGTTCCCTCTGTTATAATTTTGATGAAATCATCGTTTCGAATCAGGTGTCTTTTTTTCTTAACTAATAAAATTACTAAGTAGGATTTAAAAATGTGTTTCTGTTTGCTATACCCACCTAAGTACTATTTTATCTATTACATTCTCTTGTCCTGCGGCTTCCACCTGATTATGTAGGTCGCAATCTTGTTTATCAATCGACTAGCCAATTGATAAGTTGGTGATTCGGTCTTCAATTTTGTCATCGTGCCGGCTTCTAAAAAAAGAACCAAGAAAACTGTTGAATACACATTGAATAGTACTCAGAAGTTACCTCACCGGCTTAACCACACAACTTTCCGCATCAAAACACAACGGAGCTGGTCACGATACTGCGCCTGCGTCGATTTGTGTCTACATCCAACACACACGGCCGGCTAATTGGAGAGTGAGTGGGTTTCGAAAACAACTCGATCGTATTTAGTTGCAGAGTGCTTGCCGGCGTGGCACCACGCACTAGTCGACATACCAAATTCTGTTGATGTTACAAACAAACAAGTGCCTTATCTGTAGGTTTGTAGTGATATTTTTGAGGAATCAAATCAAAATTCTACGAGTGTTTGAAAAATATTGAAATATTTCCAGTAAAAGCAAGAAATAGTAACCGGTCAACAAGTGAGTACACAGAATGCAATGAATAATGATGTAGGTAAACAAAGTCCACTCCATTCATTTATACAACAACGACAACGAGATACAACGATTTAGCTTTTTAGCTTGTTAAGTAGAACAATTATTTGGTTAAAAGTCCATGTAATCAATTAAAACTCGGCAGTCTCAAAATACTAAGTGTTTTTTAATATTACTTTCCTTATCATCAATGTCTGCGTCGTTGACCGAGTTATTAGTTAGTGCACCCAAGGCCATTAAACAAGTGACTTGTTTTTCTATATAATTTAGCTTTTTCAACATCTGTTACTTGTATTATAAGAGAAATGTCTTCATTAATGCTTTTAAATTAACATAAAGATTTATTAATGAATGGAAATATATGCTCACTAGTACAGTGTCCATTGTTTACGCTGACTAACTAACTACTACTACTATATATGTAATAAAGTAGCATTTACATTAAATGTAAAATTTTAAACTAAACATTTGTAGGCACTCCGATCGTTAAATATATGTCACGATATAATATATAAAGCATAATTATATAGTCTGAATTTTAAACGAACTTTAGCATCATCGAATGTGAACAACTTGAGGTAATTTATTTATATTTTAAGTTGTCTAATCTAGGAATTACGTATACGGATTGAACAACATTCATGGTTACTCAGTTGACACAATCTAAAACATTTGGGGAAAAAATAACAACATACAAGGTAACTTAATTGACATAATCCAATACATGTATAGCAAAAATACGGCATGGCGCCTCATGAAAGGTCTGATAGGTCCGACAAGCTCACAATTTTGTACTCAATCAGTGTCTGTTTTAGTTCCATATCGACTTCAGTTCGAAAACGCCAAGTTTTTGAATCGGACCTTAGGTATGGACTAGAAATATTTTACAAAGAACTTGTGGGTCGGACTATTTTGTGATCGATGCAAGCCGCATATTCTCTTTTTGAAACTCGAAGCATTACTATATAAGCAACCTATTTAAAAAAAATAAAAAAATAAATGAAACAATTTACTAATTATGTGGCCACATTACTGTGGACTTTGTAATTTAGTTGTTTCTACCGTTCGCAGGTATAGTAGCAATCATTTCGTCACTTCAGCCTTGTCATTCTAACTGATTTAGAAGATTAAATCGGTGGTTTATCATTAAGTTGTTTTGTTCAGAAAATAGATTCTCATTCAAAAAATTGCGTAATTTGAGTTTATTATACTTTAAAGCTGAAATTGTCAATTTTTTTACAAGATGGTTCACAATGTCGATTCAAAAGTCTTCTTCTGTCTTCGTCTTTGTTTTAATTTAAGTTTCTCTTCTCTCGTATCGGGGTCTTCTACCTCTTTATCTACTATCGAGGACAAGTGTGCCTTACCAGTCCTAGGGCCAAAATCTCTTTCACATCGCATTGTAATTTCCTTCAAGCAACTGGCTATATTATTATTTTTTCTACTGTAAATAAGTTGGGTAAGGCCTCTGGTGGTAATTTTTTCAAGTGCAATATCTTATCTTTTGATTGCAAAGTGTATGCTTATCACTAAAAACAATAATAAGTTAGAAGTATTATGTAAGTTGGTAGGTAGATATGGGTACTAAATACAAGCCAGGTCACAAGTTAAAAGTATATTTGAAATATCTTTAACTTAGGTAGTTTATTTTCTATGGTTTCTATGCTTAACATTCAAATGTATGACCTTAATCATTTGACCTTCAATCCGTCTTTCTGTATGTATTGTCTTTGATAGCTGTAGTATTCAATTAATAGTAGCGCATTGTAATTATAAATATTAACATGCTACTAGAATATTTGCTATTGTTTGATGTTTCCCAGCCTTAAATATGCATGTGTCTTTACGTCTATATTACAGTGGGTACTAGTTTCCCATGACCGCGCCAATATCGGATTTCCCATGGGTTACGGTTTTTCTTTACAAGCTTTTACTTAGCTTGCAATGTAACTATGTATGTTTGTTCGGGTGGAATCTTGCAACTCAATTTTGAAGCAGATATCTCCAACCGATTGAGCTGAAATTTTGTATACACGTTTAGTTTGGATGGCAATGCATGGTAAGATGCATGACGTCATTCTGAATTCAACATGGCGGACCATCCAAGATAGCGGACTTGTTATTTTCAATGCACTTCTACAATATTAGTATCAAATGAAAGGGCTTGCTGAGAGTAACTCAAAAATAAAGTGACGTTACTAAAAAAATCAAAATGGCCGACTTGTGAACGAAATCCTCTAATATGGGTATCAAATGAAAGGGCTTGCTGAGATTAACTCGATAAATAAGGTGACGTCATTCCAAATCCAATATGGCGGACTTCTAAAAATAGCAGACTTAGTTTTTTTTGCTTTCTTATAATGTGGGTATAAATTGAACAGGCTTGCTAAAACCAACTCGATAAATAACGTGACGTCACTCTAAATTTAATATAGCAGACTTTTTAAGATAACGGACAAACATTGCCATGTTTTTAAAGCTTTCCTATAATATGGGTATCAAATGAAAGGGCTTGCTGATAACATATCCATAAATAAGGTGACGTTACTCCAAATCCAATATGGCGGACTATGATTTTATGCTTTCTTATAATATGGGTATCAAATGAAAGAGCTTGCTGAGAATAACTCGATATAGAAGGTGACGTCACTCTTAATCCAACATGGTGGACTTCTAAACATAGCGGCCTTAGCTTTTTATGCTTTCCTACAATATGGGTATCAAATCAAAGTGCTTGCTGAGAATAATTGGATAAAAAAGGTACCTCACTTTAAATCCAATATGGCGGGCTTCGAACGATGGTGGACTAAGTTTTGTATACTTTCTTACAATATGAGTATCAAATGATAGGGCTTGCTAAGAATTACTCGATACATAAGGTGACGTCACTCCAAATCATATATGGCGGACTCCTAGAGATGGCGCACGAATTTTTTAATGCTTTCCTATGGACCAAATTTTTTTATGCTTTTTTACAATATGGGTATCAAAGGGCTTGCAGAGAAAAAGCATGTGAGTTTAACTCCGTTGCTCCGATCCGTTTAGGAATTTGGTGTATCGGGTTTTCTTGGCGTGAAGAAAAGGCGTGTTAGCCGAGCGGAGAAAACTTCACTTTTCATTCGTGAGATCATGAGTTCTATCTCCACCTGCACCAATAAGTTTGTACAAAAACTTTAGTACCTACAGTCTTTTTCAAAGATATCGCTGCCTAACGGTGAAGGAAAACACCATGAGGAAAAACCTGCACACTAGTGGCTAGTGTGTGAGATGGAAAAGGCAATGGCAAACCATTCCATTAGATATTGCCTAGAAGTCGTTGTGTGTATTTCATTCTACATAATGATCATGACCCTCAGTCATGTGGTATACGCTTGTTAAAAGAGGTTTTCTTGTTAAAAGAGGAGTCCTCGATTATAATTATTGAGGTTGAATTTTTTGAGTCAGTAGCATCGGTAGGTAAACTTTGACGAGTGTAATTTTGGTGAGATATACGTCAACAGCATTGATTTGCTTGTCTAGGAGAAGGATAACTTCAAATCAAACTGGAATTATGTTTACGCTGCGTAAGGCTTAGCTTGAAGTTACAATAATTAGCTTGAAGCTTACTTATTCCTTACGCGGCGCATTTCTCCTAACACCCAAGACAAAGTGTTGTACTCGTCGGGTGATAAGTTATGTCACAAATACTTATTGCAGCTCAATTTCAAAGCAAATATCTTAAACCGATTGAGCTGAAATTTTGTATACAGATTGTTTAGATGACAATGCATGGTAAGCTGTGTAAGATTTTTGTGTATTGATTGTACTGACCTTGAAAGTAAAAAATAAAGTCGAATTGTTGTAGTCCGTAGCATCGATTGTTTAACTTTGATTTGTGTAATTTCGCGAGAGGCGTCAACAGCATTAGTTTACAACTTGCAAGTGGCATACAAACATTAAGCCTTAAATTGTTCAACATAAAAGCAAGCATTAGGATGATCTCCCTTCGCGCCTTCGGCCTTTAAACTGCATTGTTTATTGGGCAGACTAGTACCACAGCGAAGGACCACTGTGGGTCGAAGTTAAAATAATTGGTTTTCCTATTTGCTGTATTTTTGAAGAAATTTCAATACTTCAGGGTAATAATTAGTGCTCTTTAACTCTTTGGCTTACATTGAATTCGTAGCCAAGCTATTTCACTCGTCGCCTAGCCATTATATTATATTTTAAGCCGTTATTTGTAGTTCCTTACTTACCTATGTCTTAAGCAAGCGAGCTTAAAACTTTCGCCACCTTTAAGTCACTGTCGTTATCCAATTTTTAAAATAGCCCTCTTTAAGGCTTACCTCATTTAATTGTCACCGAAATAGTATTTTGATAAACTGATAAAAAGGTATGTTAGATATTAGTTGCACATACTTAGTTACTCCAAAGTAGTAAGTAGTACTTTTGGAGTATAGCACTCTATGGATGTGAAGCGTGGACATTGACAAAGAGGGACAGAGAGAGACTGGAAGCCTTCGAGATGTGGTGCTGGAGGAGAATGGAGCGTATAAGTTGGACGGAGAAGAAAACAAATAAAGAAGTTATGTCTATGGTTAGGGAAAAAAGGAGATTGATGGAAACAATAGAGTGCAGGAGGGGACGAATGTTAGGCCACCTGATTCGACACGACAATTTTATTAAAACGATAATAGAAGGAAGAATAGAAGGAAAAAGAAAGCAAGAAAGACCAAGAATAAGCTACATGCAGCAAATAAAAGAAAAGATAAATGTCGGGTCGTATCAGGAGGTTAAGAGAAGGACGGAAAGCAGAGAGGAATGGAAAAAACTCCACCGACAAGAGCCTAGCTCTTAAATTGGATGATGATGATGATGATACTTAGTTACCCTTTCAATTTTTAGTCGATCGAAAAATAATAAGCCCATCGAATTTTACCGACAAACGCCCTTGCCTCAATGATGCGTTGAATGAGATAAACAGTGAGATATGCCTACAGACTAAGAAATCTGTCCAGTGATAACTATAATGTACAAGGAAAACAACGCAGGCCCTAAATGGGATCCGCTGAGGGAACCGCCAGAAATAAATTACAAGTAAAAAACCTTTTTAAAAACAAGCTTGTATGTCAATGTGCTAAAACGTATAAAATAAATTTTCCTTTAAAACTTTTACTATCAAATAATAACATCATTACACAATTTATATTATTTAAAAGCTTGTCGCGAGATTTTACCTGTGTAGATAAACAAGTAAATTATATGATTGACCAAATTTTCAAGCAACTTTGTATGATTGACTAAATTTTCTTAAAATCAAACTACTAAATACGTCAAGTGAGTACTTAAATATCGCGACAAGCTTTTAGTTTATATAAATTGTGTAATGATGTTATTATTTGATCGTAAAGGTTTTAAAGGAAAATGTATTTTATACTTTTTAGCGCATTGACATAAAAGCTTGTTTTTAAAAAGGTTTTTTACTTGTAATTTATTTCTGGCGGTTCCCTCAGCGGATCCCATTTAGGGCCTGTGTTGTTTTCCTTGTACATTAACGATATTGGTGATGCCCTGCGCGACAGTAATCATCGGTTGTATGCAGATGATACAAAACTTTTTAGAATAGTAAGGTGCATTGAAGACTGTCGCAAATTACGATTAGACATTTATAGGATCTCTAAATATTGTGAAAGCAATAAACTGTACCTAATGCAGAAAAATGATTCGTCATTATATACAAGAAAGTTAAAACCTTTAAATTATAATTATAAAGTTTGTCAAAATTCTCTTAATCGTGTAAGTAATGCTAGAGACTTGGGTATTAATATGGATGCTCAACTGTTATTTACGAATCATATAGAGTCTACTATAAAAAGAGCATTTACAGCTAACATTGAATTTACATAAATTTAATGTAATAAATGACAGTCGTCGTCAAACTGACATAAATTTTAGTAATTAAATTTTATTATACTCTGTGTGTGTGTCTGCATACGGACTTTAATATAGGTACAATAATAGGTACAGATTGTTAGGACTAGAATTAAGAAAATATTATAAATAGATTGGTCCGTATAAGGAATCTTAATTCAGCTTAATATTTTTGTTTGTATTTTTGTTACTCAACGACACACAAAACAGTAGTGTTTGCCGACCTTACGCACATAGCAATTTCAAATGCACATTCAACTCGTTTCCAAGTTGCCAAGCCCTAGTGTTTGTGAAGTAATCGTTCGACTTATTGGCGACACTCTAAGGCAGCGTTCATTTTGTCGACTCACGTTGCCGCTCCGGTCTTGCAAACATGCAAATTAATAAATTTAAAAAAACATTTAAGTACCTACACAAGACATAACCTACTCATCTATACTATCTATACTAATATTATAAAAAGTAAAGATTTGTTTGTTTGTTTGTTTAATTGCAACGAATAGGCTTACTAATATTATAAAAAGGAAAGATTTGTTTGTTTGTTTATTTGCAACGAATAGGCTCCGAAACTACTGAACCGATTTGAAAAATTCTTTCACTATTAGAATCCTGCATTATCTGCGATGGACATAGGCTATATTACATTATCAAAAAAGTTAGGGTTCCGTATGAAAACTTCGATTATAACCAAAGGTGTAAAAGGAAAATCATTAAATTGCGAACGCTGCGAAAACTATTGACAATAGAGCAAAGTAATGTTCTACAGCTTTGTAGAGGACATCATTATCTACCATAAAGTCCGGAATAGCATATGTCTAACTATAACAGTTAAGTCACAATAAATGCTTTTTTAAGTAAAAATATGAAATTTTTGCGGCGGCAAAAAGAAAGCCTCAGTTTCGGTATGTCGGTGTTAATCCTTATCCAAATAAATTACGTCATATTCAAGGCTATATCAGTACCTGTAAATTACTTTTTGAATTATTCAAATCAGACATACCATTAAAAAATTATCACGAGTAATATAATATTGTATCGAAGAAGTTACGACGGCAGCAAAGTTGGCCTTTTGCTATATCGTCAATAGATTTTTTTTTATTTAAAAACTTTATTGCACTTAGAACAGTGTACAAAAGGTGGACTCAATGCTAAAAGTATTCTCCCCTAGTCATACCTATAAGTCATGCAGAAAAATTGTAATGGGTGCAGGATAATGTAGTCAAATAGAAATTAAAAGACTAGAATTAGATATAGATGGCGCTGTACGTATTTAACTCGCGGGTCAGGTTGAGTTTTTCCCAATCTATACATATAATAAAACTGTACTGTATTAACTACTGAACGGATTTGAATGAAACTTTATTTTATTGTGTAGCTATTGAGTCTGGGCAAATTCTAGGCCTTTACTTATTTTGAAGATCGAAGTACCTGACGTAGAACCTTCGCAGTACACTTAAACTAAGAGATATATGAAAGCAGCGCTTTAAGAAAAGTTAGTTAGCGTGATGAGCATTTTCTATTGACGTACACAAATTGAAGGTCTTAAGCAACTGATATAGAACCCTAGCAGCTCAGCACAACTATAAGAGATATGAATAGAGCGCCTTAGGGAACATTGTTCCGCGTGATGAGCACTTTCTATTGACACACACAAATTGAAGGTCTGGAGCAACTGATATAGAATCCTAGCAGCTCAGCTCAACTATAAGAGATATGAATAGAGCGCCTTAAGGAACATTGTTAAGCGTGATGAGCATTTTCTATTGACGTATACAAACTGAAGGTCTTGAGCAACTGATATAGAACCCTAGCAGCTCAGCTCAACTATAAGAGATATGAATAGAGCGCCTTAGGGAACATTGTTCCGCGTGATGAGCACTTTCTATTGACGCACACAAATTGAAGGTCTAGAGCAACTGATATAGAACCCTAGCAGCTCAGCTCAACTATAAGACATATGAATAGAGCGCCGTAGAAAACATTGTTCAGCGTGATGAGCATTTTCTATACTTACACAAATTAAAGGTCTGGAGCAATTGATATGCTTAATTACTTTAGACTGATTTTCAAACTCCCAAGGTAAGCCTACTGTCTCCAAATTACGATCTGGTGACGGAAACCTGGAGAAATCGAGAGAATCCTACAGATTTTATAGGCATGTATACCATATATGCTACATTCTTAATTTAGGCGTTTACAGTCAGGAGTCATAACTTGATGGTGCTGATCTTAACGCTAAGTAGTTAGCGGATACTTTCACCACAAACAGTTCGTCGAAATTTTGTTGAATTACTGTATTATTAATGAAAGATCAAAGTCAATTGGCACTATTTTTTATACTACTTATCACTAACTAACGGAAATGGAACTACGAGTATTAAGAATAGTCTTACTTACTTTACGTTATAGGAGAAAGGGTAGGGAGGCCTTTGCCCTGCAGTGGGACACGACAGGGCTTCTAATAATAATAATAACTTTACGATAGTAGTAACTTACAAACTGACCTTTGAGTAGGCTAGGGACTCAATAAATAAATGCTAAACCGCATTCATCTATTGCGGTAGGGAGGTTTGAGTCTGACTTTTTTCTGAACACTAAAACTAAAGTTACATTACACCTATATTTTTTACAAACTTAAAAGCAAAAAATAAAAATCCTTTACACTTTTTTTTCAATCAAAATCCTTTTTTTTAAATTTCTTAGTAAAAAGAAATTTAGTTTTGGAATCGGTGTCACTGCCATGCGAAATTTTCTTGCCAGAGGAGGATGGCGAGGTGATAGTAAGCTATCTAAAAAGAGTTCCTATTGACTTTGATTTTTTATTCCTCTCTTCTCCTTACGACATCGTAGACTAAGAGATCATGATAGCTGGGTGGCGACGGGAGTATTAAATATTTTGTGTCATCGAGTCCACGCGTACGAAGTTGCGGGCAACAGCTAGTAACAGAATAAAATAAGAAACAAAACACTTCAAATCTTCAAACTACGTAACACAAGAATTCCGACCAGAAGACGGTCAACGAATTTTTGTGTGCGAAATTAATTTCGTAAAAAACTTGTAAAGAAATTGCACAAGTTATAAAAAAAACTTCGTAACAGCCAATGCCGCCATAGATACATTAGTATCTGTGGCCATACAAAGTAGGACTTCTTATCTCCAGCTGTAATGTGCTACCTACGTAGTTTGTCCAAAATTTTATGAAGACGTTATTTTTGCGGACACGCACTTTTGTTTTTAAAGTCGTCAGAAGGCTAACAGCTGCACAGTGTAAACGCATTAATGCACTGCGCATCGTTGAATGAATTCCATTTTTAAAAACAAATAAAGTTAAAATCTCAAGGATATACTTGCACTATTTTCAAAGCTGTAAAGAGGGTATTTATCCTTTAGGATATATGGACAGCACATCAAGATAAACACTGCAGCATCTTACGCAGTTGTAATAAAGGCGCTTTTGAAACGAAAATGTGTTGCCTGTTGTGCTGGCCAATGTACTACAGCTTGATAATTACCTGATAAGTTAAAGAACTGTTACTTAACCATAAATAAAATCACCTACAGACACATTTCTTGCGTAGCCTTATTTTACACGAAGGCCAAAGATATAAAAAGTCTTGAATAACGATAATATTAAAGTGAATATTTCTTTGTTCTGTATTGAGATAAATGCAGCATGCGATTGTAGTTATTTCAAAGTATGAACCTGAGTAGTAAAAATAGCTTTCATCGTAAATAACAAACCTTTTCAGAAGCAAAGAACCAAATGTGCGTATTTTTTAAGCTCGCATATACACTAATCAAATGAGGTGTCTCACTTCAACTAAGTGGTGTAAAATAATTTGTAATAGACGGAAGATTCGCATGTTATGTTTACCTATAAGTTCGCATGTTATGTTACCTATAAGTAACTGTGCATTTAATTTACAACTAATTTAATGTTTTAAAAATAAGATTTAATGTAACAGTTGTTGGTAACCTGAATAAAAAAAAAAAAAAAAAAAAAAAAGATGTAAAATGAGTTGATGATACTTAGTAATACTAATTATTGCTTAGTATCATTAACTATTATTATCTATCCAAAATCTTTGAATTTGTTTCAAGCTGGTAGAAGAGAGTGTCGTCTTTGTGTAATACGTTTTATTGACACAAAATAATTTTCATATCGGTATTTTATCGGAATAAATAATTATTTTAAATAAAATGTTTTTTGCATATTATTTTTAGCGATGTTAGTGTTACTTCGATTAAAATAGTTATTTATCAAATAAAAAATATTATAATGTCACATCGTTCTTTATCTTTCTTTTCCACCAGATCTTGTAACAACAGCAAGATAACCAAGTTATACAACCGATAGCATCTGAATTGTTATTCACGTTCACAATCTACATGTATAGTACAATGCACAGTAATAATTCAGTATATCCTTATGTTGCAGATCCAACATATAATAAAGGAAGTAATTTACAAACCAGCAGCATGACTCTGAGGCGCGTGACTAGAATCAAAAGGGTGCTAGAATGTGTCAGCAACAGCTCAAAGTGTATGACAAGAAGCAGCAGTGTGTGGACCCAGGATAAGACGCTGAAATCGCCGTACAACAGCATCGAAATACCAAACGCCACGCTGTACGATTATGTGTGGCAGAATCTTGAGAAGTGGCCGGAGAAGACTTTGTCGGTAAATATCTGAATATCTTAATCTTAAATTGTTAATATAAGTAGGTATACTATATGTTGCTCTTCTAATGTAGTAGGTAGGTTACTTACTACTATAGCAGAGGATCCGGATTAGAAACGAATCCGAATTATTTGTTCGGCCAAAATCGGTAGACACAAGATAAGAAGACTTCTTACAAGGTAGAATGATCATTTGGTAAAAGACGCGGGAAGCTGCTAGGGCAGATGGGGGCAACGCAACAATGATGACAGTCACTTTCAATAGCTGTGTGACTCAGAACTAACGAATATGACGACCTTGCCAGTTTCAAAGGTGTTGCCTTCTCTAAGGTCCCGGGTTCAATTTCCGGTCGGGTCAATTAAGAAAACCACCATACTACGCTACAATTCACATCAAACTTTTTGAATATACGTTTCTCTTGCGTACGGCTAGCGGGTGGAGTTTTGCCGGCTGAAGTTTCCCTAAATACTATAATCGGGATAATTTTAAGAAAAGAGTGTACAGGCTATTACTAATCAAAAAAAAACCCACCCTCGGCCGCATCGTCGGGTACCATCAGGTAAGATCGCGGTCAAATTCTGCCTATTAATGAAAAAAATATATATCTTCTCTAATATCGCGGGTCTGGGCGTTGTGATACCACTGGATTATGTTTGATTTCTATATCACAAGTGCTTCAGAAACTTATTTTGGTGTCAGAGCAATGTATGTAAGGTTATCAAATTATACATATTCTTACACTCTAAAAATAATACTCTCACATAATTAACCGACTTCAAAAAAGGAGGAGGTTATCAATTTGACTGTATGTTTTTTTTGTGGCTATGTTACCTCATGTCTCAGTCAGTTGTGGACCGATTTGAAAAAACAAATGTTTACCTAGAGGTATACCTTCTAATTGGACCCATTGTGGCCCAGTCGAAATTTGATGATGGGAACTTGGTGTAATCGAGGGAAACCCTCAAATTTTTAAAGGCACGTATAGTGTTTACGTACTAGTATCTTAATGTTGACATGTTACGTCTGATAGTCAACATTATGTGGAGCTGAGCTGATGGTAAAACTCCTTAAAAATTAGGAGTTTAGTAATTAAAACACCAGATGTTTTGTCAGGTACTGTATAGGATGCTAACAAAACAAAGTCAAAGGCGCAGCTCCCTCCTCTCTCCCACCCTCCCTAATGCATCCCCCGCGCCTCCAACAATAAAAATATATAGTTACTTCAAGAAATATATAATTAGTGCAAGAAATCATTTAACTCTTACCGCTGAAACGATGGATTTGATAGTTTGAGTACCGAGATAGGACATAGAATACTTTTTATCCCCAAAATCATTTGTATAGGGAATCCGATGATACGATATACAACAAACTACATTTAAAATGCTATTGGCAAATCTTTCCCTGTTGGCAAACGTTTCCATTTGAACAGCGCGTTTAGTAGGTCTACGCATGTTGCACCTTACACTAACTTTCAACTAAAATTGAAAAATAAATTTCTTTTAAAAAAAAAAGACGACTTCAAAACTGCCTACAGTGCTAATTAAAACTTAAAATTTTATTAAAAAAAATTTAACTAATAAGTACAAAATAATATTTAAATTACCTAACTGTTCTACGAAATTATACAAGAAACCTATTTCCAATTTATTATCTGTTATTTTTTGGAGTCGGTGCCAGAAATTTTAATTCTAATTTTTTTTGCAAGTAAGGACAGGATTAAACCATCTTGGCTGGCAAGTCTTCGTTGAAAATTTAACATGACTATATTCGTTACGTCATAGAGTGTAAGGAAATGTCGAATTTAAAAAATGCTACAGCTACGTAGATAGTTTAACTTTGACTCAGTAAACCGGAAATGTTCTTTAGTAACGTAAATAAAGGAACCGTGTTCAGTAGCTATTCATTTATATGTTGGGCTTAAATTAGGGAGGTATTTTATTTGAAATTATAAATATCATGTAGCACTACTACACAGGTAGGTTAGGTAGGTAAAAACAAACCATGATAGGAGAAAAAAGGAATTACATTTTCAGACAATAATTTTAATTAGGAAGGAACGATTATATATGGGTTAGGTTTATTGTTTAAAACTACTAGTGTTTAAAAGTACTATGAGTGGTAGTCGAAGCGTTACACAATCTAAAAGACACAAAAGTACACCAAAATAAAATGAAGAACCAATTCTATGGTTATAATGTATAGATGGTAGTAACGTAAGATTTTAAAAAAATGATTAAAATGATAGACTAAAATATAACAAAACAACTGCAACAGAGATAAAAGTTTAGAGCCGTATTTAAAAGATGATAAGAAAACAACGCTTTTCTTAGTATTTTTGCAAAAAATAGGGAGTTTAAAAACGCTTGTAACAAGTCACTTTGAAAATACATAGGGGAAGGTCTATTATTCAGCAGTGGGGAAGCCCTGCCACTGACACTGATAATGGTAAAAATGGCTTTGTGTAATAAAACTATTACCAGAGGTTGTGAATCAATTTTAATACTAGTCGAGTGACTTTTTCATGTTTTAAATAACTCTGGACAATTTTACTTTCAGGTGTGTGCAGAAACAGGCCGAGGCTACACATACGAGCAAGCCTTCAATCTATCCAATGCTTTTGCAGCAAACCTCCGGCTAAAACTTAAGATCAGAGATGGGGACACCGTGTCAGTAATGCTGCCAAACGTACCTGACTTCCCTCTTGTTGCTATGGGCATTTCGGGAGCTGGCGGCGTCATATCAACTATCAACCCTATTTATACTGCACGTGAGTAGTTTTTTATGTAAACATTTTTTATTGAAATGAGCCCACTCAAAAACAGGAAGAAATATTGCTAATTGTTGTTTTGCACAAAATATTTTTGGTCAGATTTTAGATTTAAGACAGCTATTTAAATACCTACTGCGTTTAAAAACAAGATGCCAAACTGTGGTTTGCAGAGTAACTAAACACATACCATGATAAAAGTATCGCACATCGTCTACGAGAAAAGTCTATCTAACTAAAAGCACTTTACTAATAGTATCTGAGAGCCACTTAAATATAAATAATATTCTACAATTTAAGTTAAAAACTACGAGTTATTGAGAAATGTTTATTTACATCGCGAGGCACGGCATTGCTCATATTGCAGAAACTAGTTTGGCCACTGACCTTGCTTTTGCGCAACGCCACAATCAACAAAGAGAGAAGTATATACATACAGTAGGTTCAGTTTATTAGCAAACCTATGAGATGCGTAGAAAAGTTAATTAATAAGTAAGTATTATGAGACTAATACTTTATCAACTCTATTCATAGGTATTAGCTAGTAATTAACACAAGGCCTAATTATTACGACACAAAATATCTTATCATTCTTCACAATTAAATACTTATTGTATTAGATACAAATTAATTGATTATAGATATACGGCAATGTATTTAGGGCTCACGGTTTGAGTTTCTTTGTTAATTAGCGTCAGTGTCTTAAAATGCTATTCTGTTTCTATAGAAGTTATGATTGCATTACAACTTTGCAAATTATTTTGGATTTATAGAGTTCCGTAGTCCGACGAGGAACCCTTATAAGATCGTTCAGTCCGTTCGAAGATACTTTACATATAGATCTCATTTTTTTAAATACGAAAAATTAAAATTACCCCTTTTTAAGGGTACCTCCCCATACATGAAAAGGGGGGGGGGGGGATTTTTTTTTGAGTGCACCCCCTTGTGTGAGGTATCATTAAAAAAGGACTATGAAAATAAGGTAGGGTTTCCTTACAACACTTTTTATCAGCTTTACCATTTGCGAGATATAGCCCGCTAAAGTCGTTTACACGTAATGTAATTTCTAAAGTCTTGGACCTATAAACTTCAAATCACTCACGTAATAAAACAGGCGCGAAAACTCTTATTTAAAATTGTTTCGGGTATCCTGTAATGAATACTTTTGAAATTATAAATAAAATAAATATATATACTTTTTCCAAAAGAACAGTATAAACTTAAAAAGATTTTTGCCTATACTGTTTAATGTTGTAAGTTGATGGTACGGAACCCTTCGTGCTCGAGTCCGACTCGCACTAAGCCGGTTTTTTTTATTTAAAGCCAAGAGCTAACATAAAGTTTATTACCTGGTAATGGTAAAATCCTACAATAGATACAATAGTAGGCCTAATGGAAAAGTTGGGCTAGACAAACCGAATTGATATTTAAAACCATGAAAAAAAATTTTCTTCTTACAGATGAAGTGCAACGTCAACTTCTTCTATCCAAAGCAAAAGTCGTTGTCACTATGCCAGAAATAATGGGTGTCGTCCAAGAGGCGCTAAAAATAGCGAAACTGGACATCCCTATTATAGTTATCAAGACAAACGGCGATCCCACGCCTGAAGGGGCCTTGTGCTTTAACGAGCTAAGTGAAGACGTCCATGTAGACAAGTCCTGTTTAAAAGAAGTTAGGAGAACACCCAAAGATGTTATATTCATGCCGTACTCCAGTGGCACTACTGGAATGCCGAAAGGCGTTGAGCTATCGCACAGAAACCTCATAGCTAACTTCGAACAGATGAACGACTCAAATATTAGGAATCACAGCGACACGACAGGTAAGATTATTATAATCTATGTGGGTTTCAAACTCTTAATTAATCCTTTTAATATTCCATGCTCTGGTCTAGGGTATTAATGAAAGTACGTAAGGAAATATAAGGGCACATAATATAGAGGTATGTGAGGTGTAGGTGAACGTTGAGAACTGTAAATGTACGACACTAAATTCACTAATTTCGTAATTTTGTAATGAGTAAAAAAAAGCTAACAATATTGTTGTTCACGAACCTAACGAAAACATAATAGATATGTTCTCTGTTGCTAGCGACAACGTTTGGTACCTGATAAATTAACATAATTAATTTGGCCTACTTGTATGTGACTACGATAACGCTTTGCTTGGTCACAATGGCTTTCAAAAGTAGTCGTTCATATCTTGTAATAAGGTTGGTAATTGAATACCTAGACTTTCGACAAAAATTATGCAATGATCGATCATAAACATGTAAATTAATATACTATGTATTCAATCCACTACATAATGGTTTTGGACATTATGAACCTTTAATAATTCAAAATTAACTAACTATATATACAACTTATTAATAAAAATTAAGATAAATTACTTAATACGACACAAAAACAAAAATTAAAAAAGGGTCCTTGTGGTAAGGTTCCTAGGATGCTGGCAGCATTACCACGCTGGATAGCGATTCTTATACGCTGAGCAAGGTAGCTGCCAGCTCTTAGGTCACCACTGATGTCAACTAGCCTCTTGGAAATCTCTTTGAAAAAAGAGATAGGGTTCGTGGGGTCCCAAACCCCACGAACCCAGTGTTTCGACTCCAAACGGTACAAAGTGGTACCGGGAGTCGATCTGCCTGTACTTGTTATTTTTAAAGTTTTCGGCACATGTCGCAGCCAAACCAGCATCACGGCTTGTCCCGGGCAGATGAGAGGCTGCAAGTGTGTCGACACAGGTAGCGTTCCACACAAGAGCCCGACCCATCCGCCAAGGAACCAGTGACATCCCGTCTGGTCTTTTGCCATCATCACGCGCGATACCGTTCGGCTCGAGTAAAGCCGGCACGTTGATAGAGGCACTTTTAATACAAGAGAGTCCGTGATGTCCCAACGAGCCGACATCAGAACCACAAGGACATCTGTGTGGAAGGCAAACCTCAGCACCAACACGCAGACCTATCGCGACTCGTAGAGTTTCTGAGTCCAAAAGGGTTCCCACGTTGGTCGAAGGATAGGCCTGTAGCAAGTATCCTGCTTCCTTGGTGGAAACTGCTTTTAGTCTGGCTAGATCCGCGTTGTCAGTGCTACTGTCAATAAGACTTTTCAAAATAGATTCACAATAAATTTGGTCCCAACTCCTTTGAATTTTAAGATCTGAAGGGAATTTATTCGCATATGCTATATCCCAAGCATTTCTAGCCTCGTCCAGGCACGCCACTTCGAAGTTTGCAGTAGAAATAAATGTAGATAAAAAGTGAAATAAGACCCATAAATAGGTATTAGTACTTACACAAGATTATTGAATAATTTTAACAATAACTAAAATATAGCATTTTCTTATGGCCAAGTGATATTTTCTTACACGTCCTTTCTTTATTTTAGCATTTAAATGTTTCTCCTATATCTCAAGATATTGCCGCTAATATATCAATAGGTACACACGGCCGCATTTCAGACAGCCCCACTTAGACCGCCTCTATTCTCTACATCATAAAAGCTGTTTTCGTAGTTCACGTGGGTAATCTGAAGTGCTTCCGACTGTACTGTCCACACACAAGGAATCACACAAATGCAATTTATGACTCTCTCTATCTTTTCAGCGACCCACCAAGACGCTGTAATGGCAGTTCTGCCCTTTTTCCACATCTATGGAGCGTCGGCCATCATGTTTCACAAAATGTCCGTCGGTGCAAAGATAGTGACGATGGCCAAATTCCAGCCGGACTCGTATCTACAGGCCTTGCAGAAGTTTAAGATTGACGTGCTTTACGTTGCCCCTCCAATGTGTAAGTAGTCTTACTTAAAAGTCATTTAGTTTACTTTAGTTTTACTCGCTAGCGACGACGTAAAGAAAGTGTATAGAAAATTGTAGTTCTCCAAGTAATCGCTAGAGGCACTGAGCAATTTTCCATACACTTTTTTTACGTCGTCGCTAGCGAGTAAAACCGCCGTAAACTCATGGTAACGGTACAAAGCTTCAGTTTGATTATAATAATTATAAATTGTTTTAACCAACATACCAATTACCTAGCCCTAAACTAAGCGTGAGCTTGTGTTATGGCGACTAGGAGTTATCCTAGATAAACATACTTATATACATTTGCCCCTTGCGGGATTTGAACCCGCAGCCTGTTTTGTAGTCAGGAGCGCGAACCACTACACCAAGACTGTCTTTAACTTTTGAAACCATCGAATTAGGTGGAAGTCAAAGGTTCTCAAATATTTTCCGAAAAGTATGTATTTACCTATTATTGCACTTGAAAAAAACGACCACCAGAGGCGGGAATCGAACCCGCGTTTCTCGCATACCGGGCGATTGCCTAACCTCTCGGCCACCCTGGCGTTGGCAGAGCCTGTCGAAATTTTCAAGTGCTTCTTAACGCTGTAATGCCGTGTTGCTTTCATCAATGTTATTGGGATTATACCCTCAACACTCGAAAGAAATACTTTTGCAAGTATTTAACAATCGAAAGATGAAGCTTGCAAATAAGATAATTATTGTTTTTAAGTGATAAGCATTCACTATGCAATTTAAATATATTATTGCACTTGAAAAAAACGACCACCAGAGGCGGGAATCGAACCCGCGTTTCTCGCATACCGGGCGATTGCCTAACCTCTCGGCCACCCTGGCGTAGGCAGAGCCTGTCGAAATTTTCAAGTGCTTCTTAACGCTGTAATGCCGCGTTGCTTTCATCAATGTTATTGGGATTATACCCTCAACACTCGAAAGAAATACTTTTGCAAGTATTTAACAATCGAAAGATGAAGCTTGCAAATAAGATAATTATTGTTTTTAAGTGATAAGCATTCACTATGCAATTTAAATATATTATTGCACTTGAAAAAAAAACGACCACCAGAGGCGGGAATCGAACCTGCGTTTCTCGCATACCGGGCGATTGCCTAACCTCTCGGCCACCCTGGCGTTGGCAGAGCCTGTCGAAATTTTCAAGTGCTTCTTAACGCTGTAATGCCGCGTTGCTTTCATCAATGTTATTGGGATTATACCCTCAACACTCGAAAGAAATACTTTTGCAAGTATTTAACAATCGAAAGATGAAGCTTGCAAATAAGATAATTATTGTTTTTAAATGATAAGCATTCACTATGCAATTTAAATATATTATTGCACTTGAAAAAAAAAATTATTACAGCGTTAAGAAGCACTTGAAAATTTCGACAGGCTCTGCCAACGCCAGGGTGGCCGAGAGGTTAGGCAATCGCCCGGTATGCGAGAAACGCGGGTTCGATTCCCGCCTCTGGTGGTCGTTTTTTTTTCAAGTGCAATAATATATTTAAATTGCATAGTGAATGCTTATCACTTAAAAACAATAATTATGTATTTACCTTTTCTATTCGAGCAGATTGTGCTTTCCTTATTTAATTATCAGTAAGAATAAGAATAAATTGTTTCAACAAACACACCAATTATCCAGCCCCAAACTAAGCATGAGCTTGATTACAAAATCAAGTTATTTTAAAATCCTACACCTATTAAAGATAATTTAAGTAAAGATGAAGCCTGCATTCGTCTCACTGCTTGGCACAGGCCTTACCTCAGCCGTCTGGGGTGGGCGACCGGATACCATATCCGCTCCCCCATCTGTGGAGACGTTGCCGCTGGCAGGGTCGCGGGACTGACGAGATACCGCGGCCCTGCTGTCACAGCCAACACATGCGGCGGGCGTCGTCAGGTTTTAGTGGGTATAACCGGGTCCGGGAGAGTCCCACACACGCCTCTCCGTTCCCCGACGGAGAGATACGGTGCGTAAGGCATTTCCTGACGAAAAAAAAGGCCTTACCTCAACTATAAGGTAGGAATAGCCACATCACGCGGGCGGGTGATGCCCAGACCAAGCTTTTAACGACAAAGGCGTACTTGTGTCCGGATTAGCTGTGCCGGTCTTTTTCAATGCCTATTATCTGAGTTGACTTGCACAATTCTGGAATAGCTAGTCCGGAATATTCACTACCGCCAGTCCAAATTAGCTAATCCGGACGTGCGCATTGGGCCTAAAACGATAATACGTGTAGTAGCTGGAACCAACTGCTTAACGTGGCTTCCAATCACGGAGATGCTTCTAATGGACGTCACTTTTGTAGCCCAAATGGTTACCTATCCAAACACGACCGCACCGTCAGTGGCCTAACTATAGTAATCATCACCAAACCCCCATTCTACTGCGCCACAAGCACCTTTGTTTGCGAAAAACTTTAATAAACTGTGTGTTTGTCTCTTTCCAGTGTTGCTGATGGGGGCACATCCAGCTGGTACTTCAGAAACTTATCAGTACTTAAAGTCGGTGATCAATGGAGCTGCGCCCTTGGCAGAATCTGACGTCAGACGGTTTCTGAACAAAGTCAAGGTAAGCTTAACATTATATTATATCCTCTTCCATAGTTTTCTTTTTTTAGTTATACAAGTAGCTATAGCTATACGGAAGAGTTAGGTACTAGCAGTCAGGAAGTATACCAGCGCACAAATCAGCTAGCATCAGTTCTTTTTATATCCGTTAGAAGAACAAATGTGACGGCTTATCAAGCTAAACACTTAGGCATCTTATGCAGTTGTATTAAAGGCGGTTTTACGGCGGGCGGCGGACTGTACCAGGCCTGTGTATCTCCCCGCGCAGGTAGCAAAAACGTACCTACGCGCGGTGACCCTTACTTAGGGGCTAAAACAAGTTGCGTGTCGCTACCGGCCAGCGACACGCTCGCGCGTTTTATTCACCGGCGGCCGCGCGGCTACGTTGCTGGCTGGACGAGAATGAATAAAGTACTAGAAAGAGGCGCTAGATGGCGTTAGAAGCTTCTCGTAGCAGTCAACCCTATCGCGTCGCGTGATATTACGTCACTGAATAGGTTTAGTGTATTATGAATCATATTCCAGAACAATAAGTATGAAATTATCTTGCAATGGATTTTTGTAGGTGTCTACACAAAAATGTGCTTGACTCTGAGGCGAACTAAATTAGGTACGCTATATTGTTGACGACATTGAGTAGACATTTCTTTGAATACAATTGCTAAGTCATACTTCTGTACGAAGTACTAGTACTTTTTCTTTGACTGTACTTAACATTCAAAATGTGTGTTATCCAGATTATGAATTTGTCTACATGTAAATCGTTATCACCAACATTTTAAATTAATCTACATTATTTATGATTTTTGTATCCAAGTATGATGATCGATATGCTAGAGCAAATGAGCAATAGAATGATAGTATTTTTGTCTATCCACAGCAAGATTTTGACTTTCGCCAAGCGTACGGTTTGACGGAGACCTCGCCTCTTGCCTTGATGCCTCCAATAGGCGTCAACAACTTCTCGATAGTCGGGTACCCGGTGTCCGACACTGAAGCGAAGGTTGTGGACGAAAATTTGAATAGCGTGGGGCCAAATCAGGTACGTAGCGTATACAGGTGTTTGGAAAGATAGAACATACAGATTATACCACGAATGTCATTTATCATATTTGAAAGTCATAATGAGTTTCTTAGTTTTAGAAAAAAAGTTTATAGTATAACTAATGGTTCCCCGCGACTTCGCCTGCAAGAGTTGAATTTTCCATATAAACTTTCATCCCCCATTTCACCCCCTTAATGTTTTTATATCGCGACAAAATGTAGCCTATGTCTTTTCCAGGGTCTCGAACTGTCTCCGTTAGCGTCAAGAGGTAACAGACAGACAGACAGACACACTTTCGCATTTATATTATTAGTATGGATAAGTAAAGAAATTCACAGCTTGTAAGAAACTCACTTTCTAGGATTGTAACGCACATTGCACTTTCTAGGATTTTTGTTGAAAAGGAAACTCTTTTAGCAACAAAGGTTCCCTATTGTCAACCATAAAACCTACAGTTATGCCATGTCTGTACCTATATTTGGAATAACTTGTTGTGACGCAAATTTTTTACTTTTTTACTTTTTTTGGCTCAGCAACCCAAATTGGCCTCCGCTACAAGAAGACGCCACGTTTTCCGATCCTGCGCAGTAACTTGCCAATTATAGGTTCAGTGGCATCGACTTAAAAAATATATGGACTCCGTACCGCGATACTAAACAGTGAAGCAGGGTTCAATACTGCGTGTGCGAGATCATAGGGTTACAAGGCGGCCGATCGACTTACTTGGGTGTGAGTGTTGCGTGAGAAGATCGTGTATTTGCGATGATGACTGACTTACTTTGGTGCTTCAGTTGTAATGTAGGCGACACGGAGTCCATATTTTTCTTCACGTCGATGTTCAGTGGTAACGCATTCCTATAAACAGCAAATATCTAACAACAAGCTATCTCTACAGACAGGAGAGCTCCTAGTCAGAGGCCCTCAAGTGATGATCGGGTACAGAGAAAACCCAACAGCCAACAACGAGGTGTTCACACCAGACCGCTGGTTCAGAACTGGTGATCTCGTCGTTGCTGATGACCTTGGGCAAATCACTATCACTGACAGACTAAAGGAGCTGATTAAGGTAAGGGGTACTAAGTCAGCGCGCTAGCTTTCATCCGAGAGATCCCGGGTTTTTTGGTCTTGAAATAGTTAACTCGGAGACAGCTCGGAGTCAGGCAGTTGGTGTTCACATCCTCATGCCGCAAGCACGAGAAACGAAGAGCCTGAATACAATTGTACTTGTAATCTTGTTTCTTACATTTTGTTTTTTATAATAGCGCATGGTGTACTTTGAAAGAGCTAATAGGTAAATCTTTTGTAATATCAACGCAACAATAGCACAATTGAAATGAATAAGGATATTGACAAAAGCACCAAGTCCACGACCAAAGTCCAAACATATAAAATTCTGTCCTCATATTTACAAACACCAAGTTGTAAACCGAATCAATACATAATTTCAATATATCAAGATAATCAACGTATCACTTTGGTTAAGGGCCTATTTCACCATATCTAGGTAAATTCTGTGTAGCTTAATTAAAAGATAATATATATAAGTCAGCCTAGTAGATCCCACTGCTGGGAAAAGGCCTCACCTCAACTATGAGGAGGAACGAGCCATACTTCACCACGCGGGCTCAGTGCGGATTGGTGGAGGGGTGTATGTAAGGCAAGTGACAAACCTTACTGTCAGAAGTTATCAAGCCGCCCTAGGGCCTCTGACTAGGCTTAACGACTAATACCACAGATATTAGCCGGAACGAACTGCTTAACGTGCCTTCCGAAGCACGGAGATACTTGTCATGGACGTCACTTAAATGGTCGGAATGGTCACCCATCCAATCACGACCGCGCCGTGGGTTGCTTAACTTTTGGTATCACTACCAAAGCGCTGCCGCCACTGCGCCACAAGCACCTCTAATTAAAAGATAAATTCATATATTTCCTTTAGAAAATCCCAAATAATCTGTCAAGTGAGCTCAGAACTTACGCAAACCTGTCAAAACAGGGCCCGTAGACAAGAGGCAATATTATCAAAAGCGGAGTTCGCTACCGTTAACAAAATGGTAGAAACTGACACAACGAAACCATCGAATCATCACGTGACATTTGCATACATATTTTGTTGGCGATAGCGAAGTTCGCTGTAGAAGGATTGGATCTTGTCTAAGGGCTCAGGCCGTAAGACTAATACTAAATTATATTTCGTTTATTTCAGGTGAAAGGTTTCCAAGTTCCACCAGCAGAATTGGAAGCTGTTTTACGTGAGCATCCAGCTATCATTGATGCTGCCGTAATTGGAGTTCCACATCCCACAAAAGGAGAAGCTCCTAAAGCCTTCGTAGTCCTAAAAAGTGGACAGAAAGCCGAAGCAAATGAAATCAAAGAATTCGTTAAGGAGAAAGTGGCACCGTTCAAGAAAATTGACCAAGTTGTGTTTTTAAACAGCATTCCTAAGAGTGCATCAGGGAAAATTCTGAGAAAAGACTTGAGAGCTCAGTATTCGTAGGGATAGGATTTAAGTGATATATAAAGACTTAATATTCAGGGTGTTAATTGACTAAGGGGCGAATTATGATGATAAACATCCACAGTGTACATGGAACTTAAAAACATTGTTAAGAGAGTCCCTATAGATTTAAAAATTGTTACACTTTTATAGTTGACTAATTATATTATTATATTAGTATTGCAGTTTACTCAGGCAATGCTGCAAACAATTTATAATAATATTATGACTAAGTTTTTGGGACCAGATTTCGACGAAAAATAATCGAAAACATTGACAGCAACAGCTTAGTGCCGGGGTTATTAGTTTCAACATTTCCTCCATGAAAAATATATAATACAGGTACTTATTAATAAGATATTGTCCACTTTGTAAATTCTGGATCCAAATTTTTAAAATACCAAATTATTTCTATCAATAAAGTTACGGTGTAGAAAAGATTGTGAAAATATATATTTATACTATTAGATTATAATAAAAGGAATGTATTTTTATACCTAATTGTATTTTGTAACATTTAATAAAGTAAAGTTAACTCTAGTCGCGTAAAAAAATCTTTTAAATATGTTAATTGTTAAAAAACTTCAAATAAAAAATATATATTCCAAACATGATAGACGACACATAAGTTATTATTACACAACATAATAATTCCAAATTTCCTTTTAAAACGAACAACACGTTATGAGCTTATCATTATATCATAAATAATATGTTTTGCGTAATGATTGAAAATAATAAAACATTACAATTTGTGAATAATAAATTAATGTGTAACTTTCAAAATGTTGGATAAATCATTTTGTTAATTAGATATTGCAATAATTTGTTACCAGTAATAAAATAAAAAACTATTTTGCATTTACTATTTTGTGTTCATTTCAAAATTTCAATAGCAAGGCAAGAATTTTTTAGCCAAGTTGAATACAGTAGATTGCAAATATAATAGCAGATACAAATAAATGAAGCAGCAATAATGATAGCACGTAGATTTGCGCGTTGCTCACAGGCGATTACATTATTTAGAGTTTATTGTACATCACTCTATGCATCCAGCCTGTGGGCAGACTGTAACAAACGAAGTTACAGCGATCTTCGTATCCTGTACAATAACGCCTTCAGGGTGATTTTGGGGCTGTCCCGCTTTTGCAGTTATGAGAAAAATGCAGGAGATATGTCACTTGTTCGAAAGTGTACCGGTACCTACCTATGTGCAAGGTCACTCATAGTCCAATGAGTCAGCTATCCGACATGACCGGAGAAAAATTCGCAAGGCACAGAGCTCAGATTAATCAAGCTGCTCGAAAAACGTTAAAATAAATTTTCGGCCCGTCTTGGGATTGCAATTATTTTAGTCCTTGTATATTAACGGCAGTTGCTCATGGTATGAGCTATGGTTTAAATGTGTGTGAACCTATTTCATACACAATTTTATACTGATTTCGGGGCCTTCAAAAGGTGATATATTTCGATCGCATGAGTACTCACCTGCCGGTTACAGGGGTATGGGGGTAGACGCTTATGATTTGATTGGGTGAACTCAATAAAACACAATTTTACGGATTACTTCGCGATTTATTTACATTTTATTTAAAACCTGCCGTTTCGAACACTTTACAGCGATCGTGGTCACAGGGAGACTAAGGTATTATTTGTCATGACAAAGTTCCGAAAAACTTTGACTACCTTCACTCAATAATATT
Organism: Pyrausta nigrata; assembly: GCA_949316185.1. NCBI lineage: Eukaryota > Metazoa > Arthropoda > Insecta > Lepidoptera > Crambidae > Pyrausta > Pyrausta nigrata. The sequence continues at coordinate 13,656,613 of OX438952.1, forward strand.
AATTTACGTTCCTATTTACGCAGAAAGAGCTAGCCGTGTCTTGAGATCTTGCAGTGCTAGGTGTTGCTTTGGTTTTTGCTAGAATAGGATCCCATGCCATCCCATTGATTGGGTGAATTTAGAAAATAACGCGAATTTATTTCCGGTTGACCTGTAGAACAGGTTTTTCGAGAACGAAACGAGCGAGAAATTGAATAGGTAAGTAGAGTTTATAAATTAGCAAACAAAAATCAAAGCCTGGACGTTTTTTTCGAGCAACTATTTACAGATAACCATCTCAATGCTGTTCATGACGTTTATGATTTTACAAGCACTCTACATAAAGTGCGTTCGCTGTTGCGAAGGATTTACTTCTTCGACACCAGTACCTATTTGTTGTTTTAGGTGTTAGGCCAGATGTTTTATTTTACAATGAAATAATAACGGAATAAAAGGAATTAAAACAATCGTACATTGTTCCAGTTCCAGTCATAAACACGAATAAAATTAGGTATTATTACAATAAAGTATATGATGTATTAAAGTTGAGGTAAACAAAAAGTACCTACTAACTCGTAGGGCACTACGTACAAATTAAGTTTAGAATTTAGTAACTTAATATTTCGAAGTTATACCGCCTAAAGTAAAAGAGTGCAAAGTCCAGTAGCTTTTTATCTTGTCATTGTTCACGATACCCTTGCTGAGTGTACTAAAATTGTTTATCAGCTGTTAGTATTGGGTCTCCGAAATAAACACACTCACCGTCAGGCACTGCGATAAGCATGTCGTGTGTTGCGAACCGTTCAAAGTTTATATTCAACAAATTCAAAGGTGTTTCGACTGTAAAAATAAGGAGGAAACATGTTTGGACTAGTGGAAATGTTGTCATATCTCCATACAAGGACGTGGTGGTACCAGAAACAACGATAGTCGACTATGTATGGCGAAATTTAGATCAGTGGCCCACGAAAACAGCAGCGGTGAGAGACATTTTTAGTACAACTGGGGAACGAGAGGTTTTATTCGTGAATGATATGACGAATGTCTGACTGATGAATACTCGTAGTCATAAAATGTCAAGTTATGTTATATTTAATGGTAAAAATAAGGTCCTAAGGTTAAGTAAGGGTAGTAATTATATAAGCAATATCATGCCTGTTGAGTAGTAGAGTAGGACATGAAGTTGCAAATACATATGTAGTTGAAGCAGGCAATAATCGTACTTACTGTACTGTTGTAACTGTTACTGTTTAAGGCAGTAAACACAACTCGTTACACAGCCCAAATACTCGAACGGTACTGGTATATTTATTATACCCAGTGCTGTTATAACTTAAAAAATACTGGTTAAATAAAAAGAAAACAAACAAACACACAAAAAAGCATGGCAACCTTGGACAAGCAAGTGCTTTAATATATAGTTGACACTATACAACAAATTTGGTACTGCAGTACAATCAAAGAATACAAGTACAATTAAAATTGTATGATGATAACAGATATTACGCTCTCTGAACTATGTTACTATTATCATAAATGACATAACAATGATATAACATAATAAAAGCCTTTAATTCCGTAATTTAACATAATGGCAGCAACGTTGAAAACTCATGGTAATAACTCACGGTAATAATTTCAGTCAATAAAAAGCAAATTTTTTTGTCAGATTTTTGCAATGCGTGATTTTAAGTAATGGTTTTATAATATTTCATTTTACTGTAACATACGTTCGTAGGTAAAGTTCCTAAGCAATTTTCTTATCAAAGCCTTCCTGCAATTCCAGGTTTGTGCAGTGACCAACAGAGGCTACACATACGAAAAAATGTACAAACTTTCAAATACATTTGCTGCAAATTTGAGGAAAAAATTTAATATAAATAATGGAGACACAATAGCTGTCATGTCTCCCAATAGTCCTGAATACCCCATTGTGACATTTGGTGCCTTGGCCGCTGGTGGGGTCGTGACAACCTTGAATCCGATATACACGCCTTGTAAGCGATATTTTATTTACTTCAATTTTACTCCATTTGCATTTAAATGTTGAATGCGAATAAAATTTAAATCTTATTACCTCTGTATAATGCGACTGTTTACCAAAATGCTTGATCGTTATATAAATTAAAATGTAAGTCTCTTTGAATTTTCAGTCGAAGTACGACGGCAAATAGAGCTATCGGATGTCAAACTAATTGTAGCACATGCAGATATGGTACAAACAGTAACAGAGGCTTTAAAACTAGCCAAAATAGATATACAAATTATAGCTATTGATGTTAATCAACCACTTCCTGATGGTACAATATCGTACAAAGAGTTAGTTGAAGATAATCATGTAGACACAAGTATATTGAAGCATGTAACTCGAAAAGCAGACGACATTGCATTTTTACCATACTCCAGTGGCACAACTGGTCTGCCTAAAGGGGTGGAACTGACTAACAAGAATTTAGTGTCTAATTGTGAACAGCAAAACACAGAATTGAGACAATACAATCCAACTACAGGTATATTTTCATGATTACTTAGAGAACAATTTCATAACTTTTTGCAGAAATATAGAGAACAAATATCGTTCATTCTACTATAACTGCATACATTTTAAAGTTAACCTATATAAAATGTTTCCAGAAACCTATCAAGATTCAGTCATGTCAATTTTGCCAATGTTCCACTCCTACGGATTGTCAATAATAATGGTGCACAAATTGTCAGCTGGTCTCAGAGTAGTCACATTGCCGAAATTTCAACCGGAGACATTCCTAAACGCTATGATACAATATCGACTCAATCTTTTGTATTTAGCTCCGCCGATGGGTAAGTTTTTAAAGATATACATTATGCCTACAGCGTGCGTTTTAGTCTATGTTGAGTAGACACAGCCATTGCATTGGTCCTGCGTTTGACCACCCCGATCATGTCGGATTGCCATCTCACCACAGAATAAATAATAGCTCAAGTACAGAAGGAGCACTCCGCAACATTATTGATTTAAATAGCGACGCGACACGCTGATAGCCTGGCGATATAAACGCCAAGATATTTACTTCTTTTTCTGTCGCCAGACATCGTACGGTAGACCGACGTGACTCCAAAAGATGCGCTTTTGGTCAAATTCTCGCAACCATATTTCAAACTTATGTTGATAACATAGAGTTCCTGAGCATTTGAGATATTTTGACAGATTTGGGCAAGTTAATGTGTGGTCTACTGTACTTGTAGCTTTAACTAAGATTACCAACACTCTGAGTGCCTCGACAAGCACATGAAACCGTTGGTCTTGAGCCTGATCTCTCACCAGAGCCCTTAGATAAGATTCAACCTATTCTATAGCGAACTTCGCTATCGCCAACAAAATGTGTATGCTAAAGTCACGTGATGTGTAAATGGGTTATGACAGTTTCTTAAATGTCAGCGATAGGGAACTTTGCTTTAGAATAGATTGTATTCCAATCTACGGGCCCAGTTCTGTGGAATTGCCGTCTCACCAAATAAGAGAGTGAAGGAACAGAGAGTGCACTGTCAATCGCACACACACTTTTACACTATAATGTCTGCGAGCTGCGTAATTAGCTAAACTTTATTGAGTCGCTAAGTTCAGCTAAGATACCACTTGGATTAATAATACTTGGATTAATAATTGGATTAATAATACTTGGATTAATAATAATACTTGGATTATTAATACTACTTGGATTAATAATTGTTCATGAAACTTTATTTTTTCAATAGTTTTTAATAATTTTTAACACTCACAGTGTTCTTTCTTATTTAAGTTTATTTTTCAGTTCTCTTTCTGGGCTCAAGTCCTGCAGTGACTAAGAAGCATTTTGAGACCGTTCATTCTGTTACATCGGGAGCAGCGCCTTTAGCTGCTACTGATATTGAAAATATGCTGACAAATGCAGACGTAAGTATCATTCATGAGAGTGCTTAGAAGATGATGTATAGCCCGACCGCCTTACTGAGTCCTCGCCTGCGAGGTACAGGAGTGTGGGAGTAGATGAGAACGGGGACTATGAGGGGTGCGAGTGGCGGGCGCTTGTGATTTAATTGGGCGATTTGAATTTTGTAATTCTGAAATTCGAAATAGGCCTTTTTTTCGAAATTTAAACTCTCCCAATAAAATTAAAGCACCCGCACCCGTACTGCTGTACTGTCAGGCCTGCCTGTGTAACTCCCTGCGTAGGTAGCAAAAACGTACTTACGCGCGGCGATCCACCGTGGTGGGCTAATCAACTTGGGTGTCGCGAGCGAACAGCGACACGCTCGCACGTTTTATTCACCGGCGGCGCGCAGTACTACGTTGCTGGCTGGACGAGCATAAATAAAGTGCTAGAAAGGTGCGCTAGATGGCGTTAGTAGCTTCTTGTAACAGTCAACCCTATCACGTTGCATGATAATACGTCACTGAAAAGGTTTGGTGTATTATTATAAATCATATTCCAGAGTTATAAGAATGAAACTATCTTGCATTGGATTTTTGTGGGTGTCTAAACGAAAATGTGCTTGACTCTTTACACTAACGGCACTGAGTAGATATTTCTTTGAATTTCATTGCAAAGTCAATCTTCTGTACGGAGTACTAGTACGTATTCTGTGTCACTGTCTCCGTTTTCGTCTACCCTGCACCCCTGTGCCCTGCATGTGAGGACTCAGTTAGGCGGGTCGGACTCACAGAACAGGTCGGGCTATAGTAGCAGTGTGTGTTTATTAAAATATGAAAAAAAATCACAATGGCTGTCACATAACACCTTTCGTTATAAACACCTTGTTTAAAAACGTGTGAGGTCTTTGTTATAAAAATACAAACTATACCTTCTAAGAAATAATGATTGCATAGTAAGTGCTTAATAAATTTAAGTATCGATTTAACACAAGTAATTAAAAAATAGTAAGGATTTTATTAACTAGCTATGTAATATAGCACTAAAATGCGGATGCCAGGTACTATGTATGTACATATAGGTACAACCGCTAGGTTAGGTTTGGATGAGAAACCTTTGAGGGTCTCCCTAAACACCTTACCAAAGTTTTACCACAAAATATTACACTTCTTATCGTGTCGATCGGAAAGCGACTTAAATCTGTTGTGCCCAGTAATTGGCGACGCGGATTGCCTTGTCGTTTGCACACATAAGGTCTTCTAGAGAGCAGGAATCAGGGCACGCAGGACAAGACAAGAGATTCGTCATGTCAATATTACATTGAACTTTATTTTCCCACGATTTCACCAGCTATAAAAGTCGGATTTGCCATAAAAACTCGTCTCCTTTTTCACCCCCTCCCTCTTGATGTTTTTATATCGCGACAAAAAGTAGCCTATGTCCTTTCCACGGTCTCAAACTATCTCTGTAGGTACCATTATTTCATTTGAATCGGTTCAGTAGTTAAGGCGTGATTGTGTAATATACAGACAGAGTTACTTTCGCATTTACTCATTGGTTTACTGAATGTTGCATAATTTTAAGTCATTTTGTTAATTTTTTATTGGATAAATAAATGAAAAAAACATATAAGTTAGGATTTAAACTCGGGTCTTGTTAGGAACTTCTTTTAATAATTTTAAAACTATGATCTTCTTGACGATTGAACTTTCTCCGTTCTTCTCCTTGCTATCTTCTTGACCTCTTGGTAGCTACGACACGACACCCACTTTTTATTTGAGTGGCTTAGTAAATGGCATATTTTTCAGTTTTCATGTAATGTTTGTTGAAAATTTTTGACTATAAATAAATAAATTGTTCCAACAATCACATACCTAGCCCTAAACTAAGCGTTAGCTTGTGCTATGGTGACTAGGATAATGGATAGACATACTTATTTACGTTTATAAGCCATAATTTAGGTACAAATGCTCGTTCTCATCACACAAACATTTGCCCCTTGCGGGATTCGAACCCGCAACCTCTGGTTTTGTAGTCCGAATCGCGAACCACCACACTAAGACGGTCGTGCGACCTGACTATCATCAAGATTATTTAATTTTCAGCGCGATATCAACTTCTGCCAAGGTTACGGAATGACGGAGGCAAGTCCGCTGGTGACCTTGAACCTCGACAGCAGCAAAAACGCCACCGCTGTGGGCCATGCCATCCCAAACATACAGCTGCAAGTTGTGGATACAAACATGAATCCTCTTGGCCCTGGTGAAGTAAGTGGAAAAGATAATGAGTGAAGTTCCTGCGACTGTCTTTCCCCCTGTGGCGAACTAGTGAAAAAGCTATCTACTAGGCCAGCTCATCCCATCACAGACCACATTTGTTTCTTTCGGTAAAAGTTGAGGGCAAGAGTAACCTATTTAGTCTGCTTCTTCTTAAGGCGTAGGTTAACACACCTCGTGTCAGACTTTATGAGCTGCCAATATACTGGTATCTTACAATATGGCTCGATCAAACTGACGCCATTGTCCTATTCTTCGCATCCATGATATATGATTGAACCTATTCTGTATGAAAAATAGAATATAATTGACTGATATAAAACCTTGAAAGCGGGGTTTCGGGTTTATTTCCTGACTTTCAATTTTGGAGGAAAACTTTCCCAAAATGTGGAATATTGAAGCATGGACTTGGACCTGTTGATTTAACTTTGTTTTACTAATTACGTGTATTGAAATCCGGTTAGAAATAATAGATCATTACCATAAAACTCAATTTAGAAAACTTAATACAGATGTACTTCTGTAATAAATGAGTTCATAATGACATCATAATCTATTTTAAAGGTGAATGAACCACCATTTTCGTACAGTACCTATGTATTTAAGATAACTTACATGTGTAGTTCTAACTAAAATTGCAAATAGGCTCCGTTGTTAAAAACGCTAGTTACCATCGCAGCTCGGAAAGAACAAACAGTAAACTAACTTAAAAATAAGATTTTAAACAATGAAAAAAATTAAATGATTAATTGTTGAAGAACCTCAGAATCCGGGCCTTAGTGTTTGTTTATAATAAGTTCAGCAGTTTGCTGTGCTTGACCTTGCTATGATCGTAGGTTGTAGATCAGTTGGATGAGATTAGTTTCTCTCTTTATTTTTCAAAGTTCTGGTAATCAAGTCAGGCAACATGTTGGGACTACCAGTCATAACTGAATTTTTTTTTTTTTAGGTAGCTCAATTTTTTTGTACAAAACTTCATCTTCTTATCAAATCTGTGTGTTCTGTTTGGCTTAGATATTAAGTTTTACAATATGATCTCAGAGACTAACTATTCAATTGTGTACCCATCACGCCCACAGACTGGTGAGCTCGTCATAAAAGGTCCTAACATGATGAAAGGGTACCGAAATAACCCAGAAGCAAACGAAGAGGTATTTTTGGAAGGCGGCTGGTACCGGAGTGGTGACATCGCAAACATTGACGAAGCTGGCATGGTTTACGTCACTGATCGACTGAAAGAGCTTATTAAGGCAAGTTAAAATTAAATATACCAACAAACAGACGTCAGGTTGTCCTTTCAAACTGGGCAAAGATAAGTACATTTAACAATTATAACAAAAAAATGCATATAACATAAAGGGCTCCTACACAAGATGCAATCTGTTCTATAGCAAACTTCGCTATCGTCAGCGAAATGCCAAAATATGTTCACAAAAGTTTTGCGATGTTTCGATGCCTTGCCTGTTTCATACTTTTTGTTAGCGATAGAAAATTTGGCTTTAGAATAGATTGGGGGTGATCGATGGTAAATCATCTGGGGGCCCTAGTTACTTTTGACTTGAGTGACTTATCAGTTATCATGATATGCTAGTATTTTACTAATATTGTTAACAAATGTATTTTTAAATAATAAAATAAATGCAATATAGATTAATAAATATTTAACAAATAATGAATTCATGTTTATTTGATACTCTAGTCCAGCATGTTTCGTATTTCTCCGAAAGTTTAGCTTGCTTTTGGTTTAATGAAAATAGAAGTCATATTATGGACTAAGTGTTCTTTGATATTTATTTCTTTAATGTTTAGAACATCTAGTTTACTTGCAAGAGTACTCAACTCCCTAACATTATTTTGTACAGTCATTGCAAATACTTTTTATGTAGCAAATCTAATAAAAATCTTATATCACCAGGTAAAAGGCTACCAAGTCCCCCCAGCGGAGCTAGAAGCAGTTCTCAAAGAACACCCTGGAATCCATGATGTAGCTGTAGTTGGAGTACCAGATCCAAAGACTGGAGAGCGTCCCGTTGGATTTATTGTCCCGAAAGATAATGTAACTGTTACAAACCAGGATGTGATAGACTTTGTCGCGAAAAGAGTTGCACCGTATAAGAGGATAAAGGAAATCAAAATGCTTGATAGTATACCAAAGAACGCTGCTGGTAAGATATTGAGGAGAGAGCTAAAAGAAAAGTACTGCTAAATAAAATTAAACTAGTACCTAAGTAAGTGGAGTTATTTTAAGTCATAATTAGTGTCAATTTAAATATATTATGTGTATGAGGACCAGAATCAATCATATTTGGAGCAAAAAGGTTTTTGTTAGATAAATGACTAAACACTTTCTATGTACTGATATTCATGATGGCAAAGGTAAGTCTTAATTTTATTTTAAACAGTGTTAGATAGATAGATACTCTTTATTGCACACCACACACAGTATCAATTTACATAAATGTTCATGTTTTGTACAATTTAGTGTTTTAAATATAATATACATTATATTGGGCCTCCTCTATTTTAAACATTTATTGACATCTATTGATTGTTTTTTTAAGCTAAGTGAAATAAAAGTGGTTGTTATTAAATATTTGTAATAAAAAATAAAACATTTTCTGTTAACTTAGACTAAAAATTCTAGTGTCTGTTTGGACCAAAAGTAAGTAAAATACAAACATTGTTGGGTAAAACCTAATTTTCGAAACATTTCTGTAATTCTAGTCACACTTGGTTGCCAATTGACAGCATTGAATCAAATACACTTTTCTTACAGACCTTACAAAAAAATATGTATTTCGTTTTAAACAAACATTATCTTATCTTTACATAAACAAATAATAAGACATATAATAATATGATAGCTTATAACCAAGCACTTCAAGGCAATCAACATTAATTAGCAATTATTTATTATGGCGATAATCTTCCATGGCTTTAACAAAAGTATTTGCAACTATGAAACAAGTTTTATGTGTGGGGTTAATCATCTCGCAATAAAATCAAAGCCTTCCTCATTTATTCTCTTCCCATTAAAGACTTGTTCCAAGTTCAAAATGATTTAAAGATTAATGAGAAGACTGTCACCGATTATGTCTGAAACTTAAAAAAAGGATCTTCTTAATTTGAATATAATAAAAATATTCAAACTCATTAAACACAATTTTACGGATTACTTCGCGATTAATTAACATTTTTTTTAAACCTGACGTTTCGAACACTTTACAGCGTTCGTGGTCACAGGGAGACTAAAGCAGACTAAAGTATTATTTGTCAATTACAAAGTTTTGAAAAATTAAACTACCATCACTCATTAATATTAATTTACGTTCCTATTTACGCAGAAAGAGCTAACCGTGTCTTGAGATCTTGCACTGCGAGGTGTTGTTTTGGTTTTTGCTAGAATAGGATCCTATGCCGGTGGAACTTTCCAACCATCTTCTCTATTGAAATTTGGACGTTTTCTAATTTCAATGGCTTCACGTAGCATTCGAGGAATAAAACGCCGTTCTTTAGCAAGTATTTTTGGTTGGTCGAAAGTATTGGTATTTTTGATTGGTAATGAGTTCAACAATTCGCGTAAACGTAAGAAACAAATAAATTATTCAAAGTCCTAAAAAGGCTCATTTATGAATTTACACTAAAAAAAGTTATTGGTTAACAGTAATCAAAATTTGGCTTACTAGTAGCCAAACCTAGTGACTTGCGAACTTCTGTATTATTCTGTATTATATTGTAAGTTTTGTTACTGAATGCCAAAAGTTTGTTTATATTTAACAAACATTTACTTCCCTACAACGAAACCTTCAACTAATAAAACTAGTTTGGTTGATCCTTTTTTTTAGTGTATGATACTTGGTAAACATGTTTCAGAGAATTTTTCAAATTAAAGCCGTCTGGTGTAGACTATAAACACATTGTCTCGTCTTGAAGACATACTTTATATGTTTAAGCTAAATTTTGTATTATTTCTACCATACACCCCGGAAGAGAAGTTTCTAGGCGAGGTTTAACTGACCAGCGGCTTACCACATAACTTGAAAACTATAGTGCGCGATATGCGATTGCAATTGCATAGCATAGACATATTTCTGACTGGTGGGACTGTTAAATACCTAAATAGTTTTGGCAGCACAGCTTAGATGTCGCTTAAAAATAAGTACCTGGGCGACTGAGCTATGCTCGGTTACTATCATAGTAACGGGAGGGGTTGGTTCCCGTTGAGTCGTGGGGTTGTCGGGAGGTAAGCAAAAAATACTCTAGATGGTTGGACGCCCTAAGTACCGCTGGAAAGACGTCGTAGCTCAAGACTTGCTCAACCTCGGCCATAGCGACTGGCAAGAACTCTCGCAAGACCGAGATGCATAGCGTGATCTGGTGTCGGAGTCCAAGACTCACTTTGGGTCGCTGATTCACCCCAGTAAGTAAATAAGTAAGATGGTTGGAGGTAATTTATTGTGATAGCCACAATAATTGTTTACAAAAATACTGGTTCGGAGTTAGTAACTTCTAGTCCTACAATGCGACCATGACATGGATGGCATGCAGGCACAGGAGCGTCTCGAATCGTTTCTTAAGATTACTTTGTGGCCACTCGCAGCGATTACTAACATAGTTACAAAAAAAATAGGATTACTCACAGTCGTGTAAAAAAGAAAGATTTCGTCTTGACGGACTTATAAACTTGCGGCTGCCAATCCCTTTGTCCCATTTGTCCCCAATCCCGCAAGGGTAAATGTTTGTGTGATGAGCACGAGTATTTGTCATTGATGTTTAAAAAATCGGTTATCTATCATAGTCGCCGAATAATTGCACGAGCTCATGCTTAGTTTGGGGATAGGTAATTCTATCCTACTGTTGTCATCTGTTGTTGTTCCAAAGCCGTGACAAACTATGAAAGCTTTATACTCGTAGGTAGTAAATCATATATTATACGGTTTTGAAAAGTATGCCATTTATTTTAAAAATTTGTGTTTTGTTAAGGTAGAACCACTCTAGACGGACTGTACTGCAGCGAAACTGAGCGACACTACGCGTCAAAATATTCTTAACACATATATTAAATTGTATGAGACTGCAGTTCTGCTGCAGTGTAGTTCCGTCTTGATTCATACAATTTATATAATATTAAGAATTTTTGACACGTCGTGTGGCTAAGTTCCGCTACGGTGCAGTTCCTAGAGTGGTAGAACCACCTTTATGATAACAAGATATCTTAACGATACACTAAAAAAACCGTATCGCCGTTGACAACAGCAAAGTTATTGTTCAAACTAATAGCTGTATAAGGATGTAATAAAATACAAAAAAATCCGTCCAACACAGTTGAAATTAAAAAAAAAAACCGTTGTTACGTATTTCGCACACGTGCTGCTAAATGAGAATTTATTGGAGAATTTTACATTGACGTCACGACGAACAGGATTCGCGAATCTATAAATGAGCCGCAAAATTATCAAACAGATGACTTGGTATTTATAGGTTCAGAATTCTGGCGACAGTGTCACATCTCAGAAAGAAGAGCAAGCCTAAGGCTCGGCGCAGATTGGCCATCAACCACAGTCACCGGTGGCTGTCGCGTGCCCTTTCCATGCCTCGCAAACAAAGTCGCGAGTGGCCGGCACCGGCCACTGGGTGGCGTCACAAAATACCGAGAGTACAGAAGACAATGTCCTGTATGTAACTCACTTTTCGTACCTCTACGCTCGGCGCTCGCGCTAGGGCTGACAACTTTTGCTTATGGATAACAAACTATAGTAGTAATGGCATTCAGTGGCACTCGTATCTAGTCGCTTGATTTATTGTTGAGAATAAAACAGATGAAACGAAAATACAAACAAATAGTAACTAAAACAATTAAATTTTTATGTTAAATTAAAACTTAAATTACAAAGTCGTATAAATAGACACTGAGTCACGGGTGGACGCCACTCGTCTCACGTGTGCGGCGACTTCATACAAAACGTACTAAAACCAACGTAAAAAGCTTGTTGACGCTAGCCAACCGGTGGCTGTGGTCGGTGGTGGACGCAAAAAAAAATATCTACCGTCTGCACGTGGCGTAGGTGGGAAGACCAGAACCCCAGAGAGAGAAGATGAAATTTTGACAGCAAAATTTTATTACTCAATAAATAAATATTTACCACTTAGTCAATGTCGATTAGTGATGATAGTGCATAATACGACTAATTTATCTCTTAAAAAATCATGATAAATTAAAGATGTCCCCCATGCATTAGGTAATTTTTGGTTCCTGTAATGCAAAGTCAATGCAGATCGGCTTTGTATATGGTCTGGCTGTTATATCTAGGTCTACGTAAGTATTATATAATTTACATAATCGAAACAGGCGCCAATGTCATCATTTTATTGCTTTCATTAAAATTAGGCAGACGATTTATTGGAAAACATTATTGTGGCAAATACTTGTAAAGTATATACTTTGGCGACATTGCTTATAATTTGCATTGTTACATATAAACAGTGTATTAATAATCACAATTTAAATTAATACAATTCGATGCAACAAAATTATGAGTCCGTACTAACATGTAGAACATTAGCTAAGTCTTGTTTGATGTTTTGCTGTGGTTGATTATTTAAATGCATAAATTAATTTGCTAATAAGTTGAATATAAATTAATACCTTTTCGATGCAACAAAATTATGAAATGAGTCGATACCAACTCGTAGATCATAAAGCTAAGTATTGTTTACTGTTTTTACTGGGCTGAACTGAAATAAAATCTTTTAAAAAGGTAAAACCGGGATAGATGCCACACTTTTTAAAAATATGTTTTATATCTTCTTGTACTGATATTTCATTCTTTTATTTGGAAAACTGGCAGTACTTTGGTATTTTATCTATGAATTTATGAAAGGAAAAAAATATTACCCTAGACATTTACAGAGTATTCCCGATTATTGCGCACCTCTAAATTTTGAGACATCTATCCCATATAGGGGATAGTTGCCAAGTCCATAATGTTAGGGATAGATGACTCGCTAAGAAATAGGCCATCTATCCCGAAAAAACGTTGATCGCACCTGCCGTCCCATCCCATGCGATCGCACAGAGACATGAGACACGATCCATTTAGTGGTAGTTAGAAAGGCTCTTGATAGATACATAAAATAACACGCTATGTATTAGCGAAACTAGAGTAATAACAATCGGGGCATCTTTACCACTGGGGCGTCAATCCCGGTTTTACCCTACAGAGATTTGGTAAAACAAAAATACCGTGAAAGAGCTCCTTTTGTGATTTTGTGAGCCGCTGTGAATGCGTCTGATGGACCCTTAAAATGGTAATTACTCGTACCTACTTAACATTTCGTGTTTCTACGAATCGAACCAGAAAATGAATACTTGTCATAGATCCCTGAATCGAAATATATTTGTTATACAGATGTATAAAAATAACACATCCATACTCCATATTAATATTATAAATGCGAAAGTGTGTCTGTCTGTCTGTCTGTCTGTTACCTCTTGACGCTTAAACCACTGAACCGATTGAGATACAATTTGGTATGGAGACAGTTCGAGACCCTGGAAAGGACATAGGCTATATTTTGTCGTGATATAAAAACCTTAAGGGGGTGAAATGGGGGATGAAAGTTTATATGGAAAATCAAACTCTTGCGGGCGAAGTCGCGGGGAACCACTAGTCCTTTTATAATCCTCTGGTCAGAATGTGTCGCACTTATAACACCTTGATCCACGGTAGCAAAGACGTACCTACATATTTTTATTATCAGTTTCCCTAATTACAAAAAAGCCATTTCTAACACCCTAAAGGTTGAGGATTTCCCTGGACTTAATCATAATCATATTTTTGTTTAGATTTAATTTAAAATAACCTTCTAGATGACAAAGATAATATTACTCATGTTGTGAATACTCCTTATGGGCTATGGTTCAGACATGTATTTTTGTTTTAGTTTAAATTAGTTATGCATAGACTATATCCTGTTTGTATACCATAAACAATATAAAAAAAATCTTTAAGAAGGCGATACTCAAAATGGTTGAATAGGTACATTGGATAAAAAACATAGCGTAGGGCATCAACCGGCTAGATTGACAGACGTCCTTGTAAAGGTCGTCGGATAAACTGGTTTTCTGCTTATTTATTGATTCACTTCAAATAAAAATTTGTTATAAATTGCATTGAACGTAAGCAATATTTTTACTTTACTAAAAAGCCTTTTATTAAAAATTTATTAAAATTAACGTTTTAATAATATTTGAGACAGAGTCTTGGATGAAGTATGTAACTACACCAATTGACGTCTTGGTGTAGTGGTTCGCGCTCCGGACTGCAAAGCCAGAGTTTGCGGGTTCAAATAACGCAAGTGGCAAATGTAAGTGTGATAAGCACTGAGATTTTACTTAAGTCATGGATGTTTATAAACGTATATAAGTATGGGTCCCCTATCTTTTCGAAACTTTGCTGTTCGAATTTTAATTGGTCGAAAACGGTTTGACGAAGTTTTAAATAATAGATTGATTTATATACATAATATTGTAACATTATAAATTCATTGTCCCGATGTTTCATTTTCCAGAAAAACAGTTCTCCGATTATCAAAACGTTTTTTTTTTCATTTCATAGATGTTTTGCTTGTCATAACTTTAATTTCACACAGTTTTAAAGATCGAAGTAACCGTTAATCTTCTCAATTTGGGGAAACCCGACTCGCCTTGGTCCTTCGCCATGGTACTAGTCTGCCCAACACTAGAGTGTAATTTAGAAGCCGGAGGCGCGGAGGGAGTGCAGTCCTCGCCCCCTGTAACAAAGATTTGGCACCCGGGCGAGCTGAAGCGGCTGAGGCTGGTCGCTAAAGGCGACCAGTAAGCCGAAGATGCGGAAGCGAGTATAAGTGCCAAATATTTGTTACGGAAATGTGGAAGGACTGCACTTCCCGCCGCGCCAGAGAAGATAGAAGATTCGAGCTTGCTTGCACAGTGCATGCCTGCTTGCATGCTGTACGCTTTTTTGCATGCTACGAGCTCTTTTGCACAATGCATGCCTGCTTACATGCTGCATGCCTGTTGTATGTATTTTTGCTTGTTTGTTTGTTATTATATTATTATAGGCTGTGGCTCACCAGAAATGTAACTTCGTTATACTTTGTGTGGTCCAAGTTTTAGATAAAGAAAAATAGTTCTATGAGGATTTGTATTGTAACGAAAGATTCATTTTTTCGTTTGTCTAATATTACATTTTTGAAATAATTTTGTAAAATGTTTAAAATTTCGACTATAAATAAAAAAAAAGCGGTTTTATAAGTTTCCCGTATTTTAGTTTCATACAAATGTAAACTGTCTCCTCCCCATTTTTGAGACATTTTTATATTTTTTATTACGTATTCAAGTATTTATTGCAATCTTTTTAATAATGTTTTAAAGATTAAGAAATAAACTTATTATTTTAATCGAAAACAGAATGAATAAAATTATAATTAATTAATTACAGTGGTTTAAAAAATCGGTTTCGTTTGGTTTCACGTGTGTTACGGAGAAGAAAAATTCATGTAGTTTTTTCATTTGAAGTAGTTGCAACACATGATATAATTTTTTTGTGATGGCCACCTATCATTTAAAAATAAAATACGTCATTGTCGTGACAGCACTTTTTGGTTTGTTGATAAACGCGAAACTTTGTGTGTGCTTCTGCTTGGTAATTTGGTTTTCTATAAGTTTCGCAAGCGATTTTTCAAGGTAAGTTACTAAATTGTTGTTTTTAAAATATGGTCCATTGAAGTAGACCTAAATACCGTAAAACAGAAATTACTTTTCGCAGATTTGCATTGCATTTGAAAATACTATACAAGTTTTAGACTTAGTTCCTCACGTGTGTTCGTTCACGTGTGTTGCGTGTGTTACGAAGTTGTGTGACGTAACACACGTGAAAAATGTAAAGACACGTTTATAGTGATACTACAATCATGGTATAATTATTTATGACCTATTGAATTAATTTACTTTCTAGTACTAGTGCTTTTGTAAAAAAACCTCGCTGAGAATAAGGTTACAGAGTAGAATAAGAGAATCATTCGGTAACCGAATTTATGGTGGTAAAACAGTATTGAAATAAACCAGTAGTAGGTAAAACGTTCGCATTTTATATTGTAAACTAGTCTTTATATTATTTCCAGTGTGTTACATATTTCCAGCGTGTTACGGAATCACGTGTGTTATGGTAAATTTCTGGTGAGCCCCTATCAATATTGAAAACATTTTTCTGGGAAATAAAACATCTAGCAATAATAGTTTTGTCTAACGATGAGTTATAATTCAAAACATATTTAATTTGAAAAAAATAACAAATGAAAATCGGACTTTCAAAAGAATGTATATCGTGTTTTCGGTCAAATGAAAATATGGCAAATAAAAAAAAGGATTAACGATTTCGGTAAAATGAAATTGGCTCTAGAAAAAATCGGATTTAAGATGGGTACATAAGTAAGTCTATCCGTTATCCTATTCACCATAGCACAAGCTCACACTCATTATAATATGATTGTTGGAACATTTATTAATTATTTATATTTATTCATACCCACCTCTTTAAGTCATTATTTATTTATTTATTTATTCTTTATTGCACAGAAGTACAAATGGCGGACTTAATGCCTTGAGGCATTCTCTACCAGTCAACCATTCATTCAGTACCTTATCTAATGATTGAAATCTCATGTTTAATTTTAAAATTTGCTGTTTAATTACCACTACATATGCCTAATTTAAACTAGTCATAACTAACAATTATTTTTTCCCATTGTTACTGTTCATTTGAATCTTATCAAAAATATTCTGGTTGTTGCAATTTACATATTTTGCAAACATAATTCTAATATGTGGTGATATCTCCACTAGGTTTGAACTGTTTCCGTCTTCTATTTCCGTGTTTTTGTTCAAATTAATGTTTTTTTAATCACTTATATAGGTATTCTTATGTTCTTTTTCGTATTAAAAAAATGAATAAAATAACTGAAATCTTCAAATTAGCTACAACTTTAGTGTAGCAGTAATATAATTAACGAAAACTGTCACTTGAAGTAGATATTAGTTGAACTTGTACTATGACTCTGTTTCTATAGAGCGTGCTAGTGTG
This sequence comes from Pyrausta nigrata, assembly GCA_949316185.1. NCBI lineage: Eukaryota > Metazoa > Arthropoda > Insecta > Lepidoptera > Crambidae > Pyrausta > Pyrausta nigrata. Next base: position 13,673,881 of record OX438952.1, read on the forward strand.
CAATTCCAAATGTAGATCATAAACAAATAAATGACGTTGAAAATATATTTTTTGGCAGTTTTTTTTTTATTTCAAGATGTTTTTGTTTCCTTTGAGTGATTGATACCTACACATATTTGTGCTGAACTACAGCTTAAATAATTTACTATGAGTACTATGATGTGGATTCTTTTAAGAAAAGAGTGAAGAGGCTGTTATTGTCAAGCACCATGACCACTGACCTTCATAATACAAGAACGCTGGTCTAAATATTCTCTAAGAAATGACAGATAATGTTTGTGCCGAATCGAAGCGCTCAGGGAACTAAAATAGAGTAACTTGCATATGTTTATGTCAACTCTTATTAGTTCCGTAGACGGTCACCAAACGCTCACTACAGCTTTCAGCGCCAAAATGGCTATAATCAAATGGCTTCATTTTTAGGTTGACAGTATGCAGTCCAGCGTACTTGTATTATAGAGGTCCACCCTGATCCATTCTCGAATCGCATCGTCATTTACCATTAGGTGAGAAATTAATGTTTGACTCAAAATTAAAAAAAAAGCTAAAGGGTTTTTGTTTTAGGTGCGGACCGACAGACGGACTTACCGTAACTATAAGGATTCCTTGTTGACTACGGAACCCTATAAAGATAAGTTTTTTATATGTAGAAGAGAATTAAGTATCTTTTTGCGATCTGTCTGATCCCAAAAAGATACATAATTCTCTCTCTAAAGTTTTCATTTAAGTTTGGCACTGTTACTAATTATTACCTACATTTTCCTTCCTTTCTCTTTTCTTCCTTTTTCTTTAAAACCGGTAGAGTAAGTTAAGTGTGAGAGTAATAAATCTTATGAGTATTTAAACTTAAAAACTTCAGAAAATTCAAGTCAGCACTTTGTAGAATTTCCTTCGTTAGTATCAGCACAACATATCGGACAAGATGTCGTATGGTGTAAAAAGGTCTGCAATAAAGCCTACATTGTGCCCTGGTAGTGGATTATGTAACTTTGAATGAAATTATTTCAATCAAAGTTTTGTTGCTAAAGTTGGCCATTCATGGTCAGTTACACTAATTAGTCGGTCTGAGGTACGACCAAAATTTTACGTTTTCAATATCGGTAATAAAAATGTAGACTATAGGCATAAGTACTAAGAAGTAACTTAACGTTTTTTTTTCACAATTTCCCATATTTTACCGTTTCTAAGACCTTCTCGCCCATTTTACCCACTAAATTAAAAAAAACTCAAAGTTCCTTTTGCGTAGGGAAAAAACTCAAAGTTTTTTGGGTGGTTGAATTGCCTACGTTCTAGCAGCACTGAATGAAAGTCAGTTTTCAGATTAATTTTATGTTAGTGAGTGGAGTCATTTTTTTGAACGGACCGTGAATGGCCAGCTTAACAGAGTAACTGTACTCTTTTGAATGCTAAACTGGCTAATTCAAAATCTGTATTGGTGAACTCCAGGCTTACGAGTTCATAAAGGGAAAATACTTGCATAGAGACAAAAAACAAAAATTTCAAAATCAACATTTTTGTATTGCACTGACTTAAACTAGGGGGTGTGTTTTTTTAATCTATGTTAGAAGTTTGACTTTTTTACAGTTTTATTAAGAGAGAAACCTGTTATATATATTTTAGTTGATCTCCTGCTAATATTGGAAACTGCCTTTGTATCATAAATATTTTGTAACGATAGCAAATTAATAATACAAAAACCCATCTCATTCAAAATAATATACAGGGTGTGGCGTAAATAGTGGTCCAAAGCAAAGGTGTGGATACACTGTACACTGAAGCACCACATACCAGTATTTAAAAAAAAAATTATGTACAGGGTTTTAAAAAAAAAATTTTTTTTTTAATTTTTTTAGAAATTGTAAAAATTACAACCCTTGTAAACCCTTGAACTTCAAATAAATTGTTTTTCTGAATTGGGCTCCTTTTTGTTTCGAAAAGCAATAACTTTTTTCCTGTAAGTCGTAACACTTATTGTTGCACCATTTTAGAATCTGCAAAAGATGGGCATTTTTTTTAAACAATGGGCACTGACAGTGTGGTACATTTTTTTTGCACCAAAAGCATTGAAAGTCAAACGATTTGCTAGCAGTGAGTATTGAATTTTGAAAGAAACTTAATTTTTTTTATTAAATTCAGTTTGTAAAAAAAAAAAAACGAATGGAGTACTAAGTACAAGTGATCAGCAATAATAATAAAAAAAATGGATAAAAAAAACCGTCATTTTTGGAAATTATAACCAAATTTGTAAGGCAAGGTAACGATTTCTAAAAAAAATTTTAAATTTTTTTTTTTTGAAAACCCTGTACATAATTTTTTTTAAATACTGGTATGTGGTGCTTCAGTGTACAGTGTATCCACACCTTTGCTTTGGACCACTATTTACGCCACACCCTGTATAACATTCTTAATTTGTTTTAATAGGTATTAAATTAACTGACCGATAAGCTGACTGACAAACTGTATGAGAGATGTCATTTTATAGATATAGATGGTGGTTTCATTAAAAAAAAAATGTCTTACGCGAGCATCTGAATCACCCACTTTTGAATCGAAGAGGATTTTTGTTAGACATTGTACCTAACTATCTTACATACTTGTTTGTTAAGTGTGACAAACAACATTTTCCTAGAATGTGTAAGCACTGTATCATTATTTACTTGTCAAAACAAAATAAGGGCCACGAGGTATTTTTTCATGTATAAATTATTAAACATTTTCATATTGAAAGTAGTAAAATATTGAGTATACAAAATCTTTGATATCTAAACTTTTTAATATTGTAGTATTCATCTAATGCTGGCAACAATTTTAAATAAAATTTGATTTAAAATTCTTTTTGAAAATTTTGTTTCCATTTTCTTTGACGTTTTGCTTTCCTTAGCTTCTTGGTTTATTAGAAATTATCAGAGTTTATTGATATCTCGAGTCAGAAACATCTTTTGCAATATGCCACAAGCACGCAGGCGTCATATGGACTCGCTGACAGCAACCAGAGCCGTTACAATGATTGAAGAAGGTCATTCGCAGCGATCTGTGGGTTTCCAATTGGGATTTTCTCGAAGAGCTATTCAAAATCTATGGAATCGTTTCCAAGAGACCGGCAGTGTTAGAAAAAGACCTGGTTCGGGCAGAGTTCGCATTACAACAGCTCAAGAGGATCGTTACATTCGATTAAGTGCACGCCGAGATCGCACAACGACGGCCCGCAAGCTGCAAAATCGTTTACGGCTCACAACTGGTACTCGTGTCAGTGACCAATCTATTCGTAATCGATTGCATGAAGACCAGCAGGCATCAAGAAGGCGAGTTGTCCGTGTTCCATTAACCAGAAATCATCGTGCAAATCGTTTAAGATTTTCCCGTCAACATTTGGACTGGGACATAAACCAATGGGGCATGGTGCTCTTCACAGACGGATGCAAAGTAATTTTTTTTAACGACGATCGGCGTATTAGAGTATGGAGAAGACGCGGCGAGAGATTTTCAGAAGCCTGCATCCATGAAGTCGATCGTTTTGGTGGTCCAAATGTAATGATTTGGGGCGGGATAAGCTTACACGGCAAAACTAAGCTCGCTATTTTAAATGAGGGTACTGTTACTGCTCAGCGGTATATTGAGGAAGTTGTCAGACCACATGTGATCCCATTTGCCCAGCGAGCGGGTCCTGGATTCATCTTGATGCAAGACAATGCTCGTGCACATACGGCTCAAGCGACTCGGTTTGTACTGGAAGCCTCTCAAATTCAAGTCTTGCCGTGGCCGGCAAACAGTCCGGACTTAAATCCAATAGAGCACATGTGGGATCAGTTGAAACGAAGAGTTAGAGACGGTGATCAGGAAATCCACAACCAACAGCAACTCATCAACGCTGTTAAAAGGGCCTAGGAAGAGATTCCAATGGAAAATGTCAGGCATTTGATTAAGAGCATGCACTCCAGGCTTCAGGAGTGCGTAGCGAAACGAGGGGGGCATACCCGTTACTAAAAGATGAGCATGGAGTATTTTCTTTTGTTTTCAGTAACTTTACATTCTTTTTATTTTTAACCTTAAATGAGTTTTTTCTTTCAAAAGCAAATAAACTTTTTAATCATTATTATTGGAATAAATTTATTGGTCTACACGTTAAAAAAAACATTAGTTTTCGTTATGAAGACAAAAAAAAATATATTGGTATTATTATTTTAATGGTACAGACAAAATACCTCGTGGCCCTTATTTTGTTTTGAGTAGTATATGTTCAAAGTAAGTTACGTAATCCAATCGTCACTGTCATGAATAGAATCGAGTAAGAATGTATTGATGACTACAACAATACGTCAATTATTTTGTAATGTGGTAAAGTTAAGTAACTACCTAGACACTTCAACGCTTCAACACTTCATAGCGTCATGCAAGAATGATGTTGTTTACATACTTACGTCAAATGATTACCAATTTTGATTTGTACACACACAAATAAGCGAGTTAACCACATTCAATTAAGCGAGTTTAGATGAGCGTTAAGTCGGTTTTTGAATTGATTGATATTATGGGCAGAGATCACATCTTCTGGAATGTCTATACTGTGATATTTATTTATTTATTTAATCTTTATTGCACAACTAAAACTGTGTACAAAAGGCGGACTTAATGCCTAGTGGCATTCTCTACTTGTCATACCTTTGGGCTAAGCAGAAATGAAAAGTGGGCGGTGCGACAAAGGCATAAACAAAATTACTAAATTTATTTAAAGCAAAAAAAAAAACGATAGAAATAATATTGTTACTGCACTCTGCATATAATATGTAATTAAAATAGTAATACTATCGTACATATAGAATACCTACATATATAGTCAACAATAAATGTAAATACCATTATAATATAATTCATATATACATAGTAATATACTTGTAATAAATAAAATACATCTCACAATAAAATAAATAAATATTATAATAATACATAATATGACGAAGTGTTTGGGAGAGAATTAAAATGATGGTTGCGATATATTATGTAGAAAGTGTGTGCGAATAAGTCTTTTAAAGGAAAATTTGCAGGGAGCTTGACGAACATTTTCTGGTAGGTCATTCCAGAGCCTTATTGCTCGAAGGAGGAAAGAGTTAGATAAGAAACCGGTGCGGTGAAAAGGGGTAGCCAAAGTGAGTTTGTTAGAAGAGCGTAGCTGACGCGAATGTGTCGAGCTGAGAAGAACTAATCGAGATTTTAGATAAGAAAGGGAATTAGGGTCATTTAATATTGAGTAAAGCGTGCAAAGAATATATATTATAAAGAGGAAAGATTTGTTTGTTTATTTGCATCGAATAGGCTCCGAAACTACTGGACCGAATCAAATGAAATTTGACACAGAGATAGTTTGGGACACTGAAAAGGACATAGGCTACTTTTTGTCGAATTTAAAATCATCAGGGGGGTGAAATGGGGGATGAAAATTTGTATGGAAAATCCGACTTTTGGCGCGGGCGAAGTCGCAGGGAACTGCTAGTATGTGATAAGTTTATACAATATTAGTGACGAATACCAGTAGTCGTGACGTGCTTTTTTGCCGTCACTGACATACCTACACTGAGCGGATGCCTTTTCGGTACCCAAATATTAGTTTTAAGCACTGAGTCGCCTGTTTGTTTTGTAGATTTTAGTGCTAAATCAATATTTTTTCTTTGTTTCTTTCGAATAGGTATTTAATTTGACTGTGTTTTTACCCGACTGCGCAAGGAAGGGTATGTTTTTCGAGAGTATGTATGTATGTATAATATATAATAGTTTGGCACGGCCCAAACGGCTGAACAATTATTGATATATTATGAGGTGTCGTTGAATTTGAATCGTTGAAATTGTAAAAATGACATTTAGGCGTTGCAATTGTGAGTTTAAAAAATGGCGCGCGCAAATGGAAATAAGGGGGACAGGGGGATTGTTTTTTTCCTTACCCATGACAATATGCGTATCAAATGAAAGTCAAAAAAAAAAGCATTTCAAAATTATAATAACTTTTAGAGTCGGGTGTTTTAAAACACTCTCTAAGATGAAATTTTTGCTAGTATACACCTAGAGTTCACCAGCAGATGTTTAATTTTGAATCGGCTGGTGTAGCATTTTTGACATAATATATTGTATGGGAATTTTGACACATTAGCCAAGGTTCCCTTGGCTTCAGCTTTTAAAAAATTGGTGAACTTGGGTCTAATTATATAATACTAGTGGTTCCCCGCGACTTCGCCCGCAAGAGTTGGATTTTCCACATAAACTTTTATCCCCCATTTCACTCCTTTAATGTTTTTATATCGCGACAAAATGTAACCTATGTCCTTTTCAAGGTCTCGAACTGTCTCCATACTAAATTTTATATCAATCGGTTCAGTGGTTAAAGCGTCAAGAGGTAACAGACAGACAGACACACTTTCGCATTTATAATATTAGTATGGATTATTATTATAAGCTGTAGATCGTCAGAAGAAGCCGCAATCCTTAGTGGCTCTAATAGCTCTATAAACACACTCGTAAGCTGGCTCAAAGCTGTCTTATGAGCCCAAGTTGTTTTCTAATCCTTATAGAACTAGGCAATACACATATAATTCTTAAGCCTGCGCAAGACCTTAGTCTTAGGCTTTAAGGCGGTCCTGCACGAAATTAAGAAAATTAACGTATTTCTAAATCACTTATACGATGAGCTGAATTAGTTAAATACATTAAAACAACTTATTTACGTTAGTTAGTTCCCCATCTTTTTAATATACACGAATAAAATATAAATAAGAAAATATCAACACTTTTCAGTTTTTAACACAATTGTCTGATGGTTTTGCGCATTGTGCAGAATAAAACTATTGTTCTAATTAAATCATCAAGTCTAAAACTTTAAAGCAAATGGATCTAATTACTAATATTAATAAGTTCGATTCTGTTTGAAGATCGTTTAGACTTACTCGACTTGCTTCACGCTGCAAGTACTTCTTTGTTATTACAAGTCTCGTGTTTTTTTATGACTTTAGCAATTTCCTTGCAAGTTTTACGAAATAAAATATTGCATTAAAAATTCGAAACCGTCTTAAGGTGAGGAGACTCTACCACTACAAATAATTTGGGACTATTGATAAAAACGAACGCCAACTTATTGATGCAGCAAGGTAAATACGCTGTTTCTAGTCAGACATGACATCTTCGGCCGCATCGTCAGGTGCTATTGTGGTCAAATGGGTCGTAGCTCAGTTGGAAGAGCATTCACCCGGGAGCGAAGGGACGTAGATTCGTAAGTTCGTAACCCACTTAATGATTTTTGGGTGCAATAATTATGTTTGTATGTCAAGGCCCAAATTTATTTTAAACAGCCTCTTATTGCATTTTTATAAGCAACTTCATACCTTTTCACGACTCAAAGGAAAAAGAGGCATACCGTTTTATTCACACGATTTGTTAGAATCACAAACTTATTGGTCGTTTATATTATGTATTTAGCCATCAAATACTTCAATGTAACTTTAACATTGTCCTGATAATACTGACCTAAGGTCAAGATTGCAAAAAGTCATGATAACAAGCGATAAAATAGGTCAATAGAATAAATATGCAATGTTCAAAGACGAAACAAAAGCATTCAAACATCAAACAAGTGCTCGTATAAACAATATAATATAAAAGGTTATAATTGTAGTGTCTAATGTTGTATAGATAATGGCTAGCGGGTTGCCTCTCTTACGGAAGTAGCCGGGTTCGATCCCACGTGCCTCCATGTACCAATGACATTTTTCTGAGTTATGTACATTAGTTGTTTCACTAACCGATGCTCTTACAGTGAGGGAAAACATCGTGAGGAAACCTGAACTTTCAGGCGACTGAATGTGTTACCATGATCCGAAACTGGTCACTCCCCTGTTAACATGGTCACGGAGGCCAGATGGCAGTCGCTTTATTCTGGATCATGGTCAGCAGACCCTGGGCCCTCGCGTGCGAGTGCACAACCGGGATAACGCTAGGATGATGATCATTGTATAATGGTACGGACCCCTTGGTGCACGAGAGAAAGGAAAAGTGCGGAGTTTGATACGTACGTACATCTGTGCCAAACCGATTATAATAATCTATTTATTATTCTGACTATAATACCAGTCGTGATGCCAAAATTATGTAAAGATTTGCTATTCTGACGTCGGTGTAGACCGGTCTATAGGATTGTGTTATTAAATCCGCATTATAATAAATAGTATTTAGTCCGGGATCGCGAGGCAACTTGCGTCAAAGATTTTTGGAAGAGGATCTAGCGACATTTTATTGTATTTTTTAGGTGGAATGTTGAACTCGTGACCCGATAGGTTATTAACGAAATAAAAGAAAAAGTATTGCTTAAACAGGTAATTGCGTATATTCTTTTAGTACACGGCGTTCGTTTAAATTATGTTTTTTTAGTTTTTTATTTGCTAAGTACTATCTACACTATTTGTGTCATTTCAACTGTCTAGCCAGATATCACAGTTCTTGAGATGACAGAAAGACGGACAGTGGAGTCAGTTAATGTTAAGAGTTGTTAAAAAATATATTTTATTTGCCTTGAATAATCAAACCTGTGGATAACTATTGCATAAAAATGACAGCTGTGGGATATTTTCACGTATCCATTTGATATTATTTGCGGATTTTAAATCCAATATGTCTGCTGAAAATCGATATCGTGACATGCTTCGCGCTTTCACAATTAATACTGAGCAGGGACCTTTTTGGCGCACGCTTGGTCTTAAGCTATGTACCGTAAGGTATTCACATTATTTGCGTGCCAAATAAATGAATTTTATTTAATTTCATTTCCAATAAGCGTTTAAAATATCATGTCACATGAGTTGAACGAACATGGCAATGTTTGGACTTTGCTTTTGTATGGCACTACGCCATAATCTATGAATCTTTAATATTGATTCATCTGGATGTTTATCAAAGAATATATTAAACATACTTACATTACCATTAGATTAACTCTATTGAGTCATACGTATCCAAAGTTCGTCGTCTGCTACCGTACAAGGATGCCCGGAATGTACACGGATCTTGTACGAATTTGGCGATAAAAACATTGTTTACATCCGAAAGATGAATCACATGTAAATCCCATGAATTCCTAAGTGCGTCCAATGTAAGGCCGGCCGGACACGCGGCGTCTGCTTTTTTTAATAAACAGAAATATATTTGATTTGTGTTTCTTAACGAAGAGGATGTGCGACGCTTTTATGGCGTAGCTTGCGTGCATTCCTTCGAGTTTCTTTCTCATTTATTTTATACATAACTTATCTATACTGATATTGTAAATGTAAAAGTGTGTCTGTTTGTCTTCTTCACGCAACCAATGGAGCGATTTAGATTGAAGTTGGTATAGTGATAGTCTTGAGGTCAAAGAAAGAACATTGAATAATTTTTACCCGACTGTGTCAGAAGGAAAGTGAAAATGGCGTCCACCAATATAATCAAAAGGGGGTTGTGTTTTTCTCTTACCATAGCAATATACCTAATTACTATTACATTTAAGGTTTTTTTTTTGTTAATAATTACTAGCTTGTTATGTATGGACTGTGTGAACCAGTTCGCACCAGTAAAATTTTAATTTCTGTATCAAAACATTATTTTTAAAAGAGGCTTTGACAAAAGTGACTGAGTTTCTTGTGCTGCTTCTTCTCAGCACTAGCTCAGAATTTGTCCCGAAGCAGTGGTAGGTAAAAAAATATATGTTGGGACGTGTATGAGTGCCCCTAGTGAAAGTTTGTTAGAAAAAATGGCAAAGTCGCGCGGAACCACTAGTATGGTATATTGTTAAAATTTTATTGGAGCCAGTGTCGTTCACGTACAGGTAATCTATACCAAAAAGTGAAATTCTGTTTTTTAGCTTTTTACCACGTTGATGGACAAAAATGCTGCAGATTAAAAAAATAAGAGCTTGCTTTTAAAACTGCATTTTGCTGTCCAAGAACAATTATAACCCTTTGCTGCAGTTGGGTAGAAAGGCATTTAAATTTAGATTTAACCCGACTGTATCAGAAGTAGGGTTATTAGTATTAGTTTACTAAATAAGCATCAATTTTGTAATTAATGTGTTGAAAAAAAATCATTATACATATATGAGAAAAGAATGCTGCCATGTACCAATGACTTTTTCTGAGTTATGTACATTAGTTTATTCACAAACCGATGCTCTTACGGTGAGGGAAAACATCGTGAGGACACCTGCATATTCAGGCGACTGCATGTATTAGCTACGCACTCGAGCCAATATATAGACGATCGTTCCCTCGATGTTTTAGACTGTATTCTTCAAATAAAACGCTTCTTGTTTCTTTCTTCTTTTATTGGAGACCGATGACCGTGAGAGCAGCTAACAAAAATCCGGCGCTCACGGCCCTATACTTATACTAATTACATAGGTCTTACTTAGTGACAAAAGCACCCTAGTGCTTACTGGCGAAAGGATAAAGATAGCACCTACGTTACTCTTTCCAACGCGTTCCACAGCCACCCTCAAAACATCGAAATACTGAGGGAGGCAACCGATGCGTATCTCCTATCTCTTTCTACAATATTTCATACTACCTACCGATAGCCTAACAATTCCCACTCGCAACATTCTACCTCTGCGGGTTTTCCTACCCTCGGAATGTGCGAGATGGGGGACAGGGACAGACTATTGGTCTTACCGGTCCCACACTGCCCGAGTGGGACGACCAGATAGGGTCTCCTTCGCCCCTGTACCAAACTACCTACTTTATATTTTATTATTAGTTCCTACCTGCCTAACTTTTGCAAGTGGGAATCACCTATAGATAACCGGTTTGCTATCTTTATTAAATAAAACAAGCCCTGAGCTAATTTACATTGTTTCTTATGCTAAGCCCAATGAGAAAATTAAACTTTATTGAATCCACAAATATCTTATACTAAATTACAACATTCAAATATAAACATAAAGTAACTGATTGGGTGTCCGTAACAGCATGTGTAACCATGATCCAAAACTGGTCAGGTTCCCCTGGCAACAGGGTCACAGAGGTCAGATGGCAGTCGCTCCACTGTAATTACCTGATCTGCCACATCCTGGATCATGATCAGCGGACCCTGAGCCCTCGCTTGCGAGTGCTAAAACGGGATAACGCTAGGAGGATGATGATATATGAGAAAAGATAGTTAGTTAAACATGTGTAGAGGGCAATATTATACATAGCCAGTTGCTAGCCACGCAAAACACGAGAACGACTGGATCGATTCTGTACTTTTTTTGTTATTATTTGTAAACCCTTAATTGAACGAACGAATGTATGATCATGAATTCATTTATTAGTTAAATGAACGGTTTAGAAAGAAAAAAATGAGGAAATTGCGAAGTAAAAACAATACTTATGTCACTGTAAGTCTGTTTTAAAGCGAAACAAAGTTCGCCAAGGTATATAATAAGGTTTCTTGACAATAATTAGTTAGAAAAGTTAATAATTTGGGTGCCAACAAATTAAATGTATGTACGACGCCTAACGACAAACAATGAAACCAAGCGTAGGTTGGTTTTGATTAGAATCTCACATTTAAGTCCTAATTTACATAATATGAGTCTGTTACTTCTAGACCATTTTCCTTCCTTATGTTTTGGCATGGATTCCGTTGTTTGAAGGTATAGTACAGTTTGCTTTCAGGCTTAGAATCTTTCAGGATATTAAAGTATTTGTGAATAATATGTAATGTATTGGCCTGGTTAGCCAAAGGTCGTGGCTTCAAACCCTACCCCTGTGCGAGTTTTTGGTTTCTTATTTAAACTTATATAAATAAGAAAGGACACTGTGAGTGTTAAGAAATATTTTAAAAAAATCCATTGAATATGTAATTTACCTACCTATTTTGAAATACGACTTTCTGCCAAGCTTTGCCAAATTTAAATGAATAATATAAATTGTATACAGGGTGTGGCGTAAATAGTGGTCCAAAGCAAAGGTGTGGATACACTGTACACTGAAGCACCACATACCAGTATTTAAAAAAAAATTATGTACAGGGTTTTAAAAAAAAAAAAAATTTTAATTTTTTTAGAAATCGTTACCTTGCCTTACAAATTTGGTTATAATTTCCAAAAATGACGGTTTTTTTTTATCCATTTTTTTTATTATTATTGCTGATCACTTGTACTTAGTACTCCATTCGTTTTTTTTTTTTTACAAACTGAATTTAATAAAAAAAATTAAGTTTCTTTCAAAATTAAATACTCACTGCTAGCAAATCGTTTGACTTTCAATGCTTTTGGTGCAAAAAAAATGTACCACACTGTCAGTGCCCATTGTTTAAAAAAAATGCCCATCTTTTGCAAATTCTAAAATGGTGCAACAATAAGTGTTACGACTTACAGGAAAAAAGTTATTGCTTTTCGAAACAAAAAGGAGCCCAATTCAGAAAAACAATTTATTTGAAGTTCAAGGGTTTACAAGGGTTGTAATTTTTTTCTGTGTGGTCCAAAGCAAAGGTGTGGATACACTGTACACTGAAGCACCACATACCAGTATTTAAAAAAAAAATATGTACAGGGTTTTCAAAAAAAAAAAAAAATTTAATTTATTTAGAAATCGTTACCTTGCCTTACAAATTTGGTTATAATTTCCAAAAATGACGGTTTTTTTATCCATTTTTTTTATTATTATTGCTGATCACTTGTACTTAGTACTCCATTCGTTTTTTTTTTACAAACTGAATTTAATAAAAAAAACCCTGAAAACCCTGAAAACCCTGAAAACCCTGTACATATTTTTTTTTAAATACTGGTATGTGGTGCTTCAGTGTACAGTGTATCCACACCTTTGCTTTGGACCACACAGAAAAAAATTACAACCCTTGTAAACCCTTGAACTTCAAATAAATTGTTTTTCTGAATTGGGCTCCTTTTTGTTTCGAAAAGCAATAACTTTTTTCCTGTAAGTCGTAACACTTATTGTTGCACCATTTTAGAATCTGCAAAAGATGGGCATTTTTTTTAAACAATGGGCACTGACAGTGTGGTACATTTTTTTTGCACCAAAAGCATTGAAAGTCAAACGATTTGCTCGCAGTGAGTATTGAATTTTGAAAGAAACTTAATTTTTTTTATTAAATTCAGTTTGTAAAAAAAAAAACGAATGGAGTACTAAGTACAAGTGACCAGCAATAATAATAAAAAAAATGGATAAAAAAAAACCGTCATTTTTGGAAATTATAACCAAATTTGTAAGGCAAGGTAACGATTTCTAAAAAAATTTAAAAAAAATTTTTTTTTGAAAACCCTGTACATATATTTTTTTAAATACTGGTATGTGGTGCTTCAGTGTACAGTGTATCCACACCTTTGCTTTGGACCACACAGAAAAAAATTACAACCCTTGTAAACCCTTGAACTTCAAATAAATTGTTTTTCTGAATTGGGCTCCTTTTGTTTCGAAAAGCAATAACTTTTTTCCTGTAAGTCGTAACACTTATTGTTGCACCATTTTAGAATCTGCAAAAGATGGGCATTTTTTTTAAACAATGGGCACTGACAGTGTGGTACATTTTTTTTGCACCAAAAGCATTGAAAGTCAAACGATTTGCTAGCAGTGAGTATTGAATTTTGAAAGAAACTTAATTTTTTTTATTAAATTCAGTTTGTAAAAAAAAAAACGAATGGAGTACTAATTACAAGTGATCAGCAATAATAATAAAAAAAATGGATAAAAAAAAACCGTCATTTTTGGAAATTATAACCAAATTTGTAAGGCAAGGTAACGATTTCTAAAAAAAATTAAATTTTTTTTTTTTGAAAACCCTGTACATAATTTTTTTTTAAATACTGGTATGTGGTGCTTCAGTGTACAGTGTATCCACACCTTTGCTTTGGACCACTATTTACGCCACACCCTGTATATTGGTAAAAAAGCTATTTAAAAAAACCGACCAAGTGCGAGTCGTACTCGCGCACGAACGGTTCCGTACCGTCAACTACATTATCTTAATCACTTTAATGAATTTTTTCTAAGGATTTTGTATTTGGTACAAAATTACCCAACACCCAAGTACAACGAATATTACTGCTTAATTAATAAAGCAGCAACAGTTGAGCTTTTAGATGCCTCCCCACCCCTATACAGGGCGCCCTCTGGACACCAAAAAATGCACTTTAAAGTTAAATATTTCGTATATGTGGCATTATATCGCTACATGTCGCTGACGCGTGCAGTTTCATTGTTTCGTTTTGTTTATATATATTTTAAAATGAGTTTATATTTTGTATGTATGTTAGTCTATAAGGTATTTATTATATGGGCCAAAATTTGGTGTAAAAATTTGTTGCCTGAATTAAACGATTATTATTATTATTATATCTAAAAAAACTAAAACTAAACTAAAATATCAACTATATAAGGGTCCTTGTCAAGACTACGGAACCCCAAAACGATCATGGTCAGCTTGTAATAGTTGAAATTGGATTCATTTTGTCGGAAGATTATTAAATTACTCGCGCATTTTAGATGCTCTACATATGTAGGAAATAGCGTGTGATGTGAGTAAATACTGTGGCACCTTGTGCAGTATTAGGGGTAAATTTGCAACTAAAATGGGTCGTCCTCAATCTTATATATGTTGGCCTCTGTAATAAGAATTTCGACTACAACAGCCTATCTCAACAGAGATTACCGGGAAATTACAACTACGCGGGAAATATTATAGTGCATAAGTATGTGCGCAATACACAGATGCACTCCCCGCTCCTTTACTCTCGACGACCGTCTTGGTGTAGTGGTTCGCGCCCCGGACTAGAACCAGGCGGTTGCGGGTTCAAATCCAGCAAGGGGCAAATGTTTGTGTGATAAGCACGAGCATTTGTACCTAAGTCATGGATGTTTATAAATGTATATAAGTATGTCGATCCGTTATCCTAGTCACCATAGCACAAGCTCATGCTTAGTTTGGGCCTAGGTAATTGGTGTGTTTGTTAAAACAATTTATTATTTTAATTCGGTGAGACGGCAGTCCGACATGACCGGAGAGAGGTCAGGTGCAGGACCACGTGCTTTCCGAGGCACGGAGGTCTTAACACCACCAACTTCCTGACTCCGGAGCTGTTTCTGAGTTCTGATTGAGACAAGACAGAAAAAAAATCGGCCCGGATTCGAACATGGGACCTCGTGGGTAACACCCAGCGTGCTGACCTCTAGACCAATGGCAGTCGCGGCCTCTGTACATAACAATGGGAAGACCAAATCCAACCGAAACAATGAGGTAATTATGAAAACCCAAACAATCAAAGTAGTAGGTACATTCACCTTTGAGTTTAGTCGTTTACATAATAATTACTAAGAATTTTTAGTAATTGTCTTAGAAATTTAATTAAATTTCGCTCACAAAAATTGACGGACTGTGTCATCCGGTAGTCCATTCCGGGAAAACTGAAGTTTGTGATGTTGGCTGAACGATCCCATCAGCGGTGGTAGGCTCCGTTAGGTGCCGCCTGGAAGCTAAGGACCACCCTCCCACCGAAACCCGCCAAGAAGCTTGCTGTGTGCCGTCGGTGAGTGGGAGTGCCAGAACCTTCTGAGTGAGGTTGCTTCACCGTCAAATCTGTCTACGCCACGTCTGGTTTAGTCTAGAGTCAAAAGCATACCCATCCCAATTAAAACTAATATATAACTCCAGCGCAGTTGGCTAACCGCTGTTGATATTGGCCGTCGTGGTCGAAATCCATCATGGAGGAATTGTGTTAATAATCATCAAATACAGTGTAATATTACAATCGGGTCAGTCGTATTTGTAAACATTCGTTTATATCGAACACGAGATAGCTAGGTTCATCTCAATATACCGAATATAATCAACCGCAATATTCCTGTGTCACCATTTGCTAGAGTGATTTGTAAGTTAAACCTTCAAGAAAAGCATAATAACATGATTTCAAAGACTGTTATTATTTTGACTGTGGTTGGAATTAGCTATGCTGCTACCTGGCAACAGTACTTGCCTCCTAAACCAGTAGAGCATGGTAAAATATTTTAATTTTATTTCGAGTGAAGTGTTAACTTAAAGCCAAGTAGATACTTTCAGGTTTAAAATAGTCGTATATTTACCTTAATTTAAATTGAATAACGTGCTGTCTAGAAACTGAGGCTTAGTCTGGAAAGCAATAAAAAGAGGCAGATGTGTCATTAGCGCGCAGCCACCCGCGCAGTAGTAGATGACATGTCTAACTCTTTTTTATACACTGTCATTAATTTTGTGATTTTTTTTCGTTTGCAGGTGTGGTGCAGTTGCAGCGGGACCTGGATGTTTTGAGACCAAAGAAGACCTCACCAAGCCGTACCCTGAGTGTTGTCCAACAATTAAATGCACAGAAGATAACCTAGTACACAAAGTCTGAATAATAAATTTATAAATATATCATTTTATCTACATGTACCTATGCCACTTTTAAAGATAAATAAATTACTATTAAGAGTCTTCTTATTCACTTTTATAAAACCACGACGTTTATTATACCGAATAGGTGAAAAATTAAACGCCTAAACTTGAAACTTATCTCTATGTTGTTACCCAAAAAGATTCTAATGTGATTAGAAGATCTGCTTTTAATAATGCTCTGGTAAATCAATAATGATGGCTACAACGTAAATAAACAAATAAATACTTAGAACATAAAAATATTAAAATACGAGACGAAGTATTTTTTTAATCTATTCAGTCAGATAACCTATTGGCTCGCAGCTATTGCTTGATTTTTTTTAAAATTTAGATTTCTTATTTCAGTAAGTATAAAATATGATATGATTGTGAATGAAATATATTTATGGTCGGTCTTATGACTATCTGTTCATGGTGCAACTCACAATGAGAAGCTTTTCTGTTTTTTTTTTATATTTTCATTGCAATAAGAAGATTTAGGAATTTAAGCAGCAAAAAAATTGCTAAATATACCGTAGCGTAAACTACATTAAAAAATCTTATCAAAATGTAAAAAAAAAACTATATAAAATAAATAGAAAAATCTAACAAACTATATGAAAATAATTAAAAATAAACACTAAATACGCCTCAACTTGAGATGAATTTCCAAAAAGCCAAAACAATCACAGGTGCGTTCACCTTTACCTAAGTATACTAGAAATGTTTGTCAACATTCCTTATATCAAAAACACGACAACAGAGCGCTCTGACGTCGTCGTGGTGAATAAAAACATCGGCTCTACTCTGTAGTGACCAGTCGCAAGCGAGCTTTCGAACTAAACTCTGTTGTACACGTTTGGGAGTACGATCTTAGACATTTGGATAGTATAGAGTTTGAGAAGTAGAAGAAATGATGTCAAAGACTGTAGTCATTCTGGCCGTGGTGGGGCTTAGTTGTGCTGCAACATGGCAAGGATATCTACCCCCGAAACCCAAGGAACATGGTGAGTGGTTAGATAGTTCGTTTTGTGGAGAAAAATTGACTGGAGGATAGTGATGATATCTGTAATTGCAGTGAAAATTGTTGATTAGCATCTTAGGCACATGTGGGTTTTTTTGGTTTGATCCTATAAAAATATAATAAAACAGAGTGTTAAAAAAATCTTAAAGCTGTAGCATCTTGTGTGTAAAACAGTAACACATAAAACAAACAAATTAAACAACATTTTAATTGGTTCTTCTGTTTTTTGTGTTTGGTGCTAATATTCGGTACACGGTATTATTTAGTCGAATCCTATTTATTTATTAATATACATGTACATGCAGTACAGTGGGCCACACATAAACTTACCCTGTTTTGTTAAAATTTCGCAACTATAATTTCAACGTTATGGTGTTTACATAGAGTTCCATATCATTTGAGATATTTTGACAGATTTGGATAACTTGATGCGGGGCACTGTACATGTTATGACTGAAAAACAAAAATAAAAATATCGATTTTAGGATTTACACTTTTAGGATTTTATATTAACTTTTCTCTAAAAGAAGAAAGTAATGACGGCTTAGCAAAAGTTTTGAGCAGAGAGTATATAACTCTTTAATAAATAAAGAAATAAAAAAGTTACGTAATAAAACGTGGTTCTTGCATTGGAATCAGTTTTTTTTTGTTAAAAAGGATCTTAATGTCTTGATTTCTTATTAAAACAAGAATGCAAAATGTAAAACGTAAAACCAAAAACCAGTTCATAAAGACATGTTTATAAATTACTTGTGATGAGTAGAAAACTAGAATTTTGGACGTCATCAAAGCCGTGAACTACATCTGATATACATAACAAATTAAATGGCAAAATAAATTAAAATTCAAACATTGGCATTTAGTTTTTTATCATTATTAATCATCATAGGAACTTAGCAACAGCTTGAACAAAAAATGATCATTATCATAACAACAACATTCCGGAACTATGTTATTGATAGATGATGCCTACTAAGTAATAGGATATTGTTGATGAATTTGTATAGTGAAGTCTATAGAATGCTTTGTGATAGAGTCCCTCCAATTACCAAGTGACTGTTTAGTTTGAATTTAGGACATAATTAAACTCAATCTCTCGCTCTAACACGCAAATATAATTTTTAACCGACTTCAAAAAAGGAGGAGGTTATCAATTCGACTGTATGTTTTTTTATAGCAATACGCATTAATTAAAAGTCACTGCGTAAGGAAATCACGACATCACACACAATCACAATTGGACGCTCAAACACACCAGTCCTAACAAAATTAAATACGCAACAAGTACTTTAAGACTGATGTAAACACGAAACACAAGCCAAATTAGGAGGCTTCAGTCAACAACACACTGAATATAGGCTAAGAGATAGAAAAAGTTTTAAATACCTATGACTATACAGTATCTGATGGTACAGTATACAGGATCTCTTAGTACCGGTATGTAAAGTAAAAAAAAACACCTATGATAATTTCAAAACAATTTAGAGATTTTATGCCCATAATCACTATACCGTGAATTTACCAAAATTTGAAAGATGTGGGATTATTTTTATGAAAATACGGAGTACAATTTATCCTTCATATACCCTCTAAACGCACCGGAAACCAAAATAAGACGTTACTATTTGCATGTGTGAGAGTTTCCAATCGAGAAAAAGCTTTGCTTCCAAAGACAATCCTGTAAATATGAGAAAAAGTCGTCATAAACACGCTTATGACGTCACAAATTGGAAAAAAAACTTATTAATTACAAAATAACTACTGAATAAACAGTCAAAATACTCAAGTTACTTTCTTAATTTAGTATTTACTTCAAGAACAAAATATAAAACATATACCTCAAAATTTACTTTACATAACGATTTGCGAATCTCAATCTATCGAATAATATCTATCTAAAACAATATAAGCTGTCCTAGTTACTCTATCATCGAATTGCGTATGATTGTTTCCTAAATTGTATTTCTTGGCTTAATGGAAAGCTTAAAGAAAACCTGTTTTAGTGGGTAGGCTTCTTGCAACAAGATAACTTTGTGAACCATAATTATTATGTATGTATACGTAGTTCGAATACCAACTGAATGTACCACGAGTCGAAATTGGGAAACCCAATCATGTCACTCGATAAGAAATGACGCATGACGTATTTTATTCCATTTGCAATTGCTTTTATCATCAATACGTAACTACTTTTAAAAACCTAGATACCTACGTTCAGAAATGAAGTGATTCTGATTTTATCTTAAAATATTGTTAAGGCCACTTCTAATAATAAAACACAGTAATTTAAAAAACTAAAAAACCCGACTGCGTTTCTGTGTTATTGGAAATTAAAAAACCCTAAAACAAGAAAGAGGTCATACCCGGGTTAAATTGGTACCCATATTAAAAATTGTAGCAGTCGGGACCCAATCTAGAAATGGAGGCTTAGTGAATTTAGAGCTCATACCTACCTCTATTGCAGATTACTCAAATCTACTGACGAGACGGCTGACTTTCTAACATGAGTCCCGACTGCTACAATTTATAATATGGGTACCAATTTAACCCGGGTATGACCTCTTTCTTGTTTTAGGGTTTTTTAATTTCCAATAACATAGAAACGCAGTCGGGTTTTTTAGTTTTTTAAATTACTGCATTTTATTTCATTATTTTTAGTTTTATTATACAAAACACCAGACTGCAAAAATTACTATATTTATATTATATTTTTGAAATGGTCTCTTTACTGGCTTTCATTTGATTGATACCCATATTACTATGCTAAAAAAAAACAATCCCCCCTTCCCCCTTTATTTCAATTTGCGGGCGCCATTTTTAAAATTTATATAGCCTATGTCACTCTCACAATTTTGACAAATTCAACGACACTTCATATGTCAAAAACTGTCAAGCCATTTGGGCTGTAGGGCGTGCCAAACAATTATACATACATACTTACATACATACATACATACTCTCGAAAAACATAACCCTCCTTCCGCAGTCGGGTAAAAAAACAGGTTGTATCGAAAAATGAAATGAGGCTCTTCGACTTGAAATTTGAAAACAATCAAACCAACACGTAGATTACTTAGATACTTAAGTTGATGTCTCTTGAGTTAAATTTAGTCCACACCAAAATGAAAGAATATAAATGTTGCAATTTAGAAAAGTTTGTAATTAGGCCTTCGAAGCAGACCTAATCTAAATGATTGCAGTGAACACAAACAAAAATTGACACAGTCGAATTGAGAATATCCTTTTATGGGTCGGTTCAAAAAGGACACTTGTGGTAAATATATTTAACTAAAATTTTACTTCGTAACTTCTATGCAAATTTTAGATATTTTAATTTGATGAAAACTGTCTTAATCCGATTCGGATCTAATAAAAACATAAAGTTTCTGTTATGTGAAAGTTGAGCAATCTTTAAACTTAGTAGCACTTCTTGATTATAATCAACCATAACCTAATCGTAATAATTGTTTTGCCGTTTACTATTTGATTGATTTTTAAAGATGGTCACAGATAAAGTAACATGGTGCAATAGCGCCTTCGGTAGAATTCCACGAATTTCTTTAGCCCGTTGTGAATTTGCATAGTTATGTAGTTATTAACGGATAAGTACCTTGCAGCCACATATTTAAGAATCAAAATACTGTTTTCACCAACAAATTAAGCATCGTTGTCTGTAGGCATTCATATAATTGGAATGCAGTATTGTTGCCGCGAATCGCATGAGGTCAGGGTGTACGTACGAATGACAGCACGCCACGGTAAGCACTGCGAAATCGTAAGCAGTTGTAATACGGTCCATTTTGCAAAAACAATATACTCCGATGAGCTGACCACTGTACGTTACTAAAGAAGATAATATGGTAGGATCGTTTCGAATTACAACGGAAACGTAGTGACTACAGAATGAGCCCCATACATTTATTTGAAATGCGACGCTTTCTTAGAAAGTGACGAATGTTATGATCATTTGTAGTTCGCTGTAGTTTAAAAACAAAAACATTTTTAATAACTTACTGCCAATATCATATCTTTTCCATTAGGCTTGGCTAAAAAGGAAAAGAAAGGGAAAAAAGGCTAAGGATAAAAGTATTATTGGGTGCTACTGCGTCTTTTCTCTGTTATGACAACCGTTTGTAAATAAACCTGAAGGCCGATTTCTTAAAATTATATCCGTCGCCTCACGTACGTTTCATAATTGGGAATTAATATTTCTGAATACAAGTAAATATTATTTAAATAAAACTTAAATGCATTAAAAGATTTAAATAAATTGTTTTACATCAGACGTCTGTCATTGAAATGTAAGTTGGTAAATACCTAATATCTCCTCGTAATTTTCATATCAATAGTCCATAATCTATATGATCAAGGCAAGCGCCTTTAACCTTTTGAAATGATTGGCACGTTATCTTAAGAATGTAGGTATGTTATCTGTGAAATTTGTATTTGTGGCGTTCGTGGAACAGTTATTTTAAACTGAATGTTTTATTAGTAAATGTATTCAAATACGTTTAAAATGATATTTGTTATAGAAATCTGATTTGAATGACAAATACGATTATGTTCGATTGAATAACAATCCTCAATAATATATTTCGCTTTATTAATGCGTATTGAAAGAGGAAATATCGTTATCCTCTTAAAATGTGTCTTTGGGTAGAAAACAAAAAGAGTATTTTACATTTGGCATTTAATTCGGCCTTTCGTGACCCTGATTAATCTTTAGAAAATGAAGGTCGTTTATATTGAGTTCATCGGTGTATAAACCTGTGGTCATACTGGGATTACTTTAATTTTATTTATGACGTTTAGTGGTTGCCGCGCATTTTTCGCGCAAATGTCGAATTTCCCATACAAACTTTCACCCTCTTTTCACCCCCTTATAGGTTGAATTTTCAAAAAGCCTGAAATACGTAATACCTAAATACCAATTTTCAATTATTTAGCTTTTAAACTGATGGATATTAATACAACGGACAAAAACAGCCTATGTCCTTCCCAGGGTCTCAAACTATATCTGTACCAAATTTAATTTGAATCGGACCAGTAGTTTGGAGCCTATTCAATACAAACAATCAAATCTTTTCCCTTTATAATATAAGTTTAAATATTCAAAAAGAGTATTAAAAAGCTTCACGATCTCGGTGTAGACACATCTTTAATCCAATTGTACATTTATTGCCTATTGGTTATATGTCGATGATGCCATGATTATCATCATTTGAAGCTTGCTGCTAATTATTGACGTAAATCGAAATGCTATTAGGC
Organism: Pyrausta nigrata; assembly: GCA_949316185.1. Lineage (NCBI taxonomy): Eukaryota > Metazoa > Arthropoda > Insecta > Lepidoptera > Crambidae > Pyrausta > Pyrausta nigrata. The sequence continues at coordinate 13,696,565 of OX438952.1, forward strand.
ATATTTGTGTAAATAGGTACTTAAAGAAAAATGATTCATTTGCACTTAAAAACTCCTGTTTTCACCCGTTTAAATCTAAATGTCTATGTAGATAATAAGCCAAAACAATCGAAACGCATACCGAATAAAACTTTTAAAAAAATATATAAAAATAAAACAAATAAGTACGTAACCAAAATTATCGATCATGAATGAAAACTCAGATACAAGCTTTCTTCAAACAAATATTCCATGGTTAAAATAAAAATTAACTATCACTCAAGCTATAATTCTCCTCAAAAAGATTTTTCTTAAATTTTATTTCTTTAAATGATAATCAAAACTGATTTGTTGTTTCTCTCTTTCCAGCTCACAAGACAGGGTGTTACGTATCTGAGATAAACGATGTGATCCCGTTCGGGTCTACAGTGTCACCTATTGGGGTTTGCTACAGGATTGAATGTGGAGGAGGCATGATGTACTATGCTTCGTAAGTATTACTTTTGACATACTTACAGCTGGACTCTAAGACGTCAATTAAAGTTAATCCTTCATTAAGTCTCATGCCGTCCTTTTCTATTTCATTGACAAAGAAAGTGACAAAACGAGACTTAATAATAGAATAAATTTCAGTGACGTCTCTGAGTGCGGTAGTTAATATTTTAATAAATCTTCAAAAAAACTGTACGTAAGGATAATTTGACTTTTTCATAGAAAAACACGCATGCACAATATCTGCGTAACGATCAACTGAAAAGTGAACATAAATAGTCATTATGTTGTGTAAAAGTTGCATTAAATCAAGTACTTTTTTCGAATATTTTAAAGTAGATGTTAGTTTTTCTTGCGTGCGGATAGAGAGAGAAAATTAGTTGCCAGCTGAATTTCCTAAATACTATGATCTCTTTTCATAAAGAAGGATTCCTTTATGAAAATAGTGAATTGGCTGTTACTAGTTAGACATGACCTCCTCGGCCGCATCGTCCCTTACCATCAGGTGAGATTGCGGTCAAATGTCTGTCTATTTATGAAAAATAGTACAATTAAAAATAATAAAGATATAGTAGTTATACAAGGGGAGAAAGCTACCCATTTCACTCGCGAAGTTTTTGGCCAAATAGCTCAAGATTGAAATATACTATTTTTCATTTCGACTGTGAGGAAAGAAATAGTGCATTTCAAATTTGCACCACAAAATTTGTGTGCGTTCAAAGGTCGTCGCTGATGGCACGTGCAACGCACCCGTACAACTTTTTTTTTAAGTGTTGGTTTCACGGCTTTGGGCAATAGTAGGTCCACACTTACGTGACAGGAGGATTTTCTACAATAATTGTGGAAAATAGCTTTCAATTACTGAAACTTTCAATTATTGAAAGTTCAACTTTTCGAACAGGAGAGATGACAAAGACGTTTCTTTAACTAACGTTCTATTTTTATTCTTTACAGATGTGGTGTGGTCGGAGCTGGGCCTGACTGTTACGTGACAGAAGAAGACCTCACTAAGCCATACCCTGAATGCTGTCCCGATGTCAAGTGCATAGAAGACAATCAAGTACACAAAGACTAATACTAAATTAAGAAATTGAGCATTTGAAACTAACTGTCTTGGTGACTGCAGCCTGAAGAACAATGTGTAAAAATTGAGTATGTTGAAAGTTGATTGAGAAATTGTAATTTATTTGTTGGGTCAAAGTGAAGCAGCAATGCAAATACTAAATTTAGTTACTAACCTTTTTGTTTTAGAACTAATTTGAATGAGTGAGAAAAATAGTAATTTAGTTAGTATTTTAGTTTGGAAGTATGTTTAAACAGTACGCTGCTACTGTTTACTCTTGAAAATCTGTAAAAGATGCAATATACAGACAGATATGCGGCCGCATCGTAGCATCATTAAGTGAGATTGCGGTCAAATATCTGCTTATTAATATAGACAAATATGAAAAATCAGGAATTAATAAGATAAAGAATACATCTTTATTTTCTCTAGCATGACATTTCGGGTCAATATATGAACAATAATATTTTCTTCGTAATTTTTAAAGCGAGAAATCCCAGTAAATTAATACAAATTACAAAAGGCAGTCAAGTGACTAATAGTAAGACTAAGTACACTTAGCTATCTATAATTTTAAGAACTGACAAGGAAACTGAGATTTGTTGTAACTTAGTTATTAGTTTATAAATGTATTGTTTAGTGTGAGAAAGAGAATGTGAGAAAGGCCATCGCCAGGACCTTTAGATTTCAAGGGTTCTCAATGTGATAGAGTTCCTTGTTAGAGTTGGATTGGAGTGAAACATTCTTGTAATTGTTCTAACTCTAGAAGCTATCTTGCCACCAAATTGTTGATTTTATTTATTTTATTAAATTAATTAAAAGATTTTTGATATTATTCCAGCTGTTTTTTTCCAAATATTTTTTATTTTCATAAAAATTGCAATGTGAGAGTTGCTTAAATAGCACAATTAGGTTAAACTTGACCGTTGACTTGTATCCGTTATTAGGATTTACAAAAATCTAACCTAACTTAAGCTCAAGTGGCATTGGTAATAGCACATATCATGAATGAGGATGATCAGGCAGAAAAGTATATAGGCGATAAAAAAGCACTTAGAATATTCACCGCCAAGATGGATATGCGACCATGTAAAAAATGTAGAATTACAGTGGATGAAGGTCGCATACACAAAGTTTAAGATTCCTTCGATAAAAAGCGCTGCGTAGTGTCTACCGGCAAGATGGATATTGCTTTAGTACAGGTGCTCTACGATTATAACATACCAATACACTCACATCAGAGATGGCAAGATGGATATGCGAACACGTTAACCCTTCTTTGCATAGTGATGGATATTTACATCAAACCATTTTAAAGGCAAACACATATTTAAGGTTAGATCACATACCAACGATCACTTTGGTTGACACATGGGGGAAGCCTAGTTCAGCAGTGAACGTCCTGCGGCTGATTAAGATGATGATAGGGTTCGTATAGACAGAGATCGGAGTAGGTAGAGTGATTGGATGTACTGTGACATGGCTGGTATAATAAAATATGGATATGCCTTTTTTATGACGAACCGAAAACGCAAAATTCAATTTTCTATCATAATATCTTACTCATTTTATGTCACCTGAAATTACTAGGTTTGGCACTTTACACAACTTGGTTCATTTTATTTTTACGACTGGAACCCTTTGTCTTTTTTTAAGTAATATTTCTGAGATTCGGAATTTATTTATTTAAGGTATACAGACAGATCAGAATCAGTGCATAATTATAATTAATTATGTCAGTAAAAGTATGGCTAGATGGTAATCCATAAATTGTATACACAATATGATTTAAGAGTAGACTACAAAGTAAATAAATTAGAACTTTAAATAAACACAAATGAATATTAAAGAATTAAAATCCAATCATTTGGAAAGAGAGAGAAAACATTCTGCTTAATATATTCTGTTACGGACCTTTTATATAGGAAAGTGAGTCCTGGCCTCCGACACCAGATCACGCCATGCAACTCGGTCTTGCGATAGTTCTTGCCAGTCGCTATGGACGAGGTTGTATAAAGAAAATTTGCCGATAAAGACTATCTATCTTAGTGTCTTAGTTCTTATTACACACTAGTTAATTATAGGATCTGCACATTCGGACTAATGGGTCATAGAGCGAGGTGATATTTCTGTAAACATTAATTGTAAAAACTTTTGGAGCACGCATCCTATGTAGGGTATCAATACTAACTTATGAGAGCAGATCAGGCGCGTCTATAGAAGAGTGTAGAATCTTATGTAAACACAACAAGTCATACCTATCTCGACGAGGTTTTAACGGGTTTTTAATATTATATTTTAATACCGGAGGCATGTCCATATTAATATAAATGTTTACGGTCATTGACCCTAAATCAATCTACCTACTCCGATCTCTGGTAATAAGTCATGGAGTAACGTTTAAACCCTTTATTTGAAACACTTCGTTGTCAAACTAAGCAGTGCTAGTGGCACTTGCATCTGAGCTGGCAGTTTCATCTGAAGAAGATGTTGATGGAGGACAAATAGCGTCATCACAGCAATCTGGGTAGGGCTTGTACAAGTCACCAGGAACCATTACACAGCCGGGGGCAGATATGACTCCGCAACTGAAATCATAAATGAGTTTGTGCTGTATATTTTAATCGTGATGTGTCTGTAGATCTGGTTGAGTAGGAAAATGGTTGTTGGTCGTTTTCTCGAATTGATGGAATCAAGCGATACTTTGGGGAAATCCATTCTTTAATATAAAAAACAGGCCAAGTGAGAGTCGGACTTGCGCACGAAGGGTTCCGTATTAGCAGGCATCTCTCACACAATGTACTTGCGCGCGTTAATAGCCTACTCTCGAGCGCACCGTCGGCGGTGCGTAAATCAGTAGGCTGCCAACAACCGTCGGGCGCGCGCGTACGCAATGTTGAATTATTTGTGTTACGGTCGATTCGTTATTATGCAAACTAATTAAGTAATATGATTTATACATCTGGTATTACAAATGTCTCAGATTTAAATAAAATTCTGGACTTATCAGAGTCTCGAACGTTTGAACTTTTTAAATCTTTTGATAAGTCATTATAATTTTACGGCAGACTGAAAGTTCCCACGGATGCTTTTTAAAACTATGTATGAATACATTTTTTAAAATAATTTAGCACAGAACAACATCTTAGATCTTGTTTTCCACATTACCACTTATTAAAACTGTAAAACACTATATCATTGTAAAACATTTCAAACCAAGCTACAAATAAAATAGGCCTTGTATCGAAAGAGGCAACCCTGAATTTATTAGTTTTACTCCAAGGTCGCGTAGCTGTAGAGGAATAATAACGTAATGTTCGAAATTTAAGGCACATTTTCGGGCGCAGCAGTCTGCGACAAAAAATTGTAGGCTATTAAAAGAGTAGGTATGGACGATTTTCCTTGGAGTGATTTATCTGTTACATAGTAACTCATATATAATCTGTGGTATTTGTCACCCTTATCACTTAGAGCGCTTTTACATTAAGGCTACTTCAGCAGCCCGACTATAGCGATGCAGTCGCCCTTAAAAAAACTCAAAAGCGCTTCAAAATATGGTAATCGTCCTACAATGGTAGAACACTAGCTCGGCGCCTGACTGAATGCAGTGAGCGCATGCGAATGTCGCGCAGCTGCTACTGGTTACCGACTTGCCTAAATGTTAAAGATAAGACTTTGTAAATCTTTCTGTGTGATTTGCATTGTTTTGTTACTTTTATGGTGTGCATTAAAGGCTTAAGCCACATCATTAAGTACGATAAACTTCATTTACTCGCCTGATGATATTTTCGTGAGAAATAAACTTACGTAAATATTTGCGTATAGCCATCAGTGCCGCACAGGTATTCTTTGCACGACTTGCCGTCCTGAGGGGAGTATGGGACGTTGTATGGCAGCACCAGGTTCAACTCTGGGATATAGCATCCTTCTTCACACGCTATAAAAATTAAAATAATTCATTATTTATGTTCGTTCGTCGTTCGTCGTCGCAACAAAGATCGCAGTAACAGAAACATTAAGACCAGAGTTCACCAACTTTTGAACAGTCGGTAAACCGCGATTGACGGTTAAGACAGAATTCCTTTACAAAATATGTCAAATAATTTTAAACCGGCTGATTAAATAGTAAACACGTGTTAGTAAGCTCAGGCGTTAAAATAAAGTAACCAGTTGAAGTATAAGAGTATTGGGATAGAGACACCTTCAATATTAAAATTTGGGAAGCATTTGGTTTTGTGTTGTGATGAAATGAGTTACTAATCTTTGATGAAAACTATCACTTTTTAATAAAAATTATGAAGATAAATAAAAAAATATTTGTTTCAACAAACACACCAAGCACCACCAAACCCCAAATCTAAGCGTAAGCTTGTGCTATGGCGACTAAGATAACGGATAGACTTATATACGTTTATACATCTATGACATAGGTACAAATGCTCGTGCTCATCACACAAATATTTGCCTCTTGCCAGATTCGAACCCACAAACTCTAGTTTTGTAGGCCGGATCAATCCGGAAGATGATCAATCCGCCCGCCTCCGGCCATGGCGGACGCTGATGTTGACTGGGAAATCCTAAAGTGAAGGTTCAGACCTTATAATATGCCAAACCTAATGTACTGCAGGAACACGATGTGAAGGAATGATAAAGAGATTGTAGGATAACAATGTCCTCCAAGCCGAATTTCGACTACAGCAGCCAATCTCAACAGAGATTAACCAACTACGCGGGAGATTTTATAGTGCAGAAGTGTGCAGGTGCACTCTTTGTTCCTTCACTCTCACATTTCGGTGAGACGGCAGTCCGACATGACCGTAGAGAGATCAGGCGCAGGACCAGCGGCTTAACGTTCTTTCTGAGGCACGGGGGTGTTAAAACCCCTGATTGAAGGATAACAAGTTATTAACTTTCATTTCCCGAGTTTTGCTCGGTTACTACTATTTAATAAAAAAGCTTTATAATTTGTAAGTCTTATTTTAAAAAACTAAAAAAGGACTATAAACTTGAATCAATACAAAAAACAAAAGCATAAACCGTTTCGTCATTGAGCGAGATTTGAACCCAAGATACGAACTATCAGTCCTATGTCTTACGCACTCAGCCACGACGCTCATGCTTACCGATGCGAAATTAGCGACCATACAACGACGAGCGACATACTGAATTAAATAACTAGAAACAGGAAATAACAATGCACTGTCGACGTAAGTGACTCATTTTTTTACATTTTAAGTACCTAGTTCAGGAATTCTTGAAGATGATGTAAATTATCATAAGCTATGAACTCATCTTTCGAGACAAAGCATTAAAAGTAACTGCAGCTAATTTTGTTATTTATACTTTAAAATACGAAAGTTAACTACGTAATAGAATATTACTTGACACATGAGTATTAGTAGTTCCTAAATAATATCCAGAGCTTGCAGCATAAATAATAATAATAATAATGCCCTCCTAGCCGAATTTCGAGCAATCTCAACAGAGGACAGCCGACTGCGCGGAAGGTATTATAATGCCCAAGTGTATGCGCAATACACAGGTGCACTCTCTGTTCCTTCACTCTCATAATTCGGTGAGACAGCAGTCCGACATGACCGTGTTTCAGCAATAACACCGATTGTTGAAATAAGGATGGGCGGTGTTTCGGGGTAGGGGATTTTTTATGACAGTCGTATGCGATTGACACTTCCGGCCCCGCTTAAGTTTTTTATTCCTCAGGAGGGTCGCGCACGAACTTGTTGCATATAAGCGTTAGCTTGTCACTAAGTCAAGCAGCAAAATATTTCAATTCCAGTCAAAATTTTTAGGGTGTGATTTGATTCACAGTAGCAGTATAACAGCAGTAAAATTCTTTGTAAAAAACCAATTGTATGCGTTTGTCCCAATAACTGCTAATTTATCACATTTTTTATGGTTCAAACGTGAAATACTTAAATACTGGCACAAGAATATAGTTCACGATATTAATATTAAACTAATCGTAATCGTATAAGGGCAATGCATACACAGGATCAAATGAATAAGTATGGATTAGACTAAAAAAACGTAAGAACTTATTTTTCACATGTAAAAACGGGAAACCGCGATAGGTACTTGCTATCATTACCTTATATTATTGTGTTCTGGCGCACAAATTAAGCTTTTAGAAATTACCATCTGACGAATTAACCATAAATCGATGTTTACTGGCTGTTTGAAATTGAGTCTAATTGTGGTCTGACGCCTAAATCGGGTTGCACTGACTGTAGTCACACACGGATAACAATTCATTCGACGCGAAAGTTACTAAGTTCAAACGATGAAATAAAATTAAAATAAAAGTACCAAATGCATCTGGGGTTTCAACTGGTAGTTGCAATATGACTGCATTATAAACACTTTGCACACACAATAGAAATACAAAAATCCTGTAGGCCATGATAATTTTAATAAATGCCAATACTGACCAACATTATATAATACAACTACTCAACGCAACATGTGATTCTTGAAGAACTACTAAATGAACTGCCATCTTGAGTGTCACAAACATTATTGTAGTTAAACATTATGTAAGTGTAAACGTCAACAACAAAATACAATACAATGTATAGAACGCAAGAAAACCGAGAGTGCCATACTGAGTCATCTTAGTTGAGTTTAGTTTTCTTGAGGGCCAAAAAACTTAAACAAATAAAAAAGAACCATGAAAGGTTTAGAGGTGAGAAAATCACAACTTTAAATACCTACATGTTGATTCATTGTTCAGCTATAGGTACTGGGGATTAGTAAAAGGTTCCTTATTTCGAAATTCAAATAGATGTTGTCAAAATATTTATCAGTAGTCCAAGATAGTGGTAACCCAAGAGTAGAATATACTAATGTGATAGCGACCCGCTCTGGCTTCGTTCGGCTGCAATTATGATTTTTAACCATATTGCACAACATCAAGCTTCTAAATACAGTATACATAAGTAATACCAATCAATACAGCAGAGTTTGAAGAAATGAACTTTTCATTTCATCTGGTACGGTAAATTCAGTCTAAGTCTGTCTCTATGAAAACTCCTACAGGTGAATATTTAAAAATCTCAAGTGAAACCTAAATACTTAACTTTCTTATGTTTTAGAATTGAGTCTTTACGCCTCTTACCTTAGCATTATTAATCAAGTTATAATATCTTTGACAGACTTCACGTAATGTCTATGGTGTTTCATTTATTTATTTGTGGAAAACTGGTATTCAGACATACAGACGAACAGTGGAGTCTTAGTAATAGGGCGATTACCCTTGTACGGAATTCTAAAAACTACGTATCTAGCACAAACTGACCACTAAACTACTAAGCAAGTATCTTTTCAATGTTAGCTAACAAGGAAGAGTAAAGTAAATTAGCCTATAAAGATCCCACTGCTAGGCAAAGGCTTCACCTCAACTATGAGGAGATACGAGCCATACTCCACCACGCGGGCTCAGTGCGAACTGGTGGAGGGGTGTCTATAAGGCAAGTGACCAACCTTACTGTTAGATGTTATCAAGCCTCCCTAGGGCCTCTGACTAGGCTTAACGACTAATATCAACAGATGCTATCTACCAACAAAAAGGTAGGTTATTGTTTAATAACCAAAGGTATGAAAAATGTAATTTAGACAACATGAAAGATTTACCGAACTCCGGAGGCTTATCAACGGGTTGTTGTATCGCCACGGCTGTGTAAACCGTCTTCAGAACTAAACTGACGCAAACTAAAGTCAACACCACTTGCATTGTGAGAAAGAACGATCACAGCTAACGAAGATAATAAAAAAAAAACATTACACCACGTACACCTCCTTTTATATACTACTTGTTGATTAACTATTATGCTGGGACCACACTAACGGAAAATGCCGCATTTGAAAATATTTAGGGTATAGTACCCAATGATAGTGTAGTATGTCGTATCATATGTCATCTTCTACTGCGCGGCGATTCTATTTTTTTTATACTATTCTAAGCAGGTATTTGACCGTAGTCACACTGATCACACAAGATTGGTGCGAGGTGTAGATACGGTCTAGGGTGGTTCATATCTGCCTAGTAAAAACCTATTCTCTCTTATCTTAAAGAAAAGACCAGAAAATCTTTAGGGATGATATTAGCAGGCAGCGAGTTCCATTCCCTAGCTGTTCGCATTATAAAAGTGCCGAAGATTCGAGTTTGCTGCACCAAGCATACGTTTGTTTACGTGCCAAAAGTCATTGAATTTTGTTTAGCTGTAGGTGTCAATGTTGGATTCCATGAGCATAACCGCAGTTGCCAGCAATCTTCGTCATGGCGATGATCACTTGTACGTTGAAATTCTCCAAACTTCGAACACACCGAGCAGCTGCAACAAAGAGCTCCATCACTACATATGCCTCTTGTTGACATACGCGGAAGTGAAAATCTGAAAAAAAAGTGAGTCGTCAGTTTTATTAGTTTGCCCCACGAATAAGATAATGTAAACCAGCTTGTTTAAGACCAAGAATGGGAAGCTAAGCTTGATGTTAAGCATTTAGTTAATTCTGATTACCAATATTAAAGTGGGTTTTCCTCGGTAACAACGTTTAGTACGTGACCAATAAGTAATGTTAGATAAATAATCTGCTCTGAACTGTTTGACAAATTTATAAATAGTGTGCTTAACCAAGCCCACTTCCTAAAGCATAATACATTTTCAAAACGTCATTCATTACTCATTGCAAAGATCTAATAACAGATCTATTTACTTTAAATCTATATGATAAAAGTATATTTGAGAGTCATTGCTATTGTTTTCTTAGAATTGATTTAATGCAAATTAATTAAATATTTAATTTGTAGTTTAACATACAGTGGTTTTCCTTATCTTAGATCTTTAAGTGCGGTTTGGAAAAAAAACGCGAATTAACGCAAACCACACTTTATGATAATAATATTTCTTAATGCAAAAAGTATTTAAACAAGCATATACATATTTTGACACGTAGAGTTGTTTTGGGCAGGTGCAGTTTGGTCATAGTAAAAATCTGAATAATTTTTTGCATATTTCCCTATAACGATAATCGATTCACGTTTTTTAGGTTATGGTTTAACTTGCAGTAATGGTTTTAAAGCTTAAAACTAAAAACATTTTTGTTATGTTACACCCGGTACTCGCCTCGCATCACATTCCGAGCGGAGCGAGTGTGGATACAGGGATACAGCAAAAAACAGAAATAAAATCGTCAACTATTGAACCTTTTTGGCCGCAACTCGTTTTGCAGCCGTTGGCTCCACGGAACAGATAAATAAGGATGGAAGGGTAATACCAGCGCGACAGGAATACCGCGACAGGATATGATTAAACGATCATAATTAAATGGTATAGGTTACCATTTTTGAAACTTTGCTATTCGAATTTTAATTGGTCGAAAACGGTTTGACGAAGTTTTAAATAATAGATTGATTTATTTACATAATATTGTAAGACTTTAAATTCATTATCCCGATGTTTCATTTTCCAGAAAAACTGTTCTCCGATTATCAAAACGACTTTTTTTTCTATATTTTTTCATAGATGTTTTGCTTGCCATAACTTTAATTTAAAACAGTTTTAATGATCGAAGTAACCGTTAATCTTCTCAATTTGGGGAAACCCGACTCGCCGTGGTCCTTCGCCGTGGTACTAGTCTGCCCAATACTAGAGAGTAATTTAGAAGCCGGAGGCGCGGAGAGAGTGCAGTCCTCGCCCCCTGTAACAAAGATCTGGCTCTGTGGGTGCCAAATATTTGTTACGGAAGGGCGGAAGGACTGCACTTCCCGCAGCGCCGGAGAAGCTTGGATGCTATGAGCTTGCTTGCACAGTGTATGCCTGCTTGAATGATGTATGCTTGCGTGCATGCTACGAGCTCTTTCGCACAATTCATGCCTGCTTGCATACTGCATGCCTATTGAATGCATTTTAGCTTGCTTGTTTGTTTGTTATAATAAAATATTAAAAATATTTTTCTGGAAACTGAAACTTCTAGCAATAATAGTTTTGTCAAACGATTAGTTATAATTCAAAACGTATTGAATTTGAAAAAAATAACAAATGGAAATCGGACCTTCAAAAGTATGTCAATCGAGTTTTCGGTCAAAAGAAAATATGGCAAATAAAAAAAAGGATTAACGATTTCAGTAAAATGAAATTCGCACTAGTCAATTTCGGATTTAAGATAGGTCACCTAATTAAATATATCGTAAGTAGAGTATGAGAGAATATAAACTAAGTACGTACACGGTACGGCCCTGCCGTTCGTGAGACAAGCCCACTTTCCTACGTAATAACAGCTATTTTCGTAGTTCACATGGGTAACCTGACTTGCTGCCGACTGTAATATACCAGTTACAGCGCTTTTGAAAATCAAAGAGTGACTGGAGTTTACGGTTAAACTTAGTTTAACAGGAATCGCTAGTTATGTCAAATATGCAAATGTTGTTGTCTCATAAAAAAATCATTCCCCATTTCACCTAAAATGAATATCCTAGCAATATTATTAAACAAATAAGTAATTTAGAAAATAGTGCTAAATGTATAAAAATACTTAAGAACTACGAACCATGATTGTGTATTGTAACCATGTATTGAAATATGTTTATTTAATGTAAATTGTTTAACATAAATAAAGAAAGAAAGAAATACCTTTTTAATTTTTTTATATCGCAACAAAAAGTAACCTATGTCCTTCCCACTGTCTTAAACTAAGTATTTCTACATATATACATTTAATCTAAATCAGTTAACCAGTTTAAGCGTAAACTAGTGACAGACATACATACACTTTTGCATTTATAAATTAGATATTATCGTCTTATCATTTTGGTCCCTGATCTACCTGCATTTAGGCGAAACATTTTTCGATATACATAAACGAACCACGATGAACCTTCTTACCTTTTATCTATACTGCCGTTGGCTCTAACAAATTGGTACCGTAGATCGGCACTGTAGGTATTCAATTTATACTGTGCAAGGTTTCGGGAAAGCGTTTTGATATAGTACGTTTTTGATGGAATATTATATATAATTTTCTCATACTAACTTCTACAACCCAACTACGTACGATATACTCTTAAACTTTCGCGATTCATTATGAAAACACTTTAAAATGACCAATATTATCATTATCCTTAAAAATGTGCAATAAAACAACCGGTTTTGTTATTTATAGTGCAAGTAAGCTTGGTGAAGACAAATTAAAATGTAGATAATTTCTTTTCCCACAAAAGCAAAACTTCCTACTTCTTTGTTCATCTGTGTGAGGGAAATGCATAGTATTTACATTTTTTGTCAAGTTATGACGTGAATGATGATAATATGTAGCAAATATAAACTGTCATTAGATAATCAGATGATTAATCTGGAATATGCGTACAGCACTCGAAAGTTGAATAACAGTTTAGTGTTGGCCAAAGTTAGATTCATTTTTAGTAATTACTCACGTCTGACTTCTCATAAGTAGTCAGAATAGAACAGTCTTATTTTTATAATGATATATGTATATGTCGGAGAATGAGGCGGTTGGCGCTGTTTGTTATGAAGTTTCGAGCTGTCAGAACGCGTAGACAGACGTCATTCGGATTTGTCATTTAACCTTTGAGATTCGTTCGGAAATCGTATCATACGATGACGTCAATCTAGCGCCGCTCTATTGAGTTTAGTCGGAAACGCCAAGTTGTTTGTGAAACTGAAAACAGACGTCTGTATTAACTAACTGAAGTATTATTTCGAGTAAACCACCATTTACGAGCCACCTGACAACGATTCCTCACAAGCCACCGACGACACATATAAAAGTAATTATAAGTTAAGCTGATTTCATCTTAACTGATGGGCAAAAATTACTAAATATATTTCCATTGGAAACATGTGAGTATATTCCCCAAGTATTGACAAAATCGAACGAGGCGTAGCAAGCACTTACAAAAATTCGTCTGAATAATGTCCTCCGTAGCTCAGTTAGAAGAGCATTCGCTCGGATAGCGAATGGTCGTGGGTTTGAGTCCCACCGGATGACACGGTCGATCGCAACGTCGAATCGCACAAGTGTGTGCGCAAAACACACTGTTCTTTGTCTCCCATAATTTGGTGAGACGGCAGTCCGACATGACCGCAAAGAGATCAGGCGCAGGACCAACGGCTTCACGTTAACTTTCCGAACACCCCCGGTATTAACACAACCAACTTCCTGACTCCAGAGCTATGCCTTAGTTATTTCAAGACAGAAAAACCTAACACTTTCGGCTCAACCCGGGATTCAAACCTGGGACCTCGTGGATAGTGCCCAGCGTCAGTCCTGTGTATCTCCCCGCGTAGGTAGCAAAAACGTACCTACGCGCGGTGACCCCTTGGTAAGGGACTAAACAAGTTGGGTGTCGCTAGCCGGCAGCGACACGCTCCCGCGTTTTATTCACCGGCGGTGCGCGACACTAGGTTGCTGGTTGGACGAGCGTGAATAAAGTCCTAGAAACATCTTTCTAGGACTTTATTCACGCTCGCTAGATGGCGTAAGCACAGATTATATAATAGTTACTACGTAACAGATAAATCACTCCAAGGAAAATCGTCCATACCTACTCTTATAATAGCCTACAATTTTTTGTCGCAGACCGCTTCGCCCGAAAATGTGCCATAAGTTTCGAACATTACCTTATTATTCCTCTGCAGCTACGCGACCTTGGAGTAAAACTAATAAACTCAGGGTTGCCTCTTTCGATACAAGGCCTATTTTATTTGTAGCTTGGTTTGAAATGTTTTACAATGATGTATAGTGTTTTATAAAATGTTTACATGTTCAAAATTTTCGGTTGTCCCGAAAAACAAATCGGATTCGTACAAACAGTTTTTATAAGTAGTAATGTGGAAAACAAGATCTAAGATGTTGTTCTGTGCAATTTTTTTTTTTGCAAGCATCTGTAGGAACTTTCAGTCTGCCGTAAAATCATATGACTTATTAAAAGATTTTAAAGTTCCAACATTCAAGACTCTGTTAAATCCAGAGTTTTATTTAAATCTGAGACTAATTCAGGACATATTATGCTTCTGGTTGCATTTGTACAGTAAATACCAGATGTATGTATCATATTACCTAATTAGTTTGCATAAAAACGAATCGACCGTAACACAAATAATTCAACAGTGCGTACGCGCGCGCCCGTCGGTTGTTGGTAGCCTACTGATTTACGCACCGCCGTCGGTGCGCTCGAGAGTAGGCTATTAACGCGCTCAAGTACATTGAGTGAGAGATGCCTGGCGTAAGTAGCTTCTTGTGGCAGTCAACCCTATCGCATTGCGTGATAGTACGTCACTGAATAGGTTTAGTGTATTATGAATCATATTCCAGAGTTATAAAAATGAAATTATCTTGCAATGTATTTCTGTAGGTGTCTACACGAAAATGTGCTTGAGTCAGAGGCGAACTGAATTACACCATATCGTTAACAACATTGAGTAGATATTTCTTTGAATTTCATTGCAAAGTCATACTTCTGTACGGAGTACTAGTACTTATTCTGTGCCAGCGTGCTGACCAATAGACCAACGAGGCAGTCAATTTCCAATGTAGGGTATTAGCAAGTTTGTATGTTTGAATTTGTACCCGTAACTAGCCTGGCTGTTTAGTATAAGCTTGTTAACTTGGGTCTAAAGGTGATCCCTATTACTGCGGAGGTCACTGCTAACAAATTGGGCGTGATATTCAACAGTGATATTACATTCTAAGTTCACACATGTCATTATAATTGACTTCAAAACTTGTTTCAGGTCTAAAACTCTAATTAGTGACGGTGCTATTTAATAATTAATAACTAAAAGATGCATTCCAAATTTCCAAAACATTCATCCAATACCTATGCACTTTCAAAATTGATTGACTCTATACTTACATTAGCCGCCTCATAGAGCTGATTTACACTTCCATACGTATAGTAAAGACATATTGTACATAATCAGCACGGCTTTGTATGCTATGAGGCTTTGGACTATATCAACACAAAAGAAGGCAAAGAATCGTTTCATATGATTCATGAACTATCATTAATTTTTGTAAGCATGCATAAGTAAAATACAACGGCGCGCCATTGTATTTTACTGCGTCCGGTTTGCGGTAACGCTTAACACTGTTCAAAACACATGTAACTTAGTGTTAAGATATTATACAAGTAGTAAATTAAATAAATTAATTAAAGTTTTCGTATGTTTAGGCGATTCTTTCAACTATGACCATAAGTAGTTTCTGACGTGGATATATATCAGGAACAACTACATTAACTAAGTAATTTAATTCCTTGATAACCAATTGAAACGGCATGTTGAATGAACCTATATATTTATATTTATGTTTATTTATTCTTGTGTTGATCTTTTTACGCCGCCACGACTATTTCTGCCTCGCCCAGTGGTTGACTGGTAGAGAATGCCTTAAGGCATTAAGTCCGCCATTTGTACTTCTTTGTTTGTGCAATAAAGAATAAAAATAAAATAAACAAATAAATAAATAAACCTATTTATAAAAACAGAAAATGAAAACTTCCGGGTTTTCGAGTAGAGTTGCGAAGAACCCCTGAAAATTGAACATCGTTTTTAATGATCAAAGTTTTTGTGCGTAAAAATGACTGCCGTTTCTCACTGGGCATTATTTTTGTTATACTCAGAATGATGCTCTCAAGTTTTTGTTAGGATTTACGTAATAATAATTTCTTTAATCTTGAAACATCAAAAGAAAATTTACTCAGTAGCCTGCCGGCCAGAGAGTTAAATAAAATTAATGATGACGTAATAAATTAAGTTAAACTTAAGTGTCTGAGAATAAAACAAATAGAATAAGTAGTTCTAACGACGAACGTCCACTATTAAAATTAAAATGTATCTTATAAAAATATTTAATATTTGGAATACCCACATTTTGATGTTAAATAAAAAACGGAACAATAACTTAAATAAACTGAAAATATACCCAGCAGAAAATAAAATATGCATAAATGTTAAAACAGAGAGAACAGAGATGGCCACAAAAAGTAAGATAAACATGATTTAATGAAAGAGAAAAACTTTAAACATTCGAGTTCAAATGTGGCCCGAGAGTAAGTACGGTCGGCAGAACGTCAAGTTACCCATGTGAACTACAAAAACAGCTTTCATTACGTTGGGAATAGAGGCGGTCTCAAGGTCATAGTAGGAAGTCTGACGTGCGGTGGTGTGTACATTGCTTTTTTGCCACTCTCTGTCTAGTTTGATAAAACTATTATGCTGAAATGTTATTTAGATAAGTTGCCTGAGTTTGCGCACTTTTATATTCTGCGTCCGCTTATAACGGTCACAACTTTTATAAATGGCACATGTGTTGGCAACACAAACATAAAATTGAAAATTATAGTTTTAAAATTCCTGTACACAATGAAGTTCTTCGTGGTCAAGTGGTTAGCCCACCGGTTTCAAAATGTCCCTCACTTGAAGATCCCGGGTTCAATCCCCCCGGTCTACCGCCTAACTGTGGCCGACACGGCTTACAAAATGGCTTCCAGACTAAGACGAAGAAGAAGTCTGGGAAGCAATGAGTTGTCAGTTTGAGAGTCAGTCTCGGGTCATTGTATTGTGACACCTTCGTCGTTTCAGAGTTGTTTCACAAACAGAAAAACTCAGAAACTGGTCCCACTTCTGGTTGGTCTCGTAATCAGGGGTGTTACTCTTGACGAGTTCGAGTTACAATCACAATCGAATGGACGTCGAGAATCAGTGATTTGGTACTCTGCAAATTGATTATAGCGCCAATCGAGTTGTGGTCGATTAGTGAACTAGTTGAAATCGAAAACCGCCGTTACATCCTTACCACCGACACCAACGAGTTCGAGCTGACGTTTAACGGATCGCCATTTTAGGTCGATCTCGACTCGACTTTTATTTCGATTCGATTGACCTTGGGAGTAGGGTCCCAGCTTTTACACTTCTGCGCAAGAGGTCTCAATATTGTAAATAAGTAAGTACAGAAAGTAGTGTTTATACTTATACCTACTGTGAGCTGGTATAACGTAACCACAATAAAATATAATACAATATACCTCATCAAAGTTCCATCATTAATAAGTTATCTGTATAATTTGCTCAATCCTTACAATGAATGCGTTGGGTCTGAAGAATTACAGACGGCTTATAGGACTCATTGCAGGCCGGTGCAGCTGACTAATGCTGGTTATTTCCGTGGCCAGGAATTAACTATGCCTCTGTTTTCCTTGTCTGCCCATGTGAACTGGACCTTGTCATGAGCTTACGCGTGATTGGGTGGCCATAAGCGTAAAAGTAGCTTCGTTTTTAGAAGAGACTGTGTTAAGGCGCGAGACGTCTGTCTAGGTTGAATCAATCGTAACAGTTACAATAACTACCCCTCTGAAACATAGTATATTTATCTTGAACCAGAAATGCCTAAAATATTCCTAAAATCATTATTATTGCCGTGGTTTTAGCCGAAGACGATCATTGCTTGATATAAATAAATATCCTCTGAGGATCTCTACAATGTGCGGTTGTTGCCATCGCCGACTGTCACAGTCATTGGTTCATTCTTATTGGGAAGGCTGTCTAGGCTGCATCTTTAGATTAATAGTCGCCACTCGAAAGCTTTTGTCATCATCAGTCTATGTATAGAAATAGAGGAATGTTTTTTTGTTCTTTCAGTAAAAAAAAGCTAACTTAAGGATTTAGTTTCCCTCTAGGGCCCAAAGATTATTTCCAACCTCGTATTTGTACTGAAGATGTAATGTAAAAGATGTAATACATTTGACGCGGCGCCGAATAGAGCGGATTCGATAATGTAAGGAAACCGCATATATTTCCCTCTTCGCTTTAGGGGGTCTTCGTATTTGGTTGACCGTATTTACGGCTGTCGCCAATGCCCTGGGTCGAGATAAACATAAACATCAGAGCAATACGGCTAGCGGCTCGTTTCGAATCTCTCGGATAGTTCAAACTGCCTCGTTGGTCTTGTGGTCGGCACTCTGACTTCCATCCATAAGGTCCCAAATCCCGGTTTGGGTCGAAAAAAAACTGGGTTTTTCCGTCTTGAAGTTAGTGGTTATATCAGATTACCTTCTCACTGAAATGAGAGTGAAAGAACAGACACACCAGTGTATTGCTCACATCTTAGTACATTATAAATTCTCCTGCGTACCTGGATTATATGGTTGGGTTAGGCCGCCGTAACCGAGAATCGGTATAGAGAATACATTAATATTAATTTTTGTAGTTCAAAGTATCGCATAGCTGCGTAAATGCATTTAACGTAAGATGTTGGCCACAAGCCGCAAGCACTATAACCTTCAAATGGGTTTTATCATCTTATAGATTAGGGCCTTTGTGTAGCTCGCTATCGCTTGCCCATCACGCCAGGCCCATTCCCGTCCGTCTGTCTAACCACTGCAATTTAAACCCATTGTCTTAATGAAACAGGCCGTTTCTACACATTATGGTTCCCTGTCTTGAGTCATTTATAGCGCAAACAAAGGGGTGTAAGCAGAATGCACTTGTAGATTCATTATTTACAACTTTTGCGGCACCGCTTCATTGTTTTTAAGATATTCATGTAAGCGGTTCGAAGCAAAAGACAATTTCAAAAAGACGTTCTGTTTGTGTAGAGATGTTTTTGTGTGCTTACTGAATATGTAAGCTCACAAGTAACACCTGAATACAAACACCTACTTTTTATCCGACAACGGTAAAGTTGAAATGTTGGGTAAAATTTTAGCAGTAATGTTTCTGAATATGGCCTAAATCTCCAACCAATACGATATGTTTTTAAAACACGCGAAATGCTTCGCTAAATTATTACCTACCTCATTTAATTGCCAACTACGACTAACTAAGAATATTAAAGACAACGTACCAAAAAGTAATATCATTTTATAAAAATACAAATAATATTTTATGAAGAAAATATCTTCTAGAATATTTAATGTTAAAGCAACTAGCACATTTTTTTATAACAAAAAGTTTCACATTTTGCATTAAGGTTCATACCGTGTGGAAATTATATATTCTTTAAAAATTATTTTATTTTTTATTCGGTTCTCAATACATATATTTTATGTACAATGAGTGACACGTGCTTTAATAAAATATCTTACAAATTAAATAAAGATGCTTTTAGCCACTCAAAAGTGAAACAAGGCTTAATAAATTAAGTGTGGCATATTAGACGGTGTTTTACCTCGGAGACTGACGGCTCCTTAAGAAATTAATAAAATAATAATCAGCCTTCCCCACGGCGGATTTTACATGAGAATATCTTTACACTTTTGGCTAAAAAAATGCATCGGGATCTATGTATTTACAATTTTACAGTACCTGTCAAAGTCAAGTAATAATACCATTAAAATAATGAAGTGTCTGTGATGACATAAAACAAAATGTAAAATAATAGACAGCTATTAGAAAAAAAACAACTGTTTTATTTTACGCGAAATATAAATAAATTTTAGCCAAAGTGTAGGTAGGTACATCTGCTTAGTTCCTGTATTCTTGATGTTTTCTAAGATCTTCATTGTCTTAATTTACTAAATAACATCAAATGAAGATAATTATTCAAAATGCAGTAATAATTTTGAAACATATTTACTGCAGTAACTACAAACTTAACTACAGGAACTAAAACAAGATTGTGCAAAAGCAACTACCTACGGTAGTCGATTGCTGTGTTACAGTTATCGACGCCCTATATCCATGACATAAAACAAGCCCGTGCTTCAGCAGGCCTACTTACTTAAAAGCTATCGTGATGACGATTGTAATTCCAAAACACGACATATGAAATCATTTTTTTACGATATTGTAAAAATATTGAGTAATTTTTTAACATTAAAACAAAATATTTAGGGTCTTACTATACTTACCCATACTCCATGCAAGTAAGTGTACGCTGTTGTAAGAACGCGCTTAATTTGAACTTGAGTTGGTAATATCTTCTGTTCAATAATAATTTAATTTTGTTGACATGGATACTTATTACGTTAAAATCTTAATAATAAAATGCTGACAAAATATTTGTCTAATTATCGATGGATTAAGTTACGAATATATTATTTTAATTATATTCAACGTTATATATATACGTAACGTAAAAAAAAAATACACAACGTTAATCTGATAAATATTGAGCTACTAGAGTATTTAATAAAGTAATTTGTAAGATAAATAATTATCGTGTCACAGGTACTTAGGTGCTTTTTACTTACAGAAAGCACAATGTTTGAGAGTTTAGGCAGTGGATTACACGTGGAGGGCGACAATGATAGGTGGCAAATTCGTCATGTCTTAGCTAGGTACTTGCCACATCAGGGGTTCACTTCACAGGCCACAATCACTCGAAATGTCTGTAAGGAACTTCACAGGATACACACGCGGCGAAAGCGCTCTGGTCGGTCTAGTACATGTGTCATAGGTAACGTCTCGGTGGCAACTGGTCGTCGGGGTTCTCACGGTACGTTTTTAAACAAATAAAAACAAGGCAGGTACGCGTGCGAGTGCGCGCGGCGCAGTATCAATAGGGTACACAAACAAATCAAAATATTGTAGTAAACATATCGCCCGCCCTAAACACGTCAAGTGTTTACGAGAAGGTTAGGAAGCTAAGGAATGGAAGTTCACTGGACAGGAAGACGAACTAATTTCGTCAAAGATCTCTTTAGGCTACCGGTAGGAGTTTTAACATCTACCACACGAACAACTTGGTCTTGGCCAGGGTATAAATTAATAATGCGTCCACGACGCCACTGCAAAGGGGGAAGGTTGTCATCTTTTATGAGTACTAGCTCACCCACTTTAGGAGGATCACAAGGAGAGGTCCATTTATTTCTAATTTGTAATGTATTTAGGTATTCTAAATGCCAGCGAGACCAAAAGTGCTGGGTAATTTGTTGGATTAGCTGAAACCGTGTAAGGCGATGCAATTTTACGTCTTTATAAGGGTGCTCCGGAAGTGCAGTTAAGGGTTGTCCAAGTAAGAAATGGCCGGGAGTTAACACTTCGACATCATTAGGGTCCGAGGAAAGTGGGCACAATGGGCGTGAATTTAAAACTGCTTCAATTTTAGCAAAAACAGTGGTCAGCTCATCAAATGTAAGGGGGGTATCGCCTACTACTCGTTTTAGGTGCGATTTCGCCGATTTAACCGCAGCTTCAAAAAGACCGCCCCAATGAGAGCAAACAGGAGGATCGAAAACCCAGGATATGTTCCGCTTTGAAAGCTCAGAACCAATAGCCGCCTGGTTTTGAGACAGGAAACACTTTAACTCTTTAAGGTAATTGATGGCACCGATGTAATTTCGACCGCAATCAGATCGGATTAGGCGGGGTACACCACGACGCGACACGAATCGGGAAAAGGCCGCAATAAAGGCTTCAGTAGTTAGGTCCGACACAACCTCAAGGTGAACGGCTTTAGTAGAAAGGCAGACAAATACACACAGGTAACTTTTCACTAACCTTTTGTTCCTATAGGCCTGGACTTTGGTAAAAAAGGGTCCTGCAAAATCAGTACCTACACCGTCAAACGGTCTAGCAGCCGTGACGCGGTCTTTAGGTAGGTCACCCATGAAGGGTTGAGATACAGCCGCCTTGAGACGATAACAGGGAAGGCATTTAAAATCACATGCTGAATAGCTCTGCGTGCCGACAAGATCCAAAACTCTCTATTTAACATGGCAAGAATTGCATTAACACCTGCATGAGCATTCTCGCGATGATAATGTGAAATAAGGATGTTCGCGAAATTACCATTCTTAGGCAGAAGAAGGGGATGGCGCGCATCAAAGGATAGAGTTTCGTAATCGGCCTCCAACTCGAATTAGGTCTCCGTCATCCAGAAATAAATTTAATTTTCTCAGGGAGTTAGTGATAGGATCGCTACGCCGTAAGCGATCAAGTTCATCAGAAAAGGAGGTAAATTGAACAATTTTCACTAAAAACAAAAGGGAATCTCTCCGTTCCTCAGGGCTCAGGTAGGACGAGTAAGATTTAGGAAATAAAAACCGCCTTAGGTAACAAGTCACGTTTATTAGCTTGTTGAAAGAACTATACCGCTCTAATAAGAATGAGGGATCCGGGGTAGGAACATCGGCAGAGACTACTAAACAACGTAGTCCAGGGAGATCACTACTTGGGTTAGGTTCCGAAATACCGGGCCAGTTGTCAGGAGACTGCGTCAACCACAAAGGTGAAAACTAAAGGGAGTGGTCGATCAGTCGGGTGACTGACATACCTCTCGATGCACAGTCACTAAGGTTCCTGTAGCCTGGGACGTGTCATATGAAGAAAGGGACATATGGTTTAGGTCAAGGTACTCACGCATAAAGGAAATATATTTCTCTCGAAAATTAGGATTGGCTTGCAAACGCTTCTCAAGATTATGGAATCGCCGTAAGGCATTGGTTTTAGAATCACCGAGAGGTGGACGATCATGAAGAAAAGGGAGTCTTACCATAAATCTTCCATAAGTCTTACCATCGCTTTCACGAGTGGTAGTTGCTTTAAAAAAGGTTTCACACTCTATATCCAAGGGGTTCGCAACTGGAGATTGGGGGGCCTCTTCGATTTTCCAGAATTTTTCAACTATTTGGGACAGCGAGACTCCAGTCATGGGGGGTTCCAAATCAGTAAATCCTCCATAAACAGGACCACACAGGACATAACCAAATATCGTCGAGATAGCAGTAAGGCCATCAGGGGACACAAGCAACTCGGACCTTAAAAGGCGACCAATGACGTCAGCTCCAAGAAGTACACTTATAGTACCAGGTTTGTAAAATAAAGGGTTAGCAAGAGGGAGGTGCTTAGTACAGGTAATTACACTTTTAGGTAAGTCTACCTCTGGGAGGGTACCAGCAATCACATCAACAACTATTGCACTGGTGGATTTTTCTGGAAAGGCAGAATTAACTGGCTTAAATGAAAAGGATACAATGCCCGGGGAATTAATCGCTTGAACATTACCTATTCCACGAACAGGAACTGGAGAAGGAATGAT
This sequence comes from Pyrausta nigrata, assembly GCA_949316185.1. Taxonomy (NCBI): domain Eukaryota; kingdom Metazoa; phylum Arthropoda; class Insecta; order Lepidoptera; family Crambidae; genus Pyrausta; species Pyrausta nigrata. The sequence goes on from OX438952.1 coordinate 13,720,116, forward strand.
AGGTAAGTTCATGTGGTCAACGACAAGCTCATTAGTAAGAAGGCAGCCCTGAGCACCAGTGTCACATAAGGAACGCGCTTCCACATAATATCCAGACGAGGTTTTAACATGAATCAAGGCCGTAGGTAAAAGAACGAGAGAATTGCGAGGTAAAGATGTAAAAGCGGGTATGGAAGGGGGGCTGCTATCTAGTCAGAATTGTGAGGCCTCATTGTACTTATGATGAAATGCACGTTCATCCTTGGTTCTTTGACCTATAGGGGCATTATAGGTACGGTTACCGTTGGGTGCAGGTGGGGATCGCCCGCCCGAACGGGGAGGTGATGCTCTACGGGAATCACGAAGGGGCGGGGTACGAACACGGTGCCATTCAGTACGTGGGGGTGACACACGGTCCGTTAAGTGACTTTGTGGGGATTGCCGCGGTTGGTTGGAAGCTAAGGCCGGGACGTCTCGGTATGAGCGCTCGCGATCGTAATTCACAGGAAAGGAGTCATTATAACACAGTGATGTGTGATGACTGGAACGGCGGCACGTGCGACAGCAATAATTTCGCGTGCATTGGGATATGGAGTGTCTATCCAGGCATCGATAGCACAGTCAGGCTTCTTTTACAAAGGTAACACGTTGACGTGTAGGAAGGCGAATAAAATCGGGACACTCGCGTAAGTAATGCGAAGTACTATTACAAAGGTGACATGTAGATGTCGTTGCAAAGGTAACAAAGGCTCTCGCAGGAGGTGGGGAACGCGCGTTAGGTTTAGGCAAACGAGGGGAGCTCACAGTAGGGGGGGTAGTAGTGTCAACGACAGAAGCACTACCTACATTGTCGTGGTGCCTACATTCATCCTCAAGAAAGGTAATAAGATGATCAAAAGTAGGGAGGTGATTAGGATTATCGCCATAACGACGTTCAAATCTCGATTTTAACTCTGAAGGCAGTTTAGCAAGGCATAAGTGAACTAATAGGTACGACCAATGTTTAACAGGAAGTTCCAATCTTTCTAAGCATCGATAAGTCGAAAGCAGGGGGTTCAGGAACGACACACGTAACCCGGAAAGTTTAGGCGTTATAGTAGGGAGCATCATTATTTGAGCAATGTGGGTATCCGCTAAAACACGCAGGTTATGGTACCTACGTTTTAGGAGGTCACGGGCCACGGTGTAATTGCCCGCCTCAATCTTGAGATGTTGTATCAATCGACGAGGTTCATCCGATAAGGCTCCCACTAAATAGTGTAGCTTCAAAGTCGGGGTAAGGGTAGGCTGGTTGTCCACCACGCTATCAAACTGGTCTATAAAACTGATCCAACTATCGGGACGGCCATCAAACTTAAGTATAGGTAGGTCAGGTAATTTACTAGCCGGGTTATCAATAGCCAGGGATTTATTCTCCTTGAAGGGGGTGCTAGTACGGGACGTCTCAAATTGGTGAGGTCGTATTTCGTCTAACTTAATTTTTAAGTCGTCTACTTTGTCCCTTACTACGCGTTTCTCGTTCTTAACTTGCACATATTCTTGTTCATAAATAGCAGGATCGAGATTACCTAACAGCTTGGAACAAGCGGCAGAAAACTTATCGCACATTAGCGGCAGGTCGGAAAGACGCGCTCGCATACGATTGGAGGAAAAGGTCTCAAGAACTCGGTGGGAATCATCAACCCAGTCACTAATATAACGGAGTTCACCAATAGCTTCACGGTATTCAGCTGTATCCGTGTAAAGTACGGCCCTTACGGTCTCGTTGCCGGTTTCGGTATCCGACATTTTATTTACTTTAAATCGCAAGAAACAAGGTAGGTAAATTAAACTCACAAAAGATTTCAATACGATGCGTAAAGGAACAAATAGTAAGGGACGGCACCGGGTATGGCAAACGTAACTCGTAAACAACTTGCACGTGGTCACGCGGTAATGGCGTGATCAATAGGGAAACAAAGCGCTCGCGCACCTCACTTGCACTCAAAGGGTAGGTAATTAACGCGCTAATCGATTTAATCGACACTTATGTAAAAGGGGTTGTACTCGAATGTTATTAAGGAATTTACTGTGAATAGGTTAGGTATATGACGAGACGTTTTCTTCAAATTACAAAGGAAGGTAGCAAATAAATAACTCTCAATTAAACAAATTACGTTACTAATAAGGGGTCCTAATAAAAAACTACGCTCTGCTACCAAAATGTTTGAGAGTTTAGGCAGTGGATTACACGTGGAGGGCGACAATGATAGGTGGAAAATTCGTCATGTCTTAGCTAGGTACTTGCCACATCAGGGGTTCACTTCACAGGCCACAATCACTCGAAATGTCTGTAAGGAACTTCAGAGGATACATACGCGGCGAAAGCACTCTGGTCAGTCTAGTACATGTGTCATAGGTAACGTTTCGGTGGCAACTGGGGGCTTCGGGGTTCTCACGGTAGGTTTTAAACAAATAAAAACTAGGCAAGTACGCATGCGAGTGCGCGCGACGCAGTATCAATAGGGTACACAAACAAATCAAAATATTGTAGTAAACACACAATATATTTTTTATGACTTATATATATTATATTTTTAGGTTATCTAAGCAATAATCAATAAAAACTAAATAAAAAGCTATTTTGCAACCTTTTATTAAAAAAACAACATCGACAAATAAGGTGCGTTTTCTCTCTTTTATCTCGATAATTTTAGTATTTAAAGCGTTTTTTTTAGGATTTTAATATAAATAGGCATGTCTCCAGAATATCGCCACTTCGTATCTAGACAAACTGTAATTGACTTCAATAAGAAAAATGGTCACCGTTACCCATTCGCTGCCCACCGATGGAAGCTGTCCGAAAGGCAGACCACGAAAGCGATGGCGCGACGATCTTGACCAATATTATGAGGACTGTCAAACCCTTACCGGAAACATGGACGCGTGGTGTAGTTTGGGGGAGGCCTTTGCCCAGCAGTGGGACACAAACGGCTAACAAAAAAAAAAGATAGCTCAGTATTATTTAACTCTGGTTCTATCTCAGAAAAAATATGATTTTAAGCTTGTGATGCCATCAAGCCATATTCAAATCAAATTTTTAATTCAAACAATTTATTCACTAATATTTCCATAAACATGAAATTACCATAGCATTTTCCTGCGTTTGGCGCGTAAAATTTTAATAGGCCGAATAACAAAATATGCGACTGAACGCCATTACAGACGGTTGTTGAAGCAGTATATCAAATCCAAACAACCTAATAAAAGGTTGTTCAGTATCCATAAGTTATTATCTACTCTAATATTATAAAGAGGAAATATTTGACTGTTTGTTTGTTTGTACTGAATAGGCTCCGAATAGGTGCTTGTGGCGCAGTGGTGGCAGCGCTTTGGTAGTGATACCAAAGTTAAGCAACCCACGGTACGGTAGTGATTGGATGGGTGACCATACCGACCATTTAAGTGATGTCCATGACAAGCATCTCGTGCGTCGGAAGGCAAGTTAAGCAGTTGGTCCCGGCTAATATCTGTTGATATTAGTCATTAAGCTTAGTCAGAGGCCCTAGGGTGGCTTGATAAAACATCTGACAGTAAGGTGGTCACTTGCCTTAAAGACACCCCTTCAATAATCCGCACTGAGCCCGCATGGTGGAGTAGGTATGGCTCGTACCTCCTCATAGTGGAGGTGAGGCCTTAGCCCAGCAGTAGGATCTATATAGGCGAACTTTAGGCTCCGAAACTACTGGACCAATTAAATTTTAATTTACTACAGAGATAGTTTAAGATCCTGAGAAGGACGTAGGCTACTTTTTGTCGCAAAAGGAAATCATCAGGGGGTGAACTAGGGGGTGAAAGTTAGAAAATCTGACTTTTGGTGTGGGCAAAGTCGCAGGAACTGCTAGTTGATAATAATAATATTTAAAAAAATCCATAAGTTTGCCTTTGCCTCGTTAAATTTTTCAGTTTCCTGGCTTCTGTCTAGTGGGTCCCGAGTTCATACCCCCGGGTTGGGCCTCGGCGGAATGTCAGACACCAGTACATATTTGGTAAATTAGTATGTAATACAATAAGAATAGTGCAATTAATTCCATACTTATGTTACAAATTGAGGAACATACAGCAAATCAAGTTGAACACTGTGGCATCTTATGGAGCTGTAGTGCATTAGGTGTGTGAGTTTGCAACAAATATTGTGTAGTTTGATGTCCTAGCCTTCACCATTTATATTTTATAAAATACAAATAAATAAGAATTGAACAACATCTTATACATTGCTCAGACCCCGAACGGTGGTACCACAATACCCGAGACAATACAGAAAACATAAATTTATAATTTGATCCAACCGGGGATCGGAACCGGGACCTTAGAGATGGCGACACCTCGAGTACAGGGGTGCGAGCCACTCAGCTCGGAAGGTCGACATAAAAATACATAAAATTCATTTATTTCTGTACATAGGCTCGCAAGGAGCACTTATACACGCCACAACATGAATTAGAACCCTACCACTGCTTCAGGACAATAGTGGGCTAGTGCTGAGAAGAAGCACCAAATAAACTCAGTCACTATTGTCATAGCCTCTTTTCAAATTAAGCCAATATCGTCAAATATGCCACAGATACTAAGTACTACCTATAAGTTGACTGTGCCCACCCAAATGTTGGCAATGAAGGCGACAGGTGTGGACAAGAGCTCGGTTGGTGACAAAAATTTTATTGCCAAAAGAAATTACGGCCATTCCTGTGGGATCACTCGTGAACTGTAAAAATAGACTGTGATATACGTGTTTGGGTATTACCAGTATTGCCCAGGTACTAGAAATATACAACGTGCTCTTTTTGTTTTCCGGAAAATTAAGGATATAAATCAGAATATTTAAATAAAGGTCATGTTAAAAGTTTTTTGCTAAAATTCGCATTTTCGCATTTTTTTCTGGTTTCATACAAAATAACTAAGTTAAAAAAATAATGTTTTTTTTGTGTTTAGTTTTTTAATAGTTTTAATTTTTCCTCTATGACGGTTAATAATTTTGAATTGGTCTTTATTTCATTTAATAGGCGATAGCGTTACCTTTACAACGAATCATTTTCATAACTTTTAGGATCTCCAGATCCATAAAAATTGTATTTTTTAAAATTATTAAAACGGTTGCCATTTCAAGAGGGGGGAGGACCCAACATGTTTTTTTTTGTCGATAACATTTGATGAACTATACCCGGCCCGGCGAACCTTGATCCCTATGACAGTTTATGTTAGTGATGGGTCGTGTCGATGTAACTTAACTTTTTTATTACTTAAATGATTATAATAAAATAATAAATAAATTGTTCCAACAAACACACCAATTACCTACCTAGCCTCATACTAAGCGTGAGCTTAGTATGAGGCTAGGGTGCTATGGTGACTAGGATAACGGATAGATAAACTTAAATACTTTTATAAACATCCATGACTTAGGTACAAATGCTCCTGTTTATCACACAAACATTTGCCCCTTGCGGGATTCGAACCCGCAACCGCCTGGTTTAGAAGTCCGTGGCGCGAACTACACCAAGACGGTCGTCAACGGTCGATTATAAATCATGTACACTCGTTTCCATTATCGACATTTGTTTATCGATATTTTTCCGCACTAGTCGATATCTTTCAAACGAAGTAACTTTTGCAGGACGTAAACGTAAAGTCTGATTGAGATAATTTCTTGTAAATGTTAAGAATTGTTATAATTCCGACGGAATATCATTGTAATAACATGTATCTACCGAAATTAAATTAATGGCATTTTTAGAAGCCTCCAATTCGATTCTAATGTACCGGTGACGCCACTACAATGTTGTGTCGTAGGCATAACTGTCAATGTCATAGGGATCAAGGTTCGCCGGGCCGAGTATAATAGCCCATAATTATCGGTAGTCCAAACCCGGACACACGTATTCATATAAATATCCCGCCTGCTAGCTCTATAATGAACTTGGCAATTACTAACTTTTAAAGGCCGCCCGTGATACAGGCATCAAAGCCTAGTACGAGGACCGCTGTCCTTCTAAACCTTATTTTGTCAAATGTTTTGATATATCCATACTAATATTATAAATGCGAAAGTGTGTCTGTCTATCTGTCTGTTACCTCTTGACGCTTAAACCAATGAACCGATTGAGATGAAATTTGGTATATAGTATGTTCGAGACCCTGGATAGGACATAGGCTACATTTTCTCGCGATATGAAATTATCAAGGGGGTGAAATGGGGGATGAAATATGAAAAATCGGACTCTTGCGAGCGAAGCCGCGGGAAACCACTAGTAATATATATTTTTTAATTTTGAATAGTTATATAGGTTATTAAAAAAGTTTGGACTAAGTTTTAACATACATGAAATAGAAAAAAAAACTGAAGTTATACATATTATTGTGGATTTATTTTTTTAAAGCTCTTGCAGTCTTATTTCTTCTACAAATTTTTCTTTATTTTAGGTATATTTAGAATGGGTTTACTCTTAGCTCTAGACTAAACCAAACGTGGCATAGACAGAGTCGACGGTGGAGCGAGCTCACCCTCTCACCTCTACTCACCGACGAAACACAGCAAGCTGCTTGGCGCCGGGTTCCGATGGGAGGGCTTGTACAGTCGGTAGCACTTCAGGTTACCGATGTGAACTACGATAACAGCTTTTATGACGTAGGGAATGGATGCGGTCCCAAGGTAAAAGTGGGGTAGTCTAACGTGCGGCCGTGTGTACAGTCACAAGCAATGAAATGTATACAAATAAGTTTTATGCCATTGTAATAATAATAATAATGTCCTCCTAGCCGATTTCGACTACGGCGGCCTATCTCAACTGAGATTAGCCAACTGCGCAGGACATATTATAGTGGACAAGTGTGTGCGCAATACACAGGTGCACTATCTGTTCCTTCACTCTCATAATTCGGTAAGACGGCAGTCCGACATGACCATAGAGAGATCAGGCGCGGGACCAACGGCTTAACGTGCTTTCCGAGGCACGGGGGTGTTAACACCACCAACTTCCTGACTCCGGAGCTGTGTCTGAGTAATTTCAAGACAGATAATACCAAACACTCTCGGCCCGAGCCGGGATTCGAACCCGAGACCTCGTGGATAGTACCCAGCGTGCTGACCACTAGACCAACGAGGCAGTCAAAACGTAATTATGCCATTGTAATAAAGTCTCAAATCGAATTCAGATGTATGTATATTGATGCTGGTGACTGTATGTAACATCTTCGACGTTACATTTTGTATCACGCACCTCGGGATGCACGAATAATTTTATCCAACTGGAATTAAAAACTTTATTTCTCCAATGATAAAATATTGATAACCCTAAAAAGTAATCCCTCTTTTTAATGCTCTGTATTGTTTAATTAAAAAATACCTATTTTTACTTGCTCTTAAAATTATTATACACCTAATTACTATTATAAACCTTAAAGTATTGGAAATTCAAACAAAACGTTATCGTCTGCTAAGTTCGTAGTTGAGTGACGTTAATTAGGAACGGAATGGATTTTCTAAAAGGAATACTCCAATAACACTCTGCGTGATAATACTCTATTGTTTAAGAAGCTTACATGCTGTGACAGGCTCCTAGAGGTTGATATTTTGTAAAAAAGTTAAATTAAGATTAAGTTAGGATATGAGAACCTAACTTAGCCCAGAATTCACGAACACATGTATAATTTTTAATCAGGTTTAGCATTATTTGATATATTTCGTGTGAACATTCTGTCAAATAAACCGTCAATTGAGGCTTATCAGATGTTTAAAAATTGGTGAACTCGGGTCTAACAATACTTTGATAAACAAAATGTTTTTAATAAGCATCGATTTAGCAATTTTAGAAATTCGAAGTACAAAAACAAAGGTTAAATAAACGAAAATATAGAAGAGAAATAAGTTTACAAGCAAAGGTCGTTTCATTTAAAATATAATGAAATAACGTCTTCATAGCAAATTTTTAACTGCGGCGGCCGATAGATTAGCCAACTGCGAGGGAGATATGATAGTGCACAAGTGTGTGCACAAAACACAAGTGCACACTCTGTTCCTGCACTCTCATAGTTCGGTGAGACGGCAATCCGATATAACCGGAGAGAGGTCATATTGGATTGCCGGACCAAAATTCAGACCAAAATTGATCAGGCGCCTGCTCAATTTTGGTCCTGACGAAAAGTCTTTTAACGTGCTTTCCGTGGCACGGAGTGTTAACACCACCAACTTCCAGACAAGCTATTTCAAGACAGAAAAACCCAGGAACAAATTTCGGCCTGACCTGGGATTCGAACCCGGGACCTCGTGGACAGAAGTCAGCGAGCTAACCACTACCCCAACGAGGCAGTCAATCTGATACAATATGGACACAGAGTGCTTCAGATCCGAATTGATCAATCCTTAAACTGCCGGTAAACGTCGAGTTTCACAAAATATGACAAATAATTTTAAACCGGCTGATTAAAAAATAAACATGTGTTGGTGAGCTCCAGGCTTAATCTGCAATGTATCCAGCTTGAACTTAAGAAAGAAAATGTACACTGAATTTAACGTTTTATTTAGTAGGGAAGGTTTAACGGAAGAACAAACTTTCCAAGACGTCACGTTAGTATTATGGTCTGTCTGATAGGATTTGTAACATAAAAAACGGGCCAAGTGCGAGTCGGACTCGCGCACGAAGGGTTATGTACCATTAACTATACAACATTAGAATATACTATATTATTACCTTCCTTTTAGTTAGCAAAAAAACACGTTTGTTTTATGGGAGCCCCCTTAAATATATATTTTTAATTTAATTTTTGTTACGCCAAGGCTCGGCCAATCATAGACAAAGCCAGCCAAAGCCAGCCATAGCCACCGCACAGCCAGCCAACACCAAGCCATCGCTTGCCACCCTTCCCCACCGCCAATGTGCCTATAATGGAGGGGGAAAGCCTTTATAAGCGACGGACAGCTCAGTCTAGCAGACTTGTACACATCAGCCACTGAGTAAGCCGAAACTCTGCCAGTTGAGTAACTATAATCATTATTCTTTGTAAGTGTGTGATTCGGCGATCAAATCTGTGTGCTTAAGTTATTGTGCGTTTTTTTTACTCGTTTACATTTTATTCTTTGTATTTAATAGAGTATACAATTTAATATTCCGTAAATATTTTAAGTTACCTGTTGCCGTTATTTATATCGAGCAAAAACGCCAAAAATTACGTTTTTTGTATGGAAATTATTTATTTTATTATCTAGCAATCACGGTTCGTGAGGTACAGCATGGTGACAGACAGACAGCGAAGTCTTAGTAATAGGGTCCCGATTTTACCCTTTAGGTATAAGTCAGCCTATTAGATCCCACTGCTGGGAAAAGGCCTCACCTCAACTATGAGGAGGAACGAGCCATACTTCACCACGCGGGCTCAGTGCGGATTGGTGGAGGGGTGTATGTAAGGCAAGTGACAAACCTTACTGTCAGAAGTTATCAAGCCGCCCTAGGGCCTCTGACTAGGCTTAACGACAAATACCACAGATATTAGCCGGGACCAACTGCTTAACGTGCCTTCCGAAGCACGGAGATGCTTGTCATGGACGTCACTTAAATGGTCGGAATGGTCACCCATCCAAACACGACCGCGCCGTGGGTTGCTTAACTTTTGGTATCACTACCAAAGCGCTGCCGCCATTGCGCCACAAGCACACCCTTTAGGTACGGAACCCTAAAAACTGAGGCTTAATATTTATACAAAGAACTGTATGTTAGAATGACACAAACTGGATCTCACCGGATTATTGTGACACCTTAATACTGTGCGTAAGTGTGACGTCTTGGATTATTCTATACAGTGTACACCTGGCTTTTGATTTACGCGTTCACTAAGACTTCGTATTTTAGGGTTCCGTACCCCAAAAGGAAAAAGGAACCTGAACGGTCTGTTCAAGGAAAGATTGTCTGAAGTCAAGAAGGCAGTTTATTTACACGAAATATACTAAAATAAAAATGTCTGTTGATGTCCAGTGCTGTCCCTGTCAGTCAATTTCCAAAACAAAATCTTTCCATTTCTGTCTGTCTGTATGTCATGTTCGTGCAGGTCTGACCATAAAGGCTGGACGCCGCGACAGAACCCTTATAGGATCACTTTGTTGTCCGTCTGTCCGCCTGTTTGTCAAGAACCTTTTTCTTTAAAACGCGTGGAGGTATAAATTTGAAATTAACATCAAATACTAATGTTTATGATCCCTTGAAGCATTACAAAAATAAACCTTTTTAGTCAATGCAATCAAAAGATACGGCTATTTTTGTCCTATTTTCTAACATTTTTAAGGGGAATTGAAACCTACGGGGTACTTTTCATGAACCTAGAACCATGAAATTTGGCAAGAAGGAAGGTCTAACAGTACAAGTAAAGGAAAAGTCCGAAAACCGCGAATTTTTGATTACATCATAGAAAAAACCATTGTTTATATAGAACCCTTAGTGTGCGAGTCAGACACGCACTTGCCCGGTATTTTTTCACCACGATAAAGTAAGGAAAAAGTTTTCCATTAAACATCATGAGCAAGGTGTATTTGAAAAGGTAACAGGTAAATCCTCTGACACCCATTTCCATTCCTTGTCTTAAATCTATTTTGAGAAATAAAAATGTCTTGCTAAGATCTAAACTGGAGAACAGTTGGGCCGATTCGTCTTTTAATATTCAAATATAATATTAGTTCAAGCCTGAGGAAGATTTTTACAGAAAAAAACAATAGAAATTACCTTTATAAGAACTGGGGCACGATTCTCATGCAGTGGAAAAAAGTTCACACTCGTAAAAGCGCATACATTTTTTCAAAAGTGAACTTTATTCCACTGCATGAGAATCGTGCCCCTGTTAGTTAGTTTGTGCTTAACATTTAACACACTATGTGAAAGTTTTAATTGCATTATAATGTTGGCTTTGATTTTTTTAATGATAAGAGTACAATTTTATAGTATAAAAATCGATGGTAGTTAAAATTTTTCGAGTCTGGTAAAAATAAAATGCATTTAAAAAATTTAAGTGTGTTAAATTTTGTGCACTCCAAAAGCATGTAAAGCAAGATAAAACTGCAAAAGATAGTTACTTATACTATTGCATCGTCTTCAGTCAGTTAATAAAATAATCCAAGTGATTATTTCGTTTTGAAAATGTTTGAGTGTTTTAGTTAAACAACAAAACAAAATTGGTTTGTGGCAGAAACCTACCTCAATTTTAGGTTCTATCAGTGAGCGCCGACAAAACCGCTCATTCACTTAGCGCCTGGGATTTTTTTATATCCCAATACACTCACGAAACCAATTTGTGAAAATCAATGTCAGAACGATTTGAATCGACCATTGCTGAACGTAGAGCTACGAAATTATGGACAAGACTAACCTCAATATGGATTTCATGCTGATTTGAGTATTCTTAAAAAAGAAGGGTTTTACCATCTTGCCCTATCATTGTGAAAGTTGCTAGATCTAGATTTTCTTATAGCTAAACGTGCATTTTACAGTACGCGCGTTTAACATTTTCATAATATCGACCGATGTAATTAATTATTTCAAAGCTTGCTTATCTAATTTCCCTATTAAGAACCGATTGTTTAGCCACCGAAAATAAAGTTATTAGTTGAGAATAACTTACTATCAACAGAGAACTGTCAAAACAAGGTTTTCGTATTACCGATTTTCGGTTCCTAGTTGGAATGACGTCATCGCCGGTGGATATTATGATAGGCACTGGCATATCCACTGTCCAACTTTTGACAGCTGTTTATGTATCGAAAAACTGATTTTCGTATTATGTAAGCTAAGTGGATATCAAAATCGTTGATCACAGAAGATGTCAAGTGGCCATTGATAGGAACTACTTATAAGCAGTGTATAATGGAAAAACAGTGATAGTCACTATTAACCTACCAAGTCAAAACGTACGTAAAATACAACGTAATTACTAGTTATAATGATACCCATTTAATTTTGAATGGTTTAACGAATAAGAGTCAGCCAGCAATGGAATTGCTTTTGTAAAATAAATAAAGCACTCTATTAATAATGGCTCAAGCTTTTTTATTGGGATAAGCATGGGATATACCGAGAAACAAAAGAAAATAAATTAGCTGAGGATCAAAGACGTCGTCTTTGCGATCTTAAAAGTAAAGTTAGCCTATATAGATCCCACTGCTGGGCAAAGGCCACACTTCAACTATGAGGACGTAGGTACGAACTGGACTCCACTACGCGGACTCAGTGCAGATTGGTGGAGTGGTGTCTGTAAGGCAAGTGTCAGATGATATAATATTACTGCGTTGAAGTGATAAGTGTAGAAATATTATCAAATACTGATTAGAATTCGATACTGACTGACTTAAAATATAAAACTCTTTAAGCAGTTTAGCCAGCCTGGGGTCCACCGGTGTAGCGACCTAACGTAAAGCGGTTTGCCTCGACAAACTCAATCATTAAATTATTTGTCTAGGAGATATATTTCTCCTAGGAGTCATCTAAAATACGAAAACAAAACATTTATTATCTAGAAATTTTGTGATGACTACCTTAGCTTCTTCACCTTTATCACCACAACTTCTTCTATGTACCTATAATAACTGCAGAAAACAACGTTCTCGCGCAATGATTTTTCAAAGTCAAAATTTGAAAAAAGTGGCGCGAATGAAAGTTGCTAACCTATAACGCAACTTATTAAAAACGTTAGTAAATTAAGTATCATTACATATTAAACACAATGATCTTTAGCCTCATAACCTGTCAATAACACTAGTGATGTGTCGATCTATAGTCGATATCCACTGTCCTCCACCGCATAGCCACTGTCCTATCCTATGATAAGCACTATGTACGTAATACCAAATATATCAGTTCATCAGTTGTTAACTGAGTTCGGTTACCAACTAACCTCAGATATACACTCGGTGGCTATATTTTACGTAATAGCCCCACAGATAGAAGTACCTCAGTTACAGTAACAAGATATTAAAATCAGTCTTAGCTGTATTTTATTTGAAGATGACTTCTTACCAGACTATTGAAATATGAGCATTTTTAACTACCCTCAATTTCAAGCTCGTATTTTACATGTTATAATCAATGTTTATATTTAGAATATGATGGTTTGGTGCTACCTAATACTTCTGTCTTCCGTCTCTTGCACCGCATGTAGCTTATCTGTTTTAGACCGATCGATGACTGGTAAAGAATGCTTTTGGCGATAAGTCCGCCATCAGAAGAATTATTTTATTTGTGTAGAAAGTATAAATAAATAACTTAGATTATTTAACTTAGGTGATATCGATAACACTCTTATTTTCTTACGACATCCATTCTTTCATAACTCCTAAAACTTTTTCCTTTCTTTCCGAAGTAATGTAACTCGATAAAGGTATTTGAATCTGTAGCATCTGTTCCCGATTTGGCCAATGGCAATGGCGTAATTTTGTTTTGAGCCTAGTTACATTTAGCACCTGTTGCCAAGGTAATCATAATTGACCATGTAGTACCACAATAGATTTATTATTCTAAACCACATCAATCTATTGTGGTAGTACTTACTGAAGGTACTCTTACACAGGCATTTTTTTTGGTAAATGCTTGGCAACTGTAGTGGATCGTTCTGGACAAATAAATGGAGCAATCTGGAGCAATCAAAATTAGCGCAATTGTTTCAGGAATATTGTTTATATGCTATATTGTTAATATTATTTTATTATTATTTTATTTAATTACAAGATTCACAGCTCTAGTAAAGTATATGTGATTAAAATTAAAAACTAAACCTACAGCCAATAACGAATCTACATTTTAATTAACAATTTTTAATACTTTGACAATCATAAGTAAATAAGTGGGTCCACCGCTCACACCGTGCGTCTGTGTGTGTGTGTGTATGTGTGTGCGTGTGCATGTCCTACCTAGTCCGATGACTGAAAGTCTTGGAGTCGGGTCACAATGCCACTAGGTAGGGTTAGTAAATATTAAATATTTCCGTCAAGCACTCCGAAAACGTCCTTCTTAAATCCTTTTTTACTGCTATGAAAAATATCAGATATATTAAATTTATTATTAAAAATTCGATGCAATCTATTAACCAAGTTATTTTGTGCGTAGTTGGTTTTCGAGCTATTCACAGCGAATAATTTTGTATGTCTTGTTCTAACTTTTGGGGTACAGAAATTCAACATTTTAGCTGAAAGTTCAGGGCAGTCTATATATCCGTTACATATTTCATGCAAAAAGGACATGTCAGCAAGTATTCGTCTATTTTTGAGTGTCGTGAGTTTGTGATAAGAGCAAGATTCATCGTAGTTTTTAAGATGGCTCTGAGGCCGATAATTTAAGTGCTTTCTGAATTTTTCTTGCATTTTCTCCAAATCCTGGGCGTATGTAATATACTGAGGGTTCCAAATTATGCTACAATACTCTAGAATACTTCTCACATAAGAATAGTAAAGTACCTTTAGGCAACCCATATCTGAAAAAGGACGACTAACTCTTAATACATAATCCAGACTTCTATACGCTTTGTTTATAATCGCGCCTACATGGTTAGAAAATATTAGCTTGCTATCCATTTCAACTCCCAGATCCCTAACTAAAGCTGATTTGTTAATTTTATTATTATTTATAAAGTATTCATTATTTATTGGAAGTTTCTTTCGAGTGAAGGATATAAAAGAACATTTACTTATATTAATACCAATTCGGTTCTCACTATAGTATATTTCTAGTCGGTTAAGATCTGTTTGAAGGGCAGCACAATCCATATCGTTTTTTACTTTCATAAAAATTTTGGTATCATCAGCGTACATGAGAAATGAGAAAAACGAGCATGTTTAAAATAAGCACCTACGTCATACAAGTATGAAGCGTACAGAAGTGGTCCCAGAATAGATCCCTGCGGAACGCCGGAAGGAATCTTACAAAAATCTGAGCGAAATCCACCTACAATGACAGCCTGAGACCGATTTCGTAAATAAGATTCCAGCCATCTAAGCAAGCTGCCCCGGATATCAAGTTCATAAAGTTTTCGTAACAGAACAACATGGTCCACACGGTCGAACGCCTTTTCAAAGTCCGTGTAAATCACATCAACCTGGAACCCACCATCCATGTTACTTAGTACGTAATCAACAAAAACTCCCAGATTGGTAGCAGTGGAACCTTCATGAAACCATGCCGTTCTATTGGTATTGATTCAGATAATACAGGATAGATGAAACAATGGATGACCCTCTCGAACACTTTACTTAAAACATTCAGTATAGATATAGGTCTATAATTTTCAATTGAGGTTCACAGTCCTTTTTAGGGTTCCGTACCTCAAAAGGAAAAAAGGAACCCTTATAGGATCACTTTGTTGTCCGTCTGTCTGTCAAGACCCTTTTACTCAGGACCGCGTGGAGGTATAAAGTTAAAATTGACATCAAATTCTTATGTCTATGGTCCCTTAATGATGTGAAAAAATCAAGCTTTTAAGTTAACGCTAAAAAAAGATACGGCCAATTTTGTCCAATTTTCTATAATTTTTCCCCATTTCTCAGGGGAATCAAAACCTAGGGTACT
Source organism: Pyrausta nigrata (assembly GCA_949316185.1). Classification (NCBI taxonomy): domain Eukaryota; kingdom Metazoa; phylum Arthropoda; class Insecta; order Lepidoptera; family Crambidae; genus Pyrausta; species Pyrausta nigrata. The sequence continues at coordinate 13,735,664 of OX438952.1, forward strand.
TCCCATAGACCTAGAACCATGAAATTTGGCAAAAAGGAAGGTCTTACAGCATAAGTTAAGGAAAAAGTCCGAAAATCGTTAATTGTTGTTAAATCAAATACAAAAAGAGCTTTTTCGATCGTCATCGCAAGGACAAAATGCTGGTCCAAAAAAAATAAGTAGATGGAGCGCTAGCGCTATGCTTATTATACTGTTCTATAATTATGTTTAGGTAGATTTAAAAATAGACCACGAAACATCTTAATTCCTATTTAATATTGATATGGTTTTACAGAAACATTTTATCATTTACCAATAATTTTATAAAATTCTCGTGCAACTGGGCGCACGGTGTATGCAAATAAACGAATATTAATATAAGTTAGTTCTGACATTCGTCACTAGATGGCGTCATTTGGCATTGTTGTTTTTTAAGTTCGCGCTAAAATGAGTTTTTTTCTTGGAGTACGTACTTTTTATTACTTTTCGTTAGATAACCATAAGCACGCTTGGCCCAGTGGTTAACATCTTAGGTATGATCGTAAGAATCTGGGATCGATCCCAGAGATATAATACTGATGTTTTCGAAATGTTCGCTTTTTTTCGAGGAATATTTAAATGCACAGCAAAGACATAAAGCATCTATCAAATTTCAATAATACTATTTTTACTTGAAATAAATTATTGCACTGCAAATATAAATATTGATTAACAAAACTAGTACTATCTACTAATATAATAAAGAGGAAAGATGTTTGTTTGTTTTTTGTTTATTTGCATCGAATAGGCTCCGACTACTGCACTGAATCAAATGAAATTTGGCACAGAGATAGTTTGAGACACTGGGAAGGACATAGGCTACTTTTTGTCGCGATATAAAATCATCAGGGGGGTGAAATGGGGGATAAAATTTTGTATGGAAAATTCGACTTTGGGCGCGGGCGAAGTCGCGGGAAACTGCTAGTAAACTATAAATTTGAAAATGTGCATGGTTTTTTTTTTCAAAAAAAAGCTGCTAAAAAGTTGTTTAATCAATGTACCTAGAGAAATTTGATTTCTGCATCGAATACCTATATTAATTGCACGTCAAATTTATCCGAAATTGGCCTTAGTTTTAGTCAGCGGATTGCATTTTTTTTTGCAATTTTAGTCTGTGTGTGTAGGATTTAATATCTGTTACACTAATTTTGATGCTCATACCAATTCTTGTTTAAAAAAGAAAAAAAGCTATGAACTTTAAAAAATACTAAAAAAATCACCCATTAAGATTTGAACGCTGGTCTTCTAAGATTCATTCTTAATAACGTCTTTCGCACTGCGCCAAGACATACATAAGTACCGTGACGAAATTACCACACGCATAATGAAAGAAAAACGCATGTACTTCTTTTTGTTGTTTACGCTAGTTAGCTATGGTACAATGAGAAACGTTCAATTTGTGTTTGATATGCATTGCGCGAAGCGCAGTAGTTAGTTTTTATAGCAGTATAACAGTTATTCGAGAGATGGCGCCAATTGTATGTAACAACAATAGTTATTTAATGGCAAAGTTAAAGCCTCTTTTAGAGATTAATTATTGTCTTTGTAATAAGTGTTATTGTCACCTACATTCCTACTTCATAATTCATTATTTAGGGCATGGTTATCCATTAAAAATAATTTAGACGACTTAGCTGATAATTTCATACTATAAACGGAGCGCAACATCCGCGCGGTATAGCTGCGTGACATTCGCATGCGCTGTCTGCATTCAATCAAGGCGCTAAGCTAGTGTTGTTTTATTATAGGACAATAATAAAAATTCTGGAGACACTTTTAAAAACTTCGACAGCGCGACTGTATACGCCAAAGTCGCGCTGCTAAAGTCGCCTAAATGTAAAAGCGTTTTGAAGTGATTGTAGCCACCATAGGGAATACGGAACCCTTCGTGCGCGAGCCCGACTCGTACTTGGCCGGTTTTTTTTATAAATTGGAACTATTTGTGCTCTTTTCCAAATATTGGGAAAGTATCCATCAATAAGACATCAAAAATATTAATCGCCGAATATCCAATTGGTTTAGAAATTCATAATTAATTTTCTTTCTATATCGTTTATACGTATTATTTATCTCGTTTTCGAGGAAGGAAAAGAGCGGCAGTAGTGTATGCCTAGTTTTTTAAAGTTGCTACATGTTATATATTATTGTGTGGCCGGATCCTGAGATGCGGCCACATAATTCCATGTACAATTCAAACAAGCCATAGCAACCTGCAGGTTGCTACAATGTTGCAATCGCTCTAAATTGCTTGATGTCTCGTGACTTCACAGTTATCGAGTAATTTATAATAGTGATTTATTTTAGTTGCCCGTGTGTGCGCACCTTTTCTAGTAGCGATGATTGGACGTCGTATCGTATTCGGTGGTGAAGAGAAGGGCGGAAAGTAAAGAAAAATAAAAAAAGTCTACTGACAAGAGCTGAGTTTTTAAATTGGAGAAAAAAAAACTTATTGGAACTTGTAACATAAAGAAATCCAGTAAGTAGGTATTCAATAACCAATTAAACAGCTCAGTTATATATTCCAACAAGATTTTGGCAACATCTAAAATTGTTCATCGTTTATTGTAAGCTTTCAGCCATAAGATTACTTTTTGAATTCCTAAACCCTATTTTTATTTCCTAAAAAATCATAACAACCAAATGCTTACATACGAAATTCGCAAGCCATTACGTATTCCACATTTGATTCCGGAGAAACGATTTCGTATGAAATATCTTATCTTATTATCATCAAAGTTATGGGTCGTTAGTATACGTGATTTGGCCATCTGGCTCCTAAGTAGGCACCTAAATACTACGTCTTTTACTTTTTTATGTGTAAAAAATATCGACTTATGCATCTTTGTGTGATTTTCTTTTCTTGGATTTTTAAAGGGTTCAGAAGACAATCTTAGTGTTGAAAACCACTTTTACTAAATACTTAAATTCCTAAAATTAAATTTTTATTACCAAATCACGGATCAGTAGGTAGTTACGATTTGTACAAGTACAAAGCTTTTATACAATTACAGTGGCGAGTAACTACCGAAAAATAAGTTAAATCAATATATGCTGATGAACAAATATGTTGATCCCAATTGTTTCCTCCTTCCGACTTCTATTTGTTAATTTAGAATCAGCAATTAACTGAAGGCATTAAATTTTCTGAAGCTAACCAAACTCTCTGTGTCGCAAGTCGAATACAAGTTAAGTTTTGAACAAAATAAATCATTCAACAGAGATCTTGGTAAGCAAGCCGTACCAATTAGTTTTGAGGCAAGAATGGTTTAATATGCATTTTACTAAGTTTCCACCTGTGAATCTGAGCTCAAGGTAAGAGGGTCTAGGGCTGATGCCTGATTGAGAAATTTATAACATTTAAAAACAAATAATAATGCTAACTGACTCTATTAACACAGTCTTAACTGTTTTCTAAATCAATTAATAGGTTCTTTTGTCAGTAAAGTATAAAGAAATTTAAAGAAACAAATACTGCTTATTGTGAGCAATGTCACACGTTTTATAACAAAGTTACCGGCTTAACAATGAATGTTTTTATATAAAGCAACTTTTAAGTCTATGATTGTACTGTAAAAGTTATATGGTCCGTAAGTGAAACTTCTGTTCAACCATGGTTCATGCTGACTTGGGAATTCGTCTACCATTATCATCGTCATCATCATATCAGCCTATTGCAGTCCACTGCTGGATATAGGCCCCTCAAAGACTGCGCCAACTATCACGGTCCTCCGCTTCTTGCAGTAAACGGGGGCCCAAGTCCGCATGAATCGTAATTGAAGACAAAGATTTTATTGCTTCTAGTATGGTTCAATTACATATCTATTACAATTCTGCTAGCGGTAATTAGCAGACTTGGGCTTGGGCCCCTGGTAACCAATCCTCTACACCGACATCAATTTTACTCCTTATTCAACGCAAGACAGTCCTTGCCGTCTCTGGCAACTACAAGATTATCAACATTGTGTTCGAGTGCGGTTCTCTACTTCCCTCTACACTGAAAAAAAGGATCAACCAAACTAGTTTTGTTAGTTGAAGGTTTTGTTGTAGGGAAATCAATTTTTGTTATATATAAACAAACTTTTGGTTATTACTAACAAACTAGTTTTGTTACTGCAGATAACCAAAAGTTCGCAAGTCACTAGATTACGGCCTACTAGTAGCCAAATTTTGGTTACCTACTGTTAACCAATAATTTTTTTCAATGTAAGTAGTTAAATCGTAGATTCGTTTTCAGAATTGCCATATCGCATTAAGGTTTGCATAAGCAAAAACGAATATAGGCTGTTTATAATTGCAGTGCAGTACCGTCCGTTGCGATTTTTTTTCCACAAATTTTCAAGATTTTTTTCTAGAGTAATGATGACGAGGAAAACCAGTGAACTATAGCTCATTGCACCATTCACATCAAAAAGTTGTTTTCTTATAGCCATGACAGCTCAGGATTTACTGAAGCTAAGCAAATATTGCCTTTTAAATAAATCTTAGATCAACTTTTTGACTCGCAATGAACTGTATAAAAGCTAATTAAAGTCGAGTATTTTGCTGGAAACATCCAGCAAAATACTCGACTTTAAATGAACTAAGTATACACGACTTATTCTAGTTTTGATCTGAAATAAAACAATTCTATTTTAAAAAATCATTTTGCTTTCTTTACTTATCAAACTCGCAATGTGTTAGACTACTTTCGACTTATATTATTATAATATTAACGTCGACTTATATTATTATAATATTTAATCGTCAATCGTTTTTAAACATTATCACTCAAATTATGTTTACTTTTATATGCAATAAACATGTCAGTTTTTCACTTTTTCACAAATAAATAATGCCTACAAATACCTAATACTAAATACCTAGTACCTTAAGGGTATAGAGCTTAAATCTAGAAAAAACTAAGAAACATTCATAGATAAAACATTTTTCGATCGATAGATTTGCAAGTTAACCTATTGATGTACCATTTCAAAACGTCTCCGCACATGTCAACCACTGCGCACACATTTTCTTCTGAACACCAACCACATCCATACTCCGTGGGGAGGAGTCTACAGCTTTCACAGTCCAGCGCCAAAGATTCACACCGATACACAGAAATCGGTATTTTATTAGAAAGTGGCTGAACACCGCCCCATATCAAATTCATCATTCCATACTTCGTTTTTCCTTGTTCAACGATGTCCAACGTCACAGAATAGCAGTAAACCACGTCGTTGATTCTTAAAGCTTGTAAATGCGTTACTCTGTCACTAAATTGGAGCTGGCATATTAGTTCTTTTTCGTACATCACGGGGTCAGGCGTGTGTAGTTTCACTTGGATGTTCTGTCGCACACCGGCCCGTACCAGGATTGGTCCATCATGCTCTATGTATGGGCAGAGAGAACTGAGGAATTCGGTGGAGTTTGATTTGACGAGGTCTGCTTTAGTTATCGCGTATGAGCAGAACTTCTCTGGCTTGTCGGTGCAGCCGAAGTTGTGGCACCAACCGCATGGATACCACGTGCTCGTTGTGCACTCTGAACAGGTACGGAGAGAACGACAGTATCCCGTTGAATCTTCTGCCAGGGTCGTATTTTCTAAAGACCCTCTCCAATTATTGGTGACATGTTTGAGAGTTTTAAGATACCTTATTTGGTCGTCTGCAGATAGATAATGTTTACTGAATTTAGAGTCGTCTATCAGATTTGAGATCTGACTAAAAACTCTTTGAAAAGAAAAAAGAAAAAGCAAAACACTGATCATTATTGCTGTCTCGCTAAGTCGAAGTTTACGCTGAGAATAGGTTAACAACGAAGTCAATACTGCTCTTTATAAGGATATAATTGTTATGTTTTTAATTGATTGTATCACAGACAAGAAAACAGTTCAATCAATAGGTAGATCGTGGGAATACTTACTTTTACGTCATATAAATTAGGTAAACTATTTCTGTGTTTGATTTCTAGCATCTTTATAAACACTGGCCCTTGTGTTGCGTAGCATTGTTGTGAAAGAATGAATCACTTCAAGGTCCACTTGCAGCAAACGCTAAATCTCGATTTACGTCAAGCTGTCTCTGTCATCGCCGAACATATGACACAAGGGCCACAAGCGATTGCTGCAAGTGGCCCTTAATTTATAATCAAGTAATGGCTTTGCAAATTTTTTACGGAAGTAAATTTTGCACACAAAAATTGATCGAACGCGTCGTTCGGTGGGACATGAACCTACGACCCTTCGCTATCCGGGCGAATGTTCTTTTAACTGAACAACGTTAGTCAGTCGACAAATTTTCATAAGTCCAACTGATAGGCTGATCCAGTGAGGTGGCGTTCGATTTCAGCAAGACTTAGGAAATGTACCCACATGTATGATGGAAATATTTTTGCACACATTTAAAATTAGCTTAACTAAATTATGATAAATTAATTACCTAAGACAGCAGCTACCGCTTTGCACCGTTGGGCCCATGGAGGCCTGACGCCAAAAAACTTTTTGCCGAGCTGGCTGAGCAGCTGGTCACCGTAACTAGTGACAAGAAGGCTGGTTGTTACCTCGGCCAACGTTTGAGTTTGGCCATTCAGAGGGGTAACGCTGCCAGCCTTCTTGGCACCAGCAACTGGGTGGAGATGGGTTGAATGATTTAGGCGTTTTTATATAATCTTTTTTTTTCTTCACCTAATAATAATATATAATAAAATATAAATATAATATAATTATGTATTTATTTTTTATTGATAAGTTGTATATAGTTTTCACAGAGTAATATACTTATAATTATTTTTATAATCAAGCAATTTCTTTGCAAATATTTACGACAGTTTTTGCACACAAAAATAGATCGATCGTGTCTTACTGGACGACACGGTTTCGGATAGAAAAATATTGACTAGTCAAATCGTGGCTTTTAAAAAAAACTTAATATGTTACTTTTATTTATAGTTTTAAATAAATAAAAAATATACGTAGATAACGACTCGTTACAAGAAGGTAATATTATCAATTCGAAATAAAGAATAATACATTTTTAAACCATATTATATTTTGAATGGTTTTTCGCCTAAACAGCTGTGTCATTCGTTGCATTGCCTCCTTGTGGTGCATTATCAGCTGGAGCTAGTGTTGTGGCATTTCCATTGGCTGTACCATTTGCCGCATCCTTAGCTTCTCCCGGCTTCTGGCTCGTTGTGCCATCAACAGGTTTTTTAGTTGTTTTCTTCATCTTATTTTCACAACCTATGTATACGGTCACGGATATCGGTTGGTTGTATGGCGACGTGATGTATAAGTACACATGCTTTTTCATAAGTCCACCTCTAACTATTCTAACAACAGGTCCAGAACTGATGCCGAGGCGATCCACAACTCGAAGATATGTTATCTGTAAGGTTATAGTAGTTGTGAAGTGATTCTCACTATAGAGAAGTAACACTTAAAGGAATAACTTTGCAATCATTATAAATAAAACAGCCCTTTGGTTGTTATTATTTTTTTGACTGCTAATTTAATTCAGAAGACAAGATGTATTCATTTACTTAATCTTTATTGCACAACTGAAATATTGTACAAGAAGCGGACTTAAGTCCGCTTTTCCACTTGGCTTTAAAGCCAAGTGGAATTGTCTACAGTCATACCTTTGGACTAATATGATATGAATAGTGGACGATGTGAAACAATAATAATAATTAAAAAGCAAAATTTCATTTCTTTTAAAATGAAAAAAAAAACTTATGTTACTAGAACACTCTTAACTAAATGCATAGTACCAAAAATAATATTATAACTCAATGCATAATAATATGTATCGATGTATGCTACCTATAATGGAACACTAAATGATAGATGGGAAAAATAAAATAAAATTACCAAAACTGCAACATGTGGTTTTGGCTTTCCCACATGTTGTGGTTTTGGTGCCTGAGCTAGCGTGTCTTAGCGGAAATTTAAAGCAAAATACTTTTATTATATTTTTCCTATCTAATAATGGATTTACGCAAAGTAACGCCTGATTCCATTAATGACACTAATAGATAGATAATTGGATTCTGAAAACAGTGAAAATTAGGAAAATGGTTTAGAACTTTTTATAGTGAACACTTACTTTACATGGTACCAACTTTAAATATTTAGCTATAGTTCTCCTGTAAGGAACTCTTGGCTTATAAATATAGTCTTGAACTACTAGATAATCATTTTTTCTGAACATTCCCATGTAAAAATCTCTACAATATATAACACCTACAAATATTACTAATATTGCACATAATAATTTTGCGTCCATGGTCGCCAAGTGCCCTGTGAATATATTTTTTATGAACAGTTTCAGTTTTCTTGCCAATTATTTTTTATTCGTTTTTTAATTGAAATTTTAGTAACAGTTTAGGTAAATGCAGTTTAGCTTGTCATTACTGGTATACATAACAGGTTTATTGCAGTTGTAGTTATCAGTATAGGAGTACGCCAACCTTTCTGTCAAATATTAAAAATGTTCGAAACGTCAGGTTTTAAATAATGCTTAAATAAATCACGAAGCAATCCGTTAAATTGTGTTTTAGTGTGATAATATCATCAAACTAGGATCACAGTATCTCTAAATATCAAGCAATATAAACAGTAATCTACAATGTAACGTACTTTACGAAACATTATTTAAGATGCACACAAACAATCTTTGAATAAAGTTTTACCATATTTCATGTCTTTTCCAAGTTTTACGTGTGTTATTTATGATTTTGGTAGTAATCAATCTAGACCTAAGTACACCAATCCTTAAACAGCCGGCAAACTACGATTAACGGTTAATTTGACAGAATTCCCAAGCAAAATATGTCAAATAATTACAAAACATATAAAAAAATAAACAATGTTGGTAAACTCCAGGCTAACATCCCTACTGACATTGTCCATGGATTTTATAATTTCCTTGGCAACTTACAGCTATACAGTGTGATGTTTCTCTATTATTTTTAGTTTCTCTTTTATCGTTTGCTTGGAAAAGAGAGAAAAGCGGCATGAACATTCAGGGTTGAGTTTACCAACACATGTTTAATATTAAACAGCCGTTTCTATATTATTTGACATATTTTGTATGTAAATTGTGAAATAAAACGCCACTACGTTTACCGGCTGTTTAATGATTGGTGAACTCGGGTCTTCTTAGCCTTAGAGAGACCTGTCGGGTATTATACTGGCACTGAATAATACTAGCACTTACTACGATACGCGTGGTAAAATGGGTTATCATACGAGTAATATTAAGTAAAGATTGCTTCATTTGTCCTGTGTCCAGTAACGCTGGCTTTCTGCCAAGAGTCCTGGGTTTTGTATCCCTGGACAGACAAAAAAAAACTGGGTTTTTTCTGTTGAAAACCGCCGCCCAATATTACCACTGCTTCGAGACAATTTGTAGTCTAGAAGAGGCAGCGCAACAAACGATTGGATCACTAATTCATCGCTAATGTTTCGCAGTGTTTTGTTTCTGTCCTAGTATAAAGAATGTATTACCTACCACTATTCTAAACTGTCTTGCGAACAAAACTTTCGAAAATTGAATATTTCCCTAAACAGGTACGGTAGTCTTGTCAGGGGAGGGAAGAAATTGAAGCATTTTATTGAGGCGCCATAAGCACAATTTGTGTACTGCAGTAGTAGTCTCACTCACAGGCCTCACTTTGCGTTGTTACTGACTCCTTGATCTGAATCGACAGTTACGAACGTACATTTCTTGGGAATCCGTTACTTTATCGCAATTATTTTTATCGATTTTCATCTCCCTAAAAACTAATTGCAGCAATATGAATTCGCTAAAAAACAATTTCTCTAAATTCATTACATCGCATTAACAATTCTCGACAAGTCTTTTTTTTTAAAATTTAATAGGCAGACATTTGACCGCAATCTCACCTCATGGTAAGCGACAATGCGGTAAATGATGGGACATGTCTGTCTAGAAGCAGCTTATTCGCTCTTTTCTTAAAGGAATCCAAATCCTAACCAAAAAGTCCTAACCAAAATACTTGTTTCATTGAATTTTATTTCTACCTACATTTAATACGATTTAAAATGTAACGTTGAAAGTCATACTATTTAAATTAAAACGTTGTGGTCATCCTATGTTAATAACATAGTATTAGTAGCATAGAAAAGGCATTTTAAAACAAGCAGCCAATTTGTGCTAACCATTGACAAAACTTACTATTGGATGAATGTGTCAAGTTTCTTACCTGTGCAAGTCTGAACTAAGGGTCTAGTTTACCAGCACATGTTTAATTCTTAAGCAGCGGTTATAATGTTATTTGACTTATTTTGTATGGGAATTGTATCAAATTAACAGTTTACGAGCTGTTTAAAGATTGGTGAACTCGTTTCTAAATCAAAGTAGAATCTTCTGTATCTATTTTGACTGCGATTTTATTGAGGCGTCACATGTGTCTGAACTGAGCAGTAATAAATTGTCAATTCACAATATTCAGATAGACGTGTTGTAGTATTTTATTATTTGCGGACCATCTGTGGTCTTGGATTTAGGGACTGGAATGTCTTTTGTTTTATTCATGGCGCCTATAAAAAGTTTGTAGTCTACAAATAAAGTGAGATTTTCATGGCCAAATTAAAAACGCCGATGTGTCTTCTTCGGCGTTTGGCATTTGGCATTTTGGGTCCTGTACTTATTAAGGAACAGCAAATCAGGATAAAAGTACAACAAAGTATTGTCTGGACGTGTGGCGTTATGTGTTTTTAGGGTTTTGTATCCAATGGGTAAAAACGGGACTCTATTGCTATGCCTCCGCTGCCTGCCTGTCTGTCACCAGGCTGTATTTTATGAACCGTGATAGCTAGATAGTTGAAATTTTTACAGATGATGTATTTCTGTTGCCGCTTTAACAACAAATACAAAAACAGAAAAAAAAATTACATTCACTCAAAAATAAATAACTAAATAAAAATAAAAAAAATATTAAAGGGGCTCCCATAAAAACGTGTTTTTTTAAAGTCATAATAGTGACTAATATTGTATAGATATGTTGTATAGATAATGGTTTTGAACACTTCGTGCGCGAGTCCGATTCGCACTTGGCCGGTTTTAACTTGGGATTTTGTGATTAATACTTATCAAAGAACAATAAATCAGGACGACAACGCAATAAAGTATTGTCAATAAGCTGGTATCGTCTTGAAATTCAGGCGTATCGTTTCGAAATCGCATATCCTATTACGTGTCGGAGATACGATACGCTATGAATGTCCTCGAATAATTCAGATGTTTACCCAGCTTTAAGGCGTTAGAAGAAAAGAAGTATTTATCTAATGATCGTGTCAACTTATATTGATACTTTATTTTCTCATGAGTGCCCACACAGCTAGGCGGCCGCCTACGTCTTACTTACAGCTATGATTGATAGTCTGTCCATCACTCACGAAGACAATCTACTTATGACTAGTGTTGCATAACAATTGCTAGTTAATATATGTATCGACAGGCCTATAAATATTTTTTCATGTACTCCTGTAATATTATGACTAACAGGTAAAGTCTGTCAAAATATTACCAATAATAATAATAATTATGTCCTCCTAGCCAAATTTTGATAACAGTGGCCAATCTCAATAGAGATTAGCCGACTGCGCGGGAGATATTATAGTGCACAAGTGTGTGCGCAATGCATAGGTGCACGTACTGTTCATTCACTCTCATAATTCGGTGAGACTGTAGTCCGACATGACCGTAGAGAGATTAGGCCCAAGACCAAGGGCTTAACGTGTATTCCGGGCACGGGGGTGTTAACAACACCAACTTTCTGACACAGGAGCTTGTCTGAGTTATTTCAAGACAGAAAAACCCAACATTTTTTGGCCTGACCCGGGATTCGAACCCGGGATAGTAACCAGCGTGCTGACCACTAGACCAACGAGGCAGTCAGTCAACATGATTAGATGACTACAGTAACTGTAGTGCCCTGCCGCACTGACCTCTATAGTACTGGACGCTGGACTGCATACTGTTAACCTAACAATGAAGCCATTTGATTATCGCCATTTCGGCGCTGACGGGTAATAGTGAGCGTGTGGTGACCGTTCACGGAACTAATGAGAATTGACATAAACATATGGAAGTTACTCTATTTTGGTTCCCTGTACAGTCGGTGGGGGCGCTTTGATTCGGCACAAATATTATCTATCATTTCTTAGATAATGTTTAGTCCAGCGTACTTGTACTATAGAGGTCAGTGCCCTGCCGTAATTGCATACCGACTTTTGGAACGAGACGGTCGCCTAATTTCAGCTTCATAGAGCGTTATCTGTGTCGCACACTATGATGACGTTTGTTTTGTTCAAAACAACAAAATGTAACTTAGTTCCAAATTCAAATTCGTTAAACGATAAATCTAATAGTTGATGGACGTTGGACATGGGCATGAAAACAATTAGGTACTAAGTTTACTACTACTACCAGGCCTGTGTATCTCCCCGCGGAGGTAGCAAAAACGTACCTACGCGCGGCGCACCTACGTAGGTGCTAAAACAAGTTGCGTGTCGCTACCGGCCAGAGCCACGCTCGCGCGTTTTATTCACCGGCGGCCGCGCGGCTACGTTGCTGGCTGGACGAGAATGAATAAAGTACTAGAAAGAGGCGCTAGATGGCGTTAGAAGCTTCTCGTAGCAGTCAACCCTATCGCGTCGCATGATATTACGTCACTGAATAGGTTTAGTGTATTATAAATCATATTCCAGAGCAATAAGTATGAAATTATCTTGCAATGGATTTTTGTAGGTGTCTATACGAAAATGTGCTTGACTCTGAGGCGAACTAAATTACGCCATATTGTTGACGACATTGAGTAGACATTTCTTTGAATACAATTGCTAAGTATGACTTAGCAATTGTATTCAAAGAAACTGTACGAAGTACTAGTATTCTGTGCTACTACTTAGTTACTTCAAATTCTGATAAATGACAAATCTAATAATTGATGGACATGGCCAGTGTGTTAAGTTTTAATGAGGTTTATAGAAGCAAAATAGAGACACAATTCAAAAGTAAACTATTTATTTTATAAAAATAAAAAACAATAAAATGGCATACACAGAAATGATCAGTATTTCCACAGGAATGATCAAATACAATAAAAATCTTAGTACGAACCAGCTTTCAGCTGTTTTTGAAACATAAATAAAAAAACAACTTATTTCTTATTAAAATTTAACAATTCTCTTAGAAAACCATTTTAAAGTTTAGTCTACATAAAAATCTAACATAATGTACACAGAAATGATAGTCTTTTCTGTGTACCTACTACCTGCTATGAAAATATCTTGCTTAGGAAAGTACATTTTACTGATTAAACTTTTAATATAATAATTCGTTGAATACATATTAATTATAGTAGAATGCATATATATGAGCAGTTACTATAGCCTGACACTTCTAATACTAATTGTATTATAAAATAAAACTTATTCTAAAACATTTATTCTTCATCTGAGGTTGCACTGAAAAAAAATACTTGAAAAAATGAGGTAGATTTAAGAAGATTGTTTAATGTTAAGGTGTGAGTGAGTATCTGGTGATGACGATGAAAATGATCCGTAACTTGATCTGTAGAATGAATGGTGTTATTTATTAATATTAAATAATTAATATTTGCGAAGTCATTATATTCACTATCATCATTTCTGTCACCAATAGGTGGTGTAGCTTGCGTATCAGAATCCACATTCATATTTATATTTGAGGATGTCGGTGACATAATAAAATCATACTTTGTATTAGCTGCAGAGAGTGTGGGCGTTACATCACGATCAACATCACAGAAATGACGATACACAGAAATGATGAATGTCAGAGTTCAACGTGATGGCAACTAAGTTTTGAGGTTGTTTTGAAGATAACGGATCTTTATTTTTGTATATCAAAAGAGTTTACGCACAAATTGGTAAAATATTTTTATATACCAGACTTACCTAATAATTTTCCAATCAGAAATGACGCCGGAACTTTTTGCAGACCAGAATTTACAACATTTACTTATTTTTTCTGTCCGGATGAAAAAATCATAATATAAACACAGCTGTCATCGGAAAGGTCCAGTGTTGTCACAGTAGAAAAATTGGATCCTCACAAAAAGTATTACCACTCTTTTTTTTTCAAAAAATACAGTGTACACAGGAATGACGACAAAACTTGAAACACATCTTTAATAATGTTTTTCTGGGCAATGTATTACAATGATTTTTCTTGCTATACATGGTGCGATTAATTAACATTTCTCTCAAAACAAATCATCTAGTATCGGTTTGAAATATTGATTAGGTATATTTTTTTCAAAAGCAACAATCTTGATGCAGTAAAAGTTACATACACAGAACATGACGAACCAGAGACTATATTGCTTTTTTTTAAAATGCATTTTAAAATTAAATCTTGATTTTGCAGACGTGTACATTAATGTGTCATCTTTCAAATTAAATTAAATATTGCAAACTTTATTTGAATTTTGTATGTAGTTCTAACAAGTTACACTTTTTTACTTATAGATTAGAATGACTCATTTACCACATTTACGAGTATAACCTATGGGTTGGAAACTCCACATTCGTCAGCAAATATAAACTGCTATCTCAAAATTGACGATGGTTGTAATATAAATTGATAATCGATACTTTCGATTTAATGCGTTGCAGTGCCATTTTTTGAGTCAAAAACCCTTGCAAATGCGTTCTTTGCGAACGTGGACGAAACATTCTACCTAAGTTTCATAACATTCTGATCAATGGTTTCGAATCGCATAAAGAACAAACATATTTTTTATTATTTTTACAGTCGATAATCGAATACTGCGTGAACAACGCTAAATATTTGGTATATTCTCGCTTTTGTTGAGCGTGTCATTGCTCTTATACATTGTTACCATGTCTTTGTTATGGCTAAGAAAAAGAGTTCAAAGGGATACTGAAAATTAAGAGGATCTGAAAATGCTGCAGGAGCTTTGAGATTTCGTTTCTTCTTTAGAAAATATGTTTGTTGAGAGTTCCAAAAGAACGTAACAAAAAGAAAAACTTTTATGTGGCACCAAAAGGTTACAGAATTATGTTTACCTAAAGTTAGACCTTATTTGTTTTGGAAATTGTCATTTATTAATTTCAAACCTTAGGTACATTAGAAGCCTAATCTACATATATTTATCATGTCATTATCAATTCATTCATGCATCTAGAGACAGTAAAACAAAAACTAGCTAAATAAAATCGTGTTCTGTCACCATACGATATCTATAATCTAAAACATCTATACTTACCGGCATACATACTACCGGCACGTAAAAAAATCATACAAGTTTTTTTAACTTGAAATGGTTTGCTCTTGACTCTAGACTAAGCAAGACGTGGCGTAAACAGAGTTGACTGCAGGACAAGCTCACCTTTTGATTCTGGCACTCCCACTCACCGATGGAACTCAGCAAGCTGTTTAGCGCCGGGCTCCGGTGGGACGGTGGTAGATACCAGATTACTTTTTAAGTAGGGGAGGCTTCCCCTACTGAAAAAGTAGAACATGAATTAATTTTAATAGAAAACTAAAAGGCTAAGTAGGCTTTAGTTGCGTAGTAAACACAGACGGTACCTAATATGTCAAGAACATATATTAATATAACAATTCAATTATGAGACGTCTACATCACGCGATACCACACTATAATTAATTTCCGTCATTACGAATTCGGCTATAACATTACCATAGATAATTTATGCCATAAATACAAGGTTATATCGTGCTACGTCAGTCATACATCAAAATCACGTTAACTAGTAATTACACACAAAATATTTTATTTGATACTTGACGGTCCCCGCTAAAGTAGCCTTTGCGAATGTCGGATTTCCACTTTTTTCTTTCTTTTATTTTTAACGAACTTTAAAAAGTTACTTACTATTTTTTTAAATATAATTGTTCTCCTATTCAGAGCGGAGACAAATCTGAAAAAAAAGTTTCCGCTGTTATAAAATTTATAAATGTTGTAACTGGTTCATTCTAGTGCGCAAATACTACAACATTTCTAAAAAAGGCAATACATATCAAAAAGTAATCATTTTGTAAAAAAAATACTTATGAAAATATAAAGAAATTATGTCATTTTCCACAAAAAGGAAGTTTTTTCCTCATTCTGCTTGTAGAAGGTACCTACACTTAATAAGATAAGTACACGGTACCTACTACTAACGTAACACCCTTAAATCCGGCTTTCAAGCTAATGTGTTTATTTATAAACGTTTTCCTTCCATCGAAAACATAGAGCTACACATTTCGTATTAGCCAGCTAAGTAACAAGTCAAAAAAAGTTATAAATAATTAAAAGGAACAAATGCACGAGCGATATTATATTTACCCGACTGCGGAAGGAGGGTTATGTTTTTCGAGAGTATGTATGTATTGTTTGGCACGCCCTACAGCCGAAACGGCTGGACAGTTTTTTTAACTGGACATAAGAGGTGTCGTTGAACTTGTCAAAATCGTGAAAGTGACATAGGCTACATTTTAAAAATAGTACCCGCAAATGGAAATAAACGGGGGAAGGGGATTGTTTTTTTTCCTCACCATAGCAATATGGGTATCAAAGGAAAGCCAGTAAAAAGAACAATTCAAAAATATTATATTTTTACAGTCAGGTATTTTGTTTTTAAAAAAATATGTTTGCTTGTTTAGATTAAGTATTTACTAACCAATTTTTTTAGCCCGTGTAATCCCATTGCTGGGCAAATACCCCACTAAACTTCACTGCTGAAGGCGATCTAACTTACTTAGTTTTATCAGTTGTGTAGCTACAGTCCAATCCGACCTGAGTCCTCGCCTGGGTTGCGGAAGTAGACGAAAACGGGGACAGTGAGCGGTGCGGGCGGCGGGCGCTTGTGAATTGATTGTGTGATTTGAATTTTGAAATTTACATTTCGCATTCTTTTTGCACCGCTCATGATCCCCGTTCTAGTCTTCACCCGCACCCTTGTACCCTTCAGGCAAAGACTCAGTAAGGCGGTCAGTTTAAAGCACATTTAAAGCCAACACACGCAGGTGCGGGAAGGGTGGGAGAGCGATGTGATAGCGATCCAGCGCGAAGTGGTCGCGCAGCGGATCATCTCACACAGCGCTATCGCCCGCAGCCCGCGGTAGGGAGGCGGTAAGTGTGACTGCAAAAGCGTTCATAGCGATCCTAACCGGGCACCATGTCGGACAGCGACGAAGAACAACTTCTCATTTTATTTTATTAATGTTTTTTTATAATCTCTGTTTTTGGTATAATAAAGACACTTATGTGGTCTTACTAAATCAATAAGTTTTTTACTCGAATTCGCAATGAAACTGCACTTAACTTGCAATAAAGTTGTAATTACAACTAGCTTTCCCGCGTCCGGATCGCTCCGCAACCGCTTCAAATGTTTGAACGCTTGAACTAACTACTATAGAACACAGCGCCCGCTGTCGTCTTCCGCTAACGTCGCCCGCCGCGTCCTTCACGCGGCGAGATCTACTGTTTGTCATAGCGAGGCCGCTAGATCGCGTATCGCGCCGGGAGGCGTCTCGTATGTGACTGATTTTATACAAACTAGAACATTACAAAAAAATATCGTCCCGGATCGCAACCGCTTTCCCGCGCTTCCCGCCTCTGTGTGTGTTGGCTTTTGCCAAATTTTCAACGCGTTTTTTCTCCGTAGTAGACGTCGTTGAATCGCAAAGTACGGTTTCATGTGTTTTCGCCCATCATTTAATGGAAGAAAGGGACGTGTGGGGTTATAACACAGTAATAGGAAACAGCTAATGTCGGTGAAGGTGCATTTTTGTGTGCATCCCTATCTTCGGATTAGGAGGGTTTGATATTTTGATATGATTTCTCATGCCTCTTATATTTGAGCCTGTCATTTACGGAAATGGTTCTTTTTATTGTGTGGCAAATGAAACGCGGTAAGTATTGTTAGCATTTTTTTCCGCTTGAACTTGGTTACGCTATAAGAATTTTATTTCTTAATAAATAAACTTCATGCATAAGAAAAAGTGCTGAAAAGGTGAAAGTGTTAGAAGTATTTTCTTTCAGTTGAAGTTATGAATGAGTACTTTTTATTTGTTGTAATATTTAACCAAATCGACTTCATCTAACCAAACTATCTTTATTTTAGGACTTGTTTGACAACTTTCCTTCTTATAAGTTAATTTTATAAGAATATTATGTATTATATACATATTCTTTCATTCACCAAGAAGTACCCCACATCATTATCAAATAATCAATATATTTTAGACAGGTTTTTAGCTTGGAGTTCACCAACACATGTTCAATTTTTAATTAGCCGGTTAAGCATAAGTACTTTAAAATTTAGGCTTTTTTATGTTATTAGTTTGTATTTAGTTTATAATTATTAGTTATATTTGTGCTTAGTTTTAGGGTAATGTCTGTTGTATTTTTGACCTTTTCTTCGTAAATAAAATATATTTCCTCTTTTAAGCATTATTTGACATATTTTGTATGGGAATTCTGTCAAATTAACCCACAATCAAAGTTTACCGACTGTAAATAAAAAACTCTGGTCTGAATAGAACCCTTGTGCAACAACATAGAAATACGGTTCCGGTAATTTGGTGACACACAAACTAGCACACCTCAAAGGACGATATGAGGTTGGAAGCACGAAACAAGCTGTATATCTGAACACAAATGTTTGGGTAAAACTGTACATTAAAGGACGCGGCGTAGGTGGGGGGGGGGGGAGGGGCGGGAAGGGGGGGGGGGGATGTAACCCCTGGTACCCCCCCCCCCTTGAAGCAAGCTCTTGGTTTCCGAGATATTAAGGGTTGAAGTTGGACCGTCGAATTAAGGGGGGGAGAGGGGGAAGTGGGGGGGGGGGGGGGTAGGAGGAAGTTGGGAGGGGGAAATGGGGTACTGTTACCTTTAGAGGGGCGGGGGGGGGGTGTCTCCCTAAGACTGTATAGAATCAACTTTCGCATAACGAAACGCAACTGACAGATCGTAGTTTTATAAGGTTGGTAGTCAGTCATAGAGTGACGTAAAATGATTGAAAATTTTGATGTAATTTTGCGATTTTTAATAATTTATTTCTCGAAAACTACTTGGTTGCTTCAAAAACCGACTTTACAGAAAAACATCTTGCATCGTGTAGTTTCTCACAAAAAATTATGAAACGCCAGACCAGCGTCCCGTAAAGTACAGTTTATCCCAATTTCCACACAAAATATTTGAAATGATATTATAACGGCTGTTGTAAATATTTTATTTATTTATTTAAACTTTATTGCACCAAAAAAGAAAGTACAATTGGCGGACTTTATGCCTTAAGGCATTCTCTACCAGTCAACCGCGTGGTAAATATGTGTTAGTGAACTCGACCCTAAAAGAGTTAACTAAGTTTTGACAGTGACTAGCACATTAGACTATACATTTTTGTAGCACAATCAATTCTAGGTACCTAGTGCAACTACATAAATGTCAGTAGACATTCTTCCAAAAAAAATCTCCCTTACTAAAATATGCGGTAGGCACCGTAAGACTACCATTAACGTAAAAAATTAGACAGTATAGGCAAAAAAAGTATATATTTTTATTTTATTTATAATTTTAAAAGTATTCATAAGAGTTTCCGCGCCTGTTTCTTTACGTGAGTAAGTGAAGTTTATAGGTCCAAGACTTTGGAAATTACAGGGGGGGGGGGACACACCGTGTAAACGACTTTGGCGGGCTATATCTCGCAAATGGTGAAGCTGATAAAAAAGTGTTGTATGAAAACCCTACCTTATTCTCATAGTCCTTTTCAACGATACCCCACACAAGGGAGTGCACTCAAAAAAATAATTCACCCCCCCTTTAAATGTATGGGGTGGTACCCTTGAAAAGGGATAATTTTTATTTTTATTTATTTTTAAAAATGAGATCTATATGTGAAGTATCTTCGAACCAAGATACATGCAAATCAGTCCATAAACGTAGAAGATATTCTGCTGTGACAGACTAGGACGGACGGACTGAACGATCTTATAAGGGTTCCTTGTCAGACTACGGAACCCTAAAACTTGGTAAATTAGGTTTAAATACGATCCTAGAATATAGAAACTTTATAACATTAACACATTATATTATGACTACAGAAAATGATTACTCGCAATATTGCACATCATTATAAATGAAGAAGAAGAAATAAAACTAATCCTACATATCCTATAACGCTAATGTGAATAAATAAATTATTAAATCTTGCTTTAAAGGCTCACAAGACTCAATTTTAAAATCTTTCTTATTTTGTTATTGATATGTTTAAACAAACAAACCTTTCAAACTAGCAACGACAGCTGCATAGAAATTGCCAGCAAAATATTCATTTCGCGCTAGTATGGCGACACAGGTGTTTCCTTCAAAATTGGATATTTGCTTTTGAGTGTGTGCTATTCACTTAGTTGTTATATCTACACTTTTATCCTTACATCTTTGACTCAGCCTTAGCTACTAACTGCCGTAGTCAGAGACGTCAAATAAAGTTATTCCTTTATTAAGACTCATGCCGTCCTTTTCCATTTAATTGACAAAGAAAGTGACAAAACGAGACTTAATTATAGATTAAAGGACTTGCTCTCTTTTATGGATGTGTATGGAGGCTGGTTTTTTATTCCAAGATATCACCAACCACCAATAACCTATAATTTATTTTGAAGCTACAAAAATATGAAACACGTAACTATAGAAATCAGAATTTTAAACGCCTCCATTTTTGAGAAAAAATATGTTTTGTAACAGGCATCATCCATTGATCACTTACTTGTATTTCCTGGCTGTATGGGTATGTACCATTGCCCTTCCACTGGTCGATAAATACTACTAGGTACTACCACAGATTATATAATAGGTACTACTGTCAATGGAATGACAATTTTGCTGTCAATTTTTTTTTCATGCGTTAATTGATATATGCGAAGGTGCGGTTTCTGTACAGACAAAGAGAAAAATTAATTTCAATTTTTCTCTATATCGGAGGCCTTAAAAAATATATTAATTATGCAGAAAGGCTAGTTTTTGTGAACTCTTTCATATAGTATTTAGTTTATTCTGGTTAGAAATATTGACGAATAAAAAACCATTAATGGACAAGTCCTTTAATTTATGTCTCTGAGTGGGGTAGTAAGAGTCAATTATATCAACGTCAGATAAGGAATATTCGTCGAATATAATACAAAACGCCTAATTTGAAAAACGTCACCTATTTGCCAAAAATCATTTAAGTAAATGTCATTTTAAAATCGGTCGTTTTATACTAAATTTATTTGTTTCTTACGTTTACGCGAATTGTTGAACTCATTAAAACACAATTTTACGGATTACTTCGCGATTTATTTACATTTTATTTTAAACCTGACGTTTCGAACACTTTACAGCGATCGTGGTCACAGGGAGACTAAGGTATTATTTGTCATTACAAAGTTTTGAAAAATTTTAACTACCGTCACTCAATAATATTAATTTACGTTCCTATTTATGCAGAAAGAGCTAACCGTGTCTTGAGATCTTGCAGTGCTAGGTGTTGCTTTGGTTTTTGCTAGAATAGGATCCCATGCCGGTGGAACTTTCCAACCATCTTCTCTATTGAAATTTGGATGTTTTCTAATTTCAATGCCTTCACGTAGCATTCGAGGAATAAAACGCTATTCTTTTGCAAGTATTTTAGGTTGGTCAAAACGAATGAAGTGGTTGGGTTTGTCTAAGGCATGTTCACACACTGCAGATTTCATGTTCCGTCTATGTTTTACGTCAGCTATGTGTTCTTTTATCCGCACGCCTATACTTCGCTTTGTTTGCCCGATGTAGGAGAGGCCACAGTTGTCAATTTATCAAAACAAATTTTGGATGAACCTGCCGTTGAGATTTTAAGTAAAGGTCTTAATTTTGCTGTAACACCGCGTAAAATACCGTATGAGGAGATTATTTGCAGCGTAGAAGATTGCTTAGTAAAGAATAACATGAAGAAAGAGGACGCGGAAGCATTACGACAAGACATATCGTCTATCCTACGACATTGCAAAGTCCCGAAGTCGAATCTTTCTCGTGAACAATATCTAGCTTTAAAAAACCTAAAATCTAGACCAGATCTAACAATCGTACGCGCAGATAAAGGTAACGCTACGGTCGTAATGGATACATCGGATTATAAACTTAAAATGTCGCAGTTGCTGTCGGACGAATCTACCTACAAACGCGTGAAAGTAGATCAAACAAACAAAATCCTGAAGAAAACCAGCGACTTAGTACGAAAACACAGTGACAGTTTAAGTCTAGATTTTTAACAGTTAGTACCTACGTGTGCAAAACCACCGAAATTGTATGGGTTGCCAAAAATTCATAAGACTAATATCCCGCTACGTCCCATTGTGAGTCAAATTGATACCCCAACCTTCAGATTGGCTCAGCATTTAGCTAAAACATTATCAAAGCTAAGGGGAGAAACAACGGCGTATGTGAAGGATTCCTACCATTTCATCAGCGAAATTAAGAACTTACAATTAGCAGATGATGAAACTATGGTTAGTTTTGATGTACAGTCCCTATTCACAAGCTTACCAGTACAGGACTGCATTAAAATTACTAAAAGGAAGCTGGTTCAACTCGACATGCCAATAGAATATGCGGAACTATTGGAACATTGCCTTACATCTGGCTATTTACTGTGGGATAATGAGTTCTATCTGCAAACCGATGGTGTAGCAATGGGCTCTCCGGTATCCCCAGTTGTTGCTGATATATTCATGGAGGATTTTGAGGATCGAGCTTTGAGCACATCACCTATATCACCAAGGTTTTATAAGCGGTATGTAGATGACACTTTCACAATTTTACCCACCAATAGTGTTTCTGCTTTTCTTAATCATCTTAATTCAATACATCCAAAAATTAAATTTACTATGGAAATTGAGGCAGACAGTAAACTAGTTTTCTTAGATATTTTACTAACTAGGAATTCGGATCATACCCTTAGCCACACAGTCTTTAGAAAAGCCACCCATACCGATAAATATCTCAATGGTGCGTCTCACCATCATCCTTCACAGTTGGCTACCGTGGGCAAAACTTTGTTTCAGAGAGCGAGGGGCATCTGTGACGACCGACACCTAGCTGCTGAGCTTCAGCATGTAAGGAAGGTACTACGGGACAACCAGCTTCCAGTACCACGTCGTTGCAGACCCCGTGCCAAGCCTACGACAGTTGAACGCCAACCTGCAGTACTACCATACATAAAGGGAGTCACTGACAAGATTGGGAATATCTTGAAGCGTGCTTCAATCAAAACTTACTTCAAGCCGCAAAAGAAGATTAACCAATTCCTACCACCTGTCAAGTGCAACATACCTCTTCAAGATGCAGGGGTGTACAAGCTGGAGTGTGACTGTGGCCTCTCCTACATCGGGCAAACAAAGCGAAGTATAGGCGTGCGGATAAAAGAACACATAGCTGACGTAAAACATAGACGGAACATGAAATCTGCAGTGTGTGAACATGCCTTAGACAAACCCAACCACTTCATTCGTTTTGACCAACCTAAAATACTTGCAAAAGAATGGCGTTTTATTCCTCGAATGCTACGTGAAGCCATTGAAATTAGAAAACATCCAAATTTCAATAGAGAAGATGGTTGGAAAGTTCCACCGGCATGGGATCCTATTCTAGCAAAAACCAAAGCAACACCTAGCACTGCAAGATCTCAAGACACGGTTAGCTCTTTCTGCATAAATAGGAACGTAAATTAATATTATTGAGTGACGGTAGTTAAAATTTTTCAAAACTTTGTAATGACAAATAATACCTTAGTCTCCCTGTGACCACGATCGCTGTAAAGTGTTCGAAACGTCAGGTTTAAAATAAAATGTAAATAAATCGCGACGTAATCCGTAAAATTGTGTTTTAATGAATACTTAATTTAGTCGAATAAGTCTTATCCGACGGTAAAATTGACTCTAAGACTAAGAATTTAAATTTTAGGCGGTTACGCACTACCTTCCGTCCGTTCCCAACTGTAGTCCGTCCTCTTATCTGAAACCTCGCCTGCGGGATACAGCGGTTCGGGGTTAGACGAGAACAGAACAGAAATTATTATACCACCGAATTTAGGAGCCGAGAAACCGGAATGAGGATTGAATCCACGATATCCAGAAATATTATCACCGAATTTGGATTTTTTTTCTTCCGAACCTAGAAACGTTATTACCGAATTATAAAAATTGTTGTCCCGAATTGATAAGTACAGTATTTTAATAGGAAAAATTACAAAAATATACAAAAATTCTAAAATTAACTCCACCATTTTTAAACCATTACAATTATTTTATGGAAAATCAAGAAAAAACTGTAACTTTTTAGTAGACTCTTTCTTCAGCTAGCCAACAGTATTTATAGGGATCGTTCATGTTTTTTACCAAAACTGTAGTAAGCCATTTTAATTTAAGTGGTTAAGCAAAGCCAACAGAAAAAACGGCGTCTCTGACGTAGTTTGAACATTAGTTTCAAAATCTAAATAATTATACAAAACTTCCTGTGTGTAGTAGGATTGAGGCTCTATCAAATATTTAGGACCAGTTCAAACTGTTCTAAGATGATTAATTAAACGGTTGAAACTAAGTATAAGTACTGTTTCCACTTCAAGGCTTTTGAGGACGTATTCCCTCGAGGTATCATCTTGTATGCCTTCAGCCTTCGTTTTCAGTTACTGTATCAAATTTATATATTTGTTTCATATGTTTACGCGAATAGGGTCGAACTCATTAAAACACAATTTTACGGATTACTTCGCGATTTATTTAAAACCCGATGTTTCGAACACTTTACAGCGTTAGTGTTCACAGGAAGACTAGGGTATCGTCTTGTATGCCTTCAGCCTTCTTTTTCAGTTACTGTATCAAATTTATATATTTGTTTCATAAGTTTACGCGAATAGGGTCGAACTCATTAAAACACAATTTTACGGATTACTTCGCGATTTATTTAAAACCCGATGTTTCGAACACTTTACAGCGTTGGTGTTCACAGGAAGACTAGGGTATTATTTGTCATTATAAAGTTTTGAAAAATTTAACTACTGTTTTATTCCGTAAAATTGTATTAGTTGAGCTCAAAATATATTAGAAATAGAAAATATATTACTAAATAATAAAATTTACGAGTATATTTGAGCTTACTCTAGTTCGTGAGACGAAAGGATCGCATTTTGATCAAATCATTTAGGTATTTTTGAGTATATTAATTCTTAATTAGCTTAATTTCTAATAACCTAAAGCGTCACAGAAAATGACATGTGACTACACATGTCATTTTCTGTGACGCTATATTGCAGAATAAATATAAAATAAAGTAAATACTCAGTTCAACATCTTAAATAATTTATTAGATACGGCAGCTACAGAACACTACCTTTAGGCATGACCCAACAAGAAGTTGGCCAGTTTTTTAGGATTCTTTTCCCAAAAAAAGGCTGTCTTGAAATGTAACAACAATTTTATATGTATTAAAGGGAAAAAGAAAGCTTATAAAAAAACGAAATGGTAGGAATTCGTAATGTTTGGTTTTATTTGATTACGAAAATGAAGGACAATTTTAATAATTTTTGTTGCCCCGTCTTTAGGGACTTCAAATTGGGATAAGCGGCTTTCTGAGAAAAAAGTAAAGCAATGTTGTCATTTCAATTTGGATATTTTTGTTAAAATGGCAACGCGTTAGAAGTCCAATTCAAAACTTATATTTTTATTTATTTCATACTCAAGTCTTAGGTTTAATATAACTGTGACATTACATAGAAGCTTAAAATAATTGTACGATTGATACATACAACACCACGTATATAAAGGACATTTATTTAGCAGGTTTTCGATAGAACATATCTAAGATCCACGAAAACCTGCTTTTACGTAAAAGAAACCGCATCCAAATTCGTTCATTTCATTCGTTTCAGAGCTACAGTGCCACAGACAGGCAGGCAGACATAGAGTTTAAACTTATAACACCCCTCTTTTTCCGTCGGGGGTCAAAAAGAGCTGCTCAATACAGGGCTACTTTTCAACCAGGTGCCTCTAATTAGGATCCACGAAATATTAAAAAACGACCATAACCAAACTATTCTTAATCAGCATAATTTTTAAATACCATCTATTTTGTAATATCCAAAAATAATGTTCAAAAAAGAGACAACGTTACTTTCATGCCGTAATGACTTAATGTATTGCGCTTTTTATTTGACGTTACGCAGATATATTTTTCTACAAACGAGTTAATTACTACACGCGTACTATTTTTCACAGAGGATTAAAATTTGTAGTAATTCAATGTAAACAATAATGTTTTTCGTATCATACATCAATCCAGTTACTTATTCTAAGTCGCTCCTGAAAGTTTGTCACTTGACTGAAGAGTAACCCTGTATAAATAACGTCGAACATGATAGTCTCAATTCACGTCAGAAATAAATATTGCTGCTGACATCACTTTCTACACCATTCGTCGTCAAAAAACCTTCAGAAAACCTTTTGTTACTTTAAGGCGTACTTAATATAATCCCTTTCCTTCTCGTTTGAGGCACGAAGTTGTCGTATTTCGATGTAGACAGGTATGGATATTTGCTTTTTAGAGACCAGCGTTTTAATATTTAACTGAAAACTTTCACTTATAAGAGATTCTAGATCCTACAAATGACTAATACAACATGGTGTCGGCTGGCAGCCTACCTCGGAACTACTCCGGAACACGACTCCCTGCGGCCAGGAGTCCTCCTTCATGAAAGTCGCTAGATGGTGGGTGGGTGCTCTCACCACCAACGAACTAAAATTCTCCTTGTGGCGAGATTCCAACTGTTAAACCTTCAGGGTGAAGTTGGACTTCTTTCGTACATAGTCTACGACCTCCTCGACTTTAGACCAATGCAAGCAGGACACATTTCGGGACGCATTGCATGGTCGGGTCCGGTCGGTGCGTCACATTATTAGTAATCAAAGGAAACTTGAAAACCTGTTGATTTTCATACAATATCTAAAGGTATGATCTAAAGGTAGATTTCTGAGAAATGCAGCCTGCGACTGCGGCTTGACGGAGCTTGGAGCCGCGCGGCTATCATGTAACTATGGGAGTGTATGGAACCTCTAACGTGATGCGTCAGGGCATTTTTTAAATTTCTACAAACCGCATTGATCCTACCTTAAGATATGACCCAATCATCAGCAGCATCAAGACTAAGGCTATACTCTCTAACGTTGTTTGTCCTAATTTTCGGCCTATCAGGCGTCGCTCGCATTGTCTTGCTGGCATGAATGACAGGGACAACACTCGGAACCAATACTGAACAAGTGACGTTCGCTCTTGACAGTTTCTCTAACAAAGGGCCCGTTCGATTGACACGTAAGCCGCTTACAAATATGCCGCAAATTGAACGTCTGAACATATCAAGGTACGTCACCTGAGGCGCCTTTATCAGGACTCGAGAAGTATTTGACAGTTTAAGGCCATGATGATATTTTGTCGTTATAAACTTTTGTTTGTGACATTTACTTTTTAAAGGAAAAGCGTTCTCTAAGGTTTTGTGCGCGCAAATGTCAGATTTCCTGTGTATTAGTTACCGCCCCTTTTGATTCTTTAGATAATGATTTCTGGGATATAAACACTATTCTATATAATAATAATACGGCTTCCCAAGGCACGGGGTTGTCAACAACTCCTGGTTAAGTGGTACCGCTATTTACCTACACACTGTTTTACACTGACCAGGGGCCCGATTCTCAGGCCTTCGATATTACGATATTTATCGAAAAAAAAACAAGGCGGATACCACAAAATTTAGGTTTTACGTATTCTCGAAGTCGAAATAATTTTAAGTTAAGCTGATACATGCGGGTACATTCCCCAAGTATTGATGAAATCGAACGCCGGCTCACTGGCGTAGCAAGCACTTACAAAAATTCGTCGGCTGACTAACGTCCTCGTAGCTTAGTTGGTAAGAGCACTCGCCCTGATAGCGAAGGGACGTGGGTTCGAGTCCCACCGGATGACACAGTCGATTAATTTTTGTGAGCGAAATTCAACTTGATTTCGTATTCTCGAAGTATGAACATGTCGGATACTTATCACCCTCGTGTTGGTAATTTGAGAAAAAGTAGTTAAATATAGAGCTGATACTAGTATCAAGGCTTGCACAATGTGACCTATATGAATTCCACATGCAAAGCTTGAATGCACAAATGCACTCTCTAAGATGCATTCTCCGCATTAATCGCTTTAATTAATGGTACAAGCGTCAGCTCACCAGACCGTATGTTTTTGTTGCAAAATAACCTCTATTACGCTTGCATAAGAGGCTGCAGTATCCAGCTTGATTGTGATCCGTACCACATTCCCGGAACATTCTCGATGCAATCTCTAGCACGTTTTGTCTTGTAAAGACGAGATACCACAACGTTATTAGCCTATAGTTGGTTGTGGTAGGTTAAGTCTTAGAGTTATTGAGTAGTAATGGTTAGAGTAATGTATCAAAGGAGTAATAATGTTTCAATACCGAGAAATATACCGGTCGTTGTGGAAAACCATGATGGGGGAGGATATGTTTAGCAGTAGACGTCCTATGGCTTATATGATGAGGACAGAAAAATATTAACTACAAGCTGACTCCCGCGACTTCATCTGTGCAATTTCAAATGTTGAATTTTCTATAGAAACTTCCATCACCTTTTTCACCCCCATAGAAGTTGAATTCCGACAATCTTGAAATACGTCATTCTTAATATTAAAGGGAAAATGAAAGCTTATAAAAAAACGAAATGGTAGGAATTCGTAATGTTTGGTTTTATTTGATTACGAAAATGAAGGACAATTTTAATAATTTTTGCTGCCCCGTCTTTAGGGACTTCAAATTGGGATAAGCGGCTTTCTGAGAAAAAAGTAAAGCAATGTTGTCATTTCAATTTGGATATTTTTGTTGCAATGGCAACGCGTTAGAAGTCCAATTCAAAACTTATATTTTTATTTATTTCATACTCAAGTCTTAGGTTTAATATAACTGTGACATTACATAGAAGCTTAAAATAATTGTACGATTGATACATACAACACCACGTATATAAAGGACATTTATTTAGCAGGTTTTCGATAGAACATATCTAAGATCCACGAAAACCTGCTTTTACATAAAAGAAACCGCATCCAAATTCGTTCATTTCATTCGTTTCAGAGCTACAGTGCCACAGACAGGCAGGCAGACATAGAGTTTAAACTTATAACACCCCTCTTTTTCCGTCGGGGGTCAAAAAGAGCTGCTCAATACAGGGCTACTTTTCAACCAGGTGCCTCTAATTAGGATCCACGAAATATAAAATAACGACCATTACCAAACTATTCTTAATCAGCATAATTTTTAAATACCATCTATTTTGTAATATCCAAAAATAATGTTCAAAAAAGAGACAACGTTACTTTCATGCCGTAATGACTTAATGTATTGCGCTTTTTATTTGATCGTTACGCAGATATATTTTTCTACAAACGAGTTAATTACTACACGCGTACTATTTTTCACAGAGGATTAAAATTTGTAGTAATTAAATGTAAACAATAATGTTTTTCGTATCATACATCAATCCAGTTACTTATTCTAAGTCGCTCCTGAAAGTTTGTCACTTGACTGAAGAGTAACCCTGTATAAATAACGTCAAACATGATAGTCTCAATTCACGTCAGAAATAAATATTGCTGCTGACATCACTTTCTACACCATTCGTCGTCAAAAAACCTTCAGAAAACCTTTTGTTACTTTAAGGCGTACTTAATATAATCCCTTTCCTTCTCGTTTGAGGCACGAAGTTGTCGTATTTCGATGTAGACAGGTATGGATATTTGCTATTTAGAGACCAGCGTTTTAATATTTAACTGAAAACTTTCACTTATAAGAGATTCTAGGTCCTACAAATGACTAATACAACATGGTGTTGGCTGGCAGCCTACCTCGGAACTTCCGGAATACGACTCCCTGCGGCTAGGAGTCCTCCTTCATGAAAGTCGCTAAATGGTGGGTGGGTGCTCTCACCACCAACGAACTAAAATTCTCCTTGTGGCGAGATTCCAACTGTTAAACCTTCAGGGTGAAGTTGGACTTCTTTCGTACATAGTCTACGACCTCCTCGACTTTAGACCAATGCAAGCAGGACACATTTCGGGACGCATTGCATGGTCGGGTCCGGTCGGTGTGTCACATTATTAGTAGTCAAAGGAAACTTGAAAACCTGTTGATTTTCATACAATATCTAAAGGTATGATCAAAAGGTAGATTTCTGAGAAATGCAGCCTGCGACTGCGGCTTGACGGAGCTTGGAGCCGCGCGGCTATCATGTAACTATGGGAGTGTATGGAACCCCTAACGTGATGCGTCAGGGCATTTTTTAAATTCCTACAAACCGCATTGATCCTACCTTAAGATATGACCCAATCATCAGCAGCATCAAGACTAAGGCTATACTCTCTAACGTTGTTTGTCCTAATTTTCGGCCTATCAGGCGTCCGCTCGCATTGTCTTGCTGGCATGAATGACAGGGACAACACTCGGAACCAATACTGAACAAGTGACGTTCGCTCTTGACAGTTTCTCTAACAAAGGGCCCGTTCGATTGACACGTAAGCCGCTTACAAATATGCCGCAAATTGAACGTCTGAACATATCAAGGTACGTCACCTGAGGCGCCTTTATCAGGACTCGAGAAGTATTTGACAGTTTAAGGCCATGATGGTATTTTGTCGTTATAAACTTTTGTTTGTGACATTTACTTTTTTAAGGAAAAGCGTTCTTTAAGGTTTTGTGCGCGCAAATGTCAGATTTCCTGTGTATTAGTTACCGCCCCTTTTGATTCTTTAGATAATGATTTCTGGGATATAAACACTATTCTATATAATAATAATACGGCTTCCCAAGGCACGGGGTTGTCAACAACTCCTGGTTAAGTGGTACCGCTATTTACCTACACACTGTTTTACACTGACCAGGCCCGATTCTCAGGCCTTCTATATTACGATATTTATCGAAAAAAAAAACAAGGCGGATACCACAAAATTAAGGTTTTACGTATTCTCGAAGTCGAAATAATTATAAGTTAAGCTGATACATGCGGGTACATTCCCCAAGTATTGATGAAATCGAACGCCGGCTAACTGGCGTAGCAAGCACTTACAAAAATTCGTCGGCTGACTAACGTCCTCCGTAGCTTAGTTGGTAAGAGCACTCGCCCTGATAGCGAAGGGACGTGGGTTCGAGTCCCACCGGATGACACAGTCGATTAATTTTTGTGAGCGAAATTCAACTTGATTTCGTATTCTCGAAGTATGAACATGTCGGATACTTATCACCCTCGTGTTGGTAATTTGAGAAAAAGTAGTTAAATATAGAGCTGATACTAGTATCAAGGCTTGCACAATGTGACCTATATGAATTCCACATGCAAAGCTTGAATGCACAAATGCACTCTCTAAGATGCATTCTCCGCATTAATCGCTTTAATTAATGGTACAAGCGTCAGCTCACCAGACCGTATGTTTTTGTTGCAAAATAACCTCTATTACGCTTGCATAAGAGGCTGCAGTATCCAGCTTGATTGTGATCCGTACCACATTCCCGGAATATTCTCGATGCAATCTCTAGCACGTTTTGTCTTGTAAAGACGAGATACCACAACGTTATTACCCTATAGTTGGTTGTGGTAGGTTGAGTCTTAGAGTTATTGAGTAGTAATGGTTAGAGAAATGTATCAAAGGAGTAATAATGTTTCAATACCGAGAAATATACCGGTCGTTGTGGAAAACCATGATGGGGGAGGATATGTTTAGCAGTAGACGTCCTATGGCTTATATGATGAGGACAGAAAAATATTAACTACAAGCTGACTCCCACGACTTCATCTGTGCAATTTCAAATGTTGAATTTTCCTTAGAAAGTTCCATCACCTTTTTCACCCCCATAGAAGTTGAATTCCGACAATCTTGAAATACGTCATTCTTAATATTAAAGGGAAAATGAAAGCTTATAAAAAAACGAAATGGTAGGAATTCGTAATGTTTGGTTTTATTTGATTACGAAAATCAAGGACAATTTTAATAATTTTTGCTGCCCCATCTTTAGGGACTTCAAATTGGGATAAGCGGCTTTCTGAAAAAAAAGTAAAGCAATGTTGTCATTTCAATTTGGATATTTTTGTTGAAATGGCAACGCGTTAGAAGTCCAATTCAAAACTTATATTTTTATTTATTTCATACTCAAGTCTTAGGTTTAATATAACTGTGACATTACATAGAAGCTTAAAATAATTGTACAATTGATACATACAACACCACGTATATAAAGGACATTTATTTAGCAGGTTTTCGATAGAACATATCTAAGATCCACGAAAACCTGCTTTTACATAAAAGAAACCGCATCCAAATTCGTTCATTCGTTGAATTTTCAATAGAAACTTCCATCACCTTTTTCACCCCCATAGAAGTTGAATTCCGACAATCTTGAAATACGTCATTCTTAATATTCTTGGTGTGGTTAAGTGCCTGCGCCAGCGTCGAAGCAAAGTAATTAAAATTTTTAAGGATTCCGTACCCAAACAGGACCCTATTACTAAGACTTCACTGTCTGTATGTCTGTCATCAGTCTGTATCTCATGAACCGTGATAGCTAGACAGTTGAAATTTTCACAGATTGTCTTTTTCTGTTGTTACTTTAACAAGAAATGTAACAAATAAAACCAGAATAAAATTTATAGTTGAGGGGGGCTCTCATAAAACAAATATGCTTTTTTGCTAACTAAAAGAAAGGTTATAGTATATAGTATCTATAGTATTAAATGTATAGATAATGGTAGCTAACACTTTGTGCGCGAGTACAACACTTGACTGTTTTTTTTATTTAATAATAGAAAAACCAGCCAAGTGCAAGTTGTTTTCGCAAAGTAAGACCTGATTCTATCAATAAGATTTTTATGTATTTGTACCGTTATTCTCAGTGTTTGTATCTTCTTAACAAAGGCATGCCTTCTGCACTTTCCTATTTTATATCGATCTACTCAACCGTGAAAAGGATCGGTTATTCGCAAACCAATGTAATAAAAGGGACTTACCAAAATTGCTTCGGGTGTTCTAGGAGGATGCTTCGTGGAGGTGTTCGTTTGATATTCACAATATACTTGATCGTGTTAAAACCTGCCCCCTAACCACAGAATAAGTACTAGTACAACGTACAGAAGTTTGGCTTCGCAATGAAATTAAAAGAAATATCTACTCAATGTCGTCAACGATATGGTGTACTTTATTTCGCCTTAGGGTCAAAGCAAATTTTCTTTTAGACACCTACAGAAATCTATTGCAAGATAATTTCATTCTTATAACTCTGGAATATGATTCATAATGCACTAAGCCTATTAAGTGACTATACTATCATGCGACGCGATAGGGTTGATCGCTGTAAGAAACTTGTAACGCCATCTAGCGCACCTTTCTAGCACTTTATTCACGCTCGTCTAGTCAGCAACGCCATGCCGCGCGCCGCCGGTAAATAAAATGTCGCTGCTCGCTCGCGACACCCAACTTGATTAGCCCACCAAGATGGGTCGCCGCGCCTAGGTATGTTTTTGATACCTACGCGGGGAGTTACACATGCCTGCAACAATCCCCGTAATCGACAGATCGGAAACGGTTATCAGCTCAGGATCAGTTAACCTTATCTATCACCTTGTAATAAGACCTTCAGTTTTTGATATTTAATCAAGAATTATCTAAGCCAGGCAAATTTATTCAATAGTATGGGGACTGATCTGTATACGAGTATACATATTTGGCTATCAATAATAAAAATCCGGACAAGAGCGAGTCGGACTCACGCACTGAGGGTTCCGTACACTGGGCCGCACGTCAGACTACCCTACATTGATATTGAGACCGACTCTGTTCCCTACGTAATATAAGCTATTTTGGTAGTTCAAATGGGTACCTAACCAGCTGAACGCTACTGACTGTACATACCAAACTTTCTATCGCAACAAAAGGTTCTATTTTATGACGACTTTGCGGTTTACGGATTTTTCCCTTTGCTTGCGCTTATGGCAATTTTTTCTTGTTTTCAAATGCATAGCTTCATAATAAAAATTAAAATCCACGTATGCTAATTAGAATATCTTTTACCAGGAATAAGAAAGTAATATGAAGGAAAAGAGATTTGCACTTTGAAGTTAAATTAATTCTAAGGAAAAGTTGTAAGTCGCCTGCACTTGCTGAAATTGAAGGTAGTTAAAGTAAATCCTAGAAAAACTAGATGTCAGCGACCTGGCTAGCGTGCCTTAGAAAGTAACTCAATCTTGAAGTTTCAGTTAGAATCATCGATTACATGAAGCAATTTTTATTCTAACAGGCAAAAATAAATATTTGTCAATAACCTAATCAATACATTTATAAAGGAAAAAAACATACGTGGTTTGAACAAGCGTTCACCGTTAAAAATGGTTACCATGTCATTAAATTATCATTTTTTAACCAACTTCAAAAAAGGAGGAGGTCCGATTTGAAAAAAAAAAATGTTTACCTAGAGGCTATACCTTCTTTGGCCCAGTCGAGATCCGATGATGGGATCTTGGTGTAATCGAGGGAAACCCTCAAATTTTGAAGGCACGTATAGTGTTTTCGTACTAGTATCTTAATGTTGACATGTTGTTACGT
Source organism: Pyrausta nigrata (assembly GCA_949316185.1). Classification (NCBI taxonomy): domain Eukaryota; kingdom Metazoa; phylum Arthropoda; class Insecta; order Lepidoptera; family Crambidae; genus Pyrausta; species Pyrausta nigrata. Next base: position 13,770,413 of record OX438952.1, read on the forward strand.
CTGATAGTCATTATGTGGAGTTGAGCTGATGGTGGAACTCCATAATAGTCATAAAGTCATAAAAGTCATTTATTTATGTATGTAGGCCCACAGGGGGCACTTATACACGTCCCAACATATTATTTTTAAGCCCTACCAAACTCCTTAAAAATTAGGAGTTTAGTAATTAAAACACCAGATGTTTTGTCAGGTACTGTATATGATGCTAACAAAACAAAGTCAAAGGCGCAGCTCCCTCCTTATTAAATGACCTCATAATGCGTACATAATATTTTATTAAGAACTAGGGACATTTTTTCGTACCTATGTAATGTATGAGTAAATAACAAAGAAAGTGACAAAAAACACATGTTGAAAACGGTTGATGCAATGAATACATTAGGGAACACAAATTCGTTAAATGTGTTGGAATGTCATGGACAAAATTAAGTTGTTGCATTGATTTATTATATATATAATAAATCAATGAGTCGTTGTCAACAAAAAGTTGCGGCTTTGAATCGCAACGTGAGCGTTGTGAGCGACACCTCGGCTTCAAAATTGCAATTTTAACCCATAGACTTTGTTTTTAACCGACTTTAAAAAGGAGGAGGTTCTGTGTTCGACAATTCATCAACATCCCACTAACAGTTTTGAGACGTAGATTTGAGACAAATAAAACACAACAAAGCTAAAGCTAAGAACTCGCTAATGCAACGTATCGTGTGAAAATGCATTCTTTTAGAGGGATAAGTTTTAGTTTCAATGTATAATAATATATATTTAAACGTATGTAAGTATGTCTATCCGTTAGCCAAAGCACAAGCTTACGCTTAGTTTGGGGCTAGGTAATTGATGTTTGTTGAAACAATTTACTATTGTTACTTAATATGAGTTCACCGATACCCAGGGTTATTGCTCCTCCAATAGCTTCACCCTAAAGATTATATGTGAATACTGTAAATGCTCGAAACCGATCGACGATACCATAGATCAATTTGTCACAATTTATACCAGTAATCCTTAGGTAATTATTATAAACGATAGCAAGACACTCCCAGCTAATACTCACATCAAATCGGGCAGTCCTTTTACGATTAAAATTGCTACCTACATCAAATAATCCCATTGGTTTCCGCTTTATAACGAAATCTCCCGAATCAGCGGCCCGAAAAAAATGTATAAAAATTCATAACCCAGGGCACGCCGAATTTTGTAGAAATTGGTTTTCGTTTTGAAAGTTTTTGACAAATGTTATTTGCGCACGGTGGAGCGTGGTTGTATTCAAATTTTTCTGTTTGTAAACAGTAGAACTATAACAGTTTTCGACGCAAACTCTCGAGGGGATGCTTGTTACAAAAAATATTTTCGGGAAATATTGGTGTGAATGTTACAGTCTTTTGAAAACACTTCGACTTGTAGTGAAGATATTACACCTTGCATATTGTTGAGGGATCCACATCTAGCTACTGCTCTCTTAATTTATTTCATACAATTATTCTCGATACCATTGCAGTTTATGTCCCGTTTTTATCACAATAGTAATACGGGAATTAGATTATTATTATTATCGACTGCCTCGTTAGTCTAGTGGTCAGCACGCTGGGTACTATCCACGAGGTCCCGGGTTCGAATCCCGGGTCAGGTCGAGAGTGTTTGGGATTCTTTGTCTTGAAATTACTCAGACACAGCTCCGGAGTCAGGAAGTTGGTGGTGTTAACATCGGAAAGCACGTTAAGCCGTTGGTCCTGCGCCTGATCTCTCTACGGTCATGTCGGACTGCCGTCTCATCGACCTATGAGAGTGTGCTCTTGTGCACTATAATATGTCCTGCGCAGTTAGCTAATCTCTGTTGAGATAGGCCGCCGAAGTCGAAATTCGGCTAGTAGGACACTATTATTAATACGGGAATTCATGCAATGACCTATCTAAGTATTTTCTTTTTATTCCGACGTTTCGGCCCAATGAGGGTTTTCTGACAGCTCATAATTTTAGTTTTATTATATGTTGATGGATGGCACTGTTCATCTTAGTTATAAAAATATTGCGTCGAAATCATTGAGCATAAAACAAAAACAAATTATTGTAATATTATGTGGTCAGATATGTAGTGGAAGTACTTAAGTTGAAAATTAAGCAAGTTTCAAAATGCAGTTAAAAATATTGAACAAAGCCGGGCCCAGATTGCGTCTTTGTAGTTTATATTTAAAAAATCTTGTATTGAATTATAATTGCACTGGTATTTTTGAAATAATCCAACGAATAGGGGTTTAAAAGTAACACTTAAATAGTTGCAATTTGTATGTCGAATCGATAACAAGTTTACGCAAATTAATGCAGTTCCGGTGTAGTTTTCCGAAATGAGGCAAAATCGAAATTAACGTGCTCACACAGGTTAGAAGTAAAGGAACTGAATTTGTAAACGATTTAGCGCAAGCCAAAATCGATATTGATTCAACTCGGAACAGAGCGATAAGTCAGTCAAGCAAAGCATTATTAAATTATTTTATAAAATTAAGACTAATATATAAGTAAGCTACGTGTTGCCAAGAAACACTAAGACTAAGACAGGACTCTTTGTGTGTGATCCTTAGTGTCTTTACAAATCTGTAATAGCGTCATGTCACGGCGCTGCATAAACTGTTCTTTAGTAGTCCCACGCCAACAACGAACGCATTCATTGGACGAGCTCTCCAATGCAATGCTTAATGTTTAAGCTCATGGATTGCACCGGGTTCAGTAAGTATTAAATTACTTTAGTACAATATAATAATTTCCTTCTGAATGTATCAAAAGTAAAATACTTATATTTTAAACATTTTTTTTTTCTAACAAAACCTATGGTTTTTTGTAACAGGTAATGGATGGGGATATTATATGCCTTGAATGTTTTTCATTAATTCAAGCTAATGAAACTCTTGAAGAAATACCTTCACTCCAATATGGACCTGGTGTCCAAGTTTATTTTGGCTGTGGTTCTTCAATATTAAGATCTCGCTCATACAGAGTATCACCTGACTGTCAAGAAAGAGCTATTATCATTGGATGGGTTCCAATTCAACATGTACTTTTAATATATTTATAACAGACTTATGCCCTGTTTCACAATGTACGGATAAGTTCTGTATAAGCTATATTCTCTTATATGAAGGGTAAACACAATTTTTGTGTTTAACCATTGACATATTGATAGCGCTATATATCACATTATTCCATACACTTTTATCCTCTATATATTTTATCTGTTATATAGCTATCATAACACTATCCGTACATTGTGAAACGGGCGCTTAGTAATTTAAAATAAAATTATGTTTTGGTAAGGCTTTAAAAATATTTTTATATTTAAGTGTTCCATACAATATGTAGTAATTAGTTTTAGTTTCTGTTAAACCTTTTGACGACCTCCAAAGTGTATCCGAGAGGTGAGCATGCCGGAAATGGCGTCGCTTTCTCTGAGGATTCGGGTTCGATTCCCGGTCGGGCCAATGTAGAAAACGAACTTTTCTATATTGTCTGGGTGTTGTGGTATCGTCGTTGTTACTGATTTCTATAACCCAAGTGCTTTAGCTACCTAAGGTACAGACCAATGTACCTATGTGATGTTGTCCAATATTTATTTATTTATTAAATAAATATTTTTATAGTTTGTCAACTCAAACATAATATTACATTGCAGGTTGCAAGATTAGAAACAGTTTGTGCTGCCTGTTGGCGATCAGCTAACATAGAAGTACAAAGACAACGACGCAACATAATGACAGTGGTTTGGTACCTGACTTGGGGTCGCTTTAATGACATCACGGCTCCTGCTCCATTTTTAGATATTTTTTCAATGAGGATATCGTCGCCGTAGAACGAAAAGTCACCAAGTAGGTCGAAACGCGTTTTGAGTTATTAAGGTTTAAAGTTTTATAACACAAAAAAAAACCTATCTTGGATTTGACATGAGATTATTCAAATTTTATGGTTATGTATCTTAGAAAATAGATAAGGGCATAAGGCAATGTTATTATTTTTAATAAATTGCATATAATTACTGGAAAAATGACAAAAAACTTAGTTAGTTAATTTTCGCCCTCAAATCTTGAACCAATATTTTTGGTTATAGAGTTTTAGTGACTTTTTACCCTGTGTCTAGGACCATTGTTAAAAGAATAACTCAAGTTAGGTAGAATAATACTTTTATTAGGAAGTTCAATAGACCTTTTAATGAATATCTACTCTCTAATTTACACTGGTTTTTAGTTCACAAAGAAAAGAAGAAAACAAATGCTTTATTAATTTTGGTTAGTTAAAAAAACAAAATGAAATATTTATAACCAAAAATATTTAAAGGTAAGTCATCTTAAATTAATCCGACTCTTCACTTATATCATTGACACCAGGTTCCAATGCCCTGTCTTGAACGTCATTGATGGTCGGTAGACACTCATACCATGAGTGTAGTTCTTGGGGTATATAAGTCATCAAGAATAATTTATTCAATTAAGGACAGAAAATGCCACTTATGAATGTCAAAAATTTAAAAATCAGTAATATTGGCCCCTAGGAGGTCCGGACATGTCTCCTTATCTTTTCGGCCCTACAAGTGCTTCGAGACAAGACACAGACAATCAGGTAAGTGTTGAGAAGAAGCACCGGAACAAACTCAGTCACCACTAGCTACCATAAAAAAGTGAAAAAAGTTACAATAAAAAGGTAGGTACATCAGTTTGGTGCAGGCTGGACTGTCCATACATTTTCGTCATCAAGATAGTCTTGAATTTTATAATACCCTTAAGACATGAGGGTAGTTTTGACATGCGACTTAAACCAAATAATAGGTAGTTCAACAACATTGTGTGGTATATTGTTAAAAAATTTAATGCTTTTTCCCAAAAATTAATTAATTGTTTTGGTCAATCTAAAGTCTGGAACGACAAGTTTGTTTTTATTTCTTGTATTGTAAGAATGAATATCACTTTTTTTCGTGAGAAGATCTAAGTTTTTGAGGCCACAGTAAGTATATTAATTTCTTATCAGAGTTCTTTCAGGAATTCGCGCGGGCTCAGTTTGTAAATGGTACGAATGGCTCTTTTCTGTAAGATAAAGATGGTATTGATGTCCGCAGCAGAACCCCACAAGAGAAGACCATAAGACAATACTGTGAAAATAACTAAAATAAACAAGCCTTGCCGTTTAAACATCTGTAAGATGTCGTATTTTTCTAACCGCAAAGGCAGCTGAAGCAAGTCTCCTAGCCAGAGTGTTTGCCATTGCAACCTCGAATCCAATGTAATGCCCAATGGAAATCCTTAGTTGCTACTATGAGCTAAATTCCTTACGACCGAATCCCTCAAAGACTCAGTCTTGCGCTTTCCATCTGCGCAACCGTGAAGCGCAGCGGACACTTAACATCCGATGGAGGGATGTGCCGATTGCCCACTGCTCTACCCCAAAATACCTTGGCATTACCCTGGACAGAGTCCTGACCTTTAAACAACACTGCATTTACACCAAGCAGAAAGTGGGCACCCGTTACAACCTCCTGTGCCGCCTCACATTTTCCAAGTGAGGAGCATCGCCACAAGTCTTGTGGACGACAGGACTAGCCCTTTCCTTTTCAGCTGGTGAATACGCTAGCCCGGTCTAGAGCCGATCTGCACACGCGCGTCTGGTGAATACAGCACTAAATGATACATGCCGAATCATCACGGGCTGTCTGAAACCAACTCCAGTTGGTATGCTGTACCCGCTGGCTGGTGTTGCTCCCCCGGACGTCCGCAGGGACGTGGCTAGCTCCTTGAAGCGCCTAAAAAAAGAGACAGACGCTCGGCATCCCCTGCACCATCATATTCCTGTAGTCCAGCGACTGAAGAGTCGGCATAGCTTCATCAAAGAGGTGTCCCCCCTTGATGGTGACGTTAATCATGCTCGCTTAAGACTTTAGAAAGAGAGATACCCCAATACATCACACATTCCTCTGGCAGAGCAGCTCCCCCCTGGCCATGATCTACCTTGGCAAACTTGGAAGTCTTTAGTCTTTTTAGACTTCGGACACAAGTCGGCCGAAGCAAGGAGAACATGCACCGATGGGGTTACGCTGCGGACAGCGAATGTATGTGTGATGTCTCTCCCCAGACAATGGCACACCTACTGTCATGCCCTACGTGCCCCTACACCTGCACACGTGAGGACCTGTACAACGCTACTGATAATGCTTTGTTAGTGGCCGAGTATTGGTCCTCAAAAATATAACGCCAGTGTCGACACGACAAGAAGAAGAAGAATGTAATGCCCAGAAACACAGTGGAGTTAGATAGATCTATTTTCTCACCATTTAGTAAAATTTGTGTTACCTTTCTTCACGTTGGGCATGGTAAATTTAACATATTTGGTTTTTTTTATTATTGAGAAGCAAGTTGTTGCTTGTAAACCAATTTAACACCTCAGAGAGAGCCCTGTTTACATCGTCAAATATTTCTTCGCCTCTTTTTTGATTTGAAGATTTAAGAAGTATCATCAGCAAACAGAACAATCTCACAGGAGTCCTGGGAATAGAAAGGAAGGTCATTAATATAGATTGGAAATAGCAACGGTCCCAAAATTGAGCCCTGGGGCACTCCCATTTCAAGAGGGGCACCAGAGGAGTTAGTACCATTAACATTAACTGTTTGTAATCTGCCTGAGAGGTAAGATTTTAACAATTTTAATGCATTATTACACACCGTAATGCTCAAGCTTAATAATTTGTGTTTTGTGATCAACACAATCAAACGCCGTCGATAAATCACAAAATACACCTATCGCATGTTTATCCTCATAAGCATCTAAAATGTGTTTGACAAGTGCCACCCCAGCATCAGTTGTATTTCTAGCTTTAGAGAAACCAAACTGCTTCTTGTGCAGTAAATTGTTAAGTTTAAAATGGGAGAACAGTTGGTTAAATATGAGTTTTTCAAAAATTTTGCTAAATGCAGGTAGTATGGAAATCGGCCTAAAGTTACTCGGGTCACTTTTCTCTCCTGACTTAAATAAAGGTATAATCTTACTATATTTCATTAAATTTACTATGATCAATACATTCATTAAATATATGTGCTAAGTGATATGCTACGAGAGGTAAAATGGGTCTCAAAATGATACTATTTGCATGAAAACAAGATTTTTTAAACCCCCCAAAGGATTTCAAAAACCCCCAAATTTTGAGGGATTTCCCCCCCATCTGGCATCACTGTCACCAACGCCTGCTCCCAACGGCCAACGGACCCAGATATAAGAGCAAAACTAACCAAGTCGCGCGCGAAAATCACATATGTATCGTAGCTCTCCAAAGATATTGATTGAAATATTCACCAAAAGGTTTTAGCGAATATTCGATACAAATTTCGGTGGCTATGCTAAATGCTACACATTAGAATAGAACTGATTAAAAAAGCTTGATGATTTCTCGCGTTTAGATTATGTTCATGTAGATGACACCAATAATGTCGGTCGAGTAGTCATTAAGTTGACTTGGTTACTTTTCGCTTTCTGTATTTTATCGAACCAGTCATTCTGAAACTGATTAAGTAATTTAAGTTAATTTTGCCTTGGATTAAATCCTAGTTATGATTTATTTGTATAGAGAAAAGATAATTAAACCGACTTAAGCATAGAGTTGCAATCTAAGTCAATTTTGGCCAAATGTCGACTTGGTGATTTTTCGCTCTACGGCGACGATATATAATGTTATTAAATAGTTAGAATGTAAGACATACATAAATAAATACATTTTTTTAAACTAGGTATTTGTTTTACTTCTACTGTAATATACTTTGTAAAGTATAGCTTGGTTTTTGTGTCACTTGGATGGAGTTCTACATTGATCATAGTACTGTGAGTCCAACTTAAGAAATGTATATATGATAAGTTTAATAACATCTGTCACAAGAATTAAGCTCATTGACGATCGTCTGGTGTAATGGTTCACGTTCTGGACTACAATGCCAGGTGGTTATAAGTTCGGATCCTGCAAGAGGCAAACGGACGACAAAAAGTAGGCTTACAATGATGATGATGAAGAGGCAAATGTTTTTGTGATGAGCACAACAATGTGTACCCAAGCTATTCGCAATAGTACAAGCTTTGCATAGCTTGAGACAAGGTAATTGTTGTGATTATGGAAAGCATTTAAGTGCCTATATTATCTAATCCATTCTCATGTCTCAGTCATTCTCATCAATTCCTCTCGCTTATCTTCATCAGCTCTTGTACATGGTCATCATTTGGTATGCCTATAAACGACAGTTAGCTATAACAACTAGGTGAGGTGCATTAACTCTGCAATCACAAAACATAACCTCAAAATTCCTACTCTGCACGCGATTCCTCGTAAACCCCTGATTATTTTTCAAAAATATTTTTTGTGTGTATTTTTTCAAATATTTACATATTTTATCCGAACATTTTGTAAAGACGCATGCTAACGCAAAGTGGGCCCAGTTTCTAGAGAGTTTTGGTCAAAATTCTTTATAGAAAAACTAAATTGTTAAAAAATTACGCTTGAATCTCAAACATGCTAAACATAGACATTGTAAAGTAATAAACGTTAAACCCATCCTTTTTCTTAAAAAACAGGCCAAGTGCGAGTTGGACTCGCGCACGAAGGGTTCGGTACCATTAACTTGCAATATTAGACAGTATATGCAAAAAACACATTTGTATGGGAACTTTTAAATGTATATTTTTTATTTTGATTTAGTTATTCATTTTTAAAGTAAAATACAACATTATATTCTGTGAAAATTTTAAGCGTCTGCTTGTTGCAATTATCAATATCGAGCAAAACTGGCGTCTACCTGTTGTCGTTATTAAAAGCGAGCAAAAAACGCTAAAAAAAGTCATTGTTGTATGGGAGCCCCCCTTGAATATTTATTTTATTTTGTTTTTAGTATTTGTTGTTATAGCGGCAACAGAAATACATCATCTGTGAAAATTTTAACTGTCTGGCTCTCGCGGTTTATGAGATACAGCCTGGTGACAGACAGACAGCGGAGGCTTAGTAATAGGGTCCCGTTTTTACCCTTCGGGTACGGAACCCTAAAAAAATCTACCTGACGAAGGTTGTTTACCGCCATCTATCGGATTTTTAAGTACTGATCTTTGACTCTAGGTAAAAATAAAGTGATAGTGATAAACAATGTCCGATTTCTGTCTTTGCAAGCTTTGAGAAGTAATAATAAATAATACTAATGTCCTCCTAGCCGATTTTCGACCACGGCGGCCTATCTCAACAGAGTAATTACACAATAACATAAAATACAAAAAAAAACCCGACCACATGCGAGACGGACTCGCGCACAAAGAATTGCGAACCATTATCTTTACAACATTAGACACTACACTATATCAAAACTTTTTTTTAGTTTTAAAACGTCAAAAATCTGCATTTGTTGTGTTCAATATTTTATTTTAATTTAACAACAATATTTATTTATTACAATATTTTATTTTATTTTTAAGTAATATACAACTAAAAATTCCGTGAATATTTTAAACTAATTTATAATCATAGTTCTTAATGATTATAGAAATAATAAATAATAATAAATTGTTTCGACAAACACACCAATTACCTAGCCTCATACTAAGAGTGAGCTTGTGCTATGGTGACTAGGATAACGGATAGACATACTTAAATACTTTTGTAAACATCCATGACTTAGGTACAAATGCTCGTGCTCATCACACAAACATTTGCCCCTTGCGGGATTCGAACCCGCAACCGCCTGGTTTAGAAGTCAGTGGCGCGAACCACTGCACCAAGACGGTCGTCAAATAGAAATCCCGTAAAGCCAATATCCAAGTCTTAATTTGTTACTTAAGGTAAGATCCTGAAACTGATAAGAAATACTAACAGGTGATAACTTACATAAGTGCTAGAAAACGCGGGAAATAAGCGGGTAAGGTCAAATGGTCTCATATATTCGAAGATAAGGCCACCCGAACCTGTGATGTACGATAAATATACTATTTTCAGATAAATGTAAGGATTTCCGGTTTCCCTTTCCGCGGTGAAATGGATTCCGATTGAAGAATTAAATAGATTTTGCTTGAAAAAATCTGCAGTACAATGAAGAGATTATTGTTCGAAAATAATGTACGCCAAATAAATTGTTTCAAATAAAAGTATGTTTTTTTTTTTAATAACTGAAGTTTTTTAACAGTCTTAACATTAATAAAAATATAAAAGGCAAATTACTTAAGCTTGCGGGTATACCACAACTTAAAAATACAGTACTTCTGTCTACAATAATTTACAATTTAAAGTTTATGTTTAACTTTTGGATACGACTGTACAGATTAACAAAAATGTTTTAAATTGCTTTCGGTGCAAGTTATACTTGGGGAAAGATTGACCAAAGCCGGCAAAACGGTCTTAATAATATTTTAAAATGATATTGTACGATTTTGATGTGAAGAAAAATTATAAACTTTACTAGATTTATAGTTCTGTAACTATTACAATGATTTAAACCAGATGTTTCAAATTATAATGTTTGAATGAACAAATGCAATTTGTATGCAATCTAACAAATAAACACACAAAAATATTTATGAATTATAACACCCTGCAAATAATTGCAGCCACGTATTTCACCTTAAAATTGCCAAACCAACCCTATTTGTAAATAATTACCAAATCACCTTTTATTATTAACTGCACATCCCTAGCGTTAATTACGTCCACAATACGAGTGTTCTCATAACATTTTCCCCATTAAAGTCTGTGCCCACTACACCGTACCATATGATCGTGAACGTATCAGAGCCCGTAGACAAGATGCCATCTAAGTATTCTAAAGCGAAGTTCTCTATCGCTAGCAAAATGTATGAAACTGACATAAGCCATCGAAATATCACGTTACACTTGCTTATATGTTGTCGGCGATAGCAAAGTTCACAATAGAAAGATTGCATCTTGTCTAAGGGCCCAGGCATGGAAACGAAATACGCATGTTAAGGTCAATTGATAAGCAACTTGAGGACTTACAGTTCAAAGTGTGTAGTCCGTTGTTGGTGATAGAACGGTCTAGTGGGCATCAACCTTTAGGCGAATAACACACTGCCACGCACAGCGTAGCGCGTGTTATTATCTCAATTTGTATAGAAAACATGCACAGGCCACACTAAAAAACCCGGCCAAGTGCGGATCGAAATCGCGCACGTAGGGTTCCGTTCATTATCTACTTCATCTTAGTCACTTTAAAGAATTTATTCCAAGAATTGGGTATGGAAAAAATGTGGGTTTTTTTTTGCATTTTTTGCTCGATATTACTAATGGCAATAGGTAGACGCTTAAAATATTCACAGAATTTGAACATTTTATACTTACTTGAAAAATAAATATTTTAATTAGAATAAAAGATATTTAAGGGGGGCTCTCATACAAACGTATTTTTTTCTGTTTTTAAAATTAATAAAATGTTATAAATATAGTGTCTTATGTGTTATGTTGTATAGATTATGTATAGAACCCTTTGTGAGCGAGTCCGACTCGCACCGGTCGGTTTTTGTTACGGTACTTACGGTGTAGTGGACACAGATCTTTGAGTGTTCCGGGTTAATTATTTAGAAGCCAGTTTGACCCGGCCTAGTGCCTGAACTTTAATTATCTCGATTCAGGATCTCTAACGGTGCCCCAGTGTGTAATTGCTTACGAAGGGAATAGCGCAGGAATGTGCCTGTAAAGATCCCAATTTCTACTGTGTGCATAGTAAAAAAGTAATCAGATACATTTGAGCTGAAGTTGGCCAATCTAATTGCAGGTTTTATTTGGTCAGGGTGTAATAAAGAGACTATTTTTGGAACGAATGGGGTAGTTTTCTTCGCTCAGCATCTCTTAAGTATCTATTCTTTGGAACCTATTACTATTGTCTATTGCATCTACTCTTAAATGAATCACACAAGTATATGTAACGCCTTACCAAACAAATAAAAACATAAACAAATATGGCATAACTTCAACTGATAGTTAGATATCCATTTCGTTAAAAACGGTCGAAGTTTTGGATTTTAAGTCCCTCGAATATTGAATTTTTTCCGTAGCTGTCATGCGATATCTATAGATATACCTCATAATATCAATAATAGAGTATACGTCTTGATCGAAAGCATCTTTTTCTTACGTGTAAAATTGCGTCAAAATCAGCCAGTTTTGTCAACTTACCAGTCATTGGTTTATAACCACACAAGTTATGTGCAATATCTCATATTGGTGACAGTTCCTATGAAAGGCTTTCGCCCAGGCATGATGAATACCAGGCAGGCGACGAGTAACGACCAGACACACAAATTAATAGCCCCTGTAGGTAGATAACCGACAGGGCTGTACCGAGGGCTGTGAGGGCATGACGCGGAAAGTTATAAGGGCCCCACGGGTGGACTAAAAAAGGTGATGATAATAAGCACGCTCCAACCCACTGCATTATAAAAGGCTATAATACGGCGTACGCCGTATACAGCGTCACGCCCGCACGCGGTGTCATAAGGGTATGAAGATGTACTGTGGTGGTTAGCCTTGTCTAAAGGTCTAATTTACTCGTCCGTCCAAACCCGATTACCCACATAATTCTACAACTAAGAGTAGGTAATCATAACTCAGAGGTACAATGGACTGTCCACAGTCTAGTCCCGCCCCCAATTTACAGAAAAGGACAATGACTGTCCCGGTCATTCGACCCTGTTTTTGATTTCTGCGCTTGCCTTTTCTTTACAAAGATAATTTGGGTTTTTGGAGTGCATTTTAGTGTTCAGATTTATTTGTTGATATTTATGGTCATTATTAAATAAGAATAATTAGCCTCCCTTAAAGAGGAGAATTATAGAATTAATTTAAATTTTGCCCACATAAATTGATTGACTGTGTCATCCGGTGGGACCATCGGAATTTGTTTTAATTTCGTAATAACTATAAATAACTATAATAACTTGCAATCGTTATAAAAAATAGGAGGATTATATTTCTTCTTTTCCATTTGTAAGCTCTTTGTCATCAAAACGGACCTATCTTCCTACGTTCAAACGTTTTGAATCCTTTTTTTTTCAAGAATAGCATGCTTTCAACAATATCTTATGTCTGAAAAAAAAATTGGATACAGATACAAAAGTCACCCCGTCTGATTATAGCCAGCACGTCGGATTATACGTTTTTGTTGCAAAAACGCCACTATTACAACTGCTTAAGATGCCGTAGTGATTACTTTGATAAACTGTTGTCCGTACTCTACGTAAAACTGAGTAAGTTGTGATTACTTTGGAATGTCCAAAAAAAGAAAGCAAAAGCATTAATAAATTGGGGCATCACAAACACACACACAAACATACAATGAAACACATAATTATACATATTACAGAAAATAACCCAAAACAAAAAGAAAATAATAATGGAAATGCATGGTATGGCAGTTGTCACTAAAACATTTATATTGACCCAAACTATTTGCCTTTTGCCCAGTTTTTGCACTCGGAAAAACGAATGCTCTTCCTCAATTGAACATAAGTGTGGCCCCAGCATTACAAAAAGCATCTAAATATTCTTATTTCAAGAATCAGTGACCAAGAGACAAATGTGTGATGTGCTCTTAGAATGACTGAACCTAACATTACGCATTCAGTCAGAGCCAAATCGCCGTTCCCTATATCTGTTGCTTATTCAATCACCCGATTTGAGCTAGAACCAAAATACAGTTTGGTGCACTACTATGTTGCCGCTAGATTAATAGTTTATTAATAACGCAATTTCACATATTTATTTTATACAGAGTGTCCCAGGAAACCTGTACCAGCGAAGGTCTATGGTCGGGAGACATTTGAACCTATCCATTGAACCCCCATGTATGTTCAGCGATTCTTGGTAGTTTTCAAGATATTTGCAAACAAAATTTCCTTACAAAATGTATGCGAAATGTTCAAAATTTTAACAAAAGTAAGCATTTTTTTTGCTGTTTGTACATAATACACTAAATTTCACCTCAAACTGAATAGTAAGTAGAGTTAAAATAAATCAAACGATTTTTATTAGCACTTTAATTATTTTTTTCATATATTTTTTTATTGCAAATATCTCGATAACTATAAAAAATCGCGTAACATACATGAGGGTCCAATGGATAGGTTCAATTGTCCCCTGACCATAGACCTTCGCTGGTACAGGTTTCCTGAGACACCTTTAGAAGGCCAGCTGTCCCTAGCATGCATTGCAATGCCGCGTAAAGTATACCTTTCTGACTTTTTCTATTCCCTAAACACCATACTACCAAAATTTTAACACGTTCTGATACAAACAGTGTTTTTAAGATAAAGATGTATTACAGGAATGAATACAGGCATGTCTGTAATTAAAGAGGAACTCTTATAGTTTCGCCATGCCCGTCTGTCTGTCTGTCCATTGTTTAGTTCAGAGAACTTTGGTCCTAGAAAATTGATAGTTGGCATGATATGTATTCTAATCAAGCCGCCAATGCAATTTTTTTTAAATATTTTTTTAGATTACCTTCCATACAAGTGAAATAGGGATGATTTTTAGGGTTCCGTACCCAAAGGGTAAAAACTAGACACTATTACTTAGCCGCTGCCTTTCAGTCTATTAACCAACCGAGCTGTATCTCATAAACCGTAATAGCTGTAGTGACACTTGAATTTTTTATAGATGATGTATTTCTCTAGCCACTTACAACAAACACTAAAATTAAAAGTGGGGCTTCCATACTACAAACGTGATTTTTGTGTCGATTTTTGCTCGATATTATACAACGTGTAAAAAAAATAAGCAATAACATTTAAGCGGGCTATAAATACATCAGGTGATAACTAATCTTTTGAGCAGTATAAGGTAACTGAAAATCTTATAGTTTGAGAACAAATAGAGTAACAGTTTTTGTAAAAAAAAAAGGTTACAGCCCTAAAATGAGTCGACACGTGTATTCGAGAAGTGAATTCCATGAGATAATGCCGTGTGTTGGCGCTGCACACACTAACAGCATATTTAATGTAAATAAAAAAGTAACTAGGGATGAACATAAATATATAGGAAAACAAATTACGAAAAAAAAATTACAGATTTCATGATAAGATTTTGTCAGTGGAATCTTTACTTGATGAAGATACTCTTAAATTTTATTGCTCATTTTTTTACACGTTGTATACAGCAATTGGTAGATGCTTGAAATATTTTATGTTAAAATAATGGTTTTCTATTCACTTTAAAAATAAATATTGAAACTAAAATAAAAAAATATTTAAGCGGTGCTCCCATAAAAAATAGGTGTCTAACGTTGTACGGATTCTTTCGAGCACGAGTCTACACTGTATTTCCAAAAAGTTGGTAAATATTAACTCTGATTTTTTCAACGGGGTTTTACCGTGTTTTGGTAAGTAGACTCATGGTAGTCACCTTCGCACGGAATGATTTACAGTTCACTCGATAGTCGCAGTCTGCTGTGACAATTACTGTCACTTGATTAGGTGTAAGTACGTTGCGGTATTTTGCTCAATTTCGATTGGGGTCGCTCATGAAAGAAGCTTAATAACAGTGAGCTTCTCGTCGTGTATTTAGGTAGGTGCAACCGTTTGAAAACGATTCGTATGTGCAATCGTATTATAGAGTGCATTTTTACGTTCGTTTTCCTATAAATTATTATGAGTAACTTTGCTGGCTGTCATGTAGAAACTTATTAACGTGTAGGTACCAGAAATACCCGAGGAAGATGCAGGGAGCAAGATGCATTTCCACTATAGTACGTATTTTTTTTTGTTGCCTACTTTAAAATATTATTTCTTCAAACCAAATTCTTTAATTCATTTTTTTTTTGGCGAAACCCTAACTTTAAACTAACTACAAAATATGTCATACAATGCAAAACCGGCTAATCAAAAATTTTCCATGTGTTGATACTAGGCTACTAATTTAGCGTCCCTGAATTGTAGTCTGCCTATTTTCGTTTCTTTAGCAGGCAAAAGCTCAAATATGATATTAATCTAAGAGAGAGCTGCCAGGAATCAGGCTCGATATACAATTATTAAGATACAGCACACGACAGCAATAAATATTAAAATTCGGTTGAATTTCCATTTTAGATCGCTAAATTGTATTTGTTGTTTTGAGCGTTCAATTTTCATTTTCAACCGAATTTATGTGATGATATTAAGACATAAATTTGCTTCCCTTTCAAATTTCCCTATTGGTTAAGTTGTAAAGTTCTTTGTGGTTAACAAGACGACTATTCTAGATATTTATATTATGACCGGATATTATTAATGTAATATAACTAATTTTGGCAATACTTATTACTAAATTATTTTCCGTGTTCACTCAAACTGCATTTTGTCCCTACGCTACTACATGAAGGTATGTAAATTAAAAAATAACCTATGATAATTTCAAAACCATTTAGAGATTTTATGCCATAATCACTTCAGTTACTTATACCACCTAAAACTGAAACATGGGGCTTATTTTTACTAAAATACGGATTATAATTTATTCATCATATGCCGTCTAAACGCACCGGAAACCGACATTATGACGTTACGATTTGCATGTGTAAGATTTTCCAATCGAGAAAAAACTTTGCTTCCAAAAACAATTCTGTAAATATTAGAGAAAGTCGTCATAGACAGGCTGATGACGTCACAAGTAAAAATTTTCAATACTTAATTACAAAGTAACTACTAAATAAAAAGACAAACATGTCAATTACTTTCTTAATTTAGTCTTTACTTCAAGAAAAAAATATAAAACATATACCATAAAATTTACTTTACATGCCGAATTCTTATTACCAAATTATTTCCTTTAGTTCACTCAGACTGCTTTTTGTACCTACACTACTACATATTATAATTGATCACAAATCTATGTTCAATGAGCGAGTAACCAAGTAACAACATTCTAGGGGATATTTGTCTGCCATTAAGCTAGGTCTGGAAGTATGAATATGTAAATACCTGCAGCGCTCGCTATGTTAACGCTGAACCAAATGAGGTGCATTCTGAATCTGTTACTGGGTAAGGAACGACACGCACTGAACGATACAAACGCAGTGAAAAAAAACCGGCCAAGTGCGAGTCGGACTCGCGCGCGAAGGGTTCCGTACCATTAACTTAAAACATTAGACAGTATAGGCAAAAAATTATGTATTTTTATTTTATTTATAATTTCAAAAGTATTCAACACAGGATACACAAAACAATTTTAAATAAGAGTTTCCGCGCCTGTTTCTTTATGTGAGTGATTTGAAGTTTATAGGTCCAAAACTTCAGAAATTACAGGGGGGGGACACACCGTGAAAATGACTTTGGCGAGCTATATCTCGCAAATGGTAAAGCTGATAAAAAAAGTGTTGTATTGAAACCCTACCATATTTTCATAGTACTTTTCAACGATACCACACACAAGGGGGTGCACTAAAACAAAATTATTCACCCCCCGCTTTATATGTATGGGGAAGTACCCTTAAAAGGGGTAGTTTTAATTTTTTGTATTTTTAAAAATGAGATCTATATGTGAAGTATCCTTGTATCAAGTTAGATGCAAGAAGTTACATGCAAATCAGTCCATAAACGTAGAAGATATTCTGCTGTGACAGACTAGGACGGACGGACTGAACGATCTTATAAGGATTCCTTGTCGGACTACGGAAACCTAACAAGTGACCGGTCGAAGTTTCGGTTTCGGTTTCGGCAAGTTTCGGGCAAAAATCGTGTTTCGGCCAGAGTTTCGGTTTCAGCCAAAAACAGGCCGAAACTTCAGCCACGCCGAAACTTTAATATTCATGAATTGCGATGCTCTGCTAGGGTAAGTCTTTGCTTCTTGATTAGCTTATTTCGCTTACTGGTCAGCTCAATTGTAAAGTTTTTTTTTAGTAGTTTTTACTTTTAAAAAAATTTTTGCCATTGATAAACGCACATTTTAATAGAACTCATTTCTCAATTTCCTATCTAATAACAGCACGTCAAATTAAACTCTGCTGAACCTTGTGCAGTTGTGATAGGTGTGATTTTGCAACAAAATGTTTACTCCTATTCTGCTAGCGACTGTATTTTGAATCTAGTGGTTAGATTTTCATTTTAGTTCTAGCGACGTAGAGCAGCTCCACCACAGCAATTTTCTATGAAGTCAGGATTGGTGGTCTTAATGAAAATCCGGTAAAGTTGTTGTTTTGCCACGCTGTCCTAAAATAAAGCAAAACTACTTTTCTTCAATTTCACAACGAAATTAAACAGATAGAAAAATCCGGAAGCTCATTGTTTTTCTTATCCTCAAGAACATTTAACTTGCACTTAAATTACCAATGTTATACTTTGTTACCAAAAGCGCATCTACAAGTTTTTTGACAAAAAATTGAGCTCGCTTCGCTCACGCCATTTGTACTTTGATTGTTTTGTAATGAAAGCGGTTTTGACAAAATCATTACAAAAATCAATGATAGATGAAAGACAAGCGTATGCTCTTTTTTCTGTCTCGATTTATAATTTTTGGTTTTCACTTGCTTGCTATCACTTCCTTTACCGCTTCCATTTTTAGGGTTCCGTACCTCAAAAGGAAAAAAGGAACCCTCATAGGATTGCTTTGTTGTCCGTCGGTCTGTCAAGAACCTTTTTCTCAGGAACGCGTGGAGGTATGGAGTAAGTTGAAATTAACATCAAATACTATGGTCCCTTGAAGCTTTATAAAAATCAAGCTTTGAAGTCAACGCAATTAAAATATACGGCCATTTTTGCCCTATTTTCTAACATTAATAAATAAATAATAAATTGTCTCAACAAACACACGAATTACCTAGCCCCAAACTGAGCGTGAGCTTGTGCTATGGTGACTAGTATAACGGATAGAAATACTTAAATACATATAAACATCCATGACTTAGGTACAAATGCTCGTGCTCATCACACAAACATTTGCCCCTTGCGGGATTCGAACCGCAACCGCCTGGTTTAGAAGTCCGGTGCGCCAACGACTACACCAAGACGGTCGTCATAACATTGTCCAAGGGAATCAAAACCTATGGGGTACTTCTCATAGACTAAGAACCATGAAAGGCAAGAAGGAAGGTCTAACAGTACAAGTAAAGGAAATAGTCCGAAAACCGCGAATTTGTGGTTGCATCGTAGAGAAGGCCTTTGTTTGTATGGAACCCTCAGTGCGCAAGTCCGACTTACACTTGCCCGGTTTTTTCACTTCGTCTTTAGTACCCTTCCGCCCTCGTTGCAAAAAATTTGTATGATGGAGGTTAGTTTCAGTTTAGGTTTCAGTTTCGGCCGAAACTGACACCGATGCCGAAGGTTGGGTTTCAGTTATGGCTGAAAATCGTATTTCGGTCGGACACTATGAAAAACGTGTGTTTTAAAAATAATGTAGCGCTAGACGTTCCGTCGTCTCTTGCCTCAGTTACCACTTACCAAAAACCTGGAGCATAAATGAAACTTCGCTTCCAGGAAATTTATTCTTACTCTATTTTTCTTGGTGGATGATAATAGTAAAAGATTATGCCCATTGAAGTATGGACCACGGTCCTTATGTTGCGTCAATACCAAGGTTGTTCTAAACGTTGTAGAAAATAAATATGGTTTTTGTTTTATAGTAGGATTGTTTTTGTTTTATTGGTCTACAGAAAGTCCGCTATGGCATGTGTCTATCTATTGCCTCGTTGGTCTAGTGGTCAGCACGCTGGGTACTATCCACGAGGTCCCGGGTTCGTATCTCGGGTTGGGCCGAGAGTGTTTGGGTTTCTCTGTCTTAAAGTAACTCAGACACAACTCCGGAATCAGGAAGTTGGTGGTGTTAACAACCCCGTGCCCCGGAAAGCACGTTAAGCCGTTGGTCCTGCGCCTGATCTTTCTACGGTCATGTCGGACTGCCGCCTCACCGAATTATAAGAGTGAAAGAATAGAGAGTGAGAGCATCTGTGTATTGCGCGCTATAATATGTCCCGCGAAGTTGACTAATCCTTGTTGAGATAGGCCGCCGTAGTCGAAATTCGGCTAGGAGGACATTATTATGATTATTATCAGAACTATCATTTGAAGATAGCTTATAACACCCATTTAACTACGCATGCAAAACCGGGATTGGTTTTTCAATTAGATCTAAAATTAAGTTTTGGATGGACTAAACACTAAACGGGAAAAAGTAATGGAAAGGTAAAATACATGGAAACAAAGAAAAACGATCAAAGTTTAGTTCAAATATTTTTTTTGAAAACCAGGGTTCACATTCTCAGTAAAACTTATAATCTATGACTTGATATCATCGTTTGATTCTTAAACACATATACCTATACACATACAATTAAACTAAATACACTAGTAAACTAACCTTTAAATTTAAAAATAAATGACTTATTCAAAAACTAAAACGAGGTCCTTGAGGTAAGAATGTTGGCTGCGTTTCCACGTTGGTTAGCAATGCTTATCCTCTGAGCGAGAAACGAGCCAGCTCTTTTGTCTTCTAATAAAATGTTTAATTTGGGTGCAATTTTTCCGAAAAGTAATTTAACATAGGGTCCCTACGGTCCAAACATTTCAACGCCAAACGGCGCAAACACGTAGTCATCAGCAAGGGACTCGTATTTGCGTCGCTTAGCGTTTTCTGCCAACTCAGCAGCAGAACTAGCTTTCAGAGCTGATTCCCTGAGATGCGAAAGGGCCAAAGTATCGACACAAGTTGCGTCCTATACTATGGCCCGTCCCCACTCCCAGGGAATGAGTGACTGTATGCATAGTAAAAATGTATCCGTAGCGTGAAAAGATTTTCGTACACGCCGTGCCTTATTCAGTCGGGAGATTGTGCAAGCAACTGATACGAGGAAGGAGATTTGGCCACGGTTCTTTTGTTTAGAATATCCCAACTTCGCAACACTCGGATACCGGGTATTGTGACGTAACTCAGTGCTCTTATTTTTTAAATTAGATTGAGAAATCTGTAAAGTTTTTTTCATGAAATTGAAACAAAATAGGAACTCTAAGTATACAGGGTGAATAGAGATAATATATTACGCACCTAGCGTAGGTACTGTAAATTTGTGTGTCTGTAACAACTGGGCATCAAGTGTAGCAATTTTTTATTCTCAATTAGAATAAGTGAGATTTAGCAACATCAATGTGTACTATGATCTAGAAAATTACTAGCTACAAAACTAACCTAAACCTAAACTAAAAATTATGTTAACACATTCAGGCGAGCTACGTCAAGTAACGTCCTAAAAAATTGTTGATAATGGAGAACAACGTATCACTACGTCGTTACAAAAAAATTATATCACGAAGAACGTAGAATCACGGACCTTGACAATACAAAATCCTTAGAGTGACGTAAATGTGTCACATCATATCAAAATATTAATTCTGCAGCGTCACACTGTATCGAAAATTTACAATGTTAAGTAGGCATTGATCACTCCTAAACTAGTCCTTGTTGACACGTGCACAACGTCATTATACGACTAACCGTGCATATAACGCTTTGAAGTCAGTCGGCCTGCGCGCTCGTGCGAGACGGCAGCGTGTGCGCAATTCCCACCAATCGGCGACTATTGTTGAGAACCGTTAGTTTCAAGTAATTATTATGCATTATCCGTTAAAAAAAATGTGGTGCCCGTGTGTAAACATATGAGACACAATATTCTGTTACTATATTTAGTTAAATAATTATAAAAAAATCGTTTAATATGAACAAAAAAGACCGAAATATGAAAAAGAAGCTTTCCAAAAAGGGTTCAAAGATGCAACCATCTCCGGAGCCTTGTTCGTCAAAACAACATACCGTAAGTACCATCTCTCAAAACCTACTACGTTTATTTCTCGTAGGTACTGTAAATAAAGTCTAACAAACAAAAATGAACAGATAACACACCAATTACCATGGTTTTAAACGAGTTACGAATTTAGTTATACGTACAATATTTTAACGGGGGCGTCTCCCATAAATAGTTCAATACATATTATAACATATATATAGACGTGGTTAGACGTTGTTCATAGTTAAATGATAATTAATGTTGCTATGAGGCGGAACGTCATTAATCGTTAACGTGTTAAGACGTTGTTAACAAATAATAAAATATTTTAGAATCATATGCATCAAAACGTGACCGTCTAATAACGTCAGTGTCATTATTTGACACATTTTTCGATCATAATTAAAGAGGGACGTCGATGAACGTTGGGACATTTGTATGGAAAAAATCTGTGTCATCTCACAGAGTTCAAAAACAGAACGTCACTATACGTAGCTCGCGTGAATGTGTTAAAAATAGGATATATTTACAATATACTATAATAAGCATCAGCCCCAGTGCCGAAAGGAATGGTACCCAAAAGGCTTGCAGCATCGCCCCTCTGGATAGCAATAGTACTAATTCTTTGCCCAAGGTAGCTGTCAGCCTTTGGATCACCAGTAGCATCAGTTAACTTTTTGCAAAGATCTTTGTAAAAACTAGCTACTTAAGTGTACTTACCACTCCTACAGTCGAATTCTGTCGCATTTTTTCGAATATCATTTTATTTCCACACAAATATTTTAAAACCCAATCATTTCCACACATGTAATATTTTTTAAATCTCATATCCTGAGGTCGGCCATTTGGATATGAAAATATGTTTTTAACGAGACCCAAATTCGGTATTTCATTGCTTTTTACGAAAAGGGAAAATATTGAATATTGAATCTTACTGATTCAGAGTATCAAGGGATAGATAAACAACCAAACTTTTAATTGGCTAATCAATCATGCATTTGAAATTTAGAAGTCGATTCGGTTTAACGGTTGGGTCAGAGTTTGGGTTATTTTTGAATAAATTTAAAATACTTTCACTTAGATGATTGGCAACAAAACTGTATCGAATCAAAATATTGCATGAAATAAATTGATTTTAATTAATTAAGTCAGTAATCAAGCATCGCAGTCACGCATATTAAAAGTATATATGTACACACCCCCACAGTATGTACCATCTATCGTAAAGTAATTTGAAACAAAACTTTGCTAGACGTTTGGGCCCGTTTTCACCGAAATGTAGACACGTAGAAGTATACTGGTCTCCAGTGGTGTAGTAAGAAAATTATTTCCAATTTCCCATTAAAGAGAAGCAGAATGAAGAAGATAATTAGAAGTTACCAATGAGCTACCATTAGCTGCGCCAAAGTGATGACCATAGCACCGTGCTTAGGCTCCGCGCAGATGGGCCGCCGAACACCGCCACCCGTGGCTGTCGCGCGCCACGCCCTTTGCGGCCCTGGGATATTGCATTAAAAACAATTGTGACGCGATAAGCTGTTTACGTTATTTTTAATACGTTCGCCACACACGTGAAGCGAGTGGCAGCCACTCGCGACACAGTGTTCGCAACACGCCACCGATGGCGGCCGCAAAGGGCGTGGCGCGCGACAGCCACGGGTGGCGGTGTTCGACGGCCCATCTGCGCGGAGCCTAAGCACGGTGCTATGGTCATCACTTTGGCGCAGCTAATGGTAGCTCATTGGTAACTTCTAATTATCTTCTTTATTCTGCTCCTCTTTAATGGAAAATTGGAAATAATTTTCTTACTACACCACTGGAGACCAGTATACTTCTACGTGTCTACATTTCGGTGAAAACGGGCCCTAACGTCTAGCAAAGTTTTGTTTCAAATTACTTTACGATAGATGGTACCTACTGTGGCACATCTGCGCGGAGCCTTATAATTTGTCTATAGGTGGATTGTACTAATAAGTAATGAAACCACTTAAATTGGTATCTATTTAATCACCTGTTGCTGATTAAATATATTGTAAAAGGTGCAGTTACTCAGGAATAATGTTTTGTCACATTTTTAACATTACTGTAAATGTATACTTAAAAAAAAAACTAAGCTTAAGAATTGGGTATATAAAGTAAAATAAAAAGATTCTAAGCTCTTTTAAACACTATTTAGCTATAAGTTACTCAGATATAAACGATGGGGTTTATTTTTAGCAAAATACAATATATAAACTCTTAAAACCACTTAGTACCATACCGAATTGATGCTTGTATGTAAGTATGTACTTCAAGAAAAAATATTAATAATGTATAATAATGTCCTCCTAGCCGATTTCGACTACGGCGGCCTATCCCAACAGAGATTAGCCAACTGCGCGGGACATATTATAGTGCACAAGTGTGTGCGCAATATACAGGTGCACTCTCTGTTCCTTTACTCTCATAATTCGGTGAGACAGCAGTCCGACATGACCGTAGAGAGATCAGGCGCAGGACCAACGGCTTAACGTGCTTTCCGAGACACGGGATGTTAACACCACCAACTTCCTGACTCCGGAGCTGTCTGAGTAATTTCAAGACAGAAAAACCCAAACACTCTCGGCCCGACCCGGGATTTGAACCCGGGACCTCGTGGATAGTACCCAGCGTGCTGACCACTAGACCAACGAGGCAGTCAAATTAATAAATAATATAGTAAATAGTACTTCAACTTTCGCCCGGCAATAGATACTAAGTATTCGGGTCTTAATATTAATTTCAAATTAAAATTTGTCCTCAGACCCGTCATGACCTATTTCTGCAATAACTGTTTTATAGAATCACCTGAACTGAAAGATCGAAAACAGAAAGTAGTTCGATTCTGTTTTTATTCTTGGAAAGAAAATCCATTATTAGATACTAATTGGTATGATAACTGGTGAGCATGAACCAAGTCTCACTTTAGTTCTACTCAACATTGAAATCTATGTATCCATCAAGACGTGAACATTGTCATACTTGGTCCATCCCATATTCCCATATAACGGCACGCTCGGATAACCTTTTCCGGAAGTTTGGGGGGGTTAAGAGGCTTAAATGGAACTAAACACATTAAATAAGTTTTGAGAGGTGTTATAAACATGTTATGAGACTTCTTGGCTTCTTAGAGTCAATTATCTGGTATTATGTGCATGATAAAATGAGCTAACCGCCCGGCCCTTCAAATTCTATAAGCAATGACACTGAAACGAAAAGTTGTAGCATAAAGTCATTAATTATTATAAAGTACCCTTTAATCTTCATCAGTTGTACAATGGTACCCTACATAAAAAACCGGCCAAGGGCGAGTCGGACTCGCGCACTAAGGGTTCCGTGCCAACTTTAACTGAATTATCACAATATTTTGTTGACAGCAAATAAAACTTTGATTTTCATAGTGTTTGTATGAAGAACATAGTTATGTTTGCGGTTGTTTAAAATGTGCTATATCTCAATAACTCTCGTTCTCGATCTCGTTTAAACCAATTTCGTTAAAAGAATTTGTTACGATCTACATCATGTATTTTTTTCAAAACTTACACTTGCTTAGTTAAAGTTAGAGGGGGGGGTCGCCCATTTTACCACTTTGGAAGCGTCTATCTCTCAAACGTTAGACTTTTAGAGAAAATGGTGTTCAAACCTTAATGTCATTTTAAAAGACCTATCTATAGACACCCCACACGCATAGGTTTGAAGAAAAAAATTTTTTTGTATAAGTTTATGTCTTAAAGCGGTTAACAGGATATCTACCTACCAAGTTTCAACTGTGTAATGCTAATAGTTTCAGAATAAAGTGGCTGTGACATACGGACGGACGGACAGACAGACTTGACGAAACTATAAGAGTTCCGTTTTTTACCATTACGGCTACTGGCCGGCTACGAAACCCTAAAATTGACGCGATGTGGCTGATGATGTCAAAATGATAGACAAGCGGGAAAAAGTTGTAGGGTAAAGGTATCCTGTACTAATAATAATAGTCCTCCTAAACGAATTTCGACTACGGCGGCCTATCCAACAGAGATTAGCCAACTGCGCGGGATATATTATAGTGCACAAGTGTGTGCGCAATACACAGGTGTACTCTCTGTTCCTTCACTCTAATAATTATCCTATACTATAGTAGGTACAAATAAAATACAGCCGAACCAGAGCGTAGGATAGTACAGTTATGAGCATTGATATGTATACGGAGGCATTCGATTTGAGATCTTATTACGGTGACTTGAAAGTAAGTCTGTAAACAGTATACATTTTATTGCTCATAGATAAATTAATTCAACAAACACACCAATTACCTAGCCCCAAACTTAGCGTGAGCTTGTGCTATGGCGACTAGAATAACGGATATACATACTTATATACGTTTACGTTCGTTCAGTCAACGAAGTAAATCGTCATTACTCAGATGAAGCGTTTGGCAAACATGCACACGAAATACTACGTAATTTACGAGAATAACGTGCATCTTAGAGTTAATGTCATATCCAGTAAAGGGGTTTGTTCGTTTTGTATGGAAGCTGGCATAATCGACCCTGCCGCCATTTTGATTTTTTTTTTTAAATCGCGGCGCAGGGTGAAAGTCATATGCACGGAAAAACACAATCTCGATCGATATCGATCTCAATGTCGATCTTTGCCTTCTATAGACATGTTTCGTTTCTCATGTGTCCTTTATCCATACATATTACGTGCGCCGCGATTTCGGAAAATTGCGGCGGGGTCGATATGCCAGAAAGTTTCAATCCCCTTTATAGTGGGGCTGGTCGGCGGCATTAAAAAACTGTCGAATTGACGTTGCAGGAAGCAATTACTGTCAGTACAGAATAGCGCCCGCTACTGGGACTTATGCTCGGTTGCTGAGGTAGTTTAGTATTTTTTTGTTGTGTTTCAGTGATTCTTTCTTACATTTTATACGATATAGAGAAATATTAAAATTCATTTAATTCAGACAACTTCACATTGGTGTTATACAAGAATTGACTTATCAGAACTGGTTTTGGTAATGCTTAAGCTATTACCTGTGTGAAAATGTCAATGCCCGAGAGCGATCCAATCCGAAGTGTTTTCTCATTTGATCTCTCTCTCTCTGCACCATATACTTCCATAGGAGAAGTGTACCTTTCAGCCAGCATCTCTAGAATGCTGTTGACTGGCATGCAGTCTGCTTATCTGTGTTGTTGTTTTTTTAGGAATGATGGCTTGAAAGGTAAACGCTATCGGTTTAAAATACATATGTAACAAAACATCTGGTTTCAGACACTTGAGGATAGAAGAATGATACGTCACCAGATCAGTAGTACCTCGTTTGCTAGAGGCTTTTCTTGCGGAGAGTGTCGCAGAATCAGCCGATCGCAGATTGGCATGCAATTTAACTACTACTATAACTGCGCCCTGTCTATGGTTTACGTTTTGAACCTGAGTCTAAAAACTCGTAAATCTTCCGTCGGGCCGGCGCCATTAAAAATCTGTCGACACAGCACTGCAGCGAGCAATTACTGTCAGTCAGAGTCGCGCTTGCTACTGAGTCCCTACTATTGCCGTTGTGTCAACTCTAGCCATCAGGTTTTTGCGCAAAAAGAGAGGAGAAACAAGCAAACATAATTATTCAAAAACTTTACACCCAACTGCAAAAAATAATATATTTTTGAAATGGTCTTTTTACTGGTTTTCATTTGATACCCATACTGCTATGGTAAGGAAAAAATCAACCCCCCCTCCCCCCGTTATTTCCATTTGCGGGTGCCATTTATTAAATGTATATAGCTTCTGTCTGTCACTCTCACAATTTTGACAAATTCAACGACACCTCATATGTCAAAAACTGTCCAGCTGTTTGGGCGTGCCAAACAATTATACATACATACATACTCTTGAAAAACATAACTCTCCTTCCGCAGTCGAGTAAAAAGTGGGATTTATTCCTAATTTTATTAATTTATTCTTTGGCGGACTTAATGCCTTAAGGCATTCTCTACCAGGCAACCATTGGATGAGGCAGAAATAGTCGTGGCGGCGTAAAAAGAACAACACAATATTCAACACAACAATATAAAAAAACACCAAATTTTTTATTTTTTTGTGGCTATTATTGCAACTCTGTGGTAAAATTATAAAACAATATACTGAAAAAGAAAACCAATGAAGTAGTAGTAAGAAATAAAGCAAGGCACTATTATTTGATCCGGATTGCTTTTGGCGCTCAAATCTTACTTCAGCACTGAAATGTTAACCATCCTCGTAATCCTCGTATTATGATGAGTTAGTTAGCTCGTAGTTTTTAAATATAGTGTAAAAATCTCAAGACTTGGCTGTATGGACTTGATTCCTTTGCATACTCAAAATAGGTGAATGAAAAAACAATTCTGTACCCTCATCATGACAGCGCGCGTGTGAAAATGACTACAGCAAAGAATACAGCAACTTCCGTAGTAGGGCCTTTGAAGCTTGCTCTTATTTTCGAGAACGCTTTTAGGATGCTACTCAACCGATCGATATGGCTTTAGTTGGAAATTCATCATTCATCGTTACTATTATAGGCATATTATAAGCTTTGAATTCATTAATACCTAATACCGTTATTTGTTATTTGCTCAGCAGGCCTACCGCCTAAACTAATTGCTATAGCAGTTGCGATTGAAATTCAAAGGCAATGACATTGCATGGAGGTAAGCAAATACCTGATTTGGACCTTTGGAAACCTATGGAGAAGGCCGCATTATTGGACGATCTGTTTTCCTTTGGTCCTTTGAAAATCTATGGAAGAGGCGTATGTTGAGCATTGGATGACCTTCACCTAATTGTAGTATGACACAATCAATACAATAGATTTCTTTGCGTAGATCAAGGCATTGTGTATGTATCAAAATATTCTAACACGAACATAATAATAATAATCTGTTATATAGGACCATGAAAAGGGTCTATCCAAAAATAACGTCAAACAAGGAAGAAGGGGAAAGAGGGTCAACTAAGTATGACATCGTGTGACAAGGGGGGAAGGAGTAAGCTTTGTGACTTTACTTAAGTAAACCCAAAGTTTTATGTATAAAAAAAATAATTATTGGATGTATTATAGATGTTTATTAGGTTCGAATCCCGCAAGGGGCAAATACTTGTGTGATGAGCACGAGCATTTGTACCTAAGTCATGGACGTTTATATGTATATAAGTATGTCTATCCGTTATCCTAGACACCATAGCTCGCGCTTAGTTTGGGGCTAGCTAATTGGTGTGTTTGTTGAAACAATTTATTATTATTACTATTTATGGGCGTAATATACCTATGGATGGCCCCAAAAAGTAAACAAATCACAAAAGTATCTATCATTATACATACCATGCCCAATCCTACGCTAATCATAACACAAATCCCATTCAGACGAAATAAAATTGCGAAAATTTTGACATAACGAGTAAAATGAAGCAATTACGGTAAAAATACACACGTTTTATGTTTTTCCATTCGTATGTAAATTAAATTGTTTTAATGGGCTCATTCAGTTTTATACAGCCCTCGTACCTTATCGTTCGGTGGTCGTTTGTAATAAAATGTCCACATTTATACAATTACGAAGCGGGTAATGAGATGGGAGTAACAGAAAGTGTTTAAACTTTGCAAAATGTTTGAATTTGATCTATCTTTTGCATGTATGGAAAACTCTTTTAAATACAGGTCACTTTTGATTACTTACCATCCAAATTGTGATTTTATATGCTGTAAGGAAAAAATAGATTTTATGGTGACTACTTGAACTGCCTATTTTATTTTCTAAATGTCACCTTAGAAAAACATTCTGCATTTGTTACATAAGGAATTTACATTATTCGTTTTGCAAGATTTTGTTTTAAATATATTTGGGAACAATTAATTCTACTCGTAGTACGGACGACAGCACATCAAGGAAAACACTGCTACTTATATTGTATCTGTAGGTATCTTATATAGTTGCAATAGGGGCGGTTTTTTCAACAAAAAAGTACCATCTGATGTGCTGTACCTTAACTTCATCATCTGGCACCAGCCAAACAAACGTTAAGGGTAGCAAAGAAGAACGGCAAAGTTGTTTGATCTAAATGCTGGCATGTTTTTTTTTGGTGAAAACCCTAAAACTGTATTAGAGAAAAAAAAATATAAGTGACATTGAACGACATTTTATTTGGTGCATTATGTCGGACTGACATTTAAACAATGTATGATCCGGACAAGATTGTCGTTTGATACAAAACATATACTTCATGTTTGACTGACACGTCAAAGTACACGTATACAAAGTACATGTCTCTATCTATTGGGATAGAGACACCGTGAGTGCAATCTTCTTTTTTAATACTATCTCGAGAAAGATATTTTATTTCATTTGCAATCCTAAATAGGTAACATGCAAACTGAGTTTCAACCTCAACAATAATAGACTCAGCGATACCACGAATGAACAAACGTTCAACTTTTTCATTGTCTTCGCTTTAGCTCACCCTATTTTGATGGGGTTTATTGAAAACTGTTTTCATTTTAGCATCGCAAAGTTGTAGAAAGCCCCATTCAAATATTGGTTATATTGTTTGAAAAACTTTTGCCGGATGATTCTTTGTTTTCGATGCTTCATTAAACAGCGAAGCATCTCTTCTCAAAAATAATAATAATAATAATAAAAAATGCGAAAGAAGCATTCAATGATACAATGCAGTAAAAATATTGAAGTAACTCAGTCTATTCTTTTATATATCTATGTAGGCAGTCTATCCTTTTGACTTATTGCATTAAAATTGGACTGTAAAAAATAAACTTGCAATTAATAAATTGCAAATTAATTAGTTGCAATGAATTAACTTGCAATACCAATTAAAACTGAAATAGATATTGCATATCGTATTGATTAGTTTTAGACTTTGATTTACTTTAATTATAATAATTTTCTCGTTGGTTTAATGAGTAAATTTGAGTCTATTATAAATAAAAATAAATAAAGAAATATTGGACAACATCGCATACATCGTTTAGATCCCATGAAAAGGGTCCATCTAAAATAACGTCAAACAAGGACAACATCACATACATCGTTTGATCCCAAAGTAAGTAGCTAAAACACTTGTGCCTATTAAATCTAATTAAGCTTAATTTTAAACCATCAAGCAGAGTCGACCTTTTAAAATCAAAGAAAAATGAACATTACTTCAGACTGAAACTTTTAAACCTTCTGTAAAAACTCTTAAGCCTAGCATAAAAGCGAAAGTTCAGTGTTAAAGCGAAAAAAGATCCACCAACTCCATTGACTGGAACCTTACGTTTAATAAAGATTAATTGCGCATTAAAATGGCAATTTGAATTTCAAATATGGCGCCGTTTTCCGAAAACCGCCGTACTTTTCCAATTCACTATTGCAACTAATTAAAACTTTAGTTTAATCCGAGATTCCCATTATACTTTCAGAAACGGCGACGGGTTAGCCTGGAATCGTTTCTAGAGGGATGTGTTGGGAAAATTTACACTTTTATAGCTGGTTATCAGTACAATAAATTGTGATTACAGAAATAAGCTAAGGTGACTTTAATGTCAACCAACATCATTTACGGGTGGGAAAAAATACTGGCCTTGCATGGGAACTTCTTTTAATCATTTAACTTTAACTCAAATAAGAAACAAAACTGCATTCAAAGGTCTTTTTAAATTCGCTTTTCTTACCCGGGAATCTTAAAATACAGAAGAACATTGTTTCCTGTCTGCCTGTCAGTTTCCTCTGCACGCTTAAGCTGCTGAACAGATATAGATATATTGGCATATACTTGTTTAAGACTCTCTGTGAAATTAGAAAGAAAGAAAGAAAATTCATTTATTAATGAATGGACACCACATAACACACAAAAACAAACAACGTAACGGGCACGGTTATAAAACAAGGAACACAACAAAATTACAGTTTATGTGGGTAAGCCAGTCGGACTGTGCAGTTGTGCGTCTGTGATGTCCATATTAAAAGGGCCCCATTCAGCTTAAGTCGTGACCCGTTAGGGGCCCCGACGCTGGTTTTCAATAGACCCTAAATTAGATATTTGCAAAGTCGCGGGAAACTGCTAG
The DNA here is from genome assembly GCA_949316185.1 of Pyrausta nigrata. Lineage (NCBI taxonomy): Eukaryota > Metazoa > Arthropoda > Insecta > Lepidoptera > Crambidae > Pyrausta > Pyrausta nigrata. The sequence continues at coordinate 13,802,249 of OX438952.1, forward strand.
TATTTAAGAAATGTTACGTTACAGTGCCGTGTAATTGAGTAAACTTTTAAGAGGAGGACGACAACAGCGCGACTTGAATGGTTTCTTTAAAGCAATCTCAGCTCCACATTTATGTGTTCGTTGACATTACGTATCTTGTATAAAGCTTGTAGGGTTGACGTTATGTGCTTTTGACTTTAATTAATTTACGACGGCATTCGGATCTGGTGAAGCGGTAAAGGTTAATTTGTTGGCTTGTTCTTGTCTTTCGCTCGGCCTCATTTGGGGTGGCCTGCTGAGTTAAAGTTGCTGAGTTTAAATCTTAAAAAACTAAGCGTGAGTAACAGCTATGAAGTCTCATACAAGTGCTTTTTTCAATTCTGATGATAGCTAATAAAATACCCAGCGAAATATGTCCTATATCTAACAAAAATCATTATTTCAACAATAACACCAACTACCCAGTGCTAAATTAAGTGTAAGGTGTGGTGTCTAGGATAACAGATAAACACACATACTTTTTATAAACATCCATAACTTAGGTACAAATGTTCGATGCTTATCATACAAACATGAGCTCCTTGCGAGATTCGAACCTTCAACCGCTAGCATTGAAGTCTGGAGCACGAAAAGCTAGAGACAGTCGTTATCTATCCAGAATTTTGCAATGCCCCAAGAATTTTCGCAAAAGATCCTGCAGAATGCATGCTCTTCAGACCTAATATATTTTTATAGTGTTAAAACTATCTCCTTGCAATGCGAGTACTTTAGAGCTTTTGCCCGCGCGCTGTGAAAGTTTGGGCGTTACGATCAAACGTGACCAAACACTTTGCTTCCAGTTTTTGGAGATGGTTTTCCGAATATCTTTTAAAGAAAAGAAAATGCGAACATACAAATTTTCTTCTTCGGTGCAATATAAAATAGTTTTTTTAATTAAAATAGACGTTTGTGGGAGAGCCTGAGCTTACTAAAGAGCAGTCGTCCTCTTGTCAAGAGAATCCCTCGAGGCGCACGAGTTGCGGTGCCTCGGGCTCTCTCACAGTCCATTTCTCGGGTCTTGAAACACAACGACCTCTCCAGCTGGGAACACTTGCTCACTTTTGCTTATCAGACTCTGTACATAGACCGCAGGCATATGAATGAAGTTTCTCTATCTCAAAAAATTAAAAACAATTGTCTGAATCCCGTTCCTATTAGCCTTCTTCCTTCTCATCATCTCATTATTTTCAGATGATGTTTTTGCACCCAATAACCCAGATACTCTTTCTTCCCTTCTTTCTAAGCACCCTCCTCCGGCAGCTTCCCTTCACCTTCCGGTTCCTCGTTCTAGCTCCGACCCTTTCTCATCTACAACGTCCGATGAAATTTTATCCGGATTATTTTCTTTTAAAAATGGTTCCGCTGGGGGCCTTGACGGCCTTTCACCCCAACATTTAAAGGACCTCTTTTCTTCTGAAACTGGAAACGCATCAAGCCTTTTACTCAAAAACTTGACTTCTCTTGTTAACTTGATGCTTTCGGGTTGTGTCTTCGAGGGTATCACCGATATCTTGTATGGCGCAAATCTGATTGCTTTAAAAAAAAAGGTGGCATTAGACCGATTGCCATCGGGTCTGCCATACGCCGATTGGCTTCTAAAATTTGCGTCCGCCACCTAATTCCTTCTTTACCCCATTGTTTTCAGCCTGTCCAGTTGGGATTTGGAACAAAAGGCGGATGTGAAGCTACTGTTCATGCCGTGCGCTCTTTCTTGCATAGCAATGGTGGAGAGGTGCTGTTGAAAGTAGACGTCAAAAATGCCTTTAATTCGGTTGACAGAGGAACCCTGCTGACCAAGGTAAAAACTCTCTCTATCCCCATTTACAAATATATTTGGCAATGTTATGGAAAACCCTCTAAATTAGTATATAAAAACAACCTTATATCATCTTCTGTTGGCTGTCAGCAGGGTGATCCCCTAGGCCTTGCCCTCTTTAGTTTGGCTATTCACCCCATTATCTCTAATCTAAATTCTAAATTTAATGTCTGGTACTTGGATGATGGCACTTTGGCTGGCGAGGCTTCTTCTGTCTTTGATGATTTATCTTCCTTGATTCAAGATTTTAAAAATATTGGCTTAGAACTAAATTTTTCTAAATGTGAGCTATTCATATCTAATTTGGTCCAACCGTCCACTAGGCAAGAAATTATTACAAAATTTTCTTCTATCGCACCCAATATTATCATTCAATCCAAAGAATCTCTTCGCCTCCTCGGTGCCCCAATCTTTGATGAAGGTATTACAAATTTTATTTCAGACAAAAATTCTAAATTCCAGGATTCTTTTGACAAACTTTTAGGCATAAATTCTCATATGGCATTAACGCTTATTCGATACTGCACATTTGTGCCAAAATTTACGTACTTTTTACGTTGCTGCCCTATGTGGAAATTCAACAATCTTTTGGCTCCATTGGATATTTCTCTGAAAAATTTACTCTGAAAAGTTTTAAATTGCCCTTTGGATGATCGTTCTTGGTCTCAAGCCTCCCTTTCCATTAGGTTTGGAGGCATAGGCACTCGCGAAATTTCCAGTATTGCTTTACCTGCTTTTCTTTCGTCCGGCTACAGCTCTTTTGACCTCTTCCGTCTAATTTTAAACCTGTCGCTTCGCGATGCTGAGGTCATATGCTTGGCGGACGCAAGAAATACGTGGTCAAGCTTATGTTCAGCCAACACACCCATATCAATAAAATCGCAGAGGCAATGGGACGAGCCGCTCTGTAAACATGTTTACGACTCACTGCTCGCCTCGAGCTCTAGTGAGACAGAGCGTGCGCGTCTCTTAGCCGTTGCCGAGAAAGAATCTGGGTATTGGTTGCATACGCTGCCTTCCGCAAACATTGCCACCGTTCTAGACAATACGTCGCTAACTTTAATTTCATGCCTGCGTCTCGGTACTCGTATCACTTATCCCCACCACTGTCGTTGCGGTACCGCAGTAGACAGTCTTGGTTTACACGCTCTGTCTTGTGCCCAAAGCGCAGGCCGCATTCCACGCCACGCCAACATAAACGAAGTTCTCCACAGGGCTTTTACCTCGGCTAGAGTCCCGGCAGTTTTAGAACCATTAGGGATTAGCCGAGATGATAGTAAAAGGCCGATGGAATGACGATAATTCCCTGGAGAAACGGACGTGCTTTGGTTTGGGATGCGACTTTCGTGGATACTCTGGCTCCTTCTCACGTCTCTTCTTCCTCTAGGTCTGCAGGCGCAGCGGCTGCCTCGGCGGAGTCTTTAAAAAGTAGAAAGTACTCCGCCTTAGACAGCTGCTACCGCTTTGCACCATTTGGAGTAGAGGCGTTGGGCCCATGGGGGCCTGAAGCCAAAAAACTTTTTGCCGAGCTGGCTGAGCGGCTGGTCTGGACCGTAACTGGTGACAAGAAGGCTGGTTGTTACCTCGGCCAACGTTTGAGTTTGGCCATTCAGAGGGGGTAACGCTGCCAGCCTTCTTGGCACCAGCAACTTGGTGGAGGGGTTGATTCTATAAGTATATATATATATATATATATATATATATATATATATATATATATATATATATATATATATAATAAAATATATATATATATATATTTTATTTATTATATATATATTTTATTGTTTATAAATATCTTGTGGAATGTAACCTCACTTCCTTTCTGGTAACGAGTTTTGCATAATACGCACACTTTCATTGTTTATGTATAAACTAACACCACTTATTTATGGGCCTACTTAAATAGACGTTTTAATTAAAAATCTAACTGACTTCATACGTAAATGTAAAAAAAAACTTTGAATCCAGCATACTATTATTTATTGTATTTGTTTACAATATTTGAAATTAATTTAAAATATTACAAAACAATATATTACCACAACGCTACATATTAAAAAGGTAAATAAGGATTAAACAAAATTGTAAAATGTTTGGAGAAAATATAAAAATATCGTTTTGTTATTTAAAATTACATCACAGTTAATATTGCTTGAAATTGTGGTCAAGGAACATTACCTATATTTACTCTAATTAATTCACGACAATCTTTCACATTCACATTGCATCATTTTAGCTATACACAACTCTGACCCTTATTCCTTAAAATATATTTAAATTTGAACTTCTATACAGTCTTTTAAGTTAAGTCTTATTAGAAGTATTACAATCATCCTTAATTATATTTTTCTTTTAAAACTCTCCTTAACAATTTCCCTGAAGGGTTCTTGGGTAAATCGTCAAGGAACACAACATCTTTTACTCTTTTGTATTCCGCTACTCTTTCAGCTACAAACTGCTCTAGATCACTAGAGGCTATTTTGAAGCCGTCTTTAAGAACTACGAACGCCTTTGGACGCTCTCCAGTTCTTTGGTCAGGTATGCCAACGACTCCTGCATCAAGAACTGCTGGATGCTCCTTGATAATACTCTCTAATTCTGCTGGAGGGACTTGGTAGCCTTTGACCTGAAAATGTAAAAATTTGCTATTTCATCATAAATCACCAGGTCCATAATATCATTTGGCTCTGGAAAAGTAAAACGAACATTATTATTTTCTTCTTACCTAAATATTATTAAACCTCCTCAATGGGACGCTGCTGTATAAAATAATTTCGTTTCGAAATCGATAAGCTGTTTGTATTTTTTTTTAAATCTAAAGTCTATTTGAAATCACCACTTCGTTATACTTTTACCACTTGTATAAAGACCCTAATAATCTATCTATATTTACCTTTATAAGTTCTTTCAGTCTATCCGCTATAGTAAGAGACCCTTCTTCATCGATTGACGCTAAATCACCAGATTTAAACCAGCCGTCTTCAGTGATGCTGTTTTTAGTCGCTTCATGATTATTTCTGTATCCCTTCATTACTTGTGGTCCCCTTATTAATAATTCTCCAACCTTAAACACAACCGTTAGTACATTTCAATTCATAACGTACGTAATGGACAGACAAATTTATCTCCAGAATTCAGCTCATGACATTTTTGCGTTTGATGTGCGTAATTTTTGTAGTCTACAAATATTACATTATTACCTGGTTTGGACCTAAGCTTCTAAAATCTCTGTCCACGATTTTAAGTTCTGTATTTGCAATAGGAAAACCAGCGGTTGTGTATTTTTGGCAATCTTGCGTAAATGTCGTAACTAATGGAGATGTTTCGGTCAATCCGTATACTTGAATGAATTTCAAGTCTTGCTAAAAAAAATTACAATCGTATCGACAAAATTATCAGTATGTTTATCATCAAATATTAAACGATTACCTAAGTACCAGTATATGATTACGTACCTTAACTTTACTAAGGACTTTATCAATATCAGACTTGGGTAACGGTGCCGCTCCGCATACTATCCTTTTGATAGCCTCTAAATGTTTGGGAGTAACACCAGGGTATGATGCAAGGAACAAAACTGTAATAACAATATCAAAAGTATAACATTTACATTCTAAATATCATTTATTGAAATTTTATAAGATCTTTACTTACCTAACGGTGGAGCTGTGAACAACAAACTTATTCTATGCTTATCAAACGTTTTTAAAAAGCTAGTAGGCTCAAATTTTGGAAGCGTCACAACTTTTGCACCCACTGCTAGTTTGTGCAGCAGTAAAATTACTAAACCATAGATATGGTAGAACGGCATAACTGCAAGGAGCGATTCTTGATGTGAACCTGGAATAATAGGAATTTTGAATTTAGGAGATACTTTTAATAAATTGATACTTTTCTTCAGTATCAACTACAAACTTATGCAGATAAACATACTGCGCCGACCACAGATAAAATTAAAGCAGAACAAAGTGTTATTCAAGAAGTATACCTCTGATTTCACAACAAACTATTGTGTACAGTCATTACCATTAGCAATAAAAAGTAAACAACTGTGAACTTATGTCAATGTTATAAAGTCGCAAATCGAACGCCTCTGTACACGTCTTGTTTGTTGATGAAAGATAAAAGATATCACTACATAATTTATTATACGAAACATAACTTTACCATGTTGTGTATACTATTTATGAGCTACAGCATGCTACGGTCTAGCTGTATTAGTAAATATTAAGTTTAATAATGTTAAGACTGCAACGTGTCTTTTAATCAAAATAATAAATAAAGATATTACAGAATCTCGAAAGTCTCTGTGTGTGATTGTGTGTTATATTTTCCATTTCATAACTTAGGGAGTTAATTATACTTACTAGTGGTATCATCATAATGCCGGGTATCATAGACATCTTGTTGAACGCAATTGGAGACAATATTGCTTGTAGTTAGCTCTACGCCTTTTGGCAAACCTGTTGTGCCACTAGAATAGGGCAATAGAATGACATCATCGAAACCTTTATTCACTCGTTTCAGTACATCTTTATTAACACTGTCATCGTTGATAAGTTCTTCAAAAGAAATTGTATCATACGGCAAATTATTTTTGGCGTTGCAAGTTATTATAGGAATGTTCATTTTAGCTAGTTTTAATGCTTCTTTTAATATTGGCACTGACTCTGGTATACTAACCAGAATTTTAGGGTTTGATAGTAGTAATTGCTTGTAGACTTCATCTGAAATCAATAAAACATGTTTCGTTAGTAAAAACTTTTAAAATAATTATAATTTTTATTGTTGTCTGACATAATAATTATAAATATTTACTAGGTACTGCGTAAATTGTGAAAAGGGTTTTTAAGGTTCATACGCATTAGCATTAAGTAGCCTAAATAAATAGTTTTGTTTGCTTTAGACAAATTTACAAAGAAGAAAGAAAGAAAAACGCACTTATCAATTAAATTATTAAAATGATTGTTTTTTTGTGACGTTGCATATTGTATGTATTATTATAGAGCGCCTTTGTATCTCTGTGGTATCCAAAACCAAAGGATTCTATTAAACATGCTTAACACATATTATATAGATCCAATGAAGGCCCTGGTACTGGATTTCAGTGGGCCCTTACTCCCTGAGGTTACAATTTTTGACAATCTTCCTAGCTAGTACTTACGAGCTGTGTATATTGGGTTGACAGTGGTCACTTCAGCGCCGGCCTCTAGAGCTCCTATTAAAGCTGGTGCGTACTCCGGAGCGTTGGACATCATGATGCAAACTACATCACCATCTGTTATGTGGAAGTTCGACCGAAGGTGGGCTGCGAAGTTCTTCGAGTATTTGTGCAGTTGATGATAGGTTATTGAACGGTTTGTTATGCCACATACCTGCAAAAGTCAGTGATAAATTGCGTTAATCCCAAAAAAGCTTTGCTGTTCTTAAAATAGAAAACCTCAACTGGTATTTAGAATAAATACTAGACTGTATTTACTAAAACAAATTTTAGAATGTTTTAACATTTATAAATTGATAAATTTGATGTACTTTCTTTCTACTACTTACTTACTTTCTACTTTTGATGTACGTCGATAAAGTCTTAGATCCCTTATCGATTGTAATTGACTAATACTCGTATTATATTAATCAAATAAAAGTTTTAACTTTTTCAGTTACGCTTATATTATAGGTGATTCTCTAACTCGTAGAACAACTTTTTAATCAAAAAAACATGATTTCTGCATAAATTCTTTAACAGCTGATCAATGTTTTTTTGTGTGTAATGTCTTAATATCAAAATACCGATGGTTTTCTAACAAATTTCATTACAAAACACCTTGTTAGGAGCTGAATAAAAGGTTAGGCCCGGTATAGACGTATTATTGATAAGGTCCAATACTGTATGAATATACTGACATTATCTGTATCAGAGTATAATAAATATTTTTTCCTTTACTCTATAGTACAGTCGGCTGACACGTCATATTACCCATGTGAACTACGAAAATCACTTTTATCACGTAGGGAATAGTGGCGGTCTCCAGGGGGTTAATTACGTAACTCTGTTGCTAAAATGCATGATTAAAATCGCTTGAAAATGTCACATTTGACAACTTCAGTTACTCTTTTAAGCTGGCCATTCACGGTCAGTTCGAAAATGATTCCACTCACTAACATAAAAATAATCTGAAAACTGACTTTCATTCAGTGCTGCTAGAACGTGGGCAATTCCCCACGCAAAGGGGACTTTTAGTTTTTTTAATCAAGTGGGTAAAATGGGCGAGAAGGTCTTAGAACCGGTAAAATACGGGCAATTGTGAAAAAAAATTAATAGCGTTAGGTTACATTTTTAGTGCCTATAGCCTAGGTTTTTATTACCAATATTGAAAACGTAAAATTTTGGTCGTACCTCAGACCGACTAATTAGTGTAACTGGCCGTGACTGGCCAACTTTAGCAACAAAACTTTGATTGAAATAATTTCATTCAAAGTTACATAATTCACTACAATGTCAAAGTGAGGTAGTCCGTAGTAGACGTCCGGCCATGTGTACCAGTATATAATATCGGTACTACAAAATAAATTTAGTTAGGCTGAAACTATCACTATCACATACCACTGCAGTTTTATCAGACCATCTCTCCAAGTTCTCCCAAATGTGCTCGGGCAAAGTTCTTCTCGGTACTTCCACATCTTTGAACGGGGATCTGACAATATTTTCTGACGTCCAAACGCTGTTTTTCGCGGAAACGTTCACCAAATAACTCTTACACAATAGTAATTTTTTGACGTTTCTAGTTACCACTTTCGCCGTTGCCATTTTGTACTGAAACGAAAAGGTTCTCGTAAAAATTGAGATATTTCCCGCCACAAAGCGTAAAGGAATTCGTTATGTAAAGTAAATTTTAAGGTATATTTTTTTCTTGAAGTAAAGACAAAATTAAGGAAGTACTTTTAGTAATTTGACTTTTTGTTGATTAGTTATTTTGTAATTTATTATTGAAAATTTAAACTTGTGACGACATAAGCAAGCCTATGATGACTTTCTTTGATATTAAGAGGATTGTCTTTGAAAGCAAACTTGTTTCTTGATTGAAGCTCTTACACATGCAAATAGTAACGTCATTATGTCGGTTTCCGGTGCGTTTAGATATGAAGGATAAATTATACACCGTATTTTCGTAAAAATAAGCCCCATCCTTCGTTTTTAGGAGGTATAAGTTACTGTTTGAGAGTTTAGGCAGTGGATTACACGTGGAGGGCGACAATTATAGGTGGAAAATTGGTATAGTCAGAGCGCTTAAAGCTAGGTACTTGCCACATCAGGGTGCAGGTTTAGGTATCACTTCACAGGCCACAATCACTCGAAATGTCAGTAAGGAGCTTCACAGGATACACACGCGGCGAAAGCGCTCTGGTCGGTCTAGTACATGTGTCATAGGTAACGTCTCGATGTCGACTGGGGCTCCGGGGTTCTCACGGTACGTTTTAAACAAATAAAAATAAGGCAGGTAGGCGTGTGAGTGTGCGCGGCGTAGTATCAATAGGGTACACAAACAAATCAAAATATTGTAGTAAACAGTTACTGTGTAGTAAGATCTCTAATTGGTTTTAAAATTACCATAGGTTGTTTTGTACTTTACAGACCGAATTGTATTTTCGGCGCGTAAGGCTTATAGCCAGGTTGCTGCCGAAATTAATAAAATATATATAAGGATAAAATAATATTCGTTCTTGCACGTGAGGGAATCTCTTTTGTACGGCGGCTAGAGAGTAGTTGAACTCGTTGTCGACTGAAGTGTGCCCTAAGCACTGACCTCTATAATACAAACACACTGGACTAAACATTTTCTAAGAAATGACAGAATTTATATTTGTGCCGAATCAAGGCGCCCCTACCGAGTATCCAGAGAACTAAAATAGAGTAATTTGCATAATATGTTTGTGTCAACTCTCATTACTTCCGTGGACGCTCACCACACGCTCACTACAGCCGTCAGCGCCAAAATAGCGATAATAAAATGGCTTCATTTTTAGGTTTTCAGTATACAGTCCAGCGTACTTGTATTATAGAGGTCAGTGGCCCTAAACGAATACTATGATCTGGATACTTTATAGAAAAAGTAAATGGGTTGTTACTAGTCAGTCCAGGCCACATCGCCGCTTACCATCTGTGAGATTAGATAGGGGGGATTGCGGCAAAATGGCTTATAATTAATAAAAAACCCATCATGTCATATTATTCACAAATGCGAAGTGGCATTATCATTCACAATAAGTCAGACCTGATTATTTGTACCTTGAGTGAATTTAACAGAGTAGCACTAGCGGTTATTAGCTATGATAATTTTTTTAATAGTTAGATTAACTGCCGTACTCAGAGACGGCAATTAAAGGTAATCCTTCATTAAGTCTCATGCCGTCCGTTTCTTTTACATAGACAAAAAAGTGACAGAAGGAGAGTTAACTATGGATTAAATTTAATTTACGTCTCAGTGCGGCAGTAAGTAATACTTAATTGTAAAATTAAGTATATTCGCTGTACTGTCGCAATGGGTCAATCCTGTAATGATAAGTAGTATAAGTTTGATAAATAAATAAATTAATAATTTGCAAACTACAAAATACTTTTTACTATCGTTAGTTTTGTATGGTCGATTGTAATCTTATACAAATAAAACAATGTATTTGGTACCTATCTTATTATTTATTCTTACAAGTTGAAGACTTCTGTAAGTTTTGTTGAAATTAATTATGAAGAAAGCTACTTTCGTTTGATCAAAATATGCAAATAAAGTAGACGTGGACTCAATCTTGTAAGTGCTATGGCACCTGTGACAGAAAAAGTCACTTTTCAAAACAAACATATAAAATAAACTAAGTAACATTTATTGTTTTTTTTTTTAAGTGATAAGCATTCACTGGCGGTCATTTTTTCAAGTGCAATAATATATTAAGTAACATTTTTTCACACATAATTGTGCAAAATTCTGTATGGTTGTACGGAATCGAAACAAAAAATCATTTGTTTAATTCAGGTCAGTAAAATTCACCCGTGAATGTAAACAAGTGATTATGTTCCCATGTGGCCTTGATTGCTAGTTTCTGTCAGTAGTATGCACTTCAAGTCATCATACTATATTAACCATTTGGAGTGTCTAAGGTTTTTTGTGACCTATAAGATCGTTCAGTCCGTCCGTTCCGTCCGTCCTAGTCTGTCACAGCAGAATATCTTCTACGTTTATGGACTGATTTGCACGTAACTTGGTTCGAGGATACTTCACTAAGGGTATCCTCCCCATATATGTAAGGGGGGCGGGGGGGGGGGGGGGGTGAATTATTTTTTTGAGTGCACCCAATAAGGTAGGGTTTCGATACAACACTTTTTTATCAGCTTTACCATTTGCGAGATATACCCCCCCCCCTGTAATTTCTAAAGTCTTGGACCTATAAACTTCAAATCACTCACGTATACTGTCTAAAGTTGTAAGCTATTGGTACGGAACCCTTTGCGCGCAAGTCCGACTCGCCCGGCCGGTTTTTTTTAAAACATGCGATTGAGTTAATAATACCTACTACCGGTTGAGTTAATTTACTCTAGGAAAACATTATACTGTAGATAAGTAATTAAATTCTCATTATTCAAATGACCTTAAATAAGTATAAATTGGTGTAATCGCTGTCAAATTATTGATAGTAACCATAATTGTATACATATATGAGTGTGTAAAACATACCTACTTAATTTGATTATACTTTAGTTGCTGAATGACAAGCAAAAAGTAATTGACGTGTAATCATGTTAGTACCATTGTAAGTATTACTTGGTTGATTATTATAACTGATTAATATTTCCTATATTTTCAACAGGCATACCGCCTGTTTTCAAATTGCAATAGTTTTCGGGTAAGAAATAATAGATTTCCAATTGACGCCTAGAAACAATGAAAGCTTTTAAAACCAAAAGAAAATGTTAATTTATATATCAGTGCTTTGTCATCGTAAATGTAAACGCATATGTTTTAAATTAGGTGGTATGCCTTCGCTTTAGTAAACAATAATGACCCGTGATGTATGTATATAGAATAAGAGTATAAATTGGTAGTGACTAAAAGATGTGTCATTACTAAATGACATCGTTAAATATTGTTTATTTTTAAATGTTCTAAACTAACTTTACAATTTTTATTATCTTCTGCATTATGACAGTTTCTCTTAAATATTTTGTTTTCTTTTGTATGTAGGTAGGTACTATCTCTAGCTTGCTATTCTATAATGATTAACAATATATATTTATTTAAAGCATTTGTTTAACTTACGAAGCAAACCGGTTTGCTTCACTTTAACTGCACGGTTTATTATTTCCCTTTTATCACTACAAGTTTGTAAGAATAAAAAGTTTTAACAATGTGTATTTCTAACCAAACCTTTGAGTTGTAACGTCACAACACTACTATTCTGGTCCGCAGATTTACATAAACTGAGTAATACTTTGTAGTTATCATTATTTCGGACTCTTTTATCTACATTTCTGATAAAAGTATCTGTTTTCTTATCGCTGTTGTTATGTGTTAATGTAAGATTTTATCTGTTTGTGATAATAAATATTATTCAATTTTATAGTTTAATAAATTAATTGACAATAAAAACATATTTCATAAAATAAACTAAAAGAAATTATAAAAATATATACCTACTTTTTAGTCGCATTTCATCAGTATACGTATAATAATTTACTTACCAATTTCAGACAGTTGAAGTTGCGACTTTTAGAATAATAATAACCTTACATTTACCAAGTATATTCTCGATTATAAGTAAATACACTCGGAACACTTTCACAGCCGAAACCTAACAAAACATTAACTAAACTTGGATGATTTTTGCTGTTCACTTCCATCCACGTTGATTCCAATGATCACGCACGAAACTAGACATGTACTCATAGAAAGCGTATTCTAGTACCACCAGAAAAAATTGGACAAAGTTCCAACTTTGTTACATGGATGTGTACTTGATTATCTCAGGCCGAGAACACACTGACAGATATTTTAACGACTAGTATAACCAGTTCTTTTGAGTGTTATGATAAAACTACTCGCAACATTTCGATGACTTATGCTTTGATACCTACGCGTACGGTCGGCCAAGAAAGTGGTCTACCAGTTTTGACGAAATTTTATGTGTTGAATAAATAGCGATAAGGTTGAATTCAGTAATGGACGTATTACCTTTTTATCAATAAAAGATATGCACATGTTTTATTATTTAGTAGCTGACAGAATATTTTGCATGGGAAAATCAACCCTGTTGTTCTATGACGCTTGTATGATTTTCAACCATACGGTATACCACTTTCTTGGCCAACCGTACCATGACCGTACCGGTTCTATCTTTCAAGGCCAAGAGAGTTCACCCAACTCTCTCGGCCTTGTAAGGTTGCGGTAGACAAAACCACCGCTCTGTCTAGTCTAGAAAATAGAACACAATTTATTTATTTCAAAATTCAATCAAATTTCGCTCACAAAAATTAATCGACTGTGTCATCCGGTGGAATACGCTCAACAATCAAAATTGCAAATGTATATACTCGTACATCATGAAAAATTTATGGGAGCCTATTTAACGCCGCTAACATAGTTAAGCATTCTATTAATTGGATTTTGTTGGATAAACAGTCTGTGATTATGCTATTAATTTTTCTATCATTTTCGATGTATTTTGAAGATCTTTTTTTATCAGGGCAGTGGAAAGCACTTTTTAGCAATCATTTATTTTGAATTTGAGCTTCTACTTTTAATGCTACTAAAAATTGGAAAATGGTTGGTCGAGATGGAATTCGGGAGTTAATTCCTCTGTGCCATCCTTCCACTGCATTCGTAGTGCGTTTTTTTTCACCATAACAGCTAAAAATATCTTTGGTAATGGTTTGTATCCACTGGTTATTAAAATAGTCTAGAAATTTCTGTGAAGCTTCCGTCTCTGGTGCGATTTCATGTATAGCAAGATATGCTTCTGGAATCAGAATGGGCGGTAATAGAGACAAACTTGTGCACAAGTGAGTGATTTTGCGACCTAATTGAGTTTCGTTAAAACTCAACTTTTTTTCTTTGCGGTTTTGCTTTGCTCCCTCTCTCTCGAAATAAAAAAATCGAGAGAAAGCGAGACAAGCGACAATACGACCTGTCAATCAAGAATACCTTACCAGACCTTCACTTCAAGAGTAAGCAATATTGTATATCACGCCATCTGTTGGCATCGAAACAAAGCCTGACATTTTTCATTGAGAACCCTGGCAACACAAGGAGTTGATCGCGCCTTCATGAAACGGAAGCACAGATAAATAATAAAACTATACCGTATGATTACGGAAGTTGTGCCAATCACTCAACTATTTTTTTTATTTGAATTTGTTAACTTTAGGTGTCCGTTGGATTCCAATGTACGTTCCAAGCATAATAAAATGAAACTATAATTAATTACTAATCAAAATTCTTAACGGTCCATAGGCCAATTTTATACAATCTCCTTTGATTTATTTTCGTAAAAACGTTATAAAAATAATTATCATTTATTTCACCCGACGGAAACCAACTACCCGATATCGTGTAGCCCATCGACGTGAATAAAAATATGGACTCCGTGTCGCCTACATTAAAACTGAAGCACCAAAGTAAGCCAGTCATCATCGTAAATACACGAACTTCTCACGCACACACTCACACCAAAGTAATCCGATCGGCCGCCATTGTAACCCTATGATCTCAGACACAGGCTTGAACCCTACTTCACTCTTTAGTATCGCGGTACGGAGTCCATATTTTTTTCAAGTCGATGGTCTACCCTCATGATTTAAACAAAATCCTTTAAAAAAAATTTAGATTTCATATTGGTTTTATTTTCTATCTAATATTAATCAGTGATAAATTAGACATCCACAAATGATTCATTTAATTTAAGACCTTATAAATTACTTATTAATATTCTAAACTAAAATACAGTTATATACACACATAAACTTATAAATAAAAACTTAAAACTAAACTTTTTACATGCCAGTATGTCAGGTATTTTAAAAATAGGAAAAACCTATAGATAAAATACCTGACTTAGGTCGCTGTCCCGCGGGAAGGTGCCCATAAGGCTGGCCACATTACCCCGTTGGCTGGCCAGGCTGATCCGCTGGCCGAGGTATAGGCCAGCCTTCGTATCGTGACATGTCTCCACTAAACGTTTTGAAATCTCACGATAAACTGTATGAGCGCTTGGTCCCCACGGCCCCAAAGTCTCGACTCCAAACGGTTGAAATATGAAAGATTCACAAAGACCTTCATACTTCTGTCGTTTAATGATTCATTGTTCAGAATGGTCGTTTCTGGTTTAAATCTTGTTCTTATGTATTTGTATCTAAGGGCAAAGGTAAGATTGCGTCCAGTCGCCCATAAAATATAACATTCCCGTTATCGAACATTCTAGAGATAAGACCCCTATTAACATTAACAATGGCTGGGTGGCATTGAAAAGCAGTTTAAAGGTGAGTATTCATGGTTGGTAGTAACAGTTAGTACACGGCTGTGTAAAGAGTATATATTTAGAAGTAGGTGAACGTTGACCTTTTACTAGTTTGTCACTTTGGATAAGAAATTAAAAGTGCTTAGTAAAAAAAAAAACTATTTTGACGACACGAATGACACTAAAAAGTTTATAAATTGGAGAAAGTCAAACTGAAGACAACTTGTCTGTATAAAGGACTAATAAACTAGGTACTTAATACATTCAATGTTACACAGGTTACGGTTTTTTTTAAATTTATGCGATGTTAATAGGAGTTTCCTATGCATTTTTGTTTATTATTTTAGGTAGAATTGATATTCCTATTTATTTATAAAAATACTTCTAACACTATATGCAGGCTTCATTTTTACAGTCGTAGACCTCAATGAGTGAGGGCCGTGATCATTATGTGGAATGAAAAACACACGACATTCTATGCAATTTTAAAGGAGTTGTTTGCCATTGTCTTCTCCATTCCACACACTACAGCAATATCTTTGAAAAAGACTGTACTTAAGTTTTTATACGAACTAGGTAGTACAGGCGAGCATCGGACTCACGATCTCGGATGAGAAGTGAAATTTTCTCCGCTCGGCTATCGCACATGCAGGCATTTAATATTAAATGGCAGTAAGCGGTCAATATTGATACTGCTGCATACTTAATATAACTAAAGTATAATAATAATGTCCTCCTAGCCGAATTTCGACTACACTATACTATAGTGCACAAGTGTGTGCGCAATACACAGGTGCACTCTCGTTCCTTCACTATCATAATTTGGTGAGACGGCAGTCCGACATGACCGTAGAGAGATCAGGCGCAGGATCAACGGCTTAACGTGCTTTCCGAGGCACGGGGGTGTAACACCACCAACTTCTTCGGAGGATTTCGGAGCTGTGTCTGAGTAATTTCAAGACAGAAAAACCCAAACACTCTCGGTCCGCCCCGGGGTTCCAACCCGGGACCTCGTGGATAGTACCCAGCGTGCTGACCACTAGACTAACGACTACTAGACTTTAGTATACTTAAGCACTAGCAGCTGATCAAATGCTTTTCAATGTATTTCACGCAAATTTGCCAACAATAGTTTATCTCCGATGAATCGCATCCTACATCCTTCCCTGACTATGAATATACAAGTCACAAGAACTCTATCATAATGCGTCAACTTTGGAATAAGTTACCGACTTAGAAGTCATCAGTAACTGCACTTTCGAAGCTCCCAGCAGTTTAGTTTCTAACTTGAAAAGTGAGTTTATCTTGTTTATGGAAAATGCCAAAGAGTGAGGAACGAGAGGAAATGAAATAAACACACTCGTATTTTCTAAAACAATGGTGAGATATTGCTTACTTGCATTGGTAATTATATTTAAGATTTCCTTTATGTGCTACGTTTGTATTTGAATTTAATTAATGCTTAAATGTAATTCTGTTATAATATTAATGTGATCCCTATATTTGTGTAATGTATGTTATATATTATTACATGTATTATGTGCATATCCCGATGCTATATCGTATGTGTTTTTATATTTCTCTAGATTAAGTGAATTGTATTCTTTTTGAGAAATAAATAATAAATATCAATTATAGGTAAATATACCCCCTAACTAGTAATTTGCCACTGCTGAAACACTTGCTTAAATATATTGAGACGGCTAATTTGGAATTAATGACTGATAGGACATGACATACGAGTAGTGGAGACAAACATTTTAAATTAGCCATCCATCACATATTTATTCAAGTGTTATAGCAATGGCCAGGTCGTTATTAGTAAGGGGAAAAATCATTTTGTATACAGTGTAAAAGGTAGACTACCTTATAACCTTACTAGTGATTCGCCGCAACTTCGCTCGCAAGAGTTAAATTTTCCATATAAATGTTTATCCCCCATTTCACCCCCTTAATGTTTTATATCGCGACAAAAAGTAGTCAATGTCCTTTCCAGGGTCTCGAACTGTCTCCATACCAAATTTCATCTCAATCGGTTCAGTGGTTTAAGCGTCAAGAGGTAACAGACAGACAGATAGACACACTTTCGCATTTATAATATTAGTATGGATTGTATCTTATAACTTTAACGCTTTGTAGTTAACTGTTTCATATTGTTTAATTTGATATGAACCTATTTATTTACGTGTGGGATGAGATCTGGATCTGTAAGATAAAGAATTAAAAAAAACTAATTATTCTGCACTATCCGTATAGTTGACAACTAAGATGGCGAAATCAAATTTAATTTCGCTCACAAAAGTTATCGTTAACCCACGTCCGACATGGGTTCGAGTCCGACCGGATGGCACAGTCGATTAATTTTTGTGAGCGAATTTAAATTTCATTTTGTAAAAACTTGCAAAATAATTGCTTAAGGTTTAAAAATAATTATAAACTAAGATGGCGGTTTTGCTTCAAAAAAACTTAGTACTATGGTTTTATACAAGTCTTGAATTGAATTGTAATTTTAGTTTCTGACATAATATAATGATGAGTCATTTTATTTTTGACAATCTGCTTAATATTAACACGCATTTTACCCTAGTATAATATCATAATAACAACATATCGTTCTATATTGAATAATAGTAAACTAACCTAAAGCTTGTGGCGCAGTGGCGGCAGCGCTTTGGTAGTGATACCAAAAGTTAAGCAACCCACGGCGCGGTCGTGATTGGATGGGTGACCATTCCGACCATTTAAGTGACATCCATGACAAGCATCTCCGTGCTTCGGAAGGCACGTTAAGCAGTTGGTCCCGGCTAATATCTGTGGTATTAGTCGTTAAGCCTAGTCAGAGGCCCTAGGGCGGCTTGATAACTTTTGACAGTAAGGTTTGTCACTTGCCTTACATACACCCCTCCACCAATCCGCACTGAGCCCGCGTGGTGAAGTATGGCTCGTTCTTCCTTATAGTTGAGGTGAGGCCTTTTCCCAGCAGTGGGATCTAATAGGCTGACTTATAACCTAAAGCTTAAAAATAAAAAACAAATGACTTATTCAAAAAACAAAACCGTGTCCTTAAGGCAAGGAGGCGAGAATGCTGGCTGCGTTTCCGCGTTGGATAGCAATGCTTATCCTCTGAGCGAGAAACGAGCCAGCTCTTTTATCTTCTAATAAAATGTTTAATTTGGGTGCAAATATTCCGAAAAGTAATTTAGCATGGGGTCCCCACGGTCCAAATGTTTCAACGCCAAACGGCGCAAACACGTAGTCACCAGCAAGGGACTCGTATTTGCGTCGCTTAGCGTTTTCTGCCAACTCAGCAGCAGAACCAGCTTTAAGAGCTGATTCCCTGAGATGCGAAGGGGCCAAAGTATCGACACAAGTTGCGTCCCATACAAAAGCCCGTCCCCGCTCCCAGGGGATTAGTGTGAGGCCATCTGGTCTCTTGCCATCATCCTGCACCAACCCACGAGGTTCTAGCGTTGAAGGAAAATTAATGCTGGCAAGAGCTCTTCTGATGGCATCATTGAGAGCTGCATGGCGGGCGAGACGCCTTGCACTTTGCTGGCAACAAAGATCATGGAGACCGGATCTGCTTAATTGTTATAATGTATTCATTAATATTTCCAATAGGTACTGTTATTAATATTTGCACGCCTGCATGCGAGCTGAATACAAGACAATATTAGCCTTAAGATCCGCAATGTAAAACTTGCACGGTATAATTGTATTCTGGCAAATAAACGATTGATTTGATTTGATTTAATTTGTTTGTAAGTACCAGTAAATCAACACTTCTTATGTTATAAAATAACTGAACCCTACAAAATCCAAACACAGATGGCAGAATCGTAACTTCACTAAATTATGAGGTAATGCCTCAAACTGTTCTCGTATATCATTGAGCGTACATTAAACTCCGATAAATGTGATATAAGTGTCTATTTAGCGTATACTCCAGTGCCTCCGATTATGACGTCTTCAGTACACTACATTTAGCAATTGGCACTCGACGATTCACGGGGAAATGGATTTTACATCCTTAAAAATGTGAACAGCGCTAGAATGAAGAAGCGTGGATTTTTAAACAGATGGAATACTTAGCTACTTACCTGCAATAGCTGGTGATCTACACTTTACTTTTTTTTAAAAATAATGAAATACCATTATTTTTAGTAAAAGTAAAGTGTAGGTTAGTATTGATGGCCACATTTACCCTCATGAAGGATAAGACCGTTTACACTTATACCTTGTTTGTATAGAGTTGAATAAAATGTTTGTATATTGTTGGATATTTGATGATGATTGTGATACAAAAACTGTTAATTCTCAGTCCACATAAGCCCAACATAAGTATAATGTTAACTTAAAATAAGCACTTACAACATTAAAAACAGCTCATACAGAAAGCTGTTGTTACTGCCCCGTTCCTCGGAAAGCACGTTGGTACTTCCTTTCCTTGTCTGAGATCTCACCTGCGGGGTACAGAGGTGCGGGGGTAGACGAGAACGGGGGCCTTAACCCCTTGAGGATCATAAGACCGCCGGCGGTCACATGACAATAGATTATCTATTGTGACTGGAAACTTGATCTCTGTATGGTTAGTGGTGAGGGCGGCGGGCGCTTGTGATTTAAATTTTTAATATTCGATATTCGTATTCTTTTCAATCTTCAAACTGTCAGATGCGAGGAGTTTTAAAAGATGTTTATCATGTTATGGCTGATTGTGCTCGGAACGCGGTTGCGAGGAAACGGTATTTTGGTAATCATTTGAGTGATGTTGGCTACTGTAACGTGGTTCTGGCTTCACCTACAACTGAGCAAGCTTCTCGTTTATTAGAAATTGTTAGGATATGTTTTAATTATAGGTCTTAAAGAGGTTACAACAACTTTCTATTGTTTTAAGTTGATTTTGTTACTTAGTTTTAAGAAAATTCAATAGAGTGACATATTCATTTGATCAGATTGATCAAGCTCTCTAAATAAAGATTAAAATAAAAAATAACCCAATCATTTGATGATTACATGGATTTTCCTGTTTTCGTCTTCCCTCGCACCCTGTACCCCACAGACGGTCTCAGGTCTAAGCGCTCGGACTATAGCCTCTCTCCGGTTATGATGAATTATTTCACTTGAACAAAGAGAGAAAGGGAACAGAGAGAGCACTTGTTTTTGTGCACACACTTGTTTACACTGCTAATCTTTGTTACCTACTTATAATGAGCGGATATGAATAATTAGTAGGGAACGGTATAAGAGATCAGTTCGCCAGCGAATCATTTCAGTCGTCCGTGCTCAGCCGAGGCGACAACATCTCCTGAGGATGCCGCGTAGAGTGGCGAAACGCGTTGAGGTTTTTTGCACGTTGGTGTGGGTACCTAACAACTGCATTGGCTGTAGGGCATGCGTATTGAGGAAGGGAGTTGAGTTGAGGAACTGGTACTTAACGCGGTTGCGGTTGGTGTGGTTTTGGTGCCTGCGCTAGCGTCTCTTAGCGGAAAGGAGAATGACCATTTGTGGTATCGCTAAAGTCTGAGTTGTGTCACTACATTATGACACCTATAATACCTGTTTTGAATTATAATAATTAGTAGGAATAATAAGAAACCGTAACATCCCCGCATAAATACATATTTAAAAAAAAGATTTTGTTATGTTTGCTACTCTGTAAGTCGGAAATTGTACAAAATATGTAGTGTTGCTATTTCATATTTGATTTAAATCGTTTTTTTTTCATACCAATAAAACCAAGCTGAAATAAATCCTAATACGAATTAAGTTATTAAAAAAATATAACTATATTCTTTTTACAGATAGGCATGCATGTGGGAGTATAACCTCTAAGCGTGACCTATTTAAACATCAAATAATCTTTAATCAGTTTTGAAATCGAGTAATCGGACTTAATAATATATTTTAATATCTATGTTTCTTGCTTGCCGGTTGGCAGCACTAAAAAAAGCTTATCTGTCTGTCATGACAATATTGACAGTCATGTTCGATAGTGGAAACGCTTACAGTTTGTTTCAAACGTGCTAATTGTTCTTCATTTTGTAATTACCTACCAATTCCATTTTAAGTATAAAGTGATCGTGAGACAGAGACTCCATTAGTTAAGTTAATCATGGAAAATCCAGATCGAAGGTGCATTAATTGTTCTCTTCGATTTCGGCATTTGAGTTCGCGTTCCTTAAGCGACTTAACGATGCTATCTACAATACTCTTGCATCTTGGATTTCACCCACACCAGTAAGTCATTTTCGGCTATTAATAATTGAATTTTAAGGCACGGCGATCATTGTACGATACGAGAACAACTGTAAAAACCAGTTTTTTACAACTGAATTTAAAAAGGTAACATCTGAAAAAGTCAAAAGCAGAAAATTCTATTTTTTATGCTTATATTCAACAATAAATTGCCGCGATACCCGGAGAATTATTACAAGAATATTTACTGTGCCGCAAAGTACTATAATCACACATTAAATCAAGCTGTATTACATTTTGGTACAAAATATTTTATAGCGATACTAACTCCTATAGTAACTTGGTCATTCTCCTTTAAAGCAAAATGATTGTATTTTATTTTTCCCATCTAATAATGGATTTCCGCAAAATAACGCCTGATTCTATTAACGTTAATAGTTTTAAACAAAGGAAGCTCGCACTGGTGACGGCAACTTTATCTATGTAATCGTTAGAATTCGTTGTTAGTATATTTTACGAGTCTCTCTACGGTCATATCGGACTGCCGTCTGACCGAATTATCAGAGTAAAGGAATAGACAGTACACCTGTAAATTGCGCACACACTTGTGCACTATAATATGTCCCACGCAGTTGGCTAATCTCTGTTGAGATAGGCCGCCGTAGTCGAAATTCGGCTGGGATGACATTATTATTGTACGAGTATATATGTACACTTTGCGTCATTTACAATTATTTCTTCTCACGATTAGCCACTTTAAAGCTTAAGAAAAACAGCCATAAATTACTCGAATTTCCATAATATACAGCCTTCTGGAAAAACTATTCTCCAGTTAACTCAAACAAGTTTCAAACTACTCGGGTATATTAAAGTAAGTTGGGCAAACTTTGATGTGGAGTACCAGATGATTGGTGAAATATATTTTTCATATTAAGTGATAGGTTTTGGTAACTTCCACGCATTGACGAGGGTGCGGGCCGAGAAGTTAGTCAAGTTGTTTATTTATTGCTATCCATCAAGTATGGGTGGTATTAGAATAAATTGATGTCAGAAGGGATTTTGTAGTACCTTATTATTATAATTAGCCTGCTTCCTCGGTAACCACCCTGTAGTAGTTAGCACTCTGCCTTCTATCCAAGAAGTAGCGGGTTCGAATCCTGGGCCTGGTCGAAATTTGTTTCTGGAGTATTTATATCTCGAAATTACTGGGAAACACGCACAGGTAGTTATTTGATTGTATTAACACCCAAGTTTTGTTCTGTTAAGGACCTTAGAAAACACACTTAGCCATTGGTCCTGCCTGCGCCTGATCTTAATCTGGCATGTGCGAAAAACCTTGTATCGTGCCATTTTTTGGATTGATTGTGTTCAAAAGATGATTCAAATGTTTAGCGCCTTATCAAAAGTAATGGTTCGTAGATACTATCAATGCATATCTCCGTAATTGCGTTCATGTTTTTGTTTCCGTAATGTCTTAACAATATTCTAAAATCAAGGTGTGGTGCCAATTAAACATGAGTATTATCAAATCAGTAAGTACACAATTTGATTCAGAAAACTAGTAACATTTGAGATTTTGTCAAATAAAATCATTCTTCTTATTAAACCAGTAAAGACTGGCTTTTTAAATACTCAGAGCAGAAATACGCCATTAACTACGCAACGATTGTTTTGTTATACAAATAATATCTGGCTCGTCGTGACACTTTTATTTGAACTCATTAAAACAATATCATTATTTCAGAAAAAAACGTGTTTTAATGAATTCGAATATTCATTCGCGAAAACGTAAAATCGTGGTGAGCTTGCTCCACCGTCGACTCTGTCTATGCCACGTCTGGTTTAGACCACTGTTTAGACGTCCACTTACGACGAGTTCCATATATCAAATACCAAATCATTACAATCTAAAGGTGTAGTTTACCTTATTAACTTTGTATAGTGATAATGTAACTGGACTGTTTCGTGGTTTAGTTAAACCGAGTTCAATTAAGCGTTTGCGGTCACACTGCTATTAAATCTGTGGGAAACAATATCCGAGTGTTAATTGCGAAAGAATTATTGATATTTTGCTGCTGTGTATAAATATAGCGGTGTTTTTACTTAAGTAGGGTACTTGTATTGTTAATCGATAATTTTAATTCCACAAAACCCGTTTTTTTCAACAAAAATCTTTTTTGGTAACTGCACTTCATTTCAGAAACAAAAGCATCGGAACAATTTCAGAGAGTTAGCCAAAACGAAAACACAAAACGCTGAATATGAATTTCATCTTCGTCGAAAGCAACTTATCCAATTATACTTTCAACTTGGCTAAGTGACAGCCTAGACAGAGTCTAGTAATTACAGTTAGGCTAAACTTACGGTCCAGTGCTAAAGACTTGCAGGATTCGAACAATTTTGCATTTGCTTAGTCTGCCAAGATCGAGAATTCGATTTCTTGTTGGGTAGACCCATTATTATGTTTAATAAGTTCACCTTCGGATTTAACTATTTTAGATCAGTAACGTTGTATCAAAGAAACAATGGACTTATCATTAATCTAAGTAACTTTCAGGAGTAGGTATAAAAACTTTACTAAAATCATGTGACTAAGTTATCATTCAATACTTGACAAAGAAAATCAAACAAAGTTTGCCTACTAAAATCCTTACAGCATTTAAAAATACACAGATTATCTAATCTGCAGTCAAAGTCAAAAATATTTTTTTCAATTTTAGGAAACAAAATGCCGCTTATGAGCGGCAATTATTAATATTATTGCCCTGTTACAAGACTACTAAAGCGAAGTTCGTTAGCGCTAACAAAATGGGAAATAAGTTTGTTCTTGACTCTAGACCAGGGATTACCAAACTTAATCAGTTTTCTGCGCACTTACAGGATTACCATGCTGTTGTAGCGCCTTAATCAATGTATTCTTTGTGCAGATAATACTAATTGAGCAGAATGGTACTCCCGGCGCCCTTGGTCACTCTCCATGGCGCCCGGCCCCCGGGCACTGCAGCGCACAGTTTGGGAACCTCTGCTCTAGACTAGGCCAGACAGACAGAGTCGACGGTGCACGGTGGAGCAAGCTCACACAGAAGAAGCCTGTTTACTCCGACTTTGAAGGTTTTCGGGTCATCGTCCGTTGGAAACACTGACGCCAGTGAAGATACCATAATTGAGGGTCATGATCATTTTGTAGAATGAAATGAACAAAGACTTTCTTGAAAATATTAACCATTTAAAGATTATGTTTCTAGTCACAATAGATAATCAATTGGTATGAGACCGCGGGCGGTCTTTTGAACCACAAGGGGTTTAGAGTGATTTGCTGTTGCCTTCTATATGTCATATTATAGTCAATATCCAATCACTATTGTGCAGGTCGTCTTCACGGTGTGTTTTCCTTTAACATTAGAATATCATTGTTACCTATTGAATGTAGGCAATGAAATACTTGATAAGCTAAGCAAAGATATTACTTTGAATTATGTCTGTCTAGACTAAAATCAAAATCCCAATTGTAACATTCTTTAGCTAAAGCGGCACAGTTACCAGACAATTTAACGACTTTGCTGCTCGGTTGAACGTCGACAATATGTCTGAGATTCAATAAGACAACAATTACGTTATCAAGAACATATTTTCCGGTCGCTGATCGTCTGCAATAATCGAATGAGCTAAAAAAACGGTTCGCGTAACGATACTCACCCATAAGACGTGGACACACGGTCGTTTCGTTCAACATGCCTTGGCTTCAATTTCTTCAAACTCCTTTGCTGTCTACCTTTGCTTAGGTTTTCTTTAAAGTACGTTCATTCCGGTAGTGGTCGGGACGCGAGGTCCCGAGTTAGAATCTTAAATTGTTTTAACAAACACACCAATTACCTAGCCCCAAACTAAGCGTGAGCTTGTGCTATGGTGACTAGGATAACGGAAAGATACTCGTATACTTAATTTACGTTTCTATATCGATGACTTAGCTAAAAATGCTCATGCTCATCACACAAACATTTGCCCCTTGCGGGATTCGAACCCGCAACCGCCTGTTTCAGTAGTTTGTGATGCGAACCACTACACCAAGACGGTCGTTTCCGATCCCGAGTTTTCCCGAGGCCCTTTGTTTTTCAGTCTTTAAATTACTCAGAAATAGATGGATAAAAAGATAGTTGTGTTGAACACCACGTGCTGTGCCACGTGGCTCAGAAAGCCCGGTAAGCTAACTAAATATTTGATTTGAAATAAATTTTAAGAAAGATATAAAGTAATTATGTACATTGTATCATACTTAGTACAATGTCAAACACAACCCTCCTCTTCCGCAGTCGGGTAAAAATGGACCATAGTTTTAAAAAAGCCAATGATGTAACACGTTTTGTCTTTACTTTACGTACACGCATGTGTCCATTCACAGAAAAATACAAAAACACAATTAGAAAATTAATATTTATACGGATATTTCACAAGATACAGTGATTTGTTTCGCTTCCTTTCTTTATGATATAAAATACTTTCTTTTTGCAATCACTTAAGTCGCTTCGAGCATTTCCCGCATTAGCTCTTCATTCTTCCACCCTGTATCACACACGTACAACGGTGTTCCCTTCAAGTAATTTTCCACTTGATCAATCTGCCGACTTTCTCTCTTTTCCCCTCGCTAGTCGAGTGTGAGCTTATTGGCCTGCTAAGAATTCTAATAAAAGTTAGGTACATCCAGCCAGAGGTCTAAGTGGCTCCTTACCTTTATAGGGCCAGGAATTGCCTCTGCAATCGTTTAAATACGGCACAAGTACGTGACCTGATTTGTTACTGTTTGTTTTGTTTCTTTGGATGCGATTAATTAGAATTAGGTTGGATCTGTTTTAATTAAAAGTTAGCTTATTGTTAGATCTGAGGTTCAATATTTGGTTAGGAAAATCAAGTCTGTGATCAACTTTGTCAGTCGTTTTTGCTATTTAAGTGCCGATTTAGCAGATGCAAATTATTATATTAAAAGGGTACTTACAGAATGTATGATTTTAATATAGAAGACTAATAATTTGCTACTTTTAATACAGTGTAAAATATTGACACAGGCACTAACCGTCAGTTTTCACCTAGTAATTTTTTAACCCTAACCAAACATCTAAAGAGTGTTATTTTGTAAAGAGTTTGACAGACTGCTGGATGTTTGTTTACCCCTTGAGGATCGGAAGACCGCCGGCGGTCTTATAACAATTGATTTTCTCCTGTGTCTGGAAGCGTGATCTCTGAAAGTATGCTAAAGAAACTGAAAAGTTGCAATAACTCGGATTAACAAGATTTTGTCAGAACTCCTGAGTTGGTATTTTGAAAGTGACAGAGAAAGATAAGCCTATAAGTATTCTAAAATGTTTTTGTATCAGTTAAACTTGAATCCGTAAGTATTTAAAACTTCGAACCCGTTGTCGAAAACGAATTCATAACAAAGTTTGAACCAGGTGGATAAACTTGGAAATATTGACAAATATTTTCAAACAGATTTGACCCTTTTAGAAGGTTGGTACTATGAATAAAAGTTGTTTACAGCGATAATTATAATGAAGAAGTTCATTTATGAATACTTTCTAGGTAATGAGGATTTTTGCTGTTTGGTGGCCGATGGTGGCTGGACGCGAGAAGCGGAGAACCGTGAAAGTTGGCGCAGTCTTGGAGAGGCCTATGTCCAGCAGTGGACTGCAATAGGCTAATATGATGATGATAATGATAAATAAATAAAAATGTTTACCCGAACTTTTTCTTTTATTAAATTACTTCAAATGACCTAGTGGAGTAAAATAAATTACGTGATTTGCAAATAAAGCTGAAAATTTCAATTTCAATCAAATTAATAAAATAACAACATAAAAACATAACATAAAACAAACAAAAAAGACGAAAACTTGTAATAACGACAATCTTTTAAATTCGATAACTAATTGATCCGTCACAAGAAATATGCCATGTGAAGAAGAAATCGAAACCAATCAAGCGAATTCTTGAATGAATTTGGCAATACGCTCCGATCAATACTCGTATTGGACTTGTTCAATACATGAACATAAATTGTTTATATTTTTAGTTTTTTATCAGTCTTAAACTGGTATCAATTTTTATTTTTTTTACTGTTGGCATCACTGCCACTTTTTCTTCTTGATCTACATTTTGTAACTCTGAACATTGTTCCGTTTTATAATTTTATTAAATATAGAAATTCGCTATATTTTCATATTCAGCTTGTTTTATTCCAACAAGCTAGTGGTCCTTCTTCGTCAAAACAATAGAATCAGTGGATTACACTGTTTCGTCGTTTTTGTACCGTGTGCAAGACTTGCGGTAGCCGTGGGACGGTGTCCCATTGCCCGGCGGCGGAGTCTCCCCGATCTATAATTCGGGTGATTACGGCATCTTATGCTGTAATTGGAAGAAATCATCGTTCATCGTCGTGGAGAAATCGCGAATCACAAGCGATTTTTGGAGGATTCAAGCAAATTATTTTTTCTGCACTCAACGGAGGGTAATCGAGAAAAACGCCAACTTGGTATGTTTTTTTTTCCCTACCATATCCTGTCACGGAGTTGCCATTCTCGCCGATTTCCGACTCAACCATAGACAAGAGACCTGCAGCGCCGCCATCTTGCGTGCTGTCAACTTGACGTCAGTGACGTCTTGTCATTTTGAGTTTGACATATCATCATATCGTCATGTAAACAAACCGGCAATCTTGGTGTTTTAGTGAAAAAAGTGCAATAATTCCCTATTATTTACTACGAAAAGTGTTTAAAAGTATACAACAAGTGTTCGTTCGGCATATTACGAGTTATTTGCGTGTAAAACAATGGCGGAACAACTCAAAAAACTTAAACATGCGCGTGCCGCTTGTAAGGCGACAGTGACTCGGATACAGAACTATATTATGGACCCTATTAACCTTGCCTCCGCGACTGTGGACATTTTAGAAGCTCGAAAAGACAAATTAGTGTCGGCATTAAAGAATTACGAAAGTACTCAGTTAGATATCTTGAATTTAGATGGCGAGGATGCAGACGATGTCGGTGAGTTTGAAGAAAAGTTTTTTAACACAATTGCTAAAATTAACGAAACAATTCGTATGCTCACTAAGAACGAGACCTCACAGACAAGCTGTGTATCGACATCTAAACTCCCTAATCTTGATATTCCTTCATTTGATGGGAAAGATTTTACAAAATTTAGACCATTTTATGAACTCTTTATAGCTGTCATTGACAACAACAAAACATTAACAGATGTTCAAAAGTTGTTTTATTTGAGGACATATCTAGAGGAAGAGGCATTATCTGTCATTATTAATCTACCTCTTGTGTCCACCTCTTATAAAGAGGCTTTGCATTTGTTGAAAAAACGCTATGACAATAAAACAAGATTAATTTGCAATCATATAAACTTACTTTTGGACATCCCACCAATACAAAAAGGTACTGCGACCTCTTTAAGGACTTTTGTCTCTCAAATAAAACAACAATTACATGCCTTAAAAAACCTTGATGAACCAGTTGGTAACTGGGATCGTCTTTTGCTGTGTGTCCTTTCCAAAAAATTAGATTTATTTACACACAGAGCCTTTCATTTAGATAGAAATCCTGATGTTTTGCCAACAATGGTAGAATTTTTTGCTTTTTTAGAAAAACGTGCTATGGCGTTGGAGGATATTATCCCCCTAAAAGGGCAAAATTCTGAAAATAAATGTAAACCTGCAGTGCGGGTCAGTAATGTTTCAGCACAGTTGAATTCAACTTGCGCTTATTGTAACAAAACTGAACATGCAATTTTTAATTGCCCAAAATTTTCAACAGTCCCTATAGAGACACGTTTGACTTTTGTCAATGATCACAAATTGTGTTCTATTTGTTTGAGAAATCACACAGGCAGTGCTTGTAAGTACAAATTTAAATGTAAAGTTTGTAAGAAGTCTCATAATACACTATTGCATACTGATACTGAAAAGGAAGTTCCTGTTTCTTTGTGTTCCAATAGCAACATTAATAATTCTAATATTTTGTTACCTACTGTAAAGGTAAAAGTCACTGACAAATATGGTCGTGACAATTTTGTTCGAGCATTGCTTGACAGTGGCAGCCAAGCCTCTTTTGTAACAAGTGCCTTAGTATCAAAATTGAACTTAGCACCGTTTTTGCATTCTTCCAATATTATTGGAATAGGTAATAGGCCTACAAAAATAAATAAAATTATCAACTTGTCTATTTCCTCATCAATACATGAGAATATTTTTCATTCAATTCATCGATTCAATTACATCACCTTTGCCGCAGCACCATTTTGATATTTCAAAATTAAATATCCCCAAGGATATCCAGCTGTCTGATGTTGAATTTAATATTCCTTCAGAAATCTCAATTTTATTGGGTGCTGATATTTACTTTGACTCTTTGCTTGGTGGCTGCCTTAAACTCTTGGATGGCCCCGTCTTACAAAACACAGTTTTCGGATATGTTGTTGCGGGAAAGGCTGGTTTGAATAAAAGATCAAATATTATTTCCTCAAATTTGGTTTCAAATCTAGTGATCTGTGATCAGAGAAAATTAGAGAATGTTATGGAAAATTTCTGGCTGACTGAGAAAGTGCCCGACCAGGCTGTAAAAAAGATTCCATTAGAGTTTGAAAAGGCAGAAAAGATTTTTGATCAATCCCTAAAAATTGTGGATAAAAAGTTTCATGTAGATATGCCGCTTATTTGTCAAAAGAGTGAACTACAACTGGGGGACTCATTCTCGGTCGCTCTTCAGAGATTTTTGTCTTTGGAAAGAAAATTTATTCAAAATCCAATATTATTGGAAGAATATTGTAAATTCATTGACCAATATGTTGCGTTGGGGCATGCCAAAGAAGTTGACATAAATTCGTATGATGTTTATAATGGTTCTGTTTACTTTTTAGCACACCATGCAGTCTTCAATCAGCAAAGCAAAACTACTAAGTTACGAGTGGTTTTTGATGGAAGCATGAAGTCAAAAAATAACATGTCACTCAATGATGTTATGCTGAATGGGCCAGTGGTACAGGGTGAGCTGTTCGATATCCTTCTTTTATTTCGGACTTTTTTATACATTTTAATATGTGACATCGAGAAAATGTTTCGCTGTGTTTTCATAAATGAACATCACCGAAGTCTCCAAAATATTCTTTGGAGGGATGACCCGAGTAAGCCCATACGCTGCCTGCAGTTACAGACCGTCACATACGGGTTAAAATCCTCTACCTTTTTGGCCACACGAAGCCTGGCAGAGCTTGCCCATAGGCATGCAGAAAAGTTTCCCCTAGCAGCAAAGGCCATATTAGAAAACACTTATGTCGATGACATACTAGTAGGTTCTGACAATTTAAAAGATGTAATCTCTCTCAAAGATCAACTTATAGAGTTACTTAAGTTAGGTAACTTCTCATTACATAAGTGGTGTTCAAACGAACCTTCAATCTTGGAGGAAATTCCTGCACATCAAAGATATTTTGAGGAAATTGATCTAAATACTGAAAACATTATCAAAACCTTAGGTCTTAAATATGATGTTGTTTCTGATGAATTTTATTTCCAAACCCCCCCACAGTGTGATGAGGATTTAAATACAAAACGAAAAATTCTTAGCTACATTAGCAAAATTTTTGACCCTTTGGGTATTATAGGTCCTATCGTAGTTGTGGCCAAGTTGATCATGCAAGAGTTATGGTCTTTAAAAATAGAGTGGGACGATGTCCTTCCTTTACAGTCCCTCCAAGCATGGCAAAAGTTTTTAAATAATTTAAAATCAATGGACAAAATTTCAGTCCCCAGATTTATGCAATGTTATGACTGTTCATATATTACATTAGTCGGTTTTTCTGATGCATCGTTGAAAGCCTACGGCTGTTGCCTCTATTTAAGGGTCCTAAAATCTGACGGGAACGTAGAAACCAATCTCCTTTGTTCAAAATCTCGGGTTGCGCCCCTATCTAAGACGCACACCATACCCCAGCTAGAGCTAAACAGTGCATTACTTCTTGCCCAGTTAATGGAAAGAGTTAGCAAGACACTTACCTCAAGGTTCCCGCACTCAGTCCGTCTTTTCAGCGATTCTCAAATAGTTCTTGCCTGGATACAGTCGGGTTCAGTCAAGTGCAATATTTATGTTAATAATAGAGTTCAGCAAATCGCAAATCTTACTGACAAATCTACATGGTCGTATGTACGGTCTTGTAACAATCCCGCAGATCTTATCTCGCGTGGTGTAGAAGCCAAAAAGTTACAGGGAAAAAATATTTGGTGGCATGGTCCACAATTTTTATTGAACTCGGAGATGAAAGATATTTCTTCTGGTCCGTTTGATTTAAATCAATTTTACACTCCGGACTTTACTTCCGAGGAAATTTTCATGTTTTACCCAATCTATAGACAACACTTTATTTGAAAAATTTTCAGATTTAAATAAATTACAAAATGTTGTGGCATACATTTACAGGTTTTTTAACAATGCTTCTAAAAAAGAGATAATTAAAGATGCAACTTTAACTCCTAAAGAGTTAGAGGCTGCTTTGTTAGTTGTTGTCCGCTTAGTGCAAAGAGAACATTTCTCTCATGAAATATCCTCTATTGTTAAGGGCAACAAAGTGAAGTCTGGCCTTGCTAGTCTCCACCCCTTTATAGATGCACAAGGTGTCCTTCGCGTGGGCGGTAGGTTGCAAAATGCCGGCCTTCCCCAAGATAAAATGCACCCTGTTATACTCCCAAAAAATTCTAACATTACAAATTTAATGATCGAAAGAGAGCACCTTCGTTTGTTACATGCTGGTCCAAGACTGGTACTCAGTTCACTATCCCAGAAGTTCTGGATTATTAGTGGCATTCGTGAGGTAAAAAAGGTTCTACACAAGTGTATAAAATGCGCGCGTTTGAAGGCTGATACTGCCAGGCAGCTTATGGGTTCCTTACCTGCGGAACGTATCACCGCTAGTCGGCCATTTCAGCACGTAGGCATAGATTTCTGCGGCCCATTCAGTATGAAAGTGGCAAGGATTCGAAAACCACTCGTGACCAAAGGTTATGTAGCGCTGTTTGTCTGCTTCTGCACGAAAGCTATACACGCGGAAGTTGTGTCAGATCTTACAACCGCAACTTTTTTGGCATGCTTCGATCGCTTTATATCAAGGCGAGGTATGCCCACCAAGGTCTTTTGCGATAACGCGAAAACATTTAAGGGTGCTGAGAATCAATTAAAAGAATTGTATGATTTACACTCGTCAAGGGCTCATAGAGACTCTGTATTAAATTATTGTAATAAAAAATACATAAGGTTTATGTATATACCCAGCTATTCCCCTGAGTTTGGAGGCTTGTGGGAAGCAGGGGTCAAGAGCGTCAAGCATCACCTCAAGCGTACCGTTGGTACTCTCTGTTTGATCTACGAAGAGTTTAACACTGTCATCGTGCAGATTGAAGGGGTCTTGAACTCTAGGCCGCTGCTTGCCAACCCCAGCGACGGAGGATATCTTACCCCAGGCCATTTTCTAATTGGAACGGCTTTGTCAAGTTACCCTGAGGTGGACTTATTGGAAATTCCAATAAACCGCTTGAAATTCTGGAAAGTAGTGTCCAAAATAAAACAGGATTTCTGGAAGACTTGGTCCCGCGATTATCTTACCCAACTTCAAAGCCGTCCCAAGTGGAAAGACACCTGTCCTAATTTAAAGGAGGGTGATATAGTACTTGTGAAAAATATGAACACTCCACCTTTGGAATGGCCAATGGCCAGAATTGTAAAAGTTTTTCCGGGAACTGATAATAATGTAAGAGTAGCTGAAGTCAAGTTCAACGATAAAATATATTTAAGATCTATAACAAAGTTGTGTCCACTTCCAGTTAACTAAACCCTTATTTATTAACCTATATTTACAAAAAAATATGTAAAAAATGTTTAGTTAGTAGTTTACTAGACTTGTAAAACTTTTATTGTATATTAACTTTTATAAGATTGCTTATGCTTATAATTGCTTAGGGCGTCTTTGTTTTGTTTGTCATCCGCCCGCCCAACTATGTTCAATACATGAACATAAATTGTTTATATTTTTAGTTTTTTATCAGTCTTAAACTGGTATCAATTTTTATTTTTTTTACTGTTGGCATCACTGCCACTTTTTCTTCTTGATCTACATTTTGTAACTCTGAACATTGTTCCGTTTTATAATTTTATTAAATATAGAAATTCGCTATATTTTCATATTCAGCTTGTTTTATTCCAACAGGACTTATTTCATGAAAAGCCAAACCTAATGGCTCTCCGGGTCTGAAAGGTTGTGCAAGATATTGACGGGTCCCGATCAACCGGTTGTAAAATAAGGGATTAATTAGAAGCTCTTGAGCCGCTTCCAAGAAGTTACGATGAAATAATCTCTTCACCGTTAATAAATGGTTTTGAAACTGCATGCTGTCTGTCCGGGTTTTACCTCGTTTCGTGTCTCATTTTTTTTTCACTAGCCCGAAACTTTTAAAAACACCAGCCAAGTCGCGCTCGAAGAGTTCTATAGCAATATCTAATACAACTTAAGTCATCATCATCATCACCACCATGACCCTAAAAATAAACTACTTCATCTTAGTCACTTAAAATAATTTATTTTAAGGATTTTGTATTTGGTATAAAATTATCCAACACGCAAGTTCAACGACTATTGCTTATAAATCTCTTCCGCTATAGTTCTTATATGCTTATGAAATGCTCGAATCATGGAAATCAGCATACTTTTTTTTCAGATTTTTTAAGCCAGCAGTTTTTAGAAAGCTTTCAGAAAGGGTGGGGGGGGGACGCCCCTGTACTGTAACAAAAAATTACACTTTATTTCATAAATGATACATTAAATCCAAAAATCATTCAAGTAATCCTTCTAAGTCATTTTAAATATTTACATGCAAATAACACAGCCTACTTAATAAAATATGTATACTTACTCTGTTTTTGAAACATTGAAATACGCAGTGAATAGAATTTTTTACATCTAACTATGGTTGCACTTGTCAATCAAATCAAAATCGTCTCAGATGCATCTGAGCTGAGTTTTCAGAAAACATTAAAAATAGTTTGTTTGAAAATATATTTTTGTGTAATTTCATTTTATGGGCAATTTCATAGGTTTCATATTATAATTCTTTTGCATAACAAATAAAAAACAACAGCTATAGTTAATAGTAATGCAATTTAACTTGAAAATGAAAGTATAACTCTCCTCATCAAAACCCAATTTTACGGATTACTTCGCGATTTATTTAAAACCTGACGTTTTAAACACTACAGCTTACAGCGTTCGTGGTCACAGGGAGACTTAAGTATTATTATAATTCTCCTGCTTGATAAAAATAATGCTTTATTAAAAGAATTTCTATGTTCTAACAAAGTCGCTCGCCGCGCTCAGACGGCTTATATAGTTATATAGTTAATTATATTTAAATTGATTGGAATGTAATTTAGTCAGCGGTTAATGAGATGCTTTTTCTATCCAATCAAATCGATAGATATTTTCTTCATTAAGGACCGTTCTACGAGTCGTCTAAGCTGATTGATTTATAAGTGTTCTGGATGTAACAATATTTTTGCTAACGCTGCAAGGAATATTACATAAATGACTATCGAATAAAATACATACTTAGCTCGTTGTTTTAACAGCTATATTACTTACTGTTTAATTGACAAAAAACCGTGTATAGCATTAAAAGTTTTTTTAAATATATTTAATAGGCATTAGACCGCAATCTCACCTGATGGTTAGCGAAGATGCGGTCGAGGACGTGACATGTCTATCTAGAAACAGCCTCTTATTATTTATTTAAGGAAACAAACTGCTATTATATTACTTAAGTATACTAAACAAATGTTGTTAATCCATTAGCCAAAACAGTTTCCAATGTTCAGATACACATAGCGAAGACATGACTCATACATAAAAAATAACTACTCATACATAATTAATACCTACTTACGGTAATTTGCACTTGAATATTGAAAAGTTATCGTTATAAATATAGTAATCGGTTGATCAAATCTATATACTCGTAATACTAAAAAGAGATACATTTGTGAGATTTATACAGGAAATGAATGAAAAACAAACATCTCGTAGTACACAAAACACAGATACTCAATATTTTCCATACCACACGAGCGAGTGAGCTTATCAAATAACTTTAACTCGATAAGTTTCGCTGGTACCCCTGCGGGACTCAACACACAACTTGCTTCAGAATAAAAGATTTTCCTATTCTTTGAGAGGTTGATGAGAACGTACGTGTATCGGATGAAGTAAGGACTTATTTTGTTTGGGGACCCATAATTTGTATGATTTACATGTTTAAAGGTGGCATTAGGCATCCGGTACTGTGCGTCAACGACAGACATTATTGTAAAGGTAAGGTAATAGCGCTGGATCCTCGACACCTCGATGGTCCTGGCTTGGTGGTCATCTCTCACCGGTGGCCATCTCTGAGGTAGCGAGTTCGTTCCCGGTCGGGTCAATATACAAACCCTTGTGTTCTATATTGTCTGGATGTGGGTGTCGTTTTACCATAGTTGTTTCTGATTTTCTTAACACAAGTGCTTTGCTACGCACTAGTTTTAGGATATTTATTTACTTTTAAATCCAATAGTAGAGGCAATTGTTTAGAGGTGTACGTTTGGTAGCTGGTTGAGGTGATGATTAGTATAAGTGCCCAGTTATTTCAATTTACGTATAAAAAGTGACGTTATACCATCTTCAAATCCTAATTTCATGAAGATATAGTTATGTAATAACACAATATTTATTATGCTGAGTTCAGAGTTTACGCGTGATACAAGTGAAACGAAGCATGTTGGATTTTATACGTTATCCGTAAGCCTCTTATAATTTAATTAAACCAGAACTACGGAATATCGGAAAGTCTTCCTTTTCAGCGAAATGTCTCTTTGTGAGCGCCCACAATGTGTGGTATTGTGCATCCAAAATGGAAATTAAATACACACGTAATACAATTACTCAACCAAAATCATGCTTCACTATCGTGATTTATTGAACTGAAGTAGGAAGATTCAAATACCCGCGTTCCTTATACCGGGCGATTTCCTAAGTAAAAGTGCAATATATAAACTTTAGATTCCAAAGTAAATGCTGATGCGCTTAAAAACTATTACTTACGAACTGTTTTTACTTTGATAGCTATGGAACCCTTTAGGTTCCATACCAAAGGGTGTTAAAGACACTATTTATTTGCTCTGGTTGCAACTTGGTTTTAGACTAAACTGTTCCGGCTACTTGAACATGCATACTTTTATATTGTAGATGAGCACTGGAGAAGGTTTTTTTTAAAATAAATTATTTAAGTGTATAAATATGGGGTGGTAAGTTTGCATAAAACTCCGTAAAAATTGATATTAGCTATGGTTAGAAATTAAGAGTGACGTATTATTTTTTTAATTTGACCTCTATCGGTGAACAGGGGGGTGAAAGTTTGTGTGTTCGACATTACCACGGACGAAGTAAATAAATAAAAATATGAGTGAATAGGTTTCTTCCGAACTCGCTTCACCGTTGAGTGACTCTGCCACATCTGGCTTAGAGTCAATAGCTAATCTATCCAAGCTATCGCCAGGATTGGACGTGGATTCGATTCGATTAGGTTTTTTAAGTGATATATTAACTTTTCAAAATCCCAGCTTTCTGGAGACTGAACCAAAAGAGTGCAATACCATAAATGTCATCCATCAAAGTGCTTTAACGGGATAAAGTTTTCAAATCTGTGAAATATGTTACTGCGGAGATGTCTTTTCAACTTTTGCATTAGTGTTAGTGAAGGGTGTGCTTAATAGTTCTATCGATGAAGGCAAATATTTTCAAATTTATGATAAGAATTTGTATTATTAAACTCTTAGAAACTAAGTGGTCGGTCCTATGGTAACAAGTTGTTGGGGCTAACTTACAACGTGGATTAGGTCACAATGTAACTAATCCTAAGAAATCATATCAAAGTAATCAGGCCCTGAAACTAGCAATTTGACTACATTGGTTCTAAGTTTCTAAAAAAAACTGTCTAAATCACTGGGAATACGCCTGCTTGGTGATTTAATAGGAAAAATGTTAGTTTTCCACAAGAAAAACATGGAACATTGTTAACTACAATATTTTGATTTGTTTGTGCACCCTATTGATACTGCGCCGCGCGCACTCGCACGCGTACCTGCCTTGTTTTTATTTGTTTAAAACGTACCGTGAGAACCCCGACGACCAGTCGACATCGAGACGTTACCTATGACATATGTACTAGACCGACCAGAGCGCTTTCGCCGCGTGTGTATCCTGTGAAGCTTCTTACAGACATTTCGAGTGATTGTGGCCTGTGAAGTGATACCTGAACCCTGACCGGCAAGTACCTAGCTACGAGGGTCAAACTGAAAGTTCTTAGAACTGGCCACTTATAAACAATATAATAAAAAAAATATTCTAAAATTTGAAAATAGAACTCTTTGCCAATATTACTGAGTATATATTTCATTCATTTGTCATTTGTTTTACGACTTGGCGGCAAATTGAAAATTGTCTGTGTCACGTCAAAATGAATTTAACACGAGAAAATTTTCGTGCAATGATTTTTTATGACTTTCGATGTCATTTAAGTCAACAAGAAAGTTATGATAGACTACGATTGGCCTTTCACGATGAAGCCCCATCTCGTGCGACTGTTTACAACTGGTTTAATGAGTTTAAACGTGGTCGCACTAATCTCACTGATGATGTACGTGAGGGACGGCCTTCTACGGCGACGACTGAAAATAACATCTGTGTTGTGCGGCGTATGATAGAGACTGACAAAAGAGTGACCTATCAGCAGATTCGGACAAGCTTAGGCATCGGTATGAGTCAAGTGCACAAAATCCTCCGCGAACATTTAGCGGTCAGGAAGCTTTGCGCCCGGTGGATACCTCATAATTTGACTAAGGCTCAAAAACTCCATCGTGTGGATTGGTGCCGTAAAATGATTGAAAGATTTAACGGAGGTGACTCAAATGCTGTGTTCGACATACTAACAGGTGACGAAAGCTGGATTTACTGTTATGATCCTGAAACCAAAAGACAATCTGCTCAGTGGGTGTTTCCTTTCGAGGAGTTGCCAACTAAAGTGAAGAGAGATCGAAGTGCGGGAAAAAAAATGGTGGCCTCGTTCTTTGGAAGGATAGGTCATTTCGCAACAATTGTGTTAGAGGATCAAAAAACAGTTTCTGCAGAATGGTACACTACCAATTGTTTGCCACTTGTCTTGGAAAAAGTTCGAGAGAAACGACCTCGCAGTAGGATCCTCCTTCACCACGACAACGCCTCGTCGCACACCGCCAAGCGAACGATCGACTATTTGGCGACATCAAACGTTGAATTACTGGGTCACCCGCCGTATAGCCCCGACCTCGCGCCTTGTGATTTTTATTTATTTCCAAAAATTAAAGAAAAACTTAAAGGAAAGCGGTTTATGAATGCTGAAGAAGCGGTGGCTGCGTATCGCGATGCCATTGAAGAGACCCCTAAGGACGAGTGGGCAAAGTGCTTTTCCCAGTGGTTCCATCGCATGCAGCGGTGTATTGACGTCAATGGACAATATTTTGAAAAGATATAATAAAACTAATAACTGGCTAATGTAATCAGTTTTTGATTTTCTAAGAACTTTCAGTTTGACCCTCGTATAAGTGCTCAGACCTTACTTATTTTCCACCTATCATTGTCGCCCTTCACGTGTAATCCACTGCCTAAGCTCTCAAACATTCTGGTAGCAGAGCGTAGTTTTTATTAGGACCCCTTATTAGTAACGTAATTTGTTTAATTGAGAGTTATTTATTTGCTACTTTCCTTTGTAATTTGAACAAAACGTCTCGTCATATACCTAACCTATTTACAGTAAATTCCTTAATAACATTCGAGTACAACCCCTTTTACATAAGTGTCGAATAAATCGATTAGCGCATTAATTACCTACCCTTTGAGTGCAAGTGAGGTGCGCGAGCGCTTTGTTTCCCTATTGATCACGCCATTACCGCGTGACCGCGTGCGAGTTGTTTACGAGTTACGTTTGCCATACCCGGTGCATCTGCCTGCGCCGTTCCTAACTATTTGTTCCTTTACGCATCCTATTGGAATCTTTTGTGAGTTTAATTTACCTACCTTGTTTCTTGCGATTTAAAGTAAATAAAATGTCGGATACCGAAACCGGCAACGAGACCGTAAGGGCCGTACTTTACACGGATACAGCTGAATACCGTGAAGCTATAGGTGAACTCCGTTATATTAGTGACTGGGTTGATGATTCCCACCGAGTTCTTGAGACCTTTTCCTCCAATCGTATGCGAGCGCGTCTTTCCGACCTGCCACTAATGTGCGATAAGTTTTCTGCCGCTTGTTCCAAGCTGTTAGGTAATCTCGATCCTGCTATTTATGAACAAGAATATGTGCAAGTTAAGAACGAGATGCGCGTAGTAAGGGACAAAGTAGACGACTTAAAAATTAAGTTAGACGAAATACGACCTCACCAATTTGTACTAGCACCCCCTTCAAGGAGAATAAATCCCTGGCTATTGATAACCCGGCTAGTAAATTGCCTGACCTACCTATACCTAAGTTTGATGGCCGTCCCGATAGTTGGATCAGTTTTATAGACCAGTTTGATAGCGTGGTGGACAACCAACCTAGCCTTACCCCGACTTTGAAGCTACACTATTTAGTGGGAGCCTTATCGGATGAACCTCGTCGATTGATACAACACCTCAAGATTGAGGCGGGCAATTACACCGTGGCCCGTGACCTCCTAAAACGTAGGTACCATAACCTTCGTGTTTTAGCGGATATCCACATAGCTCAAATAATGATGCTCCCTATTATAACGCCTAAACTTTCCGGGTTACGTGTGTCGTTCCTGAACCCCCTGCTTTCGACTTATCGATGCTTAGAAAGATTGGAACTTCCTGTTAAACATTGGTCGTACCTATAAGTTCACTTATGCCTTGCTAAACTGCCTTCAGAGTTAAAATCGAGATTTGAACGTCGTTATGGCGATAATCCTAATCACCTCCCTACTTTTGATCATCTTATTACCTTTCATGAGGATGAATGCAGGCACCACGACAATGTAGGTAGTGCTTCTGTCGTTGACACTACTACCCGCCCTACTGTGAGCTCCCCTCGTTTGCCTAAACCTAACGCGCGTTCCCCACCTCCTGCGAGAGCCTTTGTTACCTTTGCGACGACATCTAAATGTCATCTATGTAATAGTACTTCGCATTACTTACGCGAGTGTCCTGATTTTATTCGCCTTCCTACACGTCAACGTGTTACCTTTGTAAAAGAAGCCCGACTGTGCTATCGATGCCTGGATAGACACTCCATATCCCAATGCACGCGAAATTATCGCTGTCGCACGTGCCGCCGTTCCAGTCATCACACATCACTGTGTTATAATGACTCCTCTCCTGTGAATTACGATCGCGAGCGCTCATACCGAGACGTCCCGGCCTTAGCTTCCAACCAACCGCGGCAATCCCCACAAAGTCACTTAACGGACCGTGTGTCACCCCCACGTACTGAATGGCACCGTGTTCGTACCCCGCCCCCTCGTGATTTCCGTAGAGCATCACCTCCCCGTTCGGGCGGGCGATCCCCACCTGCACCCAGCGGTAATGCCCCTCTAGGTCAAAGAACCCAGGATGAACGTGCATTTCATCATAAGTACAATGAGGCCCCACAATTCTGACTAGATAGCCCCCTTTCCATACCCGCCTTTACATCTTTACCTCGCAATTCTCTCGTTCTTTTACCTACGGCCTTGATTCATGTTAAAACCTCGTCTGGATATTATGTGGAAGCGCGTGCCTTATGTGACACTGGTGCTCAGGGCTGCCTTCT
This sequence comes from Pyrausta nigrata, assembly GCA_949316185.1. Classification (NCBI taxonomy): domain Eukaryota; kingdom Metazoa; phylum Arthropoda; class Insecta; order Lepidoptera; family Crambidae; genus Pyrausta; species Pyrausta nigrata. The sequence continues at coordinate 13,843,695 of OX438952.1, forward strand.
TACTACTGAGCTTGTTGTTGACCACATGAACTTACCTATCATTCCTTCTCCAGTTCCTGTTCGTGGAATAGGTAATGTTCAAGCGATTAATTCCCCGGGCATTGTATCCTTTTCATTTAAGCCAGTTAATTCTGTCTGTCCAGAAATCTCTACCAGTGCAATAGTTGTTGATGTGATTGCTGGTACCCTCCCAGAGGTAGACTTACCTAAAAGTGTAATTACCTGTACTAAGCACCTCCCTCTTGCTGACCCTTTATTTAACAAACCTGGTACTATAAGTGTACTTCTTGGAGCTGATGTCATTGGTCGCCTTTTAAGGTCCGAGTTGTTTGTGTCCCCTGATGGCCTTACTGCTATCTCGATGATATTTGGTTATGTCCTGTGTGGTCCTGTTTATGGAGGATTTACTGATTCTCGCTGTCCCAAATTGTTGGAAAATTCTGGAAAATCGAAGAGGCCCCCCAATCTCCAGTTGCGAACCCCTTGGATATAGAGTGTGAAACCTTTTTTAAAGCAACTACCACTCGTGAAAGCGATGGTCGATTTATGGTTAGACTCCTTTTTCTTCATGATCGTCCACCTCTCGGTGATTCTAAAACCAATGCCTTACGGCGATTCCACAATCTTAAAAAGCGTTTGCAAGCCGATCCTAATTTTCGAGAGAAATATATTTCCTTTATGCGCGAGTACCTTGACCTAAACCATATGTCCCTTTCATCATATGACTCGACCCGGGAACATTATTTTATCCCTCATCATGGAATTTTTAAGTCTGTTAGTGACAAAATACGTGTTGTGTTCGATGGTAGTAGTCCTACGTCCTTTTAAAGTGTCCCTGAATCAATGTTTACATACAGGCCCTAAGCTTCAGCGAGATATTTCTCACATCCTCCTAAATTTCTGCAGGCACGAGGTAGTGTTTATAACAGATATTCGTATGATGTTTCGTATGACTTGGGTACATCCTGATGATAGAAGGTACCAACTTGTGCTTTGGCGTGAGGATCCCTCTCAGCTACTTCTTGCCTATGAACTTAATACCAATACCTATGGTCTTCGTTCCAGTCCATTCATTGCAATTCGTGCCCTTCTTGAGCTCGCTGAACAAGAGAGACTTACCTTCCCTCGAGCTGCTGAAGTCCTTGAGAGAGATATTTATGTCGACGATTGTCTTACTGGTGCTGATACTATTGCGTCTGCCCGGGCTTTGAAAACTGAGCTTATAGGAATAATGGCCTCTGGTGGTTATGAACTCCGTAAGTGGATTAGTAACAGGCCCGAGCTCCTGGAGGATATGCCCCCGGATCATTTGGAACTTCCTCATTTATTCTCAGACCCAGATAATCCTCAGACTGTCGCTATTTTAGGTGTGCAGTACAATCCTGTGAGTGACTCATTTACCTACAATTATACCTGTGATACCTGTGATGCAGTTATTACAAAACGCAAAGTTTTGTCTTTGATTGCCCGTATGTATGACCCTTGTGGCTGGATATCTCCCGTCGTATTTAAGGCTAAGGAATTTATCCAACGCTTATGGATGTCAGGCTTATCCTGGGATGATCCTTTAAATGAACCCCTGTCTTTAGCACTCTAAATTGAGTGGACTGCATTTGTTCAGGACCTAGCGAAGGTTAGTGAAGTGGCCATTCCGCGACATATTCTTCCCAGAGGTTCCTCCTCCTTATCCCTACATAGCTTCCTAACCTTCTCGTAAACACTTGACGTGTTTAGGGCGGGCGTTATGTTTACTACAATATTTTGATTTGTTTGTGCACCCTATTGATACTGCGCCGCGCGCACTCGCACGCGTACCTGCCTTGTTTTTATTTGTTTAAAACGTACCGTGAGAACCCCGACGACCAGTCGACATCGAGACGTTCCCTATGACACATGTACTAGACCGACCAGAGCGCTTTCGCCGCGTGTGTATCCTGTGAAGCTCCTTACAGACATTTCGAGTGATTGTGGCCTGTTAAGTGATACCTGAACCCTGACCGGCAAGTACCTAGTTATAAGTGCTCAGACCTTACTTATTTTCCACCTATCATTGTCGCCCTCCACGTGTAATCCACTGCCTAAACTCTCAAACAAACATTCTTTGTGAATTCCAAGATTTGAATAGTTTGCTAGAGCTGTTACAAGTATACACAGCAGCACGTCAGACTACCCCACTTTGACCTTGAGACCATCTATTCGCTACGTAATAAAAGCTGTTTGTAGTTCTAATTAGTAACCTGACGTACTGAAGCGTGTATATGTCTCTCTCCACCGCCATGTCGATTTCTACCTTATCGGTAAACGTCAAGTCCATCCAGGCTCAGCTTCGTGGTTATTTAAGCCTTGGTACATTGCAGCATGCTTGATGACAATCCTTTAATTTAATTATTAAAGTAAAATAAAAGTAAAGTTAGCCTGTATAGATCCTACTGCTGGGCAAAGGCCTCCCCTCAACTATGAGGAGGTAGTATAATTCAGTTATTATAAGCATTCATTTTGCAATCTACAAATTAGATTTTGACCTTGAAAAAATTGCTACCAGAGGGAATAATTGAACCCGCACTCCCTCACATACCGGGCGATTGCCTAACCACTCGGACTCCCTGGCGTTGGCAGATTTTGTCGAAATTTTTAGAGCTTCTTAACGCTGTATTGCCGTATTACTTTCTTCGTTATTATAACACCCTTTAGACTCGAAAGATCTATCTATCCTTTAATTTGTTTAATATTATAATATTTATTTTGTTAATAGAAAAAATATTAAAAAATATTGTTAGTACAATTTTATCGATGGTTTCACATCACTAATCTTCGTCGTCGCGTTCGGCCGCAGTGAAATACGTGATCTTTAGAAAGTTCTGCCATTCCCCTATTAGACAGAGTAAGCCGGAGAGTTGTGATAAGTTTATTCACTGCTTTGAACGGAACCTGAGTACACTATAGTTAAAACAATGTTTGTTCTAATTTTAAACAGATAATTCTATTGGTTTTTTATTTTCTGCCTGCTCCCTTTTACTTGGGGTTGGTCTTGGACATTTGTAAGCGCCATCCAGACAGTTAGTTATATCGGGTTACATCAGACTACCACGTTTTGAAATGGGTAACCTGACGTGCTGCCAACTGTTGCCAAATTCTTTATTTCCTTTGCGCTTTGCTGGTACCTACGAGTATATCATATATAAATTTTATTTTATTTTATTTAAAAGTTTTCGGGAATCTTACAGCTAGAAATTGAATATTTAATGCAGTAGAAGTTATTATTTAATAATTAAGTAGTAAATAGTAGTTAATTATTTTAATAACCTTACTGGTCCTTTATTCAAATAATTTGGTTAGTGGGAAGGTAAATTGTCCCGTGTATTCTGGATTTGTGGTTTAGAATGCCCTTAATTATTTTTTTACGTTGCAAAGCATCTTATGTGATATAGGAGAACTTCGTTTATATTAAAGTAAAAACTTAGCTCCAAAAAAGTTATTTGTTAAACAAACTCACTACTAAGTCCTTTTTTTTTTGAACTAACAATGGTAAATTCTGTATTTATTCGTACTCATCAGACCGGAATGAAGTAAGTACTAAAGTCTTTCATTTCATCTTCAGTGTTTATCTGGAACCCACAGTTGACTTTGGAAGATATAGTTTTGAAGTTGTTTTATTTTTCTTTCTCCGTAACATTAGGTTGGAACAGCAAAATGTTTCTAAGAAACTTTCGCCTACATTTTACTGTTATTCGTAGGAATATTTTTTTTTAGATTTGTTAGCACAACATTTTTAGATGTAAAGTTTGAGCCAACAACTTCATAAGCAATGAGTTTCGAGTGAATATTGATTCACGATAATAAACACATGTATTTACAAAATTATTGATGTATTTGTAACAGTTACCTTAACATGACTCTGTTTTGTGGTGTCGCGCACAAGTACACATTTCTATTCGCGGCGTGTTTCATGTTTCACTGAGATATTGTTTTACGTCTTGTTTATCCGCTCTCAAACGTCACGGTTTCACAAACCATGAACACGTAATTCAATTATGAAAACCGTGAACAACCCTTCTTGTGAACTGAGGCGATACTCTTTAACACGATGTTCGTATTTTAAAATGTAGGTGTTTTAGTCACTCATGCCAGGGCAGTTGTCATCAACTGCCCTGAAAAATACACTTAAAAGTTGGAAATAACTTTTTTTATTGCCAAGTGAAAGAAACGTGGAAGAAATCGGTGCCAGTATAGACGTACACGAAACATAGGTCACACGTATAAATACTCTGAACTGGCACAGACTTCCTTCCTCTTTCACTTGGCGATAAATTAAGTTATTTCCAAACTTTTAATGCGTTTTTAATGCGGATCTTTTTTGATGCTTGTGTCCTTATGATTAAAAAATATTATTTTTAACTTTATCCACAATCCACGGAGAAATCAATGAACATAGGTACATAAAGAAATACACAGCCAAACAGTTTAACAAAGAACCTCCACCTTTTTAAAGTCGGTTAAAAAAATAAACTTCGGAAGTAAATTTTCCATACAAAAAATTATCGACCGTGTTATCTGGTGGGATTTGAACCCACGACTCTTCTCCATCCGAACGCTCTTTTCAACTGAGCTACGGAGGACGTTAGTCAGTCGACGAATCTTTCCAATTGCTGCGCCAGTAAGCCGGCGTACGATTTCATCAAAACTTTTGAAATGCACCCACAAATGACTTCCAGAGTAGGACCTCTACGTATTCTCGTCTTCATTGCGAATTCACGTTGTCCCGAATTCCCCGCTTGTCTAAGAGGGTGGTACAATAAAAATAGATGAACCCTTTTATGCGAGCCTGTAATTTGTTTTAAGCAAAGTGCTTCATCTAACGCCCTTGAGGTATTGTCGTTGCAATTACAGTCTGCTAGAAGAGGCATTAAATATACTCTTAGCTTCTTCTTTTTTTGTGTCGACTCTGAGGTGGTAAAGAATCTATCTCCTAGTATTCCATCCTGGACAACGACATCACAAAGTTTAGTTTGCGATGGTTGAACGATTCTAACAGGGGTGGTAGCCTCCGTAAGATGCCGCCTGGTAGCTACCACCCTCCTACCGGAGCCAAGCGCCAAGCAGCTGGCTGGTATTGCAGTCTACTGCTGGACATAGGCCTCTCCAAGACGGCGCTAACTTTCACGGTCCTCCGCTTCTCGCATCCAGCCACCGCCAAAACTATGTGTGCCGATATAATACACTAGCATTGCGATAAGGTCATAATCCTACTTATAAATGTGAAAGTGTTTATATCTGACTGTCTGTTATCTCATCACGCTTAAACTGCTTAACCGATTTGAATGAAAATTGGTATACAGAGAGTTGAGTCCCGAGAAAAGACATAGGATATTTTTATCCTAGAAATCACCCTTTAAGTGGGTGAAAAGGGAGGGTGGAAGTTTGTACATGGAAAATTAGACATTAGTGCGGGCTAGGTCGCAGGAAACCGCTTGTATTTTTCAAAGTAATTATAAATATAGATATAAAGTATTAAAGTAATCTCTAGATACATATTGTTGACTACTAAATGGATGTATACTTTATCTTAACTACAGTAGTATAATCATTCTCAAAGGTTTGTAAACTGTGTCGCGTGTCTTTTGGCTGTGGCTAATATTTGTTTTGATGTCAACTTCATGTCTTCCAAGCAACTGGCTGTGTTGAGTCAGTGAGTGGGTGTGCCAGAACCTTCTGGGTGAGCTCGCATCACCATCGACTCTCTACTTAGTCTAGTTTCTCCCATCTATTGTCTTGCCCTACGTGCCCCTAGTTACATACACCTGCAAACGAACAGGTACTCTGTACACGTACTGTAAACGTGCGTACAGTACTCTGTACACGTACGTACAGGTACTCTGTACACGTACTGTAAACATACAGGTACAGATACTCTGACATCATCGAAACCGAGATCTGACATCAGAGAATACCTAGGAGCGTAAATTAAAATAAATCATCATAGTATGATTGTTCAAACTATCCAACACTTCTACCAAAACCTTGAAACAGAAATCCCGGTTTATGGTAGGTACCCTGGCTCGTAATAATACGAATATAATCAGAATACTCACTTCCAGCGGCCCTACATCACAGTCTACCTTATTTCCCGTACACCCGCCATGTGGTTAATGTCACCAACTAGGAGCAAACTTTCGTTATTCAGAGACACCCTACATTTTAGTTAATTACATTTTCAGTACATTGTGTCTGCGCGCAGAAGTTTTCTGGGGAACTTGCGCGGAAGAAATTTAATATTGATCACGTGTATTGCGTGATAAATTTCACTTCACACGTTTGGTGTGATGACTTTCTAGAAACTATTAACATACATTGCTCAGACCCCAAAGTAAGTATCTTAAGTTATGAAAATCTGCATCAACTTTCGTATCACTATACTGGGTATAATTCTCTGTATTGTCTCGGGTCTGGACCCGAGACAATACAGAGAATTTGAATTTCTATATTAACTCGGGGATCGAACCTGAAACACATCTTGAAAACCGGTGTGCGAACAACTCTGTTACGGAGGTCGTTAAATTAGTACACAGAAAAGGTGAATGTAGAATAAAGTATTTGCTAGAACATTACAATGTAACGTTCGTTGGTCCTGCGCCTGATCTCTCTACGGTCATGTCGGACTGCCGTCTCACCGAATTATGAGAGTGAAGGAACAGAGAGTGCACCTGAGTATTGCTAATCTCTGTTGAGATAGGCCGCCGTAGTAGAAATTCGGCTAGGAGGACATTACAATGTAATGTAACGTTCTTGCGAATGCTTGACGAACACACGACCGCTCGCCAGACTTACCCCATTTTGATTAAGACTCTCTAGACTAGAGACCGCCTCTATTCCTTTAGTTATAAAAGCTGTTTTTGTAGTTCACATGAGTAACCTTACAAGCTGCTGAGTGAATGTAATTTTTCTACATTTACCTGTTACAATTTTTTATCCCTTAAGTAAGTACACTCTTGATAGAAACGCTCGTGCCTTTGCTTGATAAAATATTGCATTCAAACTTTTAATTTGGTTGAAGTTTTTAAAATCTGGTTTAAGCAAACATCGAGCGTCATGTTCGAAGAGTTGTTAATGCTAAACGACTACGACGTAACTAAAAAAAGTAAATGCTAAACGTGTCCATTTTATAAGTCTCTCACTCACTTTTACTTGGCTAAAATTAAGTTACTAGTGAACTGAAAAACCTTTGCTATTTGTAAAAGTTATTGGATTTTTAAAGATGTCGACTTTCTGTTAATCGAATTGACAGAAAGAGAGAATCGCTTAAGATCTGAAAGCTTAAGAAGACGCATCTAGGCTTGCCTGGCGAAAGACGAAGAGTATTTGTGACAGAGTATCTCTCTCCGGATTGCAAGGCCCTACATGCAGCTGCTAGAAAAGCAGCCCGTGAAATGGGATACTAAAATACGGACGAATATACATACGTAAGGAGGACTCTGCGGCCTGTATTCACATAAAAAATATGGACAGTTTGGGCAAGCTCTAATTGAATTGTGATTTTGATTTAGTACTTAACACTTCTTGGTATTTTCTACTTTGAACCCTATGTTAATTTTCTATCAAAATGTAAATCGTATACGTTCAAAAACTAAAGATATATTTTTAAATGTACTTAATAGAAATTACGATGTTATCTGTTTAACCGAGACTAACCTGAACGCTAGTATATTTGACGGCGAACTTTTTGATATCCGTTACAATATTGTGAGACGAGACAGACATGAAGCAGTCACAAATTTGAAGGAGGTGGCATCCTTATTGCAATTAAAAAATCTTTTAGCTTCACTTGCCAGGCCTCTTGGAACAGTGAACTCGAGGATCTATGGATCAGTCTTCTACCGGATTCCACCAATGCTAAAGTGATTAATATCTGTCTATGTTATCTTCCGCCTGACCTACCCTTAGAAAAGATAGATACGTTCCATACTAACCTTCAAACAGTCGTTAGTAAATTTCGTGATACTGAAGAGTTTCTTTGTATAGGCGACTTTAATATCCCTGATATACAATGGCGTGCATCACCCACTTTCAACATCATGGTTCCATCTAAACAGAAAGGACGCAAGGCAGACCTTCTTCTTGAAACTCTTGATTTCTGCAGTGTTAACCAGTTTAATCATGTACCCAATAAAAATGGCAGATTATTGGACCTTGTTATTTTTAGCGCCAATAATATTCAAGTATACGGTGCGGAACCATTGAGTAGGGAGGACAAACATCACTCTCCCATTGTAGTGGACATTGACGTGAAAACACCCGATATAAAAATATTCCAAAATAGGAAGAACTTAAAAAGACTAAATTTCTTCAAAAGTAATTACTCTGAAATATGTACAGATCTTGCCTTGGTTGACTGGGAGAGCGCCCTGTCACTACATGATATAAACGAAATAACTAGAGTTTTCTATAGAGAGTTTAGAAGTATCGTTAGTAAACACACTCCTTTAACTAAAAATGAAACTAATAAATATCCTTCATGGTTCTCACCGGGCCTCAAAAGATGCTTAAAAGAAAAACTAAAATTCTATCGTCGTTTCAAAAAATTAAAAACCCCTCGCGATTACGATACGTATTCCTTGCTTCGTGCCCGCTGTAAAAGACTAATAGATAATGACTATAGAGTCTTTACTTTATCAGTTGAGTCTTGCTTAGATACCGACCTAAAAAGTTTTTGGTGTTTCGTAAATGGCAAAAAAAAGAGTTCTAACAGCATCCCTCAAACAATGAAGTACGGTAATTTGTCATCATCCGATCAAAAAGGAGTCTGTGAGCTTTTCTCAAGTTACTTTGGTTCCGTATTCGAAGACAATACTGACAGTCGCTACCAAAATGATCAGCCAATACGCAACCATAACGTTCTAAGTAATATTAAAATCACTAGAAGCAGCATCATATGTAAACTAAAAAAGCTCGACGCTAAAAAAGGGGCAGGACCGGACGGAATACCCCCTATGTTGATTAAGAAATGTAGCAAAGAATTAAGTGTCCTACTTAGCTTACTATTCAATGCTTCTATAAAAGCAGGTATCTTCCCCACTGAATGGAAAACGGCTCACATCACTCCCATCCATAAGTCTGGTGATAAATCAAGATGCGAAAATTACCGGCCAATTAGTATTCTATCCTGTCTTGGCAAAGTATTCGAGTCTTTAGTTTATGATTTTGTATACCACCATGTCCAACCTTTCCTTTCACCCAGGCAACGCGGTTTCATCAGAAACAGGTCGACTGCCACAAACCTCCTTGAAAACAAAAATTTCCTCTGCAATGCCTTTGACAAAATAGCCCAGGTTGACAGTATTTACACCGATTTTTCTAAGGCGTTTGACAAGGTCAATCACTATATTCTACTCGCCAAGCTAGCCTCCTACGGTATTCATGGCAACTTGCTACGATGGGTGGAATCTTACCTACACAACAGAAGTCAGCTGGTGGCTATAAAAGGCTACACATCTTCCCCAGCTTCTATAGGATCGGGAGTACCACAAGGCTCACATTTAGGCCCATTATTTTTCATTGTTTTCATTAACGACCTAGTGGACCAAATCACATGTCCTTGCCTATTGTACGCTGATAATCTAAAAGTTTTTTCCATAATTAATAGCCCTAGTGACGTTTTGATACTACAGTCCGATCTTTATGCGATTCAGAGTTGGTGCACTGCAAACCGGATGTACCTAAACGTCGACAAATGCTACGTACTGAGCTTTGGAAATAAGAAGCTCAAAATCCTACTTGACTACCATTTGAACGGACAGGTACTGCAAAGGAAGTCTGAAGCTCGAGATCTTGGTGTCATATTCGACGGGAAGCTCTCATTTCATGCTCATTACGATTAAATAATATCGAGATGCTCAAAACTTCTTGGTTTCATTTACAGAACCAGCAGAGACTTCAAAAACCCCCGTAGTGTATTGTATTTGTTTAATTATTTGGTGCGCAGTATCTTGGAGTATAATTCATCCGTGTGGTCCCCATATTACGCCATTCATTCTGACCGTATTGAAAGAATCCAAAAAACGTTGCTAAACATAATCTGTTACAGAAGTGGACAAAATCGAAGTCTTTCTTCTTATGGAGATAGACTTAAAAAATTTAACATTATGGCTCTTGAAACGAGGCGCAAATACCATGACATGACATGACCTGTTTATTCAAATTAATTCATGCTTATGTAGATTCCCCCTGACCTTCTTTCCTACATCAATTTTAACATTAGCCTTAGGAGTCGCGAACCTTTCCTGAAAACTTTCTCGCTACAAGTTTACAAAAACAACACGTCTTATTTCAATCCCTTAATCAGAATGTGTCGCCTATACAATGAGCTGTTGGTGCGAAATGGTATGAAAATAGACATATTTAGCGATAACTTGCCCAAGTTCAAGCGGGCAATAATGAGTGCCTTAGTTGAGGAGTACAATTGGGTGAACAATAATCGCAATACGGGTAGATAGTAAGTAAGTCCAAATTGTATTAATTTTAATTGTATTGATTTGTTTACAGATCACTTTTCTTTCCATTCTCATTTTCGTTTTTGTATTATTTAGTTTCTTATTTTTACGTAAGGTACACTAATGAATAATCAAGCAGTGGACACATACTTTGGGATAATATCTAGCCTAAAATTTATGTAATCTTATATAATGTATTTTGTGATGTTATTCCGTTTTGTGTTCCTAAATAAATAAATAAATAAAATAAATAAATAGAAGACTGGATCACATTTGCCTTTCTGTCCACTTATTTACTCTTACAGCACCCACGTACATCTTGTCAATGCAGCCTTACTACACAAATTGAAATTTTTTACATTTTTTTGTACCTTCTAATAAAATCTACGTCCAATATGCATCACTGTCTTTTTTAATAAAAAAGCTACTTTTCTCCAACTACGCGCACTGAGGACATTTAGAAAATGCATTGCATATCTCCTCGCGATCTTTTCACAACTTTTTCACTCACGATTGCAGAGTGAGCATTGCTCTTTGTGCCACTGTACATGTTAATTAAAAACGATGTAGAGACTCAAGTAGCGCGGAGTAGATGTTTCTAATTATATATTTAAGTAGATATTTTAGAGGACGTTTTGGTCTTCTAAATGTAAAAACAACACGAGAGCACATTTTTGAGTATGCTTTGAGATAATTTTAGTCTTGTGAATCGTGGAAATTGTGATGTCTTTTCCAAATATTTTACGAAATATCGCATTACAGCATAGAATTGAAATGAACACATGTACCTAGACATGCTTCTTGTAATCATTAGTGAAACCTGGAACTACATAAGTCATTTTATCTCGATAGCCGGATTTTTAAAGAAAATATAGGTTATTATTGAATCAAGTTCGATCTGAGTTTTACGTTCAATACGTACGTTCTGCTCACCTACACATTCATTTTCAGTTAACCCAATGAATTCCGTATGTCGCCGTCACATTTGAATGGGGCCGAAAGAGCCAGTAACCATTGGACTCGAGTACGGTTAGCTCTCGACTCACAAAAGCCAGCTGATTGCCTCGTGATTAGGCCAGGTACTGTACTGAATTAATTCGGAACGAGCGAATGATTTACCGCGGTTGTTTGCGGCCGATTCAGCTATTGATGCTTGGTCGGGTTAGTTGACTCTTGGCGTTGCAAAGGTTAATTGCCGAGCGTTTGGAAAAATGGTTAAAAATTAATTTTAATACGTTTTGTTGTTTGATTTAATACAAAAATGTTGTCTACGGCTCGAAGTTGGTTTCATTGTGCACTCAAAAGAAAATTGTGATCAGTATGGGGTCAATTTTTATTGAAGACCTTTAAGTTAATATCTAAGGAAAGGACTTTATTTGGTATTTCTCTACGAGATCAAATCACAAACGATGAGTTATAAATGTAGAAGAACTAAGGTAACGGACATAGCCCTGTGGATCAGTAAACTTTAGTGGCAATGGGCAGAGCACATGAACAGCAGTTATAATATATATAATAAGTCAGCCTATTAGATCCCACTGCTGGGAAAAGGCCTCACCTCAACCATGAGGAGGAACGAGCCATACTTCACCACGCGGGCTCAGTGCGGATTGGTGGAGGGGTGTATGTAAGGCAAGTGACAAACCTTACTGTCAGAAGTTATCAAGCCGCCCTAGGGCCTCTGACTAGGCTTAACGACTAATACCACAGATATTAGCCGGGACCAACTGCTTAACGTGCCTTCCGAAGCACGGAGATGCTTGTCATGGACGTCACTTAAATGGTCGGAATGGTCACCCATCCAATCACGACCGCGCCGTGGGGTGCTTAACTTTTGGTATCACTACCAAAGCGCTGCCGCCACTGCGCCACAAGAACAGCAGTGCGATTCTCTAAAACTAATGTCAAAATCCCGCAGCGGTTTCCGCGGCGGGTTTATGATTTGGTTTCTGTAAAATTTATTGTCAACTTTGACAATAATGTATGAGATGACATAAGCATTCGTATGAGATGACATTAGCATTCGAGCCCGCCAATTTACGGGCAAGGTAAATGTACTACCATACATCGGTATGATAAGGAGCTTGCATACTACTTTAATCTTATACCATTAAACGATCAATTCTTGTATATATATCTTGTATATATATCTAATATCTTAAAAGAAAGTTGACCAATTAGTATAAATTGCTGGACCAAAATTTGTGTTTTTGTAATTTGCCTTCGTCCGGAATAGGATAACAGACGACCTAATAAAGGTGCACTGGATTCAGGCTGCTTGTAATTAGGTCTCTTTGGAAATCTATAGGGGAGGAATATGTTCCGCAGTGGACGTCCTGCGGCTGAAATTGATGAAAATTAGGACCCCAATTTTTAACAAAATATACAGATTCTAGTACAAATGTCGAGTTATCCGATATCGAAACAAGTTACAATAGAGGAGATAATCCAAGACAAGATAAAGTTACATCTTGCCTCACAGCGACAGAAGACTGGCATATAGGGTGCCAAAACTTCTATATATTTTTTTTGGATTACGGATTGGAACGATTTTAAAAGCCGTCACCCCGATATTAAGAATGTTTGACATAACATGTTATGGGGGAAGTGGTCACTTTACAATAACGCTTAATAACGCTTTATAATAATCAATAATAACGCTTAATTTATAACCATACTAGTAGTTCTCCGCGACTTTACCCGCGCTGAAAGTTGGATTTCCCATATAAACTTTCATACCCTATTTCACCCCCCTGATGATTTTATACCGCAACCAAAAAGTAGCATATTTCCTTTCCATGGTCTCAAGCTATCTTTGTACCAAATTTCATTTCAATTGGTCCAGTATATTCGGAACCTATTTAATACAAATAAACAAACCAATAATCAAATATTTCCTCTTTATAATGTTAGTATAGATAAACAAATATTTTACATGTTACGCTAAGAGACGCAAAACTATTTAATTTTCTGCATAACGTCGACGACGACGAAGCATAGGACGAATAACGCCGCTATACTAGGAATAACCCTGCATAGTAGTGCACGCGGCATTATTCGTTGTTGAGGCTCTTAGCTATTATCAACCAAAAAAAAACATTGTTAAAAAAGGTAATTTAACACAAAATCTATGTGTTTTTAGGGATCCTTACCATAAAAGGAAAAAAGAAACCCATATAATATCACTTTTTAGTCCATCTGTTTGTCAAGGCCATTTACCTTAGGAACGCGTGAAGGTATCAGGTTAAAATAACATCAACTACTTACAGCTGCATTTACTTCAATCTGTAATAACCAAGCTTCTAAGTTACGGAATCCAAAGATACGGCCATTTCAGCCGTATTTCTAACATTTTGCAGGGGAATCAAAACCTATCGGGTACTTCCCATAGACCTATAATCATGAAAGGCAATAAGGAAGGTCTCACAGCACAAGTAACGGAATAAGTCAAAAAACCGCAAGTTTGTTAAAACATCATAGAAAAATACCTTTAGCAGTACGGAACACTCAGTGCGCGAGACCGATTTGCCCGGATTTTGTACAAAATACATCTAGTTTGAGTTAATGATGATGAACTGTTTATGTAGGCTCTAAATATAATAGAAAACTCATTATGACTTAGCAATCTAAAACAGATTAGCTAGATCAATCTAATTCGTGATTTTAGTTATGGGTTGTATTTTTTAAAAAACGCAGTTTACTTTTCATCATGTACCGAATGTGTCTTGAATATTCGTTTCTCTTTCTTTTTCTCGTGAACGTTCCATTTTGGAATAAAAATAGCAATCGATATTTGGTTCAAGCAAAAACTGTCGAGAACTTTGTGAGTAAAATGATTATTATTTAGTTAAATTTTATTTGACTAATGTTTATTGTTTCAATAATCGCATACACTGAAACTTATCACGCATATAGTACCTAGGTGACTTCTATTTATTGTAATAAAGGCAAATATAAGATATACCTACTTATAAAAAATATATTAAGTTTGTAAGTATCTCAAACATTTGCTAAAACTTTCTTTTTAAACAAGTTTAAAAACAATAAAAACTAAAAAAACGCAAAACTTAAATTAATACAAAAAAAAAAAAATATTTCGTCTTCAAGCGAGAGAGGAATTAGCGACGAGCGAGAGCGAGTTATTGACGAATTTTTGTGGGTGCTTGCTACGCCAGTTAAGAAACGAACTACCTAATGCCCGGATAGCGAAGGGTCTAGGGTTCGAGTCCCACTGGATGACACGGTCTATAAACTTTTGTGTGCGGAATTTAATTCACTTACTTAAGTCTACTCTACTATACTCTGGCCAGCCCAGACCGGTAACCGCGACTACTGGAGAAATTCGGGGGAGGCCTTTGCCCAGCAGTGGGACAGTAACGGCTAACTAAAAAAAAAGTCTACTCTTAGAAACTAGTTTTTAGGGTTCCGTAGTCCGACAAGGAACCCTTATAAGATCGTTCAGTCCGTCCGTCCTAGTCTGTCACAGCAGAATATCTTCTACGTTTATGGACTGATTTGCATGTAACTTGGTTCGAGGATACTTCACATATAGATCTCATTTTTGAAAATACAAAAAAATAAAATTACCCCTTTTTAAGGGTACCTCTCCATACATGTAAAGGGGGGGGTGAATTATTTTTTTGAGTGCACCCCCTTGTGTGGGGTATCGTTAAAATAAAGTAGGGATATTTGCGAGATATAGCCCGACAAAGTCGTTTACACGGTGTCCCCCCCCCCCCCTGTAATTTCTAAAGTCTTGGACCCATAAACTTCAAATCACTCACGTAAAGAAACAGGCGCAGAAACTGATTTAAAATTGTTTCGGGTGTCCTGTGATGAAATTATAAATAAAATAAAAATATATACTTTTTTTGCCTATACTGTCTAATGTTTAAAGTTAATACGACTGTCTTGGTGTAGTCGTTCGCGCACCGGACTTCTAAACCAGGCGGTTGCGGGTTCGAATCCCGCAAGGGGCAAATGTTTGTGTGATGAGCACGAGCATTTGTACCTAAGTCATGGATGTTTATATGTATTTAAGTATTTCTATCACCATAGTCACCATAGCACAAGCTCACGCTTAGTTTGGGGCTAGGTAATTGGTGTGTTTGTTGAAACAATTTATATTTATTTAATTTTAATGGTACGGAACCCTTCACGCGCGAGTCCGACTCGCACTTGGCCGGTTTTTAGCTCTAAAAGTATTGGTACCTAATTAGTTAGCACCTTATACATATTTATTTTGATACACTAATTATAAAATTTGTAAAGCCGGTGATCACATGTTAAGAATACACTAGTCCACATTTGTCTTGAAAGCAGTGGTAGGGTCAATTTTGAAAGTGCCCTTTGTCAGGTCTAGGCACATATCCAAAAATATATTATATACGAAGTTGACGTCAAGTTAAGTTTGCCTATTTAGACCTCATTGCTGAACTCGTACAAAGGCCTCGCATCAACTACGAGTATGAGGTACGAGCCAAACTCCACCACCACGCGGGCTCAGTGCGGATTGGTTACGTAGCAACTATTATATAATCTGTGGATTGGTGGAGGGTTGTCTGTAAGGCAAATGACCAACCTTGCTGACAGACGTTATCAGGGTTTCTGACGCTGACGTACTGTTTTAAATTTCGTTTGTTGAGACATTCATGCTATACCATAATATTTCTCTATGCATTCATGTTTTCAATGTCATGTTTTATTACAGGGACCTTACATACTAAATTTCACCAAAATATCAAATTGCCGTGGACCAAAACCGGTGACTTTATCTAAAATGGACATGGTGCTGAGATATGAAAATCATGCCAGTTTTGCGTTTATTGATTCTACTATTCTTGAGGACGCTCGGATGGAAGAGGTATGTCAATTTTATCTTAAGCTCCGGGTCCACTACACCGTACCATACCATGATCGCGCTAGGACCGTGTGAAGTCAGCATTGACCCTTAAAGTTAGCTTATTATATGATTAGATTTAGTGCTACCAGAAGACAGTCTTACTTTGCTCCCACTTCATTTAGCAGAATCACCTCAAAATAAATATTTCTCACCCAACACACCGATTTCTTTGGATTGGAGGCCACGTCTCGGGAAACGTATTTTTGGACGCCCCTCTGCTTGGTGAACCGATGACCTGACAAAGGTGGCTGGTCGTGGCTGGATGCGAGAAGCAGAGTACCGTAAAAGTTGGCAGTCTTGGAGAGGCCTATGTCCAGCAGTGGACTGCAAGAGGCTGATATGATAATGACACCGATTCCTTCCCCGAAAAGAGTTTGGCATAGTACTAGATGCAATGGAGATTTGATGGTAATTGTTTCAACAGTAAACCTTTAACGTTACAGATAAAAATAACTGTATTTTCGTACAGAAATGGTAAAAAGATTATCGCGTTTAATAATAAGACTACAAAACCATGTCAACATTTTATGTTGAGCATGGTATTCAAGGAATATTTAAACAATACGGACTGTGTGTTGAAAAAGGTAAGTACGTTAAGAAAAAACTGATCAGCTACACAGTTATTAAATATTTAACGCATTAACTTACCCAAATCTGTCAAAATATTGTGTCGTAGAACTCTATCTGCTGTACACGTCAATTAAATCCTTCATTAAGTCTCATGCCGTCCTTTTCTTTATCGTTGACTAAGAAAGTGACAGTTTGAGACATAATTATAGATGAATATTATTATAAAAAATATTGATTTTATTGACGTCTCTGAGTGCGGTAGTAAGTGATTAACATAAGGTTGTAATATTGTTACAGTTTGACAAATCAGGGTAGGTTTATGTGGGGCCATGTGCCAATATTTAACGATTTTAAATACATCATACATAAATTCGTAAAATATTTTTTTTTGTAGACAACCTTACTCATTTTCTGTTTTTTTTTTCAGGGGCGTTTTACTCTAAATTTGCCTTTGACCAATATTACGTACCAATTTGTTGGACCTTCATTTTTTTACGGATCTTTCACACATAAAGTACTAGTAACGTCAAAAAAGGGGAATATAGCATGTATGCTTTTTGATTTGTATTTTACTAAAAAATAAAATTTATACCAGCTATGTTACTATTAACAAAGTACAAATAAAGAAAACATTGAATTTATTTTTAATTGCCTCAAGTACTCTATCTACTACTAAATCAAATAAAATATGGTGCAAAGAGAATGTTACTTTATTTTTTAAAAGATTGCCATAAAGTAAGGAATAGTTCAACCCATCTATAGATCACCGTGTATAAATAATTATACCTTTAAAAAGCGATTTTAGTACATTCAGCAACAAAACAACAACTGTATTTGGCCATCCATAACTGATTCAGATTAGAACTAATTACATCCCTCTGATTTACGACCCCAGCGAGGTCTGATATGCAGGCCAATCGAGAACAGAAGTGAATTTAAACTCGCCATATTCGGAAACACAAGATAACTTTCTGTACGGACTTGTAACGAGAGCGCCAGCGAAATGTGGTCAGCTTTTTCAATGAATTGATACGGACTTTTGAGTTTCGTCTTTACGGTGACGAATACAGTGGGAGTTTGTTTGTTTTTCACAATACATTATTAAACATAATAACGGTAAATAACATCAATATAACTTGCGGTCTAACCGCATCATTATATGTGTGAAATAAAGTTCAACATTTACATTATTGCACTTGAAAAAATGACCGCCAGAGGCGGGAATTAGGTAGGTAGGTCATTTTTTCAAGTGCAATAATATATTTAGATTGCAAAGTGAATGCTTATCACTTAAAAACAATAATTTATTCAACATTTACTTTAGGCTGCTAACATAGGCTGCGAATACAGTTGTGATATTTTACAAATTGAATAAAAATGTAAACACGACCTCAAACAAATTGTCTTATATTTAATTTATTTTTTTAATTTAATTGCATCGTTTCTTGGATTGGTAATACATTAAGCAGGAGGTTTTTGCTTTTAAATGGCACGTTAGACGCCTAATGGCCTCATCATCAGAGACGATTTAAATCTCTGCTGGTCATCGTATGCTAAGTCTATATTTATAAAAATATACTAAGTCCAACTACTAAGGGCTTTAAAAAATCAATAATAATATAATAATCTAGAGGCTAGCTAGAAGCTAATGCTTTCGTCTTTAGTTAGCAACACCTGAAAATAATTTCTATACTTAACACTTTACTTTGTGATTGTATCGGCAAAGTTGCAATTGAATCATTGTTTTGCGGCTTAATCAGTGCAGTTATTTGGTATAGTTAAAAGATCTCATACTCAATAGTCATTAGACGATTTTCATCATCAAACTGTACGGTTAATACCCGAGTTTACCTACATTTAAACAGCCGGTAAAAATAGATTGACGGGTAATTTGACAGAATTTCCATACAACATATGTCAAATAATGCTAAACCGGGTGATCAAAAACTAAACAAGTGTTGGTGAACTTTAGACTTAGTGGTCAACCTAACATGAAACCTTCTACTCAGTAAGACGATGTCTGTGTTTCGACTGCTCCGTCAACTTGCAGGATTTGGATCCAGACCGCTGATTTTGTAGTCCAGAGCGCGACCTACTACACCACTTATACAATTTTTTTATGGACCACGGGTAAATTTCATGCAACTGTGACAAAGCTTAAGAATAAAAATAATCATAATATCCCCCTAGCCGAATTTCGACTATAGGAGTGTTAATACCACCAACTTTCTGACTCCGGAGCTGTGTTTGAGTTATTTCAAGACAGAAAAACCCGTCACTTTTTGGCCCGACACGGGATTCGAACCCAAGACCTAGGGGATAGTACCCAGCGTGCTGACCACTAGACCAACGAGGCAGTCTTAAAGGCAAGAACAAAAAGCTAAATATTTAAATAGGTTTCGTTGCATTGATTCCAGAATTATTATAATGTTATAAAGCAATCTGTCAAGTTTCCTTTCAAACTGCCTTCATCCAGCCGATTAAATTTTCCAATGTTGACATCGTTCCAAAATGGCTATAACTCATTACCACGAGGGTCTACGACACTCAAACCGACCTAGAGCTTTATTTTTGAACCACTCTTACTACATTCTGCTAGCGAATGCGACATAATTTTCACTCCAACTACAAGATTTGATGATATAACTTTTTACAATAATTCTTAACAAGTAAGGCTCATTTTTAACTGAAATTAGATAGAAAATACAAGCTATTTTTTATTATTTTGGTCTGTCTTATTTTTACCCGAAATATCAGGTGTCTTACTATTACCCCGTCTGGCCCCACTAAAAAGTTTTTTTTTCTGTTTTTAGTGATCCATACTTTAAAAGTAAAAAGCGGAACCCTTATAGGCTCACTTTGTTGTCCGTCAATCCGTCTGTCTGTCAAAGTTGGTTTTTATTAGGAACTCGTAAAATAATTATTAATGAGAATTGAAATTATGTAACTTCAAACACCTACCTACTTATGGCTGCGGTCCTAGACCTAAAATTATAAAATTTAGCAAGAAAGTCAATCAATCACACACTTTTCTCTCTAAGGGTTCCACATAATCTAATTCGTAAACAAAGCGGTATGTCTGGAGAGATAGAAGACTAGGGGTTCAACTAGTGACCTCAAGGGGTTAAAAACTACTATCGGAATCTCATACCAAATGATTTTCTTTTGTGTCTGGAAACATAATCCCTAAAGTCAGAACTTTTTAAAGTAAGAAAAATTACTGATGTTCTCTGCTTCTCAAAGATGAGAAAAACTACTTTATTGCATACACAGACTCTGCCTAACCTATCTACACTTTTAAACGAGCAATGCCTTCCGGGTACTTCGTGCAAATGTTTTAAGTCTTAAGTAATTTAATTAATAACATTATAAATAGGTATTTAGTAAGTGAACGTATATTTAAAAGTTATTATAATAAGTATACTTCATACAAGTATAATATATTTATGTGTATGTTTTTGAAAAAATTTAAAACCCCTTCCATTAAAATTAGTTTCTTACATTCAAAAAGGCAATAAACGATATAAATTTATTATTTTACTGACACTTTTTGCCTAAATAAAAACATTTACTTGATTTACTTCAGCATTAGAACGTTTAAGGCCGCCATTCACCATAAGTTAAACTTATCATCTGAAGTGACGTTCGTCCAAAATTTGACTTTAATGCGAAACCATCAAAATTAAATCAAATTTCACTTACAAAAATTAATCGACTGTGTCATCCGGTGGGACTCGAACCCACGTCCCTTCGCTATCCGGGCGAGTGCTCTTACCAACTAAGCTACGGATGACGTTAGTCAGTCGACGAATTTTTGCAAGTGCTTGCTACGCCAGTGAGCCGGCGTTCGATTTCATCAATACTTGGGGAATGTACCCGCATGTATCCAATGGAAATATTTTTACAAATATTTAACCATCAGTTAAGATGAAATCAGCTTAACCTTTTATATTTTTATAACTTAAGCAATTATTTTGCAAGTTTTTACGAAATTAAATCAAATTTCACTTACAAAAATTAATCGACTGTGTCATCCAAACCATCAGTCGAAAATTTTAACTAACGTCAACTCACGGAATTTACGGGCAAACCTAAAACCGCTAGCTTCAGTTCGATTGGATCACGCCAAACAAGATTGGTCTTAGAAAAAACTTAAAGAGATTGTCAGACGTTTTGAAGAAGTGATCATACGATGATGGGTAAATAAAAGTTGTATTCCCCGAAAGCTACAAAAATAAATCTTACGTTATAAAAATCTTAAGTACGAGTATTTTTTTTTAGATAAACTTTATGTTTCTCAGTGAGTTAATACTTGTTTAATCCACTAATAATCGATTTAGACAAAAACCTATTTGCGATCGACACAAATCAATGTTACTGATTTAAAAATATTTTATGATTTAGTGGCCATTTATCATATCTAAGAAGAAGCACTGTATATTCAAGAGTTTCGTTAAAAGAACCACCACGACAACCAATAATTATATCAAGTCTTCAAACTCAAAATTATATATATGAAAATGTTATTTGTTCAGTACACTTACTTCCATCTAACCGATAAATCTCCGTAACTAGTGAAAAAGTAGCAACACTAAAATTAGGAAAAAATTGAATTTCGCTGTATTCTATACTTCATCTCAAAAATATTTACTAAAATTGTATTGAATTTATTTATTGTTGTTATTGTTGTATAATGTTTTTCTATGGAATCTCTCCACATACACTACTACGTTCTATTACAACTTTAATATGTGTAAATTGCACCTATAAAATTATTCAGACTAGACACATAAACTTATGAGACAAATTACTATAGTTTGTACTTTAGCACGTTTTCGATTTCGGAACTGAAATCTTGGCTGGTACCTACTTAATTAATATTTTTCCAAAGTTGCCCATGTTTTTCTAGTTCTCTCTCTCCCCCGGCGTGGGTATTTGCCTACGGTCTGGCAACACGAAATATTGAACTTACAGCTAGTTTAGGGCACGGTTTTATTTAGGCCAGTGCAGTAAGTGGAGTCATCAGTTTAACTGATGATGAGTCCAATGTTGCGCTTGGACGTTCATTAGTCCGACTGATGGTGAATGGCCATCTTTAGCTGCCATCAAGTGACAACTAAGTCAGAGAGTACGCGGATAGCGTCAAAAAAGCGTCACACGATTTGGCCAATCGTCGAAAGGGCGTAACTAGCGAAACAACCCATGTCTCACAGTATTAAAGTCCTAAATACAGATTTATAGTGTCTTCTATGTATGCGTCTAATATATGTGTGAAAAGTGGTGTTGCTTTTCTTTGCAAATTAGTATTAAGAGACTGCTTCCATAGTTATATGCGTTCACTGACTTACACTAACTAATTTTGACGTTTCTCCTATCACTCGAACTATCAAATTCTATCCTTTCGTGACGCGTACCCACTCGTTGCGATTTCGAGCGGTCGAACGATTGAAAGATGCGAACTTTTAGATATCGAACGAAAAACCGTAGAAATCTGCTCGCGAGTGATTCAAAAATAGAGCCCCTGATAATCAATAAGGGCCCGAGCACCACTCGCGACGAGACTAACGAGATTTATGAATATTAAAATTTATAAAAATCCCCTACACCACTCGTTGGATCCATTTTGTATGCAAAAGTGAAGTGGGGATGTAAGTTACAGTTTTGATCCAATTTTAATTTAATCGATTAATGTACAGTCACGTACAGAAAAAATTATATACAGATGCGATTTTATGTCAGTGTAATGATAACGTCTCAAGTATAATGCGCCAGTATACAAAATACACAGTTCTGCAGTAGATTAGATACTCGTACTACTATTATTACTGATTTTAGGAATGAATATTTTACACATACAATTATTATTTTACAATATATTAATATTACACACAATTTTAACTTAGCTTTAAACAAAGTCGCTTCCGCTGTCTGTACGCATAAATCTTCTATAAACTACGCAATTTATTTTAATGCCGTTTCTATTATTTAAGTATTTCATCCGTTATCCTGTCACCATAGCACAAGCTCACGCTTAGTTTGGGGCTAGGTAATTGGTGTTTAAAAAAATATAGATAGCAACTGTGTTATAAAACCAATTAAAATATTTGTTAGACTTACTGATGACTTGTTGAACATAGGGGCAGATTTTGACAACAGCAACGTAAAGAAAAAAATATCAGATATAGGTAGACAGATTTTTGTCAATACTAAAGTACAAGAAAAACAGCAGAACCTTTAAATATTTATAACGGAGAGAGTAAGTGGCATTTAATCGAGCAAATTGGGTTTCAACCATCGGCTTATTCATCTGAATTATTTATTTCCACGGTCGCGCTCAAAATGGACATAAACTATTTTAAAATGGCGGTTGTATTGATGAAGTTTTGATAGTACTGTGATAGTGGCTACTGTTTGAGGTTAGCCGATCAACTGGTCGAACCAATAATATTATTATAATACAATTTATTGACCCATACACGCCCATTTGAAGAAGTCGCTCGTCTTTGCCGGAATCGTATTGCTATTTTTTCATTCTTCCTGTTTAAAGACTAGGTTCCTCTTACCTTTTTTCTTAATAATCATGTATGAATATTCACAAGAACTTTTATTTTAATTGTGTCATTTTATGTCGTCATTACGTTCAAATAGATACCTACTAATATCATATTTCTGATCAGGGGCCCAATTCTCGCGCCTTCGATATTATATCACATATAGCGTTGAGTTTACTCCCCGGAATATTTCCAACTGTTGGGCTTATTCCTAAATTCGGGGAAAGTATTCGGAATATTTCCAATTCGCCGGGAAAATACTCAAAAGTGCACTTAAAGTAATAAAATGCGAGAATTTTGCTATTTTGACAATGGTTTTACGCCTGTAGCACACCATCACATAAAACCATAACAGCGGGACCACGCTAGTTTTGCCTCATTGTCAGTTTTATTACACTAAACGTAAACGGCATGTTCAAATGCTTAGGTTTATCTGAGACTCTCTTTCTTTGAGATTCGACGATCCTGTAGTATACTTCCTACTACTGTGTCCACGATGTCGCGAATTGGTGCAGAAATGTAGACGTTTGAGAAGGATTTGAGAAATCTCGATATAAACAAACCGGGTCATAGTAAAATATTTACATTAGAAACTTCAGTTTGGCTTCTGTTAACTTTGAATATTTGAGACAAGTGATAATAAAGTTAAATCTTCGATTACGAACAAAAAAAACGTACAATTCTCTTTAATTATAAAGAGAATTGTAATTTTTTTTTCTTTAATTATAAATAGAATTGTAAGTTTTTTTTGTGTTTTTATGAATAACTAAGTTATATTTGCGGATGTTGAAATGTGCTATACACACATCAAAAAAAGTTTAAGATCACTAGCATAAACTGATATAATTCTTTAAATTTAACTTTATAAGAAAAATGTTTTGTTGTGTGCTTTCTTAAAATAGAAAAACCCTTTGAAATTAAGAAAAAAAACTAATTTAATTTTTTTAATAACATAAACTGCGTAATTAACCATAATGTAATTGTAAGAGAAATTTGATATAAAGGAAAATACTGTTTAACCAAACTTAACGAGAATTTTTAAATAAAATGTTTTTATTCAATATAATATAACTTCTCCCCTGGCTCAAGGGCATGCTAAGGATCAAGTTATCCAGCATTTCTTGGATAGCGGCTTCCCTGAGGTCTGGCACTGTCTGGAGACACTGGCTGACGGTTCCAAACAGCTCGCTTAAGAGCATCCCACGCGTGCTCTATTGGGTTTAAGTCGGGCGAGCCGGCAGGTTAGTCTTACCTTGTGATGTCGTATTCTCTGAAAGCAGCTTTGACTCGTTAAGCTCGATGTGCGGGCGCATTATCATCGACCAGTACAAATTGATGCCCATGGTTTACTTGGAATGGTCTGACAATTCCATCAATAGCAACTGCTTTATACATGTCTGCTGTCATGAAGCCTCGATACGGGATCAAAGGTGTTCTAGCTCTAATCATAACAACCCCCTTAAAAGGACCCCGATTTCCCGCCTCGCTGAACAGTTCCTGTGGCAGTTCTTTGCCTTACACGGTCTCCTGGTCTTCTCCAGACACGGACACCTCGGTTATCTGGATGACTACTAATTCGCGATTCGTCAACGAAGAGACAGTTTTGCCAAATGTTTTCTTCTTCATCTTCTTCATTCTGCTAAAGCCTAGCCCACTCCAACTCCAACTCCAACACTCTGTCGTTGACGTTGTTGGGAATTCAGAGGCGCTCTCCATGACCTCTGTGCTCGTAACCCAGCCTGGTGCAAGCAATTTCGAATGGTCTGAGTGCTAACTTCAAACCCAGAGGCGGCCCGAACTTCTGCTTTTATTTTAGTAGCGTTGATTGTTGGGTCACGGGCTGCCAGCAATCTAATATAGCGCTTTTGGGCAGCAGTCAAAACAGTTGGGCGACCACTGCGGGGTCGATCAGCTAAATTACCCATCCCGTGGTACCTACCCCGTGGCAACGTGGTCACGACACAGGATTGGGATATAGCAAGTCTGCGTGCTATATCTCTAGTGCTATATCCTTCTTCCCTCAAAGTTACTATTCACGTAAAACTTCTGATAATTCTCTGATAATTCAATCACAACTTTTTGCGAAAAAATATTTAAAATCCGTCAAAATTGAGTAAATAGCGAAGGGACGTGGGTTCGAGTCCCACCGCATGACACAGTCGATTAATTTTTGTAAGCGAAATTCAATTTGATTGAGTAAATCAGATTTCTGAGTGAGCGTAAGCTATGACTGAAAGCCTTTTTATATGGAAAAACAATTGAACTGTTTTATTGTTTTGTATTCTTATTGTATATTTTTAAATAAAGAATCTTAAAACAAGAAGAAATCATAATATAATCTACCTTAACAAAAAAGATTTCGATTTTTCGCTGATCGTAAACTTTTTTTGATGAGTAATTTAAAAACTATACTGAATTTACTAATTTTGTTTTTTTTTACAATTTTAAGTAAGATATCTTACCACCTTTGGAAGTGTTTTCTTTATCAAAAAATTAGTGTTGCGAGATTTGTCCGCAGTTGGAATTAAGTTTTTGAACTTGTTATCAAATCAAATACTTTGTAATATCGTGTTCACTTTTGGACCTATAGAAAAATATATAAATGAATGTGTCTTAAAATAAAACAAGCAGTTTTCGAGTTTACAAGCAAAAAAAATATAAACAAAAAAGGCGCCCTTCTTTTACTATTCCGTTGATAGCTTACTTACCACACTCGGGACTTTAAGTATGATCACCTAGACACCTCGAAGAAAACAAACCTACACGTTTTGTTTTCTGGATTTCTTGTTTTTAATAACGAAGATTTAACTTTATCATCACTTGCCTCAAATATTCAAAGTTAACAAAAGCCAAACTGCCGTTTCTAATGTAGAGATTTTACTATGACCCTGTTTCTTTACGTCGAGATTTCTCCCATCCTTATCAAACGTCTAAATTTCTGCACCCATTCGCGACATCGTGGGCACAGTAATAGAAAGTATACTACAGGATCGTCAAATCTCAAAAAAAGAGAGACTCAGATAAATCTAAGCATTTGAACATGCAGTTTACGTTTGGTGTAATAAAACTGACAAACAGGCAAAACTAGCGTGGTCCCGCTGTTATGGTTTTATGTAAGGGTGTGCTTCAGACGTAAAACCATTGTTACAGTAGCTAAATTGTCGCATTTTATTAATTTAAGTCCACTTTTGAGTATTTTCCCTATTTTCCTGCCGAATTTGAATATTTCCCAATCTTTCCGTTTTTTCCCATACTTTCCCGTATTTTTCTTTTCCATCCCATTTTTTTCTTTCCCTTGCCCATCGCTAATCATATACGATATCGAAGGCGTGAGAATTGGGCCCCAGGTAGTTTTTCAGGAGATATTTACAAAATGTCTCC
Source organism: Pyrausta nigrata (assembly GCA_949316185.1). NCBI lineage: Eukaryota > Metazoa > Arthropoda > Insecta > Lepidoptera > Crambidae > Pyrausta > Pyrausta nigrata. The sequence goes on from OX438952.1 coordinate 13,870,583, forward strand.
TAACCAATCACCATTGAGTTTTACATTATATTCTTAGACCCCTTTAACTACCACTCGACAAACAAATGCTTAATTGAATTAATTAAAAGTTGAATTTCTATTAAGTACCCGTAAAGGCTGTTATTTGTTAGCAAGTCACAATATAGGCAAAATAAAACGGCTAGCTCGAATGTATGTAAGAGAAAAATTCTTAACATCTTATGTAAAATATTTAACTTTGTATTTTTATTTGATTTTACTTTTTTTAATGCGATAGGAAGGAACCGGATTTTATACAGGGGAAAGGAACAACTGTAACCATTATTTCAAGGTGGAAAAGCGACTTTATGCTTTTTTTTATAATTGATGGAATCAGGCGTTGCTTTGCGGAAATCCATTATAAAATTGAAAAATATATATTTGGCTTTAAATTTCCGCTAAGAGACTCTGGCGCAGGCACCAAACCACACCAACTGTAACCGCGAAAAGTATTCGTTCAGGCAAATGTGGAATTCATAGCCCTCCTTCCCTGTATGTAGTGCATTGAGGGAAAGCGGTGCATTCTGCAAATTTAACAACTATTCAAAACATTGGATTTCACAAAAAGTAATATCATTGTTCACTTCAAATTTCGCCTTTTCTACCCTGAAATGATGCTCACAAATGTTCCTTACACTTTGTATAATATATGAACTTTTTGTAAGTTTGTAAGCTCAATTCCTTACCGAAAATCATTTTTTTGAGATTCAATAATGTTTTTGAGGTTTTCAAAATCCACGATTTGATATCATAAACTCTTCTATTGAATAAACGACGTAGGACTCTGTTTCCTTATTTTTTAACTAAAAAGTGCAAATCCACGGAGGATTTTTTTTATTTACTAACCCCCTTTAAAAATGATTTTGCAATAAGTGGTATTTGAATCGTAAATTGAATAAGTAATTTTTGACTTTGCCATTGTTATTAACAATTGAACAAGTATGAGACAGCAAATTTAAAATGTTAGTCTCCAATATGACATGTCACCTATCTCTTATTCATTCTAAATTAGCCGTCTCATAAAAACAAGTATTATATCAGTAGCAAATTCATTATAAGTAAGGGGGTTACTGTTTCATTTGTTCTTTGGCTCAGGGTAGTGCTAATCGGTAATACAATTTAAGCCCCAGATGGCTGTCACTAATTTTCTTTGGGTCCCTTCTTCGCAGTTGTTTGTAATGTAATATTCTCGTGATAATTAAGGAATTTTCGCTTACCTTAATAGGCACTTCGATACCGGAAAGATCGCAACTTTAGATAGCATTCACACTTTATATAGAGTCTAAAAGCTCGTTCCGATTTTTTTTTAAATTTATATTAGGCAGACATTTGACCGCAATCTCACCTGATGGCAGGCCTCTGTATCTCCGCGCGTAGGTAGCAGAAACGTACCTACGCGCGGCGACCCTTTGTAAGGGGCTAAAACAAGTTGCGTGTCGCTACCGGCCATCGTCAAGCTCGCGCGTTTTATTCACCGGCAGCCGCGTTGCTGGCTGGACGAGCATTAACAAAGTCCTAGAAAGAGGCGCTAGATGGCGTTAGTAGCTTCTTGTAGCAGTCAACCCTATCGCATTGCGTGATAGTATGTAACTGAATAGGTTTAGTGTATTATGAATCATATTCCAGAGTTATAAGAATGAAATTATCTTGCAATGAATTTCTGTAGGTGTCTACACGAAAATGTGCTTGAGTCTGAGGCGAACTGAATTACACCATATTGTTGACAATATTGAGTAGATATTTCTTTGAATTTCATTGCAAAGTCAAACTTCTGTACGGAGTACTAGTACTTATTCTGTGCTGATGGTAAGCGACGATGCGGTCGAGGATGGGACAGTCTAAAAACAACCTATTCACTTATTATATTTTTATAACTTAAGCAATTATTTTGCAAGTTTTTACGAAATTAAATCAATAGCGAAGCGGATCGGATAGCGAAGGGACGTGGGTTCGAGTCCCACCGGATGACACAGTCGATTAATTTTTGTAAGTGAAATTTGATTTAACCTATTCACTATTTTCTTAAAGGAATCCACATCGTAAGTAGTGTTTAGTTTATTCTAAGTTATTTATTTATTATTTTAAAGGTGGTATGTTTTGGTTTTTATTGTATTATCTTCTTTATTTCAGAGGTTATTTTATTTTTTGGCTAATACTAATGGTCTGATTCTTATAGCGGTAGGTATTTGATAGCAAATTTATCACACTGGGATTACAGACTTAAATCTATAATGTCCTTCATTTCTGACTTTCTTTCTTGACTGACTTGGCAGACGTATCACAAAACTCTTAGACATAATATTTAATTTTTGAGTAACCCTGCATCCATACTAATATTATAAATGCGAAAGTGTGTCTGTCTGTCTGTCTGTTACCTCTTGACGCTTAAACTACTGAACCGATTGAGATGTAATTTGGTATGGAGACAGTTGAAAAGAACATAGGCTACATTTCGTCGCGATATAAAAACAGCAAGAGGCTGAAATGGGGGATGAAAGTTTATATGGAAAATCCAATTCTTGCGGGCGAAGTCGCGGGAAACCGCTAGTAGTTTATAAAAGTAAGAAGCTCTTAATTCTGTAAATTCGATTCATTAGTTATTTTATAGGTAAGTTAGTAAATTTTAGGCAACAAAATATGTTTACTCAGAAAAGAACTATTGTTCCACGAAACCCAACCTCTAATTAACGTTTTAAAAACCTGTCTGAATATTCAAAGACGTTAGCGCTTAGAGAGGAACCATAATAGAAAACGTCGTATTTCCAACATGTACAGTCAGGTTCATGAATATGATGCTTCTGTACAAATTAAGCAGTGCTTCTGTGCATATTTTAGAAAATGTAACATAATGATAATATATACCTAAATAATATGCTATGTACCCTAAACTTTTGATACCAAAATATTAGGTTTAAGCACTAAGTCACACTAAGCTGTTTTGTATTTTTGGTGCTAAATAAATACTTTTCTTTCTTAAATATAGGAAGTAAATATTGTAGCGTAATAATACGTAGCAAATAAACTAGAGACTCCAGATTTTGTATTATTGACCAAATCAGGGCAGAAAAATAGTACCTACTAGTTTTACTCTTTATAAACGCTAATTCATTGCCGTATCGAACTACCGTTTTAAAATGTTACTCTTAGTTATTTATTCCGTATCTGCAACTTTACGTCGTTGTTATACTACTACCTATGTATATCAGAGAGAGAAAGGAGAGAAGAAAGACGCATTGATGAGGCCAGGGTGGCGTGATGCAGTCAAAAATGGAATTGAGAAGTTTGAAGCAGCCCGTCTCAATGAACTCGACGCCAAACGCCATGCTCGAAAGGCACGCCCCAAGGTCTCCTACAACTACAACCGGTGATCGAACCCGGGACTTCAGAGATGGTCTCACCTTGAAAACCAGTGTGAGAGTCACTCCACTGTCAAAGGTGACTTTTAATCGAAAAAAAAAAGGAAATGCTTTGAGTAGCAAACATTTTATTTATGTCTCCGACTGTACAAGAGTAACGATACATGTAGATATATGCACAGGGCGGATTCTTCTTGTTTATTATTTACACGGAGAGCTGGCGACAAGTGCGGTTTCATTAATTCAGACCAGACAAACGCAAATGTAAATTAGGATTTACAAAATGGCTAAAGTACATTTATTTAATACTTTTGAAGACAAAAATGTAACTATAGACCCAGTTGCGTATACGTTTGAAAAATATATAGTAGACTAACTGCGGTTTACATTTATTGCTACTTTGCATTTATATGTTATCATAATTGCTAATCAGACCAAATGCGACAGAAACGATGTGCAAAATGGAAAAGTTGCTCCATAGGCGAGTTTTGCTTTCATAACACAAACCCAAACAAGTAAAATAATGAAGATATAAAAAAATGGCTGCCATGAATAAAACCAAAAAAAAAATTATCACGTTTGAAATGTAATGATTTTTAATGTATTATTTGAATATATATTACGGCTACATTAAGAATTTTGAAATTTAATGATACCTATACTGTAGTAATTAGAAATTTCTTTATACTTTTTAATATAAATAATTGTCATTTTGCCATTGTTGTTTTTTAATTTAAACAGTTTAAGTATACTATATAGATATCTAGAGGACTTTAAAGATATGACACACACCTAAATCGGCTCTGTCGTTTAGAAGTTATGATGGAGTAAAGAAACGTACCCACATAGATATATGAACCTTGAAAACATTACCCTCGGTTTTTCGAGACTCGTCTAAAAATTCAGGCATTTTAAGCTGGATAAAACCATTTTAGTAAAATATTGTCATACATACACGCACACACAGACACTTATACACATAATTTTTTTTGTAGTGCATTGCATACCTTAAGTACCGTAGCTACCTTTTTATAATTTTTGTTTTTGTATTGTATTAAATAATTTATCTTAATTTTTATACCTTAAGTACTTAATTGTTATTAATTAATTGTTTCAGCTTTTCTTTTTGTAGCATGCATCCCGAGCATTTTGTAAGATCGTTATTATCATTTTTTGTAATTTTTATACTGTAATGGAGGGCGAGGATTTACTGACACAAGTAAATTTTTACTTAAAAGAAATCCTCAAGCGCATCCCAGAAATTTAACAACCCTGATCTGAATAAAGAATTTGAATTTGAAAAATAAAAATCGCACCGACGAAACAGCACCTGCCGTCAAAAATGAAAGCTGTAGCTGAGCCACAACACGTCCTCGTCTGCTTTTTACAGAGATTGCGTTCAAACAAAGAAAGTTTTTACTTTTTACTTTCTAGCGACGATTGTACAGGTGAAGCACCTATGAACCATTCTTGAGATGTATTAGTCGGATTAAATAAACATTGAAGTCAAAGGGTAAGCGTGATTAAAAAAAAAAACTATTCATCAAAATATTGTAAGAGGTGCTTTTGGCGCAGTTGCGGCAGCGCTTTGGTAGTGATACCAAAGTTAAGCAACCCACGGCGCGGTCGTTATTGGATGGGTGACCATTCCGACCATTTAAGTGACGTCCATTACAAGCATCTCCGTGCTTCGGAAGGCACGTTAAGCAGTTGTTCCCTGCTAATATCTGTTGGTATTAGTCGCAAAGCCTAGTCAGAGGCCCTAGGGTGGCTTGATAACATCTGACAGTAAGGTTTGTCACTTGCCTTACCGACACCCCTCCACCAATCCGCACCGCCCGCGTGATGGAGTATAGCTCATACCTCCTCATAGTTGAAAAGTAACAGTACAATTTAGGCGGGCTTATGTGATTTACTTTCTGAATTAATAGGACTGTTCCTTATGTTTGCAATAATGAAATTAGAGAATAAGTAAGTTGTAAGTTATGCAAGGTGTCCCGTTAATGAAAGATAATCCTTAAGGCACAGATTAGTTACATCATACTCCACCATATGACGAAAGATTTTTCAAGTAAAAGTGTTGCCATTTTTGAGATTTTGGTTTGAAGTTTTTGTTATTTTTAGGAGCCTTACTAACATTTGACGACAGTTTGGTGTAGTGGTTCGCGCCACGGACTTCTAAACCAGGCGGTTGCGGGTTCGAATCCCGCAAGGGGCAAATGTTTGCGTGATGAGCACGAGCATTTGTACCTACCTAAGTCATGGACGTTTATAATGTATACAATGTGTTAGATAACCGACCTGACAAACTTTAAGGGCTTCTTCTACATAAAATTTTAATCATAAAATGTCCCATACATGTGGGGTGAAAAACCAACTTAAAATTTTTGAGATGAATTAGAGGAAATTTAATTTTGTCTGTATTTTTTGGGTAAAAATATTTTTTAACAGACTACGATATTGTTTTCGATACTTTAGTGATATTTATTTGACTGCAACTCATTTTGAGTTATCCGATAAGATTTTTCCTACGAAGTGTTCCTACATGTGAAGGAACATGGAGTGCACCTGTGTATTGCGCACACACTTGTGCACTATAATATGTCCTGCGCAGTTGGCTAATCTGTATTGAGATAGGCCGCCGTAGTCGAAATCGGCTAGGAGGACACATCGTAGTCACCATAAAATGGTAACACTTTTACTCCAAATTTTTTTTTGGCATACAATAGGACATGATGTAACTGATCTCTACCTAAAGTATTATTCTTCATTAACGGGACATCCTGTATTATAGCTAGACTATTCAAAGTACACACGGCCGCAACTCAGACTACATGGTTTGAGTCCGTCTTTATTCCTTACGTAATAAAAGTTTTCGTAGTTCAAATATTTGAGATACTTTCCCTCGATGTGGCATAGTCGTGGGACACCCTTTATATGAGTACGTACCTATTATCGTGTAGTTATAGTCAATAGTAATTTGTCTTAGATTCATCCTTCTTAGAAAATATATCAAATAAAAAAAAAAGATAATTTTACCAATCCACCAAAAACACAGAAATATCAGCCTATAAATAAAGTTTTCTCAAAAATAACATTTGGAAAAACGTGTATCCACATTTGTTTGTATTTCATCTGCCTCTGTATTGGCTCCGGAATATTTTCAGAATTTCCCTCGCAGCCACTGGCTATGTTAAAGTTTTCAAACGAGCTACAAAAATCCACTCTGCAAGTTAATTTATTAGTTGGACGCGTTTTATGGGACAGTTGAATAAAGAATAAAAACATTACCAAATAATTTATGGGACTCGGCGTAAAATTCACTACATATTATTCATTATCATGCAAGGCTCTCTTGTAGGTGGAGTAACCGCTATTCCTCTCTTTATTTCCCTATGCTTTGACTTCCTGGTACGACATTATTACCAATTTCCGGATAGTATTACCTTTTGTCTGTATGTATTCGCGATTATCCCAGGAACTGCTTAACGGATTTTCTTGCGGCAAACACAATCGACCATTTAGGTCGATTGTGTTTTCATTTTTTTAATACACATAATATATTGATTGACTAATACATGTGTTACGTACACGTAACGCCATCTAGCAACTACTAAACCGAACTTCAATCGACAAACGACAAGATCTACGTCGTAATCTATTTTAGTATTTGTTCTCAAGATCCCCGAGAGGTGACGCTGCCGCCTAACTTTAAAAATGTGTAACGATCCATCCCCTTGAATATCATTGTGAATTTCAATCGTCGTTTATTAAAATAAAAACCTGTGTTTTTTAATATAATGAACAACTTCATTATAGAATACCATCCTGCTGATCCTGAAAGGCTAGCTAGTGGACGAAGCAACATATTTAAATCACTATTTTGCTAAAGGCGATAATTATTGTATTAGTAATAATTATCTATTATAACCGTCAAGGTCGTAAAATAAGACATCGCCAGCCAATGTCAAGAAAACTCGAAGAATATAAAATACCGTTTTTATGTTTGCCTTAGTTTTTAGCACAAAAAGTTTGCTAGTTCAATTTTTGTCTGGTTTTACATCATAAGTTCTAATTAACGAGGTCAGTCATGTCTTTTCACTATCGTCATAATAATCATCAATAAAGACCAATATCATAGAGTGTTGTTGGTTGAGTGTGAGTTAATTTTGAAAGTCTGTTGGTTGGAAGTAATTTTAAGTCTAGTTCTTGCGAGTCACTATAACAGATCTTTATATTAATGAATGACAACATTTTCAAAATCCATTTAGTAACCTATTTTGAATAATCTTTCACTAATAGAAGGCTACATAGGTTATCGTACTTTTTCCGCAACTTCAAACGCAACGCATAGTATAGTCTAGTACTATCTTGATCTACTCGTATTACGCATGTTCTGTGTGGAGGAGTAAACATTATTGCTGAAAAGATTCAGAAGTTGTTTTGTATTATTATGGAGTAACAAAATTTCATTCATATTTTAAACATTTTAATGTATATTCACAATTAATAATTTTTAGATTCAGACATAATTGTTATTTCCTTTAATCACCTTTAAGAGGATCACAAAAAAGTAGGTGCTTTATTATTGCCATTTTTTCAGGGTCCCATGATAATAATGTCCTCCCAGCCAAATTTCGACTACAGCTGCAGCGGCCAATCTCAACAGAGATTAGCCGCCTGCGCGGGAGATATTATAGTACACAAGTGTGCGTGCAATACACAGGTGCACTCTCTGTTCCTTTACTCTCATAATTTGGTGAGACGGCAGTCCGACATGACCGTAGAGAGATCAGGCGCAGAATCAACGGCTTAACGTGCTTTCCGTGGCACGGGGGTGTAAACACCACCAACTTCCTGACTCCGGAGCTGTGTCTGAGTTATTAAAAGACAGATTAACTCAAAACTTTCGGCCCGACCCGAGTATCGAACCCACGTGGATAGTACCCAGCGTGCTGACAGTGGTCAGCGCACTGGTTCGGCAGTGACACCAACGAGGCAGTCAAATCAAGTTTCTGGGTCCCATAAATAATTGATGAATGAAAAAATGACTAAAATCAACAATGTCTTTAAAACACTGTTAAAAATAATATTAGGGCTACCCTTAGAACCTTATACTGTAAACGCGTTACCAATTTCTTGTTGTCTCGTTAACTTCAGATCCTATCCTTTGCTCTATCAGCCTTTCCTGTGAGGAAGCGTTTTCGGATCGACAGATCACATGAAAGCGAAAATACGAACAGAGAATAACAAATTTATACCCCCACACTTGTATTGAAACAAAACTCTACGCTTCAAATAATTAGGTTCAATTTAAAATGTCAATGAACGCCTGTTAAGATGTAATTGTACATTACAAAGTGAACGGATAGATATAAAGACGTCATTAGGAAAATGTAATGCGCGACTTTTTATGTTTTAATAGAATGCTTTTGTGGATTGATTGATTTAGATTTAAAACGGCAGTAATATCATACTATTCATTTTCAAGCTTAGGGGAATCTTGTTAAGACTCATCATCAGTAAAAAAAAAGTGTTCGCAGTAAGAATTAAACCCTGATTTTCGTATCTCTTTACTTTGAAGTTAATTGCCTTAACAATCTAAGATCAAAAGCTTTAAAGCAGCTCACTTAGCATTTATAAAATTCTCCCATATTTAATACTAGTAGTGGTTCCCCGCGATTTCGCCTGTAAACTTTCATCCCCCATTTCACCCTCTTAATTTTTTTATAGCGCGACAAAATGTAGCATATGTCCTTTCCAGGGTCTCGAACTGTCTCCATACCAAAGGACTTGTCCTCTTTTTGTATGGAGGCTGGTTTTTTATTTCAAGATATCACCAACCACCAATAACCTATACTTCTCTTTAAGCTACGAAAATATGAATGATGATAAGATCTGAATTTTAAACGCCTCCATTTTTGAGCAAAATATGTTTTGTAATGAGGCATCATCCATTGATCATTACTTGTATTCCTGGCTGTATGGCTATGTACCATTGCCTTTCCACTGGTGGATAAATACTACTTAGTACTACCACTGATTATATAATAGGTACTACTGCTAAGACCAAGAATAATCTACTTAATCTAAGTACTACTTTCAATGGAATGACAATTTTGGTGTCAATTTTTTTTTTCATGCCTTAATTGGTATAGGCAAAGGTGCGGTTTATGTACAGACAAAAAGAAAAAATAATTTCAATTTTTCTCTAAATCGGAGGCCTTAAAAAATATAATAATTATGCAGAAAGGCTAGTTTTTATGAACTCTTTCATATAATATTTAGTTTATCCTGGTTAGAAATATTGACGAATAAAAAACCATTAATGGACAAGTCCTTTCATCTCAATCGGTTCAGTGGTTTAAGCGTCAAGAGGTAACAGACAGACGGAAAGACAGACACACTTTCGCATTTAAAATATTAGTATGGATGGGACAACGTCACATACATTGCTATGATCCTAAAGTAAGTATCAAAAGCACTTGTGTTCTAAAAACCAGAAACAACATTGATATCACAACACCCACACAATATAGAAAATATTAATTTGTATATAGACCTGACCGGGAATAGAACCTGGGAACTCAGAGATACCGACTCCGGTGTGTGAGCCAATCTGCCACGGAGGTCGTCGATATATTACAGAACAGATCACGTATAGTTAGGTGTGGATCACACTAGGTGACTAGAAAAACTAGGGTAAACTAAGGTTCACCGATTTCCATTAGATAGGGCAATGTAGAAAATAAAAAATATGATATCATCATCCTAGCGTTATCCCGATTGTGCACTCGTACGCGAGGGAACAAATGATCTAGAATATAGCAGATCAGGTAATTACTGCCGAGCCACTGCCATCTGACCTCCGTGACCCTGTTATCAGGGATCCTGACCAGTTGGATTATGGTTACACTTTCAGTCGCCCTAATGTGCAGGTTTCCTCACGATATTTTCCCTCATTAGTAATAGAAAGTAAGCCTTGTCTAGTAAAATGTCAAAAACACGACACTTACCAACTTACAGTCCTTTTAACAATGATTTGGCCTGCATCTAATAACCCTTAAAGGCTTTGCGTTATAGCTAGATTTTCTACATCGAGGCTCACTCCACCACGATGTAAACCGATACCAGGCCTGTGTATCTTCCCGCGTAGGTAGCAAAAACGTACCTACGCGCAGCGACCCCTACGTAAGGGGCTGAACAAGTTGGGTGTCGCTAGCCGGCAGCGACACGCTCCCGCGTTTTATTCACGTGCGGTGCGTGACACTAGGTTGCTGGTTGGACGAGCGTGAATAAAGTCCTTGAAAGATGCGCTAGATGGCGTAAGTAGCTTCTTGTGGCAGTCAACCTATCGCGTTGCGTGATAGTACGTCACTGAATAGGTTTAGTGTATTATGAATCATATTCCAAAGTTATAAGAATGAAATTATCTTGCAATGTATTTCTGTAGGTGCCTACACGAAAATGTGCTTGACTCTGAGGTGAACTAAATTACGCCATATTGTTGACGACATTGAGTAGACATTTCTTTGAATACAATTGCTAAGTCATACTTCTGTACGAAGTACTAGTACTTATTCTGTGCCACGATGCAAACCGATACTTTAGCAGTGAACTTCGAGCAACCGAGTGCGAACACACCCTAATATAAGGGAAATTGTATTGTTGCCAAACTTTAGCGAACTGGCTCTAGAAGTTACGTAAACACGAGCTAGTGCGAAATTAGTAGATAACCACGAACTGCCGACAATTTAACTATCTTATTACCATCGTTGTAGGGATGAGAATTGTTCAGGTTTAACAACTTAATGTGTGGAGCGAAGTCAAAACTTAATTTAAAATACAAAGTAAGGGATCAGTGAGATAACAAATATACAATAACATGTTTGTGTCAAAAACGAACACAGATTTACAGATATAAAATTAACACCAATTTCCAAATTCAATCCCTGTTATTCCAAAAACTTAGTACCAGGTTTAAGACAGGACTAAGCTATTAGCTAGCCAATTAGATAAGCGCTTGTCTATAAGGTTATGTCACGAATGTGTCATTCATTCCTCTGTTGTCGGCTAATATTTAGACCCATTTTAAACCTGGTCAATTTTTTTTTGTAATAACACCACAATTGTTTAATGCTGTTATTAGTCTAGTGAGAATTCATGTTTGATTTGCTGCTTTTAACCGGTTGACTTTAACGCTCTCAATAATCGCCTTGTATTAGCAAGGCAATTCAATTTAGATGATTTGTTAATCTTGGTATATTTTTTTGTGATCTTAGAGATTTGTCGGAATTGAATACCGTCTGGTCTTTTGATGTCCAGGACCAAAATCCACTTAGGGCCGCTGGGTAAGCGAAGTAAACTATCCATACTAATATTATAAATGCGAAAGTGTGCCTGTCTGTCTGTCTGTTAGCTCTTGACGCCTAAACCACTGAACTGATTGAGATGAAATTTGGTATGGAAACAGTTCGAGACCCTGAAAAGTACATAGGCTACATTTTGTCGTGATATAAAAACATTGAGAGTGAAATGGGGGATGAAAGTATAAGAAAATCCAACTCTTGCGGGCGAAGTCGCGGGGAACCACTAGTAATACTATATTTTACTGAAACTTTTTTTCAAGATGCTGACATTTAGTCGCATGAAAGCAAGAGGTAACAACGTACTTTTCTTTGCATATTGTGTGGTTAATTTGGCGCACAACAAAGCCACTATTAGGTAGATTTTGGACAAATCACAGAAACCGAGAATTTGAATTCTACCAAATGAGAGAAAGACATGATTTGTTGTTTGCTTGTGTACCTTTTTTTACTTCTAACACCAATATATTTACTTGTACCGCTTACAATATGGCCATTTCTAAATTATCAACCCTATCTAATCGTTTTGTGATGGAAGCCAAATTATTTCTTACGTTAGAAACAAGTAGATTTTGTATTTCATGGTAACGTTCGTTTTCTATTATAGAAAATATTTCCTCTCAGAAGTTTACACAAAATGTCTGTTTAAGGGTCGAGTTCACTAACATGTTGTTGTGTTGTTGTCATGTTTAATTGTGATGTGTTGTGTGTGATGTTTAACATATTTAATGTTGAACAACCGTTAAACTATTATTTGACTTATTCTTAAGGGAAATTGTGTCAAATAAACCGTCAAATTATGTTTGCCGGCTGTTAAAAATTGGTGAACTCGGGTCTAAGCCATCTGTAAAAAACGTGACATAATTTCAAATATTTCGCCATTCCGCTAAATCCAGGGCCGTAATAACGTGCTTAACTTCTTGATTTGTTGCCCTTGACACACAAAAGTGTAATTTTATTCCGAACACAATGCTTTAACACTGTTTAGAGATCATTTTGGTATTGTCCAGCACCATATTGAGCTGTTGCCAGCCCCTGAGTCGGGGGACCGAAATGAGGGGAGACTCACTTTTGAATGGTGTTTTTGGTATTGACAGAGGTGATTTATCCGATTCTTTGTGTAGGGCGCTAGGGAATTATTTTTGTGATTATGGTGGTGTAAATATTGGTGCTTGTAAAATGTTATTTATGCGAGAAAATGTAGCAGCGAGCGGCGCTGTGGGAACTAAACAATATTTTAAAATTACTGAATGAATACTGAAAATAGTTGTCAAAATATAACGCATATTAATGATGTTCCGCACAGGGTACCGCGTTTCGTCGAATAGTTGAATAAAATGTTATCGTCGTAGAGAACTACATTGTTTTATAGTTTTAAGTCAGTCATGAAAATATTAGGGTAAATTACTTTTACTACCAAATAGTTATCCGCCAAAAATTGATTTTTTATTAAGTGCCTGAAAATGAAATTTGTAGAAATTTGGCCGATGATGGGACATGTCTGTCTAGAAGCAGCCTATTCACTCTTTTCTTAAATCGAAATCGTAGTGTTTAGGGAACACTTCAGCCGGCATCTACTTTCAATCTACCTAACTAAACCTTATCCTTCTCGCAGAATTAAATTACCTACTAGCACTAAAGTAACAATCTTCGATCGACGAGGTTGTTTTTTTTAAATGCCACACTAGTATAATGACTTAATTTCCTTAAACTTTCTAATAGCACCAACGATGAGTCTACGATTACTAGTTAATATTAGATTTAGAAATGATGAGTAGTTTTTTTTATTCCTGAGCAAATACACCACTTAAGCCCATTAACTGCTGACAATAGGCGATTAGCTTTCCAGTCTAGCGCAATTACTTAGCAATTTACGTTATACTATATGGCACTTGACAATTTTCTTGATGTCGATCATTTGTTATTCTTAGGCTTTGGTGCAATGGAAAGGAATTTAAAAAAATATGATTTACTAGCAGTTATAATAAAATTTAATTTGCTGACGCTCAGGGCTCACGACTTTGACTGCGATGACATGATATTCAAATAGGTATCAAGTACTATTAAAATTTTACATAATGTTTCCACAGCAGAAATCGAGATTTTTTGCAATAAACCTACGAACCTTTACCCCCTTGATCCGGGTCTGCGGCTAAATCCTTTCTGGGCGGACGTTTTTCACAATAAGAGCCGAGTTCAGTGATTTTTAAACAGTTGGTAAACAAATTTAAAAAAAAATTACAAATAATACTTAACCGACTGATTAAAAATTAAACATGTGTAAGTGAACTCCAGGATAAACTACCTACGTTGGCGTCATCTTAGTGCAGTCTTTTTATTTTTGTGTGGGACTTAGTTTACCCAACAAACAATTAGCAAGATGAGTGCCCCACCTTAATCAACACTGTAACAATTTTGTGCAGACGATCTGGAGGATTTCGCATATTAATTATACCAAAATTATTAAAACCGATCAAAATAATTTGTAACTTGAACCAAACGGCTCACTAGTACTCAACCGAGCGTGTAATGAAGAGTATGGAATAGCAATTAATATAAATTGCTACGAATTCACTGAAACACTGCAAATTTAACGCTATTAATTAAAATGCACTTCTAAGATTGCTTAAATCGACTTTATATTATTTATTAGTGTAAACAGCAACATACGATTTGCAATGGTAATATGACTTGACTTTTATTAAAAGTGCACCTGATGCTTTATTTTTTCAATATTTTTAGGGTTAGAACATCCTTTAAGCTAGAGTCTGGCTAACGAAAGCTAAACCTAGCAAAAGGCAGCAAATTAAAAAAAAAAAACCTAATATGGTATTACCAAATAAAGAAAAAATAAAAAATTTTAATCCTTGTTTTTGTTTAAATCATTCACTTATCATAGATAATAACCCATATAATAACAAAGGTACTTTTAAACGTTTTCTCAATGTTCGCTTAGAATTTTCAAGAAACATAATGAACAAAAACTCTTATATAACCTCAAAAAACAACAGTTTGACACTTAGTGCTGCCATTCCTAAAATATATAGATTTGTTTAGCTTTCATTAGTCAGACTCTATCTTCCATAGCAGTTTGATTCGCTCATTCCGGGAAACCCTGAATATCTACAGAGATAGATTAGCTGCGATTAGACTAGAATTCCAGAACATCATTTACTGGCAAATACACCAAAAATACCGATCACATACATGACAGCAATTCAACTTGAAGTATTACGTATCGCATACTTTTGTTAAACGAAAATAAAAACCAGATACGGGATCGCATACCAAAAGCTCCATTTACAAGAGAATTAATGAAAATCTCTCCTCCATTTTCTCCGAAACGAGACACGTAATATCGCCGGGTAAAAATCCCGGTAAAAATTGAAGGTGACAAAATAACTTATTTCAAAACTCATTTTTGTGTGGCGATAGAGAGGTTCTCTCTAAAGAAGGCGTAATAACGGTAAATGGTAGCCATCAAGAAGAGACGCATTAACATCCTGCGCGATGGGAATCACGCCTTGGCCAGTACTCTTGGTTCTCACTTTAAAATCGTCGCATTTTTACTAAATTTTCATATGAATGTTACCTGTATACTTTCAAGTATGCAGGTGACTGTATACTTTCCTCTTGCGGCTGGTACGGCTAAGAAGGGAATTCGTTGCCGGCTGAAGTGTTTCCTAAACACTACGATTTGGATTCCTTTAAGAAAAGAGTTAATAAGCTGCTTTTAGACAGACATGTTACATCCTCGACCGCATCGTCGCTTACCATCAAGTGAGATTTCGGTCAAATGTCTGCCTTTTAAATATTAAAAAAAAAGTTTACAAAACACCGTATAAATATATATTTTATATGTTTGTGATAGTATATAAGTATAATTACACTTAAACTTTTGCATTGAGTTAATAAACAACATTAAAACGAATATTAACGCAGGTTTTCTGTCAGCCGGCGACCATGATCGATGCAACTCGTCAGGAAAATCGAAGGTAAATTTATGTTTACCTACTATTCGTCGCATGATTCTTGTTTTATTATGTATAAATACCTCTAAGTATGTATGTCCGTTGTCTTAGACAAAGTCACCATAGCATATCTTGAGCTTAGCTTGAAAAAAAATGGTGTGATTGATAAAACAATTTATAAAAGAATCTAAACTGGAGAAAACTGTGGTAAGAACCATCTCCACGGAAGAGCCGAGTAAAATACTTGTACTTATTACCTTGAAAAATTTTAAAGGCACGACCCAAGTTTAGCTAGCGTTTTTCTACTCGCCATTGTTACTTAAGGAACCTGAGCCTTTTGTATCCATTCATTTTCTTTTCCTGTTTTAACTTAACGATATGACAGGTACAATCAGCTATCTTCATCAAGTACAATGAGAAAATTAGGCCCCTCAAAATTATGTAGACTAAAGATTACCAAAAGATTTTTCGCTCTCGAAATTATCTGAAGATCCAAATTAGATGATTATCTTAAAGACATCTTTGACTACAATGTTATGAGCAGCTTAGATTTGAAATCAGGTAGGTGCTTCAATGTTATTTGTGATTCCGTTCATTATTGTCAATTGCCTACATTGTACATTTTTCTGTGTAAATCGCTGTACTTACTGTATTTTCTGTTATGGTGTGCAGTAAAGAGTTATCTATCTATCTATCTATCTATTGTCAGATCTCTTAAATGAATCATTTAACTAGGTATCTACAACGAAAAGTCTCTCTTCAACATTTCATAAATGACAAGAAATATCTTAAAATGCACATTTTTAGGCTAAGATAAATCAAAGGCTAAAATGATTAGTAAAGTAATATTACTTACGGTACGTCCTTACTTTGCTGACGCAGCGATTCAAAGTGGATCTTGGCCACCACTCCGGCCTCCAGAATACGCCACTCTTTCATATTCTGCGCAAACTCTTGACGCAAGTCCTCCACTTCATCTTTCCAGCGATATCTAAGACTACTAGTTAATATAAATTTGTTTCACTTAATACGGCTCCTCAAATAGAATACTATACTAACTTTAGTCTTACGGCTCCTAAGATTAGATAATACTAACTTTTATATATTTTGGATTCTACTGGCGCTCAGCTAGGTCAGGTAGCTAGAATAAATAATACCTAATTAAGAAAATATGAGAATCGCTCGACCTGAGGATTGTGCACGTTCAATTAAATATCGCTTACCAATTTGACAGACTATACAAAATTAACATCTACATATCCGATACACGTGCCAACTTTTGGTATTCCCACGGAAGGAAACTACATTATAATTTTGTATCATTCATTAGGGAACTGGAGAGTTGCCGCCAATATTTTCGGCAATTTTGTGTCTGTTCAAAAGTTAATGAATATAGGGGCACAAGCGTAGGTAAAGGTAAAGGTAAAGTCTTCTTAACGAAATTGTAGATTTTGTCTCATGCTTTACTCTGTGTTTGTAACTTTACGTAAAGTTATATCTTTTATTACTTCTATTTTTATTATGAGTATCAATAGTCGAACTAAGTATATACTTTTTATTTATTTTAAACCTTCTTGTATCATGTTTCCAGACACAATAGAAAATTAATTGTTATCAACCCGCCCGCGGGTCTTATAGGGTTTGGCAGGTTAAAAACTGTATTACTAGTATATATTATTATGTGGAAGTCATTGAATACACCCAGTTCAATGTGTCGGTTTAAGAACTTCAACTAAGTCAAGTCAAAGTCAAATTTATCATATTGATACTGTAATTTGGACGGTGTTTCAAGACTTTCAAGGTGGAACCTAAGATTAAATTGGGCAATTTCGATTTCAATTCCAATAAACAATTTCTGTGGTTTTAAAATTACAGTGTATATTTTGGTCTAACTATGGTTTGCAATTGCACTAAAATCGGTTCAGACATTCAAAATAATGAACAACATCACAAAACATTTGTTCACTCAGATATTATGTTTCCAGACACAATAGATAAACAATTGGTATCAGAGCGCCAGTAGTCTTATTAACTCAAGGAGTAAAAAAAAATATTGTTTGTTTAAAAATATATTAATTTTCTCAATTTAGCTCCAATTGACAATATTTTACCTAAATAAAAATTTGAAATATTTTTATGTAGTGTTTTTTAAAGGACTATTTTTAAACATTAATGCTGTTGAGCAAAGTGTGTACCAACGTGTTTATTTTATTTATGTTGGAAATTGCTCACCAGTAATTGATACTGTTTAGCATTTTGACAAAGTTACACGAAATTTATGTAAGATAATAAAAATAGGGTTTTGTTTTGTTCGCAGAATAAACTATTTTTCTTTCTTTCTTTTTTATGTCATACTTAGATAAATAAAATATTTAGTGAATTAATAAAAAATATTTACCACTATTTGATACAAGACGTTTACTAATATACACACTTAAACACACAGAAAATAGTCTGTGGCACCAAATATTTACAATCACAAGTTACAAAATACAGACGTTGGTTAGTAAATAAATAAAACATGACAGTTGGTCACTTCAGAACGTTTATTACTGAAATATTACTTAGCTTTTACTATAATTAATATTTACATTCCATATATAGTACAAATAGGGTTTGTTTGTTTGCAAAAAGGACACATTTTAATCACCCAAAACATAAAACTTGATATTACTTTTTGTCATGTACAGTAGGCAGCACGTCAAGTTACCTATTTGATCTACGAAACCCGCATTTATAACTAGGAAATAGAGGCGTTTTCAAGGTCGAAGTGGAGTACTATGACGTGTGGCTGGTTACACTAACTATGGTTATGTACAAAAGACGTCAAAATAGAAGAGTCATTTTAAAAGTATGCCATGATCTATTGGATTGGTAAATAAGATTAAACCTATTACTATTATTAATATTCTTCCTATTTGTAAGAGTTATGACGATAAATATGGGTATGAGGTTTCACAAAACAAATCCTACCTGATTTCAAAGTTAGCAGTGGTTTGGTGTGATCATTGCTATAAATTATTCTTACTTAATGTTATTCATTCGCTGAAACGTTGCGTTCTTAATTTTATATCCGGTAACACTAACAATACTTACACTTATCTTAATACTAAAAATCTTTAAAAAAAAGTCATGAATACTTCAAGTTTACTTAAATTTTTCACTTCTGTCTAATGAAAATAATTATAATCTTTATACAAAATCATACTTATATCTTTGTTGGCTGGTCATTTAAGGTACTTAGATCGGCAGGTACAAATGACTCTAAATTCATCAATTTGATTTAATATACTCAACTGAGTAGTTATAAATACATTTGTCAAACTGTCATGAAATGTTTAATTTTATGTACAAAACAATAAAAATAAAAGTTACGATGGCACTTAAAATACAAACGAGATATCTATACCATACTAGATTTCGAATAGCTTGCTTATTTTGGGACTTTGGGTAGTAATTTTCTCCCTTTGAGCATTGTGTACCTGAAACTTATACCCGTTGAGCGCCACTCTGTAGACCCAAACCCAAATTTAATTCACTTGTCTCTTTCTTTTCTGAAGATACGAAATGAGACAGACTTCTTAAAATAACAGGTGAAATAAAACAAGTTTAAATCACCCATAAACAAATTTAGAAAGGACATAAAGTTCGACTAGAGAAACGAAAACACACAAACAATCAGGTTTTTTACGTCTATTAGTCACTCTCAATCTCACCTTTAGAGAGAAAAAGACATATGAACATAAATTAGGGCTAGAGAGAGTCTGTTGGTATCAGGATCTTAATACTGTTAAGGCCATCATCATCCTCCTAGCGTTATCCCGGTTGTGCTCTCGCACGCGAGGGCACAAGGTCCGCTGACCATGATCCACAGATCAGGTAATTACAGTGGAGCAAATGCCATCTGACCTCCGTGACCCTGCTACCAGGGGAACCTGACCAGTTTGGATCGTGGTTACACCATCATCTAGTTGCAGTCGCCTGAATGTGCAGGATTTCTTACGATGTTTTCCCTCGCCGTAAGAGCATCGGTTAGTAAAACAACTAGTGTACATAACTCAGAAAAAGTCATTGGTACATGGCGGCACGTGGGATCGAACCGGCCCCTCCCGCATGAAAGGCATCCCGCTAGCCACTGCGCCACCGACGCTCTTCTATCTGTTAAGGTAGATCTAGAAAATCAACGTTACGCTTCCTAGTCACTGGGTCGGATGCCCTTAAAGCGAAATAATTTAATTTTATAAATAAGAAACTAAAAAATCGTATACGGATAAGATTTGAACCCACAAACTTTGACTAACCGGGCCAACACTCTTACCATCTGAGCTAACGTGTTGTTAATCCACTCATGCAAAAATCCTAGTCTATTTTGAAAATAACTTTACGTGACGTTAGCGAATTTTTAGTTTCTTATTTAAACTTTTAAAAATAAAATAACACTGTTAGTGTTAAAATATTAAAACTATTAATATAATATGTTAACCAGTCTTTTCACTTACAATCTAAAATAGTCATCATCATTCGCTTGCCCTGTTCCCATTATATTTGGGGTCGGCGCAGTATGTTTTTCTCTTCCATACAATATACAATCTAAAATAGTACAGTTATTAATTACAGATGCAATCTTTTTAAAGTTTATACAATGATTTCATAACAGAAGCAACCCGTCTTTGGAGGCGATCCTTCTGTTTAAATATATTCTGGAAAGAATATATAAATGAGTTTTCATCCTGGAAATCATTACTCTAAACTATGCGGTGCCAGATTTTTTTAAAGTATTTTGCAGTAAGTTTTTTAATAAAAGTTGATGTAAAATCGCTTTTAATATGTTTCTATAATATCAAAACTTTGTAATTATATCGCATTGTATATTTGGGACTACAAACTCTAAAATTATCATTTGCTTAGTCCACGACTACTTACACATTTTAATTTGTTGATCACTAATCAAAACTGACAAAAAAATTTTACTGGATTGAGCAATTATTCGCAATACAAATAATGTTCAGTACATTTGTTTCAAGCTAACTTCAGACACAATTGTTGGTCAAACCTTTAAATAGTCTAAGGGTAAACGTAAGCCTACCGGAAATGAAAACACAATCTAGAAAATTGTTCTGGCAATAGAGTAGTGCCATTATTTTGTGATTTTGGAACGATATAAGCCACTTATCTGTTGGTATGAGAGTTTTTATACTTTAAAAAGGAGCATCTTCAATATGCTAAGAATTAACTTACTAACCAAGTATAAAAATCTTTAAAGATACTTATAATGCCACCACACACATTACGATTAATGTTAATATTAACTTTAAGTTTACTATTAAACTACAACTTGAGCCTGGTTGCCAGTAACTTTCATCTTTCGAGGATAGCATTAGAGAACCTTCCTTATTCTGTATCAATTCACTTGGACAAGGTAATGTTTCAATTGGCATATCGACTATTGAGATTTGGTCTTTAACAACCGGTTGTACGGTTGGTTCTTGAATGGCCATATTAGTTTCTTCAAAAAACCCTTCATCGTTGATACTTTGGGGAACGTCACTATTCGTTACGACTTCGTAAAAACTTTTTGGGGCTTTGACTTCAAAGTCATTGACGTCATTTTTTTCGATTTTTTCAAGAATACAGGTGATGTCGTCAAGGGCTGCTCTAAGTATTTCGCTCTTCGTTTCGTTCTTTATCATCTGAATCCAGGATAAGCGGCAATCGCAGCTTAGTTTGTTACCTGTAACAGAAAATATTATAAGTGACTCTCGCAAGATCCACCTAAATTTTCATAGGGCACAACACACAATCAGCAGACCTAGCGCCTAACTAGAAAGCTATGGTGATTACGATTGTTATTCCAAGGCACTATCATATGATTTTATATTTCCTCACTATTTTGAAGTTATCATAGCTTTCCACACGTCTATTATTTGTAGACTACTATTGCTTTCCGGAAAGCTATAACTATAGTAATTTTAAAGCAATCATGTTAGGCGGCAAAAGATAGTATTTAAATAGATTGATTAAGACCATTAATTCTTTTATTAATCAAATTAGTAGGAACCGAACCTTCCCATGCCATTTTGTGCAAGTTATTATTTTAATAACACTATAATTCTTTCAAAAAGTCCCCAGAGTCAGTTCACTGCTAACGAAAATATAATAACAGTCGTTTGCTTGTTGATTTTTAATAAAACATTTTTCATTCACCGAAATCGAGTTATAAGGGCATTGTTGACTTGCAAAAGGGAGCTGTTACACTCATTAATTGTCTTTAATGTGTGAAGGGAGCTCCGGTAGGGGATTAGAGCTCTATAGGGAGAGCCTTTGTTTGCACAAAATATAGTTATTTATCTTCCCATGAGTGCTCTCTAAATGTATGGAAGCGTGCTCTATTTACTCCCAAATAATACCTTACACTCGACAGGGAATACCGTGTAAATATGATTATAATACGACACATACGTATTTAAAATGTTCCAGCATAATTTAAAATAGGTTACATTGTTATTTCGATACGGTATTAAATTTCAATTTGAAACGATAGGAATAATATGGTTTAAACTAAATGTCATTTCAGCAAATACAAATTAGGGCAAGTCGCGAGTCTAAAGAGTTCTCAAGAAAGGTAATCTAATAAAACCGACAACTTACCACTCAAGTAAAGTACGGACGTCTTCATTTTCAAGTTTTCAATTATCGGCTTAACGTTTTCGTACGTAAAGTATTCTATCTCGTTGTTCCTTAAATCTAATAACTCAAGCCCTCGAACACCTTCCAAAAGGCCTTCATTAATCGACTTCAATTTATTCCCAGTCATTGATAATTTCTGCAACAATACGAGCCCATCGAAGGCCCTTTCAGACAAAAATTTTAATTCGTTATTGTCCAATAGCAGTTCATTTAGATTCCACAATTCAGTGAACGTCAAGTCTCCGATCATTGCCAACTTGTTCGACCTCAAATCCAATCTTGTCAAATTAGCCAAGCCTCTAAACGTGTCTCTAGTCAATATCGTAATTGAATTCGCCTCCAGGACCAGATCGTTGAGTATCGTCAGATGTTCAAAACAACCATCGTGTGCGAGGTTTATGTTGTTAAACGACAAATCGAGATATCTAAGTGAGGGTAAATCTACGAAAACGTCCCTCTGAATCTCGGTCACTTTATTCTCTTTTATAGTCAAGTTTACGAGCGCCGGGAGATTTGTGAACGCCGAAAAGTCTAGTGCCGTTATTTTGTTGTTCATTAATGTTATTTCTCGCACTGTGGACATGTTTGAGAATGTTTTTTTCTCTATTTTGTCGAGTGTCGCGTAATGGATGTAGAGTTTTTGCAGTCTTTTCATCCTGTGGATTACTTGGAGTGGGATAAATTTGAGTGCGCCGTCGGATCTGACGTTGAATGTTAGTCGTTCCAAATGCGGTTGGGAACTAAAGCTTGACCAAATAGGGTCTGTCTCCTCTATCCCGCCGTTAAAAACCCAGCAGTCGGCCCTAGTAGCTGTTTTCACTTCGGTGCTTTCGCAATAGCAGTGTACTTTAGATTCCCTATCTGTTATTTCGCATATATTGTCCTTTATCTGGGTAGCGTGGAAGCGTCGCTCAGTTTTATCTCTGCGTTTTTCATTTAGTCGGCTTTCTGTGTAGGATATTTGCACTGAAGTCAGGGCTAGAGCTAAGAGTAAATATTGGACCACGGTCTCCATGTCCCCTCCTTTCAGTAACCTGGAACAAATAAAAAACTTATTAGCGGGATTGCCTGTAGTAATTACTATGGCGTAAAATGAGGAAATTTTTGGCCACTAATTCATTTTTGATTAAAGTAAAAAATAGGGGAGCTCTGGGCACATCCCAACTGTCACTATTATCCACGTCCCTTGGCTATTAACGGTTTTCAATATCAATTTAGATATACACATGTTATTAATGTCCAAAATTGACGTGAAACTGTATATCTCGTTGTAAAATCATCAGTAATTTGTACATAATTTGACGTAACGACTTTAAACAAATATTTTCCCCATTTGTATTAGCCGATGTAGTTTAATAAACATATTATGTTTTTAAAATTTTGGGCGTAATTATCGGTATAGTAAAAAAAAATCCTTTATAGAGTCACGAGCGGGTAGACAGGCGCGGCGCGCGTTTTATTCACCGCCGGTGCGCGGCACATACGTTACTTTGACTACTGGCTTGACGAGCATGAATAAAGTGCTAGAAAGGTTCGCTAGATGGCGTTAGTAGCTTTTGTAGCAGTCAACCCTATCTTGTCGCATGACAGTACGTCACTGAATAGGTTTAGTGTATTATGATTCATATTTCAGAGTTATAAGAATAAAATTATCTTGCAATGTATTTCTGTAGGTGTCTAAATGAAAATGTGCTTGACTCTGAGGCGAACTAATTACACCATATCGTTGACGACATTGAGTAGATTATTTCTTTCAATTTCATTGCAAAGTCAAACTTCTGTACGAAGTACTAGTACTTATTCTGTGATCTAACAGAGATCCTACCCAGCTTGCTTTGATTGTAGAGTATTGATTTTACCAAAATATCCACGTCAGTTAAACCGTTTAGGCAGGTGACGTATCCAATTTAGACTGAGTATTATTCCCCGATTTAATTTAAAACTTTTGATGCATATAGATCGTACCGTGTAGGATCAGGCACAGATCTTTCAACAGTGATCAAATATGTAAGCGAATTAGGTAAACTACACGTGTCGTCATGTTTAACTTTCAGCTATTGAAATAATAATGTCCTCCTAGCCGAATTTTGACTACGGCGGCCTATCTCAACAGAGATTAGCCGACTGCGCGGGACATATTATAGTGCATAAGTGTGTGCGCAATACACAGGTGCACTCTCTGTTACGTTGTTCTCATAATTCGGTGAGACGGCAGTCCGACATGACCGTAGAGAGATCAGGAGCAGGACCAACGGCTTAACGTGCTTTCCGAGGCACGGGGGTTAACACCACCAACTTCCTGACTCCGGAGCTGTGTCTGAGTAATTTCAAGACAGAAAAACCCAAACACTCTCGGCCCGATCCGGGATTCGAACCCGGGATATCGTGGATAGTACCCAGCGTGTTGACCACTAGACCAACGAGGCAGCTATTGCAATAACCACTACTCAAAATTATTTTTTACTAAGTGATGTAGGTAGCTTAAGTACGCATTAAAACGTGTGTTATTTACACACGAGTAAGAAATCAGGGTTCATGTTTGACTACAAAACCTTTACATACCTAATACGAGGAAAACGAATAATCGCCGTACTAATAATACACTATACTATTATTAAACACTTGAATAAATATGAGATTGCTAATTTTGAGTCAATGACCGTTTTGTAACATAACTGTCATTTCAAGCATTTCGAATTAGCCGTATAATTATTTACGGGTTGAACACTTAGACTAGGCAACCACATCCAAGGTTGAACATGAACAGGAGTAATAATTATCAGTAAGGTTCTCAATCTATCTCTATGGAGAAAGCAAACCAAACTAGGTATCTAATCAACCCTATAAAATTTAATGTATTCAGGTACATGTCTCAAAGTAACAGTTCACCCAATCTGGTCACTGATACTACCAAACACGGGTTTACACACAAATATGATTTGCCTAAGTATGCACCGATTCTAAATCTCTTGTAACCAAAAAAACCAAAAAAACGGTATTTTATCAAACATTATAATGACAGACCACCATAACAATTTTTGATAAAATACCGTCAAAAATCACTGAATAGATTACACGCAGGTTACACTGTGTTATTTCTGATGAAAGTCGAATAGTTCGTTTAGATTTGGTGTAAGTTAGTTAAAATATGTCAATTAATCGTTTAAAACATCTTTCTGAGCTTTCATTTCATTGAAAACGCTGCATACTTTCTTTGAGTAAAAATAATGTATTGACATTGTTTCTCTTATAAGTCCACAAAAAATCTTCGTTAGCATAAAATGTTGTCTATATTTTTTGCACACAAAAATTTCTTGACCTTGTCGTCCGGCGTAGAGACAATCTAAGGTAGGTCGATAAAAAATACTTTAGTAAAAAACTTATTTATTTAAACTTTATTGCACCAAAACCAAACCAAGAAAGTACAATTGGCGGACTTAATGCCTTAAGGCATTCTCTACCAGTCAACCGCGGGGAATGCAGAAAGATATTCAGTGGCAGGACATTCAGTATTGATACACTTTTAAGGAAAAATTAACAAAATACTGTAAAAATAAACGTACATTCTAGATACAAATATACTCATATATACGTGAAATAATACACATACATAAATATTAATATAATAACATACGATACAATTGTAAAAAACTTGTATAGAAATTGCTAACAATATAAAAATATTTATAATGTCTATCTTTTAAAAGCTAAAGGTAGACTTCGGAGCGGCTTTCAACTCCAGCTCGCCGCATCGCTCG
This sequence comes from Pyrausta nigrata, assembly GCA_949316185.1. Taxonomy (NCBI): domain Eukaryota; kingdom Metazoa; phylum Arthropoda; class Insecta; order Lepidoptera; family Crambidae; genus Pyrausta; species Pyrausta nigrata. The sequence continues at coordinate 13,896,739 of OX438952.1, forward strand.
AAAAGGGCTTCATACACTCCCATGGTTCCATAATAGCCGCGCGGCTCCTCCGAGCCGCATGCGGAATTGCTCGGAAGTGTACCTTAATAATGACAACAGGCAGACGCTTGAAATATTAACACAATATTAGGTTTCATATTTTCTTAAAAAAAAAACAATAGGGGCTCCCATACAAACGTGTTTTTTCTGCCATTTTAAAACTACAAAAAAGTTCTTATTATAATGCCAGTTATACCTCTTACATTAAAATGTTAGCTTTACCTATTTTGGAGATAAAATATGTGTTACTTTTCATAAGAAGTATGTCAAGTAAGCTACCAAAAACATGAAACAGCATTCAGGGTCAAAACACAATATCTTCGCCGCCAATATTTGCGGTAGAGGTGTGCTACCGCCCTTAGTACCATTTCATCGTTTTATAGTCTTAATGAAACTTGGGAAAGAGAATCCCAAGCACCCAATATATTGTATTGTTCTCTCTCATTTCGCAAAACAAAGGCCTGTCGAACTTACAAATGCCTCCATAAACCATTCTTTGTTTTAATTAAAAAACAGACGGACCCTTAAAATGCAATAGCTAATAATCGTTTGGCCAAAACAAAAAGTCTTTGCACTTGCTTCTTGTCCTTTTCGACTATATTAACAGTTGTTTGTGTAGGAAAGAGACGCCGAACGTTTTTTAATTAACGTCAATGGGGGCCGATATGGAACTTTTCTTTTGTTTCGTCTTTTCCACGAATGTTAAAATTAAGAAATGGTTCGGACGTGACTTTTTATGTATTATTAAGATTTTTAGACAGAGTAACAACGTTTAGTAAGGTTCGCCAATCAAAGTGGCCTCTTATAAATAGGCAGTACACAGAATTAAATCTATATACAGGGTGTGTGGGTTTCGACTAGCGATAATTTAAGGGTCGTTATTTATCAAAGGACTTGTTCATTAATGGTTTTTTATTCGTCAATATTTCTAACCAGAATAAACTAAATATTATATGAAAGATCACAAAAACTAGCCTTTCATTATAATTAATATATTTTTTAAGGCCTCCGATTTAGAGAAAATTTAAATATTTTTTTTCTCTTTGTCTGTTCATGAACCGCACTTACGCCTATATCAATTAACGCATGAAAAAAAAAATTGGTAGCAAAATTGACATTCCATTATATTATATAGTATAGAAAGGCAATGGTACATAGCCATACAGCCAGGAAATACAAGTAAGTGATCAATGGATGATGTCTGTTACAAAACATATTTTTTCTCAAAAATGGAGGCGTTTAAAATTCTGATTTCTATGGTAACGTGTTTCGTATTTTTGTAGCTTAAAAATAAATATAGGTTATAGGTGGTTGGTGATATCTTGGAATAAAAAACCAGCCTCCATACAAAAAGAGGACAAGTCCTTTAGAGACATAATCGTAATCGTAAAAATATTTTTTTGGCAAAAAATTTTTTTTCTGAAAAATTTAATTTTTGTGTTTAGTTTTGTAATAGGTTAAAAAAAGTAATAACTGTTTTAAATTTTTAGCAAGATTTCTAAAATAAAATATCTTTTCTCTAGGACGGTTAATAATTTTGAATCGATCTTTATGGGCGATAGCGTTACTTTTCAAATAAATCATTTTCATAACATTTAGGACCTCCAGATCCACAGAAATAATATTTTTTTTAAATTATTACAATGGCTGCCATTTCAAGAGGAGGAGTAGCCAACATGGGTTTTTTTTTGTCGGTAACATTTGATGAACTAATAGCCCATAAATTATCGATAGTCAAAACCCGAACACCCTGTATATATGACAAGCGGCATCGTCAACGTAGCAAGCGCCGAAAAACAATTCTCCTTAGAAAATTGGTAATTAACTCTTGACTTAAAATTGTGCGCTGCTGCTGTTACGCGATACTTGAAGCTTTTATATACGGGTTCTATGTTTGTATTTGAGAGAGCCTCTATAATATCTTATGACTGCCTCGTTGGTCTAGTGGTCAGTTTAGGAGTCAGGAAGTTGGTGGCGTTAACACCCCCGAGCCTCGGAAAGCACGTTAAGCCGTTGGTCCTGCGCCTGATCTCTCACCGAATTATGAGAGTGAAGGAACAGAGAGTAATAAATAATAATATATATAATAACATATATAATTTTATTATTATTATTTACACTACTGCCTAAATCACTAATAAAAAAGAATTTAAGTGAGCACTGTTTTCAGGTTTTTATTTCAAGTGTCAGATTCCAAATATCACGTACACAGTAAAAAATAAGGCTTTAACCTTTTAAATAAATGATAAATTGTTTCAACAAACACACCAATCACCTAGCCCCAAACTAAGCGTGAGCTTGTGCTATGGTGACTAGGATAACGGATAGAAATACTTAAATACATATAAACATCCATGCCTTAGGTACAAATGCTCGTGCTCATCACACTAACATTTGCCCCTTGCGGGATTCGAACCCGCAACCGCCTGGTTTAGAAGTCCGGTGCGCGAACGACTACACCAAGACGTCGTTTTGACAAAAAAATTATATCATCATTTTATTCTTATCAGTAACAAAAGGTCAAAAGCGCACTTCGTGAAGCCTACGGGTAGTGATACCATCGGAAGTTAACGGCAAGTTGACACGTTTTTGTGAAAAAATGCCACAGTATACACATGCCGCCTATCAAACTAACGAAAATGGAAAACTTTTCTCAAACGACATTGAGCTCTATAATATGAAAAACTAAGTGGAAAATTCGTTGACATAAATGGACGTTTTGAGGTGAGTTGATGTGCGCTGTGGAATTGTCAAGAGGACGGTCATAGCACGTAGCTAATGTGGTGTTAAAATAATACGAGCGGCAATGCGTGGCCCCTACCTAATGCTGGCCTTGACTAGTGATGTACCGACGATAGTTCAGAATTTGATTAGACTCTTTTAGCACTAAAGTTGGAGTCGCTGTAAGTTTCACTGTAGCTTGTAGCTAACGGTATGTCTAGTAGACATGTCTACTTCGCAACCGGATGCTTGAAAACAAGTTGATTGAAAAGTTACGATACGATACGATACGAGGTGCTATTTAGCCAGGGTCAAAGCCTGATCCGGTAAAACCGGCACACCTAGTAGCACAATTTTTGGGGTAAGACACGCTCTGGGATGGGAAAGGAAGACCGACTAGCCAAAGCCCGTCGGCCGCAACCAAAAACAAGTTGATTGAAAAGTTTCATAAAAAAATTCGTTCTAAATTCTGTTTGTAGAAGTTGAAAAGATTTTCAATATAATTATTCATCCATTATTATAGAGTCCTTAAAAGCTATGTTCTACTACACGAATCTAAATATTGTAGTAAGCATTTTATTGCTTTTATTACTATAACGTATTCAATTACTGTAATTTCCTTTTGTTTTTCAAATTAAAATATCGATACTCTGACGTCTCTACAATAAACCCGTAACCACGTTTCACTTAACGTAGGATCAAATAAACGCCGGCACGTGAGATTTTATCACCGATTTTGTCGTCTTTCAGAACTTTATCCATTCGCGTAGTTAGTGAACCGAATGTAGAAAAAATTCGATTAGATTTCTGAGAACCGGAGATCTGAGAACAGTTAGATCATCTTATGACATGATTTGCCTATTTTTTAATATTATACTAATAAAAATTACACCACGCTATAACGCTTGAAACGAGTAAAAATTTGGAATTGATTACAGATAGGTCATTGGTGTCATGATATAGCGGAGACAATCATTTTAATTCAGCCACCTCATGTCTATTTACTAGTTATAACAGTGGTAAAGTAAGCCTATACATATCCTACTGCTGGGAAAAAGCCTCGCCTAAGCTATGAGCATACTCCATCACGCGGGCTCAGTGCGGATTGGTAACAGTGGTTTAATTTCTTATTATAGAAAGGTGTAATGGCAATAGGCAGGGCACATAGCGCGAAGAACTGATGGCCGTTGGGGCAGAAAAGTTCTAGATAGACCCTTTGATCAAAGGCGCAACGTAAGATAGATAGACGACCTTGTAGGGATCACACTGCAGACCGCTTGCAACCGATCGTAGTGGAAACCTGTAGAGGAGGCCTATGTTCAGCAGTGGACGTCCTACGGCTGATAATGATGAAAATGATGATGAGTAAGGCGGAAACTAAATATGCTAAAAACATTTAGCAAAATTGTAGTAGAATATAAAGATTTTGACAGTTCTAGTAAGGGCCAAATCATGCAGCTATTCGATCACGATTCTATTACAATTTTCTAGTGTGTGTGTGCAGATTTGGGCCCCAGGTGCTTGCATTGAGTGATCATTTTTAAGAAATCAAAATGATTTAAACAATAGAACATTCATATTTTAATCATACTTTTATTATAATAATATGCAGTGTTTTGTGATTTGGGAGTTGAATACAAATTGTCTACCTGATTATGCGGCAAAATAAACGCATTTAGCATAATTTCAAAAACAATATTGCATGATTGTAAATATTAGGGACTTTAATAGCTTACAATTCAAATACGATTATTTAATAGCATACGAATATTTGAACGTACAAAAAATGAAAACGTTTGGGTTTTTTTTAATTAATATCAGCGACCTTACTTTCCCATTGTACCTACGGGTTTTCTCCAACAGCAATATTAAAAATTCTTAAATAATTTATAATTACTTGCAATAAAATAGTAAATTTTCCAGGAACTAAATATTTTTTGTGCCCACTGTAATTTCACCTTAAGTTGGGATATTCCAACCTGCCTTTGAGTTCTTTTATTTAAATCACGTACCTGATTTCGTATAGCAAAAAATATTACAAACTGACTATTATGCAGTTATAGCGGGCCTTTGGTACCTGCTCTATTCCCATTTTTTTTCATACAAGGCAAATTCCGAAATTGTGTTTTTTTCGAGCGTAAGTTCGGTGATAGTTATTTCTTAAGGCCTTTCATGCGACAGTGGATAGAGACGTGCTATAATTTGGTTTTGTGAAATTAAATACTTTATAGTCAACCATCATCATGCTCCTAGCGTTATCCTGGTTGTGCTCTCGCACGCGAGGGCCCAGGGTCCGCTGACCATGATCCAGGTTGTGGCAGATCAGTTAATTACACTTTATAGTCAACCATTTAGTCAAAAAAAATACGTTTTAATAATTGTATTACTTCATCTCATCGATATCCATTTCCCAATATTTTACCGAAGATCACATTTTATCAAAAACCTCTTTCTATGTAAGAGGTACGTATTCTACATAGGTACCTACTTAGTTAACACTTGTTTCATCTAGTACGGCTCAGTGGGTTCTAAGCAAAAACGTTCCAGCTCTTTTAAAACAATTCGAAACTATTTCAATGTAAATTACTACGTGCTTTCAAACCACTTCTTAAGTTATACAATGGGAATTTTACACAAAAGAATGTACCTGCTACCCACCAACCCTTATCAACCAGCCGCAATTTTGTCACCTGTCCTTGTTACTCGAGTGCCCCAGAAAGAGGGTTATGTTTCTGTGACAAAAAACATTTGGTACCTGCGCAAGAGCATAATGGTCACGCTTCAAGCTAAAAGTGGCAAACATGAATAAAATTGGATTTAAAGCCTCTTTATAGACAACAACACGGCTACGAAAGACGAAGCATATCTGTCTGTAAGTATTTCCCGCCTAAATCTCGGAATGAATCAGTAATGGGTTTTAAAAAAAATGCTGCTTTTGCTCGAAAATATAACGACGAGTCAGGATGAACTAAGAAGGAATATAAGTTTGCAGTCTAATCCGCATTTCACCAGCTCTGAAGGTCAAAAACGCACGAACGTCTCGATACTAATGGAATTGAAATGCAAACATGTTATGGACAGACTTAGCGTCTGCCTGAACGCCTGATAGTGACTGGAAAAGTGGAAAAAATGATACCATGGGGTCGAAGTCCCAAACGCTGGTCAGACCAGATATCACAGGAACTGGAAATACCATTACTGCTGCAATACATCTCAGCAACTGAATGCCACAGCTGGTTGACAGAGTCAAAAGGGGCAACGATTTTCAGCAGTGAGGTAAATGACCAGAGAGATAGAGAGAAGGTCAGAAAACGTATTTTGGGTTAGTCAACGGAGAAAACGTTTAGTTCAAAAATTTAAAATGCTTGTATATACGAGCCTATGAATTACACAGGATTTACTACGCCTCACAAAATCAAAACCTGATAGATCTACATTACTGGTCAGCGAAGGTTGGGACGAGGAAGAGGTTATATGTATTTGCTAAAGCATAGCGGTTTTAGCGACAATGTATATGGTGAATTGGTTTTGAAGTTCCCCAAAGTATTGTAAAACGTGACTTTAAAGTGTTCCACGCCGCCAGTTCTACCCAGTAAAAAAAAAGATCTCATGTATTTTAAAAATTAAGTGATCACAAAATTTTTCCAAAATGTCAAAACTAAATTCATTCTTTTCACTTTAAAAATTAATGTTGTGTTAAAAATTAAAGTCATAAAATGTCATCACTTATCAGTTTCAATTTAAGCTAGTTGCTTAGTTTTGAAGTGGTAGGGTTCTATTTTATGTTGGGACGTGTATAAGTGCTCCTTGCGAGCCTATGTACAGAAATAAATGAATTTTTATTAATTTATAATTAATGGGTTTTGTTGTCTGCTGAAACTTTTGGACCACTTACAGTTTGCCACACGACTGCATTTACACAAGTTGAAGGAAGTACAGTGGGCCCCACATTAACCTTCCTTAACATGTTAAATTTCCGCAACCATATTTTAACTTTATGTTGATCACATAGAGTTCCATATCATTTGAGATATTTTGACTGATTTTGGAAGGTTGATGCAAAGCCCACGTGTATTGGACAGTGTCAGAATAACTTACAACACAATCAAACATACAGAACCGTGGAATGTACCCAAAAGTAAGAAAGGCTTTGTAGTTAGAGCAATTCCAGTTACAAGAGTCGTGAGCAAACGCTCATTAGTTCACGGAACACGCTATGATTTCGTTTAGTAGTTTTTTATGTGTAAACTAACCAATGATAATGATCCTGGAAAGTGCCCGTAATCATGACTGAGGTTTCAGGTACTATATTTCTCCACCTTTGACTAACACTCAGATGGTCTTAGACGTAACTCTTTTTATCTTCTGGGCTTAGGGAGGGTGAAATGGGGGATGAAAGTTTTTATACAAACGATACGACATTTGGCGCGGGCGAGGTCGCGGGGAACTGCTAGTATATTATATGTTAGCAATTTATTAATTTACCTAAATCTGTCAAAATATTCAACTTTTTCAAAATGAGGCAGTTCAGGGAAGGTTAATGTGCAGCCCCCCCTGCCGTAATTTCGTCGCTTGTTTCTTAATTTTTACAACCAAAACTAGCTTGCATAAAATTTACACTAGTATTTGACCAACGTAAGATTAGCAATTATTAGGACGGTAAAAATGATAGCCAAACAAGTATGATTATTTTTTCGTTTGGGTTTAGTTTGAGCAGATATCTCTTCTTGCTAATATCTGTAAAAACAAGCATTCCTTTATGTTATGCTAAGTGACAATTTAGAATATGTAAGTCACCAAAAACTACTATTAGTTCGTTTTAAGACAACATTTTGAAAGGAAACTAAAACACTTCATACCAATTATGAAGTTGTGCGCCCAGGTTTTAGTAGTCTTGTGTGTAGTTAGTTAGTGTAGAAGAGATTAAGCAAATAGATTACGTTGGTTTGTAAAGTTCGGCGCTGACTGAACAAAAGCATAGAAAAGAGGATTGAAACATTCTGGGATATCGACCGCACCGCCATTTTTTTTCTTAATCGCGGCGCACAATGTAAGTGATTTATTGGAATAATATTTTTTATATAATTTCAAATAATATGGGTTTATCAAACCATCAACGATTGGTTTATTAATTTGCTATCAATTAAATTTTATCCAGTTTACCGCCTACGTGCATTCTTTAAATCCTCATTAGTCTTCTAATGAGAGATAGTTAAGAGTCTTACGTTCATTCAAGTTTTATTATTTTATTTTTATCTTGTAAAATTAAATTCGAACTCGTTTAAGTAATTTTAGTTTAATATAAAATATTAGTAATAAAATATGATTTTTTGATACACTACATTTTTGCGTCACTTTTCAATGTATGTATTAAAAAGTTTATCATAATGTCGGTGGAGTCTTATCCATTCTACTCTATTCCATGTCATCTTCTTGACTTCTCGGTACGATTCACATCTAACTTTTCCTACAATTTTTTTTCATAAAAAAAAAATCATTAAATTTTTTTCCGTAAAATGAAATTAATACTAGCCTTAAATTAGTTTGCTTCTGAAAGACTGCAAATGATTCTGTTCTAATTTAAATACATTTAACACCAGTAAATCTATGCTTAGATATTATAAAAAACTAATTAATTATATACCAACAAGTAATATTTCGCTGATCCAGCTAACCCGCTCTACGTACGCCCCTTAACTGCAAGTTTCAGCTTCATCGATTCGCTCGCTAATTCATTCCACATATCAAATATCGGCATAATGTTATCAACAGTTGCTAAGTAAGTTATAACAAGTCTCAACTTCGATGCAAGTTTCACTTGGCTGAGAACTTTATAGCAATATAGGGGATAACAAAAATCCGTAATTGGTTCGCCGTCATTTCGCTCTTCCAGAGACGTATTCTATGCCAGTTAGCCCACCCATTCGAATGTCACCTAAGCGAATGCCACCTGCGGTATTTGCCTATATCTGCATAGCCTGGCTAAGGGCCAAACGGTCAGTGGCTTGCATCCCTGGCTACTCGCTTGGATACACGGTGGCTCCATCGCGAGGTAGCTTGCGTGGTGGAGGGGCGCTAGGTGCTTTTGTCATTTATTTGACGGCACGTTGACGAGACGTCGCTTTCAAAATAATAATTTACGGTCAAGTTATGGGGAGGTCAATGTTCTGTACAAATTATTATCTGGATTCTATGGCTCTTCTCTTTAAAAAACTAATGCAATTATTATTTTATATTTTTTTAATATGTCGCGCCTGGTAACAAAAATCCCACCGCTAAGCGACTAGATAGATTCCAAGCTCAAAGTTTGATCGGTCACAAACATTTATGAACGTTCGTTTAATTTAGCTAGGCTCTAGCTTTCCTATGCGAACATTGCCATCCAGACATATTTTTAGCAGGCATTTATCTCGTGCTACATAGGCTTAGGTGGCGTTCGGGCAATAATATTCACTAAATATTTTGTTCTCTAATGCCACCCGCGAAAAAATTGCTGGTGGCCTTACATTGGCATTCGCTCAGGTGACAGGACAGGTGGCTTAGCTGGAATACGTCTCTTTCAGTGATTTTCGATTTTTCGCCTATTTCATTTCGCGTTTAGTTTGTTTTGTGATATTGAGTAGTTTCTCATGTTCATTAATAAAGCTCTGTATTTCAACGGCCTTTTCCCTTTGTTAAACTTTCACGAGCACTCTCAAACTGTTGATTAATTATTGCATATTTTTTATTTTCATTCCTATAAACTAACAAAAAATAGTAAAAAAGTATAAGTATTAGGTATTAAAAAGTTATTGTACTATCTTAGAATAACCTCTCAAGATCTGCCTATTTTTCAAACTTATTTTGATCTTCAAAATTATATTCTGAAAAATATGAAAAAAATCTGCGTATTACACATTAAGTATACAATTTAAAATTGAAATGATGCTTTTAACGATCTTCTTCAAGCACCATTTCGCGGGAAGTTACATAAAGCATTTTTTAAGATATTTTATGCTGACAGCAGCCTCATGGGAATAAAATAACTCGAGAATCACCAATAACAGAGGTCACAAAATCCTATGGCAATCTTGCCCAGCCGACTCATAAAATCCGGAGAAAATATAAAATCAGTACCTAATGCCTTGTAATAAGAGTTAAGATCCCCTGAAAGTTGATTTCTGAGTTATCTACGCCGGTTTTAGTAGGAGATTCCTTTTTAAGACTTTCAATAAGTCGAATTTGATAGATTACCGTCGTATTTCGGTCAGATCCGAATTGGTTATACAAAATAACGGTTTTATGTTATGGACCTTATGAGAACATCAAGGTAGCGTAGTTTTATGCAGCTATATGAATTTTGCAGTAAAATTTCAGAGTACGGGTTTACGTGTACGAATAACACACCTAAATGGGGAATAAGAACATATAAAATATAAAAAAATATATTAATCCTTCGAGTATTCGAGGAGCATTCTCCCAGATAGCGAATGGTCGTGGGTTCGAACCCCACAGGACGATAGAGTTGATAAATTTTTGTGTGCAAAACTTTACTTTCGACCTTATAAGTTCCTTGAACTAAGGAACTAATATAAAATAATTTTAATAATTAACATTAGTGTGTACCTTCATAATTATGAAACTCGGGTATTCCACTGTGGTATTTCTAACACCGAATTATGTCGTCATGCCATAAATCATCTACGCCTGACTTAATGCTCATAAATCAATGCTTAAAATGCATAAACACTCAAGTATGTAAGCTTTGCATGCATTGGTACGGGTAATTTCAGGAAAATTATCACCAAAATGCATTCACATTTTCAGGCAAAACATTTTTGATAGGTTAGGTAGTGAAAACTGTAAGCAACACCTGTGTTTCTGATGCTAATGCTAATGACAATAAGTATTCAAGAAGTTGATTATTTTATAAATAAATAAACAATTGATTTCTGGAAAAATTAATTTTAGAAAACAATTAACAGCCTTATTTCAATTACATGTTCTACGAGTATGTCATAGATGTTAGACTACTTAAAGTAAGCTTTATAATACCGAGGAAATCACTCTTCCTGTTCGTGTTAAAGTGAAAGAAGTAATGGATGATAACCTACTGACTGCAGACAGACCGACAAAGAAAGGGTTCTATCCTCAGGTACGGAATCCTAAAAATGTAGAAAAACCAGAAACGTCTTATTTTAGGGATCTTAAACACAGTCTTCACTTGCATGATATAAATAAATAATAATAAATAAATAAATTGTTTCAACAAACACACCAATTACCTAGCCCCGAACTAAGCGTGAGCTTGTGCTATGGTGACTAGGATAACGGATAGAAATACTTACATACATATAAACATCCATGACTTAGGTACAAATGCTCGTGCTCATCACACAAACATTTGCCCCTTGCTGGATTTGAACCCGCAACCACCTGGTTTAGAAGTCCGGTGCGCGAACGACTACACCAAGACGGTCGTCAAAAAAATATTCCGTAATCTATTATATGGCAGAAGAAATACGTCGGAGGGGTTGTCGTCTGTTTTAAAGAATCCGTTGCAAATGGTCCATGTACTGGCTCAAAGGCAATTAGTGTCATTTATTAGGCCGGGACGGTTCCCAACTTGGCGTTGGGAAGCAAGTTTTGTTGGCATTATTTGAAGAATCTCAAAATAAAATGTTCGACGTAACTTTTGAATCTGCGGTGGCACCAGGAAAAGTTGGCAGACGCTCTCTCAATGCAGTTTATTTTGTCTATATGTTTTACCAATCATAGTTGGCCTTGGAGATTTTTAATTCATTAAATATTTAACTGAAAAGTCAGCCAACAGCTCTTTTTGATTTAACGTTTTACGCAAATTGACAATAGTAAGTTACTTATCTTAGTACTCAGTGCTACGTAAAATGAAACAAAAAATATAGACAGTTTCAATAAATAAATACATAAGACCACTTAAATTGTTTTGTTTAATATACTTTGATAGTACACTAAAGATAAAGATCTATCTGTGAAATAAAATCTTTTATAATTTCCAGTGCATTTCTCTTTAAGTAACTATTTTTATTCACGGACCATTAATAAAAATGATTAAGAAACAAACTTAAACACTGTTTACGAATATTGTATGAATAAAGTTTCTGGTTTGGCCCGGTTCTGGTTTGCCAATGGACTTGACAACAAAGGCTTGTATAATCTTGGCGTCCAATTCTAGCCAAAGCACAAAATACTAGTACTTCGTACAGAAGTATGACTTAGCAATTGTATTCAAAGAAGTGTGTACTCAATGTCGTCAACAATATGGCGTAATTTAGTTCGCCTCAGAGTCAAGCACATTTTCGTGTAGACACCTACAAAAATCCATTACAAGATAATTTCATACTTATTGCTCTGGAATATGATTCATAATACACTAAACCTATTCAGTGACGTAATATCACGCGACGCGATAGGGTTGACTGCTACGAGAAGATTCTAACGCCATCTAGCGCCTCTTTCTAGTACTTTATTCATTCTCGTCCAGCCAGCAACGTAGCCGCGCGGCCGCTGGTGAATAAAACGCGCGAGCGTGTCGCTGGCCGGTAGCAACACGCAACTTGTTTTAGCCTCTAAGTAGGGGCGCCGCGCGTAAGTACGTTTTTGCTACCTCCGCGGGAGATACACAGGCCTGGCCAAAGCCATACCGAAGTTTTGAAGTCACTGGAAGTGACATTCACATTACGCAATAGCCATAGTGATGGAAAACCGTCACATAATCTTCTTTTATTATAATTATTAACATTAAGTAAAAAGAAAACTGACTTAAAAGACTAACTTACTGACATATTAACGCACAGACCAAACTACTAGGATTAGAAACTTGAAATTTTGCACCATGCTTCCTTTTATAGTAAAGATGACTAAGAAATATTTTTGGAATTTTGCCTCTTTAAAAGATATAAAGAAGGGGGAAGGGGAGGTGTGGTTTATATAAAAATCCGTCAGTTTGCCCGGACGAAGTCGCGAAACTACGTTACGTTAATTTTTTCCCTTATTTGGTCGAAATAACTCCCCCTTGGTCTTCCTCTTCCTCTTCTTCCTTCAAATTTCCCCTCTATGATGTTGTTTAAAAAACTGTGATTTCCATCTATAAGATATTATACCTTTAACTTCACTAAATAGGTATAATTTGGAACAATTGTGCCTCATTGGTCTATTGATCAGCAGACGCTGGCTTGCTGAAATTGATTTCTAAGGTTTTCTGTTTTGAAAAAAGTCAGAAACAGTATAGAGCAAAAAAGTTGGTTGTGTTTGTCAAAAACAAGGAAAAGAACCAACAAGGAAGTCAAAATACAGGTGGCATGAAAAATGGACATCCGCGAAGGATAAAAATTACTAAACTTTACGCAGTATGAGCTGTTGTCTGTCATAGTCGTCAAAGCACTGCAATGACCATGGTTCAAGCACGTAGTACATATTATATCACTATTGTAATACGGATGTTGACACTTTTACAATAACGTAGCACGGAAATCGAAGGCGTGCTTACAATTTATGTGGTCAGCTCCATCAATGCTATGTCATTCAACTTTGAATCTTATGTCCTTCTGAGAGGACCTACAAAGCAAGCATTGTCTTAATTTAGATTCTGGCTGCATTTCTCGGTTACTGCATTTGACAGCAAGAGGGCAACTATATTGGTTACAGCTATAAGCTTATTTGATACAGCATCCAGAAGAATAATGAAATAATGGCAAGACGTGAACGAAATATACTTTATGTCGTTCTTTGATTAAAGTTTGGTTTAGAAATGTCTTTGTCTGTCGGTAACCTCTTTCATGTCCTTAACTCTGTTTATATCCGAGCCTGGTAGTTTTCTTTATATTTTTTTCTTGAAATAAGCTATTTAATTACTTTTGGAAGTTAAATGTGTTGTTGGTTATTTACTTTTACTTGTTAAAATAGACTATTAATCATTCCTTCTATGAACAATTATTTATATACAGAGTGTCCTTGTCGTCTTTAAATAAATAAATAAATTGTTTCAACAAACACACCAATTACCTAGCCCCAAACTAAGCGTGAGCTTGTGCTATGGTGACTAGGATAACGGATAGAAATACTTAAATACATATAAACATCCATGACTTAGGTACAAATGCTCGTGCTCATCACACAAACATATGCGGGATTCGAACCCGCAACCGCCTGGTTTAGAAGTCCGGTGCGCGAACGACTACACCAAGACGGTCGTTAAACTTCTCAAATTTTGGAGACAAACAATGTTTTTTTTGAAATAAAAAAAAAACTTTTTTGGGTTTAATTTTGTAGCAAAATTGATTTTATTTCCTATATGATGGTTTATAATTTTGAATTGATCTTTATCACACTTGATAGGCTGTATCTTGTAGCATTATCTTTCAAATAAATAATTTTTATAACTTTTAGGATCTCTTTTAAAATAGATTTTTTAAATAATTAAAATGACTGCCATTTCAGGAGAGGGGGGGGGGGGGGAGTTAGAACCTAACATGGGGTTTTTTGTCGATAACATTTAACGAATAAATACCCAATAAAATATTGCTAGTCCAAACCCAGACGTAACTGAATTATAAAAGTCTGAATATACATATTCAGTCATTTTTTTAAATACAAGCAATCCTTTTCAAATCCCTACGAAAAAGAATGAAAATCCTTTAAATATAACAAGCCTAATCTTAAGTGGCATCTAGAGATTACGGAGAAATCCCATAATTTATGTTTACACTTCCTCCAAATCTGATGTACTTAGGCCGGGGCCTTTTAAAAGGACTTAAATTATTTTAAAAATGTTTTTTTTTCGGCACATTTCACCGTCACTCAGAGGCTAGATGCCAATGAATAAGTAATGGTGTTGCTTTGTTGAGTCACAGTAAAAAATACTGAATCAAAGTGAAAATCGTAACATTTATAAAGACTGTAATCGCCCTGTTATAATTTTAAATTTGCTTTATATAAATTGCAATAAACATATTTACTAATGAATTTAAAAATGGATACGAAATTGACTAAAAAATTAAAAAGCTTTTAAACGAGTACAAAACCAAACATAATCATTCAAGAGACGCCACGTCTCGCAAATAGAAACAAAATCACACTAAACGTAACAACGGAATATAACTCACCTCCAATCCAAAACTCAAGTACACAAACACAGAACAACACTTCAAATATTACGAAAAGTTTGATTGTCCCGAAACGCGCGCGCGGTCTAACCTCTTCGGCAGTCAGATGACAACTGAACCACCCTCGAAGCGGGGAGAATCCACAAAATAGTGCGGAACCCGAAAGGCATAATAGGGGTATTAAGTAGTGAATTGATGGTCAGCGTCCACCGTGGTGTTGATTGTGCGAAATTGACAATGGACGGAATCGTGCGATGAGTACAAATAGGTGTTTCGACTTTTGAATCATTTTGCGGGCTGACAATTATTTTTGTTTCATTAAATATTTTGATGCTACTTACCAATTACATATTGGGCGGGCGGAATAGTTATTTAAAACGCTCATTTTTGTTTTACCCTGAAACAAGAAAAAAATGTATCACAAGGTTTTTTCTCGCTGTGCTGAAGAAATATCGTAGGAATGTTCTTGAAAAAATACTTATGTTATCAAGTAGCATAGACTGGATATTATGTAGTTTTACTAGATACATCAAGCCTAAATGTAGATACTTGTAGTGTACTAAGGGTAACAATTTGTATATTTTTGGGAGCTGGATGATTACCCAGTGCCATCTCCAAAAGGGCCTCCGCAGAATACCCGTAGGCGTGACGTGCTTTTTTGCCGTCACTGACATACACTGAGCGGAGGCCGTTTGGTACCAAAATATTAGCTTTAAGCACTGAGTCGCCCCGTTGTTTTGTATTTTTAAATCTAAATAAATACTTTTTCTATGTTTCTTTCTTTAAAAAATTCAACCATGTATATAGTCCGAAAATGAATTAAATTCTATTAAGTGCTTTTCTACCTTCGATTTAGTTATCTAAAATATTGGGTAACATCTAGTTTGCTTTAATTGCTTTAAAATATCAAGCGTTTCAAAAAATATTACGTACCTAAGCCAAGAAAATATTTTCGAAGAAATTTCCGTATTATATTATTATGGGTTGGAGTTTGGTGTCTTAAAGACTTGGAGATGCTGTATAATTAATTCTATACTACCTACCCGTCCCGGTTTTTACCGGTACAATATACATTTAAACCTTACTCTTGAAACACTCAGTCAATTGCTGAAAAGTAAAATGAAAATCTGGTACATAGTTAAAATGATCTAAGCGTGCAGGTAAGAGCAACTTAAACTATAATAAAAATCATGATCATCATTAAAATATACCCATAATTTACTCATCAGTGTAATGTAATATTTTATATGAAACAAGACGACCGTCTTGGTGTAGTCGTTCGCGCACCGGACTTCTAAACCAGGCGGTGGCGGGTTCGAATCCCGCAAGGGGCAAATGTTTGTGTGATGAGCACGAGCATTTGTACCTAAGTCATGGATGGTTATATGTATTTAAGTATTTCTATCCGTTATCCTAGTCGCCATAGCACAAGCTCATGCTTAGTTTGAGGCTAGGTAATTGGTGTGTTTGGTGAAACAATTTATTATTATTATTATATGATATGCCAAAATCAATACACAATTAGTTATGTACTCGGTTGTAACTCAATTACCTTCAAATTTTGGGCGCGTCTTTGCCATCAGCCAGTATGGCATATCGTATAACGGATATCATTTCCTTTGAAAGCTCAAATAATGGATTATCTCTAGTAACCTTAACATGACGGATTTAATCAATTAATTGATTAAATTCACGAGACTAATACAATCTACAACACACCAATTTCCTATGAGTTATTCAAATAAAAGCATGTTTGGTTTTGTTGCCACGTTTTTTTGGGGTTTAAGGCCTGGTTATAAGGGTCATTTTAGTTTGGTGTGATAGGTTTATATGCGTTAATAGCATTAGAGGCGCCAGGTGGGAAAGTATGTGAGTCATCCTTTTTATGATTTTGGGGTTAGTATGAGTAAGTTATTCCAGTGTTGGTTTGTGTGCACACTCGTTGCCGAGTTCGGAAAATTGGAAAGAATCGCGTGGTAGGTGCGAAAATTTCAGGCGAAAACTTTTATTTCTGAACTTTGTAAGTTAAAAAAATATTAGAAATTATAAGGTAGACCTACGATTTTGTACTATTTTAAGTATTAAATACTAGTCGTAAATGACTGAAATGGTATTCCATTTATTGTTATGTCCATATTTCGAAGAAATATTCGAGAATTATTTTGCTCTTGGGTCTTTGTATCAACACATCAAATTCAAGTTTTACAAAATAATTAATTTTCAATTGTAATTCCGATGAGATGTTTTGGTTATTCCCTTATTAAGCGTCAACAGATCCTAACTTACCTGAATAATTCAAATGTTGATTCGTTGAATAGGATACTATTGATGTTCTTAGATTAGATCGTATGAGGTTTTTACAATGAACCAGAAACTAACAATCTAAAATCCATCAAAATTCACCATAAGATGAACAAAACAATGTCTCAAAGCGTTTTAGTGAAGTACCTCTGTATTTCCTCCTATTTTTGATTACTGCAAGTTGGTAAATGAAATAGTTTTGTTAACAAATAGTACATATTTTTTACATGGAATTATCACGCCACTAACAAAATGATCATTCATCATAATCGGATGTCCAAAGCTGAACATAGGTTTATCTCATCGTTTAACAAAGTGGCCGGCTGTAAGCAGCTTGCAGCCCTTACAAGCTCAAAAAATACAATTCGTTTGATTTAGCAATAGGTTTGCGTGACAAAATAAATTTCTATAGCAAAACCAAATCAAAATTATCACACAATTTAGGACAAAACATGCCACTTATGAACATCAATCGACACAAAATAATAAGCTATATTAGCCGAGCTTCGCTTAAAATGATCAAAATCACAAATATGCCACTGGCATAGTTCAAAAGCGTAATGCAAGGCTACAGAAAATTCCTTTACTTGGCATAAGCTAAGTAGATTCGAAATTAAATCAAATTTCACTTACAAAAATTAATCTACTGTGTCATACGGTGGGACTCGAACCCACGTCCCTTCGCTATCCGGGCGAGTGCTCTTACCAACTAAGCTACGGAGGACGTTAGTCAGTCGACGAATTTTTGCAAGTGCTTGCTACGCCCGTGAGCCGCAAAAAGCACTCGCCCGGTTAGCAAAGGGACGTGGGTTCGAGTACCACCGGATGACACAGTCGATTAATTTTTGTAAGTGAAATTTGATTTGATTTCGTAAAAACTTGCAAATTAATTGCTTAAGTTATAAAAAATACAATAAGTAGATTCTTCTATTTGTCTACCTACAGCTATCACTACAGTTTGAAGAAACTTATACTACCAACATTTCTAGGAAATCATTAACAAGTAACAACCGTAATCCTAAAAGATGCAGTACCTGCAAAGAGAGGTATCAAAGAATAAGGGTCCTTTGTTTTACAGGTACTTGTAAATTTCTCTGTAAAGATCGTTTACCTTTTACCATTTATTATACTTGTACTTACGCATGCAAAGGAGTTTTTTGTTGACTCTTGAGACTGCTTTGTTCTTTAAGTGTTAAGTAATTGTTTGTATCGAAGCGTTTTAGTGAAGTACCTGAAAAAAAAAAAGGTTTTGTGTATCTCGGGTCAAGCATAAAGTGTTGTTAAAGCGGTTTGGTTGAAGCTAACAACTTTCGACGAATATTTCTCACGGTTTTGGTGCTTGTATTAACATAATATTTACAAAACATATTATATAAATTTCGTGAAAAAGACGTTAAAATATTTTAACACCTTTTGATTCCAAAATTGACTCCCCGCAATAATGTATGTAAGTATGTATATAACATTTTCATGTCATACAAAAACAGACTATTAAGATGCAAATTTAAGAAGGTCTAGTGTATATTAGAAAAAATCCAGTAAACGTTGATTTTTAAACGAGTGATGTAATCTTATTATTGCGAAACAACTGAAAAGTGGTCGAAAACAGGAGTTGTCCAATGAACCGGCTAAACTACCCTACAATTTTTTTTTGGGTTATGTAATGTGCAATATTGAGTGTGTTGCTCGATTCTCCGCAGACAATGTTTGATATCAGATCGAAAAAGCAATACTTTGTATATATGTGATTCCACAGCCAACCCATTGAATAGATAAAAAACAAAAGGAAATTCGCCGTGTCCGATAAAAGAGACTCCCCAGTTCATAGCAGCCCAATCTACATACGTCAATAGTGTTTGATAAGTCCCCCTGAATAAACCCCATGGATATAGCTCGCAACGCAAGCGAAGTATTGCTTCAATCTAGTTTCGAATCGATGTTCTATAAAAAGGGGTTGTTTAGAGGCTAATAATTTTTATTTTACCAGACAGAGCTAAAGATTCATCCGAATGAAATTGTCTGTGCCACGTCTAGACTTGTCTAGAGTCAAGAGCAAATCTATTTCGAATAATAATAAAAAGCTGTACAAATATGTAAAAACATTTATTTCATAAATCACTGACAGATTCAATGTATAAATTAAGGGTAAAAATGGAGGACATAGTTTATTATTATTCACAAACAATGCAAGAATTTTTAATTTGTTTCTTAAAGAAGACAAAAGAGAAGTATTGGGTTGCTCATTACAGGTGGAAGACCAAGACGCAGACCAGATACGCAGATATTTGACCGCATATCACTTGATGGGAAGCGATGATGCGGTCGAGGATGGGACATGTCATGAGATGACCAAATGTAATGCTAAATGATATCTATGAGAGTGCAAAGGTTATACGGATGATAAAGAGAACGTGATTAAACAGTTGAATAAAGAAGGCTGACCCCACCACCATGTCACCATATACAGCCAGGAAGAGATAAAGAGAGTGAGCTGGTACATTTAACACCACGCTTCTGCGTGCCATCTTAAAATCCAAGTCGTAAAGAGAATCTCTCATGTCGAATTATTCACCAAAACAAGTATCAAGTTTTTAGTAAATATGTTAACAAAAATAGTAAGCAAGTATTAAAGTATTGTAATGCGCTTTTACGCCGAGCAACATTATAATTAATAAATATACATAACTTAAACAAAAAATGCACGGACCAAAGAGTCTGAGGGTGTAGTTTATTTATATGTTTAAAAAAAGTATCGAGAAGCCACCCCCTCACTAAATCCAGCCACGGACGCACGCACAGAAATAATCCCTTAGGACCGATGGCTAATCCACACGAATCGAATAGCCAATCGGGCGTTGCCTCGAGATAACCACGGATGTGACGGATGGCGTTCGACGATTTGATCATCCTCTCATGAGGCTGGGGGACATTTGGATAACAAAGTAGACAGAATAAGTAAGGTCTACCATCATAGTTTATATCTATGAAGAATAAACAGGGTGTAACCAATATCAAATGATGAGCAATATAATGACTGATGTCTTTTTGAGAGCCCCAGCTGAAGAGTAGATAAAAAAACTACATTGAGCGACAGGAATTTATTACATAAAATGATAAAAGTAACGACACGACAATTCTATTTATCTTAACTTAATAACTAGTATAAGCAAATCAAGGCCATGACATTAATATAATCTTAAATAAAATGTATTAATTTAATTTATGGAAGTACGTCTTTTTAAAATTATTAGAATTTATAAACACTTTTCTTTTAATTTATAATTTTCTGCAACTGTGGTCGTAGCTTTATAGAAAAATATTATTTATCCTTTTATATGAATTTGAAGCCATATTTATATTTTTAATAAAAGTTACCCCACGTGAAGCTTCCAATATTATACTCGTACAAACATTACTGACAATGAGAGACTATGGAAGAAAAAACCATAATAATCTCTTTATGGAATAGGGAACTGTAATACCATGACCCCATCTTCTAATTTGGTTAGATTCTCGATCTTACTGCATTGTAATAAGGGGGTGTCATGCAGGGTCTGCATATTACCATAATTTCACAACGAAGGGGAACAGATTTCTAATATAACACATATTTTGATTTTTTACGGGACTTCTGTCGAGGATTCATATTTCGCGCTAATGTGTGGGATAAATCCGATGTGGGAGGGATTCAAATCTATTGTATTCATTCATTGTAATAGCATAATAACCAACAGCCGATTTTGTACCATAGTAATTTCTTTTTGAGAGCACTCGACTCATGTCGAGTAATTCTTGAATACGCTCTTGATACAAGTTAAGAATAATAAGGTCATAAAACTTTCAGCATCAAATTAGTTGAATTTAACAAAACTGTTTCAAACTTCGACAAAATTACTGAATTAGTTTTCAGAGCAATATTTTCTATTTATTTCTTTAGTTACGCTCAGAAAGAGTAAAATAATATGTTACATTTTTCGTATCATACTTGCTATGACCTGGTAATATGGTTTAGGTAGTTCGTTCAAGTATCCACCGTTACCAAGTCTTCGATTGTCAGAGTAGTTAGTAAGGTCGGACCAATTTGTGTCTACCTTTGGATTGCATCACTTATTTGTACAGACTACAACCACTGTGGCATCTATGCCGTTGTAATATGGTTGATTTGCAACAAGATTGATTCTATATTCTGATGTGCTAGCGACTGTACATGTACCACTTACGGCAATCAACATTGTTCTGCAAGGGACTGCACTTGTGCTTGCTTCTAGGCCTTTAGGAGATCAGATCGTTAATTTAATAATTATATTTTCAGTAATACCTAAGTATGTGGTTATTATTTGACGACCGTCTTGGTGTAGTCGTTCGCGCACCGGACTTCTAAACCAGGCGGTTTTGGGTTCGAATCCCGCAAGGGGCAAATGTTTGTGTGATGAGCACGATCATTTGTACCTAAGTCACGGATGTTTATATGTATTTAAGTATTTCTATCCGTTATCCTAGTCACCATAGCACAAGCTCACGCTTAGTTTGGGGCTAGGTAATTGGTGTGTTTGTTGAAACAATTTATTAATTTATTTATTAGTTTAATACAAGTAAAAATGAAATTCAAACATGCACAAAATATTAACTATATCAATAGTTTAAGGGCTTGATTTGTTAAAAATGCGTAAAAATTACTATTTGGTCGACAAATCATAATATTAAGTAAAGTCGGTGATAACGTTCTTACATCGAATAAAAGTTCATCGTAAACACCAGCTGTTTCTTTGCTTCAGCAAGCAATGCTATCTTTAGTTCAAATAATCAAGTAATGTTTTATCTTCTAAGTGCATTTCCTTTTATATATCGGTTTCTCAAAGCAAACAAGCATTGTAAACAAAACTGGGTATTAATCCATTTCAGTTCCGGACAATGGGTATTTTCGTAATAATGAAAGCGAAATGCAGTAACGCTGAGGAAATTAAATATACAACGTATTTTTTTACTCAGTACCTCCTTCATACGGCTGCAAGGCTAAACTCAATAGAGATTGGCAAGGAGATAATTTTGTTAACACGCATAATTTCTTAGATTTAGATTCTACTGCGCATGTACTACTACATCGAAATAAAAAACCGGTCGAATTTACTTAGTCGTAAAGTGACATGCGTGCTATTTTAGTAAATATATATCTAACTCACACATAAAGCTACACGGGAAAAACGTAAAAACTACATTATTGGAATATACGGACCAAATACAGTACGAGAAGGTAAAAAGCGTGGTGCTGGCCATTGCACCATGGTTCTGTAATCTCATTCTATAAATTGAACATACAAATTGAACCAAAGCATTGGTGCCTACTTCATGAGCTGGGCTTCTTTGAACGAACTACCTCTTTGATTAAATCTAATACTTAGCTCATATCGTTTTTTCGAGTCATTGGTTCTACGGGACAAGTTTTATGAAAGTTCAAATAAAATATTTTGAATCATACTGAAAGGCTTAGCGATCAGTGAGACTAGCATAGGTTCTCATAAAATTATCGAAGAACGATGGAATGTTGAACGACTTTGTTCAGTTCAGAGGTCTTACTACGGTTGACAATGTCCATACGGACATTTCGAATGTATCCGTCCTTTTCACACGCGATAGAATGACAACGCGAACGACCGTGATAGCTGGACTCGAAAATACGGATAATCGTCAACAGGCGTAGGGCCTCAGAGTCATAATTTAAGTTCAAGGTACTTTTCGAAACGATAGATTATTTTTTGACGAGGGTTAAACCTCGTCAAAAATGTCCTACCGATTCGAATAGTCTAATTTTGTTATGCATTGCATGTATGTATGAGTATGGGTTAGGTACCTACTAGGACTTCATAGTTGTCGCCCAAAATATTAAAACAAACCTTCGCCATAGAATAAACCTGGACCTACTTTGCTTCTCTTACGTCAGAATCTTGGGGTGTCTCCTTTGTTGTATAGCAAATTGCACGATTAAATTATATCACTGCTGTAAATTTTCTCGCTTCACTGGCCCTATTTCTATTTAGTTAAAGTATGTTTGGCTATTTGAGAATGATGAAAATGATTTAAATTAAAATTGCCGAAATGACTCTTGCATAAATAGTTGAAAACATGTACTAACTATTCGTCAAAATTTTTAATTTTGTCTTTTTAAAGGCCTCCCCATAGATTTCCAAAGTGACCGGATCCAAGTAGTCTTCATCCATTACGATTCTGCGACTCGATCTTGCAACTTTAACAAGTTCGTCTACCCATGATATCAGTGAATGTCCAATGCTGCGCTTTTGACCGCATTGTCTCCAATCCAGAACTTTTTTTGCCCAAACGGCCATCAGTTTAAGGTTCTTACGCATAGACATCTCAATTTATTCTTCTTATCTGTGTAACAAAATCCAACTCCAGTCATCTTAAATGGTGAATATACTCATAGATTGTAAGACATTCTCTGATCTCTGCTGAAACGGCGTATCAAACAAACAGCAGAAGCTGGATGCCGCTGCAATGGATTAATGCCAGGATTGCCAGGTTTTGTTTACATAGACTTACGCATTAGTGCTGGGAAAGACGCATCGATAGTGTCGATGTTTGTGTTTTGTCAAGTATCAGTATTGATAAAATCAAATAAACGTTTCTACAAAATGTCACACAACATTTCACTTGTGTGCTTGAAAGACAAAAAAAATATATATATATTTACTCAATGTCCATGGGCATCTCAAAATGATAACAACCAACAAAAAATTCCAATGCAACAACATCTCGAAACGGAGAATGTTTTTTTTTAATTTATTTAAAAAAATGTAACATAAAATATTGAGGTGCTTGTGGCGCAGTGGCGGCAGCGTTTTGGTAGTGATACCAAAAGTTAAGCAACCCACGGCGCGGTCGTGATTGGATGGGTGACCATTCCGACCATTTAAGTGACGTCCATGACAAGCATCTCCGTGCTTCGGAAGGCACGTTAAGCAGTTGGTCCCGGCTAATATCTGTGATATTAGTCGTTAAGCCTAGTCAGAGGCCCTAGGGCGGCTTGATAACTTCTGACAGTAAGGTTTGTCACTTGCCTTACATACACCCCTCCACCAATCCGCACTGAGCCCGCGTGGTGGAGTGTGGCTCGTTCCTCCTCATAGTTGAGGTGAGGCCTTTTCCCAGCAGTGGGATCTAATAGGCTGACTTATATAACATAAAATATTCACCCAAAAATTATTAATAATATTTTCTATAAGTATATCAATAATTTTCTTGGTGGTAGTTTCTTTAGTTTATAGCTGCTAAATTCCGTTCTTACTCGTATCTTACTTTTGGTATCAGTACCATTTCATTTTATTTATCTGTTAGGTAGTAACTATTATATAATCTGTGTCAGTACATACTCTACAGCTTGGTAAGTATTCTGTTCATCGGTTGACTTATATCATTTTGCCCGTGCTAATTTGCCGTAATGATCGTGTCATCGATATTTTGACAAGCTCTTTTCCTCAGCACTACAATACTACTACACATAAGCAAATGTGTAGCAGGCATTGCACTCTGTATAGTACACGCTTCGATTGCTCTTTTGAGATGGTATATTTAGTACTGTGATGACTGCCTCGTTGGTCTAGTAGTCAGCACGCTGGTTATCCACGAGGTCCCGGGTTTGAATCCCGGGTCGGGCCGAGAGTGTTTGGGTTTTTCTGTCTTGAAATTACACAGACACAGCAGTCAGGAAGTTAGTGGTATTAACACCCCCGTGCCTCGGAAAGCACGTTAAGCTGTTGGTCCTGCGCCTGATCTCTCTACGGTCATGTCGGACTGCCGTCTTACCGAATTATGAGAGTGAAGGAACAGAGAGTGCACCTGTGTACTGCGCACACATTTGTGCACTATAAATATGTCCCGCGCAGTTGGCTAACTCTGTTGAGATAGGCCGCTGTAGTCGAAATTCGGTTAGGAGGACATTATAAAATTAAATCAAATTTCGCTCACAAAAATTCATTGACTGTGGCATCCGGTGGGACTCGAACCCACGTCCTTTCGCTATCCGGGCAAGTGCTCTTACCAACTAAGCTACGGAGGACGTTAGTCATTCAACGAATTTTTGTAAGTGCTTGCTACGCCAGTGAGCCGGCGTTCGATTTTATCAATATTTGGGAAATGTACCCGCAAGTATCCAATGGAAATATTTTTACAACTCTTTAACCATCAGTTAAGATGAAATCAGCTTAACTTACTATTATTTTTATAACTTAAGCAATTATTTTGCAATTTTTTACGAATATAAAATCAAATTTCGCTCACAAAAATTAATCGACTGTATCATCCGGTGGGACTCGAACCCACGTCCCTTCGCTATCCGGGCGAGTGCTTCGTTAAAACTTGCAAAATAATTGCTTAAGTTATAAAAATAATTATAAGAGGACATTATATTTAGTACCAGGGAGCATCTCCCATCGACTATACATTATATAGTTTAGTTATTACCTACATATTTTTGACGCTGTGTTAAAAATTAATATAGCTATATTTCTATGTTGTATCCAAGAATAATATAGTTGATCTAATGAAACAATTTTGGTACAGAAAGTGAGGTGGAATTATTGTATCAATATTCTACTGAGGTGGTAAACTGGTAGACACCTTTTTAAGATGTTGTACCAATTACACTTTGACTTCAATGTTGGTATTTTTTGTTCTTAAATATGTACTGTACTATATATATACAACATATTATTATCAAAAGAAAAAAGTGTGAAATAACAGTTAAATAAGCAAATTACAGAAATATTTCTAATGGCACATCCAGATTTTTACACGGTCTCACTTGATCCGAACTATAGATATTGTTACTAAATTTTTTGAAATAATGTATTTTTTTTTACAAAATAAGCACATAATAATAAACATATATCATTAATAAAACTTAGAGTTTTCATAAAATTTTATTTTTCCATAGTAATCACAAGAACATAAAATAACAAACAGTAATGCTGAGATGTTAGTCTCGTAGACACTTTTTTCAAAAAACACACATGACTAGTCATCCGAAGCTGTCCACACTGTACAAGCATCGTCCGCATGGCAATCCAGGAAGGTACTAAAATCACGAGAGTCGCAACGTAAACAACGACGATAAAAATACATAGTTCTGATTAGTAGTGACTGTGGGAGTACCACCTCAGTTGCAGAAGGTTAAAATTTTCTTGAAATCTATAACTTTTGCGATTTGAAAGAAACCTGGTAAGGCGGAAAGCTTGTAGATTATGTTGCTTGTTTGTTGAATTGGTTACTTATTAAAATAGTAGGTATTCATCCATATACACGATTCAAGTAACTCACGACAGCGCTAATAATCAGTGACGTTTTTCAAAAAGATTGACTTTTACTTTTTCACTTATATATTTTTTATGTAAGAAAATATATAAACAATGTTGAACGTTACGGTTTGAAAAGTTTCGCTAGAAAACACCCGTCTGAACTTTTAAATTCTAAAAGTAATCTGCTTCATAAAATAAGTGGATAGTTTAGTACCAAAACGGGTTCGTTATTACGATTTTGAATAAAGAGAATATGAGTTAGTAGATAAAGAAAGAAATCTACACGATTTAATACGATTGTTAAATGTAAACTTTTTCATTGCCATTATTCTTTATTAGAACCCCATAACCGTACGCTATTATGTTACTGCCCCTAACTTATGAGATATAAAATCAGCTGGACACGTCTCGTCGCATCGAATCACCGAAATAACGTAAAGATCTTTTATCTTTTATAATATACGTACGCGCAGTAAGCCCACTCCCTATCTACTTAAATTATTTGGTTTCATAAAAAGAGCTGATTTTGATGTCACCCGCTAGCCTTCTGCCTAATTTGAATCGATTGCGTTTCCAAAGCAATGGCAAATGAATTTTCATTTCTTTTAAAGCGTACATTGCTTTCCAGACGTTAATTAAAAGCTACTATTGTTTTCTTTAAAGCTATAAATATGCAATATTACTTGCGAGCTATAGTTATTATATAGTTTGTTATTACTAACCATTTTATTTGTAATTCTGATTCTGATATACATTGTAATTTTTTGTATATCTATGATGACAGAAGAAAAAAGGCGCGGTAGCCGAGCGGAGAAAACATATCTTCTCATCCGCGAGATCGTGAGTTCGAATCCCGTCTCTACCACTGAGCTTGTATACAAACTTGTGTAAAAGACTTTTTCAAAGATATCGCTGCCTTATAATGAAGGAAAATATCGCGAGGAAACCTGCAAACTAGTGTATGAAATTGAGAAGGCCATGGCAAACCTCTGCATTAAAAAATCGTGTTGAGTGTTTCATTCCACATAATGATCATGACCTCAAGTCATAGAGATAAACGACCATGAAGGAAAAAGATTACAAAGATTTTTTTTCTGCATTAAGCTGTGTGTTTTCCAAATAAACTAAAATGTAAGACGGCTACTTTCTTAGTTAATCAAGTGTTGAAAAATGATATAATTATTAAAAATATGCGCTATCTGTAAATTTTTCTAATTTTTTTTTTATTGAGACCGTCTTGGTGCAGTGGTCCGCGCTCCGGACTTCAAAACCAGAGGTTGCGGGTTCGAATCCCGCAAGGGGAAATATTTGTGTGATAAGCACGAGCATTTGAGCGTGAGCTTGTGCTACGTAATTGGTGTGTTTGTTGAAACAATTAATTATATTATGTACACAATTATTTCCAAAACATGTAGGCATCAGAACTTTCTGCCCCCGCCTATATTGTGGCACAGATCTCTTATCGAATGTAATCTGAAGCCCATAGATTAATCGCTATAATGACTATTGTGATTGCCACAACTGTATTCCGCTCCACATGTTTACTAAGGGATTATTTTTAATAAGACCTTCGTCTGTGCATTGTGAAAATTTGATTGACTGAATAGAAGGGTCGCAAGAACGCAAGACTGAATGCAAGTAACAACTCATTAAATGTAAAACTTAACATATTTTAAGTTATTTTCGTTAAAGATGCAATAATTCGGTACGTAAAGTAAATTTTAAAGTTTATGTGTCATATTTTTTTCTTGAAGTAAAGACTAAATTATGAAAGTCATTTGAGTATTGTGACTTTTTATTCATTACTTATTTTGTAAACAGTTATTGAAAATTTAAAATTGTGACGTCATAAGCATGCCTATGATGACTTCCTCTCCCACATCTTGATATTTGCAGAATTGTCTTTGGAAGCTAACTTTTTTTCTCGATTAGACACTATCACACATGCAAATTAGTAACGTCATATGTCGGTTTCCGGTGCGCTTAGAGGGCATATAAAGGATAAATTATATTCCGTATTTTCGTAAAAATAATCTTTTAAATTTTAGGTAGTATTAGTAACTGTATAGTGATTACGGGCATAAAATCTCTAAATGATTGTGAAATTACCATATGAAACTGATATAAACCATCAGTGAATTTTGCATTACTTACGTATTGATTTTGCATTACGTATTGTGACATTCGTTGGCGATAGTGACGTCCGGAGTAGCATAGATTGAATCTCGTCTAGGGGCCCTGTTTCTTGGGCTTTGATTTTTTTTAAACCAAATTTACACTTATTTTATTGAAATCTTATAAAAGTTTTTATAACCTGAATAAAAACTTTTCTATTAGGTATACTATACGAGTACTCGCATTAAAACCCGCTAGTAATTAAATCGACACTTCAAAGTAGGTAAACCTCGATACACTCGCATCAAAGAGGTTAAATCATATTGATCACAAAACTTGTGAGTTCTCCGAGACGCCCCACAAGGTCCCCTTTATAAGTATGCGATGCTCACTCGATGCAGATAAATCATTTTGATCGGAACACAAACTACTCACGTGCAAAACGGGATATTGTAACATACCCGTAACATGAGCGATAAGGCATAAGCGGAAAGCGATTGAATTGAAGAAAATTATTAAACCCGCTTCGTAAAACAAAAAAGCTACGACTTTTTATTTTAAACAAAGGACACTAGACGCCCTATATATAAAAAAAAATGAATTGGCACATGGGATACATAATATAGTCCGCTTAAAAGCTAGTCAACTTATTCAAGATAAATGAATGTCCTCCTAGCCGAATTTTGACTTCATCAGCCAATCACAATAGAGTTTAGCTAACTACGCGGGGGACACCATAGTGTAAGAGTGTGTTTATATACACAGATGCACTCTCGGTTCCTTCACTCTCATAATTCGGCAAGACGGCAGTTGATATGACCGGAGAGAGATCAGGCACAGGACCAACGGTTTAACGTGGTTTCCAAGACAAGACGGTGTTACCACCACCAACGGCCTGCCTCCGGAGCTGCTGTGTCTAAGTTACTTCAAGACGTAAAAACCCAAAAACTATCGGCCCAACCCGGGATACTAACACGAGATCGTGGATAGTACCCAGCATCCTGACCACTAGACCAACGGGGCAGTCAACATAAATCGATAGATTTTTTTCCATTTTGTAACTTAAGAGCTGATCTCTTGTCGGTGGAGCAATTTCCACGCTTCTCTGGACTCTGCCAGCACCTTCAACTCTCATTACGTCATAACATCAGTTTTTTTTTTCAACTGCTGTGTGTATGTTCTTTTTAGCTTTCCTATTCTTCCTTCTATTTTGCCTTTCAGTATTGTTAAATCGATATTGTACACCAACATTTTCTAGTTTTCCAACTAAAGGAACTAGAGTTGTATGTATGATATCGTGTGGGGCATTCGGTCACTTTCACTTCTTAACTGCACCCGATATCTTTACACCTATTCCCTTAACCGCTCGCCCTCTATGGCCCCTACCTCTTCACAAAATAATTCGCTCGGAAGAATAGATTCCTTTGTTAACTCCAATATGCCCGTTTCATTTTAAATTTACAATAATAATAGCATTCCCTGGATTAATTGTGTTATTTTTGAAGGAGCGCCTTTAAAAGGCATCGGCGCGTTCATAATTTGTTGTTTCGCAAATATTTTTTCAACTGGATTGTGTAACGGTGATTTTAAATAGCTTTATTATTATCTTTGTATTGCTCGGATTAAGTTCCGTAATATTACGTTTTTTGTTTGATTTAATATTTCCTTTGCTTAATATTGCATTAAAATAATTAAGCAAAAGAAATAATTATTTAGAAGAATCGTATTGATTGATTATTATTCACAACTGACTTTAAGCAGATTGTAAATAATTTAAATAAGTCAAGGTGTACATACTACACTTGTAACATTAAATTTTTTAGTTTGTTATAAAAATAATACCTATGCAGCATTTATTGGCGAAATACCTATTAGACACAAATATGTAAATCCTTAAAATAGCGATTTTATATACTTATCATAAGTAAAGTTTAATTACTATTTTCGAGAGCTTCTTTAAGATATTAATTTCTTTTAAAAATGTTAATACTTTTTTTTACTTAAAACTTTTTTTTACTTAAAATTGGTCAGTGTCGGTCAGTAACAGTAACATTTAAAAAAAACTATCACGAATTCAATGAATAAAATGATCCCAGACTGTGACCAGTGTGGCTGAAAAGGGTACTTAAATGCCTTTGTTTTATTGATATTCTTTGGTAAATTAGGTTAAATTTTAAATAATTGCGTAATTAGAACTCAAATGTAAGTCATCCCGCGATGCAATTTTAGAAAGAAACTGACAAACATGAGGAACAAATTTCAATTTCAAGAAACATTGTCTTCTTTATTACTTTTCCAATTTATTTGACACCGAAAGTAATTTAGCAAAGGACAATTAGCGACATTCTTTTGAATAATGAATGTAGTCGTTTAAATATCAATTAGTGTTTCGTTTAAAAAAGGGGGAAGAATTTTGAATGGTCCAGCCATTTTGGAGGCAGGAACAATTTGTTTCGCAATTTTAGTCGGTTACATCTTGAAAATGATGAAGATGACACAATTTGTTACTTGAAGCTAAGAGACAATACGTATTACGTATCGGCAGCGCGTGTGGTTGCCCATTCGAACGAAGAAGCTGCTTTTATTACATAGGGATTAGAGGCGGCCTAAATATATGCGTACCTATGCACCTAGGAAGCTGAAATTTTGTACAAATATTGCTCATAAACAACCACTAAGATAGGAATTTGAAAATTCGTTCTTTTTACCCCTTCCGTCAGTTTTGAAGCTAAATCGATTTAAATGGTATTAAGCTATTTGTTAGAAATTAAGAATGACGTGTTTGGGGATTTCTGAAAATTTAACCTTTAAGGGGGTGAAAGGGGGGACAAAATCTTGTACGGGAAACTCACTCAAGACATTTGCGCGAACGATATCGCGAGATAGTAAAAAAAATTCTTATAATAAAAGCCACCTAAGTTCATTCTAATTCTACCCGTGCAAAGCCTCTACTTTACCGGCAAGTTATATTTATTCTATAAAAACTATCGTTATATTACCTCAAAATACAAATGGTCTTAGAAAACCCCTAAATCTTGCACTTTCACTCTTAAAGAGAGTACAAGAGTTCGCCAGCGGCGAAGAGGCCGCTTCCACAACTTTTGTTAAATTTAAAAACTAATTTAGCCTATGATTTAAAAAGTTAAGACACTGACAGTTTTATAAATCATTTTAATATATTTCCCCATTACCGAACACCGCATCGCTCCCCCATGCAACGTTAAAAGAGTTACTGCTCCTCCTTACACACCGGTACACTCAAAAGTGCCTGTGTTTAATTTTTTGAATAATATATAAGCCCACTTTGAAAGCCAAGTGTAATACCTTCAAATATTCAGGACTTCGTAAAAGAAGACGGTAAGGCGGAGACTAGACTGAACAAACAAGGGTGATTTTTAATAAACGAGCCTTCAAAATGGGCCATTTATTTACCGCTTTTTATAGTATCGCCTTAAATGATTTAGGGAACTTTTGTAAATAATTTATTTTGATTCATTAGCGAAATTAGATCCGTTTTGTGTTTGCTCAATTTTGAATTGAGAAGTAATTATATTTATGGATTAGACGAAATCACAGTAAAATTTTACAAATACGGTGATTAATAGTCTCTCATTAAACTTATGTTTTTATAAGACCAAGCACAAATACTCTGTTAAAAAAATCAAAAAAATAAGAACGGAATATTGTTGGATAGCGACCATTTATTAATGTTACAGAAACCGCTATTAGTAATAACGTGGTTTGTTGATTTGTGATCATGTTTGTAATAAGTAGTACTAGTAGGGTATTTAGTGACGTCAACCTTGCAGATCTTCAACAAAGAAAGCCGCTTGGCACAGACGTACCTAGTGGTCACCTGAGCTGATTTAGCCCGGTACCCACGTGGTACCTCCCTACCCCTCCCCTCCCTCCCTCCACCTACCTGGTGGGGGGAGGGGGGGAAAGCCCATCTACCTTGCTGCACTCTCACGTCCATATCTCCAAAAGTTTAGCAAATAGGTCGTGTTTGGTATCATTTCCGTATAATTCAAGGACGAAGAATTCATTTCTTGAACAACATTATCACTCGTTCATAGAGAAATAACAAGTTTAGCGCGAACATAAAAAAAACTTAAAAAAAAGTTTTTTTCCAAAATCGATTCTTACAATTTAACTAAGAGATTATGTTAATCGTTCGAATAACCCTGTTTATCTAGAATATTTAAACATAAACTTTATTAACAGTTTTGACTGATAAACGTGTCAAAAAAAAATTTACGTCGCGCGGCGGAGCTGCGAGTGGCGGGAAAAGTTTGTAGTTTGGATAGGATTTGTCACATATTGTTTACTTATTACACAAATTAATGAGTAAAAGTGGTTTTGTACCTCAAGGTGGTATTAATAAAGGAAGACCTAGTAAATATTTGTACATAATTTCACCGAATAATTAATAATAATATAATATTAATTGATAATATTCGAACAAATGTTTTATTAATTACTGACAACCATTATTCTATATTAGTAGTATTCACATAATATAACTTCATAAGAGAGAAGGTAACAAAGTACCTACCCTACTAAAAATAATAAATTGTACTAACAAACACACCAATTTACCAACCCAAATTTTTATTACAAAA
This sequence comes from Pyrausta nigrata, assembly GCA_949316185.1. Lineage (NCBI taxonomy): Eukaryota > Metazoa > Arthropoda > Insecta > Lepidoptera > Crambidae > Pyrausta > Pyrausta nigrata. The sequence continues at coordinate 13,929,967 of OX438952.1, forward strand.
CTTCCCCTATTATAACAGCATACTATATTATTATAACATAACATATTATAACAAATACTGCAGTGTGAGCAGTGCAAAAGTGTTCAAAGTCAAAGTCAAAAATTCTTTATTCAATTTAAGACACAAAATGCCACTTATGAACGTCAAAATATCAATCAATTATGGCCCATATGGGGCAGAACATGTCTCCTTATCTTTTGGGCCCTACTAGCGCTTTGAGACAAGACACAGACAATCTGGCAAGTGCTGAGAAGAAACGCCGGAACAAACTCAGTCACCACTAGCTGCCACAAAAATAAAACAAATCAAAATAAACAGTTAGGTACATCAGTTTGGTGCAGGCTGGACTGTCCATACATTCTCGTCATTAAGATAGTCTTGAATTTTATAATACCCCTTCGACATTAGGGTAGTTTTGACATGTAACTTAAATTTATTAATAGGTGGTTCGATAACATTATGAGGTATTTTATTGAAAAATTTGACACAATTTCCCAAGAATGAATTAATTGTTTTGGCTAATCTCAAGTTTGGAATGACAAGTTTGTTTTTATTTCTTGTGTTATACGTATGAATATCACTTTTTTTTATAACAAGATCTAAATTTTTGCGTACGTACATTATATTATCAAATATGTATTGAGAAGCGACAGTGAGGATGTTAATTTCTTTAAAGAATTCTCTCAGGGATTCGCGGGGACTAAGTTTGTAAATGGCACAAATGGCTCTTTTCTGTAAAATAAAGATGGTATCTATGTCCGCAGCAGAACCCCACAAGAGAAGACCATTAGACATTATACTGTGAAAGTAACTAAAATACACAAGCCTTGCTGTTTCAACATCAGTCAAATGTCTAATTTTTCTAACCGCAAAGGCAGCTGAAGCAAGTCTCCCAGCCAGAGCGTCAACATGTGGTCCCCACTGGTGGAGTTTGATAGATATAATTTTTCACCGTTGAGTAGGATTTCTGTGTTAGCTTGCTTCACGTTAGGCATGGTGAATTTAATACATTTAGTCTTTTATGTATTAAGAAGCAAGTTATTGCTAGTGAACCAATTTAATACCTTAGAGAGAGCTCCGCTTACATTGTCAAATGATTCTTCGCCTCTTCTTGATTTGAAGACTAAAGAAGTATCATCAGCAAACAGAACTATCTCACAGGAGTCTTTGGCATAAAAAGGAAGATCATTAATATAGATCAAAAATAACAAAGGTCCCAATATTGAGCCCTGGGGCACTCCCATTTGAAGCGGGGCACCTGAGGAGTTAGTACCATTAACGTTTACTGTTTGTAGTCTGCCTGAGAGGTAAGATTTCAACATTTTAGACGCGTTATTAGATACACCGTAATGTTCAAGCTTAATAATGAGTGTTTGGTGATCGACACAATCAAATGCCTTCGACAAGTCACAGAATAGACCAATCGCATCGTGTTTATCTTCATAAGCATCCAAAATGTGTTTGACGAGTGCCACCCCAGCATCTGTTGTATTTCTACCTTTGGAAAAACCAAACTGTTTCTCGTGCAGTAAATTGTTAAGTTTAAAATGAGAGAGCAATTGATTAAATATAACTTTTTCAAAAATTTTGCTAAATGCAGGTAGAATGGAAATTGGCCTGAAGTGGCTTGGGTCACTTTTTTCTCCTGACTTAAATAAAGGTATTATCTTACTATATTTCATTAAAGTGGGAAATTGACCTTGATCAATACATTCGTTGAATATATGTGCTAAGTGAGATGCTATGAGAGGTATAATGGGTTTTATTGTGTCAGTTGATATTCCCCATATATCCTCAGTTCTTTTTTGTTTTAATTCCTTGAAAGTTTTTTAGTAAAATGATAGTTCATTAAAGGATTAATATGAGTGAAATCAAATGAGGAGTTACACCTGTCAACACTAGACACCAGCAGTGATTTCGCATGCAGAGCGCACGAATTAAGTTGTTTTGTGGTTTCGATAGGTACATTACAGAAGTACTTCTCGAAGGCACCTGCATTTTCATTATCAGATTTAATATTCTTATTATCAATTTTTAATGTAAATGTGTGATCACGTGGTTTAGTTTTACAAGTTTCTTTGTTTATAATATTCCAAGTTTTTTTAATTTTATTACTGGATTTATTAATTTTTTCACGTATATAATTAGATTTAGCTACCATGCAAACGTTCTTGAATAACTTTGAGTATTTTTTAACATATTCTAGGAATGTTGGGTCATTATTTCTATATACTTTTTGATTATATAATTCAAACATTTTTTTCCTACTAGAACACATTAAAACGGGGATTAACGCGACGGATAGTAGGTAAAACATTATATACCTTTAATTTTTGCCTGACGTTTCGACCGGGTTGCACCGATCGTGGTCACACGCAGTCTGCCTGTGACCACGATCGGTGCAACCCGGTCGAAACGTCAGGCAACAATTAAAGGTATATAATGTTTTACCTACTATCCGTCGCGTTAATCCCCGTTTTAATGTGTTCTAATAATGAAACGCGAAAGTTTAAGAGTGATTTTTTTCCTACTGATGTAAATACCTACTGTAGCCCAGTCACTGAACTTCGGTTTCAAATTGTTTATAACTAATTTCTTTTTAGGAAAATTTTTATCAAATTCACTTTTAACTAATTCAAAAAAATACTCATATTGGTTAATAACCAATATGAGTATTTTTTTGAATTAGTAAAAGGCATTGTCATTAATAAAAGGCAAAAGCGGAATTTTATGACCTAAGTTAGACTTAAATTTTTCTTTATGGGAATCAGTGACTGGTCTAAATTGAATTACATTTTTAGTTGGCACAAAACGGTGTTCAAACGTGACTGACTGACCGCAGTGATCGGATTTTACAAAATTTACTATAGATTTTTTTTATCACAACAGAGTTACAGAATATATTGTCTAAGCAAGTAGCTGTTGTAGCAGTAATTCTAGTCGGTTCAGCAAAAACAGGTATTAAATTGAAAGATTTGAGTCGCCCGTACTGTGCCCGTACAACAATATCAAATTTTGTTACAATATCGGATGATTTTTATGCGCTGCAACTACCTTAAAAAAAGTAATATTACACCTTACGAAAAATTACGACATCTTTACTATGTCATTATTATTAGTCTAAACGCAGTCAACAGAACATGTCAGAATAGTAGACATTGGTTAAGTTGACCGCATATAATGCTCTCAATACAATCCCTTGCAAAGTATCTGCGGTTTCGCAGGGCGTTTTACTGGAGACGATTAACATCTCTAGGACCGCCGACATCTCCATCAGTCGAGAAGCTTCAACAAGAGGAAATAGTCTCTACTTACCAGACCCTATCGTTTAGCTGCCCGCACCTGGCCACCCCCGCAACTTTGATGGCTGAGCGATTCGTTTTGACTGGCACGAACAAAGATTGCCTCGTCTGCCAGCGCAGCAAGCTTCATAAAACTGCTCGGCAAGTTCTCTACTCTAACCAAGCGTTTCTGTCATATCCACAATACATAAACATCTTCGGCCCACTTTCTCGCGAATGCGGGTGAAAAAATGCGCAAAGACATTTTTCAGAATGAATCGCTCTTTTTGGTGGTCCATCTTTCGTTACGAGGGTTACCGGGCGAGTTCATGGCTCCCTCCTATCTTTGCTACACAGCTGCGTGGACACATGACCTGATTAAGGCCAACGACCGCTACCTCACATCTACCACTGACCGACTTTCTTGTACAAGAACTTCAATCGATCCTGCAAAAGACATGGAATCGGGCTAGGCAAAAATATGCTTAGGCTGACTCGGTCTGATGCAGTCGCTTATAGCGATAAGCGACTCCTGCCTCCTAGCAGACTTAGCTTCAATGGGCTGGGAAATCAATCGCATGGGCGAAAGGGATGATGAATGAAGTATTCATTGGTTGCGAGGCATCCTCCCGAGTGCTTTGCCCGCATTATTAGGTGCAGTTAACCGCTGGGACGGCGACGTGCATGCGAACAGCGATTTTTGTCGTTCATCACCCTGATTTACAAACACTCGAAAAGTTTCCGTGTCGGCTCCTTTCCGAACTCGAATGTCAAACCGTATCGGGTACCACCGACAGCGTTTGTGAATAGGGTTTTTGAATCCGATCAATAAGAAGGTTTACGCCCGAAATAATTTATTTAGTATCCAATAAAAGAAAATAAACACAAAGACTTGCATGAAATAAAAATAAATAAACCTAAAACCTACTTAATCAAAAATAAACCCGTGTCCTTGAGGCAAGGAGGCGAGGATGCTGGCTGCGTTACCGCGTTGGATAGCTATACTTATCTACCTAGCTATACTTATTTGAGCGAGAAACGCGCCAGCTTTACTATTTGCCAAATCAGATTTAATTTAGGTGCAATTTTTCCAAAAAGTAATTTAACGGATGGTCCCCACACGGTCCAAAAGTTTCAAGATTCGAATACGGGAACAATCCGACACGGAAACTTTCTGAGTGTTTGTGAATAAGCGTGCCTATCTCCCTTCAGCAGCCTGAGTGAGAGAGTCTCCGCAGAGGTTTTAGTGGTAATTGGCCAATCGCCAAGATCGCCCATAAAAGGACAACAAGTGTGTTTCATACTTTTCTTCGGCGGAAAATACTAGGTTCTCCAGCTGTCCGACATTTGTCGTATTCAAATAGTACTTGTTTAGACACCTATTCCTGTTTTTCAATCCATATGCTAAATCTGAAATATGTAACAAAATGTTACATGATATTTATTATGCATTCCAATAGTTACTTCACTTTAAATCATAGCAGCAACTACCTACCTACTTACAAAGCAATGTATTTTAGTAGGTTATAACTTAAATTAGTGATTTACTGGAGTTAAACTTTCATTAGTTATATGTTTTAGTATTAAGCTAACCTAACTTTTACCTCTTATAAGGTAGGTACCAATTTTTACGCATAAAATAATTAAAATTAGCTAGAATTATAGTTGTCAGTGTTTGAATATTGTGTACAAATTATTACTAGATATTCCTTTAATAATACTATCTTGAGGTATAAAATCACTTTTATTAATTAATCAGTGTCATAATTAAATAATATGTGACAAATCCTATCCAAACTACAAATTTTTCCCGCCGCTGGCAGCTCCACCGCGCGACGTAAATGATTTTTTTTTAACGCTTATAAGACAAAACTGTTAATACAGTTTATGTTTATATATTCTAGATAAACAGGACTATTCGAAGGATTTTTTTATGAAACATAATCTCTTAGTTCAATTGTAAGAATCGATTATGTAAAAAAATTTTTTCAAGTTTTTTTATTTTCGCGCTATACTCGTTATTTTTCTATAAACGAGTGAAAATGTTGTTCAAAATGAATTCCTCGTCTTTAAATTATACGGAAATGATACCAAACACGACCTATTTGCTTAACTTTTGGAGATATGGACGTGAGAGTGGAGCAAGGTAGATGGGCTTTTCCCCCCTCCCCCCACCTACCTGCAGGGAGGTGCCACGTGGCTTCCGGGCTAAATCAGCTCAGGTGACCACCAGGTATGTCTGTGCCAAGTGGCTTCCTTTGTTAAAGATCTGCAAGGTTCTCCATACAAACCATGTCACTAAATACTCTACTATACAGACCTAAACATTTGATTAAAACATTGTCTTAATACCTCATTTTTCAAGCCCTGTGATACATATAACCTCGAATTGTCAAACCTCCGTCATTACATCCCTGTAGGTAGGCGGCTATTTAACACCCTATTTTTATTTTTTACCCGACTGCGGAAGGAGGGTTATGTTTTTCGAGAGTGTGTATAATTGTTTGGCACGCGCCCGACAGCCCAAATGGTTGGACAGTTTTTGCCGAAACCATGAGAGTGACATCGGCTATATATACATTCTAAAAATGGCGCCCGCAAATGGAAATAAAGGGGAGAGGGGGGATTAATTTCGTTCCTAACCATAGCAATATTGGTATCAAATGAAAGCCAGCAAATATACCATTTCAAAAATATAATATTTTTTGTAGTCGGGTGTTTTATTTTTTCAAAAAATATGTTTGCTTGTTTACTAAATTCAAAACATCTACCACCTTTCTGATAATAATTATGGCACCTTTTACACTACGCGGTATTCAGTCAGGCTAACTCATCCGATCTAAATGTATCCCCCATCTCGCTCTTTCACCTGTAAACGAGCGAGATGGGAAATAGATTCAGCCAGTACACTACGCGGTATTCAGTCAGGCTAACTGGCTGAATCTGTCCCCCATCTCGCTCTTTCACCTGTAAACGAGCGAGATGGGGAATAGATTCAGCCGGTACACTACGCGGTATTCAGTCAGGCTAACTGGCTGAATACCGCGTAGTGTAATAGGTGCCTATCTCGAAGCATTACGGGTAGTACAGCCCAAAAATCGAATATTTTTTTTTTTTTTTTTTGATTTCATGTAGGTATCACATCAACGGTATAATTATTGTTAGTAAGACAACAAATACGCACACACTCATAGACATACGTATACAGTTATCCAAAACATAGGTGTAAAGTTAAGTACCTATTACGTTAAGTTTAAGCAAATTTAAGCAAAATAGAAATGGCATTGTAAAGTCGGTGTGTTCTGGCACAGGCGTATTCATGCTAAAAAGGAGACTCCCAACACTGATAATGTAAAATTATCCTGTGTTTTTTTTAATTATTATTATTAAAGACAAACCCTCTTGTAACAAAAACTTAGTACCGGGTTTAACCCATTACCCAGGACTAAGTATCAAGCGACCAATTAGAAAAGCATATATCTTTAAGGTCATGTCATCGATGTGTCTTTCATTTCAATATGTCTGTTAATATTTAGTCCTGTTTTAAACCTGGTCTAACTTTTTTGTAATAAGATGGCTTTAAACTTGTATTAAGGGTTATGTGTCTATTGTAGACGAAGCACTATGTAGAATCGTTGCGTGCTTGCTCTGCCCGGCCGGACTGCCCCCTGGGGACTGTTTCTTGGACCGTTCTCAAATGAACGTCGACTTGGTGTGGCCGAAATTGTTCTGACGTTTCCCGACAAAATTTTAAACAAGACAATTTTCGAGAAAGCCCTTTTTGTTAGAAACTCCTTTTTATAGAGGTTTTGGATGTAGAAAGTCTCTATATTAATGGATGACCTCAATTGGAGGTAAATCTATTACTTTCTAGCTATATGGCCACATGGAGGTAAATGACCATGGAATCCAACAATTTTTACAATGGAGTCAACATCTTTATCACAAATAGCAGTTCCCCGCGACTTCGCCCGCGCCAAAAGTCGGATTTTCCATACAAATTTTCATCCCATTTCACCCCCCTTATGATTTTATATCGCGACAAAAAGTAGCCTATGTCCTTCTCAGTGTCTCAAACTATCTCTGTGCCAAATTTCATTTGATTCGGTCCAATAGTTTCGGAGCCTATTCGATGCAAATATATAAACAAACAAACAAATCTTTCCTCTTTATAATATTCGTATAGAAAATGGTTTACTTCACTTATTCTTCTCTACTTCCAAGCATTATTTGATTTTTTGAGGCGTATCGTAGCAACTTTATTACTTTGCTCTATTATTTGCACGTTAAATGAAGAAAAAAATATATATTAATACTTTATAATTCCATGTTTAGGCAACGTTTTAATGTTTTTTTGTACTTGCAGTTCCCCGTGACTTCGTCCGCGCCAATAGCACAAATAGTCGGATTTTCCATACAAACTTTCATCTCCCATTTCACCCCAAAAGTAGCCTATGTCCTTCCCAGGGTCTTAAACTATCTTTGTACCAAATTTCATTTGAATCGGTCCAATTGTATCTTTATAAAATTTGTGTAGACAATAAACTTAACTTAGCGACAAATAAATAAATACATTTTAACAAGTTACCCTCGGTCATCAAAAATATTGACTCGCTCAATGGGTTCAAAAAACGGCTAACAAGCTACATATTGAAAAATAATTAACGTACATACATGAAGTTTTGTGCATTATTTGGGTCTGTACCTACTGTTGGTTTGTTTGTGACTATGTTAAACATTAAACATAAGAATATTGTGTCGTCGGTTCTTTGTTTATTTATGTATGCACAATGTACGACAACGAATTGGAAAACTTATTTTTGTTTACCCATGTTCTCATGTAAGTGATATAATATGTGTCGGAGCGCGAGGCGATTGGCGGTGTTTATTTTGAAGTTTCGAGCCGTCAGAACGCGATGACAGACGTCATTCGATTTTGACGTTTAAACATCACATCATATGCTTACGTCAAACTCTAGCTATTTATCAAGTTTAGTCAGAAACGTCAAGTAGTTTACTTGGGCATGGTCGATACGGCGGTGGCAGCACTTGTTTCTGTCATTTTGACGTTTCGTTGACGGGAACGTGAGAACCCGACACAAATGGATGTGTGGTTGTGTCTTGTTGAGTTTTGCGTCGCCGTATTGAACTTGCCGCGTTTCTTGACTGTAATCCGAAGCCATCCTGTTCACTGATTGTTATTTTGTGTTAAATTGATTGTGATACTGAAAATAGACGTCTGTAATAACTAACCGGACTAATATTTAGTGTACGCCACCATGTATGAGCCTTCTGATAACGATCTCTCTTACGTCTACGTCTTTATATGTATGTCTTTATGAGAATAAATGTCTTTAAACCTAAACCTAAATAAATTGTTTCAACAAACACATCAATTACCTAGCCCCAAACTAAGCATGAGCTTGTGCTATGGTGACTAAGATAACGGATAGAAATACTTAAATACATATAAACATCCATGACTAAGGTACAAATGCTCGTGCTCGTCACACAAACATTTGCCCCTTGCGGGATTCGAACCCGCAACCGCCTGGTGAATTACAATCGACGACACAAAACAAAAATAAGAATAGGGCAAAATTTGACAAATTCAATACCAAACTCAACTCAAACTCAGACCACAATTAGGTACAATTCCTTTTATCACGCCATTAAATACCATTAAACCTCTCGAACGGCCCTCAACAGATCTCGTCTAATAAGCAATGTGGGCAAGTTTTAGTATTGCGAAAATAAAATTTTGTTTAATGTTGTCCTCGGCCTCCGGCAAAATAGGCCATTTGATCCTCGAATAATGGGCTCAGAGCAACAGACGTTACATCAATGTGGTATAAAGACGTCCGGACACAAGATCTAGGAAGAGTGGAATTGGGATGTGGCATTCTTTAAATTTATATTAGTAATAATATCCTTCTAGAATTTTGATTAATGCGGTCCATCTCAATGAATATAAGCACACTGCGCTGAAGATATGATAGGGCACACTCACGTGCGCAAAACACAGATTCACTTTCTGTTCCTTCACTCTCTATTTGAGTAAGACGGCAATCCGATATCACTGGAGAGAGAACAGGCGCAGGACCAACAGTTGGGTTTAGGTTTAAAGACATTTATTCTCATTAGGACTTACACTAAGTCACTTACATGAGAACTTAATTTAACTAGGTATATAATTAATTACGCTCGTTGTCACACTACATCACATTGTTAAAATATATAAACACGCACGCACACACACAAACACATTCCGAAATATAAAGGTTCTATTTACATATAAATTGTTCACTCAAAGGTTTATTTTATTTTACTCTTTGGTTCAATCAATTCATAATCTAATCCTTTGATGTAGTTTGCCAATCGCTTTTTAAATAAATTGTATGTTGTTGCAGTTTAACGTGCATTTCGACGCACTACACCTCCGTCAACACCACCACTTTCTGACTAGCTGTGTTTGAGTTATTTCATGACAGGAAAACCCTAAATCTATCGGCCTGGCCTAGGTATTGCACCTGGAATCTTGAAAGCAATGAGTCGTCAATGCTCTTGAAAGCTAGGTGGTAATAAAATGCAGTGATGTTTTACAAACTGTTAGCAAATAACATCGATTAAATGTGCCTGGAACTCACATACCTGTAATACAAGATGATCTTCTTCATACATTTTTGAATACCGCATCCATTCGCTGAAACATTCCTACATCTTGCACCGAGTTTCTAAGATGCTATTCCGTATACTTTATTGCATGAAATACGTAGCCGAAGTGCGAAAAATATTTGAAAATTTCTTCCTTTTAACACCCTACAATGAGAGGTGACCGTCTGTAAATGTCTTTATGATGGCCTATAAAAACTCCTTGGAACTGCAACTTGTAGTTTAAGTACGAACTTAATTATATATTTATGTCTCATTAAATCTATATTGACGACGCAGCGCTAAAAGTCAAAAGATAGCAGGATCGCATGCACGCCATAGAAAACATCTTCATCAGTAGACGTACTGCAGCTGCGTGCCAGGATAGGTAAGGATGATGATTGAAATTGGAATAGGTACGAAGCAAAAAAAAAACTTTAAATTAATTTCTGGCAAAAGATATTAATGTGGTTTTAAAATACCCAACGCCAGTTTTATTACACGTTCAATCCTTTGGCAGCGATCAAGTCCTCATCAATCCGAATGCTTGATTGATAGCGCGATTAGGAATCGGTTGACCACAGGCCCGTTGCCATGACAACCATCCCGACCTTTCCACATTGACGCACCATTCCGTTAAGACCCCTGCCTTCGTTACATCAATTACTGGACCTAATCACTTTTACGGGCCATTTGAGTATGGACGATGAGAACAAGAAACCTGCGGTTATGACAGCTCTATAATAATACGTATAGAGTTCAGTTTTGCTATCGAAATCGGTGCGATGATTGTAAATTTAAAGGGGGTTCTACACGTGTGTTGATTGGCTCAGTTGACAGTTAGGAAGATAAACGATCGACGTCATTTGTCATTCCGCTCCTATCCTAGTGAAGACCTCTTGTGCACTCGCCCTATTAAATGCATATTATAATAGGAATATTCGTGTGATTGATGATTTATTAGGGTAAAACGTGGGTGTAAGTTAGACGTCGTCATCAAGCTTCGTGGTGTTTTCCTTTGTTTAGGGGTTCAGTCAGAAGTGGGGTTTTCAAATTTGGAAAAAGATACAAGTCTGGGCCCGTAGACAAAATGCAATCTATTATAAGACGAAGTTTGCTTTCGCAAACAAAATGTATGAAACTTACATAGGTCATCGAAACATCATTTAACTTTTGCATACATATTTTGACATTTCGTTGACGATAGCGAAGTTTGCTGCAGAAAGATTACATCTTGTCTAAGAGCCCTGGAATAACCCTGTTATATTCAAAATACGATTTTTGATAACTCAGGCCCGAAAGGCGAAATGCGACACTTTCAAATGAGGAAATATTATTTACATATTTGCCGTCAAATATTAAGAAGTAGTTAAATTGGCACTAAGGATTGCATTATGGTAAAACAAAACTCATGCCGCAGTTCCATGATTAAAACTTGAAAAAATTACATTAAAACTTTTGACTTATGTTGCTTAACAAAACACCAAAGAATAACCCTAATTAGATGCCAAATTGAAAATAAATAACATCAATCTCAGAAATTCTGAAGTGGAAATATTTATCTTAGGATTAACGGCGACCCTCGAGATAGCGGTGACGCTTCAGTGACCTCTTATCTCCCTGTAATGGACGTGTATTGAAATTGAGTTTCCAGTGACTTTTGGGTCACGCTTCATCTACAATCTAAAGGTGGATTTACCAACACTGAAATAGAATGATGATGTGATCGGTTTGCAATTAGTTTAGCTGCGCTTTCCCGTACTTCATCGGTTGATTGTGCTATTGTGCGTATTGGTGTGTATTCTTCTACTTTAACTAACCCAGGCTCTTCCTAACAGCTCGGAGCTTTTCTAGGTTACCGCAGGCTTCCTGGAGTGATGCTGGTGATTAAAGAATACCTGCCCGTTGTTCTGCCACAATCTTGCACTCCATAAGCACTCTAAGGCCTTCATGCAACCTCTGCAAACGGGGCTGTCCGGTACACCTATGGTAAACAAATGCTTGTTTAGGTGACAGAGATCTGTTATAATTCCTATAGCTTTGCGTATTTTGTCCCTGCTTAGTACTATGAGGTTACGGGTAAACCTTTTAGATCCTACCGGGATTTTCCTTTGTAAAGATCGGATTGTAAGGAATGTGTGTTGAAACTGCAGTGTCAGCTATATGACAAAGAAGTCTAGGATAGAGAATTAGAGATTATGAGACCTAAATGTCATTCATCATTCAAATTATGATTGTAGGTACACACAGTAGATGACAATGAACAAAATATTAACCAGATGGATATTGTTACAAGGCAAAAGGCATATATTAATAAAACGTACAAATAATTAAAAAGGATCCTTACACGGTTGACACAATATCCCATACCATAGGGACGTGTGTGAATTAAACCGTCTAAGTTGCAAAGACTTCGTGTAAACACTGTGATTATTATTGAGCAGCCGGCGAGGCAAGCAACCGTGAAATTGTGCCGCCAACGGTATTGTGTTGCACCCTAGTGGGAGGTGGCATAAGTGAAGAGAGTAGGGTGATTTTGATGAAAGCTGAATCCTTTATACCGTACCGTGAGCTTACTAAATTTTGTTTTTTGTATAATAATACGTTCTATTATACAAAAAACAAAATACGAATTGGAGAAGAAACGGTGTACAATGCTTTTAGACCATTTATTTCACCGCTTATTAGTATGCTTTGAACTTTAATGCGTCATGTTAAGGTCCAAAATCAATTAACCATAACGCGTTTATTTCGTGCCTGATACGGACTATAGAGAATGCTTTTAGCGTTGAGTCCGCCATTTGTACAATAAACTGTGTGCAAGAAGTTTAAATAAATACGGTCGTATGCTACTGTTTAGTAGACTCAGACCATGCAACGCCGGGTTTGGAATTTTGGTCTTTACTTATTCTATAGAAATGCAAAAAACTTTTATAATAAATAATAGTAAAACCAGGATAGATGCCTCAGTGGGAAAAGAAAAAAATAGAGACACTACTGGTTACAATAGTTTCACAGATGTATTGCATGTCATTTTAATTATCTATCAAGAGACTTTTTATCTACTACCAAATACGCAAGTTGTATGATTCTGTGTGATTCCACTAAAAGGATAGCATAGTAGATAACAGGCCAATCAAATGAATCTGGCAGCTTTGTAAGTACAGTAATATGTTTTTGTTTCGAGAGATATAATTATAAGATAGATTTTAAAGAGTGCGTGTAACCCTTTCCAAGTAAATTAAAAATGTATAATTAAAAAATTGATAGTTTTTTTATTAAATATATATAAAACAATTGTTCGTATTTTCTAAAAATAAATGTAATTTATTATTTTCTGTTAAAAAAGTAACACTCATAAGTCAGTTAAATGGAATAATCCTTTGCTGTATACGCAAAATAGTTCCATTGTCCATTTCTTCGCTTACAAATTGGACCACACATTTGGCATTATGGGACTATGGTGATTTTGGTTCGTAATACCTGTACCTTAGTATTATTATGAGGGTGTTTGGAGATGTACGCCAATTGGCGTTTGGTCACTGGCTAGCAAATTATGCTGGGTAATTTAAAACGAAATATTTACAAAGATATTTCACGGAAGCTTTGTAATTTACTCTCGGCGTCAAAAAAAAATTCTATAGTGATCGTTAGGTAAATAACATACCAGATAAGTACTCATCTTTGGTGGAATTTAATTTCAGAATAAAGCAGACCCATTGTATTTGGAATATTTTTTTTTAAATAAGTTTTTTTGTCTTATTGTGCACACCACTATAGGTTTTATTTTAATTAGGTAATCGCTACATCAAAAATTAATATTATCGTAATTTTTAAATTTAACTTTTAGTGTTTGTATATGGTATCCTATTTGCATTTTTGTTCATTACAATCATTATTATTCTGGGATCTGGATCTAGAAAACTAATAAAAATTCACTTACAACACCCTGCCAAAATTAAAGTAAGATTTTAATTAAGATTTGGCAACATTAGGCTTCGTGTTGCTTATGCACCCTTAAAGCAAACACGAAATACAAACAGACACCCCTTGTAATGCACCCTAGCGCATAATGCGTAGTGGATCGACCCTCGAACAATGAGCAATCAATGGCTAGATTAAACAACTTTTGTATCTTGCTAAAAGTATACAAAATACTAGAAGAGATTTAACAGCCATAGGACAGAAAGAGAAAAAGATATCTCGATAGATAAACGACCATAGAGCGTATTATGTTGTTTTTATAATCAGCGAAAAATGGAATTGCATACAAATAAGTAATTTGCGCACCTAAAGGAACTAAAGCGCCGAACTAAAACAATGCCTTGCCAAATATACCTCCATCTCCAAACTTATATTATGTATCTGTTTATTAGAGTCTGCTTAGTGTTTTAGCGTTAGTAGGTTATAAACAGACATATAAAATTATTTTCGGATTTTAAGTACAAAAAAAAAATTGTAAAACATCCTCTCACCAAATCATACCAATTACAACTACCAGCCACTGACTGACTCATTAGTCCAGTTAGGTTAGTACCAGACCAGGTTTAAATCCCAGCAGCGGCCTACCTCCCAAATCAATTGCTTTCAGATTGCTACAGTTTAAAACATTCCAGGACAGAAATAAATAAAATAAAAAATAATGAAAATCTTTTCTTTCAGACTAATATGTTAGTAACAAAAATATACTTACAAGCTATGTTAGTAAGGTAGTTGGTTGGTACTGTAAAAGTTTTAACAATTTTAATTTAGCTAGGCGGGCAATAGGCAGATCAGGCCGGAAAAAAATTTTGGCTTTTTCTGCCATCCGTAACAAATTGGGATACCATATCCAGTAGTAGTCTTATATCTATGGCACATTCCCCTTGTTTACTTCGCGCGAAGATGCGCCGTTGAGTGATCGGCTTATTTTGGTAGACATAATTAAGTAATGCACTAAGACGTGATTTTACAACGTAAACAGTTTATTACATACTTCGTGTTTTGGTGCATCAGTAGGTACACACGGCTGCACGTCAGACTACCCAACTTTGACCTTGAGACCACCTCTATTCCTTCCGTAATAAAAGCTGATTTCTTAGTTCACATGGGTAACCTGAGTGCTGCCGACTGTACGTGGGTACAGCCGTTGGTCCTAGGCCTGATCTCTTGTCATGTCTAATTGCCGTCTAACTTCTCTTTGAGAGTAAAGGAACAAAGAGTACAGCTATTTATTACTAGCCTTAAAACGAAAAATTAATGTTTCTTGTTTTTTGTTGATTGCGTTGACTCGAAGATACAAATTGGTCTAGTAATAGTGGCCTCTCATTTGTACTCAGTCGTATGGTGAAGGGAGGTCACTCTATATTACTAAAGTTTATACGGTTCGTCGCTGATAGAAAATAATTATTTAATCACTGTACCGCCACCTGCCATTTATTTCGAGTGAAAACAAATCTTACACCCGTAAACATCCAGTCATCATGACCTCTTGTTGGTTCCGTAAAGTATGGCGTAGAGGGGTCAACCTGCAACTCTAAATGTACTATTACTATTGAGATCAAACATACCCTAGATTACTACTAGGAATATACATATTTTAACTGTGCTAGGTACATCATGATTCGTTCAGCAGATTTCAAGTAAACAGGGATATTTGTAATTAGCTGGACACCTCTTGCAGGCAGCCTCTCAACATCAATCCTAACAACATTTGTACTACAACTTTTTACAGATCTTGAAAATAACACAAAAAAAGAAAAACAAAAAAAAAATTTGTTCCCTCTGTTATTTACTACTCTGTATGATGTATCTAAAGTAACAACGCCGAGGCGCCCCTACCTCGCCCCTCCTGCATTCATTCAACGTTTCGGTACTAACATTTGAGTCGCCGCGCCGCTGCGTCACCCAGCCACCCCGCGCCCCGATGCACGTGGCGATTATTTTATCTACGCAAGGTGCGTAAGTAGAGTAACGCAAGTTTAGAGTCAATAAATATTTTTTGTATAGGAAAACTTAAATTTCAAAAACTATTAATTTTGAAAAGTCGTAAAACAAATGTTGTTGAGATTGTTGTGGAGAAGCTGCCTGCAAGAGGTGTCCAGCTAATTTAAATTAACCCTGTATAACGTTCAAGATCCATGCATGCATACATACTACAAAACTAATAGCCTGTATCTGAGGAAGGTGTACTGAAAGCAATTTACTTATCCATTTAGTATGGCGATTGAATAGCTAAACCGCTAGTAAATCACCGGGCATATATGGTATATAGGTACCGCATACAGGGTCACTATAATTGGAAGTCACTGGTACATACGCATAAATACATACATAATGTATGCCGCTAATACATCAGAACAAAGCGTTAAGTCACCTAGAAAATTCCCACAGAACCCGAAAGCCGACATCAAATTGTAGAACCGATACTTCACATAGAGAATATAAGACACAGGGGAATCCCCGAGTGAAACTACAAAGGGTATCGTATTAGATATCTCCCAGCATTCGACTGTCGTGCGCGTTTCCAATAGGCTTTCCCTAAAGCAATACCAGCGGTTTCTCTCGCCTTTGTTCTCGCTAGTGCTAGATTTTCCATACAAACATTCGTCCCTCATTTCATCATCACCCTAGCGTTATCCCGATTGTATACCCAGGGTCCGCTTTGAACCGTGATCCAGGATATGGCAGATTAGGTAATTACAGTGGAACGACTGCGGTCTGGGTTACACAATCAGTTGCTTGAATGTGCAGGTTTCCTGACGATGTTTTCCCTCACCATAAGAGCGTCGGTGAGACAACTAATGTACATAACTCAGAAAAAGTCATTGGTACATGGCGGCACGAGTGATCGAACTGGTACCGCCAGCATGTAACCCTCTAGCCACTGCGCCACCGACGCTCATTTCACCCATCTTCTGTCTTACGTATATTCGCGTAAATTTCCGATATATTTTTAAACAAAATGTGATGTTATTATTAACTACAATGTAGATCAAATTAAGGCAACATACATGTTGTCATTAACTAGACCTCTTTCTGTTCTCTATCTTACCTTTAACTTTTCTTTGTTTTCTAATACCATTTGTGTCATGAGTTACAGTTTAGTTGAATAGTTAAAGTAGGTAATGCATTAAATTATGATCATAAGAAAACATAATGTTGTATTTTAAGTTGAATGATTTAGATTCGGTACACTGCGGCACTTACGCAGTTGTTATAAGGACAATTTTGCGAAGAAAGTGTAGTCTCATGTGCTGGCCACTGTACATGATTAACGATTTTATGCTGTAATGATTGTGTTTATAATTCGACAAGTTCATGCGCGACCCTCCAGCCACCCCGCAAGACGTGCGGGAAGCGAGGAAGCGCAAATCGCAGGGACTGTTATAGTAAACTCGCTTCCCACCCATCCCTGAAGACATCTAGCATGCCTCGCCCCATGCACCCCTGGCAACCGCAGGATGGTCGCGTTCGAATTTAGCAGACTATAATGTACTAAGTGAATCCGTCAGTAGAAACCATCGAGCACGTAACTTATAGAGGCGAAGTAAGCGATTGAGACATTTTCTTAGAAACTTATCAATGCTTGGCACTGATACGAAAAGTGTCAATTTAAGCATATATTTTCAAATCGATATTATGAAATATGTAATATTTCGGTTGTGATCGTATATAGGTAACAATTTTTAAACAACACCTTTATTTTAAAATATGTAAAGAAATAGGAATATCTTTAACAAAGTGCGTTGAAGAAAAAACAGAGGCATTAATTTCCAAGGGATTTTGACGGAATTTTTCTGGAACTAAATTAATGACATTTCGCCTCTATAGGTTATGTGCTCGGTGGTGGAAACAAACTCTATGTTTGCGTGACTTTCGGACGTATTCTTAAACAAAACTAACGCACTTGGCAAATTGGTTACGCAAGGGAATTATAAATGTACAATACAATTCGATCGTCTTTCTTATTAATACGGACCCAATAGTTCTGGAGCTCTACAGGGAAATAAATTCTTATAAGCTATTACTTACTTTTTATTTTGCATTAGAGTTTTTTTTTCATTTACACGAGTAACCTACGTGTCTCTGTCAAACACAGATACAAAAATAGCGTGACAGTCGAATACTGTAACTGTAAAGGCTTTGAATAACAAAAACCGAATCAAAATAAAAAGAAAGTAAAGTCAGATACAGACTTCGCTGGAAGTCTTAAGTTAGAACAATAACATACGTCGGCTAAGCCTTGAAAAGTCTTTGTCTTGAAATTGCTGTAATGTAGATGGAAACACGACTCTTGCGTGCTTTTATACTCATCGACTTAAAATCCTGTGAAAAATATTAAATTCAAATTAAAACAAAAATTAAGCCAAAAAGAAATAACTTCCCACCCAGTACGTAAGTACATAGGCAAGTATGCAGTATAACTGACCACGTTTAAATTAGTAAAAAAATACATGCGCTAGATTTGCCCAGCCAAGATAATATACAGCCAGTCACTTTTAAATATTTCGATTTTCAACCATAACACATACTCGTAGATACAGGTCTTAACGCGATAACGAAACAGTTTCAAGATAAAAATGAATTTTACTTTTGAGTTGGACAAGGATAGGTCAATTTCTTTCTTGAATGTCAAGATCGTGGTGAAACCAACATACACTGACAGGTACCTGCATGGCTCCTCAAATCACCATCCGCGCCATCACAGTCAGTAGTGACATCGCTGACAAACAGAGCCTACGATATCTGTGACCCTGAACACCTGCAACACGAGCTGCGTCACGTTCAGGAGGTACTGAAGCGGAATAGGTACAGAGTAGGTGATAGCTTGCAGCGGAAAACAAAGAGGGAAAGGCATCCGGAAGTAAATAGGCAGCCAGCCTACTTACCATACATACGAGGGGCTACGGACAAAATTGGAACAGTACTAAATAAATACTCCATAAAGACTGTATACGTTCCGTTCTCCAAGTTGTCAACCCAACTACGATCGTATTAATTATTGGAAGGCGGCGCCAATCACTGGATTGAACTACATGAGCCTAAAATCCTCTCCACCGATCGCCACTACTATAAAAGGATTGTGCGCGAAGCGGTTGAAATTAAAAAACATAAAAACTTCAACCGAGAAGACGGATTTAGACTATCAGTTTCGTGGAACCCAGTGATTGATATGTGTAAGCCTCGCGATCTGTCTTCGGTCTCAATTTGAAGGTAAACATTTTTACCTTCAAACTGTTTCGTTATCGCGTTAAGACCTGTATATATGTGATATAATATACAGCCATTAAAGAAACTGACTGCCAGAATGTCTTAAGTGTGCACATTACTTGCTTTTCATTTGATTTTGTACAAAATGACGTTCAAGCTAGTTCAGACGATTTTAGTACCTTGTAAAATATTGTACTGATGACAACACATCAATTAATTAATTGTGTTTATGTCGCAGGGATATTATAAAATCCGTGATATTATAATTTCACTAGTGACATTATAATTACACTGATTTATTGTCAATCGTTTGTATTACTTTATTTACAATTTAACTGGCTAGTTTCAGTGCCATTATAATTTCATTAGACCGATACAGTGACATAGTAAGGCAGTGATATTTTAACAATAACACTGGTTTAAGAAAGCCGTTAGATTATCAAAGCGATCGCTGATTGCTCTATTTTCTTTACCAACTGAACTACAAGTATTGAACACTTCCAAGTGCTCACGATCACTCATTTTGAAGATACTGACTAGAATGATCAACTAAATACATCATAAAAACACCAAAAATATGTAATGAACTGATATTTCCAAAGGCACGCTCCAATGTTTATAAATGTGCATTGCGACTGATTAACTCAATTGACCAATTAGAAAACGCGGGGCTCTTACCACAAACTCAACTCATAATAAACCTAGATTTATTATAATATCACTATTGCAGCCCAGTGAAATTACAATATCACTGAAAAGAACCCGTTAAATTATCATTGACAATAATCAGTGTATTTATAATTTCACTAGTGAAATTATAATATCACGTCTTTGACAAAATCCCTGCGACATATATAAATACCAACATTTACAGTGGTGAATTTTGCAAATGGTAATCTACAATCTGAATCTATGGCCTTTAAACAAACGTCTGGAAAGCAATGAGACGTAAATTTGAAAGCCGTTGACTTCAATAGTATGCATGATCTGATGCTAATGGCTTGCAACTGTTTCAAATGCCAAATACGAATGACGCAAAAATCGCCGTGTGTAAGAACCACTCGCTAAAGCAACATCGGTTCATTCATTTTATCGCAAGAAACCGCACCGCTCTTTCAAATGAAAAACGCATTCCTTGCTTTTGTACCTTTGTTGTCTTCACTGTCTTAGTTGAAGCTTAAAAATCTTTTAGCAAAACGACGCGAATCTTGAAATTTTTGATGTAAACTAGTTGTATCAGGCATGCCTTGCAATGTCGCAGATGTTCCTATTATACATAGGCACGGCGTTATCATACAAGTTAGTATTAGGTATTATTATTATATTAAAAACATTAATTTTAATTTCAGGTAAATTAAAAAAATATATTCTGAATACTGATACATCACAACCTGAAGTTTGTTATCTGGTAGCGGCTCATCGATCCTGTCAGCGGTGGTAGGCTGTGTTAGGTGACGCTTGGTGGCGACCACCCTCCCACCGAGCGCGCCAAGCTGTGTTCCGTTTGGTGAGTGGGAGTACCAGAACCTTCTGGGTCCTCCGGATTACAAAACCAGAGGTTGCGGGTTCAACCCCGCAAGGGGCAGATATCTGTGTGATGAGCACGAACATTTGTAGTTACATCATGTATGTTAATAAAAATAAGTAATTTGTCTCCGTTATCCTAGTAGCATTAGCGTACGCTTAGTTAGGAGCTAGATAATTGGTGTGTTTGTTGAAACAATTTATTTATGTATAGAAATATCTTTTAGTGATCCTAGTCACCACGCTAACGCTTAATTTGGGACAATGATATTTGTGTCAATAATAAAAACAAAGCAATTATTTGGTCAGGCAATTACAAAAACCGTCAGATCAATCACAGAGGGTTTCACGTGATCGACGTTAGTGAAACTATTGGCTAATCTGATGCTCGTGCTTACCTCGCCGTCTCGTCCTGGAATCACAGCAGCAGGCACGTATAGCAAACCCATTTATCACGTACCACGCATCTATCCGTAAATTCCAGCTCTGAGTTATGGTGGTGTAATGTACGCTAAATGTTCACGCGTGTTCTTTATGCCGGTAGCTCACGCACCCAGTGCTTAAAGAGTAGTGACGTAGAAGGGACCGATTAGTTTCTTGCCTAAAACAAAAAAATAACACCAAGTTAAATTATGAAATAACTAGTTTGCCTGTAAACAGTATGTGAAAAGGGGGGATTATGGTGCTCAAATACAACAACTCCTTGTATGGGATCAACAGCGATATTACAAAAAAAATGCAATCGCCCGTACCGTATTGCCCGTAAAAGACAATGCCATCGGTTATCTGTATGGATAAGTGTTTTTTTAAGATGTCGATGTTGGTATACTAAAAGTTAGTGTCACACTAAAATGATACCTTTAAGCCCACTTGCGCATGTCTGGATTAGCTAATCCGGACCGCCAAAAATGGTCTTTCAACTCGCATCATAGGCCTTGTAGCAGTCCGGAACCAAAAGTTTTTAAACAAATGGCTTATCTACGCAGTTGTTGAACAAACTTACGTATGAAAATGCGAACGCCATAATAAAATGAATTTATACGACTGACACATCTCCGGCTTCTATTTTGGGTGTAGTAAAAATATTCCAATTGTTTCATGAATAAAGTGACGAAAATGACTGTTTCGCCTTGATATTCGGGAGTTGTATAGTATATTCATAATGCGTAACATAATATACATATAGATAAAATTGTAACATTGTAAATTTTGTAATAATATCGTGGATGTTTACCATTAAACAAATTATATTGATGAAAATAAAAACTTGGCAAGCTCAAATTAAAAGTATACAGCGTATGTTGTTAAGATAAAACGTAAAATTAGGTGGTACAATTTAGCCAAATAATCACATGAAATGGGTTGTTTCCCTATTTTCTGTGTATGTTTAAGGTGAAATAGCATTTATCCGCGCCACACTACCTGCCGCACGCGCCGAAGTCATTGCATTTAAGATTTTTTTTTAATGAAGTTGTATGCAACCCTGGCCTCGGCCTCTCATGCGGAAAAACTCGGGTGCGATCCCACGTGGCTCCATGTACGAATGAAGTTTTCTGAGTTATATGAAAATAAGCCGTTTAACTAAACGATGCTCTTACGGTAAGGGAAAACATCGTGTGGAAATCTGCACATTCAAGCGACTGAATATGTAACCATGTTCCAAACTGTTCAGGTTCCTTTGTTAACAGGCTCAGATGGTAGTCGCTCCACTGTAATTACCTGATCTGCCAAATCCTAGATCATGGTCCAAGTGGACCCTGCGCTCTCGCGTGCGAGTGCACAACCGGAATAACAATTAGACAAAGAAGAGATATTGTATATAATATCGCACACCTATCGGCGCCGATCACATCAATCTCGCCACACGTATCGAATTTTAAAGACGTCATCCGCCTAATTTACTGAAATGCGACAATAGCGGCGCGGATAGGTGCGCGTTCACCTTAGAAATCCAACCTAGGATCAGGTGCCAGTCATCAAGGTATAAGCAGTTAGGTACAACAAATAGTTAAACGATTGCTAGTTTTCATAGTTCAATGAATGCCTAGTTAATTAATACTGAGCCAGGAGCCGTCTGGCACTAAGTAAGTAAGTAAATTGAGTTTAAGCCTAAAACTAACTTTGAGACGTTAATTTGATTTTATCACCAATGAACTGAAACTTAGAATATTTTCAAATAAATCTTGGCTAACGAGTTGAGACGTTCATTATGTGATACTCGTATTATGCCTCGATCGGACTAAAGCATGGAATCATGTTTTTATCGAATGATTAGTTCGATAATATTAGTAATTTCCTAATCAAATTGTAGTAAGAATTTTATTATTGACTGTGTTTAAGTCGTTTAACATTCCCAGTATTCCTAATATGAGAACGCATAGGGAAACAATGGAATGATAATCAAATGCAAGATGTGTCGTCGACTAAAAGTTGTAGTAAGGAAAAGGCACACCTCGTTAACCTAGTGGTCAGCACGCTGGGTCAACCACGAGGTCTCGGGTTCGAATCCCGGGTCGGGTCGATAGTGTCGGGTTTTCTACCTTGAAATAACTCAGACACAACCACAGAATAAGTACTAGTACTCCGTACAGAAGTATGACTTTGCAATGAAATTCAAAGAAATATCTACTCAATGTTGTCAACGATATGGTGTAATTCAGTTCGCCTCAGACTCAAGGACATTTTCGTGTAGACACCTACAAAAATAAATATTGCAAGATATTGCAAGATAATTTCATTCTTATAACTCTGAAATATGATTCATAATACTCTAAACCTATTCAGTGACGTACTATCACGCAACGCGATAGGGTTGACTGCCACAAGAAGCTACTTACGCCATCTAGCGCATCTTTCTAGGACTTTATTCACGCTCGTCCCAACCAGCAACCTAGTGTCGCGCACCGCCAGTGAATAGAACGCGGGAGCGTGTCGCTGCCAGCTAGCGACACCCTACTTGTTTAGGCCCTTACCTAGGGGTCGCCGAGCGTAGGTACGTTTTTGCTACCTACGCGGGAAAATACCCAGGCCTGACACAACTCAGGAGTAAGGAAGTTGGTGCTGGTAATATCCACGTGCTGTTTAGCACGTTAAGCCGTTGGTCCTGGCCTGATCTCTCACCGGTCATGTCGGATTGCTGTCATCGAACCATGAGAGTGAAGGAACAGAGAGTGCACCTGCGTATTGCGCACTCACATGTGCACTATGATTATACCGCGCAGTTGGCTGATCTCTGTTAAGATAATCTGTCCGCTGTAGTATAAATTCGGAGGATGACTTTAATCATAAATAATTCAAAGAAATACTAAATAAATATAAATATTAATAAATAAATAAATATTTGACAATATCACATCCTTTGCCCAGATTCCAAAGTAAGTAGCTTTAGCACATGTGTTATGGAAATATAAATACGAGGAAATATGAATACTGCTGTACTTTGATTCTTTATAATAATATCGACAACAAATTTCGTTTTAATTGGTCAGTAAAATATCGCTCCAAAATGATAAATAAATAAACCATCATGTCTAATAATAGAAAAGGTTTATTATCAAAATAGGCTCAGACGATGCCGTAAAAATTGATACAAATTATGCCTACTTAAGTTTTATACATAATGACAAAGTTTCGTGGGAGGCCTCTCTTCTGAGGAATGGCGTCCCGATGGAAAACTAATCAGTGTTCATTGCCCAGATTAGTCTTGTTTAGTGATGCTTAGTCGATGTCGATGTTTGTAATCTTAACAATCTTACACTGTTTTAAACTTTCATGGTAATTATCATTAGAATAGTTATTTACGGGATTGCTACTATGTACCTTTTTATTTTCGAGTTTTATTTTCCGTGATCATGGCGCTTGCAACAGCACCGAAATATCGGAAACTCGAAAATAAAAAGGTACATGGTAGCAATCGCGTAAATAACTATTCTTAACAATCTTTTCCTTTTGTTTTAAGTGAATTACCTATCTAAAATTGGTTTCTCTCTTTGTTTTATGTGAATACCTATATAAATTTGTTTTAGAGTAAATTATAAACTTTTTGATTTGTAAAACTATGTACGCTATTAAAAGGTTACAGTATTTAGATCTAATTACAAACTGTTTCTCTATTGTAGCTTATTGAAGTGTACTGAATAAATCATCATCATCATCCGAGCGTTACCCCGGTTGTGCACTCGCACGCGAGGGCCTACTCAGCTTCCGCCGCTTTGGACCATGATCCGGGATGTGGCAGAACAGGTAATAACAGTGGAGCGACTGCCATCTGATCACCGTGACCCTGTTAAAAGGGAAACCTGACCAGTTTTGGATCATGCTTGCACATTCAGTCGCCTGAATGTGCAGATTTCCTCACGATGTTTTCCCTCACCGTCAGGCGTTAATACCCCCAAATATATCGATAATATTTCTAAGTCACATCGATAAAAGAGTATCGACAATTTTGCAAAACTATATCAAAAGGCACACTGACAAATACTTAAGGTGGGCGTGAAGATTGCGCAATCACTTAAAATGTATTTTAAGCTCAAAAATTAATTTTCTACCTATTATTAGAGTAGGCCGATTATAAATGATGACGACGATAAATTATAATAAATTATTTTATCCACATGCTAGACGAATTATGCAGTTCTACAATTAATTATGAGAACTAAGTCACACTAAAATCCTTACTAATAATGATTATGACATTGAAAGCAAACAATAATTGTTTCAATTACTTTGCTAGTAAAAAAACTATACAAAATATATCGAACTCAACACCTCCCACATGAGAGGCAACCCACTAGCCACTACGCCACCGACGCTCTCAAATCGTTCCAAAGCACCGCAGCACGTACCGCTAGTTACGTAGTAACTAGTATATAATCTGTGACCGCAGTAAACTATAAAATCTGTTTTTAACTTAGAATTAAACGTGGGTATATGAATTAAACTAGAATGCTGTTTTCATCTAGTAAGGTATCTTCTAAATAATAAAAGGTGGCTAAAAATTGTTCCGCAGCTGTCTGCTCTAAGCATACAGACAAAGCATTACTCCGTTCAGAACACACGTACGACGTTGAACGTGACATCTTCTTAACAAGCTTATTGTTCTGTAGAAGTGTGAAAAAATACTGATAAAAATTGAGGGGTAAATGCGCTCGTAGCCTCGCTAATATGGGATCAAATAAAGCTTCAGCGAATGGGAGATGGTCTGAGAATCACCGAAATCACATGAGCTACAATATGGAGTAATAATTCGTGGAAAGTCATGAATGGAGTAGAGTCAGGGAAGATTGGAATTATAGCTAATTTGTTCCTTTTTATCATATACAAAGTGTTACAAAACTACTCGTTAGAATTAAAGGGAGCTAATCAGAAACAGTCACTAAACAACTCTCTCCTAGAAACATCGGTCGAAAAGTAGTACCAAAAAATTTAGACTAAATTTTTATTGAGATTCAAATTCGAATGAATAAGTTCTTTGTCTACCAACTAAAATATTCTATTCGAAAAGAATTTTAAAATAAACAGCCTCGATTTAATCTAAGTATATCTCAATTTACATTTTTCTGTCTTTGAACAATGAAAACTGATTGCGAAATAATTTTGCATTTTAGTTTAGGTATTTTGGAATTTATCTTCGAAGTATTTTGTTAAGATTTTAGCACGATAAGTTGACAAGCTTAAATTATTCTATTATAGTCAATCATCATTTTCAATCCAAGTTCAATAGTTGAAAAACTTAAATGTTATGATTCGGAACTCAATCAGCTATACAAATATGTTTATTTGCCGTTAAGTAGGGTACAATACATGAAAATGCGGTCTTACGTCTTAGTAATTATTTATTGCAGACTATTTATAGCAAAATACAGTTAAATGATTGATGAGCGAATACAATTTATATGGGAAAGTAAAAAAAAAACCTAGGAATCGAATTCAGATTAATAACAAAGTTCACCAATCAGTGTTCAAGAGGATAAAGTTGTTTATGTAATTATAAAATAAAATAAAAACTCCTTTATTCTACCATAAGTTATTACTTTTCACTATTTCCCTTTTCGTTTTTTCCATTATTAATTGCTAGTGGTTCCCCGTGACTTCGCCCGCAAGAGTTGGATTTTCCATATAAACTTTCATCCCCCATTTCACCTACTTAATGTTTTTATATCACGACAAAATGTAGCCTATGTCCTTTCCAGGGTCCCGAACTGTATCCCCACCGATTTCATTTCAATCGGTTCAGTGGTTTAAGCGTCAAGAGGTAACAGACAGACAGACACACTTTCGCATTTATAATATTAGTATGGATTTTTACCGTAGGCCTCCCCCAGTTTCTTTCATTTCCCGTCACTAGCCAGTCTTCTCCATTACAATTCACATTTAGATTATGTAATTGGGTACTTGAAATGAAATAGAAATTAATATTATATTATGGAAGCCTAATAAGTGTAATATAAATAGCCCAGTATCGTATGAAGCTCGTAAGTTGTTGATCGGCTTAGAAAGCAGCAGGGTTGATTTGATATCAATACGATATTGGAGGTAAATCAGAGTATTGGTCTTCGAATTTATTATTTCAATACCATTTCATTGCTGGTTTCGCTAAAGTAGATAAAAGTATCTACGTATCGGGTATAAAGATTAGACATGTTATTATGTTTCTTGTAATAAACGCATACACGTTAAGTAAGGTTGTCTGGAAGAAATTGCTTTCAGCACTAAGACCGCCAAAATTGTACCATTCCCTATGAACATTTATGTAAATTGATACTGTGTGTGGTGTGAAATAAAGAGTATCTATCTATAAATTGGCTACAACTTTGCTGTCTTAGGAAAATTGTAGCCCAACCAATAACATTATTAAACTATGTATTGTTATTGTCTTATTGGTTCAGGACAATCTATGTGATATTGCCCAGTCAACCTTCTGGCATTATCCCGGTTGTGCACTCGCACGTGAGGACCCAGGGTCAGCTGACCATGATCCAGGTTGTGGCAGATCAGGTAATTACAGTGGAGCGACTGCCATCTACCTCCGTGACCCTGTTGCCAGGGGAACCGGACCAGTTTGGATCATGGTTACACATGCAGTCGCCTGAATGTGCAGGTTTCCTCACGATGTTTTCCCTCACCGTAAGAGCATCGGTTAGTGAAACATCTAATGTACATAGCTCAGATGAAGTCATTGGTACATGGCGGCACGTGGGATCGAACCGGTACCTCCCGCATGAGAGGCAACCCGCTAGCCACTACACTACCGACGCTCTGTGATATTGCCCAATGTTTAAATTTATTTATTCTCCTTTAAAGCCCATACCCGAGAATCCTTTATGTATACATTTTACAGCTTCGCTCCGACGATCGTGTATCAGACTTTCAAAGGCGCTCTAACCAAATTTTGTATAGGCTATCTATTTTGGAGTTTTCCAAAATGGCGTCCGTATTCTGTCTGCAGACAACATCCTGGAATTATTGGCGCCGCCCGCCAATACGGTCCGGAACGCCCATTCCAATTTCCGCTGTTTTCAGAACGGAACGTATGCGGAACGGTACGTTTAAGAATCTATTGGAGGTATGATTTTCATTTGCGTAGGTTTTTGAATGATCGGTTTTGAAGGCATTTTTGGTGTGACGGTGCTTGAAAAACACTTGAAATTAATATTCAGCATAGTCACTGTTACTTTGTGTTAGGAACGTACATACAACAATGTCTCGCGTTTTTTAACTACAGAATATGGCACATTTTTGTACGATAAAAAAAACATGACAACTATGTTTTAAGTCACAAATCTTAGTGAGAGTTTCTTATGGTTGCAACGATGCATGTTCGCATATAATTGAATGCAAAGTCAAACGCAGGTTTTGGTAGACTTGAAAATGTGCTATACGTATCAGTTGTTGCTAAATCTAAAGGTGTTTTAATCCAAAACATTTTAGAGGTTCAAATAAAAAAGATTAAAATAAGGCTTTATTGGTCTACAGCTGACCGTGACCCTCTGAATTCTTCCTGACTATTAGTACGATGATCTCCAGGAAAAAGTAACGGCCAGCTTCACACTGAATTAAGCGGACAAAAGTTACACTCACATTTTGTCGCGTAAAGCTTACAAGGGTCGGACCCAATTAATTCTTAGGCACCTCCCAACATGCTGGGACAAGTTTTTCGGCGTATGGGACATGTTGAATGGAATTTAATCTGGCAAGGGATCTATTAGAGGGATGAGCAACGTCTCGACTGGTATTATCCGGTTTTTTGCAAGGGTTTGGGAATTAAATAAAAATATAATACGAAATATGAGTATTATTTAATTTTCAAGGAATGGATATCGCACCAAAAAATTTTTTTCGCTGCTGCTATAAGAAGTACTGCTGAGTGTGGACATTTATACAGGGTATTGGATTAATACAAATTATGACGTCAATATTTGGTTAAGTATAGTTTAAGTTACAATAATTATATTATAGTTAGACTTTGGAAAATTTTTGCGTTAGCGTTAGCTTCCGCCAGAGAACGAAAGTGAACGACATAGCCAACAAGATAAGCAAGCTAAAGTGGTAATGGTTTGGCCATGTTTGCTGTAGAACTGATGGCCGAAGGTGCAGACGCGTCTTAGAGTGGAGACCACGAACAGGCAAACTGGATAAATTACTAGTACTTTTTATACAATATTGTCTAATGTATTTAATTTAACCTTTATATACAACTAATCAATAAAAATGAAGATAAATTATTTAATACAATAGAAAAACTATAAAAAGGGTCCTTGTGGTAAGGATGCTGCAGCTGGCAGAAATACCGCGCTGGATAGCGATGCGTATACGCTGAGCAAGGTAGCTGCTAGCTCTTAGGTCACCACTGTTGTCCACCAGCCTCTTGGAAATATCTTTGAAAAAACGAGTATAGCGAAAAAAGAAGTACATTTCAATAATACAAAGCAAAGTATCACACAAGTACCTTTCCAGACTATGATGAAATAAGAGTATATTGCCTCAATAACAGCAGCTCTAGCCATTCTCCCTTGGCGGTCGTTCGGGTCGGTGAGTACATCGATTACATCTACTGCGTAATGTTAGTAGTATTTCTATTTTTTGCTTATTACTTTAGCGATCCGGCTCGAAGGACCAAATAATAGATTTTTTTATTTATTATGTAGATTTAATTTTCTTCTTTATTTCATATCTGAAATTACGAGCTAATTTGATTTACTTCGAATAGCAAATGCGTAGGAAAAATTTTAATGAAGGCTCGGTATTTTTTTGCGTGAAAACTAACAAGTTTGTCTTTGGATTTCAAAGGCAAACAAAAACTACTCTAACAAAAGGATTGTTCGCAGATTATTATGATATTAAAGTTGTCGACTTTCTGTCTCAAAACTCGGCGAATTCTGGAAAACGCTGAATACAAAGCAAAGCGTGCCTCAACTTTAAATGAGTCTTGTTATTGCATTCTGATTATACGACAAATTCTCGAGTGGTCTAGTACTTCACTTTTATATTTAAGCGTACTTCTAATAATCATTTTTATTTTTTTGTGTTTAATAAATTATAGTGTTTTTTATATTAAAAGTCATTTGATCGCAATTTCACCTGATGGTAAGTGACGACGTGGCTGAAGATGATGATATCCTATTCACTCTTTTCTTAAAGGAATCCAGATGTACTATGATCTATCGGTGGGAAAAGGCGTCCTATATCCAGCTCTATTGTGAGGTTGACAGGCATAGTCTGTTTTAGTCTTGGTTCCTTAAATTTCAATTCTTTCATTTTTAACTACCGTCTTATGTAACTATCCATTTAAAATAGAGAGTAACCCACAAAAATAGCAAGAATTTCGTAATATTTCTCGCTATCCGTACACTTGTGGCCCTTTAAACGAATTCCATTTTCATGTGAGGCCGTTCAGGAGTCAACAACATTTTTTCCTCTCGGTAACTTTAAAAATTCTTTTGTTCTTGGGAAATGAACGGCATAATTAAAATTTAAACCCCTGGAACGGGTTAGGAAAAAGTCCAGTGACGCAGATGAAAATTTGCCCCGGCCACCCCTCGACGGAATGTCGTGATATTTTAATTCTAACCCTAAATTGCCCGGTCGCTTCGGCCTAATTGCGCTGTGTAATTTCGCAGCTTTATAAGGGTTAATTTAATTCGTCCGACAATACACGCGGTATTCCAAATTGGGAATTCGCCGGCTCATAAAAATTATATCAGTTAACCTGTTGGAAATCGGCGATGATTATGGAGGATATTAAAAATTAAAAAATCAGAGTAAGGTTGGTATTTGAAGTTGGTTTTTTAGTAAGTCGTGGGTAACTGTATTACGGTTCAAAATCGGACCAATTGTGTACGAAACCTCAGTTTCAACATGTTTGATTGTGGTGATGAAAAGTTCAATAGTTAATGAAAACGTGTGCCGAATTTACTCTGTGACGAGTTTACAACAACCCTTTTTCAGCCTACCATCAGGTGAGATTGCGGTCAAATGACTGTCTATTAATAATAATTTTAAAAAAAGTTACTGACAAACAATCAGAGCAGGTCTTTTCGATTAGTTGTACTTCCTTTTTTTACAAAAAAAAAATTAAGTATTTATTTAAGCTTTTTAACTACACTCATAACTAAATGAATAATATTACAAATACATATTTTATCATGCACATACCTATTCGTAAATATGTAGATGGTCTACAATAAATAAGAGTACATATAATTTATTCGAATATAGTTATAGTAGCTAGCTTATGGTAGCACCTAAAAGAAGTTTTGTCTGTTTTTTTACAAATACTACATTCTATAACGAATTACACTTTTCCGCCGACATAATTTCTCTCCCCTTGGGGTAACCTTCGTCAAACGTTTGTTATTTATTTGCAAATCCTTTATTTACATGCGAGTATCCTATACTTTATCCCATGACAGTTGATTCTCTGCTCTGATTATACAGTGCTGACTGACAGAGGTATTTTAAACATTTGGTACCACCTACTTAAAATGCAGAGGAAATTCAAGCCGTAATCGGGAGTATTTTTTTAAATCAATCCGAAATGGCACTTATCCTTAATTTTTTAAAACGTTTTTTTATAAGGTTAATTTACAAAAGAATTTTCCCTTAAATTATCTAACTAATACTACTTTACTTCTCGTATGTGTCCATAATAGGGATTGTTATATTATCAAACTTTTATAACTACTTAGATAAATTACTATTTACACAGATTAATACTCATATTAGTAGGTATAGCACAGTTAGAAGTGTGTATATTGTATATATTTATATTTGATTATAAAAATAATCAGGATGAGAACGACTGCCGACAAATTGTTCAACAGTTTGGTATATTTCAACTTAAATTCGATCAAAAAGTACGTAAGTGACTCAGCTATGGTCTGAAAAAAACAGGTTCAAGTTCACAATTTAGCTGCCAATCACTGTTTATTGATGTTAGTTCGTCACTATCGGAGTCAGTTGCTATTACTAAGCAACCCAGAGTTGTTGAATGGGACAAATTGCCGCAACTTTTTTAAGTTTACCCTCTAAACCTTGACAGGTGACAGAATTTCATCATTCGGAACATTTTGGCTGATTTGGATCGGTCAGTGAGGTTTCGACTGCATTAAAAATGTCTCTACGCCAATTTTGCTTTGAAATTCGAGAAAACTTAACATATGTACCTATATAACTAAAGCCGCCCTAGAATACTGTTTTACCTTTAGACAGCCAAAGACAGTTGAATGTTAAATTACGTGTCGCAATATCTTCAACAAAACAAATAGGTTTCTGTACAATGACAGACAATGCTTCCACAGAATGGGCTTATAATTCAATTGACGTCAGAACGAGGACCCGTTCCAATGATTGATGTACGTCGTCCATGATTAAAACATAATGTAAACGCATGTAGTAGGTCTATCTCTAGCTATGAGCTCTTATATTCTTCTTCCCTGTCGCTTCGCTCTGGGCAGAGCCGTCGTGGTCACATTGAGCCATCTCTTTTTGTTTGCAGAGCTCTTACAGCCCTGAAGACCTGTTCCTGTGATTTATTTCAGTCTACTCACGGTATTACTGTAGTTTTTGTTTTTCTGTCTCTGTTGAATTCGGCAAAGAGAGAAAGAGAGGTAATAGTACTGTCTATTTTTTTATATTTGTTCCTGTATTTTGACTGTGTAACTGTGTCTGCTTTTAAATTTCCTTCAAGAGATACATTTCTCGGTATATGCCATAAAAGTGTTCAAAATCAGTAAATAGTCTTCAAACGCGCTTCAACAGCTGAGTAGCAAAATACCAGTGCAATTACAATTTAAAACAAGATTTTTGAAATATGAAGTACAAAGAGGCAATTTGGGCCCGGCTTTGGTCAATATTAAATCCGTCTAAAAATTGTAGTTAAATAATATGTCTAAACTCAGGATTCCACAACACTAGTTGAACCCAGAGTTTAGGCATATTATTTAACTACGAGTACAATTGAACAACCCTAGTTGAATCCAGAGTGTAGGCATATTATTTAACTACGAGTACAATTGAACAACCCTAGTTGAATCCAGAGTGTAGGCATATTATTTAACTACGAGTACAATTGAACAACCCTAGTTGAATCCAGAGTGTAGGCATATTATTTAACTACGAGTACAATTGAACAACCCTAGTTGAATCCAGAGTGTAGGCATATTATTTAACTACGAGTACAATTGAACAACCCTAGTTGAATCCAGAGTGTAGGCATATTATTTAACTACGAGTACAATTGAACAACCCTAGTTGAATCCAGAGTGTAGGCATATTATTTAACTACGAGTACAATTGAACAACCCTAGTTGAATCCAGAGTGTAGGCATATTATTTAACTACGAGTACAATTGAACAACCCTAGTTGAATCCAGAGTGTAGGCATATTATTTAACTACGAGTACAATTGAACAACCCTAGTTGAACCCAGAGTTTAGGCATATTATTTAACTACGAGTACAATTGAACAACCCTAGTTGAACCCAGAGTTTAGGCATATTATTTAACTACAATTTTTAGACTACTGAAACAAGCATTTTTATTAGCTTGACTGTTCACTGTTGGCAACCCTACGTTATCTAACTCTAAAAGAAGAAATCAGAATTTGTTTTCACTCCAATATTTTTGTAAATATCGAAATACCCGTAGCAAGCTTACTGTTTCTTACGAAATTATAATGAAACCGTCCTCCTGAAGCGTTCTATTCGGATTCACAATGATTTTTGTCATTACAGTACACACACATTAATCATTTCTATCCGTGAGTGTTTACTTTTAATATAAAGTCAAATCAATGTTGCCTTTTTCATACTGTTACTCGTAATGTGTTTTTGACTTTTGTTATACTTTGTAATTGAACAATATATTTAGTTGTATTTAGGACCGATTGACACAGATAACTATCGCATCACGATTTGATAAATCTACATATTAGACTATTTTTTATGTTAATGTTTTATTAATGACAACAAATCACAAATCATTTCACGCCATATTTCCTTTTTATATTATTCTCGTAATGACTTTGCCCAAACCAAAATTATGTTAATAACTATATAAAATGGAAAACTTCCATAACAAATTGAATAAAAAGTTGGTAATTTTATTAATTTTTTTTGCCTGTTTGAATGATTTTCCAAAATCGACGTAATGACGCGTGGAATAATGTGTAA
The DNA here is from genome assembly GCA_949316185.1 of Pyrausta nigrata. Classification (NCBI taxonomy): domain Eukaryota; kingdom Metazoa; phylum Arthropoda; class Insecta; order Lepidoptera; family Crambidae; genus Pyrausta; species Pyrausta nigrata. The sequence continues at coordinate 13,964,285 of OX438952.1, forward strand.
ATATTAGATACATTTCATATCCCTAAACTAACTAATTTAAGCTGTTTGTGTCTGTATAGGTAATAATAATATCACGAGCGGATGGCTTTTCGGCACTCACACCTTTGTAGTAATAGTCTTGTATTTTCCGTGATTGTAAACTGTATGTGTGTGTGTGTATGCTAAATAAATATATTTTCTTTCTTTTTTCTTTTACGTGTTGGTTGCGCTCACTACAAATTCTTCAATAAAAGTAAGCATTACATTTTGTATCCCCATTTTACATTCGCGCCAACTTAGCTAAATTAAACCGTCACCTCATGGGACTCGGAAAAAGAGGGCGTATTTTAATAGAGAATTTTTCACAAATTCCCAAAAGTACCTAATGCGCTTCTGTGACAAACGTCAACAATTATTAATGTGACTTTGCTTATCAGGTCCAGTCTAACGATTTAGAACACGCAACAAAATGTACGTGTCCATTGCTTAATCTCGGACCGATTTGTTGTTACAGCTGGTTACTACGGTTTTAAAAATAAATAAACTATAATAATAAAATTAATTGACCTCATCATCATCCTAGAGGTATCCCGGTTATGGTAGACCATGATCCAGGATATAGTAGATCAGGTAATAATAGTGATGAACCTGACCAGTTTTGAATCATGGTTACACATTCAGTCACCTGAATGTGCAGGTTCCCTCACGATGTTTTCCCTCGCCCTGTAAGAGCATCGGTTATTGAAATAACTAATGTACATACCTTAGAGTAATTGGTACATGGTGGCACCTGGGATCGGACCCGGCTCCTCCCTTAACTTTGAAATTGTCAGAGCGTCGGTGGCGCTGTGGCGTGGTCAGTGGCTAGAACGCAAATTGACCATTGATTAAGCTTTGTTTCTATGAGTTCAATCTGCACTGGCTAGAACCCGAATGGGTTTTCTTGGAGTGGCTTACCCAGATTTGGAAGACTAAGTATAAGCTCTTCAGACCTAAAGAAATAGGTAAATTTATTCAGAGAAACCTTTAAGGAACACGGAAGAGTAAAGGTATGGGGAGTCACAATGGATCCTATTGGGTCGAAGTGCTCCGTGGTCTAATGACCTTATTAAGATGAGTTCAATCTAAGCCAGATGTTGCTTCATATCATTTATAACAATGTCTGTTAATGTAGTGGTTGCGCTCCGGACTACAAAACCAGAGGTTGCGGGTTCGAATCCGAATCGAATCGATGAGCACGATCATTTGTACCTAAGACATGGATGTATAAACGTATACATATAAGTATATCTATCCGTGTTCCTAGTCGCAAAAGCACAAGCTCACGCTTAGTTTGGGCCTAGGTAATTGGTGTGCTTGTTGAAACAAAAAAAAAATTGAAAAAACTAGTCATTCTTTTTAAATTAGACAACTGACTATTTTGATAAGACACTTTTCTCTGTAAAATATTTATCTTTTAAGTATGCATACTTGTCACTGACAAAAGTGCATTGAGCTTAATATTGCGACATCTTTGTGATGTTTCGACAGGTGCAATTTCGGAACAAGATGTCACAGAGATTTTGTATGTATTGGAAACAAATTCTCATGGTATTTGAAAACTACGATAAACAGACATAAATAATTACCACTCTTTATGCGGTTTCTACATTTTAGTGGTAATGGCTCGCGTTTCTATCAGACATTTATATTGTATGTAGATTTTGAAATAACGAAAAGATTTTATTTTAATTTCTAAGGTGTGCAATTAAAACTGATGAAAGAGCGATTCTTAATCATTAATGAAATATTAACTAACTTAAAAACATGGCAATGTTTGAATATAATATTTCAGACTCAAATTAAAATGACACGAAGAAGAAATGCTTACATAAAATCTTAAAATAAAAAATATTGCACCCTTTCAACTTTTTCAACGTAGGAAGCACTTAATCGCGATCATCAAAACTTTTCTCGAAAAGAATTTACACTTTTCCAATTAGCCGGAATCTTGGTTATTACTTCTTGTTATTCTTCCGGATCAAATTGAAAAATGTCCCCAAACCTTGGAAACCGTCCTAATTGGTGACATCTGGCTTCTTTACAATTCCCCCGCCTAATTTTCTATACGGGGACTTATTTATGGAGGATTTTGTAGGGGGATGTGTCTGTGTATTGGTCGTAAATTTTATGAAGATAGCGCTGTTTTCGAAACTTTTTATGAAAGTGATTTTCTTAGGATATTACCGTTGGCGCTCGCAGTAACAAGTTAACTGAATTGAAAGTTTGAACTTATGTTATTGCAACTGAGTAACTTAAGTTTTATTTTAGTTAGTCTGCTTAATGATACCAAAAGTAAGTTCAATCAGAACAAGAAATGGAAACAATTTACCTTTCCTGAATGACTGTTATACGTTTTTATAAATCTATCACTTTTGTATTAATAACTTCCTCCTAGCCTTTCAGCTACTGTATGGCGGCTTATCTCAACGGGAATTATTATAAAGCGCCGGTTTGTGCACATTTTTTTTATAGTTGTAAAACCGATCTCAATGTTCTGGTGGTAAGTGACGATGCGGCCGATGATGGGTCATGACAAGTAACAGCCTATTCACTCTTTTCTTAACGGAATCCAGATCATAGTGTTTAGAAAACACATCAGTCGGCAACGAAATCTACTCAATAGCCGTACGCAAGAGGAACGTCGATATACAGGTGAACTCTTTCAACTCAGTTAAATTGCAGTCTGACATAACGACGTGTTGAAATGATAGTATTTGTTCTCAAAATTGGTAAATTAAAAAAAAGTAAATAAATAAATTCTTTTAACAAACACACCAATTACCTAGGCCCCAAACTAAGCGTGAGCTTGTGCTATGGTGACTAGGATAACGGATAGACATACTTATTTACATTAATAAACATCCATGACTTAGGTACAAATTGCTCGTGCTCATCACACAAATATTTACCCCTTGCGGGATTCGAATCCGCAACCGCTGGTTTATAAGTCCGGGGCGCGAACCACTACACCAAGACGCTCGTCAATAGTACATAGTAAATCGTGATTTTGTATCAAAAAGAAATAAAAATATAAGACAAGCCAGTGTAAAGGCCTAGTCTACCAAATCCAGTAAGTTATTCGGCAACAGGTGCCAAGAGTCACACTCGGTTGTTGTCCCTTTAATGGAACAAACTGAATTATACTTGAATTCAAAGAGGGCTGATGTAATTAGTAAGACCCTAATTAGTCGTCTCTAAAACAAAAGATTCGGGAAAATGTTACTCATTTTGCACCGAAAATAGATTTTTACGAATCTTGGTAAATAGTCGTTTTCTTTTTGATCACGGGTTTTAACTTCAGATAAAATGATGTCTTTACATTTTATGTTACTTTCCGGGGAAATAAGGTTGTCTAAGCCTGGAGTTCACCAACAAGTGTTTAATGTGTAATCAACCCAATTATTTGAGATGTTTTGTATGGGAATGCTCTCAAATTGTCAATCGAAGTTCACCGGCTGTTTAAGGGATGGAGAACACGAGTCAAAGTAAAAAATAGCGATTATCCGCGACTTTGTTCACGCAAGTGACGGATTACTCATGCAAACTTTCATACCCCATTTAACTTCTATTAATTATTATTTTTTAAAGCGTAGCGTATCGCGTCTACCGGCAAGATGGACAAACGACCAAGTCCTGGAGCTCTATTTTTGAATCACTCGCGTGCGTCTACTGATTTTCGTTTGTCATCTAAAACTCCGTATCTTTAAAACACTCGATCGCTCGAAACCGCAACGAGTGCCTCTACCCACTCGTCACAGAAGGCTTACGATAGAATAAACGCTAAAATGACTGTATTAAATGAAAAATAAGTCGCATTCCCCATAAGAATGTCACGCGAGTGATTAAAAAATAGAGCCCCTAGTCAGACGACGACTCGTAACGCACTGGATGCAGGTCGCTTGTAACAGATCACTTGTTAATCTGTGGCGGAGACCTATGTTCAGGAGTGGACGTCCTGCGGCTAATAATGATGATGATGATAAATTATTAGTTTGCCACAAAAGGTAGCACAAGACCTTCTTGAAAGTCTTCAATATCAGTTTTAAGATCAATATAAGACTAAATCAGAGAGTCTTTGACTGCCTTTAGGCTGTAAAACAAAGGGTACTGATTTCCATACCTAAAAACACAGTCAATTTTTATTGATCAAAAATTACAAAAAATATTTCCCTCTCATTCACAGAGACAGAACTAGACAGAACAGATATACTGGCAATTGAAACAAAATCGTTTGACTTTGATAAAGTCGACTAAAAAGTTTATCTCAACAACGAAATATTTTCAGCCCGTATCCGAAATAGGTAGAAGATCAAATTCACCATATAAAAGAGTTGCCAGCAACTCGGAGCTATTTCACTCTGAGGCGTTTTTTACCGAAACTGCTTCTGAGGCAACCGTTTCTAGATATTTTCCGATTGGAAAACGATTCCAAACTCGATTGCGAGTACATTTTATGAGTGATGCGATTGTAACGAAGTTTCCTGATTCGTCCTGTGTGATGTTTATGGCTGGAAAGTTTCTGGGGGCAGGTTCTGTTGGCTGAATATGTACGTACGACGATACGTTAAATATATTCTAATTTAGCAAAAAGCAAAACTTCAACGAGTCATAGCTCGTTGAAATTTACTCAGACTCTGCACAGATATTTAATATATTTTTTACAAAACCACATATCACATTCTTGTAAGCCTGGAGTTCACCTACACATGTTTAATTTTTAATCAGCTGGTTTAGCATTATTTGGTATATTTTGTATGAGGTTTTTGTCAATTTAACCCTAAATTATCAGTTACCGGCTGTTTGAAAATTGGTGAACGCGGGTCTAAGGTCTACTTACCTAACTATTTTAACAAACGAAGTACGGTACGAATTTTGGGCCCAAATGTAGAAATGAAAATGGTTTCAAATAATGTCTAAAAAGGACTTGTCCAATCTTTGTATGCAGGTTGGTTTTTATTTCAAGATAGAACTAACCACCATAAAACTATATTTATTTATAAGCTACAAAAATACGAAACACGACACTATTTAAATTATATTTGTAAACGCCTCCACTTTTGAGAAAAAAATTCTTTTAATTTATAGATCTAGAAGCATATGACGACCGTCTTGTTGTAAGTCGTTCGCGCACCGGACTACTGAACCAGGCGGTTGCGGGTTCGAATCCCGCAAGGGGCAAATGTTAGTGTGATGAGCACGAGCATTTGTACCTAAGTCATGGATGTTTATATGTATTTAAATATTTCTATCCGTTATCATAGTCACCATAGCACAAGCTCACGCTTAGTTTGGGGCTAGGTAATTGGTGAATTTGTTGAAAAAATTTATTTATTTATATTGTATAAATTAAAAAATTAAGTCGACATACACTAACTAGCCAAACGAAAAAAATACCTGTCAAAATCTATGTGTTACATTCACGAAGTCGTGAAATCCTAAGAAAAAAACTTTCCCGTCCATTTTGCAAACATTTTAATTTTTTTTCATGCATTTTTATTTTTTTATTTCAAGGTGCGGTTTATGTCTAGTTAAACAGTACAAATAATTATATTTTTTCTCTTAATCAGAGGCTTTATTTGTTTATTATTTATACAGAATGGCTAGATTTTGGGAACTCTTCTACATAAAATTAAATGTATTCTGGTTTGAAATATTGACGAATCAAAAATCACTTTATTGGTCAGCACGCTGGGTTCCGAGGTCCACGAGGTCCCGGGTTCGAATCCCGGGTCGGGCCGAGAGTGTTTGGGTTTTTCTGTCTTGAAGTTACTTAAACAGTTCCGGAGTCAGGAAGTTGGCGGTTTTAACACTGATCTCTCTACGGTCATGTCGGACTGCCGTCTCACCGAAATTTGAGAGTGAAGGAACAGAGAGTGCACCTGTGTATTGCGCACACACTTGTGCACTATAATATGTCCCGCGCAGTTGGCTAATCTCTGTTGAGATAGGCCGCCGAAGTCGAAATTTGGCTAGGAGGACATTAACGAATTTGCTATTTCCAGTTATGTAAAATCGTATAATTACTATCACATTTTAGAATAGTTTTTTTCCTATTGTTCCCTTTCCCAGATAGAAAATTGGGCTGTTTTTTGTATATTTGAGGATGTAAAAGTTTTTTTTTTCTTCATTCAAGTAATGACTCTTGCCACAGTTTCATTCATCTGAACCGAACACAATATAAGCAATTCGTTTCATTCGCGCTGAGTTATTATTTGCCACGAGAGCGATTATTCCAAGAATCATGTTTCTTCTCCCGAAATGTATTGGTTACACTTTGAACATTAACACGCAAAGTTATGCACATCGGAACAGTTCTGTTGCGACTTGTTCCCAAGAATCTAGAACGTGGAAGTTCGATAATAAATTCACTGGTTCACTGCGCAGTTTATTGCACGTTAGATATTGAGTATTATGTAAGTGAGAGCTTGTACACGAAGTCTTGTTTAGAACACATTCCGTAAGATTGTTGTCGAAAATTCTCGTTTGAGAAGCGTTGTGCTGAGATGGTTAAGAGGTTAGGAATTTAACCTAAAAGGCTATACAGAATATTCCAGCGTTTATCTTCAGCGACTAAACGTTGGTTTCTTTATATGGTAATTGATATTATAAATACTGTTTCAAGACATCAAGGTCTGTGCTTAAATCCAAAAAAATATAAACTCTTCAATGGAAGAGTAATTAGAGGATTAGGCCAAGGAGAGACAATATGTGGCATTTAATTGTGAATAATGGGCGAAAAGCCCACGATAACGCTTGGTTCGCTGAACTGGCACTTAATGAAGAGAGGCGCCATCAGATAAACGCAGCGCCCCCTTCGGGAATCTAGCGTGCAAAAAATCATGTTGCACCAGCATTGGCTTACACAGCCATCGAAGAAGGTGCTTGCATCCACTGTATAAATCTTCTGTAATAGACGGAAAAGGCCAATGATGATGATGGTAGAGCTAAATTAAATATCTATCCCTCTCTCTATAATTTCAGAGCTTGTCAGTGGAGTCTTCTCCATTCCTCCCTATTCTATCTACTTGACCTAAAAGAAAAAGTTGGGAGTCGACTCCCAACTTTTTCTTTATTTAGGCCATAAATGACTTTCTACCTAATTTTTTTCTCCCTTCTACTTTTCCTATTTTATAACAATAGTTCCTATGCATTAAGGGCATCTTCTCTCTCCTATTCTTGATGGTTTGCAGCATGTGTCTCTTTTTATCAACAATCTTCAAAATCTCCTCATTAGTCTTCTTTTTCATTCAGCTAATCACCATCATCCTGCGCCAACACCACATCTCAAAGGATTCTATTCTCTGCTTGTCGCGCTAGGGCATCGTCCACGTTTCACTGCCATACAAAGCGATGCAATATAATTAAAGAAAGCATTTCATACCAAAAAGGCATCCAAATATCAAGGCGAATTCGATTAATGGTAGTAAAACTGTACACCTGCAAAAAGAAAACATTTTGTATTTTAATTTGTTAGATGTTTTCTAAGTAATAAAAGGTTATGTGGCTGATAAGATTCTAATAGTTGACTTGACGGGTAGTTAACCGGTAACCGTGCACACAATGCACGGTTCAGTAATAAGAACTAAATCTATTCTAGGAATCTGTTCAATGTCTATCCTTAACAGTATTTTAGAAGATACATTTGACATATCATGAACATGTCATAATGAACAATAAAATTCCCCGTTTTAGAACGTCCTTATTACACAAGTTCATTGCGCAGAAAATAATATGTCAAAGTAAGTAAGACACCTTAAGGAAAAAAAAACTTGTTTTATTCATTTCCATGCCATTTTTCAATGCGACTTGACAATTTTATTTTTAATTCAACTATGTTTCTGGCAGTACCGAGGAACCTGCTAAAATTCAACCTCCTTACGGCACCGTGACATTTCTAAATTGCATTTTTATGCTGTTGAATAAGAATTTCTTCATTTTGATTCCGGTAATAAGGTGCCCACATGACTCTGCTGTGCGAGCATTAATTTAAAAAAAGAAATAAGGCCTTGGCTGCGAGCAAGTCTGTAAAAAACGTAGGTGCACTATTTAACAATTTTGTGGTAGTAGAAATTACTCACTTGCAAGCACTAATTAGCATTCAAATTTTTTGTAAAACAAATGGCGGAAAACTTAAGTCCATTTTTTTATTGATTTTTCGTAACTTACCACAAAAATACTTAGTTCATCATATGGCTATCACAAGGATGAACAAGGATAATTCTAGCTGTGTCTCGATTCATTCTTGACAAGTGAACAACTGTCTTATTCTATTGTAACTTCAATTGTATGTATTGTAAAGTTTAATCAATATGACTAAGCCAGTTCTACTCCGTAGCCCTTTAAATATTTGCAGCAATATTAAGATCAAATTATTAATTAAATCAGTTTTTGTTTTATGAAAGTGCAGTATCAAGCTATTAGTATCCATTTAAAGTCGAATTCACCTGAAAAGGCATTTTTAATTCTGTGTGTACTTTCCCCAAAGTTAGTACGTGCTGGACAGAAACCGGTGGAGGTAAACGGCTGAACCTTGATGCTGACCATGAGAGACATGAGAGAGCGACTAAAGAGAGAGATTATTTATAAGAAATTATGTTCTCGTTAGCTCTAGCCATCCTTGTCACGCAAAGAAACTAGATATGGGCGCAGAAATAGGTGTTTTTTTTATTTTTTAAAAACATGTGGCTCTAAACTAATTGACCGAGAAGTTACATAGTTTGTGTGGAGACCCTAATTTTTGAATCGCAGCATATTGGTTCTAAAAAAAATTTATGCATTTGCAGAAGAACAGATTTCTCAAGTTATGGGGTATCTTACCACATTGTATAAGATAGTAAGGCTCTTGAATCAAAGACAAACTTACTTCTTAAGACGTGGTTCGTTTTCGGCGCCAGCCACCGCGCTTATTCTCTTGTGATACGGGCATGAGTGACAGGGCTGCCTAATACAGTTAAAAATACGGGTCAATGTCTAAGAGAGTAGGCTTCTTAGTGTATGAAACTCAGTTGCGTGTTGTTTTCTAAATGTTTTATGTATTTGTTATGTGCGTTACAAACGACCCTGAGTGAGGCATGTACGCACTTTTATTGTTAAGATCACGCACATTTTAAATGTTTTGTTACTTTGTTAAATATTATAATTAAAGCAGTGTTATTTTTACACACGAACTAGGAAGCAGTAAACTTGTTATTGTAAAGAGCACACGCGAAAAATCTAGATGTAATAACGTTGTTTGATTTTTTTGTGGCTTAACACTTAAGAACTTCATGAATTTTCTTTATGGGGCAAGTGTTTTGATCACCGTAAGGTTGAAAATAATTCGCGCGTCATAAAACAACAGGGTTGATTTGTCCATGCTAACATATTCTGACAGCTACTACTAATAATATGTCATGTAATCTCCTTAATTGATAAAAAGGTAATAAGCTTGGAGTTCACCAACACATGGTAAATTTTTAATCAGCCGATTCAGCATTATTTGACATATTTTGTATGGGTATTCTGTCAAATTTATCGTCAATCGAGCTTTACCATTTTTTTAAAGTTTAGGTACTCGGGTGTAAGTCTATAAGTGAGTTCAACATTATCGCTATTTTACTTATACATGACATTTTGTTAAAACTTGTAGACCAGTTTTTTGTCCCTACTATGAATTGTTGTGTTGATACTCTTGAAAAGTATTCACACAAATAAACGGTGAAAACTGTGCAATTACTCCAAGGAAAGGGCTTTTACACATGTGGAAAAGACGTTGTTTATATTTGACACATTTATTTCACAAAGCTTGTAACACTAATTGCGTTTTAATCGCTCTACTAAGTCACTCTACTCACACTACACCTTGACAGGTAAAACATAAGATAAAAGAACAACGCGACAACCTATTCAAGAAAATTGAGCTAGTAATGCATGCAATGTTTAATGCATATATTAACTCAAGAGTGGCTTGAGCACGCCTAAGACCCGAGTTCACTAATTATTAAACAGCTGGTAAGCCTCGATTGACGGTTAATTTGACAGACTTTCCATACAAAGTATGCTAAACCGGCTGATTATAAATTAAACATGTGTTGGTTAACTCCAGCCTAAGGGTGGATCAACACAGGTTCAATATTTAAACAGTGGTTATAATATTATTTGACATATTTTGTATGGGAATGGTGTAATCAATCGTCAACCTATGTTTACCGGCTGTTTGAAAATTGATGAACTTATTTATACAAGGTGTTACAAAACTATCCGCGCGTTATAGAAGTAAAATGGATATAGATGCGAAGCTACTCGGAGTCAGTAACTAAGAAACTTTCTTATAGAAACATGGGTTGAAACATGCCGAAAAAAATCTAAAATAATTTTCTCACGAGGGTTTAACTGCATTTTCACGGAACACCGCGACCAATTTCAGCAAAAACATGTAACAAAGTAATCTTTGTAAAATAAGATGGATGTTTTCTGAAATTGTATGAACAATACTCAAAGAATTTTGTTTTATGAAATTGAAGATACTAGATCAGAACTACTCTGGTGAATATAACACGAAAACAGAAAAGGAGTAGAGAGTATAATCCCGTTATCCTAAATTTTCAATGAAAATAAACTCTTGTTTTTCTTAACACGTTTATAGCATCATTGCACAGTCATTCATGGTGGTGCACAGTGTGGGCAAAATAGACCTTTATTTTTGTAAGAATTCATTTCTAACTCAAAATAATTTATTTTACGCTGAGTGAATTCTATTCTAAGTAATTTCAAACGGCAATGGAGTGGTTAATTTGGTTTGATTTGATTTAATTGGTCGCGTCTTATTAAAAAGCGTGGCTTCTTTTGAACTAAATTCTTTTAAAATATGAATGGAGACGATTGAATTAATTTGATATCGTCTTTCGTTGAAATAAAGATCAGGCAAAAGGTTCGCAGACCTAACATTTTATCATTATGTTCTTTCAATAAAAAATGGTTTAAGATTAAAATATATGAATTTAAAGTTACTCGTAAATTCCCGCGATCACGATATTAGCTCATAAAAAACTATGTCGCCTAGCAGCAACATTAAGCAGCGTAATTCTAAAACAGTTTCAGTAAAAAAAATGTAAAGTTTAATGTTAAAAAGTCTAATTAAAGGCGATAATATCACAATAGATGCAGTCTCTACGGCGGGGCCTGTATTAGTCGTCGTAAATTCATATTTATGACTCCAATGGCCGGCGATGATCACGCGAGCGCGAGCCTACAACATGGAGCTTAGTTCCGTGTAAAATTTACTTATTATTTTATAAGTACAGAGCAACGCCGCGTAGCTTATAGTGGTCTCAGTCATTTGCTTATACTATTACTTTACATCAAACTTAAGTAATAACGCTCTAGTTTGTATTATGACTTTTTCTCCAGACTGTATAAGGATGGGTGACCGCTTGGTGAAAAGACTGCGAGCTCTGTGGTCGAAGTGATTTGGTAGCGCTCTTTAATGTAAAGCGACCTTTTCTTCAGGCTGTTTTAGGTGGTGTGGCGGCCTGGTAATAAGATTGGGGAATCTTTCTTAATTGCGATAAATAAAAATGGATTAAATAATTCATTGCATTAAATAAAAGGAGAGGTATCTTCAACAAGTCAACTACTTATCCAAGAAAAGAATATTAATGAATAAATTATCAAATTATTGCTTCATTATCTATATAAATTTGTACAGCTAATTATTATTTAACTCGAGAGTTTTAGTTGACATCACCTAAAATACTACGCTCGAAATTCCCTACCATACCATGTCACCATTTTCACCGGAAAATGCTGACCCATATTGAACCCAATCACTAAACAAAGCTGTAAAACAAATGCTTCACACCCTTATTTTTGGCCAAAAACTAAAAAACAGGGCATGAAAATGTGGAAAACATTTGAAACTATCCAGCGGTTGACGGGTACTGGTGAGGTGTCAAAATCAACAGAGCTGTGTAACTAGTTTTGCATTTTAAAAGCCTATTCAACGCGTTGCTTACATTTCGTGTATGGCCGAATATTCAGCGGTACATTCGGCATTCCAATATTATGAATACAAAAACTGTTTTTTGATCAGGCAAAAATATTACTCAATTTGTTCGTTGTGAATGATTGCAACGCAGTGTGTTGAAACTGTGGTTTTTTTATACAAATGGCCTGTCGCTCCAATAACGAAAAACGAATATTTTACGTGTATATTTATAAATATTACCTACTTGCTTACCGTTACCAATTAACATAGCAATATTCCATTTCAGACAGTGGACTGAGGACATAAGTCAAGTCGCCGGAAATACATGGACCAGAGTAGCAAGAGGCAGACTTAAGTGGAGATGCCTTGGGGAGGCCTTTGCCGAAGGGCAACCGGATTTACAGCTGAGGAGGCCCAAATATAAGAATACTAGAAACACAATATAACAGAAAAAGTTCGAATAAAAGTCTTATCATTATTAAATTCCCGCCCTGGCGTCGCATGGGTGCAATATGTATTTATTTATTATTATATTATTATTATACAAAAACCTTCCTCTTGAATCACTCTATCCATTACTTAAAACTACATTACAATCCGTTAAGTAGTTCAAAAGATCTAAGATAACAGACAGCGGGAGCGACTTTATTTTGTACTGTAAAGAAGCAACTAATTTGCAAGTTTTACCAAACATAAATACTTATTGCACTAAAAAATTCATCGACTGTAATGAAGAGGGACTCAAACGATCCTTCGCTATCAGTTCGAGTATCAAGTTGGAAGCTTAGGTTGGGAGAGCATTTGCCTGGATAGCAAAGGGCCGTGGGTTCAAGTCCCACCTGATGGATGTTGAATGTTTAAGTGCAATTTGAATTTACTATTACACAATTACGATCATAAATGATTGGAGGCAGTGACAAACATTTATATGAGCCATAGGGCTCATAGAAATGTTATAGATAACCCTATACCTAGGTATAGACCTTGGTATAGGGTTTGTAGGATTTGATCATTAACATCATTTTTCCTCTGACTCCATTTTTCGTCACATCATTACAATTATCAAATTACAAGAATGAAACTCAGTTTAAAACCCACTTTAAAAAGATTTTCAGAAAGTTCAAGATTCTGCAGTAGATGTACTTGATGGTACTTGAATAAAAATATCAATTTTATTTAAATAATGATATAATAATGATGCTTTCTGTGGATCGAATTGTGTTTTAGCTAACCAAGAAATATTTTAAGATAACTTATTTATCCATTTAGTCTTTCTCTTGAAAAGCCCGCGCCTACAGAACTCTAAAAGTACATGGAAAAACCATATGCAAGCAATATTTCACAATTTTTTTCATCACAAATAAATATGCGGTAGTTTTTAACACCGATACACAACACTTTGTAACAATTGTTAGTTGGAAATACCGATGTTAATATAAAACCTGACTTTTTTCACAAAAGGTTTATTATTCCAATATCTCTGGGTTCATATTTACTCGCGCTGACCGGAGGCGGAAATGCAAAGTAGGCAGTACAAGTATACAATTATTCGTATAACGTAATCGCATTTATACTTTCTGTATTGCCGAGATACTAAAGTTTCGACCAATAATTAATGGTAATTATCCGTTTGCAGAAATGGATGAGATGGTATCGTGCGAATATTTATCATCTTGGTTGAAGTAGGTATGTACTTCAGAACTTTATTGGTATCTTTAAACAATATATTTTAAACATTTCTTAGTTTGTATTGTAATGAACAAATACTTATCAAGTTAATTAAAATATGCGGGACAGTCAATCAAATAATTTATCGTTATTTATTTTTGTTAAATAAATAATTGTTGAAAAAAAATATTCAGTAAGTGATTTTCGACTCTTCAAATAATAAATCAAGTTTTTTACTGGCTGGAATCGCAACCAAGCTCGAATAATGTCTAATGAAGCATCATGATCGATTTGTTGAATTCTATGAAACTAATTAGGGTTTAAGAGTATACCTACTTTCAGCCAAAGATCATTATCAGATACCATATCATCATGTAAAATACTGATTCATTTGAACTAAACCCAACGTGGCAATGCTCTGCAGTCCGAAACTTAATCTGAACAAATGAAAAACATGCGACGATCGTTGTTTTCTTAGTTCTGTCTTTATCAAAGCACGTGACCCAAATAAATTTTACAACGGAACTTCTTACGCCTTAACGCTGTAACGAGAGAATGGAACAGCGCCATTTGTTCTCAAATAGGAACTAAACTTGTTTACTCACTGCCGAACTGAGGAACTTTTCTTTTAGTTTGCAGGGTGCACTTTGCCGAGGATCAGGAGTTCTATTTTTGAATCACTCGCGTGCAGATTTCTACTATTTTCGTTCGTCTAAAACTCCGCATCTTTGAATCACTCGATCGAATGCACTCGACCACTCGAATCTGCAACGAGTGCCCCTACCCACTCGTATAGGAGGCGAGCGATAGAGTAAACGCTAAAATAATGTGTTAGTAAAAATTATGTTACATTCGACATCAGCTGTTATACGAGTGATTCAAAAATTGCGTGAACTTTTTCTTCATTGAAAACACATACAGTGCAACATTGTTATCGACTTGAAACTGTGTCGATGCCACGGAATAGGTGAACTCTATTTCGTTACGATGCCTTCCTGAAAATAATTATACCACTGTTAACACTTGAATAAATAATACGGCTAATTTGAAAACTTTGTCCCCATTATGTCATGTTACCTTTCCGTCAATAATTTCTATTTATTATTACTAAAGTGTCATAGCAGTGCTAAATTAGGAGCGGCCAATGGTTTAACTATCGCAACTTACTTTTTGGATGTAAGACTAGCTGTAAGTAAGGCTTCGTTGCACCAACTAACTACATTATAACAAACACAGAGTTACATTGTAAAGAGGTGCAGGGAAGAATATAAAGAAACAACATTATCGCAATTATTTTTAACCTTTGTATTTTTTATAATGTCTAATATTTATTCATTTATTTATTACTTGGTGCACCGGAGCCTAAGATAGATCTCCAGCTTCAGACAACATCACGTCAAATTATCAACAAAAGTTAAAATCACAAAAAGCGAAGTAGTGGTGCACTTCACAAATAATACAATTTTAAAAACTGTATTTCAAATCTAAATAACTTTATGCGCATGACCTCTTTGTTCGTTATTTTACATCTCTTAATTAACCGCTTAAAATGTTAGGTAAGTTGCCCACCCCAAGGAAGTAACTGACCTAAATCACATTTCGTTTACAAAATAGGACAAACAGACAGTGTAACTCCCGTCATTCAGTAACTCGCCTAGGCCGCGGTTACCCCGAAAGCCTTTTAGGCTTCTACAGAACTAACGCACGAGGAACGATCCGAGGCAGAAACATACGGGAATGAAATCAGGAAGCTAATTTGCCAGAAAAACTACATGATTTTACGGTCTTAAAGTTCACATAAGTAGATAAATGTATTCAGCCTGCATGCAGACATGCAAATTTTAACATTTATAAGAATAATTACAACTAATTTATTTTAAATTCTAGGAACTCTTTGACACCATAAAAACAATTTAAAATAAGCCATGCAATGCCATTAGCAATGTTTTTGATGGAGCTTTGGTTTTGACGAAAAGGTGATTAAATTATGTTTGGAAATGGAAATTTAGAGATGTACGACGACACTTTATAGGAAAAACTTATACAGTTATAACAACAAACTCAGCCGAAAAGTCGAGCAGTGATTATCAAATACTGTTAGTATTTGATAATCACTGCTCGACATTTAAACTCGTGTTCCGACCCGTCATGTCTAATACTTAAAAACCATTGCTGCTTAGCAACAGATGATAATATTTTCTTATAAGATAAAAGTTTTAGCGATGTTTGTATGAATTGAAATGCCGTCATCGTCTAAGATGAACTTGGAAATGTTCAGCAGCTGTCATATTCATACAGTATTTACAAACGTTTCATTTAAGTGTATCCTACTATAATTATATTATTCACTTAACACAATTTATGAATCGATAATCAATATCCTTGATTACCTTCGTAGTTTCATAATTTATTCTAGTTGTATTTATTTGTAAACACAATAAATTTACTGTAACCTAAAAAAATATTTACACACTAACATTTATTTCACATTATTTAACGTTCACGTTTTTT
The DNA here is from genome assembly GCA_949316185.1 of Pyrausta nigrata. Taxonomy (NCBI): domain Eukaryota; kingdom Metazoa; phylum Arthropoda; class Insecta; order Lepidoptera; family Crambidae; genus Pyrausta; species Pyrausta nigrata. The sequence continues at coordinate 13,980,450 of OX438952.1, forward strand.
CAAAGTTGTTGCAAATGCTCGACATTTCGACGGCACGTATGTTTCCACCATATATCCAAACTCAAACTCCCACTGGATTAAGGAAATGAACCTCTCCCATTTGTCACTCAAGAAGGCCTTTCAAAGGAGGCCATTGTTTCAAACACTAAAATCAGGATAATAACAGGCAACTAGGGTACTTCCGTTTCCACCAGCAAATGGGCAAATTAACCCTTGGTTGTATTGTTTTAAGTCATACCGGGTATATCCTATTGTTCAATAATAAAGTTGTGTGTTGTATTTTACTTACTACAGTTTAAACTAAATGTAACAAAATATATTTCCATTGTGTGTTCGTATACCTTTAACACCTACGCTCATTCACTTCCGCGTAGTTATTATGATGATTGCTCTGAGATGAATACTTAACATAATTACTAATAGAAAATAACAAATATCAGATTCTAATTGACTGTTAAGTGTATTATTGTAGTATAAAACGGCATCAGTTGGTCACACACTTTGGAAACGTATTATGTATTTAGAAATTGGATTTAATTTGTCCTTTGGCAGTTCTTTAAGCAGCGATTGTCGAGAGGATAAAACTTCACTACTTCCGTGAGGTCGTGAGTTCGATCCCCGGCTTGTATAGTCGGCAGCACGTCAAGTCACTCATGTGTACTACGAATACAGCTTTTATTTAGTTGGGAATAGAGACGGTCTCAAGGTTAAGGTGGGTACTAAGGTAACTAAAGTAAGTGGCCGTGTGTATTACAGAGTTTGTTCAAAACTTAAGTACTTGTAAGTGTTTTTGAATATATTGCTGTTAAGCAGTAAAGGAAAACATCGTAAGAAAACCTACACACTAGTGGTTGGATGTTGGTTAGTGCGTAAAACGGAGAAGGCAATGGCAAACCACTCAGTTTAAATTGCCAAGAAATTAGTTGTATGTGTTTTATTCTACATAATGGTCACAAGTCATGAAATACAATCAATCAATTATTTTTACAACTAACACTTTTATGTCAACCTCTTGAGCCATTTAAGGGGTAGACATGACCCATCCTTGGTTGCATCACCGCTTACTATCAGGTGAGATTTAGGTCAAATGTCTGCCTATTAACAATTAAAAAATCTGGATGGAAAATTCAATAGAAAAAACTGGATGAAAAATTTGAAAGAAAGAAGCATTATTACATTTGGGACATCACAAACAAACATCACAAAAAAATAATAAAAACAATATTAAACAAAAACCACACAAATAAATCAGTAACAGTCAACGCTAGCCACACAGTGCCTTTGTGTGTCTGTGATGTCCAAATCAAGGGGGCCTCAGTCAGCTTAAGCCAGGTCCCCAGAGGGCCCTGGCGCTGATTTTCAGTGGGCCCCTATTGAGTAAGGTCCGCGGACAATGGAGCCAACACTACATACTTATAGATATATAATAATACTATAGATAGTTGAATATATATTTAAATAAAATACAAGCTTAGGTCAGAGGGATATATGTGTGTGCGCAATGAGCATTCATTGCATCAATTTGATAGAAACATAACTTTTTAGTACACTCATCATAGAAAGATACCAAAACAAGTTGATATCGTTATTTTTAACGAAGAAACACGACAAAAAATATTCTCAGACATTTATATAGATGATCATTTCTAGCGTACTCGTTGTTAACAAGTTTTTGAAACTCAGACGTTAGGAGTTCGCTTCACGAAACTTTCATGAGGATAGTTCATTGTATGGATACGAGAGACTAGGATGTTTCTTGCAGTTTTAGTTTGGAAAGTATTTGCTTATTATTTTAATAAGAACCAGGGTTAGCCGTGAAATGTCAGAAATTTTGTAATATCTAAGAAAAGTTGCATCAAAGTTTTAGTTGCATTTTTTTTTGTCAAAACTATGAATGGAATAAGACTTTTTAGGTTAGGATTTTTATCACGACATGAAAATGACTACCTAATCTCTACTTCACATATTGAAAATAACTTCTAGAGTCTGTTAATCATACCGCATCATACCATAGCGATATGGCATAAAAAATGTCTTTTCTTTATTTCTAGAATCCACAAGTGATATTACTAATTGAACATAATTTAATCATCATCTAGATTCAAACGCTTATGAGAACTGTCTCGAGTTTAATCCGGTGAAAAATCGTGTAAGTGAGATCTTTTCACACTAAAAGCTATGACTAATAATAAAATTTGCGTGAACCGCTTTACTACTAACTTGATCACGTTTCTTAGGAATTTTCATATAATTTTATTGGTTTCAAGAATAGTAGGGATGTCAGTTGGTTTGAGCAAAACAAATATATAAAAAATCTTGTTCAGTGATCAGACTTCATTTTCATCGCAAAATTGTCCCTATTTGTTTATTAGGCATTAGATGCTGCAGAGCTTTCCTTGGTGTGCTGTAGTTGAGTACCTACAGCCTGCTACAAAATTTCGTAGTAATCCGTAGCAGAGAAACGTAGCGCGCACGACGAATCGTAGAACTACGAGATTGCTACGGCCGATCGCTGCGTAGTCAAGTAGACTACGCCGTAGACACGTAAAAAATAACAGCTTTTCAGGACTAACGGTCTCTAAGCAAAACCACAGACAGACAGACAGACATGACGAAACTATAAGGGTTCTTTATTAAGACTACCGAACCAAAAAAACGATTTATTTTGTTTTTACAGTAAGTATTTAAAGAAAACCAAAAAGGTGATTCTTGTGCTCAAATAAATCAGCTTTTTGTAAAAAAAGACCGATCCGCTGGTAATATTTTGTATGAAACGATCGTTTTTTGACCCCTTTTGATAATTGGTCGGGCAGAATTTTTTACACACCACAACAAATGGTTTATTTTCGCAGACGTTCCGCATAGCTTTCTATACAACACATGCCTTTCTGAAATCCCAACTAGTCTCAAAACTAACCAATTCGCTGCTTCAGGAAAACTCAAGTAGATTTCTTAAAAAGCTTTCTTGACTTCAGCAGGTTTCAATTGATGATGGAGATTGGATCACATTCGCTCGAGCAGATCTTTCCATTTCTCTTTGGTAAATGAATGAATGTGAACTGTGTTACCTACTTTGTGAGCTAGATTCGGATTAATAATATAAATTGACTCATACTTCATCAAAGTTGAGGTGATAGGCTTTCCCTAATAAGTAGCACAATAGAAAGATTTGTTTTTAAGTAGGATGTAAGTAAGTAAGTAAGTAAAGTTAGCCTATATAGAAGATCCCACTGCTGGGCAAAGGTCTCACCTCGACTATGAGGAGGTACGAGCCATACTCCACCACGCGAGGTCAGTGCAGATTGGTGTCTGTAAGGCAAGTGACCAACTAAATCCTATTATAATAAAAATATGAGTGTTGCGTGGTACATTCGGCGGCGCGTTGGGTTATGCATTTGGGCTGCGAAAACAGCTTTTATTGCGTTGGGTATAGAGGCAGTCTCAAGGTTCACATGTGTGGTTTGGCGTGCGATCGGGCGTACAACATTACAATATTGCTGTTTTTAGCTACGTAGTTACTTACTAGGTACCAACTATCTTTGTACGTGAGTAATGATGATGATGATTATCATTATGATAAGGTTTCAAGGGTTAGCTGCAATGGGTTGGTTGTTTGTGCTTGTATTTGAATGTCTTTTTTTTTAATGTTTTATTTTGACTGCAATGATTGCGTTTCAACAACATATCAATGTACTATTGTATAAAGAAAGGGAAACCTGTTACTGGCCTATAGATATTAAGAACTACGTGTTAAAATTATATATATATGTATAGTTTTCTTAATTAAAAAAATCCTTACTCTCAGATGTTATCAAGCCGCCCTAGGGCCTCTGATTAGACTTAACGACTAATACCACAGATATTAGCCGGGACCAACTACTTAACGTGCCTTCTGAAGCACGGAGATGCTTGTCATGGACGTCACTTAAATGGTCGGGATGGTCACCCATCCATTCACGACCGCGCCGTGGGTTGCCTAACTTTAGTATCACTGCCAAAGCGCTGCCACCACTGCGCCACAAGCACCTCAAGTGGGATGTATTAAGGTTAATTTAACTTTACATACTATAATATGAGTTTAGATGAGATATTAGTTTACTTAGGTATGCTTAATTAAGCACGTTACTCGATTAGAATGTATCCTTTCATTTCAACGTTATTTTACTTAAATGGAAAACTTTAATGTAACGTGCAGATTCAGCGTTAAACGTAACCAAAGCTTCTAAATAGATCCAAATATTTAATTAGGTTTATAAGACAACTCGTGTAAAAAACCCAAAATAAAGAGAAAAGCCATATTGTTTTTTTTTGAATTGAATACGTGGGTAGGTTAAAATTTTAAAAAGTAACAATATTGAAATCTTCAAAATTAAATACCAGCAGAGTAGGTATCTTCAAGGCAAGCGTGTTACACTGCACATGTATAATACTATACAGGGTGGTATTTAGGGGTGATCTTGATACAGCAAAAAATAAAAATAAAACATATTAAAAAACCATACAGTTTTATATTTATTAGAGTCCTAATCCCAAGGAAAAAAGATAATAAGTATGAAGCGCTCATCAATGTATCAGAGGCTTCTCTGCCCTCTCGATTGCCGCAGTTACTAAAATACCACTAAATATTGTTGTTTGTGTTGCCAATCATGGTCTTTTATTTCCTCTTTAAATGTGCTCGGGACTAATAATACAAAACGTGCTTATTATTTAATAAAAAATCTATTTATTTTAATTGTTATTTTGTTTTATTGTATTTTAAGATCGATTCTACGTCACCTCTAAAAATCGATAATATTGCCTTAACACCCTGTTTTAGGAATCGGTAGTTCAAAAAATGATAATTTTAAGCAATAGAATACCACGTAAAGATGATTAATTTTGTAAAAAACTGTTTTTTAATTACACTGGCCCGCAAAAGAAAGTACGAAGAAACAAAACTATCTGTACTATACTGTCGAAACGTCTCGAAAGATCGTATTTTTGAGTGTTTTGGCGCGATACTATCTATACTATCGATTTATATATATCTATCGATAGCTCATTTTAAAAGAAGGCTATACTATGGAATTTTTATCAAAAAACCTGAAATTTTCTTTTTCTAATACTTTTTACAAAAAATAATCCCTAGCGTATTTTAAAGATTATTGCAATTATTAGTGTAATACTAACTTTTTCAGGCCAGTGTTTATCAAAATAACACGCTCGTCAAGGCAGGCCCGCGCTTATAACATTTTAATAGTGATTTATTTTGCAATTTGCATCACGTCAAACTCGGTTTTAAGTTGACGTTAACTTTTGGTGGCTGTCAGTTAAAATTAAACATCGGTCTGTTTAATGGTGGACCATTTATTAAAAGGTTGTGATGAAAATATTAATTTGGAAGAATTTGTGAAATTATGCTTCAATTTTTTAATGTTATGTTGGTTTATATTTTATTGTTAGTGGAAGTTATTTTTGTGTAAAAAAAAGGTTCCCTCAAACAAATGTTAAAAGAAAAATACAGAATAATAAATATGTAGATATTTTTTGTTCTAGCAGTTAACAAATTACCTTCCCCATATGCAAATTTGCCATGGGTGACTTAGTCCCATTCACCCCGTAAATGCATTTACTGTGCAAGTGGTATATTCATCATGGTATAGTCATGTCGTAGACTTCCATGGTACACCTATTAGTCTTAGTAGGTGTACTTCCATGGAAGTTCAGATATTAAGATATACGACCATTTATTTAACCAAATATTTTTGATAACAGCATTGATCTCATTAAAACACAATTTTACGGATTACTTCGCGATTTATTTACATTTTATTCTATTATTATTTACATTTTATTATTATTTATGTCTCCCTGTGACCACGATCGTTGTAAAGTGTTCGAAACGTCAGGTTTAAAATAAAATGTAAATAAATCGCGAAGTAATCCGTAAAATTGTGTTTTAATAAGTTCAACAATTCGCGTAAACGTAAGAAACAAATAACAGCATTGATGATTGAACGCTTCTATCAGCAGCTACTTTAAATTATTATTTTGGGGGATTTCTCCCTAAACTAAACTTTTCATAATCAATTCATCGAATGCCATGCAAATTTTAGGTTTCTGTGTAATAAAAGATAACTAATATAAATTGGTAATAGGGTATTTGTTTCATACTAAGGCATCAAATTACGTCTGCTTTTTAGTTACGTTACCCTGTGCTTTAAATATTGACACGTTACAACAGACAAGTTTTTCCCACGTAAAACTGAATGACAGATGTATATTAAAAACAAACATATACCAGCAAAGCTTGGTTTCTAACAAAGTGCTATTCAATGCTAGAGGATCTATCGCTCCACTTCTTTTTTGATTGGCTCAGAACTGAACGCCAAATCTCTGGCAGTTTTGGATGTGTAATTTAAAAGCTTTTTCGTTATGGTTCCTCAGAACATTCATATGAAACATGCAATTTTTTGGTCTTGTCGTAATTACTAAACTAATTAGGTTAATTGAATTGAATATTAATTCAACCGATTTCGCCAACTGGGCTGGACTATCCATTCGTATGGCTTGAACTGAAAACGATGATGAAAATATGATGATAACAATTATATTAAACCAACAGTTTATTAGCTTTGACACTTTTCTATCAATATTAATCGTATTAACGAAAATATTCTCTACGAATAAAGGTAAGTAAGGTACGTAATCTGTCTTCTGTGCCATCCAACATGCGTTTTGCACTCGATTCAAAATAAACCTTCAGATTCACGTTAATCGAGTCACAAATCGAATGCTGCATAAAAGAATCGTTATAAAATTCATCAAACAGCAAGCCCGGTAACTGCTTACTTTGTACACTGCATTATTCCCCGGCCATAAAGTATCCCAAGATCCAGCTCCGGCACAACGAAAATTCCGTTAAAATTTAAACGACCACCCCATTTAAATATCGACTCCAACTTTTCGAGTGTAAGGTTGAATTTTGAATGGGTTACCTGATGCAGCGTTGCATTCAGTTGAAACGCGCCAATTTAGGGCAGTTTTGTTCAAGGCTTGTTAGGTGCTCCTCAGTTTCATCTACCAATTAAAATTGGTATGATTCAGTTTACTTGCGCCTCGTCACGTACCGTTATTTGCTTTATATGAAGCCTGAGCCGAGATGTATTATCTAGTGTATGCAAAGTGCAAGGGTTAAGAAAGGTCATTTTATTGAACCTAAACTTCCAAGGTCAATATTTGAACCGAGGGTGTAAAACCGCTGAACATCAATTTCGTGGCACGTCGTCTGCCAACATGAATGCTGAGCCTCATTGACACTTACCTGTGGTGTTTTTTTTCTAAGTCTATGTATATGAAAAATATTTATGTAGTGAATATCGAATAAATATTTTTTTCTTTATTTCTTTAAAAAAGAGACAGAAGGTATTAAAGAGGGGTTGTAGTGAAAGAGGCAGATACATAAGTATCACAGAATCGATAGATTTGTATTTTTGTTAAGTTTCCTGGGGCTGTGTATAGGTAATAGTTAAGTAGTTTGTTTTGGTCAAATCAACCAACATGTACTCTCAAACTTTCATAGCAGTAGTAAGTTTATAATCAAGATAACTAACTTTATTTTAAACAAGATAAAATAAAATAATTTATAATTAATAAAATATTTTTTAATAATTTAGATCCTTCAAACGCAACTAAATTAGGACGACAGTTTATCTCTCTCGAAAGCATTAAGTGGCACACTTTTCCGCCGAATCACTGCCAAAATCCTCCCGACCTTTTTTGCCTTCCATATTTTGTCCCGTCAAACGACAGTTGATATCTTGGATATTAACACACATTTTCGTAAGATCGTCGCAAAGTTTCCGGGCATCTTTTTAGGGAGGCAAATAGGAAACAATTTTAAAACTGCAGAGCTTTGCGAGAAAGGTGCCCCGACGGTTTCACGCCAACTCAGCAAAATTTGGAGCAAGTTGTTTTGAGGACGCTTTTAGAGCGTATCATACATTTTTGTTTTGGTTTCTTTTACCTATCATTCTAAAACGCTGATCCAAATGCCCCTTATTCAGAAACTTTTGATAATGATTTGCTAACTTTCAAATCACGTGACACTACAGAATGTATCTTTTTATCCTGTTTTTTCAGCGCTGTGTGGGATCACATCCTATGTCAGCACAAGCTGAGCCAGCTTCCATTTGCTTTCTATTTTTTATGTGTTTTTCTGTAATCACTCTATTTGTAAAGAAGGCAATAAACAATATTCTATTCTTTTCATTCATTAACAGTATTTCGTACAGAATTTATCATTAGAGTATCGGTCGTCAATTTGTTATTCGAATTCTGAATTGGGAGAGAGTATACGCCGTTTCTAATATTTGACACCGCTTTCAGTTCATTATACATATTATATTTCTAATATGCCCGTATTGCCTGTCATTCACATTGTTATTATAATTAGTTCTAATTATACCAGCACTCGAACTGAAGGGTTTTACACTTTTATTCACCACACAATAATGGTTAGCTGGAGTGAGTTTGTGGTTTAAAATTGTTAGAAAATTACCTAGCTGTAATATTTAAGTGACGGCATTTAAACGCTTAGTGTTATTTTGTAGCGTTGCTATTTTTGAATGTTGTTACATTTTCATTCAGACCGAACTGCAGAAAAGACGTAGGTGCCAGATGAAAAAAATCTAACACTGCAGGAAGAGTTAAATGCGTAAACCAGTTTAAAAAACCGGTAAAGTGCGTGTTGAGCCACGCGCAGTGTAGGGTCCCGTAGTAGCCCGAATCATCAATGTAAGTCTTAATCCGTTAATAATCTTATAAGTCAGCCTATTAGATCCCACTGCTGGGAAAAGGCCTCACCTCAACTATGAGGAGGAACGAGCCATACTTCACCACGCGGGCTCAGTGCGGATTGGTGGAGGGGTGTATGTAAGGCAAGTGACAAACCTTACTGTCATAAGTTATCAAGCCGCCCTAGGGCCTCTGACTAGGCTTAACGACTAATACCACAGATATTAGCCGGGACCAACTGCTTGACGTGCCTTCCGAAGCACGGAGATGCTTGTCATGGACGTCACTTACATGGTCGGAATGGTCACCCATCCAATCACGACCGCGCCGTGGGTTGCTTAACTTTTGGTATCACTACCAAAGCGCTGCCGCCACTGCGCCACAAGCACCTCTAATAATCTTAATTACTTTAAAAATATATATTCTAATATATTTGCATTTGGTACACAATTATCTAATACAGAAGTTCAACAACTATTACTGCTTAGCTAAAAAAGTAATCTTAACCCCTTTAAATTTTATGAAATTGACTATTATAAAAAAAAAAAAATTTTCAAGCCCGCAGTAAAGCTTTTAGAGAGGGGACGCATTGAAACAAAAATGCAGTTTAAAGCTTAATATTTCGTTAATTGAGGATTAAATCGAAAAATAGTATAAGAAACTTCGAAGTCATTTTAAAAGACCTACTCAACGATACCCCACACGAAGACGACAAAAATCAAAACATCATCCCCACTTCACATGTAGGGGAGCTACCCTTTAAAATTGTGTTGTAAAGTGTATAGTCATAGGTACAAGTTCTTCAAGTAATAGTATTAGAAAATCACACTTTGTAATGTTGTATAATTAAATATTATATCCACAACGCAGATTTACCTGTGACGTTTTAGCTTCGTCATACACATTGTAGTAAAGACAAAAATGTTCTACGCAACAACCTGTAATTGCACCAATGAGCTTTACAATGTTTCCAAAGGCTATAAAGGTTAAACGTTTAACCTAAAAATTACGGTAATTACCCAGTTTCAGCCTTTTCACTTTCATATTGAATACAAAATTGTCGGGTTGTAATTATAATGAATATGCGTGGTTCGTGAACTGAATTCTTTTACAGCAATTTCATACCTTTAAGTATTATAACCCCCTTACTTTCTATAACACTTGATTACATCATGTCACCTATCTGTCATTCATTCCGAAATAGCTGTCATATATTTAATCAAGTGAGCAAATCAAAGCAATGTCAAATTCATAATTAGTAAGATGGTATTTATAGTGAATACGCCTTTTCTAGATAGACATGACCCATCCTCGGCCGCATCGTTGCTTACCATCAGGTGAGATTACGGTCAATGTCTGCCTATTTGAAAAAAATGCTTTTAAAAAGTATAAATAATAACGCTTCGTTAAATTGCTTTTAAAAAAGAGCCAATTTTAAGATATTAATTGGCATTACGTCTATCGTCTAAGAAGAAAGACAATTTAACGCTCAGTCGCACCACACACAGCCGCACTTTGACGTAAAACAAGCTGGTATCGTAGTAAGCAAATTGGTAACCTGACATGCTTCTGACTGTACTTCAATCATAGCCATAACCCGATCCAACTTACATATGTATGTACTCGTACATACACATTATGTGATATTTGTTATAGTAATATTAGGATGGTGCAACCGAACCTTAAGGATTATATTCACATCTGGGTTTTACCGCAACTTTGTATAACTTGCTTGCAGTAAAGTTACCATATACCATAACATTTGAACTACGACAACAGCTTTTATTACGTAGGAAATAAAGGCGGTCTCAAGGTCAAAGTGCGGTGGTCTGACGTGTGTCCGTGTGTACCATTTGACGTTTTTAGGGTTCCGTCAACAAGAAATCCTTACCGCGTTATTATAAAAACTTAGTACCGGGTTTAAGCCAGGACTAAGCTATTAGCTAGCCAATTAGAAAAGCGTTTCTATTAGGTTATGTCACGAATGTGTCATTCATTCCTCTACTGTCGGCTAATATTTAGACCTATTTTAAGCCTGGTCTATTTTTTTTGTAATAACACCGTTATAGTTTTGCCATGTCCGTATTTTTGTCTGTCTGTCCCCCTTCTGGGCAAACAGCGACATTGTGAGACAGAAAAACATCATGAGATAGCAAAGAATATGAATTTATTAGGACTAGCGCTCAATACTATCACAGCTATGAAGTTAGTATCGCACAGGATTCGATGCTGGGCTATTTTAAACTTTTAATGAGACAGGCAACTACGAAATCCTACATTTGGGCGTAGTCCGACACGCACTTGGTCAAGTTTGTGACACATCTGTCACCACACCAACCGACCATCCGGATCAAAATTACAATTGATTGGGTGTATTATCATATGCCAATGTGCTTTTCTAACGCACCATAGGAGAATGTTAATGAAACTTGTACTGAATTTAAAAATGTAAAATGTATTTACTATCATAGTTCTTAAGAAAATTCTTAGTAACACCAATATGAATACAATGTGGTCCGAAATGTAATTTAATTTATTTAGGCAACACAAATTACACTAAATACTTACTAACAACATCTTAATTACCTTATCACTTCAAAAACAAAATTATAACCGAAAAGTATCCAATATCAAATACTCGTTCTCGTTTAAGTTATGGCAATTTTTACGGCTGCGTAAAAATAACTACGCTTATGGACAAGAATGGGTGTATTTTAAATTTTAGACAGTTAAATTCTTTGTATTTTATAGTTCGAGCTGCTTTATGGGCAGTTACAGGAGCCTGTAGTTTTACAGGTGTCTATTTAAGAAGATTAAAATTCACAGCTAGTTTTACAGCTACTAAAAATAATGGTACGTTTTGTTTCAGATACAGTTCTTACTGTATTCTTTCAGGGTTCCGTACGCAAACGGGACTCTATTATTAAAACTCCACTGTCCTTCCCTCTGTCGCCAGGTTGTATCTCATGTATTGTGATAGCTAGACAGTTGAAATTTTCACAGATGTATTGCTGTTGCCGCTATGACAACAAATACTAAAAACAGATTTAAGCAAATATTTAAATGGGCGCCTACACAACAAATAAGATTATTTGCCTTTTTTTTACTTTTCGCCGATATTAATGAGGAAAAAAATACTATTAATAGTAATGGGTAGACGCTTGAAATATTCACAGAATATTAAGGTGTATATTTAATTTAAAATTTAATAAACAATTAAATTAAAATAAATAATTCAAGAAGAGCTTCCATACAAAAATACGTGATTTTTTGCCGTTCTGAAAACTCAAAAACAAAGGTTATAAATATAATGATTAATGTTGTATAGATAATGGTATGGTATGCTTCCTGTGCAAGTCCGACTCGCATTTGGCCGGTTTCTTTTACTTTTAGAGGAGCTTTGGCATTAACAACACACTTGATGAGATGACATATTTTTCATGACCAGCTTTGCCGAGTTTAAATATTTCTAGTGCGTCACTTTAAGGAATATTTTTATCGCGATATCTTTACCACTTAAAATGCGAAGACCGCAATAATTTTGGTACCTTGGTAGAATTTATCAAAAAGGTTGACTTTTTAAAAATTTCATCCGCTTTTTAAGGAGGCTTTAGTGGGATTAAAGATAAGATAATCCGCACCGATTATTTTTGCTTCCATGGAGTTGTATAATAACTTCGATTTCGAGAAAGGTACGATTTCAGGTGCTTTTACAGATTTAAGCTTAAGAAATGGATGACAAGTTTCATGGAGCTTCCAATTGATTTAGGATTACGAGAGGAAATAAAATAAAGCTGGGATTACATTTCTGTTTCTAAGTAAAAATGCTTTGTCAAGAAATGAAGCAGTGTGTGTGCTAGCAGTAGGTATTTCTGGCTATGCGTGAGTGGTTTCTTTCCTAAGTAACTCATGTAAGCTGATTAGACCTAAAGAGCTTCTACACAATAGAACTTAATACAAAAATATTACATGTATTTTTCTCTCTGAATACGTTACGTTTCGCTTGACGAAAATTTACTTTTATTCCGCCATATCGAATAGCCCTATATTTAAAAAAGCATTAATGTCATCTATATTTATTTGTCCTTTTGTTTTTGCGGCAAAAATTGCATATCTTTTATTCTTTTCAATAAAAATGCCCATTATTTTCAAAACGCTATAATTCAGTTCCCTTTGGTGAATGCCGTTTGATATGCAGATTATATTGTTACAATGCTCATAAATTGATATGGTGGCTCCATTAAACAGTAGATAACAGTGTGCGGTCGTGGTTATGGCTGGCTGAGGCAGATACAGCAAAGATACGGGAATTGTGTCAATAGCAAGCAGCAAGGTGGGCAAGATGGGTGGTTACAAGCTGAATAGAACAGCCATGACATCTTGCTATGTTGTATGATGCCCATGTAGTATAGTAACTGCTATGCTGATTGCAACACTAAGCTAACTGCTTCGTTGTTTAAGGGTGCGTCTCAGGATAAAAAGGAAGTACTTCAGCCGAAATTTTTCGTTATTCGTACCTACTACTACCATCAAAATGTATCCTGATTTGACCAGCGCTGGCGTTTTCTTTAGGAAGCCAGCACAAATCTTTCTCAGGAAAAAATATGTGATCTTACGTACCCACAACTGAACTGACTGGTTTTGTAATCCGAAGCAAGAACTGCACCAAGGCGTTTAATAATTTTAACCTACCTCCGTCCATTTGGTATAGGTAGGCCTAATTCAGACATCTTCACTCAACTCTGCGTTACCCGAGGATCACGTTGTCGTCCTTTAATCATTGTAGACTCTCTCGAGGTATTTTTAGTACCAATCGAAAAATTGTAGACTTATTGTCGCCAAGCAGGCTCTGGATTGGAACCCCCAAGGAAGACACAACCGTGGCCGCCCCAAACAAACATGACGATGCACTGTAGCAGACATCGGCAGGCCTGTGTAACTCCCCGCGCAGGTAACAAAAACGTACCTGCGCGCGGTGACCCACCGTGGTGGGCTAAACAAGTTGGGTGTCGCGAGCCGGCAGCAACACGCGCACGCGTTTTATTCACCGGCGGCGCGCGTATATGGCTGGACGAGCGTAAATAAAGTCTTAGAAAGATGCGCTAGGTGGCGTTAGTACCTAGCTTCTTGTAGCAGTCAACTTTATCGCGTCGCATAATAGTACGTTACTGAATAGGTTTAGTGTATTATGAATCATATTCTAGAGTTATAATAATGATTATTTTGCAATGTATTTCAGTAGGTGTCTACACAAAAATGTGCTTGAGTTTGAGGCAAACTAAATTACACCATAATCGTTGACGACATTGAGTAGACATTTCTTTGAATTTCATTGCAAAGTCAAACTTCTGTACGGAGTACTAGTACTTATTCTGTGACATCAGCAGAACGTGGAGCGAGATCAAACGCGAAGCCCAAGACAGAACGCGATGGAGGACTGTTGTGGTCGCCCTCTGCCCCATCTAGGGGGCATATGCACAGGAGTAGGTAAGTACAGAGGCAAAGCTTCATACATGAGCGCGAATTGATTGCACTACTACAAACATGCGGGGGCATAAGTGCGTGACCACTGGCGCGTGTCACGTATACGGCTTATGACAGCACGCCAGTGGACAATCTCAGGGTCAGCGCGCAGACGTTTCATTGTTTTCCAGCACGTTATCAAGTTTTGGTAGTTAATATTTTCTTAAAAAGTGACATACGGATGGCCATAAGTCAAGTAAGTTATTGACGTTCAATGTTAGCTGTTCTCATTTCACTATGGTTCGCGTTAACTGCAGCAGTCATACGTTAAGTAAGGCGACAATCTCAGTGGCAATTGCTAACCAAATGGTGATGTTACCACAAAGCCTTATGCCAACGGAAGGGATTGTAGGTACATGCTTAAAAGAAGACATAATATCCAGGGCGCAACTGTTTAAAAATTACATAACCAATAAAACAATAACCAAAACAAGAATCTGAAACTCTATGCATAGTAGTATCTTATATACATCAAAGCTTGCGTCAAATCCAATTAGTTCAAATATTTTTCAGACTTGTTTTTGATGTTGGCCAACGAATAGTTTTTTTTCGGCGGTAGTTTGCAAACGGGACAACATCGGCTCCTATTTCGAAATCATTAAAAAAATAGTAATTCTTAAATTTTTATTAATATTTATTAAAACTTACGTGTTACTAACCTAAGTATCACATCAAGTGTAGTGCACATCATCCAATGATTATTTGAGGAGATACGTGCAAGTACCTGCCGGTGACTATTCTCACACTTCACTTCTCAACACAACACTAGCACCTCACACAATGGATAACCTCAGTAGTATTTTGGAGTCACAGCAAGCCTTGGAGAAATCACTTATGCAGAGGATGTCACACTCCGGCTTCTGCCTCTAAAACAAAGCTGCCGACGGTTAACATCCCTCTATTTTCAGGTAAATACACCGACTATGTCACTTTCATTAATCTTTTTAAGTCTGTTATTCACTATAAAACAACCTTAGACAATGTGCAAAAGCTACATTATCTACGTACGTTCGTAAAGGAAGAGCCTTACAATTTAATAAAAAACTTACCTTTGATTGGCTCGAGTTATGATGAAGCACTAACATTGTTAGATAACAGGTATTTCAATAAGTCTTGAATTATATCTGAACATATAAACGAGTTGTTGGACATGCCAAACATGCCCAAGTCTACGTCTCAGTCTATCAGAGAATTTATCTCGTGTATCAGGCAAAATTTAGCTGCAATAAGAAACCTCAAAGTGAATGTAAATAGTTGGGATCCAATTTTAATCAATATTGTCACCCGGAAATTAGATGCATACACCAGTCGAGCTTACCAACTGGAAAGGAATCTGGATACAGAGCCAACCATGAAACAGCTGCTTGAATTTATGGAACAGCTGGCTTTGGCTATGGAAAACTCCCAACCTCCAGCTAAGGATACTAAACCTAAGGCAGTTCACCTCACCTTAGAAGAAGCAGAAGGTAAGATAAATTCCTGTTTTTACTGTGAAAGTACTGAACACAAACTTCATTTGTGTCATACCTTTAAATTGCTTCCGGCAACACAAAGGGTTGCATTTGTAAATAACAAAAGGTTATGCAAAATTTGTTTAAACTTGCACAAAAACAAATGTAGAATTTTTTTCAAGTGTGGAGTCTGCAAACAGCGTCATAACACACTACTTCACACAGATGAACATAAGGCCGGACCCGTCACTCTGTTATCGGAGAACAGTTTTAATAATGTTTTACTCCCTACAGCCAGAGTGAAATTATTTGGAAAAGGCGTCAAGGAAGTGCATGTAAAGGCAATCCTAGATTCTGGATCACAAATCTCACTTGTGACCAGCAAGGTGGTAGAGGTACTGGGTAGGAAACCCACGCAAGCAAATATTAATATTGTAGGCATCTCAAACTCTAAAAATAATGCCCAATATTCAATTCCATTAGAAGTTTTCTCTTTGAAGTCTCCATTTAAAACTCCTATAAACTTTTGTGTGGTAGACAATATTACTTGTAACCTGCTTCAGTCAAGAATTGACCCTACTGCCATAACAATTCCTCCCAACATTGAATTAGCTGACAATGAATTTTTTGTGCCTTCAGCTATAAATATGCTAATTGGAGCCGACATATTTTTTCAGCTGCTGCTGCCATCGAGCAACTTACCGTCGAGCAGCCAGGTGTCGAGCGGGCAGGTGCAGTCAGCGCATCCCAGCCTGTCGCTGCAGCCCAGCCTCGCGCAGGCTGACCCGGATACTCAGGCACCCTATTTAATTAATACTAAGCTGGGTGTGGTGGTAGCAGGGAATTTGCCCATAATAAATAACTCGGATCCTATATATCTACACTGCATACGTGCGAATCTGACATTAGTGAAACAATCAACAAATTTTATGAGACTGAAAAGGTACCTCAATTCTTGTGTGAAACGTCTAGTGAGCAAGATCTCACTGAAGAATTATTTCAGTCAACGGTAAAGCTCAATAATAACAAGTTTCAAGTAGATTTGCCTCTGAAATTACCATTAGATGATGTCAAAAACACTTTAGGTAATTCTTTTGATTTAGCATTGTGCAGATTTTCGAGTTTAGTAAAACGCTTACATAAAAATACCAACTTGCTTGCTGAATATGATAAATTCATTAATGAGTACTTAGATCTAGGACATGGACATTATGTGGACATTGGTTCATCAAATTCAAATACTGAGCCAGTGTATTATTTACCACATCATGCAGTTAATAATGAAAATAGCTCAACCACTCGTACTCGAGTCGTCTTTGATGGCTCCATGAAAACAAACAAAGGGCTTTCTCTTAATGATGTCCTTATGAATGGACTGTTGTCCAAAGAAGTCTCTTTGATATTATTCTTTTATATAGATTTGGTGACTATACTTTCACCACTGATATTAAAAAGATGTTTAGAAACATTCAATTAAATCCTGAATATACTGTACTACAAAACATTTTGTGGCGTTCCGATCCAAATCAGCCTATAAAATGTATATGTTTAGACACTGTCACATATGGTCTCAAAAGCTCGAGTTATTTAGCCACAAGATGTTTGTTTGAATTAGCAAATATATAAGTGGCCTCTGGCTTCATTTATAATAAAAAATTGCACTTATGTAGATGATGTTTGCTTTTCAAATGCTGATCTAGATGTTGTTGTTGAAGCCAAAGACCAGCTTATAAGTATGTTGAAGGTAGCCAGTCTCGAGACCCATAAATGGTCATCGAATTGTCCAAGCATTTTGTCAAACATTCCACCTGATAAGCAAATGTTTGGAACCCTCGATTTGCAAAAAGATAATGTTAAAGCATTAGGTCTTACTATAAATGTTAGGAAAGACTGTTTCATAATGCAATGCCCTCAAGCAATTGCAAAAGATAAATTAACTAAGAGAGAAATATTAAGCTACATATCACAAATTTACGATCCTCTAGGATTTGTTAGTCCAATAGTTGTTAAAGCTAAGGAATTTATGAAACGAGTTTGGAGTGAAAAGCTTAATTGGAATGATACACCCTCTAAAGGGCTTACTTTAGATTGGTTTAACTTTGTAAATAGCTTGTCTGATATGAAACCGCTGCACATTATTAGCAATATTCCTGTGCCACACTCTGCAACTGTTCAAGTTATTGGTTTTTGTGACGCTTCCTCTACAACTGGCTATGGGTGTTGCCTCTATCTGAGAGTAATCACTGATTAAGGTTACGCTAAGCTTAATTTGCTTTGCTCTAAGTCGAGAATAAATCCAACAGCGAAACCTCTCACTGTGCCTAGGCTAGAATTAAATGCATGTTTGCTATAAAGCAATTTAATAGCCAAGGTCCATGATACTTTATCGATCAAAGTCAAAATTGACGATACATACCTGTTTTCTGACTCTCAAATTGCACTGGCATGGTTAAGCACAGATCCTACAAAGCTTCAAGCTTATGTTTCAAATAGAGTTAGAGTGATACAAAGACTTACAGATAAATGGAGTTGGCTGTATGTGCAGACGAAAGATAATCCAGCAGACCTCGTTAGCAGGGGCGTTGATCCTCACCAGTTGGCCGAATGCTCATTATGGTGGAATGGGCCTTCTTTTCTATTTGATAGGGAGTATAAATTTATCAGAGATACTAGTCTATTACCTGCGTCAGAAAAGATTCCTGAAATAAAGTCTGATGACAGCAGAATAGGTAAAGTAAAGGCGGTTCTTGTCACACAAACGCAAGACGATCTTTTTCAGTATTTAGAGAAATTTTCTGATATTACGAAAATGACACGGGTACTAGCCTACGTATTGAGATTTTGCCAAGCTGTCAAGCCCAACTTTGTTTCGCCAGATAAGTTTTTGTCTAGCAAGGAATTAAATAAAGCCTTGTCTTTAATAATTCGACGTGAACAAAATATTTATTGTAAAGAGGAAATGGAGTCACTTTTAGAAGGCGACAGTGTGAAAGGTAATTTAAAACCCCTCAATCCTTTTCTTGACGAGAATAAAATAATAAGAGTTGGTGGACGCTTGCAGAACTCTGATTTACCTTTTGATCAGAAATATCCCATCATTCTACCTAAACAATCTAAGGTAACAAGCCTTATCATAGCTCGAGAACATCTCAGGTTACTGCATGCAGGACCTAAGCTACTTTTAGCTAGTTTAAATCAAAGGTTCTGGCTCATCAATGGAATTAGGCAGGTTAAAAAATAATGAAATTCTTAGTCTCAGAAATGCTTAGTTTGTTTTAAATTCAAAGCAATAGCTGCGAAGCAGTTAATGGGTTTATTGCCGAGACAGAGGGTGACCGCATCGAGACCTTTTCAGGTTGTTGGAGTAGATTTTGCGGGACCTATACAAGTTAAAAATTCTATAGTCAGACGTGCATTAATTACTAAAGGTTACATATGTATATTCGTATGTTTTAGCACCAAGGCTATGCATTTAAAGTTAGTTTCTGATCTCACAACAGAATCATTTCTCGCGTGTTTCAAACGTTTTATTGCCAGAAGAGGTATTTCTAGTGAAGTCTTCTGTGATAACGCGGCCACTTTCCGTTCTGCGAGCACCCAGTTGACAGAGTTGTATAAATTAAACAATTTACCAGATCACCGTTATGCATCAGAGCAGGGTGTATCTTTTTATTTTACACCTAGCTACTCGCCTGTCTTTGCTTCATTGGCAGAAGCCGGAGTAAAAAGTACCAAGTACCATTTGAAACGAGCAATGTTCAAATCTTTATTTACTTATGAACAATTGCTTACAATTTTGAATCAAGTTGAAGCAGTACTAAACTCAAGGCCTCTCCTACCTGTGACTTCCTCTAGTCTTACCGACTTCGCATATTTAACTCCTGGACACTTTTTAATAGGTACTCCATTAACCACCTATCCACAGAAAGATGTAACAGATATACCTGACAATAGATTAGGTTATTGGCACTCTATTGAGAAAATAAGGCAGCAATTCTGGAAGGTGTGGAGTAAACAATATTTAAATATTTTACAATCGCGACCTAAGTGGCGTGATTCGTTACCTAATATAGCTGTAGGTGACTTGGTTATCCTAAAGGAACCTAACCTTGCTCCTTTGTATTGGCCTATGGCCCGAATAGCGAAAGTCCGAAAAAAAAGGGGCGACTTCGCTGGATTTTTTATTTATTTCATTTAATATCATTATTGAGTTTCCTTTTGTAAATTTAAGTGCAGATTGCCACTCTCCGCATGTGCGCAGCCTTCGGAGCTTACTGCGACATCAAATTCAATTTTATTTAATATCATTGATTGCTGATGTTGCTGATTGTTGCCTGTCAACGTCATTTTTACTAAGAAGCCGCCGTTGCCAAGGAAGCCATTTCAAGCCCCCGCCGTTGCCAGGAGTTACTTCAATTTGACCAATATGCGCTTTACACAAAACTTCTTCCACCATTGGAATAGCTTCTATCGGAATGAAAATGGACTGTCTTGCGTGGTCAGCGCAACATCAAATCGTTTTGTGTCTGAACAATTTTTTGTCATTTTGTGTGCTTTGGTTTATTAGAAACGAAATTAAGTTAGTAGATAAGATTGTAAATAACGTAAGGTACGAGTAATTCACACGCTTTCTATTTGCATATAATTTTTATTGATTGTTTTGGCAAGTTTTTAGTCTACAAAATTTTATTGTTTGTTTACCTAGGTTTAAATTTAATTTTATGAGTGCTTTTATAACTCCCGGTTCCCACTCACAGCCGGAGTTTTATTGCTGTCACATCTGTAACTCAAACAGAACCTTTAAAGGTAAAAGGGGCCTGAATATCCATATATCAAGATGTCACAGCAATCCCAGGTTACAGACATCTCTTCCTCTACCCTCTCTTCCAAATTCTCCATCTACATCCAACCCTTCTTTCAAATCGCATATCTCTCACCTCCACCAATCAACTCCAGTGGTCAAAAGAATTCCTAGGGGAGCGAGAATATCTATTGCTAAATCTCTTTCATCGTCCATCGAAAAATGTCTTCTGAACACTGAATCAAATTGGCAAAATCTTTTTAGTTTTTCCTATACCTACCTTCATGTCAGTACTTCATCTAAGTCTCTAACTCGCGCTTTTATCGACAACACTATTTAAAATTTAACCCCTCCCACTTTTAATCCTCGTTATAATAACAAATCCTACAACTGATTCCGCACAGTAGAAAATAAAGTGATGGACGGTGATCTGAAGAATGCGGCTCGTATCCTTTTCTCTGATGATACACTCGCTCCTCGTAATCAGGAAACTCTCGACAGCCTTCAAAATAAGCATCCCTCACGTCCAGACTTTCCTACCTTTCCTATTTCACCACCTCACAACATTCATCCGTTACAGGTTTTTGATGACAGCGATACGCTTGCTGCGATTATGTCTTTCCCGTCTGGTTCTGCCGGGGGCATCGACGGCATCACTTCTTAACATCTTAAGGATTTGGTTAGTGCATCCGCCGCTGACGCTGGCAGAACCTTACTTTCCAACATCATAAAGCTTTGCAACCTCCTCCTGTCAGGTAAAGTCCTTGATAGCTTTCTTCCACTATTATATGGCGCAAGACTTTGTGCTTTTGTAAAAAAAGATGGCGGTGTCCGCCCAATCGCAATCGGCTCTACGTTTCGACGCCTAGCGGCGAAATTAGCTTGCCATAATATTTTTTCTCCGCTCAAAGACATTTTTCAGTCCATACAACTTGGCTTTGGCAGTAGAGGAGGCTGCGAAGCTGCAGTTCTTGCAGCCCGAAATTTTCTCGCCTGTAACGAATCGGAGGTATTTCTGAAAGTTGACGTGAGGAATGCTTTTAACTATATTGATAGATCCGCCTTGCTGAATGAAGTTCATACCCATACCTCCCAAATTTATCCTTTTGTGTTCCAATGCTACAATTGCCTATCCAAATTATTATATCTTGACCATTGCATTGATTCTGCCGTCGGCGTTCAGCAAGGTGACCCATTAGGTCCTGCACTTTTTAGTTTAGGCATTCACCCCATCATTTCGTCTTTAAATTCAAAATTTAACGTCTGGTATCTTGATGATGGGTCTCTCGGAGGCAAAGCTGATATTGTGTATCAAGACCTCGTTCGGATATTTCAAGAATTTAAAAAAATAGGTTTGGAGCTCAATCTTTCAAAGTGCGAACTTTATATTAATGTTTGTGCGGAATCCCGTCAAAATATAATTAAAAGATTCAACGTCCTTGCTCCTAACATCAAAATTCTAAATTCTGAATCACTTTGCCTTTTAGGAGCTCCTCTTCTTGATGCCAGCATCCAACCTTTTCTCGACAAAAAATTTAATCATTTCACCCTGTTAGCCCCCAGATTGGAACATCTAAACTCTCATATTGCCTACACCATTCTAAAATCCTGCCTTTTCGTTCCAAAATTTACATATTACCTTCGCGCAAGTCCAATCTGGAAAAAACTACATCTTGTAGAACTTATTGATACCACTCTTAGAACATATCTTGAAAAAATTCTGAATTTGCAGCTAAAAAACGACTCTTGGTTACAAGCAACGCTCCCTATTCGGTTTGGTGGTATCGGCGTTCGCAAAATTTCTAGTATTGCCCTTCCCGCATTTCTCTCCTCTCTTCATAGCCCTGCTGGTCTTGTAGACAAAATCTTTAAACACCCTCGCCAGCTAACTGAGTTGAGAGAGGCGGAGGAATGTTGGCAAAGTCTCTGTACTAGTGAAGACATCCCAAAGGAAACACACAACCAAAAACTCTGGGATGTCCCTCTAGCAAGAGAGACTTTCAATACCCTGCTTCAAAATTCAGTCAGTGATTGTCATCGTGCAAGGCTCTTGGCAGTTTCCTGTAAGGAATCAGGCCACTGGCACGCCCTCCTATCCAAAAATATAGGTACACTTTTTGACAGCGAGACATTCCGGGTGTGTGTGGGTTTGCGAATCGGGGCCCCGGTTTGTGAACCATTTACGTGTCCCTGTGGCAAGGAGGTCGACAAATTAGGTCTTCATAGTCTTTGTTGCCAGCAAAGTCCGGGGCGTCTCGCCCGCCACGCAGCACTTAATGACGCCATCAGAAGAGCTCTTGCCAGCATTAACGTTCCTTCCACATTAGAACCGTGGGTTGGTCCGTGATGATGGCAAGAGACCTGATGGCCTCACGCTCATTCCCTGGGAGCGGGGACGGGCCTTGGTATGGGACGCAACTTGTGTTGATACTTTGGCCCCTTCTTATCTCAGGGAATCAGCTCTTAAAGTCTCTTGCAGGTGATTATGTGTTTGCACCGTTTGGCGTTGAAACTTTTGGGACCATGGGGACCCAGCGCCAAATTACTTTTTAGAAAAATAGCCCCTAAATTAAATACATTTCTGGAAAACAAAAAAGCTGGCTCGTTTCTCGCTCAGAGGCTAAGTATGGCTATCCAACGCGGAAACGCAGCCAGCATTTTCGCTTCCTTGCCTCATGGACACGGTTACATTTTTGAATAAGTAGATTTTTAAGTTTTGTTAAGTGTACATATTTAGTTAACTGATTATTTTTATGTGAGGATGTCTGAATTTGAGGCAAATCTCAGTGCAGCAAAATCTTCCTCTCCCGTCCAACCGGAGACCCTGCAGACTCTCTCACGTGTTCTATGCATTTAGAGAACACCCTCCCTGGAGTAGTGACCATCCTGAGGAAGCAAATAATGGAATTGAGCAGAGCGGTTGACGTCATCGAAACAAGACACAGACGGAAATACATTCTTGTAGCTGGTATACCGGAGGCTGAGAATGATGACCCCTTGTCGGCCGTTCTTTCAATATGTCAACAGAACCTTGGTCTCCCCAGCATCAATTAGGCATTCATTGCCGTTTGCCATCGACTCGGTGGTATCAAAGAGGCCCGCAATCGGCCTGTCATCGTCCGGTTCGTGAGCTCCGAGACACGGGCACTTGTTTGGAGTAAGAAAACCTTATTAAAAGGCACCAGTTGGGTTTTATCAGAGTTCCTGACCAAGACACGCCAGTCTCTGTTTCTGAGTGCTCGTAAGCACTTTGGCATGAGACGGGTATGGACACTTGATGGAAACATCTACGTCAAGCTGCCTAACGAAGATCGCGAGCGAATCAGTAGCGGGGAGCAGCTGGACAGACTCATGGAGGCCCATAATGCTGTGACGGCGGGCGTTGCGGTCCCCCGGGATTCTGCCTCTAAGCCTCGAGTAGGAGCCAAGGTGACTCCTAATCCCAAACCCGGTCCCTCTAACATCAAGCCCGGGCCTGCCAAGGCCAAACGCTCGTGCAGAACGTAGCGAAAGTTCTTGTAAATATAGTGTAACCATTTTGTGCTTTCGTTTTCTTGCTCCACCCACTTTGTCTAACTTATTCACGAAGCTTCTTTTGAGGTATCTGTGTAAACTTTTTCTTGTGTTAACCCTCGAAAAAGGATAACTCGTAATTTGTAAATATGAGCATTGACTTTTTCTTTTGTTTTTTGACAGTGACAGATAGACATATAATTTATAGGCAAAGATCTCAGCTCATGTACAGCCTTTGAGATGTTTTTTAAATGTCGATAACGGTATGCATACCGATATATGTTTTTTTTTTCTTTTAGCTGTTATTATTGCTTTTTACCTTTCGCCTTTATTTGTGTCATTATGTTACTGTAAACAGTCAACCGGCAGGTCTCATTTGAAATACTTTTTTAATTTATTATATGTATTTATTTTATATTATTACACTAGGTGTTATATTTATTATATTTTTACCATAGTATTATATTAATACGTACACAGTATAATGTCAAGTGATGAGTCGTTTCAACTGGAAATTTTTGAAGACTCTCGGTCTCGGTAAAAGTCCATCCAACACCTTTTCTTCCAGTTTTTCTTCCAACGAACTCAGCTCCCATTTTTCTGCTGCTTCACTTCTTGATGGTACTGTTAAAAAATCTACTGTTTCCTTTACTCAATCTCTTCCCAGCCCTTCAACTAACACCTTTTTATTCTCTCCGGTTAGTTGTGATGCGATTCGCAAAATTTTTCTTGCCATCAAATCCAAGGCATTATCAACTTTTCCGCCCTATTTCGATCTTACCCTTTTTATCTAAAATTCTTGAAGCCGCAGTCCACAAACAATTTTCAAAATTTATTCTTGATAATGCTCTACTAAGTACATTTCAATCCGGTTTTTGCCCTGGGCAGAGTACGACGACTGCACTTTTAAAAATAATTGACGATGTGAGGTCGGGCATGGAGGAGGGGCGATTGACCATTTCAGTCTTTATCGATTTCTCCAACGCTTTTAATACTGTCGATCATGACGTCCTTTTTGCCATCCTTTCCCATCTAAGAGTCTCATCACCAGCCGTAGAATGGTTCTCTTCTTATCTCCGTGGTCGCCAACTGACTGGAGCGATTTTACAGTTGGTGTACCGCAGGGTGGAATACTCTCTCCTATCCCATTTTCTGTCTTCATCAACATCCTGACTTCCCTCCTCACTTCTTCCGTTCATCTCTACGCTGATGACCTGCAACTTTACTCTCAAGCGGAACCCGGTGCGATTGATGGTGCTATTTGTCGGCTTAATGATGATCTCCGGAGTATTAGTAGTTGGTCTAGCAGATTTGGTGTTAGAGTTAATCCCAGCAAGTGCCAGGCCATTATTATTGGCAGCCAAAGGCAACTATACAAACTGGACACGAATTCTCTACCTCCCATTGTCTTTGATGGTGAAATTGTGAAGTATTCGCCTTACGTCAAAAACCTGGGACTTTACATTGACAGTACGTTGAGCTGGGGGCCAGCATGTCAAAGAGATCAGCAGAAGGGTAACTGGAACCTTACGCGCTCTCTATCGCTTTAAACATTTTTTGCCTTCCAGCACAAAAGCTTTGCCTGTGCAGTCTTTGGTCTTACCAATTATTGACTATGGCGATATATGTTGCTCAAACAAGATCTCCTTAATAAAATGGACCGGCTTCTTAACAATGGTATTCGATTTATTTTCGGTCTTCGCAAATATGACCACATCTCCCAATTTCACTCTTAGCTCGGCTGGCTTCCTATACGGCAACGTAGGAACATTCGGACACTATGCATGTTATACTCCATTCTCTTTAACCCCAACTCTCCGTCTTATCTTAAAGATAAGTTTGCTTTTCTCCATACTTCTCATAATCGAAACCTCCGCTCTAGTAACTCTCTCCGACTTCTCACCCCGTATCATATTTCTGGCTTTATGTCCAGTTCTTTCACCCTTACGGCCAGTCGTCTCTGGAACGGGCTCCCCACAAATATCCAGGAATCTACCTCAACATTTTCCTTCAAGAAGGCTTTGAGAATTCATTACCAGGAAAAACTCTCTGTTCTGTCTTAATGGAAGAAATGTGTTCTGTGTATTACTATTATGTATGTGTATCATGTTTATGTTTATGTATCAATATGTATATCATCTATTTTATTTATGAACGTAGTATGTATGTCTATTGCTATGTTCATTTTACTTAATTGCTATGCTTAAGAGTATTTTGCAGTGGTTTTCTCGGTTTCATCTTTTTCCTAATTTACGATATCTTGCACCGCCTGTATTTCTCTGTTTGGACCTATGGTTGACTGGTAGAGAATGCTTTTAGCGTTAAGTCCGCCATTTGAACAATAAACTGTGTGCAAAAAGTTTAAATAAATAAAAATAATTCAAGTTTGTGACCTCGGCTTATATTATTTACGATTAGGTACGATCATCATCAAAGTATCTAAATATTTTAGTACTTTTTTAAAAATAACATTATTTTTGACATACATAAGTCTTAAAATATTAATTGCCTGTTAATTTATGTATTTTTTATTTGGTTGGTTGGTGGTGGTTGGTTTTTTCTTAAACAAAGTCCGAAATATTTAGCTACTTTTGATGTTGACCGTATTTTGTTTAACTTGACGACTGATTTGCTCTAAAAATAAGGATTTACTTTCATTTATAGGTTATTCGACCTACGTGTTGAAAACGTCGGCATTATTAATTATTTATTTATTCAAAAGACTTATTAGTAACGCCACTTACACCCTCCGTTGCGTGAAATATATCATGTGACAGTATGCAAATGAGCTTGAAAGGGGACGCGAAACGAAAATAAAAGCCTGTAAAAGTTTCATTAAATCGAGGCTTTATTCTGGAAGGTACACTTTAGGGCAATGCAGATGGAAACTAACGTCATACCCACTTTAATAAAAATATTATGATGTCCACCTAGCCAGATTTGGACTACGGCGACTGTAAAGCTGGGTACAGACTGCTGTAACGTAACATGCAATGTAACATGAAACGAGCATTTCATAAGTGTGGACGCACCGCGCGCTCGAACTGAGCATGTACGTGCTCGCATCTTGAACCGGCATGCGCGCGGCGAACATAGCTCAGTCTGCCGCGAACACGCGAAGATAATGGATCAGAACGACCAATTACTGGCTACGATGATTTTTGTGTTCGGCGAAAAAACCGACAAAGTAGCGGCACGGCGCGCACGAGTTGAAATGCTCTGTTCGTTCGTGCGCGCAAGGCGTCCACACTATGGGAAATTCTTTCATTGCGTGTTACATTGCATGTTACGTTACAGCAGTCTGTACTCGGCTTATGGTACACACACTTTGCACTGAGACATCTAAAAAACAAAATGCTAAAATTATAATTCATCTAACATTGTTTTGAATTCGAATTGCTATCGAAATAGCATCTGAATTAGGTGGGCCTGTAGGCAGGGTCTCCCAGAAGGGCATCGAAAACTCGCTGAATCAAAATACTGTGTATTGTACTTCACATTCCTTATATAAGTTCGTTGCCCTTGCTTTTAAAAACATGAAAGTAAATAGATAGCTAGAACAAATAATAGTTTTTTACCCTATTAAACAAATAAAGACACTCCTTCATAGCACGTTAAGTGAAAAGTGGGCATGAATTAAATTATAGATGATTTATAGTTTCAACTTGGACACGCTAGGTTGTACACGCCATGACAATTTGGTACTTAAATAGTTTAAGTAGGTTAATAGTCGCACTGTTCGTAGTATACTACAGCCACAGAATTGAGCGGTAACAAAAATACAAATTACTTGATTTTAATTAGGTGAAGTACCTTTCTCTATAATTAATATAATATGGGATTATTTATTGTAAAAAAAACTGATAATGATATAACAGTTTTAATATAACTCTGTATAGATATTACATTATTTCTACAGAAGTCATACAAAATCATGATGTTTTATGAAATCTGTTTCTTGTTATTTGTCTGAAGAACAAATATATTTCTTCTTAAACAGCTTCATACTTAATGTAAGTATCAAGTACTAACTAATTATTGTAACTATTAAAATTTTTCATTTCTTCGTGCTATATATGTAATTCACTGCCAGGAGGTCTACTAAGGAGAGTTCAGTGAAAGACGATGTGCACTCAATCTATTATATTTTGGAACTGGGAGCGACGACACTGGCAGACAGTTTTGTGTATCTCTAGCGGGTAGCACAACCCTAAAATTACCCTCCCAAATACATACATAACACTTCGTAGATTTTAAAAATTGTGGTTAAGAACTTTACGGATTCCGCTAACGCCTGGGTGGCCGAGAGGTTAGGCAATCGCCCGGTATGCGAGGAACGCTGGTTCGATTACTGCCTCTGGTGGTCATTTTTTCAAGTGCAATAATATATTTAAATTCCGCTAAATCATCATTGCCATAATTATACTACTACCCGCCTACTTTACGGTTTCTTGCGTAGATACTAACCAAATAAAAACCGAAATACTTTCAAATAGAAAGTATTTCTCTAATTTTATTGCACAACTCAAGAACCCTTACAAATGGCCGGATTTACACAATCTTACATGTTGAGCGGAGGCCGTAAAAACTTTAACTTTAACTGTTAATTCAGTAGGGTTGCCGCACAGAGCGCACTAAAATTAAAATGGTCTTTTTGATTTATTGAAAAAAATAAAAATTACTTCTAGGACTTGTAATGTAGTCTTTGAAATTTGTTCCTGTATGTACTACCATGGATGGTACTACTCGACCAAGCCTAGACGAATGTCAAATGTCTTACGAAGACGAATACAACGAAGTCACCGGAGGCAAATAAAAAGCAATATTGTTACAATTTCGATGAAATGCCTAAGCTTATTTAAACACTATTTTTATTTCCATCGGTATTTCTGTTGTATTTGTCGTCGTAAGTTGTGGCTTGATCGGGTAGTATCCATGCTTATATTATAAATGCGAAAGTGTGTCTGTCTGTCTGTCTGTCTGTTACCTCTTGACGCTTAAACCCCTGAACCGATTGAGATGAAATTTGGTATGGAGACACTTCGAGATCCTGGAAAGGACATAGGCTACATTTTGTCGCGATAAAAAAACATTCAGGGGGTGAAATGGGTAATGAAAGTTCATATGTAAAATCCAACTCTTGCGGGTAAAGTCGCGGGGAACCACTAGTATTCTATATATACGTTCAACCTGCTGAGCCATCCTTTTAGATCAAGTAAACATATACATTGCTACGGGGGCGAAACAACTGGGTATTTGTTTATCTCCTTGGACAATGTATCTACTGGTTAAACAGTCCACTACAACTTTCACTCTTGGCATAATAATTTATTCGGCCAACTCAGTACCACCGGACGGTATCGTTGAGATTTAAAACATTACCCTCTCCATTATAGTCGTGCGAGTTATCGTTTGTACAACACAATAAATTGTACCAAGGACTTTAAAGTTTAATAGGCCACACCATCGTCAGGCAATCAAAAAAGAAGTAGACATGTCATCTCTTACTGAGCAGCGATTCGAATTTGATGCGCCGAGCACACGTTTGTTGACGTGTCAAATCAAATGTCATATTGACGACCGTCTTAGTGTAGTGGTGAGAGAGGCGCAAACCACTACACAGGCGGTTGCAGGTTCGAACCCCGCAAGGGGCAAATGTTTGTGTGATGAGCACGAGCATTTGTACCTAAGTCATGGATATTTATAAATGTATATAAGTATGTCTACCCGTTATCCTAGTCACCATAGCACAAGCTCACGCTTTATTAACTTATATGTGTACGAAATTTCATCATCACATCATCATCATCATCATCACAAATTGACAAAATTGCTCAATTTGAGGTAAGTAATTTCTGCGCGCTAATGACACATCTACCTCTTTTTATATGGAACTATCATTGGAACACACTTACAGTCTCGATGTTGCGACCTATTTTCATTTCAGCTTCAAGACCTACAACGGATAAGTTCCATATTTTCTAAGAAATGTATGATATTTTTAAATTGAAACTTGGAGGTGTACAGCTTACGGAATAAACTTTTCAGTCAGGGACTAAATTTTCAGGAGCGTCTCAGATCAGATCATCAGTAACTTAATTAATATATGCAATGAAAAAACAAAAAAAGTTTTTTGTTTGCGTTGATTAATCAAGATAAATAACACACATATTGAATTACTCCTATCCGCTGCTTCAAACTTGTAAGCTTGGATAATTTAACTTATTCGTAGAAATATACGCATGCACAATCCTGTACAATGATCAACTGAAAAGTACAATATATTAAAATTAGTCATTGTGATTGTTAACGTTTTTAATTAAAATACAATGTTTAAATACAATAAAATGTCTTTCTTTTATTTGTGAACGGTTCTATTAAACTTTTACGACATTTTTAAATAGTCATTGTATGTTTTGTGCGTCAGTTTTTGTCCGACTTGTAAAAAAATCAGTTTCTACAGCTTCAAATAAAGATTTCAATTTTGAAAGAATTGTGATTCAAAAATCTAGAAATATTTTTCATTGAATAGAAGATTTTAGACAGTAGAATATTTTTGTATCAAAATTTATGTCGTTTTTTCGCATTGAATTTAAATCAGATTGGTTTGTATTTTATTTTAAAATTTTATCGTGTCACGTCTCGGTAATTTTTTGTGAATCTAAAAACTGAACTAGGCAATCAATACCCCTAAACAAATTTCTTTTGAATTGACCCGTACTACAACTAACTAAAACTAAATTACCGAGCAGAGAGGGCGATGATCTTATTAATAAAGCTTTTATTTAATTTGTATTTGGCGACAAGTCCTAATTCTATTAAGGTAAGTGAAAATAGCAAATCTTATTCACCAGTATAATATAAATACTGATTACCGATTATAACGCTCCCTTATCACGAACAAGAGATTCGCGAAATAAGGATGCGATTTTTTCGTAAAATTGATATTATATCGTCAATTTCAGCATCAATACCTTCTTCTTTCAGTGCACTTACGAAATTACGACTAATCAAGAGAAGAGAAGACTCTTCTTCTTCTAGAAGGTTAGACCCAGATAAATAGGAAAAAGCGAAATGCGAAGAAAAAAGTAAGTTGAGTTTAGCATTTAGGTTAGTAATTACTTAAGTCGCCAAAAAATAAAGAAACATGATCCTTACATCATTTTTTTTTTATTATCATGACATTTCTAAGTGCAAGTCCATTTAAACAAATTATTTTTGACGGCTTAGATCTTAATAATAGCAAAATATCGCATCCGTACCACTCGAATGTACGAAACACGAGACGAACGGAACAAGTTTACTCGCGTTAACAAGCTGCGTTAGATCGCACGTGATTCCTAACACGCCAACTGATTTATTTGTGTTCACGGGAACTTCATTTATACGAACCCTCTCGTGTTTTATACACTGCGACTTTTTGCAGCGATCGCGGCAACTGTCTGTGTGGTGTGTAGCTAGCTGCTAAGCTGCAGTAATACAAAAAAGAAAAAAAAAGAAGAAAAACAGCATCGCTTGCATTCTGCCCCTACAACAAGTCCCAGAGTAATAATAATCATTATCTCAACTAGGAACGCAGAACATATTATAGTGCGCAATATACAGATGTACTCTCTCTTCCTTCACTATCATAGTTCGATGAGACGGCTGCCCGACATTACCGAAGAGAGATCAGGCGCAGGATCAAGGGTTTTACCTGCTTTCTGAGCCACAGGGGCTCAACACTCCAGATTTTTAACTCCAGAGCTTTGCCTAAACTATTTCAACAAACAACGGTTTTACGTGCTTTCTGAGTTGGTAGTGTTAAACCACCGACTTTTTAACTCCAGAGCTGATTCTGAGTTACATCAAGACAGAAAAACCCCGAAACTTTCTTTTTGGCTGCCTGACGTGACCAATGAGAGATCAGAGAGGGCCCAGGGTCCGCTTTAGACCATGATCCAGATCAGGTACTTACAGTAAAGCGGCTATAATCTGACCTCTCCGTGACCCTGTTAAAAGGGGAACTTGACCAATTTGGATCATGGTTACACATTCAGTCGTCTGAATGTGCAGATTTCCTCACGATGTTTTCCCTCACCGTAAGAGCATCGGTTAATAAAACAACTGATGTACATAACTCAGAAAAAGTCATTACAGGGCGGCACGTGGGATCGAACCGGTACCTCCCTCATGAGAGGTAGCGCTAGCCACTGCGCCACCGATGCTCCGAGGTAGTCGCATTGTATAAAAGGCTTTATACAGACCCTTTTTCAGCGTTTGTTATTGCTCACCTCTCCACTTTTATAGTTCGCATTCGGCGGCTATTCGGCAACTCCGCTGTTTGGTTCCGAGGCAACTTTTTTATTGGGCAGTAACTTTTCGACTGTGGACGTGAATATTCTATACACTGTGTGACGAGTTCCATGGTTTTGCTTTGTGATAATTGTGTTAGGAGTTTGGCCGTTTGAAATTTCAAAATAGGCAAAATTTTGCCAAAAAAAAATTTTGCTGGCTAGTTTAGCTAGGATATTTTAACGAACGTACACATTGAAAAATAAAATTTAAAAGATTTTAAATAATAAACCAAAAATTCGCACACAGGTAGAATTTGAACCCACGACCTTTGGCCTATTTAAAAACTTATATAAATAAGAAAGAACACTGTGAGTGTTAAAAAATATTAAAAACTTTTTAAAAATCTGTACAACCTTTTAATGGAAAATGAAATCTCTGGCATGGATATAATCAAGCACTCAAATTTCCTTTTTATTTACTACTAGTGGTTCCCCGCGACTTCGCCCGCAAGAGTTGGATTATCCATTTAAACTTTCATCCCCCTTTTCACTCCTTAATGTTTTTATAACGCGACAAAATTTAGCCTATGTCCTTTCCAGGGTCTTGAACTGTCTCCACAATTTTAATCTCAATCGGTTCAGTGGTTTAAGCGTCAAGACGTAACAGACAGACAGACACACTTTTGCATTTATAATATTATAAGTATGGATTAAAATGTATACTGTATTACTAATGTTAACTTACCGTTCTGTTAAAATCTTACCCGTTTTAACGCATCGGAAGCGCAATTTTATACGCTTTAGTTGAGTTACTTTAAGTTAAAGTACTTAGTATTTCCGTATTGAATACGTTCCCGTTCAGTATAGCCTTAATTGGCTACTCAAAAATATCCGCAGCGCTTACTCCAACTCCGATTAAAAAAATATTTCACTGAATATTTTTAATCAATTGAGTTCAAATTCGATTGATACTCGCAGCCCACTAATTGATGGCATCGCGGAGGGTGCAGTGTAAGAATAATGGATATTCGGCAATAAACATTAAGTCCTATAAATAATGATTGCCAAGTCATAATGAACTGGACAAATCGTTGCCTTTTGACAATATGCCCAACTTTTACAATAATATAACAACTTTTACAATAATATAACAACTTTTACAATAATATAACAACTTTTACAATAACATCGAGCCAAAAAATTTTTATCTACAATTCGGTCGAACAGTGTTTAGAAAAAAATGAAGATGGTTATTTTTAAACTAAGGTTGCGCTTTTTTTTTAATTTTATAGGCAGAAATTTGACCGCAATCTCACTTGATGGTAAGCGACGATGCGGCCAATGATGGGACATGTCCGTCTAGAAGCAGCCTATTCAGTATTTTCTTAAACGAATCCCGGTTAATCCCGAAAAACGGTTAGGGAACACTTCAGCTGGCAACGAATTCATGTCTTTAACCGTACGCAAGAAGAACGAAGATTTAAAACGTTTGGTGCGTATTAGTGGTATGTCAACGACATAAGGGTAGAACCCCCGCCTGCGTCTTATGTCCTGATAGTAGAAAGGGGCCGGTGGAAAGCCGAAATGTAGCCTGTAGAACACTGAAAGGCACGCCACCTTACGCCTATGTTCGAGGCTTTGCAGCTTGGTTTCACAAAGTTCAGTGTCTCCAATAATTCGTATTGCTCTTTTTTCCATCGAGTCTAATGCCTTATTAAGGAATAGAGGAGAAAAAATAAAAATCTTACAACACTAAAAAATCATTTATTTCAGGTAACAAGACCCATAATCAAAATCATAATATTAAAGATAAAAAATAAAAATATTACATAAATAAATATATTGCAATCAGTAACATGAAATCATAAAACTCCAATTTAATGAAATTAATACTAACATTAAAAATAATTTAAAATAAAAATTGGCATCATCAATATAATATTAAATCAGAACACAACACAAAACACATAAAAAAAATCTTTAAGATCAGCAACCCCGCACAACAGGTTGTACAGTACCATGCCTGCTACCACAGTGCCGCATATAGGGGCAGTCTAACCTACTGGCGATCATCGCCAGGACTGCGTTGGGACTGCACTCTGCGCTCCACTCACGCATAGTGGTGTGAAACCAGGCGGTGCGCACCTCTGCGAACATGCCCGAGGCACTGCAAAATCGTGGCTGCCCCACAACAATCCTGAACACATTGTTGTAGAGAACTCGGAGGTCGCTGTAGCTCTTCTGTGTGTAATAAGAAGCTGCAGGTATACAGCGATGTATGGTATGCTTTAAACAGTGTAATTTTTACATCTTTAGATCATCTAGCAAACCTGCGGGCTAACATTATTGCTCTTATGGACAATGACCTCCGTTCCCTCTTCATGTCCTCATGGTCTCTGAGATCAGCCGTGAGCACATGTCCCAGGTACTTGAAATTGTCCACCATATCAAGCGGAATTCCATTTAGACATATACTCGTAGGTGGAACATTTTTTGAATCGAGATCAAGGTTTTTTTTTAATTTGAAATGGACTAGCTTCTGACTCTTGCTAGACTTAAGCCTGACGTGGCGTAGTCAGAGCCGACAATGGAAAGGGCTGACCCAGACGGAACCTATTTGTCAATAATTTGACTTGTTTTTTGTAAGCTTTAACTTTTTGATAATAATTTAAACGTGTTAAATTATTTTTAACAAAACCGTTTATTTCATTGAGAAAAAGCACACAATTCGCTGTACAACTGTCATTAATCAGGAGTACACAACGGGCATTGTCCGAACGATACATTTGTCATAAGCGCCCGGTAGAAAAACGTCGCCGGCGCGACACGATTTATGAATTTTCCTACACCGCGACAAAATGACGGTTGCTTTTTACAACGCCCGCTCCGGACGCGCGAGGCGTGATTATAAAGAGGTACAAATACTAATCCTTTTTAATTCATTACCTATTTCCCTTTATTTTGATAGTTTTCACCGCCGACCCAATTTTTACCCGAAGGTTGTCTGAAAGAAATTGCTTTCAGCAATATGACCGCCCAAATTGAACCATTCTATATGAGCATTTCACGTGAATTTATACTGTGTGTGGTATGCAATAAAAAGTATCTATGCATCTACGAGTATCTATCTTTTCACAATTATTCTGAAAAGAGATTGCAACTAATTATATTGGAGAGTAAAACTGCTGATTTTCGTACAAAGTGCTGCTAGCTCCATAACAGTTTTTATAGGTAGCTTTATTGATCTTGCTATTTAGGTTTGGAAAATTCGTCAATTTATCTCAAGCTATCAGAACTAAAAAATAAGCAGAACGTAGATATAAACAATTCACAATTTCCATTAAGTTTTTAAAGCCAAACTTACACGAAGTTTATTTGGATGACTTAAGTATAAACCTTATTATATTTTCAATAAAAACAGCGACAGAGGCAACTGAAATACCACTAAATAATTATCACAATAAATATTATCGAGTATCATTATCACTAAACCGAACTGAAATAAGATAGAAATGCTCTCTGCGTGGGTTGTAAGCACCTATTATGTTCATTTATATCAAATTCGAATAATGTCAAACAGGGATCATGGGCCCATTCTGGCGAAGGTAATGAGGCAATTTGGAAAAACGAGCAGTGTTGATTTCAGAATATTACACTTGGAAGACGGCAGCCATTTTTGATCCTGCCACGACAGTTATCGTAAATTATATCAGGATACTCTTATTATAACAGTTCGTTAGATCAAACGACGCTCTGGTGACACGATGTATATTCCTATTTATTGGTAACGTGTTACATAATAACATTAGGATAAAACTTATGTCTCTAGTACCTGCGCGACGGAGTTTTTCTCAGTTACTACTAGTATTTAATAAAAACAGGTTTATGATTCGTGACTCTTTGTTAAACAAAAAGGCTATAACTTGAATAAATACAAAAAGAAACAAAAGTAGAAAAAAATAGTCACCGAGCGAGATTCGACCCACGTCTTCTAGATTTCTTCAGTCTGACGTCTTACGCACTACGCCATGACGCTTAATTTGACTACAGTGAAATTAACGATCGTATTCAACGACGATCAATGCGAAAGAAAAACGTATTAAAGCTAGAAAACACGCGTTTCCCCAATATAAGACTTATCTAGATCGATTTTTCGACCCCGACAACCCCCACATATAAAATTTTAGCGAAATCGTTAGAGCCGTTTCCAAAATCACAAGAAATGCTTGTTTAAAGGTATAATGATACGAGGCAATGTGAACATGTCAAAAAAGACATTTTGCTCTTTTAATTGTAAGACGTATTAATTGATGTAATACTCGTAGGAATTAAATGATAGTGGAATTGAGCAAGAGATCAAAGATCAAGTCAAACTTTTCCGAGATAATTTACACAGTAAGCTTGCAAGCACCTATGAATAGATTTGAAAATTGTATATGTCTACATT
Source organism: Pyrausta nigrata (assembly GCA_949316185.1). NCBI lineage: Eukaryota > Metazoa > Arthropoda > Insecta > Lepidoptera > Crambidae > Pyrausta > Pyrausta nigrata. The sequence continues at coordinate 14,017,236 of OX438952.1, forward strand.
TACGTATATGCAATTATGGAAATTTGTAGGCGAATAATTAATTGAGGTTAATGCAATGCCCGTAGATTTCGAACTACTAGTAGGTATACCTAAACTAAGTCATATAGTAATTATTTAAATATTGTTTTTTAAACACATGGGTTCTAACGTTATCCGGTGGTTTTATGTGCAAATGAATATAATATAATATAAATTTAATCAATAATTAAGTCTCGTTCTGTCACTTTCTTTTGTTAATAAAATAGAAAAGGATAACATGAGATTAAATGAAGGATTAACTTTAATTGACGTCTCTCAGTACGGCAGTAAGTAATGTAACTTTAATATGCGTCACCTGTGAATTCGATTATTGGTAATGTTAAAAGTGAAAAGTTTCAACGATACATCTGTGAAGGTAACAAATAAAAATCGTCAAACTTTTATTTTCTGCTTCAAATTATAGCTAGTAAAAGAACTTCGATAAAAGCAGGCGTGTCTGTCTGTTCGGTGTTGTGTGAACTTGCGGTCAGCAACGGCAAAGTTGCGGCGGCCGATTTACTAAGATTATAATGTTGGATCTCTGAGATGGAGTAGGTTTTTTTGTTTGTAAGATAAAATTAGGTAGGTAGAGAGGTTACTTGATTGCCTTGTTGGTCTAATGGTCAGCATGTTGGTCTCTGTCCAAGAAGTGCTTCGTTCTGATCCCGTCGAAATTTGTGTCCGAGTTTTTCCGTATTTTAAAAACTAAGAAACAACTCGGAGACAGGTTTGATGTGTTATCATCCACGTTACCTCGTGCCTTGAAATACGCACCTAAGTGTTGGTTCTGTGCTTGATCTCTCTCCGATCATTTCGGATTGCCGTCTCGCCTCACTTCGAGAGTAAAAGAACAGAGAGTGCTGTGTAATGCACATACTTTTGTGCATTGTATGACCTCCGCACAATTGTCCAATCACGGTTTAGTTTTACCGCCGAGAAATAAGGCTTCGTGGGTATTATTATTGTTTAAATGACGGGGATATATTTTATTACGAATATTCTCAAGCACGTGATTATTTATACAGGATGTGAAAATATAGGTACCAAATTATCGGAGGCGATAAAATACAGGTAAAAAAATAAAGATTTCCAGATATGTTTCAGAACTGTATTTAGTAAATGCGCGGTCCACGTTCCGCTCCCTCGCCTTCGCACCCGCAAAGAAACTTTTTAGGTAACAAGTCGAGCCGGTAATTATCTGGCTGACTACTCTCACAAGTGCTTATTAAAACTTGTAACGCTTAGTGATGAAAAACTATCAGTCACAGTTTAGTGAAAAAAAATGAGGGGAACTCACTGACAGTTATTTATTTAAAAAAGAGGTAGACCTGTCATCTCGTACTGCGCGGTGATTTGAATCCGATCAGATGTCGATGTCAAATGTCATTTATTTGAATGCAAAATTGTGCAAATTACACAATTTGAGGCAATCATTTCCGCGCGCTAATGACCCATCTACCTCTTTTTAAATGCACTATCATTAGGGAAACTAGTAAGACGAAAACTATAAAACAAGTGATAAGTTTAATAAAATACAGAAGAAGTTGAAAGAAAAAGTTTTTGTAACTTGTCACACATCTTTCAAAGTTGGTTACGGACTATACGTGTACATTATAGTGCTAAATAATAATATGATGACTTATTAACATTGTTAGTTAATTGAAAAGAAAAAGATTTACTTTTGCTGAGGCTTCAGAAAGAAACACAGTTTCGAGTAAATATATTTTCATTTTATTTTATTTGATTATTACAACAAAATCTACAGCTCTCAAAAATACAGTTTTACATGTTTCTTAAATACTAATCATACAGCCAACATTGGATTTACATTTTATAAAGCTAAACATATTATACGTGTGAGTGTGACTGATGTCGTCGATCTTCCTATGCAATTAATTTCAAATTATCATGTGTGTGTTTGTGTGAGTGTGTGTGTATTCTAGGAGTTAGAAATAGTAAGCTCAAGTATACGTAGATAATGATTTCTAGGCATCGAATTCATATTAAAGGTTATTTATATTAAAACGTTCTTGTATAAAACTCGCCGTCATTAAAAATAAGCTGTGATTTCAAAAGCAAAAATTTCCACAATAATAATAATCCCCTAAGCCGTCCATAATACTTTAATTTTACAGTATCGCGCATATGTTATAAACAGGAACGGCCTAAATCCCAGCATCAGTTAATCCGACAATGGAGGGCATAAAGAAGAGTTCCCAACAATTATTTTTGCATCAGCAACGGAACCGTTCCGGACACGATAAAGAATCTCCCGGAAAAAGATATTTATGCCTGCAAACACGTTCTTGCTGACCGAAAAACGAAGCTTGAGAAGACGCGACTCTAACTCAAGCAGATAAAGTTTCTATTTTGGGTTGATCTGTTGAAAAAGTACGATTCTTTGGCAGACCACTTAAAAGTTTTAGGGCGTGAGTGCAATAAAACACCTGAAGTTGGAGGCGCGAAATCACAGCCTAATTGTTAGGCTTGTTTCGATAAAATTAACTACCTTGAAAGGTTTTATCGGAACGAGTTCTGAAGTTGAGGCTCTGGGGATGGAGGTTGCGCTGATACCTTGCGGTCGGATTGATCGGTGCTTGGAAGTTTAAAAGGGTTTTGCTCGGAGCCTTTATCGTATGACAGGCCTGAAAGAGGGTATTGGGTTTTTGTTCTATCAGTTTGCAAGTTTTTAGAAAAATGGACGTGAGGTTAGAAAATGATAAGCAAAATTATAGAAATACGGACAGTGGCACACTTCTTTGCCAACTACTACTACTACACTACGTTGACAGCTATTTAAAAAAATCTTGTAATTTTTCTAGCTGTAATGTAAATATTATTGTCTAATTGTAGAGAATGCATAAGTATGAATGGTACCTATGTAATGGAATTTGGTATTATTGCAACAGTACAAAATTAGTTAGACTACAAAACCAGAGGTTACGGGTTCGAATCCCGCAAGGGGAAAATGTTTGTGTGATAAGCACGAGCCTTTTTACCTAAGTAATGGATGTATAAACGTATATAAGCATGTCTATCCGTTATCCTAGTCGCCAAAGCACAAGCTCACGCTTAGTTTGGGGCTGGGTAATTGCTGGTGTGTTTGTTGAAATTATTTATTTATTTCTTCCTTTATTAATTACCAGCAACAAAGCCGCTTACATTCTACATCTTTCTGTGTTAATTGCTTTGCTATTATTATGCGATGTGCAATAAATAGTTAGGTCGGTAATATCTCGCCTCAATTTTGGTGCAACCGGCCAAGCTGCAAGCGGCTATGTGCTCTATCTCGACAGCTGCGATTGTTTGCTAGTCTCCGAGATTGATGCGCGACGGTGGCGCCTCCTGGCAGTCACGCTGGAATGACGAACGACACCTCACAATGCCTTACATGAATCAATTTCAATTGGGGCATCTATAGTCAATGCAATGTGCATGTTTGCGTGTGACAGACGGGGGTTCCACCCTCATGTCGTTGTCATACCACTAATACGCACCAAATTTAAATCATCGTTCCTCTTGCGTACGGCTAGAGAGTGGAATTAGTTGACGTCTGAAGTGTTTCCTAACAATTTGGATTCCTGAAAAGAGTGAATATGCTGCTTCTACGAGTAGACAGACATGCCACATCCTCAACACCATCTTCGCTTACTATCATAGGAAATTGCGGTTAAATGTCTGCTAATTAAATATAAAAAAGGCTGATAGAAAAACGTGGATAGACATTGAACAGGATTACTCCTTTATAATGAGGGGTTTTATGACAGCTCAACATGTTAGTTTTATTTTATGTTGCTAGATGTCGTATCAGCGCATTCATCTAAGTTACATATTTATAAATATTGCGTCGAAATTATTGAGCTTATAATACAAACAAATAATAATTATTATTATGTGTACAGAAATGTAGTGGAAGTACTTACGTTCAAAATTTGTGAGTTTAAAAATGCAGTTAAAAATAAAATTAAATCAAAAAAACGTCTTGATAATTACTAAATTGTTAAAAAATTACCTGTTCGTACTCGTGAATCTAAACATGCTGAATATAAACATTATAACTTAATTAACCAGTTTTTTTCTTAAATAAAAATCCTTAGGTTGTTCAACGCCATCTAGTAGATCTTAAGTACTGATTTTTGACACTAGGAAAATCGCTCATCACAAGATGACTAATGGATGAAGATCAATAGATAAAGTCCTCGCAATCTATCTCCTAACGTTTGAGTTCAACGATTGTCCAAGACAATTTTTGTTGCGGACAGATATCTGTCCATCGCTGTCATTATAACGCTGGTCCTCAGAACAGAGAAAAAAATGGCTAAATGCGTGTCAAACCACGCCCAAATGTAGACTTCCGATGCTACCAGGCTCTTATAACTTAAAGATAAAAATAGGCTAGGAAGCGGACATATAGACAGAGGCGAAACTGTAATCTTTCCATGTGGACTACTGAACTCTACAAAGGTATCTTACTGGGGCCCGGCGCCAAGCAGCTTGCTGTGTTCCGACGGTAAGTGGGAGTGCCAGAACCTTTTAGGTGAGCTCGCTACACCTTCGACTTTGTCTACGCCACGTCTGGCTTAGTCTAGAGTCAAGAGCAAACCCATGTCAAATTAAAATAAAAACTTTCTGAAATTGACCTTCTTTATTCTATGCGCGAAACTTTAAACAAATGGAATCTGATCTAATTATAAATTGCAAATCTCAACTAAAAGACTAAGTACGCCCAATCGTATGCAACGATCGCGTGAGCCATTGTTGCCAACCGAGCCGCCCATGACCGACCATATCGCACTCGCGACACGACCCGATAATTTTGCCCGGGATTTAAACGCACTGTGCTTTATGCAAAACGCTCTGTAAGGCCGTGTAATTGAGCAACTGCATTTAGAGCGTTTAATGGACTATGGAGATTCTTGCCTACCTTTGTTAAGCTTACTTTAATATACTATCTTAAACACTTTAAAACTTACGCGGTCCATTATACAAAACACATTTAAATGGTTTAATACGACCGATAGTAAAGGTGGTCGAAGTTCTACTAGGAAGACAGACAGTAATTTATTATTTTGCATTCAGCCTAATTAAATCACTTGAAAATTGCCAAAAGTGTTTCTCACAGGGCACTTTTGGCAATTTAAAAGTTAAGTAACGGATTTTACAAGCCATTTTAAACCAGTTTTTTTACAACGTCTTAAGTCAGAGAAATCAAAGATTAATTACGTTTTACCTAGACCCTAGTTCAGCAATTTTTAAACAGTCGATAAACCTCGATTGCCGGTTAATTTAACAGAATTCTATTACAAAATATGTCAATTTATGCTTAGCCGGCAGATAAATAATTAAACATGTGTTAATGAACTAGACCTATACAATTTTACAGAAAACCGCGCAGTGTGCTTACATCTAAACACATTCGCACCAAGGCAATCACCAATGTGCTCCCTTACCCGAGAATCTTGCTAGATCACGCTGACGTCAACAAGAAGGTAAAACATATGAGTTCGACCTTCACAAAACTAATTAAGGAATGAGTCGCGGAATCTCCAGAAATTCGTTCAATTATTGCGGCGGCAACAATTCGGTGATTACAACAGTATTACTCATTGCTTATTCCTGCGAGTAGGATTAGATGCTTTATCACTAATGTTATAAGTCTGATGTATGTTCGAAGAAATTTGCTTTCGCTCTCTAAAAAGAGTGATTTACATAATTTTAATACAAGACATAAGAAAAAGCTTGTCGTTCCAAACTTTAGGCTTCAAAAGATTGGTCATTCATTTATTTTTTAATAAATTACGTGAAAATATTGTTGAATCACCGATAGATAAATTTAAATCAGTTGTTAAAAATACTTTAATGTCGAAAGGTTATTATAAAAAGATTGTACAGAGCCCTTTTAGTTAAGGCGGTAACATAATGAAGGTAAAAGAAAAAGATAATTTAATTACAATAAAATAAAAAGATAATATAATCAACACCACTGTCCTCGTTCGCTGATGTCCGGGGCACGATGATGATGGCGCGGCACTCGGCAGTGTATGTAGTAGCAGGGAAGTGTTTAAGTAGGTAATAAAATAGGCCAGGCTTCCACGGAGAAAAGTAGAAGGCAGCCGGAAACCGGGACCCCGATATCGGGGCAACACTGATGTTAATTATTTAATTTGGTAGAATTAGAATTATAAAAGATAAATCGATAAAAAGTCACTCGTAGTCCACCGTGACTAGGCAGTTTTAAACGACTGCAGTACGTCCTCGTGTTTGGATAGCTCCGCTCGGACTCAGTGAGACGACGTTGCCGGGTGAATTCACATATTCGGCCGAACCAGTTTCTCGCCGTGTTCACTTGTCGATCGCGCTCGCAGATATTTTAGAACTAGCAATCGCGCCCGAGTTTACGTGTTAGTTTTTATAATTTCGTATTTTTAAGAACTTGTTTTAATTAGGTTAGATATAGATGTAATTAGTGATACCTAGATTATTATTTTAAGTTAGATTTAGGTTGTAAATAATAATTTATTAATTCTTTATATAAGAAAAGTAACGAACCGTTACAAGATGACTATATAAAAGATACAAATGTATGGAATGACTTGTATGAAAGAAACAGTTGTAAAACTTTGAAAAGTTGCTATGACAATAGTGACTGAGTTTCTTGCTGCTTCTTCTCAGCACTAGCCCACAATTGTACCGAAGTAGTGGTAGGGTTAAGATTAGGACGTGTATAAGTGCCCCTAGTTGGGTCTATATGCAGAAATAAATGAATTTTAAAGAATATTATTTTATTAAGCAAGTCTGCCTAATGCGGGTAATAAAGCCTAGTCAGAGTTCAGCCCACGCAAAAAGTTGTAAGCTCTGTCACAAAAAACTTTTTATATAACACGAGCTTCAATTTGATTGTTGCCGCGTGACAAACGATTTCTTGTTTTGGGAACCTTCGAGATTAATTGAGACGTATATATGTATTTTTTCAGACAACTATTATACCATGAAAATTCAAACCAAAAAGAGTACGAGATCTCCGTTTTGACGAAAGACTTACTTATTTATTAGTAACTAGTGGTTCCCCGCGTCTTCGCCCGCAAGAGAGGATTTTAAGCGTCAAGAGGTAACAGACAGACAGACAGACACACTTTCGCATTTATAATATTAGTATGGATTCGGGATAGCTTAGCAAGTTATTCCGATAAAAATTCTAACTATGTATATTGCCTACAGCTGCTAAGTTCACTAGCTTATAATTAAATTTAAAATTTAAAAGATACAAATGTACATAATATTAGATTCTGTTGTAAAGTATTTTAGGTTTATATCCTTTCTATTCTGTGAGTTTGATAACCCTGCTACATTTTGTTAGGTTCCGAGTATTTCTAGCTCAAAAATAGATAGGTACTCACACGCCATGATGACTACTCTCTAGAGAACCCTTTACCGTTGTGCAAAAGGTTTTAATGCAAAAATATGCATCATAATTTATTCCACTGCGGTCACTAAACTAACCAAGGGACAAGCTAATTCAGCTGCGTTCATAACGGTATAAAATTAAATCTCGTTGTAAAGGTGACTGCAGATTGGGCGTCATTTTAGGGTTCAATCCTCTTATTTTGACAAAATTACATCTTCATAAATCGGGTACCTATTAGTAGTATAAAAATAATAAAAAGTATAAGAAGATATTTTAACGATTGTCAAGAAAAAATGGGTACCTAACCGAAAAAAGTTGCGTACCTACTTACTTGATATATTTTGTTATTGTTTTAAAATATTAGTGTTTTTACTAAAAAACACTAGTAAAGTCAGGAATTAAGATAAATACTTTTTTTACTAAGTTTCATAAAAATATAAGAATCTGATAAAAAATTACTTATTTTGTGATATTTTCCTCTTTGCTCTTTATAAATACAACTTGTTCCTGATAAGGTTCTAAGGTTTAGTCTGATAAGGATTTTCGTAACCTGGTTAACATTTTTAAAATTTATGGGTCTTAACATTTATAGGAAAATACGTTACATTGGTGGCTACGCAGTTTATTTATTTATGAGGAGGAAGTTTCATTAAGTTGTAGTAAACAACGGTTCTTACCACTTGAAACATCGCGCTAAAAACTATCCTAGTCTGCGAACACCCTAATATTACCTGGTTGTTAGTTTAGGATCACTCCTCGTCTGGCAAACTTCATGTTTGTCCGCCCTTATGCAATTTCAAGAACAAACATTGTTATTTTGATTTGTGATGAGTTTATTATTTTTTACCGATTGCAAATGGAATATTCCAACTTTGACGACCTTATTACAAAAAGTTAGACTAAGTTTAAATTAGGACTTAACCGACAAATTAGAAATGAATAATGACGACACATCAGTGACATGACCTGGTATTTTCTGATTGGTCTGATAATATTTAGTCCTAGTAAAAACTTGTTATTAAGACTTTGTAATAAGGGGAAAGTCTACAGCATTTTCGTATTTTTTTCTATTTGCCATTGTATCTATTTCGGTATTAAAAATACTTAATATTGATTCTTAGCTTAATAACTTGTCGCAAATACAAATATATATTTTTTCCTTGTAGACACGAATATTATAGTCAGTTTGATAAAAAATATAACTATAAAAAACGTATTACAACCCAGCGTACAACAATCCCAAACAAGTCGACAAATAAGTAAATAAATTGTTTAACAAACACACTAATAACCTCGCCTTTACATAAGCGTAAGCTTGTGCTATGGTGACTAGGATTACGGATATATACTTGTCAAAACAAAATAAGGGCCACGAGGTATTTTTTCATTTTGGTGTAAATTATTAAACATTTTCATATTGAAAGTAGTAAAATATTGAGTATACAAACTCTTTGATACCTAAACTTTTTCATATTGTAGTATTCATCTAATGCTGGCAACAATTTTAAATAAAATTTGATTTAAAATTCTTTTTGAAAATTTTGTTTCCATTTTCTTTGACGTTTTGCTTTCCTTAGCTTCTTGGTTTATTAAAAATTATCAGAGTTCATTGATATCTCGAGTCAGAAACATCTTTTGCAATATGCCACAAGCACGCAGGCGTCATATGGACTTGCTGACAACAACCAGAGCCGTTACAATGATTGAAGAAGGTCATTCGCAGCGATCTGTGGGTTTGCGATTGGGATTTTCTCGAAGAGCTATTCAAAATCTATGGAATCGTTTCCAAGAGACCGGCAGTGTTAGAAGAAGACCTGGTTCGGGCAGAGTTAGCATTACAACAGCTCAAGAGGATCGTTACATTCGATTAAGTGCGCGCCGAGTTTGCACAACGACGGCCCGCAAGCTGCAAAATCGTTTACGGCTCACAACTGGTACTCGTGTCAGTGACCAAACTATTCGTAATCGATTGCATGAAGACCAGCAGGCATCAAGAAGGCGAGTTGTCCGTGTTCCATTAACCAGAAATCATCGTGCAAATCGTTTAAGATTTTCCCGTCAACATTTGGACTGGGACATAAACCAATGGGGCATGGTGCTCTTCACAGACAAATGCAAAGTAATTTTTTTTAACGACGATCGGCGTATTAGAGTATGGAGAAGACGCGGCGAGAGATTTTCAGAAGTCAATCGTTTTGGTGGTCCAAATGTAATGATCTGGGGCGGGATAAGCTTACACGGCAAAACTGAGCTCGCTATTTTAAATGAGGGTACTGTTACTGCTCAGCGGTATATTGAGGAAGTTGTCAGACCACATGTGACCCCATTTGCCCAGCGAGCGGGTCCTGGATTCATCTTGATGCAAGACAATGCTCGTGCACACACGGCTCAAGCGACTCGGTTTGTACTGGAAGCCTCTCAAATTCAAGTCTTGCCGTGGCCGGCGAACAGTCCGGACTTAAATCCAATAGAGCACATGTGGAATCAGTTGAAACGAAGAGTTAGAGACGGTGATCAGGAAACCCACAACCAACAGCAACTCATCAACGCTGTTAAAAGGGCCTGGGAAGAGATTCCAATGGAAAATGTCAGGCATTTGATTGAGAGCATGCACTCCAGGCTTCAGGAGTGCGTAGCGAAACGAGGGCATACCCGTTACTAAAAGAAGAGCATGGAGTATTTTCTATTGTTTTCAGTAATTTTACATTATTTTTATTTTTAACCTTAAATGAGTTTTTTCTTTCAAAAGCAAATAAACTTTTAAATCATTATTATTGGAATAAATTTATTGGTCTACACGTTAAAAACAACATTAGTTTTCGTTATGGAGACAAAATAAATTATATTGGTATTATTATTTTAATGGTACAGACAAAATACCTCGTGGCCCTTATTTTGTTTAGAGTAGTATACATACTTGTATACGTTAATAAATCCATGACTTAGGTACAAATGCTCGTGCCCATCACACAACCATTTGCCTCTTGCGAGATTCGAACCCGCAACCTCTGGTTTTGTAGGAGCACGAACTACTACACCAAGACGTTTGTCAAAATATGGGTATAAGAGAAATCTGAAGATCACCATACATGCTATCATAATGCTAGCCCTTATGTCATAAAGTCAAAAGGTCAATGGTGAGAGCGGTATTAGCTTCGTGCACATGTTAACGACGTACTGAAGATCGATCTTAAATTAGGGTGACAATGGGTTTGTTTACCATTTCTAAACTCGTGTTCATTATATTCGTCAAACAAAATATCGTGCTGTCACTTTCAAAGCTGTTTGATTGCTTGTATTATTTAAAAAATGTTATTGTGACCCAATTGTTTTTTTTTTTTTTTATCATGTAGCTATACACTTATAAAGTGTTTAAAAAGACAAGCACCAACTATCAATTTTTATTGAAATTTCAATACCTATGTATTGATTGCTGAGCGCTCAAATAGGTATGTGTGATTTTTTTTAAACCGATTGGGTTTTCAAATGTTGGTATGGCTAACTTGAACCCAGACTACCGTATACCGTAATCTAGCTACGTAGCTTGCCTGGAGACAAGCTAAAGCTTATAGTATTCCATGCAAACAGTAATAAAAAAAACTGTTAGAAGTCTCATAATTGTTGTTAAAACCTTAATACATTTTAATTTTAAGGGTGAAATTTAAAAGGTTTAAGAATAAGTTCTCAAACATTTTACAGCCACGTGGACTTGTATCAAAAGCTGCAGTGTTAAAAAAACCGGCCAAGTGCGAGTCGGGCTCGCGCGCGAAGGGTTCCGTACCATTAACTTAAAACATTAGACAGTATAGGCAAAAAAAAGTATATATGTATATTTTTTATTTATAATTTCAAAAGTATTCATCACAGGATACCCGAAAGAATTTTGAATAAGAGTTTCCGCGCCTGTTTATTTACGTGAGTGATTTGAAGTTCATAGGTCCAAGACTTTAGAAATTACAGGGGGGGGGGGGGGGGCACCGTGTAAACGACTTTGGCGGGCTATATCTCGCAAATGGTAAAGCTGATAAAAAAGTGTTGTATGAAAACCCTACCTTATTTTCATAGTCCTTTTCAACGATACCTTACACAAGGGGGTGCACTCAAAAAAATAATTCACCCCCCCCCCCCCCCTTCACATACATAGGAAGGTACCCTTAAAAAGTGGTAATTTAAATTATTTGTATTTTCATAAAAATAAGATCTATATGTGAAGTATCCTCGAACCAAGTTACATGCAAATCAGTCCATAAACGTAGAAGATATTCTGCTGTGACAGACTAGGACGGACGCACTGAACGAATCTTATAAGGGTTCCTTGTCGGATTAAGGAACCCTAAAAAAGCATCAACTGGGGATTGGCTCACACAAATCATGGTCAGCCTACAGCAACCCAGTCGCATATGACGGGTACACACGGAGTCCCATTAAATTTAGCTAATTCCCAACAAATCGGGCAAGTTCTGTTGGGGTCAGAGAGGCACAGCGCAAATTGTTATCGTTCTGGTAGGGTTAACTACTGGATCCCGTGTTTTGCCTCGATTAATTGCTAGTTGCGTTCACTACACTACACACTAGTGACTATACTATACTTACACGTAATGTATGTTTACACTAGTAGTTGCCCGCGACTTCCTTCGCGCAAATGTTGATTTTTCGATATAAAATTCCACCCCTTTTCCTCCCTTAGAGTTAAATTATATTTAAAAAATACTGAATAAGTACTGTCATTCTTAATTTCCAAATTAATAGCTAAATGTCCAACGCGGAAACACAGCCAGCATTCTAGCTTCCTTTCCTCATGGACACGGTTACATTTTTGAATAAGTAGATTTTTAAGTTTTGTTAAGTGTACATATGTAGTTAATAGATTTTTTTATGTGAATTAATAAATATCAAAGTTTTAGAACATAATAAGCTAAATATATTTTTTTAACAATTTGGCTTTTAAAGTGTCGAAGTTTTTATATAAGCCTGCCCCTCAATTTTGATTCCAAAAATCCTTTTTTTGTGCGCACCTATATTGTAAAAGGAATTATGGTGCAAAATGTCTAGTTTTTAATACTAGTAGTTTGGGCTGTGCTTTAATATGTAAGTCAGTTGGTCAGTCATTAACTCAGTTTTATATATTTAAATTAGGTTGCTATTTTAAAACGTTCACTCCTCATTGCTCCACAGTGGCCTTGGTGTAATACTTGTAGTTTGCGTTCAACAGGCGAACTTTTAAATTCGATTGTTTTTTTTTAAATGCAATTAAAGTTTTAGAAAAGCAATAATATATTTTTAAATAACATCATAAAAGCAGTAATTAAGTAATAAAATAATGCAAATTCATATTTTTGGGTGTCACTAACGTGACAACCGTGGACTTTGTGATGGCATCTGATCGATCCTATCAGCGGTGGTGCCTCCGTTAGTAAATCCAAACATGATCAATATAATTTTAAACTTAATATCAATAAAATAAAAGAAATAACTCATACCAAATTTCTAGGTCTTTTTGTCGACCAAGACCTAAACTGGAAATTGCACATTGACAATATTTGCAAAAGAATCAATAGATTCGCTTACGCATTGTACAAGATTAGGAAAGTTACTAACATACAGGCCGTTATAACTACTTACCACGCTTATGTAGCTTCCTTACTGCATTATGGGCTAATAATATGGGGTAACAGTGTTGATATAAACAAAGCATTTATAGCGCAAAAGAAGTGTGTTAGAGCCATATGTGGACTCCCGCCTGGTGAGTCTTGTCGACCAGCTTTCATTAGACTTGGCCTTTTACCACTACCTGCACTTTACATTTTTGAAATAGGATGTCGTGGGAAACACGAGGAACTTTTCATGAAAGCTAAAGATACAAACGCTAGGCTAAAAAGAAACCCCGAGAGGCTGATCTTAAGTACTATCCAAAAATCACAAAAGTTCCATAAAAGCTGTGTTTGTATGTCTATTAAGATATATAATAAAATTCCTCGTGACATTACGAGTAAAAATAACACACTTAATATCTTTAAGGGTCAATTGTATAAATGGCTTATTGACCAAAAAATTTATGACCTCAAAGATCTACTTGACCGACCAGTTTATTAAATAGTAAGTCAGTTGGTCAGTCTCTGACATAAATATTCAATTTTATAATAGTTTAATTTAATTTATAGAATTTAGAATCACTTTGTATTGACATTGTAAATTTTTGCTTATTTTCACCTTATTGTATTTGCATGCTAACAATTTTGGCAAGACATGTGCACTGTATTTATTTTAACATCCATTTATACCATGTTCTTACGCAAATAAAAGAATTATGAATTAGGTGTCGCCTGGTAGCTCTGACCGCAGCCCGCGCCAAGCAGCTTGCTGTGTTCCGTCGGTGATTGGAAGTGCCAGAACCATCTGGACGAGTTCGTTCCACCGTCAACTATGTCCACGGTACACCACGTCTGTCTTGGTCTAAGGTCCAGAGCAAACCCATTGCAAATCAAATAATTAAATAATAAAAACGGAAATTTAAAAAACTAAAAATTCCGACTGCGTTTCTGTGTAATTGGAAAATAAAAAAACCTACAACAAGAAAGTGGTCACACCCGGGTTAAATAGGTACCTATATTGAAAATTGTAGCAGTCGGGACCCATTCTAGAAATGGCTTAGTGAATTTAGAACACATACCTACCTCTATAATATTATTTTTTGAATGTATATAGTTTATGTCACTCTCACAATTTTGACAAATTCAACGACACCTCATATGTCAAAAACTGTCGAGCCGTTTAGGCTGTAGGGCGTGCCAAACTATTTTACATACATACAAATCTGATCTGGCTGGTCATGTCTGTCGCAGAACCGACGGGCGTTGGAGTAGGAAGGTTCTCGAATGGAGACCACGTCTCGGGAAACGTAGTGTTGGACGCCCCCCTGCTAGATGGACCGATGACCTGAGGAAGGTGGCCGATGGTGGCTGGATGCGAGAAGCGGAGGACCGTGAAAGTTGGCGCCATCTTGGAGAGGCCTATTTCCAGCAGTGGACTGCAATAGGCTGATATGATAACATACATACCTATATACTCTCGAAAAACATAACCTTCCTTCTGCGGTCGGGTAAAAATCAATCTAAAAGCGGTGTTGCACATTATGGATAAATACTCAAAATAAATTAGGTACTTAATAATATATAATATATTTAGATTGCAAAGTGAATGCTTATCACTTAAAAATAATAATTTATCGTATTTGCAAGCTTCATCTTTCGATTGTTAAATACTTGCAATAGTATTTCTTTCGAGTGTTAAGGGTGTAAACCCAATAACATTGATGAAAGCAACGCGGCATTACAGCGTTAAGAAGCACTTGAAAAATTTCGACAGGCTCTGCCAAAGCCAGGGTGGCCGAGAGGTTAGGCAATCGCCCGGCATGCGAGGAACGCGGGTTCGATTCCCGCCTCTGGCGGTCATTTTTTCAAGTGCAATAATATATTTAGGTACTTAACATACCCGCTGATACCGAAATAGTAATTATGTAACGAACCTTATTTCTGCGGCACTCGAACTCTAGTAATGAGCTACTTATGTTCTCCACTTTCATAATTAATTGCCCCTTGATAAATTATTCCGAACGGAAACCCGCGGCAGAGGGAAATCCTTATTCTGGTCTTATTGAAACTGATATTAATTTGTGCTGTACGAAAACGATACATTTGTCGGTATATTTTGATTCAATTTCATTTTAACGATACTTTTTAATGATGTTTCAACATATCCTTCTCTTTTATTCTGTTCTTTTGTTCTGTACACAAAGACGAAAACAATGGAAATACATTTTTGTCCTGTTTAAATGTTCATATGAAATTGCTAATAATCCATTTGCATTTGCAAAATCTGCGCAGCGACGACGCCATATGACAAATAGGCCCTAACAAGGTCATTTATCCATCTTATCGATAGACGCCATAGCACTTTTTATCTAAGTCTCTGAAAATTTCTGGCTCCAAATCATAAAAAAAGTTATTTCATAACAGAATAATCCTGTTCGGCATCTCAACATTCAGTAAGTAGGTATACGTTTGTACGTAATCTAATTAGTTTCATAATTACATCGTGATACGAGACATTTCAGCTTGTTAATTTTTAAGCGAGTGTTTGTCGAGTTCGACAAGCCGGTAATATGCGTATACTTACGTATTAAAATTTGGGGGTTAAATTAATAGGGTTAAAAGCAAGTTAGGTAATTAAATGTTTGCAGTAAGAAAATATTTGAAGTAAAGTCTAGTAAAGGTTTTACGTGGCGGTAGAAGTAAGTACTAATCTGAAAATGTAACTGTTGCCTGCAACGTTTTTTTGCTTAAATCAATTACAAAAAGGACTTTAACTAACAAGAGAACACCTCACAAACCATCTATCATCCTCAATTAAATGTTTGGCCTTAAACTTTTAAAAGTGCTAAAACGTATTATTTTCAACTATCAACTCGCTCAGATTCAGCTCAGGGTCCAATTAAAAAATGAACTAAAAGCCAATATTACACATAATACTGTGGCTTTCTATTGGTGAAAGATTTTTCATGTTTGATTTAGTTCTTCCACATATAATATCTTCTTACAAACATACTCACACACTCTTACCTCTATATAAGAATAGTAGAGATGAACTTCTATTTTCCTTTCATCATTTAATTTTACTTTCATATGCAATCGTTCCAATGTCAAAAGGATTTTGTTATATCTTTTTCTAAGAGCTTCTTTTTATTAATTTAAAAAGGCATGCAAAATGTTCATTAATTTTGCCTCAGCGTGCATCGGAAACAAAATCAGTCGGTTTATTCTATAAATTCATTCGTGTATTTGGTAAATTTTAAAAAAGGTACGTGGATGTAACATGAAAAAATATATTATTCCCGACATCTGGAGGAAAACTGCATTTCGTGTAATCGATAGTTTTGTGTGAAATGGAGCTTGAAATGACAAATAACGCCATTAATTGAGTCAAGTGGGTCAGTAAGGCTTTTACCGACGACATACAAAACTACTCAACCTTTCAAATGTACACGACGGACACGGACGACCGTCTTGGTGTAGTCGTTCGCGCACCGGACTTCGAAACCAGGCGGTTGCGGGTTCGAATCCCGCAAGGGGCAAATGCTTGTGTGATGAGCACGAGCATTTGTACCTAAGTCATGGATGTTTATACTGGATGACTTTTGTTACCGTCAGGAAAATAATTGTGTGAGATAGGTAAATGATATAGGTGACGATGGCGTCATCAGTTTAAAAAAAAGAATTAATTTTTTTGTAAATTAACAAATTTCGTTATATATAATTAGTGAACCCTCTTTTTTGTAAAAGTTTTCATGTATGGATGTAAAAAAAAATGTTGCATGTTGCCTTACTTTTCGCATATTATGTCTTCTTATTGGCACTTATTGTAAAAGTTAGCATTGGAAACTTTAAATGCTAGTGTATAAGCTAATTTGTTACCTTTTTAAATGTACTATAAGACAGCTGTTTGTTTCCTTAATAAAGAAATAAATAAATAAATAAATTACTACCCACCTAACCATCTAATTCTAAGTTATTTTGACTAACATAACATTTAAAAAAGCATATTGGAAAAATAATATTAAAAATACGAAACTGACCAAAACTCAAACGCATACCCTACTCCGAACGCGCTAAACATCAATAAATCCGCCCGAATTTGTGACTGAAATTCGGGCGGATTCATTCATTCTTCTTTTTTTTTAAACTGATGACGCCATCGTCAACTATATCATTTACCTATCTCACACAATTATTTTCCTGACGGTAAAAAAAGTCATCCAGTATGTATTTAAGTATTTCTATCCGTTATCATTGTCACCATAGCACAAGCTCACGCTTAGTTTGGGGCTAGGTAATTGGTGTGTTTGTTGAAACAATTTATTGTTATTATTATTACACCACCACGTCAGGCTACACATTTTAATTTCAAAATCGTCTCTATTACAACAGCTTAAGATACCGCAGCATTTACTATGACGTGATGTCTTGTCGTCCTCCTCCTCTGTCGTAGGATTATTAATATTTTGCCATAATTTGGGACTTAGAAAGTACAATATTTTACAAGTGAACTGACGAGTGTTGCTTAATCGCTCCACGTTTGAGTACTAAGATATGACATGTTATTATTTTCTTAATTTCCTTCACAGAAACGGACAGAAATACATATTATAACTAAAATAGACAGGTAAAAAATATTAAATTAAAAAAATTGTGCGGTAGCTTATGTGTTTCTTTAACTTAAAAAACCCATCACACCTAGATTTATCTCTAGAATAACTACTATTCAAAAGTTTTATAACAGAACCTATAATCTGCTACATAGTTGCAGCTATAAACTTCTCAAGTCGTCATATGATTTCCTAAATATTTTAAAAACGATTAATAAAACTTTAGAAGACCTACATTTGGAAAGAGGTCTTTGCGAATATCGAATTAAACTCCCGACCAGCCAAAATTGACTCGCAGTAAACTCAGCTACATAATTTTCTCGGTTATTCTGAAACTACCTACAAGTGCCTGTTCCGATAAGGTTGCAAATTAATATCGCCAGCTCTCATATTTTACCGTAGAAAACTATTACGCCACCTCACACATTGTAATTATATTGCACTAGCAACACGGTGAATATTGTCAAGTTTTGCACTGAAAGGTGTGACCCAATTAAAAGGAATTCCTAACTAAATCAAAAAGAATGCTTTGTCAATTTTAAGAGTGCAGACGATCAATAAAATTTGAAAACTTTACTATTTGTCACGCAACTTAGAAGGGTTATACCCTTTGGGCAAATAAATATTCCTTAGGCATCGGTTTAAAGAGATTTAATATTATAAATTTTATTTAAAAAATCTTAGTTAATTATAGACTATAATATATATTTTTCTATACCACTTAGTTTTAATTTGTGTTGAGCATTGAAATTTTTATTACTTATTATTATAATATGATACCCTACCATGAAGGTACGCTACCCGTATTTCACAACTATGTTTTCACAAACATTTTTGGAATAGCATCCGTATGACAGTGACTTATTCAACTATGAGTCGATTTTTCTAACGTCAGATAAGACTAATCCGACGTAATATGTATAAAACGAATGATTTCAAAATGTCATTTACAATAAATGATTGCTGACAAATAGGTGACGTTTTCAAATTAGGCGCTTTGTATTCTATTCGACGAATATTCCTTATCTGACGTTGGTAAAATCGACTCTAAATGGTAAAATATTATTTCGACATTCATTTTCGTTGCTTATTTCGCTTGCTAGTTGAAAGCTTTGCTAATTCTGAATGATTGGGGTGTTAATACTGCTTTTATTCATCATAGCAAAATTCATCGTTAACTGTACATTATTTATTTTGGTGTTAAATATTTTTACCAACAATTTTAATTCACAGAGAAAATGAAAACGCCTAATACAAAATCTTCTGGGAAGAGACATTTTTATTTATTCTGCAATAAGTACGAGGGTCAAACTGAAAGTTCTTAGAAAATCAAAAACTGATTACATTAGCCAGTTATTAGTTTTATTATATCTTTTCAAAATATTGTCCATTGACGTCAATACACCGCTGCATGCGATGGAACCACTGGGAAAAGCACTTTGCCCACTCGTCCTTAGGGGTCTCTTCAATGGCATCGCGATACGCAGCCACCGCTTCTTCAGCATTCATAAACCGCTTTCCTTTAAGTTTTTCTTTAATTTTTGGAAATAAATAAAAATCACAAGGCGCGAGGTCGGGGCTATACGGCGGGTGACCCAGTAATTCAACGTTTGATGTCGCCAAATAGTCGATCGTTCGCTTGGCGGTGTGCGACGAGGCGTTGTCGTGGTGAAGGAGGATCCTACTGCGAGGTCGTTTCTCTCGAACTTTTTCCAAGACAAGTGGCAAACAATTGGTAGTGTACCATTCTGCAGAAACTGTTTTTTGATCCTCTAACACAATTGTTGCGAAATGACCTATCCTTCCAAAGAACGAGGCCACCATATTTTTTCCCGCACTTCGATCTCTCTTCACTTTAGTTGGCAGCTCCTCGAAAGGAAACACCCACTGAGCAGATTGTCTTATGGTTTCAGGATCATAACAGTAAATCCAGCTTTCGTCACCTGTTAGTATGTCGAACACAGCATTTGAGTCACCTCCGTTAAATCTTTCAATCATTTTACGGCACCAATCCACACGATGGAGTTTTTGAGCCTTAGTCAAATTATGAGGTATCCACCGGGCGCAAAGCTTCCTGACCGCTAAATGTTCGTGGAGGATTTTGTGCACTTGACTCATACCGATGCCTAAGCTTGTCCGAATCTGCTGATAGGTCACTCTTTTGTCAGTCTCTATCATACGCCGCACAACACAGATGTTATTTTCAGTCGTCGCCGTAGAAGGCCGTCCCTCACGTACATCATCAGTGAGATTAGTGCGACCACGTTTAAACTCATTAAACCAGTTGTAAACAGTCGCACGAGATGGGGCTTCATCGTGAAAGGCCAATCGTAGTCTATCATAACTTTCTTGTTGACTTAAATGACATCGAAAGTCATAAAAAATCATTGCACGAAAATTTTCTCGTGTTAAATTCATTTTGACGTGACACAGACAATTTTCAATTTGCGGCCAAGTCGTAAAACAAATGACAAATGAATGAAATATATACTCAGTAATATTGGCAAAGAGTTCTATTTTCAAATTTTAGAATATTTTTTTTATTATATTGTTTATAAGTGGCCAGTTCTAAGAACTTTCAGTTTGACCCTCGTACAAGTGAATTTATAAATAAGTAAGTGCTCAGTCAGACTGTATAGTCTGCAGCACGTCAAGTTATCCAATTGAAATACGAAAACAACTTTTATTACGTAGGGAATAAAGGCGGTCTCAAGGTCAAAGTACCTAGTCAGTATTAACACAATTTCATATTTATGACATTTACTGACCCAGTTAGAAATTATTGTTATTGGTATAGCTATATCTGTTTATGGCCCAAAAATAGTTTTGTGACATAACGCCATCATCAGCCTTCGCCAGATAGAAGTGCTGCCGTTCGTACACAGAGCCGCATGTCAGACAACCCCACTTTGACCTTAAGACCGCCTCTATTCCCTTAGTAATAAAAGCCGTTTTCGTAATCCAAATGTACCTACATTGAGTTGCTGCCACGCACGTAATTAACACAATTTACCTATTTATTCCAAACAATAACTGTGAAAGGAAATCGTCAGCACGCCTGGCCCTGTACCAAGCTAGTACACCGTAACAATAATATCGCAATAATCGATCATTCGTACAAATGTAAGCACCGAACAGGCTCAACCGGCGACTTTTTATTCGATAAACCTCCACAGATTAACGGTACGGAAAACGATCATTTTGACAGCTAACAAATCGTATGTACGTCGAACGTTGTTGCGGGAAGGTACCACATGTTAACAATATACCCGGTAATTAATCACTGAGGCCGTACGTTAGAACTCTGTCACTCTGAACTGTGTGCGTTGAATCGATTCAGTTAGCAATCATGGACAAATATTGGTAAAGACATATGAAATAGGGTCTTATTGAACTTGAACTTTAAGTTCTCTTGGTGACGTTGATGGTAAAAAATGTGTTTGTTGTTGCCTCATTATGTAGGTTTTAATTTAAATTCATAAAAAACCAAACCTGTATTTCAGAAAGAACCACGGTTTGATATTTCAGGTAAAAACTACATCATCGACTGATAGTGCCAAATACTTTTCTTTTATTGCACAAAAAGGAGATAGTCTCCTGAAAATACAATGCGACCAAGCGTACATTAATCTCTACAAAAAGCTATTTACGGACGCTCATCACGCTAAACGCTGCAGCATCTTAAGCCGGTGTGATAGAGGCGATTTCGCAACGGATATATGTAGTCTAATGTGCTGGCAACTGTACACACGATGTGCTACAAGGAGAAACCGGGTCATTGGAACCAAGCCGAGGGTAAAAGTAGGTAAGACCTAAGTAATTGTGCCACTAAGGAACACGTACTCTTTGTGCCAAAAATACACACCTTTTTGTTCGGTGGTCTATTTTTTCTTAAACTTGAAGGAAAGAAACAAGCTTCAATCTTTGACTTGAAAGGGGTTCGTTAAGTCGGCAGCATATCAGGCTACCCATGTGAACTACGAATAACATGTAACGCAGTGTTACGCAGCAGTCTAGTTTTTGTGTCACTGAAAGTTTAATTGCCTATGATACAGGTTTCACCTAGTGTAGGCGATTATTGATAATCCTAAATGTACTGCTCTGTAATTTGTGCCAAATAAATACTTTTTATTATCTTATTATTAATAACAAGGATTTATTATCCTTTATATCGTATATTCAGTAATTTTATACTTTTTATGTATAAGTATAGAATATGAGCAATAAATTAGTCCCTAAAAATTTGAGCAAAACTCATTGTTGAAAGTCAGTGCAATTAATATTGTAACTTCTAAAACAAGAGAATGTATTCCAAAGGCAATAAGAGCGATATTATTATCCTATATATTGTTAAAATATTCGGTAGTCAGTGTGAACATCACCTTGCAAATGTGACTCTACACATTGATATACTTATTAAGTAATATATTTTACGACTGTCAAAAAAAATGTTTTTATTACGTAAGGAATAAAGGCGGTCTCAAAGTCAAAGTTGGATAGTCTGAAGTGCGGCCGTGTGTACATTTTGATATAGAAATATGAATCTGCTTCTATACCCATCTTTTCTTCATAGTTCTCATGACTGGGGAATCGTGATCATTGTGTGGAATGAAACACATACGAGTTTTTTTTTTTTTAAATGAAATAGTTTGCCAATGCCTTCTTAATTTCACACACTTGTTAAAAATTAACTACTGGTGGCACAGAATAAGTACTAGTACTCCGTACAGAAGTATGACTTTGCAATGAAATTCAAAGAAATATCTACTCAATGTTGTCAACGATATGGTGTAATTCAGTTCGCCTCAGACTCAAGCACATTTTCGTGTAGACACCTACAGATATACATTGCAAGATAATTTCATTCTTATAACTCTAGAATATGATTATGAATCATATTCCAGAGTACAGAGTACAGAATACACTAAACCTATTCAATGACGTACTATCACGCAACGCGATAGGGTTGACTGCCACAAGAAGCTACTTACGCCATCTAGCGCATCTTTTTAGGACTCTATTCACGCTCGTTCAACTAGAAACCTAGTGTCGCGCACCGCCGGCACGGTATATAGATATACAGTATTTTATTTTATACTTGAGCTCCCGTATCGACACACACATGCATACACGTCAGTTACACGGCCCGTTGAGCAAACTTGGGCAGACAAACCCACGAAGTGACACGTGGGGCGCGAGCCGGTTTGCTGTCAAAGACTGACTTTGGATATGCAGATAGATATCATTGAACAAAGTAGGTTATATGAAACATGTATAAAATCATCTTTATTTCGGATGACAGCTGTCAAATTGAAACTGCCATATTTCGGTAACTACCCACCCTAGACTACTGGTGTGTAGGGACACATTGTAGGGCTCGACGACATCTTCATTTCGGATGACAGCTGTCAAAATTAAAACGGCCATATGTCGGAAACTATCCACCCAAGACTATGGGTGTGTAGGGACAAATTGTAGGGCTCGACGGGATCTTCATTTCGGATGACAGCTGTTAAAATTGAAACGGCCATATCTCGGAAACTATCCACACAAGGCTACTGGTGTGTAGGGAAAAATCGTAGGGCTCGACGAGATCTTCATTTCGGATGACAGCTGTCAAAATTGAAACGGCAATATCTAGGAAACTATCCACACAAGACCAACAAAAACACACACACAATACACATATGAAGAATAAAAATCTAGACACTTTTTACTTATTTTGTACCAACAGCGGGAACTAATTTCAAAAATACGGCTGAGTCACACTACTGTTCTGAAAACAAATCTTTCTATTGCAAAACAAGCAAAACAGTGAGTGTATTTTTAAGTATTACATTTTTGAATAAGTTTGACCACCTCTTGGTGTAGTGGTTCACGATTCGAACTTAAAAACCAGAGGTTACGGGTTCAAATCCCGCAAGGAGCAAATGTTTGTGTGATGAGCGCGAGCATTCGTGCATACCTAAGTCATGGATGTATATAAGTATGTCTATCCATTACCCTAGTCGCCACAGCACAAGCTCGCGCTTAGTTTGGGGCTGAGTAATTGGTGTGTTTGTTCAAACAATTTATTTATAAGCCCTTTAAACATCAGAATACACTATTCACAACTTAAAATATATGTTTAATTTAATACACATATTACCAGAATATATGACAACTTTGTTCAATCTCATTTAAGTTTTATAAGAAGCGTAAAGCAAGGATTTAATTTTCAATTTAGCACTTTGAGTTTTCTTAAGTAATTAAAGCCGATTTCATGACGTCGTAAAAAGTTTGTTTCGTGCTAAATAAGCAAGCTCACAATACTAAATAATAGTTCATTAACTGGCCTAAACTTTATCTTTTATCGAAAACAAACTCAGCAATAAAAAATTAATTGGGTGAGGTTTTTTATGTGTCAGCAGAAACGCTCCGTAACTAAAATAAGTTAAAAAATTAAGACATTTATCTAGGTGACTGGATTTTCTAAAAAAAAAAACAATTTTTCATACAGCACCATTATGATAATGTAAAATTATAAAAAACGTTTCTGTGTTATAAACTAATGTTTTTTATTATTCAAGTTAAAAAAAAATTTCAATGTTCTGTACCGCAAAAGAAAAAAAAATACCCCTAAAGGACACTTTGTTGAGCGTCCGTTCGTTCGTTGATCTGTTTATCTGTTTATGTACGTTTGTTTGTTAAGAGTTTTTATAGAACTAAAAGTCTCTTTTTATAGGAACGCATAGAGACATTAAGCATTAAGATCAGAGTATTCTGTATGTGTCTTAAAGCTATATACAAATCAAGCCTCGAAGTGGACGCAATCTAAAGAAATCTAAGTGGACGCAATCTAAAGAAATAAAAGATGTAGCCATTTCCCAACAAGTGTTAGAACAATTTTATTGTTATAACACTTCGTAGAGAAATCAAAATACATAGTACTTACTTTCATGGTTCAATTGTTCGATAACAAAACATGTTGCAATTACAAAAGTTTTAAATGAAATGTAGAAACCTTAGTGCGCAAGTCCGACTCGCGCTAGCCAGGTTTTTAATTTAATAGGTTAGAATTATATATTACTAGTGGTTCCCCGCGACTTCGCCCGCAAGAGATGGATTTTCCATATAAACTTTCATCCCCCACTTCACCCCCTTTATGTTTTTATATCGCCACAAAATGTAGCCTATGTCCTTTCTAGGGTCTCGAACTGTATCCATACCAAATTACATCTCAATCGGTTCAGTGGTTTAAGCGTCAAGAGGTAACAAACAGACAGACACACTTTCGCATTTAAAGTATTAAAGTACGGACTAGTATGGTTTAAACAAGAGGTAGGCTAGCTTGTTAATAACTATTAATCAAACTAAACTCTTATATAAATGACTTATACATTTGTTATTCCAATATTTGAAACATTTTTTCTACTCTCACATTTCTTATTCCAATTTATAAAACTTTTTGTTTACCGAAAGGTTAAATACGAATCTATCTCTCCAAGAAATCCTTTGGGAGCAATTCATGCTAGAAAATAGGTTAAGCAACAAATTGAGCCTTGGGAAGGTAATAGATTATTCAAGAATAATGTTTACGGAGGCTCCGATACTAAATTATGTTAATTGATTTCAGGTTTAGTTATTATTTGGGCATTAGGGACGCTGCCCTAGAGAAATATTAGTGGTATTTTAGGAGTTGAAGATTGTATTTACAAACAGAAAGTAGGTTGTCGGTATTATTTTCTAGTAACTTAGCTAGATGTATATTTGACTAGTAAAATTTTAATATTCACTCGTCCTACCTCATTCTACCTAAAGTGATGACAACATTTTATAAGTTATTAACCAATATCTTTAAACCGTTTAATTTAATTTGTGCTAAAATCTTAAAAAAACTGTTAAAATGTCGTCGTGTAACAGAATATTTAATTGGAGTGAGAGAATGAATACGCTGAGTGAGAGTGTATATAGCCTCAATGAATAGTTTGACTTTAATAAATAATTTAATATAAACATTTTGTTAAATTTATGGTGTTGAGAATTTAATTTCAGACACAATGATGCACGCCTGAATGCAAGCTGAATACATGGCAATATTCAATGTAGAAAGTAAGTAAGTCTTTATTGTGTATATGAGCAAAAAATTACAAAAGTTCTTCTAAGTAGATACATCATTACTCTTAGTTCTACCTTTTCAGGCGTAAATACACACACACATATCATTATATTTAAAAACTATTTATACATAATGCAAATATTTTTGTAATTACATTATAAAATCATTTTTCTACTATCTATTTTAATTGGTGTAATTGGTAAAACAGTTAATTGATATTATTATTTTTAATGATAGCGTATTCGGGAATACAAGCTTTAGGATCCGCATAAATGATTTCAAGTAATTTGAAATACTTTTTTTTATATTTCTTTGGTCATAAATGAGAAGTAATCGAGTGATAACTTTACCATGCATTTATTTATCACGGTTAAATATTTTAACAACAATATTGAAAAGAACTTTCTCTGTCAAGCCTCTACAAAGCTCTATAAGCATTTAAAAATATGTCTATCCGTTATCCTAGTCAACATAGCACAAGCTCACGCTTAGTTTGTGGCTAGGTAATTTGTGTGTCTGTTAAAACTATTTATTATTATTATTATTTATAAAATAATTATGCAAAACTATTTTGTTTCATAAAATTGTTGACAAAACGATTTTGTCGCACTTATCATTGTTTGAGTACACATAATCTCTACTAGCCGCAGCACCTGACAAAGCCTCTTAAAAATCTAAAACAAATCCACAACTCGTTCTCATCATTATTCAAGCAGTGTGTAGTAAATTTAGCGAGTGAATTTGCAAAACTCAAGCTCTTTTTTTATTTATTTACCTTATAAACAAGACATAAAACAAGAAAACTTAAATGATAGCGACTAAAAAACCACGGAGGTTTATAATTGTGCTATCAGGAACTTGCTGTTTATGAATTAGCCTACGATAGGTACCTAATGTTTTATGCATTGAAGCAACTAAAATTACCTTTACAGACCACGGCTGCTATAGTGATAAGAAAAATAGAAAAGAAAACAAAACTTGATGAACAAAATAGAATGGAGTGAAGAAAATAGTAAAAATAAGCAGTGTAGATTTAATGGACATCGCCTAAGTAATAATGAACAAGATAAGTTTTTTCATATGCTGCGTTTTTCAAATTCAAATTTTTATTTCAGACACATCAGTTCATACATTTGCATGATTTAAAAGAAAGGAAATACAGCCAGCAATTTATACATAATACACCACAAAAAAAGTAAAAATTAAACATAAAACAAAAGCAATAAAACACATTTTTACAAAACATGCAGTCGAACCCACTGCCTCATGTACGGACAATTATCACGCCCATCTACAACGCGCAGGATGCTATTGGAACTCCCACGGAGGCTGCTCTCTTCCGAAGGATAGCATGAAAGCCATCAGTATGGGCTTCGGCGAACATACCCGACGCACTGCAGTACCGTGGCAGCCCCAACAGCACCGTAAATGCGTTGTTGTATTGCACACGCAATTAAATTTTTATAGAAAGGTCCCTCTATTAATTTATAGAAAGCTAGCAGTTCCCCGCGACTTCACCCGCGGCAAAAATCCGATTTTCCATACAAATTTTCATCCCCCATTTCACCCCTGATGATTTTATATCGCGACAAAAGTAGCCTATGTCCTTGCCAAGGTCTCAAAATATATCTGCACCAAATTTGGTGCAGATAGTTATATATGATAGTTAGAATAGTTTCGGTGCCTATTCAATACAAATAAACAATCAAATCTTTCCATTTTACAATATTAGTGTAGATTTGCACTCTAAAAAAACATGCAGTCGAACATAGAACCTCGTGCACATAGCCCTACTGAGCTTATTACCAATATGATGGAAGTTTTAACGAACAAAGCACTAAGCTGTCAGACTACCTGCCTACCATATTCTGAGGGAAACACTAGATAATAGTAGCAAAATAAAATTTTGAAGCGTCTATTTATGGGTCTGGTCTTTACTCTCTACATTTACCGTGAATGGAACAAAATCATTGCAGCATAGTTTCTACAAAACACAATACGCATTAAAGCTTGGGAGTTAGATTTAAAAAAGGTAACAACAACCCCCGGATTGCCAGTTTAGAACATAAAATAGTAAAACTATTTTTTTGGGTACAAACTGTTCCTATTGCATCCTTGATTCTGGTTGGTTTTGTGATAGGAATGGATGGGATGTTTAAATGCCAATTTTACCTGAATTTGAGTGTTTTGTGGCTAAAGTCTGAAGGCGCGCTCACACCGAACGAGCGCTTTTGTAGCATCACAGACTTCCACGGTCCGGCTTCGGTTTATACAAAACTTTAGGTATATATGCATTGGAATATCCGAACTTTAGTGTTAGGTTTATAATTTTGGTCTATAGGGATACATAGTAGTAGTCTTAATCTGAATAACTTCTTCAAAAATCTTATAAACTTGATTGATATTAGTTGATTTGCTCTTTTTCTTTTTATGGTATCTTTTGTCGAAGTTCGGCGACCATCATAGCAACTTGCGCCCTTGATACCGCTGCTCTATTAACGATTGGGTAGGTACTTCAGACAAAGGTTTTTCAGCCACTGATTGGGTCACTTTCACAAAAGGCAGATAATGTTAGTAACTAACAGAAGCATCTGAGCCAAAAGTGGTCTGTAGAATGTAGCAGAATAGGGCTGTCCGTTCCGGCCGTGAATAAATTGCAAGTTATTTTCCGCTCCGTCGCGAGCCGTATTGACGTTGACACTTAGCGGCACATAAATCTGCCGTGGAAATAATTAAACAAAAATTGCCCGATGGACAGATTCTGAAACGAAAATTGTGGCTTGTAAACCATCTCGTGGTTAAATGAAGGCGGGCTAACTTGTCAGCTCTTGTAAGTTTACGCTTGGTAATCGAAAAATCGATCTTAAGTTGTAATTTATTTAAATACCTTTATTTTAGATACAAGTTAACTCACTACTTACCTACTGAAAACTGAATAGGTCGTCACACAGTATGCAAACGTATTTCTATTATTGAAATTCATGCCACTTGTAATGATTTAAATCAATTGGATGCAAAATGACAAAACTTAATTACTTATTTGTCTTTATGAGAACCTAATAATAACAATGAGTGTAAGAGCTAGACTTAAGCAACAAACAAACACCTTTTACACAAACTAGAAAACTAACATTTACATAAACAGTTCTTGTAAAACTCGGTGTAAAGTTAGTGCATACATCTTGAAAGATTTAAAGAGAAACTTCCCCGGAAGAAGTTCGCATACTCTTTTTTATCTCATCGACTTTTCTTCCGACTGGAAAACACTTTAATAAGGTGTTTAATTAATGGAAGGATATTGAAAGTTAAGAATTTAATCAGGTCTAGAGAAAAATCGGTGATTTTGTAAAACGTCATAGTGGAAAAGAGAAATTAAGAAGGCAGACCTAACCATCAGATGGTTATAAAATACCCAAGAGACGAAGAGATAAATTCCAGGGTTACGGAATGTACTAAGTCAAAATTAGCCATTCCGAACTTTTTCAAGATTTATTGCACCACCACTTGCACAAGTCTGGATTAGCTAATCCGGAAGGTTCAATTGCGCCAGGCCGGGCTAGCTAATCCGGACGGGCGCAAGTGGGCTTTCAACTCAGATAATAGGCCTTGAACAAATCCAGATTAGCTGATCCGGACGTGCGAAAGTGGGCCTAACACCACCAACTTCCTGTCTCTGGGGTTCTTTCTGAGTAGTTTCAAAAGAAAAAAAACCCAGTCACGAATTTTGGCCAGATTCGGGTTAGAAACCCGGGACCCCATGGATTGAACCTGGCATTCAGACCACTAGACCAACGTGTGTAACGCACGTACATAAATACCAGCATAGGTGTCTGAAACAAAAACAAAACTGGTGGAACCCCAATCAAGCGTTAGGAAAAAGGTTTAAAAATCTTTCGAAATACGTCCAACGATAGTGTGGATTGTAAATATGAATAACACTCACCCATTGCGCCGTGCCGAGTGTTTGCAACTTGTGCAAATACTTGCTTTATTTTTATCCGATCCGATATTCGTCTAGACTAAACTTGGATTGAGTGTTCAAGCACTTATGTATCATAGTTTATGATTATGGATACTAAATATTGCACTCAACAATTTATAGATCGTCTTCAGGTGGGCTTGACCTGCCAACCCTTCGCTATCGATACATGCTCTCCCAACTGAGCTACTAAAGACGTCAGGTACTCATCACATTTTTTTGTAAATGCTTGCTCTAGTGAGCCGGCGTCTGATTTTTTCAATTCGTACGTTTGTCTAGACCTGTTTGTCTTCTTTATAAAGCAGAAATAACTAAGGACCTTTGACAGGTCCTTGCCTTACAGACAGACACTCCTTCACTAATCCTCTCTAAGTTCGCATGGGAATGGCTCATACCTCTTACAGTTTGGAAAAGGTTTTTGTCTAACTTTGGGATGTATACATATAACTAACATCACTTTTTACTATTACCCTGGTTTCCTTTCATGTAAGCACGTTATCTCTCATTCTACACGAAATCGCTGAAACAGCAATAAAAGCGCGTCTGAACCTTCAAAACAGTGAAGAGATAAATGTCTTGATATTCATTTCTTCGTTTTTCATCTGTCAGTCACAATCAATATGTATTCGGCGTGAGGTCGGTCGTCGGTTGCTGTAAATTCGAAACTACTCAGTGTGCCCACAATTAGAAAATATACAGCAGATGCTTATATTTGGAAACTTAAATTCGGATATCGTCGAATCGTCTGAATTGTTTTTTTAAAGAAAACTTATCGACTAAAATAAAAACAAGATGATGAATTTTCCTTCGTATACTGATGCTTTTAATTAAATGGACGGAGCGATATCTTCGGAGTTCGGGCGCGTTTATGGTGACACAGATGACGTTCACCTGGACTGCACTCCCCGTATAAAAGACCGTATTATTTTTTGGATGGGAGACGTGTATTCTATTCCCGATTTCGATGAAGTCAATTTCAAAATGTGGTTGTGTTTAAGCACTAATAATCCCCTTTTGGATCGATTTTTTTTTTTTCACCGTGTTTGTGAATAGCAATTGGACCTGCTAAGTCAACTTATATTGTGTCGAGCACGAAAAAGGTCCGGACATTTTTCTCATCGTACGTGCGTGAAGCGAGCCCGACAGCCTTCTGATTTTGCGTAGTTGTCCATTATTACACCGAGATGTAATAGCAGCCCTGATTTTTATTTTTTTGAAAT
This sequence comes from Pyrausta nigrata, assembly GCA_949316185.1. Lineage (NCBI taxonomy): Eukaryota > Metazoa > Arthropoda > Insecta > Lepidoptera > Crambidae > Pyrausta > Pyrausta nigrata. Next base: position 14,048,157 of record OX438952.1, read on the forward strand.
GGGTTTGCTCTTGACTCTAGATTAGTCATGGCGTAGACAGAGAGGTTCCACTCACCGACGGAACAAGCTTGCTTGGCGCCGGGTCCGGTGGGAGGTGGGTAGCTACCAGGCGGCACCTAAAGGAGCCTACCATCTCTTTTAGGATCGTTTAGGGGTGAACCACTAGGAGGTAGATCCTTCACTACCCCAATCAAAATTATTTAAAAATAATGATTGATTTTGAAATACATAATTGATCACCGAATGCGGTGTTGCTACACGGAAGGTCCCATACAAAACTAAGGCCTGAATTCCATTAAAGTGGAAAAGCTCCTCCAAAAGTAATGAGATGTTGTATGTTTATACATTTGGTACCTACTCGAAGCGGGGTCAAACGGATTCGAGTGGTATATTAAATATCTATGAAAACTCCGCATATCTCTCCTCTTTGAAATCTAAGCGGTATTTGTTACCGCCGAGGGTAGCGGTAATATTAGGCGTAGGGTAGGATCTATCTCCTAGTGGTCCATTTCTAGTTGCAGTTTGTCACAAATCACAAACTCCAGTTTGTGATGGCGGTCGAACGATCCTATTAGCGGTGATAGGCTGCGTCAAGTGCCGCCTGGTAGCCAGCACCCCATCACCGAAGCTCGGCGCCAAGCAGCTCACTGTATTCCGTCGGTGAGTGTCAGAACCTTCTAGGAGAGATTGCTCCACCGTCGACTCTAAAATACCCGAACTAAATCCCGCCAGGTATTTTAATGGTATTTTTGGCAAACCCATTAGGATACCTCTACCAGCATCGGTAGCGGATACCGTTCTATTTTTAAATTACTTGCGTGCAGATTTCTAATGATTTACGCTCCTTATCTAAAACTCTGCATCTTTAAAATACTCAATTGACTTAACTCGACCGCTCGAAAACGCAATGAGTTCCCCTACCCACTTGTCACAGAAGGCGAGCGATAGAATAAACGCCAAAATGAAAGTATTTGAGTGAAAACTATGTCGCATTCGTCAACAGAATGTCATACCTACGAGTGATTCAAAAATAGAGCTCCAAATCTGAGACGCCGTATGTTCTCTCTATGGTGAAAATAATTATAAACAAATACAATCATGTATGTATAAACATAAAGACCCTAACACACATTGTATTGAATTAAGAAAACCATATATTTTTGAAATCCAGCACAAATAAAAAGCTGAAGAGTTATCCAATCATTCATCCAAGACCGTGTAAATAAATCCATGTAAAGAGTATTTCACACTTGATACGCTCGCGTCCGTGCGAGCTCTGATAGGACAAGCCGAGATGGTATCTGTATAATACAGCGTGTGGTTTAGATAGGTAGTCTCCAAATTAAAAGAGAAATTAGGAAGCATCCATAAAGTGCGCCACACATCTTTTGAAGGGTAAGTAGTCTAATAAAAAGTATTGGGTAAATAAACAAAAATCCTATATATCGTTGGCTTACTGGTAAAACATGATGAATGCACTTTTTGCCAAAAACGAGTTAACAATGCAGTTATATGCAGTTTTTTTCGCTCTATCGACTGGTAAAACAAAATATGTGATAAAGTAATTCTTTCGCAAGTAATTCTATTTTTTAAATTACAGGTAAAACAAGTTAAGTGCGTGCCCTTAGGCAATTTAAACCAGTGTTTTTTGACACCACCACCAAAGTTAATATATCATTTGATATGAAACATTCCGCAACAAGTAAATTATTTAACACTCAAAATTCGATTTGATTTTTTAAACCTCATTATCTCATTACTATGTCTTATGCACTTATGTTGTTTTACCAGCAAGCAGACGATATGTCTTAATGTGTAAACTACTGGAGAGTGTAATAAATTTAAACAACAATAAATGACGTCACACTAGCTAGGAGGAGAACTCACACATATGAACATATGACTATTTGTGGCAAGTCAAATGACGAAATTCAAAAGTATTTTATAGATGACCCCATAATACCACCAACTTTACTCGATTACGATGTTGACTGCATAGTCAAAGTTGGTATTTTTTGGTATCTGTGGCCAAATTTACCTCTTTTTATATGGTGACTGTTTGAACCTACACCCTGTATAAACTGTAATCCCGTACGCACGTCTAGCCCGATGCATATCGCGGCTTGTTTATGCGAAATATCATTCAATGTCACAGCCTGGGAATGGGCATTCATCTGCAGCGATTCTGAACGCACGTTTAAAATTACGTTTTTCTAGTAAAAAGTCCTGCCATAGGTTTTAATTTTGAATTTTATTAACTGGAGGTCAACAAAAAAACCAGGCACGTCAACTGCCAAATGGGCTACCAAATCAGACGAATATTTTAGAAAGAAAGGCATTAGGAAGGCCTTTGAGATGATGATGTGAGCAAACAACTCATTTTTTTACACATTGGAAGCAGTCATGGCAAAAATTCTCAAATAGGTCTTCCATAGATAGTATAATTATTATTTCTTTCAAGAAAAGATTCGAATAGTCCTATTTTCATTCATGATCCCTATTCATAATATCTGTACGACACCACGCGACGGGTTATCACGTTTTACACGTTATCTATATGTGAGTTTACATTGCAATGTAATTCGGGTTAGATCCCGGTCGGGTCAATATAAAAATCAATATTTTCTATACTGTCGCGTCTGGGTGTTGTGGTACCACCGTTGTTCTATTTACCTAATACAAGTGATTTAACAACTTACTTTGGGATCAGAGCAAAATATGTGCTGCTCGACAGCAGTTTTTATTTTAAAAAAATATTTCAATTAATATTAGTATTGAAGGTACTGGAAAATAAATAGGTATTATTATAATTTTATTGAATGTTAACGAAAAACAATCACCTGACGCAATAGTTTTTTTCGAAATAATGACAATAAGCGGATTCTGTTAATGTATCAGAAAACACTTTCTTTCCATAACATTCGCATTTGCTATCTCGTTTATCAGAATCGTTTTCTGTTTATTCATATAAATTATGTATAAAACTCGCTGTAAAAATATTATTTCAAATTAGGTTTAAGTTTTACTTTACAAAATAATTGATGTACTAAGTTACTATTGTACTAAAACATTAGAATAATAGTACCTACAAAGTACAGAAGAATTACTCCCAAAAATAATTTAAATAAATATCTGCTCTAGAAACGACACAATAAAGTCCAACACCAGTTATTTTCATCTATTCAGGGTTTAATAATAAAGTCACTTAAAAAACAGAAACTTCGAAGTTCCAAAAAAAAATTGACCAGCTGATCACTTTTAATTAAGATGTTTACCCCTTGATAAAACGAAATTGCACTTGATATAAATAGGTACTGTCAAACACAAATCATCGAAAAATACACCTTTATATCTTAGACCACTGATCAGCTGTTATGTACGTCTTTTTAGGGTTCCGTAGTCCGACAAGGAACCCTTATAAGATCGTTCAGTCCGTCCGTTCCGTCCGTCCTAGTCTGTCACAGAGGAATATCTTCTACGTTTATGGACTGATTTGCATGTAACTTGGTTCAAGGATGCTTCACATATAGATCTCATTTTATAAAATACGAAAAATGAAAAGGTAGGGTTTCCATACAACACTTTTTTATCAGCTTTACCATTTGCGAGATATAGGCCGCCAAAGTCGCTTACACGGTGTCCCCCCCCCCCCCCCCCCCCCTGTAATTTCTAAAGTCTTGGGCCTATAAACTTCAATTCACTCACGTAAAGAAACAGGCGCGGAAACTCTTATTTAAAATTGTTTCGGATATCCTGTGATGAATACTTTTGAAATTATTAATAAGATAAAAATATATACTTTTTTTGCCTATACTGTCTAATGTTTTAAGTTAATGGTACGAAACCCTTAGCGCGCGATTCCGACTCGCACTTGGCCGGTTTTTAAAATTTAGAAGTATGTCATGCCGTTAGAGTCCAACTTTATAATTTCTTTTTCTCTCTTTTTCTTTTATATATTTGCCTTTTTTATCTACACTAATTTTATAAAGAGGAAAGATTTGATTGTTTTTTTTGTATTGAATAGGCCCCGAAACTACTAGAATTTTGGCGCCGGCGATGTCGCGGGGAACTGCTAGTCTCACAAATACGTTAAGTTTCGACTATGCAGATGTAAACCTTTTTTTTCGCGGAGGAAATGCGTTACGCATACCTGGTGCCCACATGGCAGCAGGCTATGCGGGACTCCTTGGCGAGTGGCCAAGTATACCCTAAAACGTTACTCCGCGTAAACTAAAACGTCCGCGTGGTTCCTCAGTCCGCCTAGCGGAACAACAAAGGATCGCTGTTAGCATGCACTTCGTCGTCCCTGCAGTTGGTCGTACCTCCCAGTACGGGTATAGCACCCTACGGAAGCCGTGTACCTAATGTGGCATCCGTTCCGTCTTGTAGACGAGGATCCCCACCCCCATCGACACTAGGCCCACAAAGCTACAGGACCCTGAAGAAGACCTTATTATTTTTTTACCTTTTCGTCGTGAAAGAAAAGGAATGAAAATATGGGGTGTCATTTGAGCTTGTTTTGATTTTGATTGGACGACATTTACGCGGACTAAGTCGAAGGAACAGCTGGTCTAGTGTATTAACTTTATTTTTTTTAAATCGGCACGATGTTTGGGTATTATGCGACTAAATTAAAACAATATGTGCGCTTATGTAACATGACGTATGGAGGTGGCTTTCGACAGCAAAATTGTAACAATTGCTAGGTCTCACGCTAGCCGACAATAAGCTGTTTTATTGCTAACTTACATTCAAATAAATCCACCTTGATATTGCTGTTATGCGGAATCGCTCAATTGCAATGAACACGCGTGCGTGGTTTGAGCTAAGAGTTTAGGATCTTTACAAATGTTTTAGGACTTTGAGTTTGTCAAAAAATGTCCGCTTGGAGGGGAACGTCACGCACGACTCCTCCGTGATCGTACTTAGTACTTCCACTTTACTTTTTCTTTAAGAAGTTTTTTTGAGACTTCGATGTTGGTCCCATACACTAAAAGTTGTTGTATTTGAGCGACAGAAATCGGCCTCTAAAAGGTTTGGCGTTATTTAATTAACACATTGTATGGCTATGCTTTCTTAGCAGAAAGCACATGTGATAGCTGGGGGTAGTCCTAGCGGACTACCCCCAGCTATCACATGTGTATGTCCCTGGCTACCTCAATTTGCTAAGAGGATTGTGGTATGCCAAATTTTTGCTCCCTATTGAAGTCATTAAACAATCCAGTTTTAGAAGTGAAATTTAGGAGTCAATACAACTTTCATATAAACATATATTTTATGATTGCTAGCCGACGACACGTTTCCCTAGCTAACACATACCGTGCTGCTAAACCAGTAAGATCAGGGATTTTGATTTATGCCTACATAGTTTAGCATAATGAGTGCCAGAAAGATCAAAAAAACTGATTGTCACATGGAACTACGAGCATATAACCATGTGCTAGACGGAGACCCGTGTCTTCAGCTTACATAACTGTATCACCACAGTTACTAATGACATATTTATGGTTCATATCTTAAGACGTACAGTTGAATATGAGTCATAGACTCTAAATATTTCAAAGCCCTAGCTTCAGTGGTTAGGAGTTTTAATGTAGCCAAGCTGTCCTGCCTAAACAGGAGTTAGACTAGTGGGAAAGTGTGGTGGTAAAATTATATGAGCGTGAACCGTTCTCGAATTACGGGTTGTACCATTGAGTTTATACAAAGCATGACCGAGAGTATAGCCGTTCCAAATTTTTGTTGAACAATGAAAAAATATCTACATCGGATCAGCCCTAGTCTTCCGAAAACAGCAACAACAGCAAGCACTAGATATATATATATTCTTTATTGCAACCAGAAAACACTTTTCAAACATACAAAAGAAAAACCATGTAGTTAGGTACAATGTAGGCGGTCTTATCGCTTGGAGCAATCTTTTTCAGACAACCCAATTTAATTATATATCGACACAAAGTTTTGACGGTTGTCTATGAATGTATTGAAATCGGTTCTGAATGAAAATCTAAATTTGTGTTCATTCAAAATAAGTAGTCCTAGTTACCTCGTGTATTTTAAGGCCTCTTTAATTTAGTCAATCTCAACATAATATTCGTTGCTTGTCCCTTATTAAAGTTCCGCGGAATGTATCCAACATCTACAATAAGCCATATTTATTCGTGAAGTACGTACTTGCGAACAGCGAGCTGTTTTCCATTTTGGGACAAAGTTTGGGTGGTTACGCTCTCAAACTTTCAGGATTAGAGTGGATCATTGGAAAAACTACTTTGTGTGGAGCCTCGCAATGCCACTAGAGGATTTTCAAAATATACGCCCAGCCTCTTTGTCTGAAATATTGGGCTAGCGGGTTTGAAGGTTTCGATCAAGATTATAATATACAATATGTCCCGGCATCGGTGTCGGAGCCTTCATGTGGTGACTAAGAAGCAAAATTGCTACTACTTTCTTAATAGGATCGACTTTGAAATCCCAAATTATTTTTTTACTTCCCCATACTATATAATTTAGTAATCGGCTAGGTACATTTGTATGGAAAGGTGATATTTTTTGGTCTGTTTTTGAAGTTCTTGTAATAGAGAAAAATGTTGCAGGGAACTCATCTATCACCTCTTGCATGCTCCGACATCGGTGACGGGACACACTGTATATTATATTATTTCGATGGAAAGCGGTTTTTATAGTCTTGGTGGTCATAATACGAAGCTTCGTGGTATTAGGTGTTGATGATAAATTGCTCCGTTTAAAATTATTGTTAAGTTAGGTATAAAAGTTATGTTATATCACGACATAACATAGTTATTATAAAAAGTCTTCCGCCGCATTATCTTTGTATGTTCGCGATGACGTCAAAAAGTACTGAACAGATTTTGATGCTATGATAATTAATTGACAGAATGATTTTTGAGGCAGGCTAAAGTGTATAAGTTGTCAAGGTTTTTTATAAAATGGTTAAAATATTTCATTAATATCGAAGTCATGCTTCCTATACGTACTCTAACTACTACCCGTGCAGTGTTAAGAATAGAAAAAAACTTCCTCCACTTTCCTGAAAATGCCAACAAAGTTTGCGAAAAATACAACTACCAGGTTTTTCTAAAATGCACCAAACAACGACCAGCATATGTTTCTTTGTTTATAAGTGGGTACACACGGTCGGACGTCTGCCCCACTTTTCCCGCCGCCTTTATTCCCTACGTAATAAAATCTGTTTTCGTAGTTTACATGGGTAGGTAACCTGACAAGTTTCTGCTGTACCTATCTTTGCTTTAGCAAAACCACGGCGTAACCAAGATACATTAAATCGCTGAAAAGAACCGGCTGCCGTGTGTCAAAGATAATTTCCAGTTAATTTTAACTTTTTCTCTGTGTTCTTGCTTTATGGTAAACACCCTAAGGTGGGTCTGATATAATATATGCAGGTGCTACACGCATCTAACTTTTCCTTTACAAGCATTACGTAGCCAAATTCATTTATTGTATGTAAAATCTTTATAGGACAACCTAATAGTGCACAAAAAGTGAACGTCTATCAATCGTAACATTATCTTTGGGGTACAGTTGGCACGGAAAGTAGCTAAACATTTTAGTATGTTCTATTTTTATTTGAAATGGTTTGCTCTTGACTCTAATCTAAACCAGACGTGGCGTAGACAGAGTCGACGGTGAGCGAGCTAGCCCAAAAGGTTCTGCCATTCCCACTCACTGACGGAACACAGCAAGCAGCTTGGTGCCGGGCTCCGGTGGGAGGCTGGTAGCTACCAGGCGACATCTAACGGAACCTACCACCGCTGTTAGGATCGCTCAGCCGCCATCGCAAACTGAAGTTTGAGCTGATATACCTACCTTGTCACAATTAATTAATTTCTAAAAGTGTCATGGGCGACGTCGGAATGCTAGGATTCTACTTAGACAAAAAAATATGAATAAGTTACTTTTGATGCATACCGTGCCTAACTCATCATAGGGCTAGGCTGTTTCCGTATGGATTGACTAGTAACTTTAATTATTTTCGTGTTATACCCATTTAGCGTTCATCATGAATACCAATACAGACAAAAGACTTAGGTAACTATTGAAATATCGTGCAATAATTCAGGAAAAATCTAAATAATTACGCGAAAATTGCATAGAATTAAGTTAAAACTAATTGTTGCATTAAATTGCATTACAAACGTTCAACCTTTTGACTGAAAAAGCCACGAGTCGCCATTTGGTACATGCAAGCGAATTCTTTTCATCAATTACTAAGAAAAGTGGCTAAAGTAAAGTCAGCATTCTAATCAAATTAGTGATGTGAAAGTATCGATATTTGACCAAAAATTAATAAAAGAGAGTTGAAGTAAAAGATAATTGTAGCAGAACACCTTTTTATAAGGTCACAAGAATAATTCAGATAATATTTTTTCTACTACTTACTACCTATCTTTACTATTCGTTCATAAGGTTCAGTGTTTGAACCGCGACTTCTATGAAACTGAAGTTACATTTTTTTTAAAGATATTATGGTTATGGGAACAGAGGAGGTCATGGCAAAAAACTCTACTTTTGTCAAAAAAAGTTATTAATGTAATTATTGTTTTTTTTTTAAGTGATAAGCATTCACTATGCAATCTAAATATATTATTGTACTTGAAAAAAACGACCACCAGAGGCGGGAATCGAACCCGCGTTCCTCGCATACCGGGCGATTGCCTAACCTCTCGGCCACCCTGGCGTTGGCAGAGCCCGTCGAAATTTTCAAGTGCTTCTTAACGCTGTAATGCCGCGTTGCTTTCATCAATGTTTTTGGGATTATACCCTCAACACTCGAAAGAAATACTATTGCAAGTATTTAACAATCGAAAGATGAAGCTTGCAAATAAGATAACTATTGTTTTTTTTTTAAGTGATAAGCATTCCCTATGCAATCTAAATATATTATTGTACTTGAAAAAAAACGACCACCAGAGGCGGGAATCGAACCCGCGTTCCTCGCATACCGGGCGATTGCCTAACCTCTCGGCCACCCTGGCGTTGGCAGAGCCCGTCGAAATTTTCAAGTGCTTCTTAACGCTGTAATGCCGCGTTGCTTTCATCAATGTTTTTGGGATTATACCCTCAACACTCGAAAGAAATACTATTGCAAGTATTTAACAATCGGAAGATGAAGCTTGCAAATAAGATAATTATTGTTTTTTTTTTTAAGTGATAAGCATTCACTATGCAATCTAAATATATTATTGTACTTGAAAAAAAACGACCACCAGAGGCGGGAATCAAACCCGCGTTCCTCGCATACCGGGCGATTGCCTAACCTCTCGGCCACCCTGGCGTTGGCAGAGCCCGTCGAAATTTTCAAGTGCTTCTTAACGCTGTAATGCCGCGTAGCTTTCATCAATGTTTTTGGGATTATACCCTCAACACTCGAAAGAAATACTATTGCAAGTATTTAACAATCGAAAGATGAAGCTTGCAAATAAGATAATTATTGTTTTTTTTTTAAGTGATAAGCATTCACTATGCAATCTAAATATATTATTGTACTTGAAAAAAAACGACCACCAGAGGCGGGAATCCAACCCGCGTTCCTCGCATACCGGGCGATTGCCTAACCTCTCGGCCACCCTGGCGTTGGCAGAGCCCGTCGAAATTTTCAAGTGCTTCTTAACGCTGTAATGCCGTTTTTTTTTTCAAGTACAATAATATATTAAGTTATTAATGACCAAGACCCTTCATCATGATACGATTATTAAAAAATCATTTAGTACTGCTTAGTTTGTTTGAGTACATACTTACATTAATTACTAAAATGGTTCAACATCGCACTCTAATCGTAACGTAGATCTGGGTATAAACAATCGATTGAATAATTCAATACTAATCAAAAATATTACTTCCTGTAATGCTTAAGCGATCAATTTGCCGCTATCAGTAATAATGATGATAGTTTTGCGATATCAATGTTATTATTTTAACGATTGTTACTTTTATTGTAACAAGTTTTTAGGTCAATATAATATTGAATAACTCGTTTCTCTAGTAATCAATAGGAAAAATATTAAAAAGGTATCAGATCGATAAAATCTCAGGTCAGGATAAAAATTGGTCAATATTTTTTGTCTTGAACTTACCTAAAAGTAGCACGGGACGTTAAGCCATTAGTCCTATGTCTGATCTACCTCTGATGTTTGTCACATTGCTGTTTCAGCCTATAACGTGAAATAACAAAGAGATAAATCAAATCAAATAATTTATTTCGAAAATTAAGTTCCATTGATAACTTCCATAAAGGGAGCATCTATGTAAATCGTATCTTATTTAGAAGCTTATTTAGCGTAGTGGCTAGCGGGTTGCCTCGCATGCGGGAGGTGCCGGGTTTGATCCCACGTGCCATCATGTTCCACTGGTACAGTACCATTGACTTTTTTTAAGTGATGTACATTAGTTGTTTAACTGTTGCGAACAACTTGACAAATTTATCGATATATTACAAGTTGTGAAAAGGTATATTTACAGCACTATTTAAAAATACAAAACCAAACAGTGCTAGTTGCTGTTTTACACGTAAACTTTATAGCTTTAATAATGTCGTTCCGTTTTTATGGCGTTTTTAAAGTTTCTGCGACTGAATTATTGCGGCATAGTTATACTCGTAGTTGGTTTGGCTATGAATAGTAATGCGGTAGACGCCCCGTTAATCCTTGGCGGTAAGTATAAAATGGATTCGTTCTAATCAGTGAAAAATCTAAACCGAGCATTTTAAACCTTCTTGCAATAAAAAAGAGTTTTCAGATGTGGTTTTCTTCTACCATATTCATTTATTTACATTACAATATAACAGCAGACAATACATACAGCAAATAGCTGGATAATTAGTATAATTATAAAAGACCAAAAAAAATTTTTACGCTTATGTCGGGTAAAAATATTTATCGACCTATGAGCTTATTGGTGTTTTTAAAAATAACCCTGAATATATAACCTAAGCAATAGTCATAACAATGCGTGGAGCCGGCCTAATCAATATTCCTTTGAATAAATGAAGTTCTTAGTCAGTATTTACACAGTATGCGGCGTATCAACATATTATCTATTCACTTACAGGGCAGTGTTTGTTGTAGCGGCAACAATGGAGGCGCGGCGTGAGGTCAGATGCTAAATACCAACGTTAAGCCATGAAGTAAATGTCTCATGGATGTGGTATTTTCATATCCTCCTCCTCCTTATAGTCGTATACCTTATGACTGAGGGTCGTGATCATTATGTGGAATGAAACACACACAACGATTTTCTTGGCAATTTTTATGGAGTGGTTTGCCAATGTCTGCTCCATTTCACACACTAGCCAACTAGTGTGCAGGTTTCCTTACAATGTTTACCTTCACCATTAGGCAGCGATATCTTTGAAAAAGACTGTACTTAAGTTTGTATACAAACTCATTGGTACAGGCGGGGCTCGAACTCACGACCTCACGGATGAGAAGTGAAGTTTTCTCTATTGCGCCATGTATCTTCATATACTGTTAGCGGCAAGAAAATCGACAAGCATGGGACGGCACTATTCTCTCGACCGAGTGTGCCCCTCCCTACTTCGACTGTCATCTGTCATCGGGACGTACTTACGATTCGCGCGCATTATTGTGTAGTATCGCAAATATATTAATTAAACGGTTATTATATCTAAAATCATGTTTTATTTTAATAATACTTAGTCCGAAAACAGGCCTGTGTATCTTCCCGCGTAGGTAGCAAAAACGTACCTACGCGCGGCGACCCCCAGGTAAGAGCCTAAACAAGTTGGGTGTCGCTAGCCGGCAGCGACACGCTCCCGCGTTTTATTCACCGGCGGTGCGCGACACTAGGTTGCTGGTAGGACGAGCGTGAATAAAGTCCTAGAAAGATGGCGTAAGTAGCTTCTTGTGGCAGTCAACCCTATCGCGTTGCGTAATAGTACGTCACTGAATAGGTTTAGTGTATTATGAATCATATTCTAGAGTTGTAAGAATGAAATTATCTTGCAATGTATTTCTGTAGGTGTCTACACGAAAATGTTCATGAGTCAGAGGCGAACTGAATTACACCATATCGTTAACAACATTGAGTAGATATTTCTTTGAATTTCATTGCAAAGTCATACTTCTGTACGGAGTACTAATACTTATTCTGTGCCGAAAAGTTCATGCGCGACCCTCCGGTGGTTAGAAAGACGAGCGGGAGAAAGGAAGCGCCAATCGTATGCGACAGTCATAGGAAAACCCAATCCCGCAACTCCGCTAATCCCCGCTGCCAGTTAGCTCGCCTCTCCCCCGGCACGTCTTTCGCTCCATTGAAAGGTCGAGCACTTGTCAGACTAGCATTTTTCCAAAATGTGGTTAAACATTGATAAAATGGTATTGGTATTTGGTAGTGAAAAGCTGAATAAAAACTAGACTCTTGAGAGTAAATTCGTCGGGACGCAAGCTGGTACGGATCCCCATGGTAAATTTAACATTGTCCTTTAAAAATGTAAATAATGAGGGTGGGGGATTGATTTTTTCTTTACCATAGCAATATGGGTATCAAATGAAAGCCTGTAAAAAGACCATCTTAAAAATATAATAATTTTTGCAGTCGTAGTTTTTTTCAATAATATTGTTTGCTTGTTCGCAATACGTAGTGCTTAAGAGGTTGCCCACTAATACCCATGCTTATGGTACAATATATTTTACATACAGGCACTCTACATCTTCGAACATCTTTGTACGTAGTTTGGACAACAGTGTCCAAATCGTGAATTATTAATAAGAGCTTTGGGCTCAGGCATTTCGATTTAGGCCCGTCAGAGGGCGGTGCTGTCTTTAGGATCTCATATACATTTTATTACTGTTACTATGCTCTCGTTGAGACTTTTTAACTTTAACAACGCTTTGAAGCTACTGAAAGGTGGATACACAGCGACTCGTGTAAAATGTCTTTCTACATTTAGTATTTACTTTAATTTCTACTGTGTATAGGTTACACAGATGAGGCAATAACAAATTAAAGTTATTTATAAAAGTAAAATAAATAATGTTATGAAAACAATGATAAATAATAATAATAAACATTGAATAATAATAATTTTAAAAAATTCAAAAGCTTCTTCAAGTTAACTCCAACTTAAGTAACGCATTACCTATCCAATTAGAAAAAAGTAGGCTTACTAAAATTTCCACGATTTTTTCACTAGTCACTTAAGAGACGAGTAAAAGTAATTACTGTTTAATCCGGCTCTCAGCGCAGTAAGGACATTAATGAGAGTACTTACAAGTACTTTGTAGGATAAGCCGCGTTGCGAAAATTTTGTCTTTAGCTAAGAGACGCCTTTATATAAGATTATTAGTAGGTTTGCCCTGAATAAGCAGAGGCGGTGGTGAAATTATATAAAAGTAGATGGTTATGTACCTAATAGCACTTACATTGATGCTGTTAGTCAAGTAATGGTCTGGACTATGTTTTCTGTTTGTTTCTGTAGTTTGCTCTCGTGCATAATTTATAGTATTTTTGAGTGTTTTATAGACTTAAGATACTGTTAAAGTAAAATCGTGTAACAAAAAACATCTAAATTTAGTAAAAGCCATCAAAAAAAAAGAAAAATTCACTTAAAAATCCACCCCTGTTTTAAACCGTCGACAGTTAATAGCTCTAAATTCTATCCATCACCATTTCATCGCACATTAAATTAATCCGTCATCCTACCATATAAAGTCCCTATTCATAAATCACTATAGATATTTTATTTCGGCTTTAAAAAATTAAGTTTCATGAATAAAACATTTAATTCCGTCGCGGCACTTTGGCGAGTTATATTAATGTGTTCCGCCGAACCCAATAACGACCTCTGGTGCTGTGTTAGTGCGAGTATCACCGGATTAACCAAATATGCCGTCGAGAGCGAACTTTCGAAATTGAATTATATTTATAATCCGTTCAATATACGTAACGTTTCGGTAGCTATAGTTGACTAAGCTTATCGGAGTTGGTTAACTAGGCAAACAAATTCTCCTTTGATACAAATTAATGCAATTTTTATTTTTTATTTATTTGTATAAAGTATTTTGTACGTACAGGGCCCGAAGACAAGATGCAATCTATTCTAAAGCAAAGTTTGCTACAAATAAAAAAACGCATGAAAATGACATAAGCTATCAAAACATCACGTGACCTTTGCATTCCTACATATTTTAACATTTCGTTCGCGATAGCGAAGTTCGCTATAAAAAGATTGTATCTATAAGGGCCTAGAGTAGACACAAGTGACTTGGGTTCATTTATTCCACCATATCGTTTATTTCTAGCTACATTGAAGTGTGTTTCTAATTAGGAACATTATTTATCTCAGCAGTATTATTATTGCTAATAGCAGTATTACCGTGGTTGAATGTTTTCTTAGTCTTTGGCACAAGCCTATTTTCCCATCTTTTGCACCACCTATTGTTACATTGAACACAGAGTTAAATCACAATTTTCTCAAAAAAAACTTTGCCAGTCTATACTCCAAAGGCCTACGAATATCCGTGCCATAAAAAGCGATTTACTGAACGTTAAATGAGCAACGCCTTGTTAACTGCGAGCAGTGACGCGTCAAATTGTGTTAGTATCTATCGCGGGATTTTTCTCGCAAGAATTTTTATATACAGAATAGAAAGAATCAGCAAGAATCAGAATATCTTTTGGTTAGCTTTCTAGAACGCTTGTAGGTTGTAGCATGCGGCATAGAGACTTTAGTAGCCGTATTATTTGAGTGAGTATAAACATTTATATTCCTACCAATTATGATGTTGTTTTTAGTCAGGATTGATTAACTTTTTGAGAAAGATTATTCGATGCTTTGGAGGGCTTTCGGTCCAATCAAAGTGACTGACGAAGGACTGTAACCATGTTAATAATCTAACATTGCACATTTGATGATCGCCTTGATTTAATGTGTTAGTAATAAGTCCAACACTACGTTTCCCGTGACGTGGTCTCCATTCAAGAACCTTCCTACTCCAACGCCCGTTCTGCGATAGACATAACAAGCCCACCGCCACTTCGGCTTACTGCACCTCTGAACGATATCTATGACTTTCGTCTTTTGGCGGATGATCTCGTTCTGGATTCTATCCCTTCGCGAGATCCTCAATCACAATGCAAGCAACTAAATCGAAGTTAAACCATACGCCATGTTTTCTTGTATCGATTGAGTAAATTGTTTTTTGTATTTCACGAGTGATGTTCGAAGAATATCCGTTCGTATAATGAGGGTAGGCTTGTTAACTGCGGGCGGCGGTGCGTCAAATTGCGTTAGTTAGTGTCTCGGAAAGATTTTTCTTATGTAGCTTTTGGTGCGTGACGGAGACGGTCCTTATTAGCTCGTCAATCTTTTTCGGAATCAATAGTCATACATAGTAGACATTAACTACTTCTGCTAAAGTAGTTAGATTTTGCGCGAACCACAATCTCACAGTTGGATTATTAAAATTTGTACTTGTGTATTTGTAAGCGCGCACGAACTACCTATATTAGATCTGTTTGCCAAATAATTATGTCGCAAACATGCAAAAGAATTCCTACCAAGTTTCAAACATAGATAATCTTCACTCTACAAAACTCTCTGGATTCCCATGCGGTTGACTTGTAGAACATGCCTTAAGGCATTGAGTCCGCGAAATTGTACTTACTTTTAGTGCAATAAACTTTTAACCAAATAAATACATTTTCAACTTATCCTTTGCCTTACATTCTTAAACAGAGCCAAAATCCGCAGACCCTTCAGCCAAATAGAAAGCTATAGCAATTATAATTGCAGAATTTTAAATATACGAATTGTCATTTTATATTGTTTGAAAGCAATTTTCGCTTTCCTGCAAGCCGTTTCAAATGATCATTTTGTACCTTACTCTGTGACTGGTAGCTTATTTACTATTTATGTGCTACACCCAACTACTGTGACTGGTAGCTAATTTACTATTCATGTGCTACACCCAACTACTGTGACTGGTAGCTAATTTACTATTCATGTGCTACACCCAACTACTGTGACTGGTAGCTAATTTACTATTTATGTGCTACACCCAACTACTATGACTGGTAGCTAACTTACTATTTATGTGTTACCCCAACTACTGTGACTGGTAGCTAATTTACTATACATGTGTTAAACGTACTACCCGACAAAGCAGACTAGATAAATGTTTAACGAATTACGACGACGACAACAACGAAAATACCGATGGAAATTAAAAAAAAAAAATAATAATGTCCTCCTAGCCTAATTTCGACTACGGCGGCCTATCTCAACAGAGATTAGCCAACTGCGCGGGACATATTATAGTGCACAAGTGTGTGCGCAATACACAGGTGCACTCTCTGTTCCTTCACTCTCATAATTCGGTGAGACGGCAGTCCGACATGACCGTAGAGAGATCAGGCGCAGGACCAACGGCTTAACGTGCTTTCCGAAGCACGGGGGTGTTAACACCACCAACTTCCTGACTCCGGAGCTGTGTCTGAGTAATTGTCTGAGACAGAAAAACCCAAACACTCTCGGCCCGACCCGGGATTCGAACTCGGGACCTCGTGGATAGTACCCAGCGTGCTGACCACTAGACCAACGAGGCAGTCAATTTGGAGATTTGAAGCAATGGTGTTAAAATAAACTAAGGCATTTCATCTTAATTGCACCAATATTACTTTTTAATTACCTTCGGTATTTACGATGTATTCGTCATCGTAAGTCGATTGACATTCGTCTAGTTGACTTAGTCGAGTAGTATATACTTCGTTTAAGGTGTTTAATAAAAGGCAATTTAGCATTCATCGCTTAGTGTCAAAAATCTACTAACACGATGGTTTTGACGGCCCTTCTTATAAGCAAAATTCAATTAACGTTGGAAGTTTAGCACCATTTAACGCTAAAGAATTATACTCCAGCTATGAAAATGCTATCCTGACATTCGCACGTAGACTGAACATGCTTAATAGGTTTCTGGTCTTTACTGCCTATCACGTACAGACACTGACCTCTATAAAACAAGTACGGACTTAACATTCTCTAAGAAATGACAGATAATTTTTGTGCCGAATCAAAGCGCCCCCACCGAGTGTCCAGGGAACTAAAAGAGAGTAACTTGCATATGTTTATCTCAACTCTCATTAGTTCCACACGGTCACCACACGCTCACTACAGCCGTCAGCGCCAAAATGGCAAAAATCTAACAGCTTCATTTTTAGTTTGACAGTATGCAGTCTAGCGTACTTGTATTATAGAGGTCAGTGCATGATGTTATTCGACATAATTGTCTACTCGTGGCCCACCACAATCACACTATACTCTGTGTCGAATCCGTCACAGGATCACGTTCCTCTAAGTTCTAACGTTACATCTTTGTGGAGTGGATTGTTATCTACTAAGCCACAAGTTAAATTACTGCTACCTGACTCTGTATTGAGTTAGTTCCGTGAGGTTGATGTTTCATTGTAGTTACAAATATACGTGGTATTAGGTAGAGCAGTGCAAACTTTGACACGGTTTGATATTTGATGCTAGTGATTTCCACTATGACAATCGCATAAAATCAAAATTATAAGTTATACCGTTTTAAACGACCGTTATGATGACCGTCTTGGTGTAGTGGTTTCGCGCCACGGACTTCTAAACCAGGCGGTTGCGGGCTCGAATCCCGCAAGGGGCAAATGTTTGTGTGATGAGCACGAGCATTTGTACCTAAGTCATGGATGTTTATAAATGTATATAAGTATGTCTATCCGTTATCCTAGTCACCATAGCACAAGCTCACGCTTAGTCTGGGGTTTGGTAATTGGTGTGTTTATTGAAACAATTTATTATTTATTAATTAAATCTACGTTTCTCTTGTGTACGGCTAGAGAATGCAATTTGTTGCTGGCTGCAGTGTTTCCTAAACACCATGGTTAAAGTTTGGATTCTTTAAGAAGATAAAAAGATTGGATATGCTGTTTTAAGACAGAAATGACCAATCCACGGCCGCATCGTCGCTTACCATCAGTGCGGTGTAAAAAAAAAGTCAAGTCAGCCTATATAGATCCCACTGCTGGGAAAAGGCCTCACCTCAACTATGAGAAGATACGAATGCGGTGTAATAATAAAATTTCAGAGAATACACATATTACAAAGAAATGGTAATGTTACATATCTATACATATAATAAAACTGTAAAACCGATGCGTCTGTACATTGAGTATTTTTACCAAAAACCGATTGAGGGTGATGTTAAAATAGTAACAGAATAGGAATCTACAATTTTTAATTTTTTTGTCTGTTTGTCTGTTTGTCTGTTTGTACACGCAAATTTTCGGAACTACTGAACGGATTTGAACAAAACTTTTTTATTGTTTAGCTATTGAGTCTGAGCAAATACTAGGCTATAACTTATTTTGAAGATCGGAGTACCTGACGTGGAACCTTAGCAGTACACTTAAACTAAGCGAGATATGAAAGCAGCGCCTTAAGAAAAGTTAGTAAGCGTGATGAGCATTTTCTATTGACGTACACAAATTGAAGGTCTAAAGCAACTGATATAGAACCCTAGCAGCTCAGCTTTACTATAAGAGATATGAATAAAGCGCCGTAGGGAACATTGTATAGCGTGAGGAGTACTTTCTATTGACGTACACAAATTGAAGGTCTGGAGCAACTGATATAGAACCCTAGCAGTTCAGCTTAATTATGAGAGATATAAATAGAGCGCCTTAGGGAACATTGTTCAGCGTGAGGAGCATTTCCTATTGACGTACACAATTGAAGGTCTGAAGCAACTGATATGCTTAATTACTTTAGACTGATTTTCAAACTCTCAAGGTAATCCTACTGTCTCCGAGTTACGATCTGGTGACGAAAACCTGGAGACATCGAGAGAATCCTTCAGATTTTATATGCATGTATACCATTTATGCTACAGCATTCATTTAGGTATTTAAGCGTTTACATTTAGGAGTCAAAATTTGATGGTGCTGACCTTAACGCTAAGTAGTTTGTGGACCATACTTTCACCACAGATAGTTTGTCGAAATTTTGTTGGATACCTGTATTACTAATCAATGATCAAAGTAAATTGGCACTATTTATTTATACTACTTATCACTAACTAACGGAAAATGAACTACGAGTATAAGAATAGTCTTACTTACTTTAGGTTTTGGGAGAAAGGGTAGGGAGGCCTTTGCCCTGCAGTGGGACACAACAGGCTCCTAATAATAATAATAACTTTACGATAGTAGTAACTTACATATCGACCTTTGAGTAGGCTAGGGACACATTAAATAAATGCTAAACCGCATTCATCTATTGCGGTATAGGTAGGTTTATAGGAGTATAACTTTTTTCTTAACACTAAAACTAAAGTTACTTACTTATATTTTTTTACAAACGATTTAAACTGCTTTTAGTAAAGTAAACTAAAAGGTTAAAAAAATCCTTTACACTTCTACTAAGAAAAATATACGACAAAATTTAGTTTTAGAGTCGGTGTCACTGTCATGCGAAATTTTCTTACCAAAGGAGGACAGCGAGTTGATATTAACCTGTCTAAAAAGAGTGCCTATTGACCTTGATTTTTCATTCCTCTCTTCGACATACGACATGGTAGACTAAGATTATCGAGCCCACGCGTACGAAGTCGCAGGCAACAGCTAGTTAGATAATATATAAGATTTGTACAGTGTTAGTACGTCTATTATTAACCTACTTCAATCCGTTTGATAGCTACAATTATGTTCTGTGATCGAATAGAACTTAAAGATTGAACACAACTGAACCATTATTTAACTTTGACAATCACATGAAAACTTGTTGTAGTTTGGTTATGGGTAAAGTTCGATGGCACAAACGACTCGTAAAAAACTCTTGATATCCCATGCACTGAAGTACATTTTACTACGGTTCACTTTAGAAATAGTATTGTCACTACTTAATATAAAGCAAGTCCGCAACCTAGCGCACAGTTCTTTAGTAGGTATCAACTAGAAAGCGGCAAGTTGGCACAAATATGTATATCCCTTACGTAAAGAAAACTGAATAATACAATTTTGAAAAGCGGACATGGCGAAAGTAAGGCTCGTATCGATATGCTCGTTAGAGCAGTAAGGGAGTTTTTAAAGTCGTGTGGATTTGCTCACGCACTAGAGATTAAGTTACATAATCTGTGATGCGTAGTAACCGCGACAGCGCAGTGACAATGTGACATGTTCTTTGGCATCACAGATTATGGACCTGAACCCCACAAAGCAAATCCGCAGGATTCTAAACCATCCTTAAGAGGAAACGCGATCACGTGGCATTTGAAGAATAGGTATTTGAATAAAATGTTGCTGTCTCGATGCAATTTCTGGCGGCCGCCTAAGCAAGAAAGGGACAAATGAGCTCAGACGATAAATCGCTTCTTACATTGGACCAAAACAGCATTCCGAAGTCCCCTATTTCCTTGTCCAAAATTTGACAAATGATAATATTTGTTTCGGAAATGATTAGTTAAAGGTTAGGACTATGCTCCTATATTTTAGTTTTAGCGTTCATTTGCGTAAATTTTTTAGGCGAGCGTTAGAAAGTTGAGGTTGAAATTTGGCAATTTTCTTAGTTTTTCTAGGCTTACATTTTCTTTGTTAATTCGAATATGAGCAAAAACGAAAAATAGGAGCATAGCTGTGTTAAATGTAGATTTTATGGTAGAAAAAGTTTTGCCTTTAGCCGTTATCCAGGGAGAAAGCAGGGGACTACGTTTGTATGGAGAAACGGCGCCTAGTCTTTCCCCTTAAGGCAAAGCAAGGCTCTTGAGGCTAACATGTCTCCACACCGCGCATCTGCCTAGCCCCGCAATGCTTATAAACTTCAAGTTTCGTTGAGAACTTGAAAGACGTTGGTAATTAAGTACCTAAGTCCATCTTTCTGAACCAAGATAAGGTTCTTAGAGCCTAATTATTCTCAGCAGATGTTTGACGCATCCTTCATGACATAGACTCATATTTTAATTAGCGACTTCCACCGAGCGGCTGGATTATTAAGATTAATTGAAATAGTCGGAACGTTAGTTGAGAAATTATTGAAGATGAGCTTTTATAGATAGGGTAATTTAGGTCAGTAAACTTTTTGTTACGTATTCTTATTGTATAAACGTATTAATTGATAAGGGAGCAGTTTTTTTGGGTTATCACAATCTTTGATAAAAAAGTGATCCTGTTATCCAAGAGATTTGACTGGTCGAGAATACCGCATAGTGTCTAGCTGCTTTCGAAAAACAAATATTTTAATAGATAGCATTTACTAAAGAAATAAAATACGTAACTTTGATCAAATGAATGTATGTATGAAAACTCTTCTGTTAGTGACTGAAAGGCAAAGCACAGCAGAAACTACTGGTGCAGAAGTTACCTGAAATTTGGCATGTAAGTTCCGTGTACATACAGGGGACCACTACTACTACACACCACTACTTTTGGGGTGGTGAATGATCTGTCTCCTAGTGGTACAGCCCAGGCAACGATCTGAACTGAACGATCTTAACAGCGGTGGTAGGCTACGTTACGTGCCGCCTGGTAGCTACCACCCTCCCACTGGACTGCGCCAAGCAGCTTGCTGTGTTCCGTCGAAGAGTGGGAGTACCAGAATCTTCTAGGTGAGCTCACTCCACCGTCGACTCTGTCTACGCGACGTCTGGGATAGTCTAGAGTGAAGATCGAACCCATTACAAAAAAAATCTACGAAAGATTTTTTCGAAATTCCTACGGGGAGTAAATTTTACATTTATCGACCGTCTTCAAGTGGTACTTAAACCTACGTCCCTTTGCTATACATCGTACTAAACAATAAATCACTGCGACATTCTAAACTGTGAATATAGTCTAATATTAAAAATGTTAATATAATGGTGCGTAATATAGGGCTAATGTAAGCGCCATCTGCTGCCTAATAGGGCGGGACTAATAGTTCCGCTTTTCTTTTAAATGCTTGCTGTTAAGGGGAAGTATCTACAAATCTTTAATTATTTAATTATATTTCTAAATGAACACCAAAGTTTTCTTCTGTGGTGCTAACATTACTAGCCTTTTATTTGAGAGTTAGTAGTACAGTTGAATTATGAAAAAGTAAGCGCATAGGCCAGCACATTAGACTACATATTTTTGTAGTAAAATCGTCCCTATTTTAACTATATGCTTCAGTGTTTTACTCGATTGGCTGTCATTTGTAAATTAATGTATGCCCTTCCCAAGTGATTGTTTTCTATGAATAAAGTCGTCGAATTTGTAGTTTCCTCATTAAAAGCGATCTGAGAGTGACCAAAACCCACCGACTTAACTTCACTAAAAATGTTCATACAATGTTGGCATTCACCACTCTAAAACTCTGAACATAGATAGCCTTAGAAAAAAGTTCTTGTGTATGTGGAGCACGTTGAACAAACATATTCAATATCACTACAATACAAAGGACCTGAGTTCAATAGACCTTGAACTTATAATATCAACGTTGCGTTGTAAGCTACTCAGATGCAGGTCCTTTGTATTGTAGTGATATTGAATATGTTTGTTTAACGTGCTCCAAATACACAAGAACTTTGTGGAATAAAACCTGGTGAAATCAATATTATAATAATTTTCCTAAAGATCATCCAATCTCGTAAGCAATTTGACTCTACAGTGTTGTATGACCTACAAATATACAAAGTTCAATATAACAATGTGTGGGCGATCCTAAGCACACAAAACGAGATATACGTGGATTGTACACTAGTTTATTTGAGAGATAATATCTTGATGGAATAATACAGGCTATCTCAAA
This sequence comes from Pyrausta nigrata, assembly GCA_949316185.1. Taxonomy (NCBI): domain Eukaryota; kingdom Metazoa; phylum Arthropoda; class Insecta; order Lepidoptera; family Crambidae; genus Pyrausta; species Pyrausta nigrata. The sequence continues at coordinate 14,070,949 of OX438952.1, forward strand.
ACAAACCTTAAGCAATCCTACAACAAACCTTGAAACTATTGATAGGCGTAAGCAAGGATTTAGGAACTACCATGGGATGGGAACTACACGTGTTAATTGTATCAACGATAAAGTGATGTAATTAAAACTTTAAATCATTCAAAAACTAGTCTTAATTAAAAATATTTGTTTTCATTAGTCCTAATAAGAAAAATAGTTTTACGTAGTTATTACTATAAATTATTATGTACGTATGTTTTTACAAATGAAGAAGTACAAATGGTGTACCCTTAGGAGACAATCGAGACAGCGTAAAAACAACAACACAACAATTAAACAAATCGCTAAAACGATAGTAAAAAAACACTATCGTTAATGTTTTTGAAGAATTATTCTTCTAGTAATTATTATAATATTTAGGTATTAAATTAAAGCTGAGTGTGTACAATTAAAAGAGTCTTAACTGTACGTTACATAGCTTAAATATTCAATATCTAAAATCGCTGTATGATAAATTACGTGAACGAGTTAGTTCCAATCCATTTCTAGATGTCACTGCAGCTGTATAGAAGCAAATTTAGTGCAAGTGCAATGACCACAAATTGCTGCTCTAAGACAATTCAAACTAATTGAGAGTTACTGATTGGTCATAAGTACTTGCTCGTTACTCTACTACAACATTTCTGAAAAATTACGTGTAAAAATAAAAATTACATAAAATAATACAGCAAACGCGCCTTTAAGTTTGATTTTTTATATTACGCGATGGATTTTACGTGTCGACCGATCGACCGAACCGACTTGAAAAAGCTAGAGGTAAGAATTGACTGCAATGCAGTCAGCATTATCACAAACATATTTAATCCTTTAAACTATATTCAATACTGGCACTTTGACATTAAAAATCAAAAAGAGAGACTGCCCAAAAATATAAAAAAAATAATCGAAAAAAACTACTTTGCAATAACAGACATCCCTAAAAATAAATATGTCACCGTCTTCCCCTTAATATCGAGCACAATATGCGGTGCACGTCGTTTGCACCCTTGTCTTTTAAGAAATAGTGTGTTACTGTATTGTATCTTTAATTTGGGGGGACATTCTTTAGGGCCTGTCATACGCCGAGATAGGCGAGTGATAAATATTTCTGTATTCAACGCGTGACTTTATTGCTTCATTTTTCTTATAGTATCCTAGCTGCGATATAACGTGTGTCATGTAAGATTACAGAGTTGTAAAGGCATTTTAATGTAGCTTAATTTTACTTCCAATACCTACTTGTTTAGTACTAGCATTGTGGTGGCACGGGAATGCATGCAACGTATCTATCTAAGCATTTTGTCTCTGTCGTCTTTTCCCGTCATTTCGGTCCAGTTGCATGAATTGCTCGTTATTGTAGGATTGTTGATAAACAAGGCAACGGGAAAGTTTAAAAAGTTATTGTTCAATATTTGTATAGTTGATACAATTTTATTATTTTTTTTACACTTTTATTGTGAAATATTTTTATGCAAAATGTATGAGACACCTCACTTTGTGCCTTTACTTTACGTTTTTTTAGTTCCAATAGTTCAAATTGTCAGTGTCTAATCATTTCTAATATAGTTACTTACATTGTTAGTATTAGCTAAAACTTGGTAGATACTTAATAATATAATATATAAGTATGATAAAGTGATGTTCACCTTAATAACTAAAACTGTTACTAAAATTGTTTACGTAGCCATAGCAAAATGAGAATGTGTAAAATGATTGTAATGTAATAAAAATAAATAGCTCTTCCAACTGTTATTTGCATTTTCTCTACTTATTTAGTAACGTATCCACACTTAGCAAAATTTCAAGCTTTTTGGGGGCTTTGCTACAATACGTTTTACTTTTAGGCAGCATTTGTAAAAATATTGAAATGCAATAACATGAATTGCACTGTGCTTCTACGATGACTGACAAATAGATAGATAATTTATAAATCTGCTAACAGTTTCTTGTATGTTTAAACATACGATACAGACTTCCTTGATGGCGCCCAGAATAAATATAGCTTCGCATTTGACTGTACAACTATCTTTAAGAAGGTAATAAATTAAACCTACTGATTCCTAATTAACAGCCCAGAGGGTCGGGAGCAGTCAGCCAGCAATATCTTAGCAATTAAAATAATTATGCTAAGTGGGTATTAACTGTTCTAAACTTTTATCGGGGGACAGAGATTTATTGAACTTTTTGAGCCCCGTTCGACCTAAAATCGACAGTGACTTTTTGTAGAATCTAAATTTATGTCGAGACTGTGGAAAAGAAATTAACAGATACGTAACAAAATCATTTGTCAATTATTTCTGGAATTTTCTTTGAACGCACTCATTGACACGCATGGCTGGTTTGATAAAAATGTAAGATTACCACGATGAATGAATTTAACATTTTAAATCATTGAAAAATCTAATTGATGAACAAGCTTGAATGACACAATTAAGAAATAAAGCATCTATTTTATTTTCCAGATAATTCGCCCTATTGAAATTCACCTGTGACAAAGAGCAGCGTTAAAAAATTCAAAAATAAACAATAATTCAATGAAACCATAACATTTACTGTAACCGAAAATTTATTTGAGTACATTTTTACGAAGGGAAAATTTAATACAATACAACCGAATTGTTTCTCATTACGATTTTCATCAATTACTGGTGTGGATCGTAAAAAGGGTTTTAGGGTTCTCTTTGTGTATGAACAAAGCCTTGATTTGCATAGTCAAATCAAATTATATAATACATTTAAAAAATATATTTTTGTGACTAGAAATATTAAAGTCCAAGGAGCGTCGGTGGCGTAGTGGCTAGCAGGTTGATGACTCCTGGGAGAGGTACCGGGTTCGATCCCACGTTAGTTGTTCGTTGTTGTTCCACTAACCGATGCTCGTACGGTGAGGTAAATATCGCGAGGAAACCTGAACATTAACAGGGTCACGGAGGTCAGATGGTAGTCGCTCCACTTTATCCTGGATCCCTGAGCCCTCGCGTGCGAGTGATCATCCAGGATAACGCTAAGATGATGAAATCCGAATAGAGTTGGAAATTGTGTTTTTACCGACTTCAAAAACTAAGACTAAGGCTTCCAAGGAAGTATACTTATGTAAAGATTAATTATTGCAAAGTAAATGCTTATCACTTGATTGTTACTTATATTGGTAGTTCATTTCTCTAGTTAAGTTATCGGCTATACCTATTGACTACAACTTAGCTTGAGATACACTTACCTTCATCGTAGTTCTCTCTACCGAAAGACCCCTACCACCCCTTCTATACTATACAGGGCGTTTCTTGCAAACTGTCAAGGCGATGCATGGTGACTGGTGAACACCATACCTAGCAATCAAACCCCCATGTATGTTGAGCGGTTTTTTATATGTATTAAGATATTTGCAATAAAAAAATTATAAAATAATAATCTAAGTGCTAACAAAAATCGGTTCCCTGTCGGTCGCTAATCTGACTGATCAAGTGAAATCCGCGCGTTATCCCGTTGCAATTTCACTTGATCAGTCCAGCGCATAGGTGTTCTGCCGGTCGACCTAGTTCCCTCTACTTTTCCCTGTACATAAATAGGTAACAATTAGGTAATATGATAACTACAGATACCCCTACTACTACCTATAGCCACGCTTGACGATCCAGTGGAGATAGATAAAACAAACGTGCATTTATCATTGTTACGTTCAAAGCCGCCCAATTTGGGGCAAGCGCTGGATTAAACTTGAATCGGTTTGTTAACAAATGTGGCTCGTTTCGTCAATTTATTTTTGCATATACTTTGAAGTCGTCAACGATAAATATGGGTACGCAATGAAATGATTAAAATAACAGTTAAATTCTTAGATTAAATCAATAAGGGAGGACATTGCATTAGCTCCTCACAAATGGTCATATGAAATGAGTTGATGCGTCGATTTCTGTATCACACGTTTACATTGCTACCATTAAGACCATAGGTACAGTCACAAGCAATGAAATGTGTACAAATAAGCTTTTTATTCTATTGTAATAAGGTCTCAAATCGAATGCAGATTTATACATATTGATGCTTGTAACTGTATGGTATCGCTACTGTTGCGTTGTGAAATTCCTTAAAGTTCTTAAAACGTAGGATACTATAAATCTATGGAGCGCATGCGATAAGCGATCCTCTATCGTCCTACTAATAGCGGTCTGAGAGAATTCGCGGGGTTTTAGTGGGTATACTTGACGGGTTCGCAGCGGTTTCGTTGCCACCCGTCAAGGGAGTCCCACATAACCTGCTGCCATCCCCAGGGCAGTAGATATGCGTAAAGCATTTCCTCCGCGTTAAAAAAAAGGATACTATAAATCTACTTATATTGTGTAGATACTTATTTAAATTGCAAGAAACTGACTTATGGTGCAATTTAAAAGTTTATTTCGACTGGGAAATGCTTGTATTAAGGACGTGTGAATGTCTACCTACTGTCTTAGATAGCTCGCCGTCCTTTGATGGGTTGAATTCCAACAGCCAAAGTTTAGGCTAGCCGATGCATTGTGTAGCAGATTTGACCAGTTGGCTGCGACGTACAAAGACATACCACTAACTATGTACCTATAGCAAGCCTGCTACTGCATTATTTTGCGCCTTTAAAAATCCATTAATATGAGTTTGGTAATAAAAGTGAAGACCTTAGAGCTAGGTCATAAGGTTCACATATTTCTTATAGCTTTGGAGTCGAAGGAGCGTTAAAAAAGTTAGCGTCAAAATAACTTGGCAGTTTAACAGCAATTGATACCCGACACTAATGCTGTGTTACCTAAAGGCTAGGTCGCACTATTTCTGGTTATAAAGTTATCATTTACATATTTAAGCTTCAATATTTTATTCCGTGGCTCCGTTTAATATCACAATACCAAACGTCATGATTTGTTTTAGGGAGATTTTTTTTTAAATGTTAATATGTAATTATTTTTATAACTTAAGCAATTATTTTGCAAGTTTTACGAAATCATATTGAACTTCGCTCACAAAAATTAATCGATTGTGTCATCCGGTGGGACTCGAACCCACGTCCCTTCGCTATCCGGGCGAGTGCTCTTACCAAGTTAATATGTAACTAATGATGGTGCATCGGTTTTTTTTTGGTAAACAAACTTTTTGGCAATTAAGCCTAACTTAATGTATTCACGGCCGCACGCCAGACTACTACCTCACTTCATCCTTGAGACCGCCTCTATTCCCTAAGAAATAAAAGCGGTTTTCGTAATTCAAATGGACGTGCCGCCGACTGCACTTTGACATCTTATAAACGAAACGTTATGCAACAAAATTTATCCTCTTGGTAATATTTAACCCTATTCACTTGAGTGGATACTGAGACACTCGTTATTTTTTATTATACGTCAGGGAACACGAATATTTTGGTATTAAATTACTTTTATTTCTTCTATTTCCTTAAACAGGAGATAATACGGCGAGAGCGAACAAGGAAGCTTGTAACATTTAACTGTAAGAAGTTTGTTAAACTTTGTTATTACAATAAAACAGAGGTCGATGCAAATAGGCTCACTGGTTGTAGTCGCAAAAAATATACAATTGTAGAATAGAATAAAATAGAAATCATTTATTTGGCACAACACACAAGATAGAGTAAAGAAAAAAAAACAAGTGACAAAAATAATACCATAACAAAAATTAAATATAAAAACTTATAAACCTAGAAAGTGTACCAAAAAGGGGGACCTTTTTGGTACACACTACGGCTCAGTATACTGATTTTCACTGATTTTCAGCGGGAACCTTCGGATTAATAATTGTCATTTTCATTATGCCCTTTGCTTCTAAGTAGACAATTTTCTTTTAAACAGACTGGTGTCGGACTGCAAGGGCCTTCTATTTGGCACTGTATTGAGACTGTAATAATAATTTTAAAAAAATACATTTGTAAAAGGGTGTTTCTTGGTAGGCCGGTAACGATGACGACGTCGAGGTACGACAAGCGATGATTTGTAATAAAACACGAACTTGGCGATAGACGTGTTTTATTTAAGGTACAAGTATAAACTTTAATGTACGCGGGTTAACTCATGAACAACCGGACAATAGGCACAATAGAGACACCCAAAGGTCGCAAGGATTGAGAGCCAGAGGGAGTGCTGCTACTGAGCGCTAGAGCTAGTGTGGACAGAGTTACCTTACAAATTGTGTCCAGTGTTCTTATTCTAAAATGCAAACGAAATGTCATCGCGAGTCAAATGGATACAGTGCCATCTAGTGAGGCGTAGTGGTAACATTTCCGGTCTTCTTATGTTATGTGGCAAAGGAAATGCTACCGCGAGTCAAATGGGTTCAGCGCCATCTAGTAAGGAGTAGCTGTAACCTTGTTGTTGTTTTGATTATAATGATTCATTGTGTTACACATTATAACTGTTAATACATATACTATTAAAAAGCTATTGACTGTGATTCTTCTTTCTGTACCTTTGTTGTGGTCAGAATCAGCCTTCTCTATTTATGTTTATAAAATCACAAAATCCGAAGTTAAATTCGGAACGTTGAGTTGGGTTGAAGTTATAAACATAAGCGATACTGTTATTGTTATTCGAGAGATAAGATGGGCAAAATGGCGAAACTCAGTTATAACGAATTAGAGTTATTGTTTATTGGGCCTGACCCTTGGATGGTACCCTCGAATATGAGAGGTTAAAAGATGAATGGATAAATCATTTTACATTTTGTACGAATACTTTGCGATTTCAATGAGTAAAAGATGATGACTTCATTAGGCCAACGTTAAGCCGCTCAGAGCCCAGCTAATTAAGACACAACCTAAATTATATTATTTCATTGATTATTATCATGAGGTATATATACGTAACATGATTTTAAAGGTTTGGGAATAGGTATATGTTCCCAGAAACGAAATTAAAAAATCGGATAAAACCGTGTCATCCAGCGATCAGTGTTTTCATGCAAAATTTTGCTTTCGTATAAACTTACGAAAGTATTGCTGAAATCGTGAAAATAATTAATTGACCCACTTAAAGTCAGAGTTTCTAGGAAAGTATGCATATCCCTAGAAGATTTATGTTAACTGATATCCTGGTCCCCATAGCAAAAGCTCACACAGTTTGGGCACAAATAACGTTTGGGGCTAGAAACAATTTATTATATTTCAAACAATTTATTTAACATCAAATTGATGACAAACCAAGAGTGCTCACCTTTGTTGCATCATTACATTTTAACTCCAGAGTCTGCACATAAAAGCAGGTATGAAAAACACTTGCCTTACTAAATGTCATCCCAAAAGTGGGACCTTTGTCGGTTTCGCTCATCACATCTGTCAACTGCAATGAAAAGGCAAAAGCAAAAATATTCTGAATTTTGTGTGTCTCAGTCTTGTTGCCAACAATTATGCGTGCCGGCACGAATTCTCTTTTTACTGTGAAAATATATAAATATTATTTGCAGCTTCATTACAAAGCTCTGTTTGCAGTTGTATTTTCACCGTCTTATAAGTATTACCGCTTGTTGTGTTTGTTACATTTGTTTGTTAAACAAATGTTATTAGACACCATTCCAAAACATTTCTTTATAATAGTAAACAAGCCGACACCAAAAAATATTTGTCCGTCTAACCGAAAAGAGAATGTTCAAGAGAGCCTAAGGTCTAAGGAGCTTGAGACCTATGGGTCTGTTTTACTTTTGATTATTATTATCAATTTTAGTAAGTATCATAATTGTTAAAGATGAGTGCGCATTTTGACTCGTTCGGAAACAGGCTACTTTATTGCCTGATAGGATATAGAATATATTGGATTAAGTAATGTAAGAAAAATTGGTGACGTAGATGAATATTTTCAGAGTATAACGGTGTTATTACAAAAAAAAAATAGACTAGGTTTAAAATTGGTCTAAATATTAGCCGACAACAGAGGAATGAATGACACATTCGTGACATAACCTAATAGAGAAGCTTAGTTCTGTCTTAAACCCGGTACTAAATTTCAGCCAGATTTGACCACTGCATTATGACAGCATGTTCTGCTGCTTTACAGCCTTAAGTGGTTTTATTTTGTTAAAGCCTTCATGCCGTGTGTAGCATCAATTTTCTGGCTATGTGTGAAACCAAAGTGTGCTTGTGTGGTAATATTGTGATATTTGCAGTTGCTGATGTTTTGTTGTTGCCGACTGCGTGGTAGCGACGACTACAGTTCAACGGGATGCAGAGTGCTGAGTCACCGACTGCGTGGCAGCGAACGCAGCTGAGCGGATCGACGAGACCCAGTACCGTCGAGTCAGCGAGCACCGAATGCTCGGCGCGGAGTCGCGCTGCTGAAGAGTGCTACTTGTCCTGTTCGATTCAGTTTGTTGTTACTGCAGTCGAAGGTCCGTATAACCTTTTGTTAATTTCAATAGTATTTTAAGCTCAGGCGAGCTTGTTCATGGGTAAAATGTTGTTCAATGTAAAAAAAAAGTCACATGCATCGACATTTTGACAGCATTGCAAATAGTGTTTACCTCAATCTAATTTCCGTCATACGTAGCCTGCTAAGTCATTTATTTAGTTCCAATAACTTGTTAGACGGAAACATAAAACAAGGAGGGGATTTAAGCTTTCGTCAGGGTTTCCAAATTTAATTTATTCATGTTATAGGTCGCCGTCATAGGCGGCTGTGCCGACATTATGTTCATCTAGCCATTTTACCATTTAAAAAAATTACACATTGCACTTGAATAATAATAATTCATTAATTTAATAATCAGTCAGCTTTACGCTTGACTTTTGTGACTTTGAGTCATTCAGTGTTTGATCAACCTGGGATTAAAGCCTGCAACTAACATCCAACTTTTGTGACCCTTGAGTCAATCACTGGTCAACTAACTGTGGTTACAATCTGCAATTAACTTCCTTCCCAAGCCTGTGTATTTGCTGAAATCCCATAAATGTATGTCACTTATGCTTTCCCGGCCACTTAACACCTGAAATATCTGTGTGTCTCGCTTTGATAATAAGATGCTTTGTTCTGTGTGTTTCATGAGTTCCCCGTGTGTGAACGCGTTTTATCTAGTCATGAGCAGGGGCAATGGTGGACACCAACGCACCGGGTGCCGAAGTGGACTCCAGCCAGAACTCCGGGGTCCTGCTCGGAGCTGCACCGTCAACGCGTTGCTGAGGGACCTTCGAGGGCGAAGAATTTTTGCAGGATGGCCGAACTGTTAACTCGGATTTTGAACGAAACGTCGTACGGCTAAATAATGCGGCCCATTGGCATCTGTCAACCGCGGATTCAGTGGATTGACATTTGCTGTCATAGGAAGAGACGCATCGCGAGACGGCGTACGCGCCTTTATTATAATATTGTGTAAACCTCGTAATTGTAAGGAATATCTCTTAGATTGTATTACTGTAAATGACCAAGATATGGATAAAGATGAGTATATTGATATAAATGTGTTTATTTTATCATCGACATCCTGACTGCCTTTTCACTACTTATGTTTCAAAACAAAAATTTGATCACCGCAACTGTAAACTGTCTATTATACCCTGAACGTACGTTTACCGGCTGTATAATAATTGGTGAACTCGGGTCTAAACATGTATTGGTAAACTCCATGCTAACTCGACTACAAATTATAATACTAAAAAGTTATTTTGGTCTATCATTGGTTGTAATAAAACAACGTAATTTGAAAAAGTATCAATTTATTGTATCCACACTCCAAATACAGTAAACAGTAAAATTATTGTTTATTTACATTTGCTCCTACCGTAAACAAAACAATTAAACCTTACTTGCTGGTAAATAATGAACTTATGTTTTGAGAATAATCTTTGGTTTGTAAATCACTGTTATTGTAAGAATAAATTATACTGCGGAATTAATATTCAAGCCTTATTCCACCTTCCATACTGTCTTCGAAGTTAAAACAAAGTTTAGACTAATTATTGGAGGTAAATATCATTTTTTAGAAGTCTAAGTTAATTGCAGACAAGTTTGCATTTACATACTAAAATATTGTTTATTATTAGAAGCCGAACATTTTAACTAATCAATTCTGATACTTTGTAACTCCTAACTAATTAATATAAATGCTTTTAAATTATATCTATCTCACTAACAAACAAAATTATATTCCACTGCATTATGTATAATATGAGACAGCTTATTTAAACAAATTAAGAACACAGTTCATCAGACTATTTCAACACGGAATACTGACACAGTTAAGCAATAATTTACTAAAACTGCAACTAGAATTATTTCGATACTTATTATTCTAACTTAATATTAACTTTAATAAATAAGAAGAAAGTCAATTATGTCTATTGTATTATACAGTTTGTTTAACTGAGGCGTTTTAAGAAATAGGTGCATATACTCATATAGATTCATTCAAACCTTTTAGACTCTTACTTTTATGATGCTTAAAAAATATTTCTTTCGTATTTACAAATATGTCGTAATGGCTTTTTTAAGAATAGAGTTTCTTTATTTACAACATAAGTTAGAAATCTTAAGTAATAAGGTGGGTAGTTTAAATGCATTGTTCCCTAATCTAGATTTAAAAAAAAACTAAAATATGTACATTTTTTGGTGGTACATTTGTATCTAAGTCGTAGTAAAACACAATTTAACACTAACTTAAATACGATGACAGTAAATTAATAAACCTAATAATTCAATTTTGCGTACATACGTTGTTAAAAAATCTCTCCCTAAGTTAAAAATATTTACAGCAATTGTGCTACAAAATATACGCCATAGCAAGTAAAACTATCCAACTGACAGATCTAAGTTGTTCACTCGAAGAGGTTTTGTAATACTTGACTTCATCTTGTGTAGGAGGGGAGTAAGATGCTTCATAACTCAGCCTGTTTGGACACGGCAACATTTCTGTGGGTATTTCCATGAGTCTCCTACGATATTCAATTTTCGATTCTAACTCTGTCACTTGATCTTGCATTGTGTCGTCGTAATTTCTGTCTTCGTCGAAATCCTCATCGTTTTCGTCGTAGTTTTTGATAGGGTTGTTTGGTGGTGGTTCGGTTTTAGTGACAACCTTGATGCCTATAGAGTTGGTTTTGATGTTGGTGTCCATGATGCAGACGAGGCGGTTGAGGGCTGCCTTGGTCCGTTTGCTTTTCGTTTCGTTCAGCAGCTTGTGAAGCCAGGAGAGACGGCAGTCGCAGCTCAGCTTGTTACCTGTTGATTGAAGATTGAATTTCAATGAACTGCTGATCTACAAGCCTACCGCCTAATTTGAAATTTATCGTGATTCCAACTCCATTGTCATTTTCTCAATATTTGTTTTTATAATTTTAGCAATTCCTTTTGAAGTTTTTGCGAAATATCGCTAACAAACATTATTCTCTTCTCTCTTACTATCTTCTGGGTGGGACTTGAACCCACGACCCTTCGCTATCCGAGCGATTGCTCTTCCAACTGAGCTACAGAAGACGTTAATCACTAGACAAAACTTTTCAAGTGTTTGTTACACCACAGTGAGCCGGCTGGTAATTTATTTTCTAAATATTTTGCTACCGTTGTCTCAGACATCAGTTATCTATTATTATATTCCTGAAGCTGTAGCTATTTTACTTTGATAACAATGGAGTTACGCTGTAGGCGGTCGCAAGAAAATATGATTGCTATATTTTTGGCCTTCGAAAAACAAAGTATGCTGAAAATAATGTTCAGAAGGTATTCTCTAATTCGTCATCGATCACATGTAAGTACGTTACATATTGATTGCTTTATTAGTTTTATTTAAATTTTAAAACGTTTGTGTATAAAAATAATAATGTAAAATAAGTTTTGTTATAATCCGGCCAGGTGCGAGTTGGACTCGCGCTCGAAAGGAACCGTACCATTATCTATACAACGTAAGACAGTTTAAAAAAAACGATAATATTTTTTTTATTTTAATTCATTCTTTTTTAAAGTATTTACTTTATCAATACAACTAAATATGCTGTGAATATTTCAAGCGTCTAACTGTTGCTGTTTTTAATATCAAGCGAAAAACGACAATTAAATCCCATCAAAAATAATACTTGTCAAAAAAACCAAGTCTCGCAACTCAGTTGTTCTGCGGTAAAAAGTTGTGAGATCCATGTAATACCAAGTCGGTTATTAATTTATTCAGTCTCTACTTAAGCGACTTTCTGTCTTAATACGTCCAGTAATAACCGACTTGGTATTACATGGATCTCACAACTTTTTACCGCAGAACAACTGAGTTGCGAGACTTGTTTTTTTTGACAAGTATTGTTTTTGATAGGATCTCATTTCTTTTTGTATTTTGTAGACAGTTCTACTTTTTTCCTTTTCGGTACCTTCTATTTATTGTATATATGTATATCTACCAGCAACGAATTTTCTTAAAGCCCTCTCTCTGACTTATGAACTTTTCTTATTTTTGTAGGTAGCCTTCCGTTTTCTCTTTTCCGGTATTACTTCTTGAGCTACACATTAGGTACTGAATCCATTGCGACTACCTACAACTACAAGTTAGATTGCAAAGTTATTTTTATGCAGAAATACGATTAGGTAATAAGAAATTTATAAATACTTAGGTACTTAAAGAAATTTATAAATACTTAGGAACAACGTCCAAATTGTAAGCAAATAATATCAGTAAACCAATGAGAGTAGCCTTTAGTCGTCAAACTAATATAGCAATCGATTATCAATGAAAATCGCAAACTTATAGGTAAGAATTCTGGGCACATCCGAACAGCATTGGATCGCTCGCGCTTATGAGCGCGGCTGCTGCTCGCTCGGCGACATTCACCTTTCCGCGCGCCCCGCCACTGTCCCCGCCCCGCGCCCTCGCGCTAGCACCGCTCAGCGCGTAGTAACGGCCCGCGCTCACTCGCTAGCATCGCAGCGCGTGGTATAATAATTAATTTACAACCTTACGCACTCGTAATAAGTACGAATACGCACGAAGGTACGTTTTTTGCATTAAATAATTTAATTTACACGTGTTTTCATGACGGGAATACCCATTTTTTGCTCGATTTGGCAGGGGCACTACCATGCGCCTATATTTATATGGGACTAGCTTAAACGGCTTCGCACGCAATAATAATAACTGCCGTAAAACATCGTTACGAATAAAGCCAATATTTAAAAATTTAATTAACTGAAGACTAGGCTGAATGGGCTTAATTTTCTTTGCGGTCTTTTCTAGATTTTTTAGTTTTTCCTTAATTCATACACCAAACACTACTTATATTCCAAATTTGAAGCTTCTGGGTCTGCTAGAAGTGCCTTAGAATTTTGATGATCGGTGAATCAGTGAGTGACAAAATTAAGAAATTTGACCCGTTATAATTCTTAAAATACTGGTTCAAATTGAATGAAATTTGAAATATACCGTGTCTTTACAATGCCTGCATGATTACTGAAAATTTCAGTCATCTAGTTTTATCCACAACGAAGTTACAGGGGGTCGAAAATGGTCTGAATTGCTTCGAGAAAAGGATGGTACGGCCGTGACGCTTTTTTGCTCGACTCGGTGGGGGCACTGCCGTGCCCCCAGATCAAGTTGGGTGTGACCCACTTAAATATTTATTTTATTATGTTTTTAGTATTTGCTGCTTTACTTAGCGGCAATAGAAATACACCATCTGAATTTTTAACTATCTGGCTAACATTGAGTTATAATTATGCAGACGGACTACAAAATCTTAGCAATAGAGTCTCGTTTTAACCTATTGAGTACTGAACCCTAAAAAAGAACTAGTAGCAATGGATATTTTCGCTTTATTACTGTTAACCGGTGGAAAAGATGTGTTTTTGAAAGGAGGCCGCGACTTGGCAAGCGCTGCATTGATGCCTTCCAAAAAGGTAGAGCGACGACAAATTCTATACCTCAGGCGATAATAACACGCAAAACTGCGGGCAGCAGATGGCAAATAAAGCCATAATATTATGGCTTTTGGGCTTAGTGACCTTTGTTTTCAAAGGGTTTTATGCTCTACCTGAAAATGATGGTATCAATAAATTATCTAAAGCAGCATACAGCAGTTGGAACATTGATTTATGATACGTTTTATATTCCAAATATTATTGGTATTAATAATTATGTATTTATTAAAGTCGAATAACCATGAATTATGATTAACTATCTATTATGATTATAAACATCTATCATTATTTTAAGCTTCTTTTATTAGCAACTATATTCGCTCTTGGTGCAAAGGGATCATTAAATAGAATATAAAATGCTTTAAAAGTGCGCTAAGATTTATATAAGTGTCTGAAAAATAACGCAATATTTCAATTTGCTGCTATTTGTGCAGTAAAGTAACCCTAAAAATAACAATTTGACACCTGACGGTTTAGGGTTAGTAAAAATAGAACAAACGTCTTTATTGTTGAATATTATCCCAAAAATAATCGTCTTTATTCGAAAATATTATGCAGAATATGGTTGGAATAGTGTTTTGACTTCATTAACTTTGAAGAAATTATGTATTTGGGGAGACTGGATCAGTTGGAGATACGCTTACTCCAACTGATTCAGTTTAAAACGCTGGTCGTCAAAAAATAAGTCTTTTGGAATTTTTTTATCAATTTCAATTCAACATTAGATGAAGTAAAAACACCATTTTGGCCATATTTTGTATGAATATGGCTTCATTTTTACTAACCCTTAAACATCTGCTATAAATTTGTTTATTTTTTAGGGTTGCCAGAACTTTACTGCACAAATAACGGCAAATCCAAATCTTGCCTTACTTTTGGGGCACCCTATATATTTGATTTCTCAATTCCGATAACTCCTAAACGTTTCTGCTCCTGCCAAACCACATAGGTAATCTTACACAGTCTAGACGCAAACACATCGTATTGCGGTCGCAGTGACTGCAGCTATAAGCGAACCACAAAACCGTATTAGCACACACAAAGCACACTAAATCATAACAACAATGCCGTACAGTGGCGAGCAGTTTGGCGGAAAATATCACAGCCCACGAAATATTGGCCCTATTAAAACGTCGCAGTAAACATTGCGCGCTTAATTCATTGGCCCTTTTTTGTAATTGTTTAGTCTTGCTATTGCATCTTTCTGCATGCATATTTCAATTTTACAGCTCTATTAAGGGTAATAATTTTCCAATCGAAATTGTTTGAACTGCCTTTAATTCGATCTACTAGTATCGATTTTCCTCTAGAACTTCGTTTCGACTAGGGGAAAATCTAAATCTAAAGTATTCAACTCAGCTATTTATTGCCTCATGTTTCAATTTTTAGGCTGTTATCTCATTCCTGAGATATTATAAGATTACTATCAGTTTTGTGACCTCTAAAATATGACATAATCGTCAACTTTTTCGTCTTTATTAAATGGAATATAATAAAGTGATGGGAGTTCCTTGTTACCATTGTCTACTAGATCCAATTTATTTGCAAATGGTAAGAAGACTTGTAAATTAAAATATTTAAATACACACACGCGGAAAAATTAATCAGTTTTGAAGATCAGGCAAAAGTGTCGCGTAATGTAAAAATTATTCCTTTTTCAAAGAAACTCCTAACTGTTTTGTGCACGAGTGTACACATGCATAGAAAGAGTTTAAGGTGTAATAACGCAATCAGTTCAGCGAAAAATAAACTTAGGTGTTTGTGCTATATTTAATGGTAAAATACAAATATAAGAGTGATGGTAGGCAAAATAATTATAAAACTATCATCTGAGAAACCGAACATTCTAAGATATTATGTTTTAATCACAAATCGCCACAAAATATGATACATCTCAGGTTTTTGACGTCTAAACTTCTTCTTACTTTAATTTTCTAAATTAAATTAAAAACGTTTGCTTAAAACTTTGCAACAGATAGATAAAACTTTTTGGCCCACTTGCGCCCGTCCGGATTAGCTAATCCGGGCTTGTTTAAGGCCTATTATCTGAGCTATAAGCCCACTTAGGCAAGTCTGGATTTGCTATTCCAGAAAGTCCACTAAATCCGAAAAGTCCAATAAGTCCGGAAAGTCCACTTATTCCGAAAAGTCCACTCTTTCCGGAAAGTCCACTAAATCTGGAAAGTCCACTAAATCCGGTCTGAATTAGCTAATCCGGACTAGCGCAAGGCCTATGATCTGAGTTGAAAGCCCATTTGCGCAGGTACGAATTATATAATCCAGACTGGCGCAAGTGGGCCTTACAGTTTCAGAAAATTTTCAGGAATTTCCAATTATTGACTATTTTTGAACACTATAATAACCTTGAATGCTCGATAATACGAGTATATGGTAACTACACAGTTTTTGTTATTTTCAGTAATTTCCAGTTATGATCTAAATACTCTGATGACGTTGAATACTCGACACTTTTACATCCAAAGATGTGTCCGTAAGTTTGGAAGTCTTATTAATTTTCCCTTCGCTTCCGCATTTCTAAGGTCTACCCTCGGAAATATTTGGCCACTGAGACGGCTCTCCAATGGCTCACGGCCAATTTCACAAGCCCTTGAGACGGTCACAGACTCAACGTTTTTCTGAGAGCATATGGGTATATTTTTGCACGCTTTTGTAAATAAGAATTTCAAATTTTCAAGATTTTCCATTAAGTAATTTAATATATTATTTTAAGTACGTATAATGTGGAGATAAATAGGTTTACTAAACAGCTGGTAGCGGTTTTAATCAGTGTCCATATTAAAGAGGTAATATAGGTACCTTTAATACCAAGTCAACTATCATAAAAATATTGAATCTCCACGTGGAAAAAAGTTATCCTTCAAAATACATGACGAGTATCCAAAGTACTATTGTTAAGCGTAGGACAATGATTGTTATGAACGAGCGAAATGTCTTAGCACAGGCATTGCATGCTTAAAAGGAGTCTTCAAACACTATGCTGAAGTTGCGGACTTGTCTATGGAATAAACATTAATATGTTTATTTATTATTTACAAAGATTTTCTGTAACCGCTTTAACACAGATTTAATCTGTGAGCTGGCTTAAAAAACCTGATATCCTAGGTAAAAGATAAAATGTATTGACCATCTTGGTGTAGTCGTTCGCGCACCGGACTTTTAAACCAGGCGGTTGCGGGTTCGAATCCCGCAAGGGGCAAATGTTTGTGTGATGAGCACGAGCATTTGTACCTAAGTCAAGGATGTTTATATGTATTTAAGTATTTCTATCCGTTATCCTAGTCACCATAGCACAAGCTCACCCTTAGTTTGGGGCTAGGTAATTGGTGTGTTTGTTAAAACAATTTATTATTATTATTATTGCAGGAGATATTTAAAAAACTGGTCAATCCCTGGAGAACTAAGGACATCAAAATCGGGGAAAGAAAGCTTACAAACCTCCGCTTTGCCGACGATAGCGTTCTTTTCGCCAATACATCGTCAGAACTCGAAACAATGCTCAGCTGTTCGAGCATTGTTTCGAGCGAAGCAAGTCTTGAGGTTGGATTAATGATGAATAGGTCCAAAACAAAAGTTATGACCAACGCCGCTGAACATGACATAGTGGTGAACGGACAGAAAATGGAGTATGTCGACGAGTATATATACTTGGGCCAGATAGTCTCATTCGAAAACAGGCAGGACAAAGAGATCGGTCGTCGCATCGACAACGCCTGGAAGAGCTTCTGGTCCATGAAAGCGTATATGAAGGGAAACCTTCCTATTTCATTAAAACGCAAACTCGTTGACACCTGCATCCTGCCCGTGCTCACTTACGGAGTGCAAACTTGGTCACTGACCGAAAGACAAAAGTCTAAACTCAAGGTTTGCCAAAGAGCCATGGAAAGGAGCGTGTTGGGTATTAAAAGGATTGATAAGATCCGGAACACCACAATACGCTCCAGAACTGGCATAGCGGATGTTGGCGAGAAGACAGCAAAGCTGAAGTGGGAATGGGCGGGGCATGTTTGCGGGATGCACCCAGACAGATGGGCCCAAGTCGTCACGCGTTGGATACCATCAGATGGATTCCGACGAAGAGGTAGACCCAAAAAGAGGTGGTGTGACGACTTGGACAGCTTTGCGACTGATTGGGTGTCATTGGCAGCTGATAGGGATCAATGGAAGGTGTTGGGGGAGACCTTTGCCCAGCAGTGGGATGAAGTAAGTTATAAAAAAAAAATTAGCAACAAAAAGTATAAAAAATATCTGAAGTTATCAAAACCATGCGTTGACTTGAAAAACGCTTAATCTGTACCGTTTCTATAGTTATTACATTTGACTGAAGCCTCCTTGAAGGTAATACCCAAACAGGTCAACCGTATTACTTATCCCAATAAACTACTGATAGCTTTTCCTCCCGGTTTTACCCTATATTTACCGCAGTGAGCCATACATATAACAAATTTTCAAAAAGTGTGGCATTTATCATTTTTATATGTTCAGGAAATAAATATCTGTAACTATCCATCACGCTTAAGACGTTTCTTCTTTGTTTTAATTTCCCTTTTTCATTATGAAATTACTATGTCTAAAATCTTTGTTGTCCTAAACAAAAAGTATCATCCACAAAACGATAGCGTTCATCAATAATTCAGACTGTACAAAGTTTTTGTGACGACGGTACCAACAAAACGGGACGCTCAAAGAACTGAGCAATATAGATAATTTGTCGCAAAGTTTAGGAACTCACCATCGAGGGAGATTAAAGCGTAATTCGTCTTCATGTTTTCCAAAACATTATGAACGGCCTCCTGTCGCAGCGTCTCCAAGTTGTTATTTCTCAAATCCAAGACAGTCAACTTGAGATTATCACTTAGCACTCCCTCCTCAAATGCGTCCAACTTATTGTCGGCCAGCGAAAGTTTTCTCAGTTGCGTCAATCCTCCGAACCCCCTGCCGTCTATATACAGTATTTCATTACCGTCCAAGTAAAGTTCCTGGAGGTTCCAAAGTTCTGCGAACGCCAGATCCCCTATCAATGTTAATTTGTTGTTCCTCATATCCAGTGTAATCAAGTTAGACAGACCCTGAAAGTTCTCTCTAATCACAACTGTCAGCAAATTGTTGTCGAGGTCCAACCTGATAAGGTTGCTAAGGTGCTTGAAGCAGCCCTCATGCAAGACACTCAGAGAATTCTTCGATAGGTACAAGCGTTGGAGATTCGGCAAGTAATAGAATACGTCTCTGTTCAATTCTGATATCTGATTTTCCGTTAAGCTGACGTTCGATAAGCGTACTAGATGAGCGAAAGCCATCTTTTCGAGTTTCGTTATTTTGTTTTTCGGCAAAGTAATTTCTCGGAGCGTGGTCGAATTCGTGAATGCGAATGAGGGAATGCTAAAAATGTTCGCGTATTGGATGTTTAGGTATTGGAGATGCTCGAGTCGTACGATCACTTTGGCTGGAATGTAAGTGAGCCCGCCGTCCGCGCGCACGTTAAAAGTCAGCTTCTCTATTTTCGGCTGCGAATAAAAGTTGGACCAAAAGGGATCGTCCTCGGCGATGCCGCCGTTGAACACCCAGCAATCGGCCTTTGTGGCGGTTTTTATCTTCACACTCTCGCAGTAGCAGTGTACTTTGGACACTCTATCTTGGATATCGCATATGTTGACGTAGTGCGAGTAGCTCTTGTCGTTTTTCCATCGCCTTTTGTCATTTTGCCGGCTCTCCGTCACGTTTATTTCGACTGTCGCGAAAGCGATCATTAGGATCAAATATTTAAGGTCCATCCTTTTTCCTTTTCACATCGGCGCGATTTTTATCTGTAACAAAGGGAGGCGTTTAGTAAGATTTTTTTTTGTTTCCTTTATATCGAGGATCCGTGCATTAGCAGAGTTCGTGATTAGGTTGTATTGAAGATAGACGATTAGATGGTATTAAGACGGGAGATAATTAACTCTGCATTGATTAGTTCTAAAGATAAAAAGTTAATGTTAATGCTATTATCACGCTATGCAGTTGAAATGTTCTCGTAAAATTTTTAACGTCACCTTCGTTTTAGTGCTATCAAATCAAGCATTATTGCTTACTAAAGTCTCATACCCACATAGCTCGATAAAAAATGTACATAAAGTGTTTTAATGGTGCAATTAATTTATTTACTGTGTAATCAAAAGTAGTTGTCAGCTATTAAATTGATTAATCATAAAAGTTTCATAACTACGAAATATTTTTAGGTAGGTGTTAGTGCTATAACAGGTACAGAAGATATATTACTGTGGTTTCTGTGCATATTAAGGCACTGATTACCTTTTAGTTTATGCTATCGTCATAATGATAAAAATCAAATGCATTACCTTAGTATACTCTTAAAAATATAAGAGGAAATTGGGTGTTAAGTAAGACATTACTCTAATGATGACTAACAGTGGCAGTCGACTTTTTAAGTGATTATTTCCGCCTGTTAACTCTCGAGTTAATAGATATAAAGATCGTAATGTTAGACTTGCCTTTAATAATCCTTCCGACTCGCCTGCATCACGTCAAGTCATAGTTTGACAATATAAGCCAGTTCATCCAAACTTAATAGTAGATCAAATAAGTCAAAGTAGCATTTAATAATTGCTTTCTTTCTTTTGATGATTTCTTAATCTTATCCTAATCCCAAATAAATAATAGCTATATTTTTTACATAAAATTTTAAGACTGGGTTGCACCATCTTACTTAATTATTACAAACTTAAAAAATATGACAAATTCCATACGAAAACAACAGTTATTGTTATAGTTAAATAAAAGTGGTAGAACTAGCCTTATAGTTGCTTAAAATATCACACGAATTTGAAAACAATATTTTTATACTGTGTGGTCCAACGAGTAAGTACTAGGCAACAGAGTACCAACGGGACTACTAATTTTGTTTGAGGAAAATATTTTTAACATAATTTTTACCGAATAATTGCTAGCAAAGTATTCGCACAATTTCGCTTCACAAACTAACTTCGGATTATTTTAAAAGTATTACAATTTATTTTAAACGGCTTCTTTTACTTAGTAACCAAAATTTTTTTGGAACATTCTTATTTAATTCTGATTACGATATATTTGCATCAAAAATAACATGAAAACGTTACGAAGTTGTTTAATTACGCCAATGTAAAATAACATTCTGATTTTTCGGTCGTTGCTCAATGTTTTACTTACCTACATTTTAATAACCTAGTGTATTTGATGGGTAAAATAGAGGTTAGTAGAAATAATCCAGAACAATTGTAATTACGGCGAAACGAATTATACGAAATTAGCTACTAGACCATAAAACTTAAGTACCTACTTACATTACAAAAGTGTCAACTTTTCACGATGAAAACAAAAGCAACATACAGCAAACTCAAATAAAAACCAGCGTCAACAAAACGTAGTTCGTTAAAAACTCACTAAATTACAATTAGGGTTAATGACCCCGTATATTGTTATTAAAGTACCTACTACGCGTGAACCCAGGGCTTATGACTAACTAGCGGCACAAAACTGCAGGGAGACAAATTTATGTGCCCTCTGGTGATTAACATGCCACACTGGGCACTAATCTGTCTAGATGTGGCTTTGATATTATACGAAATGCAAAAAAACGATCATAAAATACAGTTTTATGTGGCTGCAGTACATTTAGTTTCAGTTACTATTCGTATATATCCTTCTAACTATTGCTATGCAGCAGACTTTTATAGACAAGAGACTCTTTTAATTTATCTAAGGATGAGAGAATCGGTTCCTATTCGTTATATTTTAACAAATTATTGAAGTCATTTTACTCATTATGTAACGTTTTTTTTTTTGTATATCTGGTACAGTTACGGAATAATCGCCAGTACAGCACTGTGGTAAAATAATTTTAAAACTTTTTCACTCACTAAATATACCTTTGTTATTTATTTAAGTCTTTAACATTCCACATGAGCTCGTGTTATAGTCAGTCCATAGGGACTTGCATGTTAGCTCAGACTGACAAGTTAATCTACAGGATTAGTCATTAGCTGACAGGCTATTATTTTTTGTCATTGCTAACTCAGTTGGAAAAGTTTTAAGTCCTTTTTTATGACAAGCATTAATCGACTCAAAAAATATAATAATGACTGAATGAATTATTGGTTATGTCACATTATAATTTTCTTGCTCAGTAACATGAATGTCACTCAAATAGGCACACTTCAATAAACACGCTTGTCACAACATTAAAGGTTACAATTTTTTAATATTTTTATACTTATATCTTTTTTTAATTTTTAGTTCTCGGATTTTTTAAAATATTTCTGTGTGTGATACGACGTAGATAGCTTTATACCAAAAATACCAAATTAATTTTAAACTTCAACATACATTCTCAAAAATTTACATACCTAGGTACATCTCTTCCAGTCTCTTTAGATTTGTGTTGCGTAATTAAGCGTGCACAACCTGCTAGTATGGACGATCGCACATCTAGCTAAGCATTGTGGCATCTTACCATGTTTGTGATAGGGTCGATTTTGCTACGAACATGTAAACTCTGATGTGCTTGTGACTGTACATACATGGTCGCGAACTTAAAACCACTTTGGTTTTTGAACGACACAGACTGCAGTGTAAGCTGATTAGTGTAAAATTTTGTACTACGAAGTTGGAAACCCGACATGTACGAGTAAGATTTGTTCAGACAAGTTGTGAAGTAGATGCTTCGTCTCTGTACTCCACACCATCATAAAGTTCTGTTTTATTTTAGTATTTTGGTTTAGTCTAAGTAAAGAGCAAACCCATCCCAAATAAAAAAGCATTGCAGTTGCTTTTATCAAGCAACTTTTTATTAACTGGTAAAACTCCTAATCGGCTTTTGATATTTGCCCCTAAAACTTTTAAAACTTTCCAGTAAAATAAAAAATAATATATTTTGACGGATTTTAGGGTCTAAGTATAATATAATGACAACTAATCGAACATTAAAAAAAAAGATTGACTTGCTTTTCAGATTAAAACAGTCGACTAATCAGACTCTATTTAGCTTCCCTACTTGGATAGGTGAAATGTCTAGCTGGCTGGAGAGAAAGAAAGAAAAGAAATAAATAGACTTTAAAAACAAGATATGATTTTGAAAGGAGAAGAGACAGATACTGCAAACCATCGAAAATAGGAGGGAAAAGATGCTGGGACATTTGGTACGACACGATGACCTTATCAGAGTGATTATAGAGGGAAAAGTAGAAGGGAAAAGTAAAAGAGTAAGGCCAAGAAGGTCCTACAAAAGTTAGGTGTCGTTTCGTACCGAGAAGTCAAGGAAATGGCACTGAATAGAAAGGAATGGAGATGACTCCACCGACAAGAGCGTAGCTTTTAAATTATAGATAGAAATGATTATAAACAGGGAAAAGCAAATGAGCAAATGATGATTTATAGTTCAACAAGTTTATGCGCGACCCACCTGCGCCCCCGCAAGACGTGCGGGAGGCAAGGAACGCCAATCGCACGCGACTGTCATAGAAAAACCCCTTCGTGCAAAACCACCCGTCCCTGCTGACATCTAGCATCGCCTCGCCCCCCGCACCTCTGGCGATCGCAGGAAGGTCGCGCACGAACTTGACTTGTAGGACTATTAGCATATTTGCTTTAATTATTTGTTTGCAAGTATTTACAAAATTAACTTTAACGCTCACACGGCTGATCAATTTTTGTTAGCGAAATTTAAATTTTTCGTAAAAATATTTGCTTAAGTTTAAACATTTAAATGTCTAGTTAATAAATATACAATACAGCGTCCACGTACTAAGCTGCAAAAGTATAAGAAACTGCGTCCTTACTAAATCAGCTTAAACTAACTTCAAACAAAACATCGTCGTGTTCAAACATTCACACACATTTTCATGGCTCTTCCAGCGCTTTAAGCGCTTATGATAATTAAGCAAGCACATTGTGCAATTGTGCATGCTGACTAAAGGGTGTTAAGCGCCTTTTAACTAACATGCCCTTTTGAAGATGAACCATGCACCAGGGTAGAATATAAACAAGTGTACAAAAAGCTTAGTCTATGCAACTTATAGTCCAGTAACCTAATGCATCAAATCTAGTAGTTCTGATTTTTTTTCAAAGTCACAGTCAAAATTCATTTGACAACATCATAATTCACCGGGTACCGGATTTGACGCGACTTCATACTTTCAGACGACAAGGTTATAACAAAATTAGCCCTACACACACGTTGGTTTTACTGCTCAATTTCTTTTTATAAGTAAACAAATGGACTAATTACAAATCACAAAATGCACTGAATGGTGATTTTGTCAGGCTACGCGTTCTATGGACATAGAGCACTGCCTTTCAGGTCCAGGGTTAGAATGTTCCCAAGATATTTATAAAACCCGAGGTCGAGTTATTAACAATTAATTTTAAATTGTGTCTAGAAACACGACGCGTGAAGGTTTAAGAGGGCATTCCGTTCAGTCTTAGGTTTTATTAGAAACTTTATAATGATCAAACTTGTAACCTCGTAGATGACTAATTTGAATTTAATAGAAAAAAATACTAAAAGAAGTAGATAAAAACTAGTAATTTAAGTTTCTTAACTCAAGTTTTGTTCGCAGCGTATAAACATACTGGCACAACTCATTTACTTCGTCTGCGCAACCTTTTAACCCGAAAAACCTAATAAAAACAGCTCTCGAAACTATCTAGGGTCATCGAAACTTAGAAAGATCAACTCGGTCTACCAAATAATAGTCCTAAACAAACAATCGAAGACCCTATTCGCGTACCTAAAAACACAGTCAAATTACAGTATCGTATGAAAAAGACTAGCAAATTTCTGCGACTTCGTCCGCCCATTTGTCAAATTTTCCAACTTTGGGGTGGTGAAAGATCTACCTCCTAGTGGTAGTAACCCTTTTCACGCCCTTAGAGGTTGACTTTTTTAAATCCTTATATTTATCATTTTTTATTTCTATCCATATAGCTAAGTACCAAGTTTATCGATTTATCTTCAAAACTGACGGAGTTTAATACAATATTATTGCACCCTCTTTTTGTCCTTTTAAGAGATAAATTTTCAAAAACCATCTTTACTATAAAAGAAAGCATAGTGCATAATTTCAAGTCGCTGTAAGTCAGTCAGTCATGAGTAGGAGTAGTCAGTTGTCCTTTTTATATATTTAGAAGATTTAGATAGCCAAAACTGTATTTTCCTCTCGTTTTCGCTTTAGGTATCAAATTTAACAAAAACGAAACGCCAACAATCATATGGAGAGTCAAGTAAAATTAAATAAGTGAATATAAACTCAGAGCAAGGCTTAATTTTTCGCTCACAATAACGCCAGGCATGTACCTACATTGCTTTTCGCATTGTCAGTAAAACATTGTGGAGAAACATGAAAAGCGCTTACTCACTTTTCTCCTCTTTGTGTTGATTTAAACAGGCGGCTTTGAAAGGACGCAACTAAACGTTTATCACAACACAAATTTTTAAAACTAAATCATATCACCTCAACACGCTCTGGGATGTCAAAAGAATCAAAGGCATGGCCTTCAGGCAACCTTCGGGCACCTTTATTTAATCTCATTATTTTTAAGCTCATTAATTTTTGAGGTTCAGAACTTTAAGAGGACTTCTAAGGGTCGAATACTAAGGCAAAATTGTAATTTGCGCCGCATTACTTTTGCTGGCAATTTAACTCCACAATTTCTTATCGTATAAAAACGTGTTAGTTATTTAGTCTAAACTAGATCACGTTTTTATTTAAAAACAGACAGGGTATTAGTTTTATGTTCATAATCGCCCCCTTCAATAATGAGAGGGGGTGAATATCACCAAGTGAGAAGGGGTGACCATCAATATCTACAACTTTTACTATAAATGAAGTCATCACCGAAATCGGAGAAAAAAAAACATTGTTTTGTCATCGAGTTAACAAAATAAATTGTATGAAGCACCTGTTTTTTTTTAATTTCGATCGTGACCTCAAAGTAAAAGTTGTACGTAGGAATTTCAGATAGGTTGTGACTATATTCACCTCCATAGACGATGGCACTGTTTAAACTAAAACACTGTATTATCTCTATTAGAAATGCAACACAAAGTACCTGAAAACTTTTAATAATAACAGTAAAGCACTTTTTTAATGTTTATTATGATTTGTAACTAAAAACAAGTAAAAGTATCAAAATAAAAGTCATAGACAAATTACATATAGTTATAAAAAAGGATTTAATATCTATCGCCAACAGTTTCTGTCTGTAATATAGCGAAACTTTTTGGTGGTAGAATTAAGCAAGTTGGTGACAAAGTAAAGCTTGGGCCACATTTTTCACTGTGATCTCATTTGTATTCGCAAAGAAGATTTCGATAAACATTTGGATTCCTGTCGAATACAAAAGCTAGACGCCTACATTTCAACTGCATACGAGTTTCGCTTATATAGTCAGCTAAAAACGCAAGCTGGACCGAAAAAGCTTCGTGCAGACGGAAATACAGTACAAAAATACAAATCAGTTGAGTTGGTATTTGATTACCTACTACGTGGTTTAAAGTGTAGCCCAGCCCAGATTGGTTGCTAGGATAGTCTGATTAATTAAATATGAATAGTGGGCCCTGCATCAACGTTCCCAAATCAGGCAAGATATCTGAATTGATATGGATATCTCTAATAATCTCTATGTGTTCATAAGGTTGAAATCTGGTTGCAGAAATTTGGCAGACCAGGGTAGGTTAATGTGTACTCGTATGTGCGTTTTGTAATACCAATATAAATTAAATAGTTAGACACTAACTACAGTGTATTTGATTGTCTGTCGCCATTCATTCAGCAATGTGTAAAGAAGACAGATTAGTCTACTTCAATTGTGAATAACCGCAATGGAGACGTTTGAAAGTAGCACATCAGTATACAGCCTTACTGACCACGTCACGCGGATTTTCCGATTCAATTTTAAAATGCATAATGCACCGCCCTATTTCTGCACATTGGCAGTGGCCTTTTTCCTGAACGCAGTCGCTGCATTTGAGCAAAGTTCAGAAACAGACGCAGTAATAGGGCTGTCAATTGTTTTGAAATGAATATTCTTTCGGTTTACAGTGGAGAGTTTGTATCATTTATTTTTCCGTACAATCCGATTTGGGTGTTTTCATTTAAGAATGTGTTGTTTGCTCGAAGCGTCTGCTAATCGAATTCTTTTATAACAACGTGGAGGAATTTACCCAAGATTTGTTGATAGAATGAATAAAATAATTTAAAATAAGTATAGTATCCTTCCAAGTTAACTTTGAAATCATTTTTCATATGAGAATAAAATCTTTCTGTTTTCAGCCCTGAAAATATGTTTCATTTCAGCTGTAACTGGGACATTATGTTTAGTACAGTCTGGCGTGTTTTATAGTGATGGAATCGAGCCTATTTATTCATAAACATTATAAAGAATACATAGGTACACATAGTACGTAACTGTAACAAGAGTTCGTAGTAATGTATTAAACGAGTTTTAGAATAATACATTCGCATTTTATGGAGTGTTTGAGTGTAAATTAAGTAATTTATGCATTGGCATTCTTCCTTCTAAAAACTTTTAAGCAATAATCTGAACTAAGTACCTATATATGTAGTATTCGCATGGCTGCTTTTGCTTCCAAGCCGGCGAGATCAATCTTCTTAGTTGCTATTATATTTTATATTATTATTTTATCTGCTTGCGTGCTGCATGGCATTACAATAATGTGACATATTATGAGTAACATTACAAAATTAACGTATGCCGTTAGATGGTATTTAGTATATATTTGTTACGTTTAGTTTTACGTAAATTTCTGTTTTTTTCTTTGTTAATAAAACTATTTACCAATAAAAATTAACGTTCAAATTAATATATATTTTTTGGAAATCAGCATTGAAATCATTAAACTTATCCTATACATGTCGTCATTATTTAAAGGAGAGCGTCCCACTTTCTTTATTTGTACCCAAGATATAAAACCATTTAAACTAGCCTCGAGTACTCCAAATAAACGTTCCATTGTTATGGAGCATATTTGGTACACTTCTCCTTGTTTTTCTAGTGATAAATATCGTGGAAATATGAGTGGACCACGGGCGATATTACGCAAACCCGGGTATTTTTTCTCCGGGTATATTTCATTAGTATGATTTACGACTGTGATCAGATTACGAATATATGTAGAACTGAAACGCTAGTTTTGTTACGTCCGTTCAACGCGATTATTAAGTGAATGTTTAAAGCTATATTGGTCAAAAATTTGTTGAAGATGCTTGGTACAAGTCAACCAGGCAATTTATAATGCTCAATTGGAAGTAATTTATTTATTTAATTTACATCATTAGTAATATATATACCACTTACTAATAAAAATTAAGATAAATTGTTTAATACAATACAAAAACAAAAATTATAAAAAGGGTCCTTGTGGTAAGGTTCCCAGGATGCTGGCAGAATTACCGCGCTGGATAGCGATGCTTATACGCTGAGCAAGGTAGCTGCCAGCTCTTAGGTCACCACTGATGTCAACTAGCCTCTTGAAAATCTCTTTGAAAAAAGAGATAGCGTTGGGACCCCACGAACCCAGTGTTTCGACTCCAAACGGTACAAAGTGGTACCGGGAGTCGATCTGCCTGTACTTGTTCTTTTTAAAGTTTTCGGCACTTGTCGCAGCCAAACCAGCATCGCGGCTTGTCCCGGTCAGATGAGAGGCTGCAAGTGTATTTATAATTATTTTTATAATTTAAGCAATTTGTGTGCACGTTTTTTACGAAAGTTCCATCAAATGACAAAGTCGATCAAGATATACAAGGTGACTGGAACTGAACCCGCCATAGCAACTTCGCATATAGAGCAGGTCATTTGATAATTATTAAATAATAAAATAAATAAATTGTTTCAACAAACACACCAATTACCTAGCCCCAAACTAAGCGTGAGCTTGTGCTATGGTGACTAGGATAACAGTTAAGCATACTTTTACACATTTATAAACATCCATGTCTTAGATACAAATGCTCGTGTCCATTGTCCACACAAACATTTGCCCTTTGCGGGATTCGAACCCGCAATTGCCTGGTTTAGAAGTCCGGGGCGCAAACCACTACACCAAGACGGTCGTCTTGACTATTTGAACCTTACTTTCCCTAAACTAAATCATTAATCAATATTGTCATATATCGACCTCGCTAGCTCAGTTGGGATAGCATTCCCCCAGATAGCGAAGGATCGTGGGTTCGAGTCCCACATGAATTTGAAAGTGCGATATTTCTTTATTTTTTATATTGTTCAGTTTCAGAACTTTATGAACACTGTTACTGTTAAAAAATATTAAAACTACAAAACCTCATGTAAGTCAATAAAAGCATGTAGGTAGGCAATTGTAAAATTCCTCGAAAGTTGGTAATCAGCTTAGAAGCTTAGCAATAAGTTCCATAATGGAAAAAAAAACTTTTGCGATACCTTAAGTATACTTTGAAACTACGCAATCAGTTTACCTGGAAACACTCAACGTAAAAGAAATTTTGTTCAAATATTTTCAACGAATCGGAAATATAAATATTGTAGTAATATATTTACGGTTTCGTAGGACTAGACGTCTAAAGCTTAGTAAAACATTAGGTATGTCTCTGTCTTTTTTAACCCCCGACGCAAAAACGACGGGGTGTTATAAGTTTGAAGTGTCTGTGTGTGTGTGTGTGTGTGTCTGTCTGTGGCATCGTAGCTCCCGAACGGATGAACCGATTTTGATTAAGTTTTTTTGTTGGAATGATTAATTAGTCGGGAGTGTTCTTAGATATGTTTGATGAAAATCGGCCCAAGATGGCCGCCGTAACAAAATGGCGGATAACATATATTATTTAACTCCTTAAATATAGGTATCAAATGAAAGGGCTTGACTAGTAGAATACTCAAACTATGACAAAATTCAAATCCAAGATGGCTGCCGTAACAAAATGGCGGATTACATATTTTTAAAACTGCTTTAATATGGGTATCAAATGAAAGGGCTTGACTACTAGAATACTATTCCTACACTATGTCAAATTTTAAAAACAAACTGTATTGTATCTATCTTTAATTCCATAGTTATAAAACCTTGTTTTAGGATTTTTATGTGCATCTATTATTTTGTGTCGGGGGTTTTAATTTTTTTTTTTTTGTAGATCAATACATACGTAGGAAAAGAGCGTCGGTTGCGAAGTGGCGAGTGGGTTGCCTCTCATGCGGAAGGTACCGGGTTCGATCCCACGTGTCGCCGTGTACCAATGACTTTTTCTAAGTTATGTATATTAATTGTTTCACTAACCGATGCTCTTACGGTGAGGGAATACATCGTGAGGAAACCTACACATTCAGGCGACTGAATGTGTAACTATGACCCAAACTGGTCAGGTTCCCCTGTTAACAGGGCTACAGAGGTCAGATGGCAGTCGCTCCACTGTAATTACCTGATCTGCCACATCTTGGATCATAGTCCAAAGCGGACTGGATGATGATATGCATACGTAGGTAAGCGTACATACACAGTACTTACATGATATTTCAGTGCTAAAGTAGTCCCGTCACTGTAATTTTTGATTCGGAACTTGTATACGAGACATCTGCATTGCAGGAATTTTGAAAATATCACCGTGTAAGAGTGGCTTAAATTGTGTAACAACCATGGCAGTGTGTAAAATGTTTCTCTTATGATTTCGTACCTCAAAAGGAAAAAATAACCCTTATAGGATCACTTTGTTGTCCATCAAGGTATCTGTCTGTCTAAACTCTTTTTCTCAGGAACGCTAGGTATCAAGTTGAAATTAACATCGAATTCATAGGTATGCAGTCCCTTAAAGCTGTAAAAAATACCTATTTTGTAACATTTTGCAGTGGAATTAAGACCTATAGGGTCATAGACCTAGAATCATTAAGTTTTGCAAGAAGGAAAGTCGTTCAGCACAAGTAAAGGAAAAAATATCCGAAAACCGAAAATTTGTGGATACCGATGTAACCACAAATTTTCTCTACGATTAGAGAAACCTTTCGTTGCCATTACAATGAGTAATTACTTTTGTACGGAATCGAGTTTGAAGGGTCGGTTCATCAGCTCTTAATTTATACTATTTAAAATATTGTGTTTGAGGATTTTGTCGAATTAACCGTGAGTTTTGGTTTACCGGCTGTTTAAAAATTGGTGAACTCGGATCTCAATGCGCGCGTCCAACTCGCACTTGCCCGGTTTTTTTTTTGTATCCAACATACATTAGAATGTTAAATTATCCGACAGAACTTACTAAATTCGCTACTAATGTAATAGCTTAACTAATGAGAAGGTTGTGTAGAAAATAAGTATATTGATATAGTATATTTCTCTGCTGAGAATTGCCACTAGCAGAAATTCGGCTAGGCGGACACTGTTTTTATTTTGATAAGAATAAAATAGCATTACCGAAACGAGAACAGAGCAGGATAACAAAGGATCTTTGGGTAAATATAGGTAATTACGTTTATATGTGCTTAGTCTTTGGATTAAGTTTGACACGCTTCTTCTTTACTTTATGTCCACTTACAAAAAACATATTGAACGACAATGGTCGAAATACTAAGAGTAAATGTAACTCGAATGCTTTCCAATTACTGGAACTCTAACAGTATATAGCTCAACAAGATAAGTATACATAAATAATTTAAAAGGTAAAGGTAATATTAGTACCACGTGGACATAGACAAATTAACAGTTATACAAAGTGGCCCGCTTACAGTGGTCCAAAGATTTTTTTCAGCTTGTGAGCACCATGAGTGATCGTTTAAAACATACTTTAGTTAAGCGAAAACTTATGTTTTAGAAAGTTTGACTTAAAAAAAACAGAAATCTTAATATTTTTGACGCAAAACCTATCTGTTGTGAAAACTACTGGACCGAATCGAATGAAATTTGGAATGGGCATAGTGCAAAAATCTACCTATTGCGCTATAGGCTCATCTAGTGTAAATTATAAGACTGATTTTCTTTTAGTTTAACCTTGTCTGTGGCTTTTTTGAATTTTTTGGCAAAGGATTGATTTTCGAAAAAATCCTGTGAAAAAAATGTACCGCCAAAGTTTTGCTGACACTGCAAAAAAGTATCTTAACATAGGTTTATTCTTTACACAAAAAAACATAGTACTGATTCGATTGAAAAATCTTCAAAAACAACATCATGTACAGGAAAATCGAAAAATTAAGAAATATACGATAGTTAAATTTGTATCATTTGGCCGTATTTTTTTTAATAAAAAATCATTTCTTTTGAAAAAAAAACGCTACAAATCTGTATTCACCTGGCTAAAAAATTAATGAAGTAAAATTTTAGCCTTTCAGCCAAGATAATTTTACTTTATTCTAATATGAATATGCTGCGATGAAATTTCTTGTTTGTTGAAACCATTTATTTATTAAGTTAATTAATATATTACATTTTTGGCCCAAACGAGTGATGTACTTAAATCTGATCGACAAATGCAGTCTTAACAGCGTTAAAGCCATTCATCAATTATCAGCCAGCAGGCCGCTAATGAGTCCATTGTACTAGCCGATTTGAACCGGCTTGAACTGGACTGGTGTTTCCTATCTATATACTATCGATAGTGATTTATTAAAACACAATACCTATTACCTTGACATTCGTTTTCATAATGTTTCTAATCTATGATTATTTGACATAATTTGTATGGGAATTCTGTCGAATTAACCGTCAATCAATGTTTACCGGTTGTTTAAAAATTAGTGAACACGGGGCCTTGAATAGTAAATATTTTTTTCATTTCATATTATTGACTTTTAATACCAAGTGCGCGAACTATATTCCGTTTCGTGTGTTTGACACTTTTGTGTATGCATGACCGTGTATTTATTTGTGTGTAATTTCAACGTGTTTAGGCACGTTAGACTAGCTTTGTAAGCTTGCAAGAGTTTTGTATTAAAAAAATAAATAAACAACAACTTATGAAACGTTTAATATTTGAGCCGTTTTTATCTAAGAAAGAGTTTTCTTTTAGATTTCGATCTCGGTTCGGTACAAAAAATGTTTACATGTGTATTGTAAAAATTATTCAGAACGATCAATAACTTTATCACTGACATCCATTAAGATTGCAATATTTTTAGGTGTCTATCGATAATTAAGTATCGATAGTTTGGCAATCCTATCGAACCGGAATCCAGATCGAACCGGTACGGTTTTTACCCGGCAGTTAACTAAATGTTAACTGCGATCCGGGCATGCGGTCGGCTTAATCAGCGGATACCGCACTTATACTGTTTCGCTTCGTATCTTTGATTACGCTTTTGTTAACTGATTGAGGTAGGTAGCTGCATTTATGCTGGATAAAATGGAGAACTCTATAGAGCGAACGAAAACGCTGCATAATGATATTGGAAGTTTTTTTTTCTTTTTAAAATGCGTTTTCTATTTTGTTGTCTTACATGCTGCTTGATGTAATTGTAAGTACTTAGTTTTTCTTTTGAAAAATTAGAATTTTCTATTTTTTTATTTTGCCTATATATTTTTTGTATATATCAGATATCTAAAACTTTGCACGTTATAGAAAAATATTTTTCGGACAATAACCTGTATAATCTTTAAAATAAGTATTTTCTTAAAAGTATTTACGTAACATCTATTATTCCTACTCTCATTCATTTAATGAGGTATTTTCTAGTGTCAAAAATCACTTACTTAAATAAAGAAAGAGAGAAAGAAAATACATTTATTCAGCAAAACACACATACATACACGAAAGTTTCAATTACGGAAAACCAAGACTATTACTACGAAGGTGTGAATGCCGAAAAGACATCCGCTCAGCATTATTACAACAGTAAGATGAATAACGCCATCTATCAACACGAAATTAAACTAACATTTTGAGCTGTCAGAAAATAATAATAAAATAAAGAATAAACTAGTACTAAAAAATATATTGATATATATATATCACTAATTTTTAAAAATACGCTAGATGGCGCTGAACAACTTAAGTCAGGTAGAGTTTTATTCAAGAAAAAGGCCGGTTTTAGCGTAGATTTTGTTATAATGTTGATGTTAAGGATGTTTTAGATTCGCGCGTACTAACAGCTAATTTTTGAACAATTTAGTGTTTTTCAAAACGTTTTTCCATTAAATTTTATTTTTAACTGCATTTTGAAATTCTAGATTTTTTAACGTAAGTAATTCCACTATACATGTTTGTACATATGATATTACACTAATTAGTTTTTGTTATGTGCTCAATGATTTTGACGCAATATACAGTGGGAGTCTTTAAAAAATGCACATATGAAAATGGGTAAAACTAGACCCACTTTTATCTACAAAAAAAATCTAAAAAAATATATAAAAAAAAATGTTTGTTCATTTTTTTATTTAAATTACCTTCCGTTGACTTATTGTAAATTGGTATATCCTGATAAAACAAAAACAGAATGATGGTAAATAACAGGTGATGCTAATAAAATACATAAAATACTCAGAAAACGAAAAAAAAAACAAATCTAGCAACGAAGCGTTGAATGGCGCGCCCAGAGATACTTAGTTCAAATGCTTATTGCTAAAGTTGTGATAGGGATAGAGACACGGAATTTTTGGTTTTACAAAGGTGATACTATGAAAAATAACACAAAGTAATAAGAACCTCCTGTAATATGGGCATTATTTGGAGGAATTTATCAAATAATAAAAAAAAACACCAATTAAAATACAGTAACATTTTATTATTACTTGTTGACGTTTTCTAGGAAATTTATGTATTTTCTTAGTATTATCTGTTATTTACCATTATTATTGTTTCATTTCATCAGGATATACCTCCTAGATAAAAAGTTATAACGTTTTTTTTTTGCAATAAGTCAACAGAAGGTAAAATTAAACTTTAAAAAATCTATAAAAAATAAAAAAGAAAACTCAGACTTTTTTTAAATATTTTTCCTTCGATAAAAATGGGTCTTGTTTCACCCATTTTCATATGTGCACTTTTTAAAGACTCACAATGTATAACTTAGATGAATAGCGCCATCTATTAACATAAAATAAAACTAAAATTTGGAGCTGTCAAAAAATCGCTCATTGTCAAAAAATGTTTTCCATTCATTCTATCCTATCTTATCCTAGTCACCATAGCACAAGCTCACGTTTAGTTTGGGGCTAGGTAATTGGTGTGTTTGTTAAAACAATTTATTTATTTTATTTATTCTCAATATTTTGCGGTGCGCACCCGACAATGTGTTCATTAACCAACGCTCGACGACTCTCGATCGGCCCAACCTGCAGCAATAATTGACGCTCTTTCATTTAACCGGAATGCATGTTGAAGTGCATTATCGCATTAAGCTGGACTCAAATTAATTATTGCGAAAACAACGGCGCTTTAACTTGCCGTGGTCGGACATTTTTTAATTGATTTTAAAAGTTAATAAGTACCTATCGTATTCGTAATTAAAGCACTGTTTAACCATTCAATAAATTCGATTTCTGATTATTGACCGCTCGTTAGTCTAGTGGTCAGCACGCTAGGTACTATCCACGAGATCCCGGGTTCGAATCCCGGGTCGGGCCGAGAGTGTCGGGTTTATCTGTCTTGAAATAACTCCGGAATCAGGAAGTTGGTGGTGTTATCACCCCCGTGCCTCGGAAAGCACGTTAAGCCGCTGCGCCTGATCTCTCTACGGTCATGTCGGACTGTCGTCTCACCGAGTCATGAGAGTGAAGGACTGTTCCTTCACTCTCATGAAGAGTGCACCTGTGTGTATTATCAGTGTAGTACAGTTGCGTGTATATCTTAGGCTAAAAATGATTGGAAAGAACAAAATAACCTACCATACATATCGCTACTTTGGGGTAGAAAGGTCGTAAAAGCCATAAACCTTCTATGGCTTTTACGACCTTTCTACCTCAAGGTAGCGATATTTTTAAATCTATTTTATTTCGGCTCCGTATCATATAAGTATACAATGTATATTCAGTAGGACAATATTAATATTATTTTCAAATGTTTTTACGCCGTAGCATCTAATAAGCTACTTTTAATGGATGTCAATCAGTTTGTCAAAGATAATAACTAGTCCGAGTGACGTGAGCTAAAGTTTATGTCACGAAATTCTTAGTCGGGTTTTAGTTTTGATACTTTGAAAGCTTTTAGTTAATACGACAGATGACTAGAGCATCTACTCAAGCAAGGACTTAAGCACAGAATAAATACTAGTACTCCGTACAGAAATATGACTTTGCAATGAAATTCAAAGAAATATCTACTTAATGTTGTCAACAATATGGTGTAATTCAGTTCGCCTCAGACTCAAGCACATTTTCGTGTAGACACCTACAGAAATACATTTCAAGATAATTTCATTCTTATAACTGGAATATGATTCTTACCTAATACACTAAACCTATTCAGTGACGTACGAGGGTCAAACTGAAAGTTCTTAGAAAATCAAAAACTGATTACATTAGCCAGTTATTAGTTTTATTATATCTTTTCAAAATATTGTCCATTGACGTCAATACACCGCTGCATGCGATGGAACCACTGGGAAAAGCACTTTGCCCACTCGTCCTTAGGGGTCTCTTCAATGGCATCGCGATACGCAGCCACCGCTTCTTCAGCATTCATAAACCGCTTTCCTTTAAGTTTTTCTTTAATTTTTGGAAATAAATAAAAATCACAAGGCGCGAGGTCGGGGCTATACGGCGGGTGACCCAGTAATTCAACGTTTGATGTCGCCAAATAGTCGATCGTTCGCTTGGCGGTGTGCGACGAGGCGTTGTCGTGGTGAAGGAGGATCCTACTGCGAGGTCGTTTCTCTCGAACTTTTTCCAAGACAAGTGGCAAACAATTGGTAGTGTACCATTCTGCAGAAACTGTTTTTTTTGATCCTCTAACACAATTGTTGCGAAATGACCTATCCTTCCAAAGAACGAGGCCACCATTTTTTTTCCCGCACTTCGATCTCTCTTCACTTTAGTTGGCAACTCCTCGAAAGGAAACACCCACTGAGCAGATTGTCTTTTGGTTTCAGGATCATAACAGTAAATCCAGCTTTCGTCACCTGTTAGTATGTCGAACACAGCATTTGAGTCACCTCCGTTAAATCTTTCAATCATTTTACGGCACCAATCCACACGATGGAGTTTTTGAGCCTTAGTCAAATTATGAGGTATCCACCGGGCGCAAAGCTTCCTGACCGCTAAATGTTCGTGGAGGATTTTGTGCACTTGACTCATACCGATGCCTAAGCTTGTCCGAATCTGCTGATAGGTCACTCTTTTGTCAGTCTCTATCATACGCCGCACAACACAGATGTTATTTTCAGTCGTCGCCGTAGAAGGCCGTCCCTCACGTACATCATCAGTGAGATTAGTGCGACCACGTTTAAACTCATTAAACCAGTTGTAAACAGTCGCACGAGATGGGGCTTCATCGTGAAAGGCCAATCGTAGTCTATCATAACTTTCTTGTTGACTTAAATGACATCGAAAGTCATAAAAAATCATTGCACGAAAATTTTCTCGTGTTAAATTCATTTTGACGTGACACAGACAATTTTCAATTTGCCGCCAAGTCGTAAAACAAATGACAAATGAATGAAATATATACTCAGTAATATTGGCAAAGAGTTCTATTTTCAAATTTTAGAATATTTTTTTTATTATATTGTTTATAAGTGGCCAGTTCTAAGAACTTTCAGTTTGACCCTCGTACTATCACGCAACGCGATAGAGTTGACTGCTACAAGAAGCTACTTACGCCATCTAGCGCACCATTCTAGCACTTTATTCATGCTCGTCCAGCCAGCAACGTAATCACACATAAGTGCCGTGCGCCGCCGGTGAATAAAACGCGCGGGCGTCTCGTTGCTCGCTCGCGACACCCAACTTGATTTTGCACCTTCCAAGGGGTCGCCGCGCGTAGGTACGTTTTGGTACCTACGCGGGGAGTTACACAGACAGGCCTGACTTAAGTACTTACAGGCGCACGTCAGACTACCCTATTTTGACATTTGCACGTCTATATTCCCTACGTAATAAAAGCTGTTTTCGTAGAAGGGTAACCTGACATACTCGTAAGTATTTATCTCATCTATGAGCTGTCGAGTGTACTTTTATCTAGAAAGCGAAGGTTGTAAGCATTTTAGAATTCAACATTCTCCCGCATTCGTTTTAGAGTACCTAAACTTTTTTTTTGTCCCAGTCATCCCACTGCTGGGCAATGCCTCCTCCAAACTTCTTAATCGTTCCCTATTCAGTATCCAGTGATAGAGACTGCCATTTTGTTCGGAAATTGACACACATTGTTTTCGCCACGTGCAAGTCGGACTCGCGCACGAACGGTTCCGTGCTATTATCTAACTATACAACATGATATAATAACCTACTATTAATTTCCAAAACGGTAAAAAAATATATTTGCTGTAGGTATGACAAAAATAAACTATTTCAGGAAGGCCAATTATGTCATCCTCCTAGCGTTATCCCGGTTGTGCACTCGCACGCGAGGGCCCAGGTTCCGCTTTGGATCATGATCCAGGATATGGCAGATCAGGTAATTACAGTGGAGCGACTACCATCAAACCTCCGTGACCCTGTTACCAGGAGAACTGGAGCAGTTTAGACCATGGTTACACATGCAGTCGCCTGAATGTGCAGGTTTCCTCACGATGTTTTCCCTCACCGTAAGAGCATCGGGTAGTGAAACAACTAATGTACATAACTCATAACAAGTCATTGGTACATGACAGCTTTAGAGATCGAACAGGTACCTCCCGCATGAGAGGCAACCCGCTACCCAGAAGGCGGGCCAATTATATACACGCTGTTACTTTGCATCCTTGCCATATTTACAGAGGTAACTATATTACGGACACTGAACTCAAATCATTAAAAAAATAGTAACCTAAAATTTTGATTTTTAATCTTGATTATTTAATTTTATCGGCAATCTGTTACGCACACCAATAACGATCGTAGCACATACACATCACTGTTGGCTGTTCATCTTCGGCACAAAAGAGCCGCGGCGATTGCGCTCTCTTTCTAACATCATAAACGCCGCCCCTTCTTCTTATTTTTTTTTCTTCTTTTTTTCCCTTCTTTTATCTCTGTGAATATGGCAAGGATGCAAAGTAACACCGTGTATATGTAAATTTTAAATTTAATTATTTATTTTTAATGTATTAATAACTATTCTGTGAATTTCTGTGTCTACCTGTTCCCGTTGTTAATATCAAACAATAATCAAGCAAACAAAAGTCACGTTTAGTTGGGAGCCCCACTTAAATATTTATTTTATTCCATTTTTAGTATTTTTATAGCGGCATCATAAATACATCATCCGTGAAAAAAACAACTGTCTAACTGTCACGGTTCATGAGATACAGCCTGGTGACAGACTGATATACAGACGGACAGTGGAGTCTTAGTAACAGAGAAACGTGTTTACTCTTTCGGTACGAAACCCTAAAAATCCTTTCTTTCGTTATATATAGAGTCTAATTTGGAACTATTTTCACAAACGAGAAATCTCGCAATTTGGACTTTCAGCAGCTTGTCACTGAACTTATTACTTCAACTTAATCCGACGTTCCCAAATGGCAAGTCTTGAAAAATAGCCCGCCGCGCAAAATGGACAACTAAAAATAGTTCCAAACTTTAAAGCGACACCGCTTAGTTGGACCGTAGATTAGTTAACTCGGCTAATGAGTTAAATCAGTCATGTACAGTCATAAAAAAAAGTCATAAAAGTCATTTATTTATGTATGTAGGCCCACAGGGGGCACTTATACACGTCTCAACATATTATTTTTTAAGCCCTACCACTGCTTCGGGACAAATTGTGGGCCAGTGCTGAGAAGAAGTCACGGACATACGATTTTAGACCATACTCAAATAATTTAAGAGGCTTAAGCCTCAAGTGTATATTAAAATAGGCCTCTTATTTGATAAATATAATCAATCATTTATTTGCCAGAATACAATTATATCATGCAAGTTTTACATTGCGGATCTTAAGGCTAATATTGTATTGTATTCAGCTTGCATGCAGGCGTGCAAATATGAATAACAGTATTGGAAATATTAATTAATACATTATTACAATTAAACAGAATGTCAAAAAATAAATATTATAATGAAGTCAGAAACTAAAATTACAATGTCATAATTTAAATTAAAATGTCACAGGTATATACTCGTATATTGAATTATTTATTAAAGTTAAAATATTCATTAAGGCTATAAAATCCCTCATTCAGCAACCAATCCGCTAACTTTTTCTTAGTAGTCTAGTTCATACAGTGATATTAGTTCTAAATGTGTTCAGTCAGTGGTATTTTCAGTATCTGTTGAACTCTGTATCTGATCATAGTACTAAGTACTCTAACGATAAAATGGTATATATTATATTCCTCAATTCATTTCAAACTTTACAGACATAATTTCTAGGTATTACCAGACAGAGTACACTTAAATTTTGCAATATACGAGTTTTGCAAGTAAATTGAACATTGTTGGTAAGTTGTTTCATATTAACACGAACTAATCTAAAAAAATATTCACCTACGAGTACATTGCAGTGCTCAAAGTCAAAAATAAATTTGCCCGGATAGTTATTAATCACTTTCAACTTGCTTGCTTTAATGAAAAGCTTTCGCCAGCAAATAATTCTTTCATGTACGCTTGAGCAGAAAAGTTGGCGAATCACAACACAAGGTGGAACAGTATGCTCTCTGATATAGTGTCAGTTAGGAAGACAGTAACAAGACTATCAGGATGACCTGAACTTTTAAAAAGTACAAGCCTGTAGTACTTAGATATACAGAAGCTGCTCAATATCCAAAACTGGAAAGAAAATACTCCAGAATATCGGGTAGACAGTTAAACCAGTAGGTTTTAAAAAAAATAATTACAGTAAAAATTGATGATTCGATTCGAAAGTTCATCGCTTGGCCAGGCTTTGTGCTCAACTCTGTTAAAACCGATACACCGCGGTGCACGATTTGTTAAGAACGAACAAGCTCTGGGATGACAGAGTAGGATCGGGACGGCACAGCCCTTCGACTAGAAAATCGGTCATGCAACCTCAGCCTAGTCTAGAAGTGTTAGGTAAAAACGAGTTTTGTGAGGAATAAGCGTTAATGAGTTGGTTGGCCAACGGCCATCTTTCCTTGGTGGTTGGCGAATTAGGTGGTCAATTGGTATGTTTCTCACGAGTTGGTTCTGATGACCATTGTAGCTGTTGTCTTATTCTGGTCTACTGAGTGACTGTTTTACCGTAAGAGTATTTTTTTGAGCTCTTTCACTGCGTTTGCGTTATTCAGTTTGTTAATCTAATGGTTGATTATTAGATAATGTCTCTTGACATGAAATCCGTCATTTTATTCACTTGTTTGTTCAATAAATAATAAATAGGTACTATCCAACTGCACTCATAATCTTTGTTTCCACCACACCAAATGCAGTGAGGTTACTGTATCAACTTGCGTTAAAATATTATGTACACTCGCGTTGAAAAGTTTAGTGTTGCGCGATGGTTTTACAACTTTTTAAAGAGGCGTGAAACTTTTTTATTAAATTTAATTTTATTCACGTGTTATCTCTACGCCGGGTCCCGCGGGTACTTGGATACTTCAAAGTTCT
Source organism: Pyrausta nigrata (assembly GCA_949316185.1). NCBI lineage: Eukaryota > Metazoa > Arthropoda > Insecta > Lepidoptera > Crambidae > Pyrausta > Pyrausta nigrata. The sequence continues at coordinate 14,112,472 of OX438952.1, forward strand.
GGCGTTAAGTGTATGAAAAGTTTTTTCTTATTAATTTTCCGCGTGTTTACATTTTATGGGCATCTTCTGGGAAATAAATTAGGCGCGACATTTTGTCTTTGTAAAATGTACTTAAGCATTTTAACGCTGAATATTTGAATTTATGTTTTTAAAATGTCCGTTGTGCTTTAACTCTTGCTTTGAAGAGCACTTTTTAAACGTTAAATATTCAAGGGCGTGACTCAACTTTACTTTGTTAGCTAAAAAGTTTTACATGTAAAGTACAGTCGGCAGAATGTCAGATTACTCATGTGAACTACGAAAAAGGCTTTAATTACGTGGGTAATAGAGGCGGTCTCAAGGTCAAAGTGGGGTAGTCTAATGTGCGGCCGAAAGTAATTAAAAATAGTGTACCTATAGTGGCTGATATTTTCTATACTGCAGTAAGTTAAAGTACAGTATAGAAAATGTCAGGCTATCAGACTCAGCTCGCTAGACAAGGAAATTAAAAAAACTATATAATTATTATGTGATCTACTTCTTGATCTTTAAACAATTTTTTTGTCATGCATTACAAGCATGGTACCTACTCAGTTTGAATTTGAAGTTTAGATCAATTTAGGTTACCTGGAAAAAAATACTCAGTTATTATCTAGATACAAATGAAGTAAATCATAAAACACAGCAGCAATACATTTATGAGACAAGCAAACATAATAAACATAATTTAATTTAATTTTATATATTGATATGGTACTGCAACAAAATACAAATTGAGGCTTAAACTAAGTAAATATTTTTATGGAGGCTTAGTGAATTTAGAGCACATACCTGCCTCTATATGACATTGCAGATTACTCCAATCTACTGACGAGACGGCTGATATTCTAAAATGGGTCCCGACTGCTACAACTTTTAATATGGGTACCAATTTAACCCGGGTATGACCTCTTTCTTGTTTTAGGGTTTTTTAATTTCCAATTACACAGAAACGCAGTCGGGTTGTTTATTTTTTTTAATTACCGTTTTTTATTTTATTATTTTCTGAACACCAGACTGCAAAAATGATTATATTTTTGAAATGGTGTCTTTACTGACTTTCATTTGATACCCATATTGCTATGCTAAGGAAAAACTCAATCCCCCTTCCCCCTTTATTTCTAAAATTTATGTAGCCTATGTCACTCTCACAATTTTGAAGTTCAACGACAACTTATATGTCAAAAACGTGTATACGTATAGGGCGTGCCAAACAATTATACATACATACTCTCGAAAAACATAACCGTCCTTCCGCAGTCGGGTAAAAACATAACCCTCCTTCCGCAGGTGGGTAAAAAACAAGCAAGCAATACCTTTAAGAACAAAACAAAAAATAGTGTAGCTACTTTTTCCTCCGTCTCATAAATATGTGAAAAGCGTAATTTTGCTTCTGTTTTCTTTGCAATTTGTTACGAGACAAAATTGCTTTTTGCTACGGAATTAAACGATTAAAATTTTAACCTTTCGGTCGCTCATTTGAATAAAAATAGACCTTAGTACATGTGCTTAAAAAACTACTTTTGCTTGTGGATGTATTTTATATTCACAAGTAGCATTGTTACATTCTTAATTCTTCCCATCAATAGAGATTCTTTTTTAAAAGGGATCATATCCCTTTTGTGAAAGTCATTGTTTGTTTGTATTGAATAGGCTCCGAAAGTACTGGACCGATTCAAATGGAATTTGGTACAGAGAGAGAGGGGGGGCGGGAACTGCTAGTTTGTATTAAAAGTAGCCTTTGTCAACTAGCCCGTTCCGTGAGCAATGCACACCGCGCACATACCTACCTTTAACCCTGATTTTAAGGTCAAAATCAATTGACCTTGACATATTGTGTAGGTATGTATTTTGTTTCCGTGGTGCGGTGTAGTAGTAGACACAGGCTGTAAAAATAAAATCGTTCGTTAGAGGTAATAATAATAATGTCCTCTTAGCCGAATTTCGACTAAAGCAGTCGACAGAGATTAGCCAACTGCGCGGGACTTATTATAGTGCATAAGTGTGTGCGCAATTGTCAGTGAAACTAATAAATTACTTTTCTTTCTTTCTTTCTTTCAATACACAGATGCACTCTCTGTTCCTTCACTCTCACAATTCGGTGAGAAGGCAGTCCAAAATGACCGTAGAGTGATTGCGCGCAGGATCAACGGCTTAACGTGCTTTCCGAGGCACGGGGGTGTTAACACCACCACTTCGGGACTCCGGAGCTGTGTTTGAGTTATTTCAAGACAGAAAACCCAACACCTTTGCCCCGACCCGGGATTCAAACCTGGGACCACGTTGGTCTAGTGGTCAGCACGGGTACCATCCACGAGGTTAGAAGTACAATATAATTGTAGGCGATTGGAAAAACCTCGTGATTGTCTAGGTTAAGCGGTGGACGATTGAGTATTCAAATCATCATACTACTAATTAATTTAATATACCATCACTGACTTAAGTATTCTTTAAGTAGCCCCTATATGGTTGATTTAGTCAACTTAACATGGATGTTTAAAGTCATTAAAAATTACTGGATAGATGAGTAACATTATTATAGTCCTTCAAGATCATGCGCATACTTCTTAATCCTCGCAAGACGTGCGGGGAGTGAGGTAACGCCAATCGCACACGACTTTCATAGAAAAACTCTTTTCCCGCAACACTTACTGTATTTTTATCATCCATTTGTAAACCCTGGTTTTACTAAAATAAATAAATAAACACCAGTCCCCGCTGACATCAACTTATTTTTTTTCCGCGGAGGAAATGCGGTACGCATACCTGGTGCCCTGGGGATAGCAGCAGGTAATGTGGGACTCCTTGACGAATGGCCAACTATACCGACTAAAACCTTCGCGTGGTTAATTATTGTTTTTTAAGTGATAAGCATTCACTATGCAATCTAAATATATTATTGCACTTGAATCTAAATATATTATTGCAATCGCCCGGTATGCGAGGAACGCGGGTTCGATTCCCGCCTCTGGTGGTCGTTTTTTTCAAGTGCAATAATATATTTAGATTGCATAGTGAATGCTTATCACTTAAAAAACAATAATTATCTTATTTGCAAGCTTCATCTTTCGATTGTTAAATACTTGCAATAGTATTTCTTTCGAGTGTTGAGGGTACAATCCCAATAACATTGATGAAAGCAACGCGGCATTACAGCGTTAAGAAGCACTTGAAAATTTCGACAGGCTCTGCCAACGCCAGGGTGGCCGAGAGGTTAGGCAATCGCCCGGTATGCGAGGAACGCGGGTTCGATTCCCGCCTCTGGTGGTCGTTTTCTTTTCAAGTGCAATAATATATTTACTTCGCGTGGTTCCTCAGTCCACTCAGCGGGACGACGAAGGATCGCCGTTAGCATGCACTTCGTCGTAACCTCTGACTACCCTAGGAAGTCGCGCCCGATTTTGCCAGACTATAATATTGACATATTTAAAAAAATTATAATTAATATCTATATTAATATCCCCGGTCGGGTCAATATATAAATTCGTATTTTCTGTATTGTCTCGGGTCTGGGTGTTGTGGTACCAGCGTTGTTTTAGATATCCGTGACACAAGTGCTTAATCTATTTAATTTGGGATCTGAGCTATGTATGTGATGTTGTCCAATATTTATATTTATTTATATATTATGTTACAAATAAAATCTGGTTTAAGGTTAGTTAAAAATACTGAATAAGCTCAAACACATTTTAAATCACTTTTATAACGTAAAAAATCACCGAACAAAAATTTCGGAGCCAAAGTTAAAAAGTTACCACACGCGGGACCCGACGCTGTCCATTTTAATTACCCGGCCGGCGAGTTTAATTAAAATAAATGTAGTTTTATTATAATGGGGCGTGCAGGTGAGATACTGCATCTGGCCTTTTCAATTAGATAATAGTTTTTATTAGGGCTGGGTATTTTTAGTGGCCAGGGTTTACGGTATTTTTTTTTTGGAAATGGCTTGTTGGCTTTGCTCTTATGTTTTTTTTTGGAAATGGCTTGTACGAGTAAGCTTCGCTCTAATGTAATTTGGATTTTGATAGTAATTAGTACTGATTACTGATGATATAGTTTTGTTAGGTCAAAACTATTTGTTAGATCGTTACATCCAGAGTCATGGAGCACCTATTTTTTAACAAAATTTGTCTGTTTGATTGAACTAGTTTGTCAATCACGTACTTAAAAGCAACGTACATATGTTTTTTCGAAATATTACAAATAAGTGTTTTTATATATTATGCATGCAACTTTTTGGATACCTAAGTATTTAACTATAACCTGATGTATTACGTGATATCATCATGTTAAAATCAAATAAACCGATTGCATATTTCTCGGGTTTATATTGATTATTGTTATCTTTTGTGGCAGCTAGTAGTGACTGAGGTTGTTCCGACTTTTATTCTCAGCACTTGATCTGTGTTTTTTCTTCAAGCGTTAGTTGGGCCCAAAATAAGAAGACATGTTCTGGCGCCATAAGTATGCCAGTATTTATTTTCATTATTGACGTTCATATATAAGTGGCATTTATTGCCCAAAATTGAATAAATACATTTTGAGTTTGATTTTGGGTATTTAGTAAAGGTTTCCTTGTGGTTATAAAAGACAGCTTCAAACACTGTAGGTAATGTCAAAGTTTATGCTTATTTTATGTAAAATCCATTACCTAATAATCCCTGATTAGCATAATTAGCTTACAGTGCTCGCGTTAATGCCAACACAACTCAGTGCCTACTCGATTAATAATAATTATGTTAATTAATTCAAAGAGATAGCTCGGAATAGGTTTGCTTTGTGACTCCGGTTATAATTCAATTAGGAGTATTATAGAAGGTTTCACTACTCTTTGTTCGGAAGCTTGCAGATATCTCAAATGATTCCCGTATCTATTTTAGACAAAATAGATTTGAATTTGAAATAATTGATGCTGAATTTAAAAATAAACACAATAGTAAATCTCATTACCTCAAACATGAATGAGAAACGAAATGTTAGCTAGCTTTATGTACTTAAAAAAATATTCTACTACGTTCTAAACTACTTAACCTTTTAGCGTCCGTGTTACGCGTAGGTAGGTTGACGACGACTTTTTGACACATTTATGAGTACTAGAAAACATTAAAACAAACATTTGGTCCAACCAAGTCCAACCTACCCCACATTACTGCATGCGTGACCAATGCCCCTTTGTCCTATATTATTATGATGTGTACATTTAATTGCATTGACAACTGGTTCTTTCATTCAAACCTTTAAAACAGTGCATTTTGAACTCTAACCTCATACGTTTACAGCTTTAAGTGATAGTTCAATTGACTGTTATTAAGCTATGCCCGTACGCGTTTAAAAGCTTTTATCAAGCCACAGAGAAAGAATGTAATTGTGCACTAGTGAGCTATTTTTATGGGTTTATTAATTAACATTAATGACTCACTACTGCATGTCACGCTAGTAGCCCTGAATGAGTGATTACTACTATTTTTTAATGTCCATAGGAACTGCAATAAACGAAAGTATTTTTTTACTTTGAAGCAATGGACGGGCGTTGAAAAAAAACGTGACAATGAATGAAGGGTATAAATGGGTAGATGGTAAGAAAGGGAATCAAAAGTTTGGTAAAAGATACTAACGCCTACGTTAGAAGCACCACTGATATTGCTTTATTGAAATATACTTGAGCGGTATCCCAGATCAGAGGGTACTGATATATTTTTGAAAATTGTAGACGTTAATTTAATCATACCAGTTAAGTCCCGGTGATTTATTACCCTCCTCCAAATAAAAATGTAAAACTGCTGAGAAAAGGCCTCTACCTCAACTATGAGGAGGTACGAGCCATACTCCACCACGCGGGCTCTGTGCGGATTGGTGGAGGGGTGTCTGTAAGGTAAGTGACAAACCTTACTGTCTGATGTTATCAAGCCGCCCTAGGGCCCCTGACTAGGCGTAACGACTAATACCAACAGATATTAGCCGGGACCAACTGCTTAACGTGCGTTAAGCAGTTCCGAAGCACGGAGATGCTTGTCATGGACGTCACTTAAATGGTCGGAATGGTCACCCATCCAATCACGACCGCGCTGTGGGTTGCTTAACTTTTGGTATCACTACCAAAGCGCTGCCGCCACTGCGCCACAAGCACCTGAAATATCTACCTGTGACTCTTGAGGCTGTCTGACTGCCCACGACGAACATTATAGCCAAAAATAGTTCTTAAAGTCTAGTATTATTCTGAGGTTCATCTTCAGATTTTAACATTTTGGCGCGATACTCTTAACGAAGAGGTATTAACCTGTCAAACCCCATAAAACCCGCGGGCAGTTTGATAACAATTAATTTTCTATTGTGTCTGGAAACATGATACGTGAAGCTTTAATTCAAAATAAATTTCGCTAACAAACATACATGAACAGTCTTCTAGTGGTTTGTATTCTGTATTACACTTCTAAATAAACCGACTTGCTATTTACGATTTACGAACGAGAGGCACAACCTACCATCAAAGTAAAATACGTTTTTTATTTTTAATAAGTACACTTCATGTTTAAATCTCCATTTAACGAACGCACTCATTTTCTTGAGTGGTGCTTGGGATACTTATCAAATGGAAAATCTGAGAAAATCCTACATTATTTCCAAAAGGCAAGAGAATAAAACAAAAATGGCAAGGGCACTTTACTGGACTTATTAGATATATTAAAAAGTAATCCGATAAGCAAATATATAATTCAATTATGATTGCTTTACTAATGTAAATTTAAAATGACTTTCAAAAGATACGAACTGCTGGTTTTTTTGACTAAAGGGTTTTTGCGATTTTTTTTGCACCCAAATGTCAAACTATCTTTCTATACCTACAACTATTTCTCCTATTAGCTTTTAGAGATAAAAGGTACCTTATGCATGCTGCAAAGTCCCACCATTTACTACAGGACATTTAAGTACAGAAGTAAATAACTAGAAATATTTGAGACTATAATAACTGGATCTAACATTTTTACTCTAAACTCAAAAATACACACTTCTTGACTTTGACTGAATTAATTCAGTAGCTCTGGGCCCTTAGACAAGATGCAATCTTTTAGTAGCGAACTTCGCTATCGCCAACAAAATGTATGCAAAAGTCACGTGATATTTCAATGGCTTATGTCAGTTGCATACATTTTGTTAGCGATAACGAACTTCGCTTTAGAGTAGTTTGCATCTTGTCTACGGGCTCATGTGTAAAGAGGTTAACATAAGAAAAAAAAGCAGTCTTATCTGTCGTAGTTACTGGTAAATTGCAAAAAAAATGCTTAAAAATGTAAATAGTCCATATTTAAGCCCCATATAGGTATTTTGATCAAGCATTTTGAACCAAGCAAAGACATAACAGTAAACTTTTATTAGCCTTAGTTAGTTGCTATTCAGCACGGAATAACCAGGAGTTTCCTTTTAAACACGGTTTTTATAGACATAGATGCAGTTTTAAAACTATAATCGTATGTTTCAGTTAGTAGGATTCTGCATTTTAGCTACCACGTGCTTTGGAAGATCCACATCACAGCTCAAATAAAACAGTATGTGAACGACAAAATGTGTACCTAGTGCATATTTAATGCTTGAAGTGTTTCACGAAGGAGATCGACGCGCCGTAAGTAAGAACAGACAGATTCAGAAAGTGTTTTTATTTTGGTGCAAATAAAAAGCCAAGAGATAGCCAGTATATGTCGTATCTATGTCATAGGATTATTTGATAAACCAAATTATCGCGAATATTTTAGGGATTTTGCGAAAACACGGATAATTAGACAATGGTGACTCGTAACTCAACGCTGACTAGTTCCTATCTTTTCCCATGTAGTTTTGTTGTATTATCATAGAGTTATAAAAGGTAAAGAAATGACAATCTAGATAACTTTTCGCACTATTTTTGGAGTCCACACACAACCACAATTATATTAAATAATAAAAAAAATGCTGGCTAGCTTTCAAATCACAACTACAAACAAAACAACGTGCGACAATGAATTGACATTTAAAACGTCAAGTAGTCAACCAATAAGAGAAGATGTTTTTGTAGGCGCTCAAACGGCCTATCAGTGTTCTTTCTTCATAATAACCAACGTTCCTATCGCAATCTTACTAAGACAACTCGCATTTTAGTAGAGTATTTAGTGTCATGGTTTGTATGGAGAACCTTGCAGATCTTCAACAAAGGAAGCCGCTTGGCACAGACGTACCTGGTGGTCATCTAAGCTGATTTAGCCCGGTACCCACGTGGCACCTCCCTGCAGGTAGCTGGGGGGAGGGGGGAGAAACCATCTACCTTGCTGCACTCTCACGTCCATATCTCCAAAAGTTTAGCAAATAGGTCGTGTTTAGTATCATTTCCGTATAATTCAAGGACGAGCAATTCATTTCTTTACCAACATTTGCACTCGTTCATAGAATAATAACAAGTATAGCGCAAAAATAAAAAAAAAACTTAAAAATTTATTTTTACAAAATCGATTCTCACAATTTAACTACGAGATTATGTTTTATAAAAAAACACGTTTGAATAGCCCTGTTAATCTAGAATATATGAACATAAACTTTATTAACAGTTTTGACTTATAAGCGTGTCAAAAAAAAACATTTACGTCGCGCAGCGGAGCTGCGAGCGGCGGGAAAAGTTTGTAGTTTCCTCACAGTCGAAATGAAAAAAAATATGTTTAACTCGGTTGAAAGCACCCATTCCACTCTCGAGCTATTCGCTCTCACTTCGTTCGGGCGCCAGAAACTTCTCGAGTGGAATGTTCACTTTCGACCCTTGTATCACAATCTACTATTAATAATATTCGAACAAATGTTTTATTAATCACTGACAACTATAATTTTGTATTATTTTACTTTGATCACTTTATTTAGTACAAATTGGTAGTTACTCGTAGTATTCACATAATATGACATCAAAAGAAAGTAGGTAACAAAGTACCCTACTAAAAATAATAAATTGTACTAACAAACACATCAATTTACCTACCATTTTTTTTATTACAAAACCGCCCATATTATAACAGCATACTATATTATAACATAACATATTACAATATTATAATGTCAGATACTGCAGTGTGAACCTTGCAAAGTGTTGTCGCCCGTACCACAGATATTATAAGCCCGTACAACAATATCAAATTTTATTACAATATCAAGTGATTTTTATCCGCTGCAACTACACAATTCGGTACACCTTAAAACAAGAAATATTACAACTTACGAAAAATTACACTAACTTTATCAGGTCATTATTATAAGTCTAAACGCAGTCAACAACAGATAGTAGATATTGGGTCTAAAGTTCCCATATAATGCTCTCAATACAATCGCTTGCATCTGCGGTTTCGCAGGGCGTCTTACTGGAGGCAATTAACATCTCTAGGACCGCCGACATCTCCATCAGTCAAGAAGCATCACCAAGAGGAAATCGTCTCTACTTACCAGACACCATCGTTTTGCTACCCTGTGCTGCCCGCACCTGGCCACCCCCGCACCTTTGGTGACTGAGCGATTCGTTTGGACCGGCACGAACAAAGATTGCCTCGCCTGCCAGCGCAGCAAGCTTCATAACGCTGCTCGGCAAGTTCCCCACTCTAACCTAGCGTTTCCGTCATATCCACAATACATAGACATCATCGGCCCACTTCTTTGCGGCAAGGTTTCCAAAATTGTCTTAAGTCGATAGATTCTCTAGCGGGCCTGATGCTTTGCCAATCCTTACAATGAATGCGGGTAAAAATATGCGCTAAGGCAGTTTCCAGAGTAAATCGCTCTTTTCGGTGGTCCATCTCTCGTTACGAAAGTTACCGGGCGAGTTCATGGCTCCCTCTCATCTTTGCTACACAGCTGCGTAGACACATGGCCTGATTAAGACCAACGACCGCCACCTCACCACTGACTGACTTTCTTGTTCAAGAACTTAAATCAATCCTGCAAGGACAGGTATGGAATCAGCTAGGCAAAAAGATGCTTAGGCTGACTCTCTCCGATGCAGATACATTAGAGCGAGGCGGTGGCGCTATAAGCGACTCCTGCCTCCTAGTAGACCTAGAATCGATGGGCTGGGAATCTTGGCAGTCGCATGGGCGAAAGGGATGCTTCATGGTTGCGAGGCATCTTCTCGAGTGCTGTGCCCGCATTATTAGGTGCCGCTGGGACGGCAAGTGCATGCGAACAGCGATTTTTCGTCGTTCAGCACCCTGATTCACAAACACTCGGAAAGTTTCCGTGTCGGATCCTTTCCGAATTCGAATCGGAATGTCAAATCGTATCGGATCCCATCGACGTCGTTTGTCTATAGGGTTTTTAAATCCGTTCGGAAAGAAGGTTATGTCATTCGAATACGGGAACGATCAGAAGGGTGCTGATCCCTTTGGCGGCCTGAGTGAGAGAGTCTTTGCAGAGGTTTTAGTTGTACTTAGTCACTAGCCAAGATCCTACCTAACCTGTTCCCATTCATAGAGCGGCCTATAATAGAGCAGCAAGTGTGTTTAATACATTTCTTCTGCGGAAAATACTAGGTTCACCAGCTGTCTGACATTTTCCGTATTCAAATAGAAGTAGATTTTGACACCAATTCCTGTTTTTCAATCCATATGCTAAATCTATACGATTCGATACGGATTTCAATAGTTGCTTCACTTCAAATCATAAGCACCAACTGCCTACCTATAAAGCAATGTATTTTTATAGGTAATTAGTTATAATATAAAAAACTATAATTAATAATAAAATAAATAAACTTTTATTACTTAGCTTTTTTAGTATTTAGCTAACCTAACTTTTGACTCTTAAACGAGTAGGTACCAATTTCTACGCATAAAATAATTAAAATATGCCAGTATTATGGTTGTCAGTGTCAGTGTTCGAATATTGTGTACAAATTATTACTAGTCCTCAAGATTTTACTTTACAAATATTTTATTTTTAGTAAAAAATCACTTTTATTAATCAATTAGTGTCATAATTAAGCAATCTGTGACAAATTCTATCCAAATTACAAACTTTTCCCGCCGCTCGCAGCTCCGCCGCGCGACGTAAATGTTTTTTTTTTGACACGCTTATAAGTCAAAACTGTTAATAAAGTTTATGTTCATATATTCTAGATTAACAGGGCTTTTCAAACGTATTTTTATACAACATAATCTCGTAGTTAAATTGTGAGAAACGATTTTGTAAAAAAAAAAAAACAAGTTTTTTTTTATTTTCACGCTATACTTGTTATTTTTCTATAAACGAGTGCAAATGTTACTGAAGAAATGAAATGCTCGTCCTTGAATTATACGGAAATGATACTAAACACTAACTATTTGCTAAACTTTTGGAGATATGCATGTGAGAGTGCAGCAAGGTAGATGGGTTTTCCCCCCCTCCCCCCAGCTACCTGCAGGGAGGTGCCACGTGGGTACCGGGCTAAATCAGCTCAGATGACCACCAGGTACGTCTGTGCCAAGCGGCTTCCTTTGTTGAAGATCTGCAAGGTTGACGTCACTAAATACCCTACAATTTTTGCGAAAACACTATCTTTTTAGTAAGGTTAAAAAAAATAATCACCATTGTCTAATTATCCGTGTTTTCGCAAAATCTCTAAAAATTTCGTGATAATTCGAATTATCAAATCATCCTACGACACCTATAAACTTTAAGAAAGTGAATTTTGAGAATCCCACGTGCGGGAATAAAATTACACTCATGCACACTTACTAATTGTTTAATATTATATTTAAGAGATTAGCCTTTAACTGCCGTCTTTGAGAGACGTTTATTAAAGTTAATCCTTCATTTAGTCTCATGTCGTTCTTGTATATTTCATTGATAAAGAAAGTGACAGAACGAGACTTAATTAAGTAGATTAAATTTAATTGACGTCTCTGAGTGCGGCAGTCAGACACACTAATTGCGCAAAGTACACGTAAGAAGGTAAACCTGAAACAAAGAGTTGCAAACACTGAAATGTCAGTAAGTTATTTTTTTGTGTTTTTTATAACAGTGGGATATCTAGTCTATTTAACCTATGATGCTGACCGAACATAAACTTGTTCTATCTTTTACCCCACATTATAGAGTGAAATGCTTTTGCATACTAATTCGAACATTTTAGATAAGTTATTATTGTTACAAAAATTATAATTTCTGTTTGTGGAGTTTTTTGGCAATTTTGCTGTAAAATCAAGAAAGTTATCTTTCATCGTAAGTTCCTAGATGGCAATTTAAAACAAAGTAGAGAATAAAAATTATGAATGACGACGTTACCACTTGCTTCGTGCTTTTTGGCAATCTGATTTGTAAACCATTAATATTTTATAAGTAACCGTGTATAGATCTTATTTGTAATAAATTAATAATTGTAACATACACAAAATGTTTTTTAATTTAAGCTAGCTCGACTCTGACTCAAACCTTTTCTACGTGTCCAACATCAAATACGCTTTAAAAAACTTTTATTGTTTTTTAAGGTAGTAGTAGCCGTCGTCGCTGCGCGTTGCCAAGTCGTTCTTGTGCCATATCGGGGGGTGTGGTACAGGAATGGCTATTTTAAGCTGTACCCTTCTATTTTTTTTTATATTAATTATCTTTGCTAACCTACTTTTTAATACCTACCTACTACTGACAACATGAGTCATTTTTACTCGATATAATAAATAAATTCATAGCCTGTAGCGTTCAGTAGTACCTATCATTGTTTTATAAGTTAATTACAGACTGTCGATATCATAGACCTCTTTCATTTACCTCCCCTTTTGACAGAGTATAGGTACGGACAACAAAACATCAAGGGCGATTTTACAACGAAAATTTGTAGTCTGACGTATTGGCCAGTAAACTAAAGTTAACGTAAATTTGGAACTAATTATCCCAACTTAAGATATCGGGATTATAAACTACCTACAAAAAAAAGCGAATGATGACGTCATGAAAGGATGAGTGTCACACACCCACACACACACTTCCGCCGGAGCCCGGCGCTAAGAAGCTTGCCGTGTTCCGTCGGTGAGTGGGAGTACCAAAACCTTCTAGGTGAGCTCGCTCCACTATCGACTCTGTTTACGCCACGTTTGGTTTAGTCTAGAGTTAAGAGCAAACCCATTTGAATAAAAAAAATTTTGATCGAAACAGATGATTTGAATAGATTTTGATGTATTTTGTTCAACGAAGTTATCGTTCAACAAATCGTTGAAATTAATATTTACAAACCAATATGTGTTTTCCCTCTCAAATCCCAATTTCTACACACGAGCACAGAATACTAGTACTTCGTACAGAAGTATGACTTAGCAATTGTATTCAAAGAAATGTCTACTCAATGTCGTCAACAATATGGCGTAATTGAATCAAATTTCGCTCACAAAAATTAATCGACTGTGTCATCCGGTGGGACTCGAACCCACGTCCCTTCGCTATCCGGGCGAGTGCTCTTACCACTAAGCTACGGAGGACGTTAGTCAGACGACGAATTTTTGTAAGTGCTTGCTACGCCAGTAAGCCGGCGTTTGATTTCATCAATACTTGGGGAATGTACCCGCATGTATCCGATGGAAATATTTTTACAAATATTTAACCATCAGTTAAGATGAAATCTGTATGTCTGCTTTGTTTGTGTGCTACGGAATCACACCTAAACTACTGAACCGACCCTGGAAAGGACATTAGCTACTTTTTGCCGCAATATAAAAACATCGAGGGAGGGGGTAATATGGGTATGGGTAAGTTTGTATAAAAAGTATCCAACTTTTGGTGCGGGCGAAGTCGCGGTAAACAGCTAGAACAGACGACAGCACGTCAGGTTACCCATGTGAACTACGCAAACAGTCTTTATTACGTAGAGAATAGAGGCGATCTCAAGGTCAAAGTGGGTCAGTCTGACGTGCGGCCGTGTGTACATTATTAAAGTTCCAATAAACGATGACTGTACGGACGACGGCACACCAAGCTAAAACGGAATCTAATGCAGTTGTAATAGGATCAATTTTGCAACGAAAATTGATAGTCTGACGTGCTGACTGACTGTAGATAAACATAAAGTAACTTTTTAAAAACATTGAACACATCAAACGTGTACTGGCACGTTTCAGTGATGGCGTTGTCCGTGCGTACGATACTCTGTGGGGGCCATTTTAAAAGGCCCGGCCGATTTATCTTTTTGTAAAAGTGCACAAGAGACACCTCTATGTGAGCGATCGTCATCAACGAAAATTTGCGTCGTCAGTGTATGAACTTTTTGAACTAAAATTGAACGCAGAGTGGCAAATACGAGAATCGCCTAAAACATTACACAAACTCGAACTCTGCTATAAAACACCAGAACTAGTGGGCTAAAGAGAAAACAGGTTATACAAATAAGTGCCTGTAACAAAGAAGGACATGGGCCCACAGAGGATTCATTTTCAAACGCCAAACCTCAAGCAACACATCAGCTAAAAATCGTCAAGACTGATCGCAGATGATAATAATAATAATATCCTCCTAGCCGAATTTCGACTACAGCGGCCTATCTTAACAGAGCTTAATCAGCTGCGCCGGAGATATAATAGTGCACAAGTGTGTGCGCAATACACAGGTGCACTCTGTGTTCCTTCACTCTCATAATTCGATGAGACGTAGAGCGATCAGGCTCAGGATCAACGGCTTAACGTGCTTTCCGAGGCAAGGGGGTGTTAACACCACCAACTTCCTGAATCCGGAGCTGTGTTTAAGAGCCGAGAGTGTTGGGTTTTTCTGTCGCAGATAGTACTAACTAAACAAATGTAACTTTGTGTTTTGTCAACTTATTCCTTTGAGGATCTGTAGACACAATAGTATCACTCACTCTCTCTTTTTCACACACACACAAAAATGTAATAAGCCAAGTAAATGTCTTAAAGTATTTTCTGTATAATATTGAGCCAGGTTTATTTCTCTGTAGCATTTACCAAATAAAAGACAATTTACTTATTATTTTATGAGTGCCTTTCTGCCTCCCTAATATTTATTTCATTTTATCTTGTTATTATTTTATTTGTTTATATCTTATTTGACTATGACTATCGCAAGACCAGACAATAAGGATTCTTTACCCTACCACATAATTGAGATTTTTAACTACAAAAAGGGTGTTCTTTTGTAGTACAAAGATACCAGTGTAGCGCAAAGATTTCAAAAAGGCTTTGTCAAATGCAAACATATTCAAATCGCATGAAATTTTTTAATGTTTTAGTTATTCAAAGGAATAAATTTCGACAGCCTTTGCGTTTGGGTTGTAAAAAAACTTTGGCTTGATAAAGCAACATGATGTTGCCTAATAAAGGTGCCCTCTGTCATAAAATGGGAATGATTTCGGATAATCTTGGAAACTGACAAAATTATGTCTAAAGAAGTTTTTTACGCGTAAAAGACTTGTCCATTAGTGGTTTTTTATTCGTCAATATTTCTAACCAGAATAAACTAAATATTATATTAAAGAATTCACAAAAACTAGCCTTTCTGCATAATTAATATAATTTTTAAGGCCTCCGATTTAGAGAAAAATTGAAATTAATTTTTCTCTTTGTCTGTACCTTCGCCTATATCAATTGACGCATGAAAAAAAAATGACAGCAACATTGACATTCCATTGACAGTAGTACCTATTATATAATCTGTGGTAGTACCTAGTAGTATTTATCCACCAGTGGAATGGCAATGGTACATAGCCATACAGCCAGGAAATACAAGTAAGTGAATAATGGATGATGCCTGTTACAAAACATATTTTTTCTCAAAAATGGAGGCGTATAAAATTCTGATATCTATGGTTACGTGTTTCATATTTTTGTAGCTTAAAGATAAATATAGGTTTATTAGTGGTTGGTGATATCTTAGAATAAAAAACCAGCCTCCATACAAAAAGAGGACAAGTCCTTTGCAACTACGAGTTTAGTTTCTTAATATGTTTTAAATAAATCATTCTGTGCATGGATCTGAGTATTGGATTGAAAGGGTTGGGTTTTAAATGTTTCGGTTTTGTATAAACTAATATGGAAAATTCAGGGCAATAGAGGATATTCGGTTCTGCAAACAAACAAAATCAAAGTCAGATATTTTCACACAATTAGACGAACAGAGAATAGTCAGTGTTGCTAAGCTCAGTACTTGAATGAAAATAGATTTCAATTATATTTTTTTACTAGCTGGTCTGATACCTAGAGAGAAGAGGAAAATTTGTAATATAAGAAATAATGGTATCAAAGAGAAAAAAAAAGATGTTTAAAAATTAAACCCATCTAGTAAAAATATCTAAAAAGGTTAACAGATTGTTTTCAAGTGATAGGCATTTACTTTGCAATCCAAAGATTTTACATTGCAAAAAAGACCGCCTGAGGCGGGAAACGAACCCGTGTTCCACTGATAGGGCCCTCGTTATCCCTAAAAAGGTTTGCGTTAGCAACAGTGAGATTACCAAAGGCTTTAAAAAAGCACAACATTATTTCTAGAAGAAAAACATGGT
Source organism: Pyrausta nigrata (assembly GCA_949316185.1). NCBI lineage: Eukaryota > Metazoa > Arthropoda > Insecta > Lepidoptera > Crambidae > Pyrausta > Pyrausta nigrata. Next base: position 14,128,961 of record OX438952.1, read on the forward strand.
GAATATTATTTTGTATTTCACGAGACAACAGACTATTAAACTCACACAGTTTCAAAAACAAAAAACAATCACCAAACAACAACACAACAATTTCGTGTGTTCAATATTAATAAAGCGGGCCGCATAAATAATGCGCAATAGTAAATTTTCTAACAAGGCCCATAAAATAGATCGTCAATGTAGATACCGTTGGTTGCTGGAACGGCGGTCCCTAATTATATTGAATATTAATAAACTAAGCCACGTCCGCTGTTAGCTGGAAATGCTTTAATTACCAACCTCGTCATTGTTATTATTAGCTAAAAGCACATACTCTATACGACATGGTATAAAATGTCTTTATGATATGTTTCATACGTTTACACGAATAGTCGAACTAATTAAAACACAATTATAAGGATTACGTACTTCGCGATTTATTTACATTTTATTTATCACATTGGTCTACCTGTGACCTCCGAGCTCAAATGCTGTAAGTGTTCGAAACGACAGGTTAAAAAACAAAATTTAAATAAATCGCGAAGTAATCCGTAAAATTGTATTTTAATGAGTGTCTTTCTGATACCTCATAATTTGTTCTTCTGCTTATATGCAACAACTGTTTCTATAGAATCAATATGGTGCGGAAAAAATAAGTTAGGGTCCTCCCTCAAACTACATAATATACACCGGTCAAACATAAGTAATTGAGGTCTTTGAGTATACCTTTTCACTCGAAATGCTTTAATAAGTTGTTATTTTTGTCGAGCAAAGGCTGCATAACACTTTTGTGTATAATAATAGTTAATTGTACAACAAGAGCGTAGAACGAGCCATTTAAGCCGAGGCGTCATATTATAGCCAACCGAACTAGTACGACGAGGTGAGGCGAGCCGGAACGTTGCAAAAGGTGATTCTGGTGCCTTAATACAACGACTTTTGTATCGGACCATATCTAAATATAAACAAATTAAAAGTAAAAACTTTTATAAAAACAAGCTTTTATGTCAATGCGCTAAAAAGAATTGAATAAATTTTCCTTTACAACTTTTACGGCCAACTCATAACATCATTACACAATTTATATGATGTAAAATCGAGGTTCGAATCCCGCAAGGGGACATTTTTTTGTGTGATAAGCACGAGCATTAGTACCTAAGTCGTGGATGTATAAACGTATATAAGTATGTCTATCCGTTGTCCTAGTCGCTATAGCACAAGCTCACGCTTAGTTTGGGGCTAGGTAATTGGTGTGTTTATTGAAATAATTATCTCTACAAGTTATATCATATAACTCGTTTACTCCACCCATAACAAGAGGTCACGATTATTATGTGAAATGAATGAAATACGAAGCTTGTTAGAAAATTTACTAAAAAAAAATCAACTTACGAAATTATGACCAAAGAAAAATTTACAAAAAAAAAAACAACTCCTAAGTTTGTGTGTGACAAAGTGACATCTCATCTTCCTTATACAGCAAGTTACCAACACACTATATTATCTACTTATCTATTTCCATTTTAACCTGAATTCCCACTAAATAAATTTATTATTTATTGAGGGATCAACTTATAATGGCCACGACTAACTTGTCGCCTTTCGCTAGCAAAAAGACATATCGGCCGTCATATTAATTTGTCAGGATACTCGAAACTTTTGGACAGCAACTGAGTGAGGTCGTAACACCGTCAGAATACAAAACACTTAATAAGAAATACCGGAAAAACCTGCGAGTCGGACTCGCGCTCGAAGGGGGTACCATTATCTTTTAAGAATTTCAAGAGTCTACCTGTTGCCACTATTAATACTCGTATAGGGCAAAAAACGGCAAATAATAATAATAAATTGTTTCAAAAAACACACCAATTACCTAGCCCCAAACTAAGCGTGAGCTTGTGCTATGGTGACTAGGATAACGGATATAAATACTTAAATACATATACACATCCATGACTTAGGTACAAATGCTCGTTCTAATCACACAAACATTTGCCCCTTGCGGGATTCGAACCTGCAACCGCCTGGTTTAGATGTCCGTGCGTGAACAACTATACCAAGACGGTCGTCAAAAAAACTCGTTTGCCGTATGTCTTAAATATGTATTTTATTCTGTTTTTAGTAAGTATTTGATGTTATAGCGACAACAGAAATACATCATTAGCTGCTGTCACAGTTCATTCTATACAGCCTGGTAATCGTCAGACAGAAATGTGTCTTAGTAATAGGGTCCCGTTTGTAGCCTTTGGGTACGGAACCTTAAAGGACTTGTCCATTAATGGTTTTTTATTCGTCAATATTTCTAACCAAAATAAACTAAATATTATATTAAAGAATTCACAAAAACTAGCCTTTCTGCATAATTAATCAATTTTTTAAGGCCTCCGATTTAAAGAAAATTTGAAATTAATGTTTCTCTTTGTCTGTACAGAAACTGCACCTTCGCCTTATATCAATTAACGCATGAAAAAAAATTGACAGCAAAATTGACATTCCATTGACAGTAGTACCTATTATATAATCTGTGGTAGTACCTAGTAGTATTTATCCACCTGTGGAAAGGCAATGGTACATAGCCATACAGCCTGGAAATACAAGTAAGTGATCAATGGATGATGCCTGTTACAAAACATATTTTTTTTCAAAAATGGAGGTGTTTAAAATTCTGATTTCTATGGTTACGTGTTTCATATTTTTGTAGCTTAAAGATAAATATAGGTTTATTAGTGGTTAGTGATATCTTAGAATAAAAAACCAGCCTCCATACAAAAAGAGGACAAGTTCTTTACTCACCACATAGTTTGGGTACTGCGAAAACTTAATAGAAGAATGCGAAGCGAAGAATTTAAACTTTTATACCACGCATTAAGATCTAAAACTAGTGCAATATTTCATGTTACTGCCCGTTACAGGGTTAAAATAACCAGTTCGCTTAACTATTCCGGAAAAATGGCTCATTTTCAATATGCCGAAGTATATTCGAAGTATTAAAATCCTCGTATTTTGTCGTTCCACGGCTATTTTGATCATTTTGCCGACGACCACTTCTGCCGCTAGTAATGGTTTAGTAGTTCGATTTCGAATCTGTCAGGCACTTTTGTTAGAAAAACCGGGCAAGCGAGTCGGACTCGCGAACTGGGGGTTCCGTACAAACAAAGGTTTTTTCTACAATGTAGGTAACCACAAATTTCCTTTACTTGTGCCTGAAGACCTTCTTTCTTGCCATATTTCAAGTTTCTATGTTTATAGGAAGTAGGGATTGATTCCCATGCGTAATGTTAGAAAATATGTCTAAAAAGGCCTTTCCTTCTTTAAATCTTTGGGTTATTTCACTTATTTCTTTTACAGCTTCAAGGGATTTACACGCGTTCCTGAAAAAAAGGTCTTGACAAACAAATGGACAACAAAGTGATCTTGTAAGGGTTCCTTTTGAGGTACGGAACCCTAAAATGCTCGTAGTGTAGGCAAGTTCCGAAATTGGTTAGTTGAATGTTCGGGTAGGCTAAAATTAAAACAGCAAATTAAGGAATAGGAAGTATTGTTTTAGTACTTTTATAGCAGTTCAAAAGTAGTATTGATTCATGACGATAAAATATATTATTGGTTAATAGTGGTGTTTCTAAATAAATTCAAAAATATATAATACCGAACTAAAACTCCAATATACATATTTCTGGTACATTTAAGAAATAACCACATTTAATATGAGCATATACTGAATAAATACACTGAAAAAAATGATTGGTTAACAGTAACCAAAATTTGGCTACTAGTAGGCGGTAATCTAGTGACTTGCGAACTTCTGGTTGTCAGTAACAAACTAGTTTTATTACTGATAACCAGAAGATTGTTTATATTTAACAAAAATTGACTTCCCTACAACGAAACCTTGAACTAACAAAACTAGTTTGGTTGATCCTTTTTTTTTCAGTGTAACTCGCGTCAATCTCAGAACGAAAGCTTAGATATGATTAAACTAAATAATTGACCAAAAATATGAATGCTGCTCCATAAAACATGCTAATTTTATTCTTCCGTTATATCAGACGACGTCAAATAACGTTATCTAAACATCCAACTTGAACCGAGCTGTAACAGTTTCCCGTCCCTTATGAAAAAAAGGAGGAAAAATCAGAGGACGAATTAAAGTTCTCTTGTTAAAACAACTTTGGTCATAGAGACGGTATTTATAACAGAACTTTCGACGTCTCTGTTTCATTTTCATTTATATGGAGCACTGAATGACACTTGGGTATTGTTCTAGGCGTACTCTCGGTGTATTCGAAAATGGGTACGCAGTGTACGTCGGATACAGTAGGGATTGCTGATAAGAGAAAATGATTTTGAAACCACTTTATGAAAACATAAGTTTTAACAAAAAACAACTTGCATACATAATCTTTTTTTGAGTAGAAGTTCTGTGATGAAACTCAATACATTAAGATAGTTGTCATTGTCAACGAATAGCATCCAATGTAACTCACTCATTTATTTAGTTGAAGGAATATTTTGCAGGGTAAAAGTACTAGCACTAGAAATGTTTAAAACCTGACTGCAAATATTTATATATTTTTTGTATTTTTACTAGCTTTCATTTGAAACTCATGTTGCTGTGGTATCTAATACCCATTTTTGAAATTTTTATGGCCTATGACATTGACATGTCTGACGAATTCAACGAAAACTCATGTCAAAAACCGTCCAATCGTTTGGGCTGTAGGGCGTGCCAAAGATATGGACATACATGCATACATACACACAAACATACATACGCTCGAAAAAAAATATCTTCCTTTTGTCGAAATTGGGTAAAAAGTATGAATAGTTCTGTGATTCTACCAGACCTAACTATTTACAGTTGACATTGCCAAGGTTACGACTAAACATTTGGAATTGACCTCGTATGTAATAAGTGCTTCTTTATGATTGTGTTGGATTAACTTTTGCAGTAATAAAATGTGGTAAAGTTGTTTAGGGTAAAGTTATTGTCTTTTACTGTAATTACTCGTTCTTCACACAATTTATGACTGCGAGTATGTCTCTGCATTTGAGAGGTTAGGTTTAAAATGCTATAAAACGATGGTATAGCCTGACCAGAAATATATGGGACCTGAATTAAGGGCGCTACGAATCCTCTTTATATGACAACACTTGATATAATCATACTAGCGTAGATTGGCAACTGAACATTAAAAAATATTCATTTTACATGTTTACATTTATGTTACATTTTTAAGTTTTAAACAGATTCTAGTATAAATAGATTTATTTAAATCATTATTTATTTTGGGGCTTTAATTTAAATAGATGTACAAGAAGGAATAACGTGAATATACATATATTCACTCTGTATTTAGTTTAAAAATATATTTTATAACGATACCTACACATTTAAAAACAATCCTGTGTAAATTTTAAAATTAGGTAAAATAAATAACAAGTAAAAAACCCTTTTTTAAAACAAGCTTTTATGTCAATGCGCTAAAAAGTATAGGATAAATTTTAAAAGTATAGGATTAAATAATAACATCATTACACAATTTATATTATATAGACAAGCTTTTATATAATATAAATTGTGTAATGATGTTATTTAATCGTAAAAGTTTTAAAGGAAAATGTATCCTATACTTTTTAGCGCATTGACATAAAAGCTTGTTTTAAAAAAGGGTTTTTTACTTGTTATTAATTTTTTACTTTTTAGTTATCGCTGGACAGAGTTCTTAGTCTGTAGGCATATCTCACTGTTTATCTCATTCAACGCATCATTGATGCAAGGGCGTTTGTCGGTAAAATTCGATGGGCTTATTATTTTTCAATCGACTAAAAACTAAAAGGGTAACTAACTATGTGCAACTAATATCTAACATACCTTAGTATCAGTTTATCAAAATATTATTTCGGTGACAATTAAATTAGGTAAGCCTCAAAAAGGGGTTACTTAAAATTTAATAACGACAGTAACTTAAAGGTGACAAAAGTTTTGAGCTCGCTAACTTAAGACATAGGTAATAAGGAACAACAAATAACGGCTTGGCGGCTAATATAATGGCTAGGCGACGAGCTTGGCTACGAATTTAATGTAAGCCAAAGAGTTAAAGAGCACTAATTATTACCCTGAAGTATTGATATCCCTTCAAAAATATAGCTAATAGGAAAACCAATTATTTTAACCTTGACTCGCCGTGGTCCTTCGCTGTGATACTAGTCTGCCCAATAAACAGTGCAATTTAAAGGCCGAAGGCGCGAAGGGAGAGCATCCTAATGCTTGCTTTTATGTTGAACAATTTAAGGCTTAATGTTTGTATGCCACTTGCAAGTTGTAAACTAATGCTGTTGACGCCTCTCGCGAAATTACACAAATCAAAGTTAAACAATTGATGCTACGGACAACAACAATTCGACTTTATTTTTTACTTTCAAGATCTCCAAAACCTCAGTATAATCAATACACAAAAATCTTAGACGACTTACACAGCTTACCATACATTGTCATCTACACAACCTGTATACAAAATTTCAGCTCAATCGGTTGAAGAAATTTGCTTTAAAATCGAGCTGCAATAAGTATTTGTGACATAACTTATCACTCGACTAGGTACAACACCTTGTCTTGGGTGTTAGGAAAAATGCGCCGCGTAAGGCATAAGTAAGCTTTAAGCTAATTATTGTAACTTCAAGCTAAGCCTTACGCAGCGTAAACACAATTCCAGTTTGATTTGAAGTTATCCTTCTCCTAGACAGGTAAACCAATGATGTTGACGCATATCTCACCAAAATTAAACTCGTCAAAGTTTACCTACCGATGCTACAGACTCAAAAAATTCAACCTCAATAATTATAATCGAGGACTCCAAGCAAACCCCTTTTAACAGTCGTATACCTCATGACTGAGGGTCGTGATCATCATGTGGAATGAAACACTCAAAACGACTTCTAGGCAATATCTAATGGAATGGTTTGCCACTGCCTTTTCCATCTCACACACTAGCCACTTGTGTGCAGGTTTTTCCTCATGGTGTTTTCCTTCACCGTTAGGCAGCGATATCTTTGAAAAAGTCTGTAGGTACTTAAGTTTTTGTGCAAACTTATTGGTACAGGCGTTGAAAGAACTCATGATCTCACGGATGAAAAGTGAAGTTTTCTCCGCTCGGCTAACACGCCTCTTCTTCACGCCAAGAACACCCGATGCACCAAATTCCTAAACGATTCGGAGCAACGGAGTTAAACTCGCATGCTCATTCTCTGCAAGCACTTTATTTGATACCCATATTGTAAGAAAGCATAAAAAAACTTAGTCCACCATCTTTAAAAGTCCGCATTTTTTGATTTGGAGTGACGTCACCTTGTTTATCGAGCTATTCTTAGCAAGCCCTTTCATTTGATACCCATATTATAGAAGAGCATCAAAAACTTAGTCCACCATCTTCTAGGAGTCCGCCATATATGATTTGGAGTGACGTCACCTTATGTGTTAAGTAATACTTAGCAAGCCCTTTCATTTGATACCCATATTGTAAGAAAGTATACAAAACTTAGTCCGCCATCGTTCAAAGCCCCCCATATTAGATTGTGAGGTCACTTTTTTATCCAATAATTCTCAGCAAGCACTTTGATTTGATACCCATATTGTAGGAAAGCACAAAAAACTAGGGCCGCTATGTTTAGAAGTCCGCCATATTGGATTAAGAGTGACGTCACCTTATTTATGGATATGTTATCAGCAAGCCTTTTCATATTGGAGGAAAGCTTTAAAAACATGACTATGTTTGTCCGTTATCTTTAAAAGTCCGCCATATTAGATTTGTAGTGACGTCACCTTATTTATCGAGTTATTCTCAGCAAGCCCGTTCCAATGATACCCACATTGTAAGAAAGCAAAGAAAACTTAGCCTGCCATCTTTAGAAGTCCGCCATATTGGATTTGGAATGACGTCACCTTATTTATCGAGTAATTCTCAGCATGCCCTTTTATTTGATACCCATATTGGAGGATTGCATTTACAAGTTGGCCATTTTGAATTTTACAGTAGTCACTTTATTTTTTGAGTTACTCGCAGCAAGCCCTTTCATTTGATACTAATATAGTAGTATCACATTGAAAATAACGAGTCCGCCATCTTGGATGGTCCGCCATGTTGAATTTAGAATGATGTTATGCATCTTACCATGCATTTTCATCCAAACTAAAGGTGTATACAAAATTTCAGGTCAATCAGTTGAAGATATCTGCTTCAAAATTGAGTTGCAATATTCCACCCGAACAAACATACATAGTTACATTGCAAGCTAAATAAAAGCTTGTAATAAACAAAGTAAATCTCGTTAGAAAAGATACTAACCACAAATTACAATGTGCCCATAACAGACCAAACAAATTTTCTAGGATGCAAAAAACTTACGTGAGATATGAAGTAACCTAACTAATTAATTCGAGGGATTCAGTGACTGCTAAAATTTTAGTTTTATTTTATGTTGAAAGATGGTGCTATTCATCTAAGTTATATAAATATTGTGTCGAAAAATCATTGAGCTTAAAACAAAAACAAATTCATCTAATGTTATGTGTACAGGCATGTGGTGGAAGTACTTACGTTAAAAATTAACGAGTTTCAAAATGAAGTTAAAAATAAAATTACATGGAAAAAACGTCTTGCTGATCATTAAATTCTCATAAAATTACCTGTTAGTAAGTGTGAATCTGAAACATACTACACATAACATTATAACACAATAAACGCTAAAACCGGCCTTTTCTATGATCTACCCGACTTAGATGGTTCAACGCCATCTACCGGATTTTAAAGTACTGATTTTTGACACAAGGAAAATCCCTCATTGACAGAAACACTTGATTTATTATTCCTATGGCGATAATCTATACCTATGTGGCGATAAAAAAATGGCGAAAATCTAATAAACCTATAAAATAAGAGTTTTATTTTTTCTCCCAATCTAAGTTTCGGAATTTGCAAAACCTCAGCATTCTCGCTGCGCAAAGTTTAACCTTCCCTGAGAATACCTTTTAGTGTTGCCGATGTATTTACGGAAACTTCCAATTGTGTTGGATCTCGTGTGGTTTTTGTTCTCTTAGCTGAGGGTGAAGCCTTGGATGGGTGTAAAAGAGAAGTGGAAAACTTTCAACCGACCTTCGTCAAGTTGAGTCTCCAACTCTCAAATTCATAATTTTGGTTAAAAAACAGTGTCTGTAAGAAGAAGAAAATTGAGTGGTTGGCTTCCTATTGTTTTCATTTTCATTTACTAAAGCTATTTTGTGTTTCCGCTGTTCCTTTCAGTTCTCCAGTCCGACAAGACCGTAGACGGATCAGGCGCTGGACCAAAGGCTTAACGTGCTTTCCGAGGCACGAGGTGTTAACACCACCAACTTCGAGCTGTGTCTTATTTCAAAGCAGAAAAATTCGAAAACGTTTGGCCCGCCCCGGGATTCGAACCCGGGACCTTGTGGATAGTACCCAGCGTGCTGACAACTAAACCAACAAGGCAATATTAACCATACCCGTATGATGACCAAAAGTTATATTTTCAATGTATTTATTAAGCGAATTGTAAACACCAAAAGATTAAATATGAATCAGGAACCGAATCTGCTACCTTAAAGCTTTGAGCATTGACGTATAGCAAAGGACTAGGATCCAATCAAGCTGACATTTGGCACATACCTCCACAATTAGGGCAGTAGCAATGTAGATTCCTATTCTATCCACCTTTACTTGGACTTCATTCTATCTGTCCTCACTTTGAGCTCGGATTCATTGACGTTTTGGCTGCTGTTTGCAGCGCTTGAATACTCGTATTTGTCATTACTCGAGAGAATATAACCCTCAGCTGTACTGCCTAACCTGAATGCATTCACGATTGCTATTGGAATTTCAAAGCAATGACATATAGATTGTAATTTTTAACCCCCGACGCAAAATGAAGGTGTTATAAGTTTAACGGATCTGTCTGTGTATATGTCTGTGGTATCGTAGCTCCCAAACGGATGAACCGATTTTCGTTTGGTCATAGATAATTTTATCCCGAGTGTTCTTAGCCAGGTTATTCAATCAATTGATTTAAAAACATTCGTTAGAAAGCTAACATTGCTTTTCTAAAAGTAACACTTACGCTTTTTAAAACAAATTAAAGATCTACTATATAAAGTTATATTCACTCTATCTACTTTAGTTTTAATTTTGCTAATGTCATGTAGGTAATTGTAATAATTTGGCTACCTCTGTTTTATGTCTTATTCTATTGTTAGATACTTTATCATCCTGTGTGCACATGTTTTGGAGTTACAGTGTATTAATGCCAGCATACCTAGATACTATATTATGTAACTGCCTGTAATTCTGTTTTGTGTACTCAATAAATAAATTGTCAGATCATGTACACAGGAAACTTGTGGTTCAGATATACCAAAAAATGCTCGATACCCGGCGAATACAATGTAATAATGTCTTTAGGCTGAACTAATGGCTTCGAACGCATCATAAGTAAAAGAACACCATCCTGACTGATATCGTCTTGGTGTAGTGGTTCGCGCTCCGGACTACAAGACCAGAGGTTGCGGGTTCGAATCCCGCAACGGGCAAATGTTTGTGTGATGAGCATGAGCCTTTGTGCTTAGATCATAGATGTTTATAAATGTATACTATAAGTACCTATGTCTATCCGTTATCCTAGTCACCATAGCATAAGCTCACGCTTAGTTTGGGGCTAGGTAATTGGTGTGTTTTTTGAAACAATTTATTATTATAAGAAGAGTAAGGAGCAAACCCAATAGCACCCTGAGGTTATTATCGGATTGACTCACATCGCCGCTAGGGAGATGCTTTTTAAGAAGAGTGATCGTCACGGGTACCTACCCCCTCTTGTGACATATCTCTAAATTGTTTTTTAAACATTATTTCTTTTCATTTTACTTACTACTAATTAAATCCTTAGTGTCTTATGATAAATATAGATCAAAATGGTCTGAAATAGAGAATATTTAATTTCATTTCATTTAAAAGCTACAGCTATTGCAATTTGAAAACAATCGGGTTAGGCGGTCTCTGCGGGGCTCATTCCATGCAATAACCAACAACTATCCGCCAGGATGCAGTATTCTTTTTTCACCGATACTCGTATCTTCAAAAAAAGTGGACTAACTTACGTTTTGTTTGTCCAAACTCTGTGGTACAAGCCAGGGTTGTCACTCACCCACAGATTCTTAATTGTATTCTCTCCTAGGCTACTATGTCTTTTAAATACATAACCCTATTATGATTCTGTAAATAGGTTCTACTTTCCTTCTATTAAAGGATTTCTATTAAAGCTCCCACTCAACCAGACCGAATCTGTTAATAATAAATACAAAATAGTTTGGGAGTTTTCTATATACCAAGACCTGCCACCCTCTGAATTACTAAAGGCACATCGTCTCATTTTCGAGCTGAATCTTTAATTTGTACTCTGCTATAGCAGTAATTATAGTGCAAGGGAAAATAAGGTGAGGTCTTACCATAAGAATGTATTCGTTGATTGGTTTATTGCGTTGTATTCATTTTGCGGCTGATAGGTTAATAGGTAAATTAGGTATATCGCTAGTATAATGAAATAGTTTTTTTATGGCCGGGAAAAATAATGCTGTATTCACGGAAAAAGTTTGTAAAATATCCGCGCTTATTTATTTTTTATTTATTTATTTATAAAAACAAATACATGTGTGACCTTAAATCTATCGCCAAACTGCTGCAGCACAGTTTGTTGGCGAAAATACACTCTTTTATACATAAGCAAACATATCACACGTGCAACTATACGCTTATATTACTTATGCAATAGTTCAATGATAGGACTATGGTTAACCATTATGTATCAACATAGGTAGGTACATAATAGCTTACCACATCCTACTCTTCAATATTTTTATGGAAGGCAGCAAGCATTACATTTTTAAGTTTTGATTAAAAGGCATGTAACGTCATGCCTTCTGCATCAAAGTCTATATTATTAAATATTGTAGGTATTAGGTACTTCCTTGTTCTTTTACCATAATATTTAGTTACCGTGGGGATAATATACTTCTTGACCTTTTTATTTCGTAACTTACAATTTATTGCCTTAACCATTTTATATTCAGTTTTATCAAATTGTTCTACAGCCATTTTTTTTTCAAAATTCTTTATTTAATAATAATAAACTCTAGTACAGGTGTATAATAATTATAAAACATAACAATACACTTTGTCAGGCTAAAAACACCTTATAAAGCTTACAAAACACAAATTTAAATATTACTAAAATTGTTACTGTTTTGTACACAGAATGTTACTTCATTATAAACTTTTTAGGTTATTAAAGCCCTTATTATAAAGAATGACTGGTGAAATAACAGTAATTGAAAAATACAAACATCGGGAGGTATCATTTTTTTTCAAAAGTGACGGTAATAGGTAAAAGTTTGTAAAAACAAACATATCAAGGCCCCTCACGCTGAGTGTTGGGCGCCGGGGACAGGTTCAGGATAAGCTGGTTGCACCCGCGTAGCCGGTGCGCGCGAGCAACGGGTGACGTCGCAACGTAGTGATGGGGTAAGCGGTAGGTGCCATAAGTGTCGATATAAGGCAAATCTTTTATTTTAGTACGTGCAATGTTGTGAATTAATGGATTTCTCTGATTGGGTAAATTTATAAAGAATTTGCGTGTCAATTTTAAAATGTAGTTCTGCAATGTCAAAATATTAATGTGATTGTGTAGTTTTTCTAAATTAGTTCGGAATTTTGTGTTAAACGCTATCTTTAAGGCCTTATTTTGTACTACTTGCAAGGATCGGTAGTTTAAGGGACAGGTAGTGTTCCAAACGGGGCAGGCATAAGTAAGGCACGGCCGTATGAGAGTCTGGTAAATCCGCATTTTAGTAGTTGGGCTAAGGCAGCTACTTCGGTTGAAAATGGGATTGAGGCCTATAATGGCGGAGGTGCCTTTTACTTTGGTTTCGTTGACATGTTTGGTCCAATTTAGCTTTCTGTCGAATGTGATGCCAAGATATTTCACGGAGTGTTTCCACGGAATGGAGTGTTGATCTATTTTTAAAGTTCTGGATGGGGACTTGTGTTTACGTGAAAACATGATTGCTTCCGTTTTTGTCTCATTTAGTTTCAATTTCCACTTATGAAAATAGCTTCTGAGACCATCTAATGACAGTTGCAGTCTACTAATAATGAGTTCTTCATCCGAGGATGAAGTAAGAGATGCTGTGTCATCGGCAAAGCATGCAAGGGTTGTATAAAAAGGAACGTATAATATAAAAAGGAAAGGTCCAAGAATGGACCCTTGAGGCACGCCGCCATTAAGAAATTACATTTTTCATGCACAGGCAGAATATTAAGTTTTTTAAATAATAGTTTATAGTTACCGTTACACTTTTTCTTAGTATTTTTGTTAACAAGTAATTTTAAGTGCCTAACTTGTAGGTTCAGGATATTATCCAGATAGGTACGAATTGTACGGCCATAGGCAGACAGGCCATAACTGAGCACTGCATTTGCAAGCGCATGATATAACATATGCATGATTTTTTGCTAATTACATTTTTAAGGTGACTAAATTTATATCGTTAGTGAGCCTATAGACCGAAAATGTACCTTATTTTCTTAGAGATAGGGTGTCTATCTGTCGAATAAGCGCCGATAAGTTCCAACCCGCTCTTATTTCCTAAAGAATAAGGTGCTTTTTCGGCCGATGTACATTAATAAGCGCAGATAAAAATACGCTTCCTACGTGAACGCGCCCTAAGGAAAGAACCGGCGCTTTCCTTTTACCTAATGTCAATTAAATCCTAATTTCTTGTTTGAATACTACTAAGAAACAATAAAATGCCGGAGAAGAACTGTTTTGCTGGTCGCCAATAAACTGGTATTTAGTGGTATCAGATCATGAAATAGAAACAAAGAAGGTAGATTGAGAAAGAGTAAGTGTCATATGTGACTGAAAAATTGTAAGTACATTCTGTAGATTCCCCATGTTTTTGGTTTTATTTCTGTACACCTTTATGACTTTAACCCAGTTATTCCAAAAACTTAGTACCGGGTATAAGACAGGACTATGCTATTAGCTAGCCAATTATAAAAGCGCTTCTCTATCAGGTCATATCACGAATGTGTCATTCATTCCTCTGTTGACGGCTAATATTTAGACCTATTTTAAACCTGGTAGTGGATTATGCAACTTTGAATGAAATTATTTCAATCAAAGTTTTGTTGCTAAAGTTGGCCATTTACGGCCAGTTACACTAATTAGTCGGTCTGAGGTACGACCAAAATTTTACGTTTTCAATATCGGTAAAAAATTCTAGGCTATAGGCATAAGTACTAAAAAAGTAACTTAACGTTATTTTTTTTTCCACAATTGCCCATATTTTACCGGTTCTAAGACCTTCTCGCCCATTTTACCCACTAAATCAAAAAAACTAAAAGTCCCCTTTGCGTGGGGAATTGCCCACGTTCTAGCAGCACTGAATGAAAGTCAGTTTTCAGATTATTTTTATGTTAGAGAGTGGAGTCATTTTTTGAATTGACCGTGAATGGCCAGCTTAACAGAGTAAATAAAGTTGTCAAATGTGACATTTTCAAGCGATTTCAATCCTGATTTGTTAGCAACAGAGTTACGTAATTAGCCCCCTGGTCTATTTTTTGTAATAGCACCGTAAACGTTTATAGTAAGTTGCTAGGTATGCAAAACAAGACGTGTCTTTATCTTTCCACGTTTTGTCTCATCTAGTTACCACATTGTAATGGACTGAAAACCAATTTACAAAGCAAACAATAAGGCATACAAGCACAATTGTATCAAATGGTATCTCTCTCTCTCTTTCTCTCTCTATGATAAGACACATGTGTATCTGAAAACCGTTTAACATGCAACTTAGATAGATAGATAGATACTCTTTATTGCACACCACACACAGTATCAATTTACATAAATGTTGATAGAGAATGGTACAATTTAACTTAAGTATATAAATATATTTTTATTTATTAATAGCTATATTAATTAAGGTAGGAACTGAGTCGGTTTATAATTAGGTGACTGCTTTTATGTTGGTATAAAAATGTAGTGCACATTTTGAGTTCATTATCCCTACCGCAATTTATTTAAAAATAAATTATTTGATTTCAAACTAACCTCGGCTTATTTAGGTGACTAAAAAGCGAAGTAAAATCCAGTCTAGATAAAAGTTACCGGCCCTTCCAGCCCGCTTTCCGGGTAGCCGTAATTCGCCTGTTTTGGTCTAGATAAAATTCAGCCGAAGCATTATAAATTAGGTCATGTTCCATTAGGCGCCTTTGATACGTGAAATTTCGTATCGAAACACTTTTTTTTTTTGCTCTTACGGTCGGCTACATTTTTAATGGGCCGTCTAGGATAGGTATTTTACAATCGGAGTTGGTTTAAATTTAATAGATGACAATGACAAGAGGTGCTTGTGGCGCAGTGGCGGCAGCGCTTTGGTAGTGATACCAAAAGTTAAGCAACCCACGGCGCGGTCGTGATTGGATGGGTGACCATTCCGACCATTTAAGTGACGTCCATGACAAGCATCTCCGTGCTTCGGAAGGCACGTTAAGCAGTTGGTCCCGGCTAATATCTGTGGTATTAGTCGTTAAGCCTAGTCAGAGGCCCTAGGGCGGCTTGATAACTTCTGACAGTAAGGTTTGTCACTTGCCTTACATACACCCCTCCACCAATCCGCACTGAGCCCGCGTGGTGAAGTATGGCTCGTTCCTCCTCATAGTTGAGGTGAGGCCTTTTCCCAGCAGTGGGATCTAATAGGCTGACTTATTATAGATGACAATGTACTGCTAGTACATTGTCATTTTGAAAAAAGTTTTCTTAGCCCATACCTTAATACTACACAGGGTGTCCGGGTTTCGACTAGCGATGATTTAAGGGCCTTTTATTTATTTATTTTATTTGGGACAACAACAGCTTATAACTAGACATTTTACATGAGTTGAACACTTGATTAGCCAATAATAGTTGACCACGATATTGCTATGAGTGGTGGACATGTAGATTTTGGTAAGCAGACTAATATTACCTAAAATTATACAATACTAAATGTGTAAAACATGACATTCCCATTTATGATGCGGTACAGAAGATTGCGACTAAAATAAGAAATATTGAATGAATAAAGTATGAAAGCCTAATTTAATAGAAATTTTAGTTAAAAAACAAAAATCTAAACCCCTGCCATGCGCGCTTAATAATTGTGCAACTTACTGCATATCTAACGGAAGTTACGGTTTCTGGATAAGATGGGGATAAAACCTATGTGGTTTTATACCGTGTGCACGCAGTATCCTCACCAAGCTAGTCAAGTTGGTTTATTAATGAATTAACCATAGGTTAATATTTTTATCTCTTTTTTTGCTTCCCTACCGAATGCTGGTAATGTTTGAACTTTAAAGCATTACCAACAAACAAAAAAAAGACATATTTTGTATAGGAATTCTGTCAAATTAACCGCCAGTCGATGTTTACCGGCTGTTTAAAAGTTGGTGGACTTGGGCCTTAATATTAGTAGGTATGCCGCTAGCTTGTTCTTCATTATTTTTACTTAATCACCTCCTGAATCCTTCCTTTGAAGCTTTGTTTAGTTCCAACAAAAATGTCAACATCACTAAAGGTTTTGGTGTAGGTTCTAACAAGTCGCGAAATAACACTATTTCGGCCGTAATTAGACGCGAGAAACGGTGCATGGAACAAAGTAGTATGTCTAGTCCTTCTCTTAGGCGCATTGAATGGGATACTGGCAAGTAGCCTAGTAGTAGTAGTATTTATTAATATATAGTATAATAATAAATGATAATGTCCTCCTAGCCGAATTTCGACCACGGCGGCCTATCTCAACAGAGATTAGCCAACTGTGCGGGACATATTATAGTGCACAATACACAGGTGCACTCTCTGTTCCTTCACTCTCATAATTCGGTGAGACGGCAGTCCGACATGACCGTAGAGAGATCCGGCGCAGGACCAACGACTTAACGTGCTTTCCGAGGCACGGGGGTGATAACACCACCGACTTCCTTACTCCGGAGCTGTGTCTGAGTAATTTCAAGACAGAAAAACCCAAACACTCTCGGCCCGACCCGGGATTCGAACCCGGGACCTCGTGGATAGTACCTAGCGTGCTGACCACTAGACCAACGAGGCAGTCAATATTAAGTCAAGTTATATACAATATATAGTATATAACAGCATAAATATTTTATAAGGGATAAGCTGTGCTATAAACTATATACCACGTAAATTCATTGAAATGGTTTGCTGAACTTCCGTAGACCACTACTTTAAAGTAGCGTCTTATTTCAGCTGTAGGTATACGATGTGTACATAACTAATATTACGAGTATATATCTAATGCAAACTATAATAGGTAATGACTAGAAATAGTGCTCACATTACAACTTAAGTACGAAACCAACATAAGAATCTAAAAAACCTTATCGAATGATTGCCAAGTTGTGAAAAAATATCATTTTGATGTGGTGTATAAAAGAAATTGTGGTTAAGTACATACTAAAACATTGTTTAAACCCACAAATTGCCACTTAATTTTCTAACATTATTTAAAAAAAACGTAGTAGCTCAATAGAAAACAGTACCTCATTTTTAATTTACCGCGCAAGCTATTCACCGCGCTCCAAGCACCTTTAGTCTACAATATGCATAAATTAATAATGTAAATGGGAACTATAGCCTAATTTATATCACCCGTACTCTGTCTAGGCGAATTAATGTACGCTCGGAAGCCGACTGATGAACTCAGCAGTGACCGATAACAGGCTTTTTAGGCTAAAGAGTATTTATAGCTGAAAATTTGCGTAGAATTTCCTAGCTAAGTGGCTTTTTTTAAATTACAGATTCATTTTGAACTGGAGGTTCTTAAATTTTTGTGACCGATTAATTTAATTTCGTAAAAACTTGCAAACAAATTGCTTAAGTTATAAAAATAATTATAAGTTAAGCTGATTTCATCTTAACTGATGGTCAAAATTTGTAAATTATTGTCCAATGGATACATATGGGTTCCCCAAGAACCCATATGTATCTAATGGACATAAATTATAAAGTAATTATTAAGTATTGATGAAATCAAACGTTGACTTACTGGCGTAGTAAGCAGTTACAAAAATTCATTGACTGACTAACGCCTCCGTAGCTTAGTTGGTAAGAGCATTAGCCCGTATAGCGAAGAGTCGTGGTTTCGTGTCCCACCGGATGACACAGTCGATCAATTTTTGTGAGCGAAATTTAATTTAATTTCGTAAAAACTTGCAAACAAATTGCTTAAGTTACAAAAAATTATTAAAGGTTCTTTGTGACTACGCGTCGGCAAAAATGGCGATTCTTGTACAAACTGGTTTCAGTCTTTCCAAATTGTTTTTCGAAAGTTCCACTTAGTATAAGTTCATTAATCAACGAAATTAATTTCGCGGATCCTGATATTTTTTTATTCAACATCTGTTTTATTGCATCCGTTTTCCGTTCCTTTAATACAAACTGTCCTTTACAAGTTGTTTAGTCGAGATCACTCTTAGCGATAAGGACGCATAAATTGCCCGGACTGGTATTACCTTTCAAACACAACACAAGGTAAAACGGTTATTTAAAGAAAATAATGCAGCATTGACGACCGTCTTGGTGTAGTCGTTCGCGCACCGGACTTCTAAACCAGGCGGTTGCGGGTTCGAATCCCATATAAACATCCATGACTTAGGTACAAATGCTCGTGCTCATCACGCAAATGTTTATGTGATGAGCACGAGCATTTGTACCTAAGTCATGGATGTTTATATGTATTTAAGTATTTCTATCCGTTATCCTAGTCACCATAGCACAAGCTTACGCTTAGTTTGGGGCTAGGTAATTGGTGTGTTTGTTGAAACAATTTATTATTATTTATTATTATTAGTTTTGTCTTGTTATTTCCCTTTTTAAGAATGTTTTTTTAGAATTTAATGTTAAATGCGAAGTCCTTGTGGTTGCAGAAATGAATTTAAAGCATAAAGTATTGCATAGTTTCGAAAGGTACTTAATCTCTTAGTGTATTTATGTATACACGTATTTCTTTTACTAAATTCCTGTGCTTATGTTAAGGAATTTATGATGTATAGCGGACTTAATGCCTTAAGGCTTTCTCTATCAGTCAACTGCGCGGTAATGGAGAAAGTTAAATCAGTGGCTAGACAGTAAGTATATAATTTTGTATATAATAATAAAAATTAAATGTGCAGTAGCATAATTGTATCTTATTAATAAATAATGCAAAAAATACTGTTATATTGCACCAATAATCAACGAAAATGTACGATATAAGTAATTACTTACTTATCGTACATTTTTGTTTGTGTGAAAGGTACAATAGCCTTGGCATGGCTGATTATGATGTAAGTCGAAAGTTCTAAAAAAATAAGATTAAAAAAATATGTAAATAAAAGATACATATTACCTTAAAGTTTCAGAAAAAAAAATATTCAACACAAAGGTTTTCGTTTAGTTTTCCAACTGCCTTCGAACCGGCAACTGCCGATAGAAATGCATATAAACAACTTTTCAAAACTTCTGCTGCGGGGCGTCGCATTACAAGAATTTATGCGACTATTGGCTACTGTTTTACTCCTCTTGGAAATTGTGTAAGAAAACATTTGTTTCTCCTCGTTTCCAGAGGTAAAATGCCTAGAAATATAAGACAATACAAATATGTAGTAAAATGTTTAATCAAACTATTTTTTTTTCATATCTCAATAATTATTCCGCTTTTTGTGCATTTCCGCAGCAGCAGTGATAGGGTCAATATTGCCCATTATTGACGGGTAGTGTATGCTTATTGTTGGGTCCATAATATGCAATAATAAATAGAATTTGATATTCTAGATGTCCTGAAGATAAGAAAAAAAACTAATTTATTCTATGGCCTGGCGTCATGTTGTTAACATTTGTCGACCGTCTTGGTGTAGTGGTTCGCGCCACGGACTTCTAAACCAGGCAGTTGCGGGTTCGAATCCCGCAAGGGGCAAATGTTTGTGTGATGAGCACGAGCATTTGTACCTAAGTCATGGATGTTTATAAAAGTATTTAAGTATGTCTATCCGTTATCCTAGTCACCATAGCACAAGTTTACGCTTAGTATAAGGCTAGGTAATTGGTGTGTTTGTTGGATCAATTTATTTATTATTTATTTATTTACCTTGTTAAACAAACACAAAACAATCAGGGTGTGAGATTTTATATCATACGAAATATAACAGTCACTAAAATAAAGCCTTAGTTAAAAATTTCCCTACAAGGCAAAATGTTATTCCCAAAAAATCCTGGATTATTAACTCTACCAACTTTTTTTCCCCTTTATATTGAAATCACAACTGAAATCTTCTGAAATAACTTACCTGTCACGAAGTTTAATACAAAGGAATTTCTCCTGGGATTCACGAATACAATGTTTATTATAAAAGTCCTAAATACAACTTATTAATGTACTAATGCAATCACTGTCTCTGAAAATCCATGTTTTATCTTATAGCATGCCCAAAAACACAAAATAATGCTTTTGCATTCACGTATTTTAACTTCACCTCAAATATTTACTTTTTTTTCAAACATCTTAATTAACAAGACTGTAAAACCTGCTTGGACGCGCTATAAAATAATAAAACTTGACATATTTAAAAATCGAACGCCATTTAAAAATAAAATCAAAATAGTGCCGTACCCACACTCTCGGAACGTAGACAAGTGATTACGAAAGCGAAACTCGTCGAGCGAACCGGGAACGAAAGCGACCGTTAGCTCGCCACCGAATCTACGGAGCGACTGAGCTTACAAATCGCCGGTAAGCGGGATCGTGAAACTTTACAATTACGTGAGGACTAGATGAGCCATCCTTACTTTGAAACGGTCTTTCCTTTTTAAATATCTTGTTAGTACGTCTCTCGTTTCTATTTTAAGAAATTATAAGTGTAAAGTAATACACAAGACTTTAACGATGTTTCACATAATTTGATTTGTGAAAACAGAAACGTTGTAATTTTGATTTACGAATAATTGAAACTTATATGAAAAGCCGAAATTGATAGTAACTTATTTATAGTTATATTTTACTAGCATATCCTTTGCCTTTTTAAACTGAACTGCTATTTACTGCTTACAGCTGGACCCTTTTTCAACTTTCCCCCCATATGATTCAATTCAATGCACTTTGAAGTTTCACGTAAAATAGTTACAATATTTGCTTAGATGGCATTACCTTCCATATATAATTTGCTTCGTAGATTTTCGGGATAAAAACTATCTTATGTCCGTTCTTAGATCCAAAACTATCCACATACTACATTTTATGTGAATTGATTCAACAGTTTAGGTGTCAAAACGTACCAGACAGACAGATAGACACACTTTTCCATTTATAATATTAGTATGGAGTATGGACTAGTATGGATTTATTGGAGTAAAAAGTTAAAAGCGACTGCACGGACTAGCTCTGAAGATGTGATTGGAACCACAGACCGCTTCTGAATTAATTTCCGAACTGCAGCCATATTTCGGGAGCAAACACAATTAATCCGCAGAATAAAAATGTAATTTTTGCGCTCGAATTATATTTCATGCGATTGTTTGTGACGTGGCCGTAGTCGACCGCTCGTGTATATTTCAACGCTCATTCGGTGTGGCCGCGGCTTTATGTTAATATTTAAGTGGAGGATTATGGCCCTTCCAGTAAACTATGACCCGAATTCACCAATCCTCAAACAGCCGGTAAACTTGGCAGGTAATTTGACAAAATTCCTATACAAAATATGTAAAATAATTATAGAGCGGCTGCTTAGAATTAAACATGTGTTGGTGAACGGCTTAGCCTGCCCGAGTTCACCAATCCTTAAACTTTGACGACCGTCTTGGAGTAGTGGTTCGCGCCATGGACTTCTAAACCAGGCGGTTGCGGGTTCGAATCCCGCAAGGGGCAAATGTTTGTGTGATGAGCACAAGCATAAGCATGTACCTAAGTCATGGATGTTTATAAAAGTATTTAAGTATGTATATCCGTTATCCTATCACATACCTACTACCTACCTACCACATACGTCACCATAGCACAAGCTCACGCTTAGTATGAGGCTAGGTAATTGGTTTGTTTGTTGGAAAAATTTATTTATTTATTATAATTATTTAAACACCCAGTAAACTTCGATTGACGGTTAATTTAACAGAATTCGTATACAGAATATGTCAAATAATTCTAAACCGGATGATTAAAACATAAACATGTGTAAGTAAACTCCAGGCTTAGCCTGCCCGAGTTTGCCAATCTTTAAACAGTAGGTAAACGCCGATTTACGGTTAATTTGTCATAATTCCCATTGATTTACACGTGTTTTGATTTAGAATTGTTTGACACGTTTTGTATGGCAATACTGTCAAATTAGTCGTCAATTGATGTTTATCGACTGTTTAAAAATTGGTAAACTCGGTTCTTAAGGCAAGGCTAAATATGAAAATGTACCTTCAAGTTGGCATCTTATCATAAACTAAAAATCGTTTTTATGTGTATAATAAGTCAGCCTATTAGATCCCACTGCTGGGAAAAGGCCTCACCTCAACTATGAGGAGGAACGAGCCATACTTCACCACGCGGGCTCAGTGCGGATTGGTGGAGGGGTGTATGTAAGGCAAGTGACAAACCTTACTGTCAGAAGTTATCAAGCCGCCCTAGGGCCTCTGACTAGGCTTAACGACTAATACCACAGATATTAGCCGGGACCAACTGCTTAACGTGCCTTCCGAAGCACGGAGATGCTTGTCATGGACGTCACTTAAATGGTCGGAATGGTCACCCATCCAATCACGACCGCGCCGTGGGTTGCTTAACTTTTGGTATCACTACCAAAGCGCTGCCGCCACTGCGCCACAGGCACCTCAATTTTGTTTTTATGTGTATTTATAGTTAAAAGTCAATTAACTGTTATTATAAACGCATTTTATAAATATAGACGTCTATTCTTGATTATTACGAGCGTCCAAAGGGCGTGTGGATTTTTATCAAAATTGAATTTAGTCTTGACAAATGAATGTTTTAAAGTAGTGTTGATAATATACATTATTTTTATGATCGTTTTGTTTCTTTATACACATGAGTATCGACCAGAATTGTATTGGTCGTTTGATGTTGTAAGTAACTACGAGAACTGAAACCATATTATGTTAAAGTGTGTAACCCACTATGTTATCACAAAATTTATTTTCCCCACAGCGGGGTACAGATTATCCAGACTCCCGTAGAGGCAAGGATAGGATTTGGGTTCTGGTCTTCATAAATTGTAACATTAATAATATACTACAGACATTGCAAGGAAGGGACACCCGCTTAACTATAATAAGTACATGGCCCGCAAAAAAAAGTAATACACTAAAATAAATTTTTTTCTACACTACAGAAGTTTAAAATAAAAAACATAGTACAAATAATTTCATAACCCTTCTTCACTTGTATTTATTATACTTAAGTCGTATATTAAAGTAAAAACATATAAAACAAAAACATAATAAATGTCAAAAAACAGTCAAACGACATTCAAAAATATTTTTTACAGTTTATTTGCATTTAAATAATATCGGGTATTGCCCCCTCGAACCCTAATCACAGCTTTGAATCTATTCGGTATATTTTTTTTGACAGCAATTCGGAAAAACTCATATTTTGTTTAAAAAAAGATTTTTCGTCACAATGTAAACATATAATTAAAAGTACGCTAAGACACAACAGACGGAGTACTAGTACTACTTATTCTGTGACGTCGGTAACGTTAGACTTATGACTTAGTTATCTTAATATACCCGACAGAAAGCCACGAAGAGCCTCAGAGGGGACGGCTGAGTGACAGAAGGATTTCTGATTGCCAAGTTCAACATACTTATGTGTAAGTAAAATACGTTTCTTAAAAATACTTGCCATAAAATAAAGTAGTGAAAAGGAAATGTCACAATACAAAGCAAAAAAAATAAATTATTATACAATGAACCGAAGATTTGATGGTGACGAGGATAACGGATAGACAGACATACTTTAAATTATTTTATAAATATCAATGACTTAGAAGATACAAATGTTAGTGCTCATCAGGCAAACATTTGCGCCTTGCGAAATTTGAACCCCCAACCGCTGGCAAAGTCCGGAGCGCGGACATTTACACTAAGACGGACAGTCCTTACTTTTATTAAGTATTTATAGTTTTTTCTAAGATGCTACAAGGCAATTTTGTTTAAGCATGGAGTTCACCAACACTTGTTTAATTTTTAATAAGCCGATTTAGCATTATTTTGTATGGTATCTTGTAAAACTTACCGTCAATACCGATTAAGTTTTACCGACTGTTTAAAAATTCGAGAACTCGGGTCTTAATGTGTCTATTTTTTTTTATAGCTACAAGACAATTTCGTTTAAGATTACGAGCATGAAACCAAAGTAAGGTAAGAATTACTACACATAGAATAGGTATTTTTTCCAGATGGAAAACAGTTGGGCAAGGGAAAATGTCTTAAGCAATATATTAACATAAACGATAAACGACTAGATATTATTTTTAGGCATTTAAAGGTGCTTAATTATTAATAACTGTCCCTGAAAATTCTTCAGTTTTCATTAATGCCTCTATAAAAACATCAATAAACCTGTTATTCAAGACATCTTCGCAATCTGCAAGAGGAAATTAGTGAAGCTGCCGGTAACGCCTTCTTCTTATTGCTTAGGTTTAACTTCCATCACGAATAACCACATTTTAATAACATCTGCAAACAGTTCCATAGTAACGTAAGTTACTCTGTAAGCTTAACTATCTCCTATGTGTACATCAAAAATGATTATTAATCATCATACAAAACAGGAACTGTGTTAAGAAGAAGCAAGAAGCAAAGCTGTCAATCGCCTACAAATTTGACGTTTGACGACCGTCTTGATCGACCTTGACCCGGACTACTAAACCGGGCGGTTGCGGGTTCGAATCCCGCAAGGGGCAAATGTTTGTGTGATGAGCATGAGCATTTGTACCTAAGTTATGAATGTATAAGTATGTCTATCCGTTATCCTAGTCACCATAGCACAAGCTCACGCTTAGTTTGGCGCTAGATAATTGGTGTGTTTGTTGACACTTATTTATTATATTATTATTATTAAATGTGTGTTAAAAACGTTAAAACAGTTTATATGATATTTTTCTGGGAAAACGAAAACAAATATCGTTTTCGTGCTTCTACAAACTCTACACGACTTTCGACGCGAGGTTTTTGTTCGAATAACAATTTTAGACGTGTCTTTTGTTTTCTGACCAATTTTGTGTTAATTGTTACGTGTTTTGATGAAGTGCGGGCTCGGGAGGAAAATATTGTTTCAGAAAAATAACCGTCAATAGTTTTCTAAAGAGTTTCAGCGTCGAGTTTGTTAAATATAAGTAGCATTTAAGCTCGACGGTTAACCGCTTTGTTATTTTTCCTATTTCTACAAGTTTAATCTTACTGAATGGCTGTGTAGTAAGGAATTAGTAGTTGTTATCTAATCCTTGACTGCCTCGTTGGTCTAGTAGTCAGCACGCTGGGTACTATCCACGAGGTCCTGGGTTCGAATCCCGGGTCGGGCCGAGAGTGTTTGGTTTTTCTGTCTTGAAATAACTCAGACACAGCTCCGGAGTCAGGAAGTCGGTGGTGTTATCACCCCCGTGCCTCGGAAAGCACGTTAAGCCGTTGGTCCTGCGCCTGATCTCTCTACGGTCATGTCGGACTGCCGTCTCACCGAATTATGAGAGTGAAGGAATAGAGAGTGCACCTGTGTATTGCGCACACACTTGTGCACTATAATATGTCCCGCGCAGTTGGCTATTCTCTGTTGAGAAAGGCCGCCCTAGTCGAAATTCGGCTAGAAGGTCATTATTTTATAATCCTTAGTCTAATCCTTAGTCTTATGTAGAAAAGTCGCAACATAATTTATCAGTTTGTCCTGTGTTTATTTATCTATCAACAGAACACAAAGCAAAGCTTATTGTTTATTCGTGATATATAAAGAAAAAGTAAAGTCAGCCTATTAGATCCCACTGCTCGGAAAAGGCCTCACCCCAACTATAAGGAGTTACGAGCCATACTCCACCACGCGGGCTCAGTGCGGATTAGTGGAGGGGTGTATGTAAGGCAAGTGACAAACCTTACTGTAAGAAGTTATCAAGCCGCCCTAGGGCCTCTGACTAGGCTTAACGACTAATACCACTGATAATAGCCCGGACCAACTGCTTAACGTGCCTTCCAAAGCACGGAGATACTTGTCATGGACGTCACTTAAATGGTCGGAATGGTCACCCATCCAATCACGACCGCGCCGTGGGTTGCTTAACTTTTGGTATCACTACCAAAGCGCTGCTGCCACTGCGCCACAAGCACCTCTTACAAGCACCTCGTGATATTATTTGACACAAAATGGACTAACAGTACTAAATGAGCCTAAGACCCGTTAAGTTCATCAGTTTTGAAACAGCCGGTAAACCTCGATTAACGGTTAATTTGACAGAATTCCGTTACAAAATATGTCAAACTAGCAGTTCGCCCGCTTCAAGTCGGATTTTCCGTACAAACTTTCATCCCCACTTCACTCCCCTGGTGGTATTATATCGCGTCAAAAAATCTATGTCCTTCCCAGGATCTCAAAATATTTCTGTACCAAATTTCATTTGAATCGGTCCAGTAATTTCCGAGCCTATTGAATACAAACAAACAAACAATTAATTCTTTCCTTTCCTTCTTTAGTGTAGATGTAGATAATGTTAAACCGGCTGTAAAGTCAGCCTATTAGATCCCACTGCTGGGAAAAGGCCTCACCTCAACTATGAGGAGGTACGAGCTCATACTCCACACCACGTAGGCTCGGTGCGGATTGGTGGAGGGGTGTATGTAAGGCAAGTGACAAACCTTACTGTCAGAAGTTATCAAGCCGCCCTAGAGCCTCTGACTAGGCTTAACGACTAATACTACTGATAATAGCCCGGACCAACTGCTTAACGTGCCTTCCAAAGCACGGAGATACTTGTCATGGACGTCACTTAAATGGTCGGAATGGTCACCCATCCAATCACAACCGCGCCGTGGGCTGCTTAACTTTGGTATCGCTACCAAAGCGCTGCCGCCACTGCGCCACAAGCACCATAAACCGGCTGATTAAAAATTTAACATGTGTTGGTGAACTCCAGACTTAGTATGTTATATCTAGCTTGCTTTCAACACAAGTTTTGTGTAAAATATGTACTGTACCTTACCTAAATATAAAACGAGTAATGTCATTGATTGGTAGCCGATAATGTTTTTAATTAATGGCGCGTTTAACCTCCACCGACTTTGTTATTCCTTAACACAGCCTTTGTAGACTACAAAGAAAGAAAGGAAATAACTTAGAAGGCTTTGAGTGAACGCTCTTGGATTGTAAACAGTTCAAATATTTTATTTAGGCCAACTTGCGCACGTCCGGATAAACTATTTTTTTTTTAATAACAAACACGCCAATTACCTAGCCCCAAACTAAGCGTGAGCTTGTGCTATGGTGACCAGGATAACGGATAGAAATACTTATATACAATTATAAACATCCATGACTTAGATACAAATGCTTGTGCTCATCACACAAACATTTGCCCTTTGCGGGATTCGAACCCGCAACCGCTGGTTTTGTAGTCCGGGGCGCGAACCACTACACCAAGACGGTTGTCAAAATTTGTTCAAGACCTATTATCTGAGTTGAAAACCTACTTGCGCCAGTCCGGATTAGCTCATCCAGACTGGCGCCAGTGGACCTCCCAAAATTAGCTAATCCAGACTTGTGCAAGTGGGCTTAAGTAATATTACAAAGTACAAACTAGTTTCGAAATTGAGACCTTGAACATGAGGAGTGGGCGTTCATATAGTTATTAGAAAATAATTTTCTTTTCCTTGTGCTTAATACTATTTACAAAAATATATTACATATAGTAGAACTAACATAAAAATGAGTTATATTATAATAGGTATGTACCCTGTATTTACGAAAAATTACTGATTTTCTAAATTTTTATGATTTCAAATCATATGTTTCTATTATCAATTATTTCATTGTTTTTTTTTATTTTTTTATTTCGTTTTAGACATAATAAGTCAGCCTATTAGATCCCACTGCTGGGAAAAGGCCTCACCTCAACTATGAGGAGGAACGAGCCATACTTCACCACGCGGGCTCAGTGCGGATTAGTGGAGGGGTGTATGTAAGGCAAGTGACAAACCTTACTGTCAGAAGTTATCAAGCCGCCCTAGGGCCTCTGACTAGGCTTAACGACTAATACCACAGATATTAGCCGGGACCAACTGCTTAACGTGCCTTCCGAAGCACGGAGATGCTTGTCATGGACGTCACTTAAATGGTCGGAATGGTCACCCATCCAATCACGACCGCGCCGTGGTATCACTACCAAAGCGCTGCCGCCACTGCGCCACAAGCACCTCAGTTTTAGACGTAAAAAGTCATTTTATTAGCATGGTGCTTTAACGTGTAAAGGATGATGTTACTCATTTAAAAACACCATCATCATCCTCCTAGCGTTATCCCGGTTGTGCACTCGCACGCGAGGGCCTAGGGTCCGCTTTAGTCCATGATCAAGGATGTGGCAGATCAGGTAATTAAAGTAGAGCGCCTGCCGTCTGACCTCCGTGATCCTGAACCAGGGGAACCTGACTAGTTTGGGTCGACTCATTTAAAAATAAAACACCATGCTAACAAAATGACACTTTACCTCTGTAATTTTATCGTTCAGCCTTAACACCTTATCTTCCATCTGACCTGCGGACGCCCGAGCAATGGCAGAAGTCACCCTGTAAAGCCATTCGTTTTGATATTTAACACCATAAATAATAAGTTAATTAGTTTTTTCTTTAAATAATCAAGTAACCTAAGTAATTAAGTTTCGCTCAAAATTGCTTAAGTTATAAAAATAATTATAAGTAACCTAAGTACGTAAGAAAAGTAAAAAATGTAAAAATATTTGATGTAGGTAACTTTTACGCTGGAAAATGCCAACTATTACAAACAAAAAAGTACTTTTTAAAAATATGTTTCTAAAAATTACTTAAAAAAACATACACTTTATTTAGGTCCTAAAATGTTGCCCTATTATTAGTAAGTTAAAAGGCTTTATTTTAGCCTATCATTAAGGATACGGTACACAAAAAGGAAAATAAACTATCAGTTCTAGCAAGTGGTTTAAAATTGTCTTCCTAGCCAAGGTTTCACTACAGCGGTACTAAAATATGTCCCGCGCAGTTGGCTTATCTCTATTCAGATAGGCCGCCGTAGTCAAAAATCGGCTAGGAGGACATTATTATTATTAAAATACAATAATAAAAGCATTTTTCCAGGTTAAGGATAAAGTGACAGGGGCTTATGAAGTTTGCGTGTATGTATTGGTTGCGAATTCTTCTTTTCTGTGTTATATCCTGTATTGTATTTTTAAACTTAAGTTTTAATACACTCAGGCATACTTCATACACAGGCTGTCCCGTTGATAAAGGATAATCCTTTAGGTACAGATTAGTTACATCATACCCTATTATAAGTTAAAAAAAAAACAAGTGAACATGTTACCAATTCCGAGATATAAATATTTAATTGTTGTATGGCTTCTACAATTATTGACTTTTTAAAAGTCTGATTCTATTTTAATGCTATTGAATATTCCAAACACCAAAATCAATAGTAACTTTTTTCTTAAAATTTTAATAATCCCCCCAAAAATAATAAAAACTCAAAATCAAAATTTAAAAAATGGCAACACTTTTATGATAGATCGTCCGACCCCGTGTCCTGCTGGAAGCGCTTCCGGAAGTACGTCCGATTTTTTTAAAAAGTCCTGCTAAAAGACGGAACTTGAGTCCTGTTGGAAGTACGGGGTTTGTATGAAATCTGCTCCTGGTCCTTCCGGCAGTACGGTGACCTTGACCTTGAACGTTCGTATCGCCAGGGATGTAAACATTGGTTTGCTTTTATAAAATACTCGATTACCCGGTAAACTTTTTATCCACCACCCACCTATGAAATTCAATATAGTTCTTACTAATTTGCATTGAGAATGATCCAGACCATACAAGGGTGTAAAAAAAACAACGCAGAAGTATTTTATATTGTATTTATTAAATATGTAAACAATCAATTATTATAAAGAAATCTTACCTGACTCGTCATTTGCTGGATTTATCAACAAAGTGGGAATTATAGTGCATTTTCCGTCAATATCCCATCGCACTCGTACTTTGTTTACATCGTGAACACGCAAAATAACATCAAATATTTCACACGTATTATAATTCTCGCCAAAATGTTGGCGACTCCATGCGTGATCGGTGCCGGGCAGGTCGAAACACGTCACCGGCGCGCGAACGCGCTGCCCGCGTCTATATCCGTGCGCCATCATTTGCCAATTGAATAGCGGTACCGATTAGTAATAAATATCATATACAGGCGAAAGAGAAAGAAATACACTATGTTTTCATGCAAATTTGATTTTTTTAAGGAACTGTGACCTAATAAAAATGCGTCCTTCCGGAAGTACAAAAAATCCTGCTAGCAGGACGCTGGACGATCTATCATTTACTTAAAAAAAAATTTGACATATAAGTAGTTAAGCATGATGAAAGTGATGATGATGATGATGTGATCCCGACTGATTTCGGCCACGGCGACTGTCTTCAACTCCGGTTTTGCCGTTGATGTGCTCGCATGTGGATAAGCCACAGCCATAGCCAATTTTGTTTGTAAAAATCCTCGCACATTGTGGGCATGAGAGCACAGCGTTCATGTGAACGGCTATCAGCTATAATTATGTAATTATAGCTGATAGCCGCAGGGGGTCGGGCTTTCAGCTCGTCGCGTCTGGCATCCAGCTCAAGGAGCCGCCGGTTTTCAATGGTTTCGACGCTAGATTTAACAAACGCTCTCCACTCCGGCCGTCTGGCAGCCTGCTGCGCCCACAGCGAAGGATTGATGTCGCACTGCTTCATGTGTCGCTTCCACACATTTTTGTACCTGAGGAGTTGTCCGCCGTGCTTCCGCTTGCCCTCCTCAAGTTCTGAGTAAAAGATGCGCTTAACTGTTCTTTCCTCCGTCATACGCGTCACATGTCCGCACCACCAAAACTGACGCCGCATAAGATACGACTCAATGCCACCTACATTGGCCCTTCGCAGCACTTCAGTATTCCGTACGCGGTCAGACCATCGGATGTGAAGTATTTTCTGTAAGCACTTGAGGTGGAATCGGTCTAGCATACGGATGTGACGGCGATACACTGTTCACGTTTCGGCAGAGTATAAGATGTTGGGCAGCAGGACTGCCATGTAGACAGCGATCTTCGTTGCCAGCTTAAAATCGTGCGAGTTAAAGACCTTCGAGTCCAGCTTGCCAAAGGCCGCTGCAGCAACGCCGATTCTGCAGTTGATCTCTGCATCATGATCACACTTAGATGATATTGTGCTCCCCAGGTAGCGAAAATTGTCCACCTGCTTCAGCTCATCCCCTCCGAGTATAATATTTAGTGACTCGCGACCATGAATGTCCAAAGACATCACCTCCGTCTTTTTGACACTGATTTTACGGACTGTTCGTCGTTCACAGCGACGCAGCCCTGCATGTCGTCGTGCAGGAGTCTTAGAAGTCTCACAAACTTCTCTGTACACCCGATCTTAAGAAGTACAAGCCAGGTTTCACGAGGCACACTATCGAAAGCCTTCTCAAAGTCAACAAAAAATTATTATGATGAAAGTAATAATGATAATGTCCCCCTAGCCGAATTTCGACTACGGCGGCCTATCTCAACAGAGATTAGCCAACTGCGCGGGACATATTATAGTGCACAAGTGTGTGCGCAATACACAGGTGCACTCTCTGTTCCTTCACTCTCATAATTCGGTGAGACGGCAGTCCGACATGACCGTAGAGAGATCAGACGCAGGACCAACGGCTTAGCGTGCTTTCCGAGGCACGGGGGTGTTAACACCACCAACTTCCTGACTCCGGAGCTGTGTCTGAGTAATTTCAAGACAGAAAAACCCAAACACTCTCGGCCCGCCCCGGGATTCGAACCCGGGACCTCGTGGATAGTACCCAGCGTGCTGACCACTAGACCAACGAGGCAGTCAGGTACCTAAAGGATTATCCTTCACTAACCGGACATCTGTATATATCGATCTACTATTCGATTTTACTGCCCAGTTGTGCGATTTATGCTGGCTCACCTATGTGTAGCAACCATTACAGCTCTTGTCTCTTAGGCGGCTCAAATATGCTTCAATTATACGGAAAACAGTAAACAAAGCCCATACTCCTAAAGACTATATGTGCGATTTTGAATCGAGCCTTCTCTTTTACTCACGCTGGGAGTGGGAGGGACAGATAGCTCTAAAAATACGGACACCAACTTACAAAGTAGAGGGTCAGGTATAAGCCCTTATTCAGTAATTGGATATCAATATCAAAGCTCAAGACACGTCTATTTTTGGATTTCGTAGCCATTGACATCGAAGATTAGCGATGTAACGCCAAAGGCACATGAATTCTGGCTTATAAGTAAGACGGTGAGCTTAAATTATAATTTATTCGTTGCGTGGGTTCAGATTGGTATATGCGACGTTGACATACCTATCAAGCAATAAATGAAAAAAAAAACAAATCAAAATGAAATGGATTACCTTTCAAATAAAGACTGGTGGTCTGCGTAGACTTGATGATACAAAATGACTTATATTCCTATTGGTGTCCAGTAATCGTGACTAAGGTATTTGTTCTACGTATAGATTTGTAGCGGTTTTTTCGAAAGGAATTAGTTTTTAATCAAAAATAACAACCAAATGATTAAAATTTAAATATGGTAAATTGCGTAATTTTTCGATTTTCATGTACATAATGTTGTTTTTGAAGATGTTGCAATCGAAGGACTACTATGATTTTTTTTTGCAAAGAATAACCCTATGTTTAGATACTTTTTAGCAGTGTAAGCAAAACTTTGGCGGTACCTCTTTTTTTCACAGGGTTTTTTCGAAAATCAATCTTTTGCCGAAAAATTAAAAAAAGCTACAGAAAAAGTAAAATTAAAAAAAAAAAACTGTCTGATTATTTACACTAGATGAGCCTATAGCACAATAGGTAGACAGTTGCACTGTGCCCATACCAAATTTCATTCGATTCGGTCCAGTAGTTTTCATAACAGAGAGGTTTTGCGTCAAAAATATTGAAATTTCTGTTTTTTTTTAAACCAAAATTTCTAAACCATATGTTTTCGCTTGACTAAAGTATGTTTTAAACAATCGCTCATGATGCTCTCAAGCTAAAAAAAAAATTTTGGACCACTATAAACGGGCCACCCTGTTTATCGATGGCAATTAAGAAGCAATATTTTTAAAATAAACATAAGCATTTCACTAATATCTGTGGTATTAGTCGTTAAGCCAAGTCAGAGGCCCTAGGGCGGCTTGATAACTTCTGACAGTAAGGTTTGTCACTTGCCTTACATACACCCCTCCACCAATCCGCACTGAGCCCGCGTGGTGAAGTATGGCTCGTTCTTCCTCATAGTTAAGGTGAGGCCTTTTCCCAGCAGTGGGATCTAATAGGCTGACTTATAAGCATTTCACATTGCCATCGGTATTTTCGTTGTCTTCGTTTGTCGTCGTTTTTCGTTTGACATTCATCTAGTTGGCTTATGCGGGATATAGTTACTTATTTTACGCCTCCCAATAAAATTATTATATATTTTTGGGTCAAAGAGAATTATTTGTGAACTTGGTGACGCGTGTAAGGTATTAAAGACCTTACAATTGGAAAAAATACATATTGTAACCCTCGATAATAGACCTGGAGCCTTAAGTCATATCTTTAACGATAAAATATAGGCACAAAAACGAAATATTTCCTGAAAAATTACAATGACTTTTACACACAAATACAATTACAATGACCTAACTAGCTTTTAATAATACACTACATTAGACAAGTTTAAACCCTCCATTCTCATACTAAGGTGAAAACTAAAAGTTTTTGTGATGATTATGATTAATGCGTATAAGAAACGATCTTTAAAAAAAATCACTTTGAACATACAAGACAGTTAAATGACTCATAATCTCAAACAACTCATCCCCCGTACTTGCATTTACGAATTGATTGATATAAATGATTCCAATTTCTTCCTTTAATTTTATTGATTTTATTAATAGATAAATATTTTGAATCACTACGTAATCTAGGTGTTAAAAATGACAAACAAAATTACAGTGTCTTATACGTCGGTGTTACATCAATAAGTTATATAGATTACTATAATTTTAGGGGTTTTGAACATTGACATTAATTGGCATTTTAATTTTTCTAATACGTACTTTTATAAAAAAATATTGTTCTGGCTCTTGCCCTAATGTCTTTTCTTTGTATCTTGTCTCCTAAGCTCTATAAAGAAAATCTTTTTCATAACAATATACAATGTGCGTCACTGTGAAATCCTTTTTATAGGCAATTGTCCGACCGGCAACGATGAGTTCTCGCTCATCGTTGCCGGTCGGACAATTGCCTATAAGTACAGCTAGAAACTGGAAGCGAATTCGCAAGCAGTGGAAAGCGAGTATGGAGTTCTGTCGCTGGGCTATAAGCGAGTCTTTTTAGGGCGACCGGCAATTTGAATTTGGAATAGAATTTGACCTGTTCTTAATCTCCAAGCGACCATCGCCGAGCGAATGTTATCTTTGATATCTCTTGTTAAACCAGACAAACTCATGAATTATTTTATTTATTTACCTACTTTAAAAACCAACAGCGTTACAAGTTTTGTTTGACAATTTGAATAAATCTATAAGTAAGACTAATGATAGGTTTCTGTTAAAATAACTATCTGTAGTAGGAAAAAAAGAATAAAGCTCTACAAAAAATGTTTAATACTTGATTGATCACATTACATATTAAAACATATTCCGCCCCAAATGTGTTTAATCTGTAGTTTTAGATCACGTAAACTATACATGACTTAACTGTTTATTTTTCATTAATGTATACATTATTTCGTTAACACGGAACGTATACCTATTGTACGTTTTTTGAGCGAGAAAATCACCGATAGTTAGTCGTTTACTCGTCGGCAGTGGGACAACTGCCTTTTGGGCAAAGTCAGAGTGATTTACAAATCCATTGTTATTGGCTACTTTACTTGTTATAAAAGATATGTACTTTACTTATCCATGCTATTTTGTTGCAGCCCGCGATTTTGTCGGCACGAAAAATTATAGATTCCCATTCAAGTTCACTCTTACTAACTATGCTCTTTTCGTTAGTACCATTACTTATACCAGGGTGCCAACCACGTTCCTTCCACCCACTAGGTTTCGGGTTTGAATCCCGGGTTAGCCTGTGTTGCTGGGGTTTATGTTGAAATAACTCATACATAGTTCTGGAGTCAGGAAGTTGGTGTTACATCCCCGTACCTCGGAAAGTATATCAGTTGGTTCTGCGAGTGCAACTGATCCCTTTCCGGTCCTGGATTAGGCGTAAAGACGCCTAATCCAAATTGTTGTTTAAATTATTGTTTCTTCGCTCTCATAGTTCGGTAAGACTACAGTCTGACAGGATCGATATCCGATTGGACCACAATAAGATCGTTTTAATGGGAGCTACAGGGAAGACAATGTAAAATACACTACCTTCCTAGTTACGTTTTTACTTCTTGATATGCCGTCTAAATTAAAAGAGAATCAACTAAATTTTGACCAAAAACCTAATAAGGAAGAGTGTTGATCGCATTATATCAATATAATATAGACTGGTTGTCTATGACACCTTGGAATTGAGTCCATTAAAAAAGTAATAGCCAAAATTCAAAAAGTAAATTCTGAATACGTTACAGTTATTTTATCTGTGTTTTAATCTTTTCAATTTAAAAAAAACCGGCCAAATGCGAGTCGGACTCGCGCACGATGGGTTCCGTAGAATTATCTATACCAAGAGATATTGTAAATTTCAAAATTTGTAATACATATATACAATATTAGAAACTATATTATAACCTTATGTATATGGTACATGGAAGCCCCACTTAAATATTCTTTTTATAGTATTTGTTGTTATAGCGGCAATAGAAATACATCATCTGTGAAAATTGTAACCCTCTAGCACTGTTCATGAGATACAGCCTGGTGACAGACAAACAGACGGACAGTGGACTCTTAGTAATACATTAATTTTTACCCTTTAGGTACGGAACCCTAAAACAATTCACCTTAGACCGTCGAGTCTTTCGTCCAAGTAAGTACTTAGGTACTTAGAATATAGAGTGCCTTTTCATTCTCCAGTAAGTTACATCAAATGGCAAGTTGTTTGTCTGGTCCTTTATTCGAATGAGAACACTAAAGTAAGCTTTTATCTCAGTTTTTTGTAATTTGCGAAACCGTTTAATATTGTATTGTGCATTAAACGGGTGGCGTTGTCTATTTGCAAAAATCAAGATCGCAACTTTGTATTCTGCCAACAATCTGCTTAAGGCTTGTCAGTGACGGCCATTTTTATTTAACGTTACTTATTTTGTGATCTCGTGCGACAGTATTAAGGCCCACTTGCGTGCGTCTAGATTAGCTAATCTGGATTTATAATTATGTTCATAACTTAAGCAATTATTTTGTAAGTTTTTTACGAAATTGAAATGAATTTCGCTTACAAAAATTAATCAACTGTGTCATCCGGTGGGACTCAAACCCACGCTATCCGGGCGAATGCTCTTACCAACTGAGCTACGGAGGACGTTAGTCAGTCGACGAATCTTTGTAAGTGCTTGCTATGCCAGTGAGCCGGCGTTCGATTTCATCAATACTCGTACTTGGGGAATCTTAAGTTTTATTTAAGTTTTTTTTTTCGAATTATGTAAACTATGTGTATAAATAAATTAAATTATTAACCAACAAACAATTTTATTAATATAAAATTTTAGAGGAAATTTACATATTGCAATAAAGAAGATAAGAGTTTCAAAAATATATCAAATACAATTATTATCAAAGCTTTTACCTTAAAATCTGGCCGTGAACAGCGCGCCTTAAGCCATCTTAGCTCCGTTTCGAAATAATGAAGGCGCACCAGACAAACCGTTTTCTTATGAACTGAGACAGATATTGTTATGAAGAGCCGTTTCTTGCTCCGTTCTCATCCGTCGACCCCTAAGACTCTTATGAGATATTACTGGGGCTGGTCTTGACGGTGTTTGAGGCCTCGTTTTCAGTGAGGAATCTTCTATTAATTGCGTTTGTTTTGTCTAAGCGGATCGTCATGAGTTAACAAAGTAGTATAAGTCAGCCTATTAGATCCCACTGCTGGGAAAAGGCCTCACCTCAACTATGAGGAGGAACGAGCCATACTTCACCACGCGGGCTCAGTGCGGATTGGTGGAGGGGTGTATGTAAGGCAAGTGACAAACCTTACTGTCAGAAGTTATCAAGCCGCCCTAGGGCCTCTGACTAGGCTTAACGACTAATACCACAGATATTAGCCGGGACCAACTGCTTAACGTGCCTTCCGAAGCACGGAGATGCTTGTCATGGACGTCACTTAAATGGTCGGAATGGTCACCCATCCAATCACGACCGCGCCGTGGGTTGCTTAACTTTTGGTATCACTACCAAAGCGCTGCCGCCACTGCGCCACAAGCACCTCTTACAAAGTAGTAGTTTTATTTAATTACTAACATAAAAAGGAACCTGACGAATTTTGCTAATAATAACTCTTTATTGCACACCATAAAATATTTTACGAAGGAATTTATACAAGGATGTACGTACATACAATGTATGCGGTCTTGTTGTTAATCGACATGTTTTGGCTAAGGGAACATTATTTGGTGTCAACGGGAGTTTGTCGCAAAGGTTATAGATTAAAAACCTGAACTTGTGCTCACATAAATTGTTTTACGACTACTTTATGATGCATGCACGTAATAAATCAATATCTAAGGGTCATACAAAAATAATGAATAAACTTTTAACGGACACTTCATGTGACAGTTATTAATTACTGGTTATTAAAAAATGATAATTTATTACAATGACGTTTTATTTTAGCGATAATTTACACGCATTATTGTATTTAAAGTCCCCCAGTGTCGTCAAAGTAGGTCTTATAAATATCCTGCAGCTGTCAATTCCATCACAGAATAAATACTTAATACTAGGTTTTTTTTATTCAACAAACACACTTATTACCTCTAGTCAGCCCCTCAACTGAGCGTTAGCTAGTGCTATGGTGACTAGGATAACGTATAGACATATTACTGGTATATCCGTTAATAAACATCCATGACTTACGTCAAATGCTCGTGCTCGTCACACAAACGTTTGTCCCTACCGGGATTTAAAACCACAACCTCTGTCTTTGTAGTTTGGAGCGCGAACCACTACACTAAGATGGTCGTCGACGCGTGATTAAACGTTGCGACGCTTTTTATATCTTTAAGGTTTACCTTAGTGATGATGATGATGATGATGTCCTCCTAGCCGATTTAGACTACGGCGGCCTATCTCAACAGAGATTAGCCAACTGCGCGGGACATATTATAGTGCACAAGTGTGTGCGCAATACACAGCTGCACTCTCTGTTCCTTCACTCTCATAATTCGATGAGACGGCAGACCGACATGACCGTAGAGAGATCAGGCTTACTATTACCTTAGTACTAATTGCTCAATCCGTAATATCCAAACACTACCGAAATCGCGTTCCTCGCATACTGGGCGATCCCCTAACCGCCCGGCTACCCAGGCGTTGGCAGAGCCTGAAAGCAACTCGGCATTACAACCGTAAGAAGCACTTGAAAATTTCGACAGGCTCTGTCATGGCCAGGGTGGCCGAGAGGTTAGGCAATCGTAACTTTTTCAAGTGCAATAATATCTAATATTTAGAATGCAAAAGTGAATGCTAATCACTTAAAAACAATATTTTTATCACCGAAAGCGTTACCTACGAACGAGCGTGGCAATCCCCGCTTCAGGCGAGTGACAGACCCAAATATTTTCCAATAAAAAGCTTTTTTTCGCGGCCGAAATGAATTACAAATGCTGCCATGGGGACGTAGTAGGATATGGGTCCCCCTTGACACAGACGGCTACCGTGAAACGTTTTTCGTTTGTATTATTTTTCCGCGAAATAAATACTGGTCATCAAGGATTTTTTCCACAGCGATTTAACTAAAAAAAGATAATTTGAGTATCTAAAACATCAACGCCACACGCTGCTCATTTAGCCAATTTCCACTTATGTGTATCAAATCTGCAACAGAGCATCCTTGGCCTGATTAGTCTATGGCTACGAACCCCAACTTCTTTTGAAAGACATTAGATTATTGGAGTTCCTTTCACATACCTAATCTTGATACTTGTAATATTTACAATTTGACTGCCTCGTTGGTCTAGTGGTCAGCACGCTGGGTACTATCCACGAGGTCCCGGGTTCGAATCCCGGGTCGGGCCGAGAGTGTTGGGTTTTTCTGTCTAGAAATAACTCAGACACAGCTCGGAGTCAGGAAGTTGGTGGTGTTAACACCCCCGTGCTTCGGAAAGCACGTTAAGCCGTTGGTCCTGCGCCTGATCTCTCTACGGTCATGTCGGACTGCCGTCTCACCGAATTATGAGAGTGGAGGAACACAGAGTGCACCTATGTATTGCGCACACACTTGTGCACTATAATATGTCCTGCGCAGTTGGCTAATTTCTGTTGAGATAGGCCGTCGTTGTCGAAATTCGGCTAGGAGGACATTAATATTTGCCACAAAAACATAATATCAAAAAAGATAAAAGATTTTTCGGCTCCATTCACGTAGATACTTATCTAGGCAAATGAGATCACCAGTTTTTCGCGAGAGTATCGCACTCAAACGTATTCAAGATTTCATCCCAAAATCCTTTCACCATGAAATAATACGAGCATTATACTCTATATGCGAACACAAAACTTCGATCGATACCTATTACCAGGAAGCCAGTTTCTGCAGACCCCTGATTGTTACAATGTTTGTTCCGTGTTGGTTCACAAGTCAGGTTTTCAGGGGTCTGTTTAGGGTGGTTCTTGTAGAGGCAGGTTTTCTTTTTCAAGGGGCCAGTAGATTGGGTACGAAATGTCCGGAACCAGATTTGACACTCTGGCAATATTGTCACATTACACCCCTTGATCGGCTTTAAAGCTGAAAGGTGTAGATACGGCTTTCGTTGTAGAAGATAAAAAAAACTATTTTCAAGTAAAAGTGTTACCATTTTCAAGATATAAATATTTAATTGTTGTATGGCTACTTCTTAATTGTAGAAGTAAGTAAGTAAGTTTTAACACTCTTGAATAATCCAAACATCAAAATTAATTATACCTTTTTACTTAAAATGTTAGTATGACTCCCAAAAATAATAAAAACTGAAATGGCAACACTTTTACTTGAATTTTTTTTTTGGCATATAGTAGAGCACGATGTAACTAATAGTAGTAGTAATATCAGTTTTTAGGCGGGGCTAGGGCCCTAGGGACTCAGTGTCTTGAGTTCTCTTGAGGTAAAGGGACTCAACGCTCACCAAACAGTTAAGTTATTCTTGTTGGCTTGTTCCACAAGCATACAGTCACTCTTTACAAAATAGAAGGTACTTACTCCGTGTTGAGTCATTGTTTTAAGAAATGAGCATTCACTAGGTCTGTATGCAATTAAAAGATTAATATTGCACTTTAAAAAAATGTGTAGTACAGTCAGCCTATTAGATCCCACTGCTGGGAAAAGGCCTCACCTCAACTATGAGGAGGAACGAGCCATACCCCACCACGCGGGCTCAGTGCGGATTGGTGGAGGGGTGTCTGTAAGGCAAGTGACAAACCTTACTGTCAGATGTTATCAAGCCGCCCTAGGGCCTCTGACTAGGCTTGACGACTAATACCAACAGATATTAGCCGGGACCAACTGCTTAACGTGCCTTCCGAAGCACGGAGATGCTTGTCATGGTCGTCACTTTAATGGTCGGAATGGTCACCCATCCAATCACGACCGCGCCGTGGGTTGCTTAACTTTTGGTATCACTACCAAAGCGCTGCCACCACTGCGCCACAAGCACCTCAAAAAAAAAAATGTGTAGGCAATATTGAAAATCAGCTCTTGACAGTCATACCTTTTGTACCTTTTTTGGCACATTGTGTTTTTCGGATCTATGGTTTCTATTCCAATTTTTCTTTTGGTCTTTGTTGTAACTTTTTTCTTGTGTGCCAAATAAACGTTTCTTATTTCCATTTTTAATAAAAGCCGTCTCCATACTCGACAGTATACGTAACGGCAGGATCCTCGTTGAAAAATCGACAGGTGCATGTGATAGCATTCGGCCATCGCCATTCGCTTTATTTATCGAACCTCCCGTTGACGGCAAAAAGACCCGATACCGAACGATTTTTCGCCTCAATTATCTTTTTTATACGCGGGCTTCGGACGGTGTCGAATTTAGACTGAGTTCACGAATAATAGGAAGGGATATGCCTTCACATTTTCTTGCGAGACCTTTTTTGAAGTCGACATATCATAACTATTTGCTTAAATACGTTTTACGGAATAAAAAAAACCTAGACTTTAACCCAAGCACGTTATAGCTTCTCAATCATCAAAAAGAGATCTGGGTTCACACAAGGTTCAAACGAAAATGGCTTTAAGTAATTTAATATTTAATTTTATGCTTTCTTCTTTAAGATAAAAAATATAATTTATATACAACAATTTTTCAGAGTTAATCGTGTTCGTATAATATAATTGAATTAATCAACATAGAAACAAAACCAACCAAAATAAAAGAATATTTCCCATATTAGACTTGTAACACTCACTCAAGCACGACAAATAGCGATGAGTTGAAGCAGATTGTAACTAACACCACATCTGCGTAAACTTATGACATTACATATTACGACCTTTCTCTACATATCTACAC
Organism: Pyrausta nigrata; assembly: GCA_949316185.1. NCBI lineage: Eukaryota > Metazoa > Arthropoda > Insecta > Lepidoptera > Crambidae > Pyrausta > Pyrausta nigrata. Next base: position 14,171,002 of record OX438952.1, read on the forward strand.
AAAGACAGAAATATTAAATTATTCGTTCGCCGATACACTGCGCGTCAAAAGATTTGAACCGAAAAAACCACTCGTATGATTCACGGTTATTTAGGTGCCAGCCTACATTGGTAAAAAAATTGGATACGCTATTCTGTATTTCATATCGAGGGTCCTACTACAAATAAACAAATTGAAATAAATCCTCAATATTAGAACGGTAAGTTTAAAAATTACAACATTTTGAATCGTTTTAAAACAAAGAAATAAAGAGATTGTTTCGTCGGCTTACTGCAAGAACTCATTAACTACAAAAAATCATCAAGTGCAGTAAAAAGCACTAAGGAGTTTATTTTTACGCGTTCTATATTATACAAAAACTTACTATCTTCTAGCTATTCAAATTTGGACGTTATAACAAACACATAAAGTCGATAACTTCTATTTTCCGTTTTGTGGTTGGTTGAAAATCACTAACTAGCAATAGTGGTTTTTAGTGGTGAAGAAATGTGTGTGTAAAAACAACTAAGGGTATTTAATGAGTTTTTGCGAATATGTTTCACTTGCATCACTGCTAGTAACAACTGGCTAAAGTTCATTATCTGCACATAATTATTTCTGTTAAAACATAATTTGCATCGAAAGGGTTTAAAAGAATCTTAATGACTTTTTTTTAAATTACTGTTACTGGTTAAATATCATGGTTAGTATTTGGCCAATAATAATTAATGTCTTTTAACAATAAATAGCGATTTAAAACTCACATTTTTATTAAAATTACATGCAGTTAATAACTTTTTCAAGATAAAAGTGTGTGATATTCTATTCATAATCTGCAAAACTTATTGGGCTTTATCGAACTATAACCGTCAAAAAGATTTTTTGTTAAGGAATATAACAGTCAACACACCTCTCGTTCCTATTTTTTTACTGTAGATGAACAGACAATCGAGGTTTGCGATTTTTTTTTAAGCCACTCTCTGTATGTCAAACAGGCCTATTAATAAAGCATTTTCTGAAGTTAGTAGTTCTGGTACTTTCGAAGGGGTAGATGGACGTGAAAAACATCCAGCACATAATAAAACAAAGCAAGAAGATATTGACTTTGTGAAGGACCATATTAAATCATTTCCGACAATCAAAAATATCTAGACAGAATAGAAAGATTCTCTCTCAAAAATGTACGAATTATATGAAGAAAAGTGTTCTATGACATCCAAAACTCCTGTTTCTATAAATGTATACAGGAACATTTTTTGCACACAGTACAACATGGATTTTCACAAACCAAAAAAGGACACCTGTTTGTCGTGCCATAAATATAACGCTGCTAAGAAAGAAAAGTCGGCAGATCTTCCTTTTTGGGAACAAAGGTACGAAGAACATATGCTGTTAAAAGAACAAAGTAGAAAAGCTAAAGAGGAGGACAAAATCCGGGCTAATTCAGACGAAAACTTTAATTCTGTTACGGTGGATTTACAAAAGGTTATTCATATGCCATCAAGAAATGTCTCTCTTTTATATTACCTACGGAAGCTGAACGTATACAATGCCACAATTTACGAAGCTTGGTCTCCAAATGATGGCTTTTGGTACTGATGGTCAGAAATCGATGGAAAAAAGGAAGTGCTGAGGTAGGGACAGCTTTATATCTATGGGTAAAACGTTTGCCATTAAAAGTAACAGAGATATCCATATTTTCTGATACCTGTGGGGGGCAAAACCAAAACCAATATCTGTTATGCTTGTTGATTTATTTGGTTCAGACAACACATCTCGAAGTTATAGAGCACAAATACCTGGAGTCCGGACACACTTACATGGAGGTGGATAGAATCCACAGCGTGATTGAACATCAAATGCGCTATGTGCCAGTTTTGTCAATGATAGATCTTTGTAAGGTCATAAGACTAGCGAAGTCAAGTAGAAATAAAAAGCAGAGTATCGCCAAGAAAACATACGAGCCAATAGTGATGGATAATACTGATATTTTGACTTAAAAGATCTAAAAGGTAATTTGTTGCAAAATCGATTAGTTTTAACTGATTGAGAAAAAATGCAGTGGCTAAAAGTCAAATCTTTCAGGTTTGAGAAAGCAACACCTAATATTGTCACACATCGATATGATTACACATCAGAATATAAGGTGGTGGTGGTGCTTGTTCCTTGGCGGATGGGTCGGGCTCTTGTGTGGGACGCTACCTGTGTCGACACACTTGCAGCCTCTCATCTACCCGGGACAAGCCGTGATGCTGGTTTGGCTGCGACAAGTGCCGAAAACTTTAAAAAGAACAAGTACAGGCAGATCGGCTCCCGGTACCACTTTGTACCGTTAGGAGTCGAAACACTGGGTTCGTGGGGTCCCAACGCTATCTCTTTTTTCAAAGAGATTTCCAAGAGGCTAGTTGACATCAGTGGTGACCTAAGAGCTGGCAGCTACCTTGCTCAGCGTATAAACATCGCTATCGAGCGCGGTAATGCTGCCAGCATCCTGGGAACCTTACCACAAGGATCCTTTTTATAATTTTTGTTTTTGTATTGTATTAAATAATTTATCTTAATTTTTATTAATAAGTTGTATATATATTACTAATAATGTAAATTAAATAAATGTTAGGTGGTGAACGTATCAAGTCCATCTGCTGATATTCGGACAGGTAGTCAAAGCCTTAATCTACCAAATTTTCTTTTATTTTATATTTTAAACAATATTTTATTTTTTCGCCTTAAAAAATAATGTTCTTTTGAAAACAAAGTACATTATTCCATTTTGAAATCTCAGTTAAGAAATTGATAAGTGATTAATGTTATAAATTGTTTGTAGCAAGAAGTCATTAACTTGTGTTTTTAGCATTTAAAAAAAATATGCTCTGTGTTAAAAATTTAATTCTTGTTTAATTTAATAATAATAATATTACACTATCCCATTGCATTTTAATTTTTTGTTCCTATTGTATTTGACAAAGTCATTGAAGTTATAAATTTGGAAGTTCATTAATTGATTTCTCATGATTCACTTTTGGTCACTTAATGAATTCTTGCAGTAAGCCGACGGTTTGCTCTTTACCAATTAGATAGGTAGGTAAAGCAGTTCTATTTAAAAATCATCAACACCTAAGTAAAATCCATTATTCGAAAATCTACACCTGAAAGAGTTTTCTGATTATTGCCAAAAATTTGCTCCTTTTAAAATTCTCAATTCAAAGGTATTTAATTATTGAAGTAAGTATAAGTATTTACCCATAATAGGAATCCATTTATTTTCAACAGAGTTTCCATTATGTTATTCGAATACTTGTAATGCCATTTAGTCGGAAGCCGATTCAATGTTATGATAAATGAAGTGGTTGCCTTCAAAAAAATGCTACTTACCCTACTAAAATGTAACATCGAACTGAAAATGTATTCACAGTCATCTTACTTATTAAAACTGCCTCGTTGGTCTAGTGGTCAGCACGCTGGGTACTATCCACGAGGTCCTGGGTTTGAATCCCGGGTCGGGCCGAGAGTGTTTGGGTTTTTCTGTCTTGAAATTACTCAGACACAGCTCCGGAGTCAGGAAGTTGGTGGTGTTAACACCTCCGTGCCTCGAAAAGCACGTTAAGCCTTTGGCCCTGCGCCTGATCTCTCTACGGTCATGTCGGACTGCCGTCTCACCGAATTATGAGAGTGAAGGAACAGAGAGTGCACCTGTGTACTGCGCACACACTTGTGCACTATAATATGTCCTACGCAGTTGGCTAATCTCTGTTGAGATAGGCCGCCGTAGTCGAAATCGGCTAGGAGGACATTATTATTATTACTTATTAAAACGCTGTGATTGGTATTTGGTTCTCATCTATTCCATATATCATGTACGAACTATTCAAAGTGATTGCGTAAATATAAATAACTGCAGCGCGCCTGAAGCGTTGACAATACCCTTCCATCCTTCTTCATTATATACAGTGGTTGAAACAGCGTCGTACCTATGTTTAAACACAAAAGGATATTTCCCGAGCTTGAAATGAAACCAGACGTCATTTAGGACCTTCTATAAATAACCACGTCTGAATCGTTGGATTGAGTGCTTAATGACAGGAATTGCCTCTGCCAATCCTAATTAGGCTACGTAACGTGACTGCTGTGAAATTTACGAATGGTGGGTATTGGGTATGTTATTTCCGATATTGATGTTATCTCTACCTGAAGGATGGTTAACCGAAAAGACATCGCTTTAAGGAATGAAAAGAAATTGTAGTTTAAGTATTGTCCTTCAATTCATGGACACCCTGTATAAGTATATTCTCCACAAATATGTAACATACGAATTATCAGCTGTCATTTGTGAGAGAATGGTGCCTGAAAAAGGTTTCAGAGAAACCTGTGACACAGAACTTTTTATTTTACTGTTAATTTAAATAAAGTACGATATAAACAACAAAGTAACAACAATACCATTAATAGGACCGCAATTTGATTAACAGCAGTCAAATGCACTTACTAAGTTACATCAACGTTACTTAATCAAACACAACTTAACATCCATTGCTGATTACTTTCCAAGAACCCTATGAATTTGTTTTCAATTTCTCTCCTTGATTCTCATTACTTAGCAAGACGTCATTTTCTAAAAACAATACATAAGTATAACGTTGTTTTATGCTTATAAAGTAACTTTCGCTGATGTATCAAGTTCGGGCCCTGTCAAAAAGGGCGCATGAAATTTGCCAAGTAACAGGTAGAATGTAACAAGATGCTGTAAAGCTAAGTGTACAGTAAAAACAAAATGAATAGGTTTTTATTATTTTATTTTAACTGTAGTAGGTACAATCACAAGCAATGTATACAAATAAGTTTTTATGCCATTGTAATAAGTTTTCAAATCGAATTATGATGATGATACATACAGACAGATGTTTGGATAATGATGCTCGTGACTGTACCTAGGCATCGGTCATCGATTATAATTCAATAGGGATCCTGATTATATTAAACTTTTCTCAGATGGCGCCATCGGCGATATGGATTGGCCAATTTATTGATGTTATTAAAGTATTTCGCATTGGCAACCGAATTACCCCCTAAAAGGAATGTAATTGATTTTGTTATATATATATATAACAAAATCAATTACATTATATATATATATATATATATATATATATATATATATATATATATATATATATATATATATAATATATATATATATGTTATATATATATAGTGTATTTAAAGCAACTAAAATGCCCTTTCGTCACGTGAAAAAGTGTAAAAAAAAATAATTCTAATAATAATGTTCTGCTAGCCGAATTTCGACTTCAGCAGCCAATCTCAACAGAGATTAGCCAACTGCGCGGGAGATATTATAGTGCACAAGTGTGTGCGCAATACACAAGGGCACTCTCTGTTCCTTCACTCTCATAATTCGGTGAGACGGCAGTCCGACATGACTGGAGAGAGATCAGGCGCAGGACCAAATATAATATCGACGGACATAAATTGCGCAGTGTGCCGTCGCCCCAAGTATACCCAAGTCGTTGTACCCCGGGGCGATTACTGAACATCTACCCGAAACATCACTTGCATGTGACCTCACCTCCGTTTAATAACTAAACTCCGCTAAAGATACACGCTCGGGATGAAATAAGGCTTATTTACATATTTAAATAGCTCCAAGGAAGGCAGAGTACATTTTTGAGGAAAACTTGTGTTCTTAGCCGGTGTAGAAATGTCCATTTCTTTGGATGAATTTCTTTTTTAGATTACTTTTTAGCCCAACGGAGCGAGCCGTGTAGATTTTGCAAGCTTAATCTTTTTTATTATGATTTTATACCCGTTGCTCAAACTGGTATGGCAAAATATATAAACATCTTCGTGTAGTGGTAACCAACGGGTGCGGGTCCGAATCCCGCATGTACCTAAGTCATGGATGTTTATAAAAACCAGCCAAGTGCGAGTCGGACTCGAGCACGAAGGGTTCCGTACCATTAACTTACAACATTAGACAGTATAGGCGAAAAAAAACTTTTTAAGTTAATTTTAAATAAGAGTTTCCGCGTCTGTTTCTTTATGTGAGTGATTTGAAGTTTATAGGTCCAAGACTTTAGAAATTACAGGGGGACCGTGTAAACGACTTTGGCGGGCTATATCTCGCAAATGGTAAAGCTGATAAAATAGTGTTGTATGGAAACCCTACCTTATTTTTATAGTCCTTTTTAACAATATCCCACACACTCAAAAAAATAATTCACCCCCCCCCCTTTACATGTATGGGGAGGTACCCTTAAAAAGGGGTAATTTAAATTTTTTGTATTTTTAAAAATGAGATCTATATGTGAAGTATCCTCGAACCAAGTTACATGCAAATCAGTCCATAAACGTAGAAGATATTCTGCTGTGACAGACTAGGACGGACGAACTGAACGATCTTATAAGGGTTCCTTGTCGGACTACGGATCCCTAAAAAGTACATATGTCTATCCATTTCTGTCGTCGCCCTAATATAATCTCATGCTTATTTTGGGACTAGGTAATTGGTATTATCTTTAGTTTGACTCCAAATGATCCACACTTTTGCTTCAAAATCGGTAAATAGCATTTACCAATTTTGGGGCAAAATTGTGTCTCATATATACATATAGTAAATACCAATATTTACTATAATTATACCTACTTACTTAGAGACAACCAGAAAAGGCTGACCCTATTGACTTTTAAATTGTTCATGAATCCCTTAAACTGAGCCTGTAATGTCTTGTAGTATGATCAATAGGTTGATTTATTTTATTTTGTCTGTCGATAGTTTTCTGCTTCCAAACACAAACAGCTGCGATAAAAGGCTCTCTATATTCTTGCAACATCGTGTTTTTCTAACGACATTCAATCAATCTTTAACCGAAAGTAATATTTTCGTTTTCTATCCAATTTCGCTTTGAGATATCGTCTGTTTTCGCGAAAACATGAGACAATTTTGTCATACGTGTAATGCAGTATGTTTTGAAATATAGCGTTTTCGGTTGACGCAGAAAATTTCACCTCGGGGATGAAAATGTGATAGGATGAACACCGTACGATTAAGATAAGTGTTCGGTTTTCAGGTGACGAGTATTAACTTAAAGGTGGAAATAGACAGTCAGAATAAAGCCTACTGATCTTTCTATTTCAGCTTTATTAATCGTCTATCCATTGCAATTTGAGGGCTCAAGATTATACTTACGTAAGCAATAAGAAAACGTTTTGTAGGATGATTGAAATCTAGGAACTCAAACAAATCGGTTTTAGGAACACCTTAAAAATTTACATACAGATATAAATTCTTTTCCGTTTTTTTTTTAATAGTTTTCAATTGCTAATTCAATTTTAGGACTATCCTCTTCCCGAAGATTGTCTTCTAGAAGCTAAAGACCGCCTAAATAATGCGATTCTTTATAACATTTATGCAAATGTCTACTATAATTATGTGATCTGCAATTAAGAGTATTACTTATCTATCAAAATATTTTTTAAATACAAACTTACTGATCACAGGTCGTAAACTTGTGAAAGTTAACTACGGTCGTAATAATAAGGAAATGAGATCTTTATATATTTTGTTTTGTCATTTAAGCATTTTTTATTATTTTATTGCACCGAAAAACCTTAGTGATCGCACACTTCATTTGTACCTATATTTTGCATATTAATAGCGTACTGTTGATAAAGACAATGCCCTTTGCGTCGTGGGCGTACCTATAGTGCGACAGACACAACAAATTTAGTGAGACTAATTTATTTTGTAAACAAAACACCATTTAGAATTTCAAGCTACAAAAAAATCCCCTTTCACAAACATCTGAGACTTGAGACAAACAAAGAGTGCCTTTAGCGCCAAACTAAATAATACGATCATTTACAGAGGTTTGCAATTTTATGTGTTTTAATTGATAAAATCTTCATAACTTAACTTTTATAGGTACACAGTACAGGAAACGATCCCTATTACACCGGCTATGGGCGATAGAAATACGAAAGCATTTTCGTTGCGTGAAACAGTCACGGGCGGCCATTTTGATTTATTCCATACATTTGTCAGCGCGGACGTAGATGTATCATAATGTATGCACGTGGCCATTCCATCATTTGACGAAAACGCACACTAGCGATTTTTACACTCATTGAACTGACTGCGACTTGTCGCAACAGAATGCGACAAGTCGCAGCGGGCGGACTACAAGACCAGAGGATGCGGGTTCAAACCCCGCTAGGGATAAATTGTGGTGTGATGAGCACGAGCATTTGTACCTACGTAAATCATGGATGCTTATAAACGTAATGTATATCTCACGCTTAGTTTGGGGCTAGGTGTGTTTATATTGAGACAATTGATTATTATTATTATTAATCCAAATCATCAAAAAACATGATTTCAAAAGAATTTCATGAGCTCTTTTTAGAAATGAAATCGTACACGAGTTAGGATTATCCATTTTATGGGCATCATTAATAATATATTCTAATCACTAATTATTAATTAGTACCTTAAGTAGGTACTCGTATTTTCAAAACATGCAAAATAGTGTAATACAATACGAAATCTTTCAACCTTAATAAAATAGCTGAATTAGTTTGGAATAGAATCGCTTTTTGAAAAACTATGCAAAGCATTTAAAGAAAAGAAAGATAAGCCGGAGAAAAAATAAAAAAAATAGAAAAAAAGTTGGAGTGAAGGAGAAAAAACATAAAACAAGTTTGCAAAAATTCCGGCCAGAGGGCGCCATGATTAAATGATTAAAACCGGTAAAGCATTGTAACGATTAATAATGATAATAAATCATTTATTTCGGTCATTCTCACGATAAGGTGTTCTTCATATAATTTCTGTCACGATTTTTATTTTGCAAGAAATTCGTTTAATTGGCAATTAAATTAAGAAAAGACGATAAACTAAACAGAATTATGTATTTGGCACTTCAATGTGCCGACTGGTTATGGAGTTATGAGGTGACAAAGTTTTGGGTGTGACGGAAATTAGAAAATAGCTTACTTAAATTTATATTGTATTGAAATAAAACTCAAATAGAAAATAAACAGAATTAATGAAAAGTAAACCTCACAAGTTATTGTACAGTCTACAAATAACAAAAAAACCTCTTTAATAAAACAAAAAATGTGCTCGGTAGCCTACCAATAACTGATAATTAAAAAAAATCAAACATATATAATTATATTATATGTAAATGAACCATTTTGGCTGACTATTTATTAGAAACTCGCACGATAAACTAGTCATTATCACCAAATCCCCTTTTACGGCGTCTTTTTATGAAGCCTTTGTTGCTCCAAAATCTCCTCTCGACTTCGTTTTGGCTTACCATGTTTTCTGTAAAATAAGAATACACATTATGGTATATGCTATGTATACCTACCAAAAAACTTTAGGTAGGCACCTGTTTTAAGGTAAAAACATAAAGAAAACAAATGTTGTCAGGTATTATATAACTTCCGTCACGTTTAGCGTGACGGAATAGGGTGATGGAAATTAAGAACACGACGGTATTTATGAGATATTAATTAAATGGTAAACAATACAGTATATTGCTACAAGTATGAGGTAGCCAACGAATGCCTGCATATATAATATTATCACAGACAAGTTTGTATCCATTTTAAAATATTAATTAAAAGAGCGAACGGAAATTAGAAAAGAGGTGAACCAAGCGAATAGAAATTAAGATTCTTACGGTCGTAGTTCGCCAACGGAGCAAGTGACACGGGACCGCTTCGGTTGCTTGCCGCGGCGCAAATGATCAAACACGACGTTGCGCTAGGGATGGGAATTACTTACCCTGCGAGCAAGATATTCGCTACTTTTATACTAGTGACTGAAATAAGGCATGATGAAAGGACAAACATATTTTTCGTTTTGTCTAAGAAAATACACAAGTTAAACAGAATATTTTTAGTGAATAATAATACTTAATTATTAATCTTAACATTGTATACACTGAAATGTACCAATCGTAACTTATTTTGACACTGTTGAAGGTTTTGTACTTGAATCTGGGTTCTGGACAGCGAACGGAACTTAGAAGAACGACCTAAGAAAAAATAATTAAGTGCTTTTTTACAAGACGATGTATTTCAAATTCAAATTCCTAAAAGATAAATGCTAGATCTAGTTCCTAAAAATTGACAGCTTCAAAATATAACAAACTAGTCAGATATTTGCACGGACGCACCAAAACCAGGCCTGCTGAAATTGACCGATTTCAGATTTGCATCCATAAGTGTTAGTACCAAGGTGTTCTTATCCTAATGTTAGTTAAACAATTCACAATAATAAAAATAAAACATAATAAAATAACAAAATAATATTGGTGGGGCTCGCGCCTGTGCTATAGGCATTCATAGATTTAAAAAAACCCAAAAATGAAGCCAAAGGCGTGAACATGAAAAAAGTAATTAAAAAATGTTGATTGTTAGACTATATTTGATTTTAGTTATGTTTAATTTTATATTTTATATGAATTGTACATATATGAAAATAAATTATTTATATCTAGAAGCCAAGTATTGGGAATACAAGCTACCAGCATGTTAAATAGAAAAACAAAAACGTTCTGTACGTTTAAAATTCGAACGTGTGCAATTTGCCCCCAAAAGAAAAATGCTCTATACACTTTCATGGTCCACTGGCGTGAATATATCGAAGGAATGGAGAGGTCAACTTACAATAAATGAGAGAGCATTTTTCGTAGTTTTAGCCCGAAATGGGGCGCGTAAATGTGTTACACTACGCTTTTTATTGCACCAATTTGGGGCTGTGTAATTGGTATTGTTGTTAGAAAGAATATACAGCTACGTGGTCTTCTAAATAAACGTTACACGATTTTAAAATACACGTACCCATTTGACAACATTTGGAAAACTTTAAATACGTAAAAAAATTCTATGACACCACCAATCGTTGACGTACATTTAAATAACTGTCAAAACACTCTTCTTCCATAGATGTTGTATGGAAATAGTAAACTATGACGTCACATTTCACTATACTTAACTAACGTACTTTCTATCGAGTTTAGCTTAATTAAAAATCAAATACTGCAGATAGCTAAAAAATGTCAATGAATTTGTGCTTAAAATATGCTGTTATTTTCACGAAATAGGTTTTCGGAATTATTTGTGAATAGTGTCAAGTACCTAATTGTAGCTAATGCTGTCACTTGAAGTGTCAGTTCAAAATCTTACCAATAACCTGTCAACCTCATAAGACTCGCGGAACAATTAATTTTCTATTGTGTCTGGAAACATAATACGTGAAGGTTTAAGCGTCATAACCTAGGTAATGAAAGCAAACTTTTCAATTCAGCCGTCTCATATTTATGCATGTGTTAAAATAGTGGTTGCTATGCTATGTCCGAGGTCCAGGGTTCGATTTCCGGGTCGGGCCATTTGGGTTTTTCCCTCTTAAAATAACTCAGAAACATCTCGGAGTCAGGAAGTTGGTGGTGTTAACTCTCCCGTGCTTCGGAAAGCACGTTAAGCCGTTGGTCCTGCGCCTGATCACTATCCAGTCATGTCGGATCGCCGTCTGGTGAGACGGCTAGTTAGGTATAGTTGGTGAACTATGAGAGTGAAGGAACAGAGAGTGCACTTGTGTATTGTGTGTAACCGCCGTAGTCGAAATTCGGCTAGGAGGACATTAATTAACAATGGTATAATTGTTATTACAAAGGAAATTTATTCATAATATAGAGAGAGTCGGACTGCGAATCACTTACCTAAAAACACACGAGCAAAGTTAGTGTTACCTATGGTGTGGTGTTACACATCACACACATCATCCTACCCTGATCTGTCAAATTTCCGCTACCATATTTCAACCATATGTTGATCATATAGAGTTCCATATCATTTGAGATATTTTGGCAGATTTGGGTAAGTTGATGCGGGGCCAACTGTTCATAACCAAAGGCTTAAAATTCGTTCAATCGTTGAGAGTTTTGGCAGTGGATTACACGTAGAGGGCGACAATGATAGGTGGAAATTCAGTCAAGTCTGAGCACTTATAGCTAGGTACTCACTGGAACAGCTTTGAGGGTTCAGGTATCACTTTACACGCCACAATCACTCGAAATATCTGTAAGGATCTTCAAAAGATAATGTCCTCCTAGCCGAATTTCGACTACAGCGGTCTATCTCAAGAGAGATTAGCCATCTGCGCGGGAAATATTACAGTGCACAAGTGTGTGCGCAATACACAGGTGCATTATCTGTTCCCTCACTCTCAAAATTCGGTGAGACGGCAATCTGATATGACCGTAGAGAGATCAGGCTCAGGACCAACGGCTTAACGTGCTTTCCGAGCCACGGGGGTGTTAACACCATTAACTTCCTGACCCTGGAGCTGTGTCTGAGTTATTTCAAGACAGCAAAACCCAACACGCTCGGCCCGACGCGGGATTCGAACCCAGGACCTCGTGGATAGTACCCAGCGACAAAGGATACTTACGCGGCGAATGCACTCTGGTCAGCCTCGTACATGTGTCATAGGGAACTGTAGGGAACGTCTCGATGTCGACTCGATCTTTGAAGTTCTCACGGTACGTTTTAAATAAATAAAAATAAGGCAGGTATGCGTGTGAGTGTGCGCGGCGTAGTAGCAATAGGTCACACAGACAAATCAAAATATTGTAGTAAACAAGCTACAATTTCAAACATCATTCCCACAAAATTGCCTTTTCTTACACTCGTGACGAGATTCCCACAAAATTGCCTTTTCTTACACTCGTGACGAGAACAATCCCTTACCTCGTATTGCTGATACAATTTTAAAATCAACTCGGTGGATAGTAACGATTTATCTCGCAAGATTGCATTACGCTCTTGGGATTAAAAAGCTTTCAGTTTCAAGATGAAAACACTGCAATGAGGTAAGTTGTAATTTTCTTTGTTATTTTTTATTCACGTCGCATTTGCATATCGGCTGGTTAAAGCAGGTTCTTATGGAGAAAAAGCATGCAGACCAGCTACAAATACTATTACTTTAAAATAACATTGGCTGGCTATTATGTCGTTGTACTTCATTACTAAAGTTTGTGGTTATAATGTAGAATTAAAGTTTGGTGACGTCGTCATTGGTCACATTTAAAGAATTTGTTAGGGTTCCCTGACAAGGAACCCTTATAATTAAAATATTAATTTATTTATTGGCAGATAACATAGATCCATAACATAGTTAAATGATTTATATTGGTATTAGTAACAAAAGGTACTTAGGAACTATGTTAGTTAAAATTTTATTTTAATTCCAGTCAGTACATGAACCATATTACAATGGTTCAGGTACTGACAGTCAAACCGCTCCGCGAAGGCTTTCAGGATGCTGTTGCCGCTAGCACTTACCCTGCAAACCAGGGATGCGCACCGCTTGCGCATGGTTGCATATAAGTAGTCCACACGCGCCTCGGCGAACATCCCCGATGCGCTACATGAGCGAGGCAGCCCCAAAAGCACCCAGAAAGCATTATTGTATTGCACACGTAGTGCACTGTTCTGTTTGCGCGAGTAACTCATCCACACACTGCTTGTGTAGAACGATGTACAAAAAGCCCTGAAGAGTGTTACTTTGACATCTCTGGAATAGCGAGTGAATCTGCGGGCTAACTTATTAGCTCGAACAGACAGTGCCCTACGCTGTCTCTATGTCTTCATCGTCTTTCAAGTCCGAGGTCACTATATGTCCAAGGTACTTAAATTTTTGGACTCTATTTATAGGACAACCATAAAGTTTTACATTCGGCGCATGCTTTGAACATTTTCCCCGAGCTTGAAAGACCATGAATTCACTATTCTTTATATTGTACACTAAGCCGTGTCCTACAGCTTTATAGTTTCGTCGTGTCCGTCTGTCTTTCTATCTGTCTGTCTGTCCGAAATTTTGCTAAGCGACCGTTACTACTTGAAAGCTGCAATTTTGTAGGTAGTACCTCATGTTTGGGAAAACGCGTGTTTTCATGTGCTTTTATTTTTCGAACCCACGTTTTCTACATTTCCTCAGTCCTACGTCTTACGAACTGCGCCACGGCGCTCATGTTTACCCGGGATGAAATTAGCTATCTATATCTGCGTCAAACAATTACGAAAGAAAAACGCATGAAAACTTCAAAACACGCTTTGTCCCAAGCATAAAACTAATCTAGATCGATTTTTTTAACCCCGACAACCCCGGGAACCAGATTTTAGCGAGAACCTTAGAGCCGTTTCCAAGATCACAAATATATACGTATAATATAAATAAATATATAAGTTCCTCGTTTAAAGATATAAGATTAACCACCAGAATGAAATTAGTAACAAGAGGCGGCTTAATTAGAATTTGTTTTAAATGATGACAGATATGTGACGTAAGCATACTACCCGACCAAGCCAACGAGACAAATGTCAAATAACTTACGACGACGAATACAACAAAAATACCGATAAAAAGCAAAAATTAATGCTGTTAAAATAAATTTAGGCATTTCACCTAAATTGTAACAATATTAGTTTATAATTGCCTCCGGTATTTTCGTTGTATTTGTCGTCGTAAGTCGTCATATGACTAGTTGGTTTAATCGAGTAGTAACATAGTGGTGACAAAGAATTCTAATTATTTGTCTCACATTTATTCCATAGCAAAATCAATATTACTAAGGGGGTATGTCAATTAAATTGTTCATTCTTCAAAGCAATACGATGTTAATTAATTAAGTGCAAACGTTAACTTGTTAAACATGTCCATTTGCTTGTGTAAATTTTCATTTTGGCCCTATGCAAATTCGGTCCTTTATTTAATTCTAAAAAGCTTATCTAAATAATTCTTGAGTGCTTCAATATAATGGGTTCACTACGGCAGGTTAAAGGTTGTCGCATACGAGGTTCAAATACCGACAGCAGAATTTTTGCTTTTATCGGTGATCGCAATGACTATTTAAAAACGTTAAACGGATCCATACTATTATCTATACAATATTAGACCCCTATACCTATTATAACTTTTTAGTTTCAAATACGGCAAAATATCACGTTTTTGTATGGGAGCTCCCATGAAAAAAAAGGTTTTTTAAAAATATTAATGTTTTAGTTATAATAAGTCAGCCTATTAGATCCCACTGCTGGGAAAAGGCCTCACCTCAACTATGAGGAGGAACGAGCCATACTTCACCACGCGGGCTCAGTGCGGATTGGTGGAGGGATGTATGTAAGGCAAGTGACAAACCTTACTGTCAGAAGTTATCAAGCCGCCCAAGGGCCTCTGACTAGGCTTAACGACTAATACCACAGATATTAGCCGGGACCAACTGCTTAACGTGCCTTCCGAAGCACGGAGATGCTTGTCATGGATGTCACTTAAATGGTCGGAATGGTCACCCATCCAATCACGACCGCGCCGTGGGTTGCTTAACTTTTGGTATCACTACCAAAGCGCTGCCGCCACTGCGCCACAAGCACCTCATGTTTTAGTTAATTGAGCATTAAATATTCTGTGAATATTTTACGTCTACCTATTGCCGTTATTAATATAGAGCAAAAAACACGTTTGATGGAGTCCCACTTAAATATTTAATATAATGATTTTGTTTTTAGTAATTGTTGTTACTGCGGAAACAGAAATATATCATCTGTGAAAATTTCAACTGTCTAGCTATCACGGTTCATGAGATACAGCCTGGTAACAGACAGACAGATAGTCGAACAGCGGTGTTTTAGTAATAGGGTTTCCGTTTGTACCATTTGGGTACGGAACCCTAAAAATACCAAAATTGAGCCTCTTTTTTTTCATTTATTTGGGTTATCAAACAACGTCACAATATAATCACACTTAAATAGTCTTAAATATTAAAATAGGGTTATTATGACATCAACCACGATAACCACATGTTACTATTAATATAGTAAAGTTGAGAAGTAATGAGTAACACTGTAAACTTATATAAACATGAATTAGTTTCTAAGAGAGGGCTTATTCTCGTAACTCGTAGTTAATATTTATTATTATTATTAAATACGGAAATAATTCCTCTGAAAATAAAAACAATTAAATAAAAACAGAACGTAACTCCACTTACATATCAATTTCAGAAAGCTTCTTTGTAACCAATTTCTTATTTGAAGATATGTCAGTACCAAAATATCTATATGATTAAATAGCTTATTATAGGTATCGGTCAGACGAAACATAGGCGACCGTTTGCCTTCATTCGTACGGGTTATTGTGTAAGTAAAAAGATTAGTATTACGGCAAGCGCACAGTCTTGGCCTGACCGGTACCCTGTAACTTATTTAATCTGCTATATCTATGCAATCATATTTATTGTGACAAAAATCGTATAACAACATTGCTTGTAATTGTAAACGTCTCTTTTTAAGACTGATCGATTTGTACTTGTCCAGGGCAACATTATAAGTAACACGACTACGATTACATTTGTAGTGTATACATCTAAGAAATTTCTTTTAGATTTGTTCGAGACTATCAACATATTTTTCATAAAATGGGTCCCAAATTGAAACAGCATATTCCAGCTGGGAGCGTATTAAAGATTTGTATAAATATAGGAATGTGTCTGGGCGTCTAAAATCATTACAGGCTCTAATAACGAAACCATACATTTTGAACGCTTTGTTACAGATTTTAATAATATGTTTGTCTAAGGTTAATTTTTGATCTAGGGTTACGCCAAGATCATTAATTTCCCACACGCTGGCGAGTTTAAGGCCGCACAGTGAGTAGTCATGACTACTAGGCGCTAGTTTTCTAGTAAAAGTTATAGTTTTACATTTATCTAAGCTAATGGATAGTTTATTGTTGGCACAATATTCGGAGAATCTATTAAGGTCCTCCTGAAATATTTCATGGTCGGAAGGCTCATCAATGCTACGATATAATTTCAGGTCGTCTGCATACAGTAAGTATTTGCAATGAAGAAAACAGTCACTAATATCATTGATCATATCAGCCTATTGCAGTCCACTGCTGGACATAGGCCTCTCCAAGACGGCGCCAACTTTCACGGTACTCCGCTTCTCGCATCCAGCCACCACCAGCCACCTTCCTCAGGTCATCGGTCCACTTAGCAGGGGGGCGTCCAACACTACGTTTCCCGAGACGTGGTCTCCATTTGAGAACCTTCCTACTCCAACGCCCGTCGGTTCTGCGACAGACATGACCAGCCCACTGCCACTTCAGCTTACTGCACCTCTGAACGATATCTATGACTTTCGTCTTTTGGCGGATGATCTCGTTCCGGATTCTATCGCACTGGTTATATACTCTGCTCTTCAGGCATTGCGGTAGAGGCGACGAGAAGATGTGACGCAACTTCCCAAATGCTGCCCAACCCAGTTGCACCCTTCTGGCGATTTCGCGGTCGAAGTTGTCTTTACCCAGTTGCAACACTTGCCCGAGGTAAACGTATTCCTGGACAACTTCGAGCATCTCGCCGCTGACTGCTATCGGTTCCGGGACAATATGTTCGTTGAACATGACCTTAGTCTTGTCCAAGTTCATCCGGAGACCAACGCATCGCGAGGCAGAGTCTAGGCTGTGCAGCATTTTTTGCAGATCCCGCGGCGATTCTGCCATTAGAACTATGTCGTCGGCAAAGCGGAGGTGCGTGAGATATTCGCCGTTGACATTGATGCCCAATCCCTCCCAGTCAAGAGTCTTGAAGACATCCTCCAGTGCACTTGAGAACAGTTTCGGGGAAATAACGTCCCCCTGTCTCACACCTCTGAGCAGCTGGATGGGTCTTGTCTTGTGACCTTGAACTTGGACGGACATCGTTGCCATATCATACAGGCCTCTCAGCACCTCCACATATCGCCAGTCGACTTGGCATCGCAGCAAGGATTCCAAAACAGCCCAGGTTTCGACGGAGTCGAAGGCTTTTTCGTAGTCCACAAAAGCTAGACACAATGGCTGGTTATACTCTTCGGACTTCTGTATAACCTGCCTGACTGTGTGGATGTGGTCTACGGTACTGTAGCCTTTACGAAACCCGGCCTGTTTTATATAATATCATTGATAAAGATTATAAATAGAAGAGGACCTAAAATAGAACCTTGTGGGCCTCCAGAAGTTATATGAATTGTACTTGAATCGCATCCATTAATGACTACTTTTTGTGTTCGATTGGTTATGTAGGACTTGAACCATCTCCACAAATTACCACGGATACCATTGAATGCAATCTTTTCAAGTAATATCTTGTGATCTACCCGGTCAAAAGCCTTTCTAAAATCGGTATACACACTATCTGTCTGCTTATTGGAGTCTAAGTTATCGAATAGTTCAGTAATGTAAACCATGAGGTTAGTAATGGTAGAACGCTTGCGAATGAATCCGTGCTGTTGTGTCAAGATGGAGTTATGTGCTAACGGATACAAGGTATTGTGTATAAGTCTCTCAAAAAGCTTCGCAAGGGCAGGCAAAATGGAGATAGTCCGATAATTAGTGACATTGTTTCTTGAGCCACTCTTGTGTACCGGAGTGATTCTAGCAGATTTCCAGATGGTTGGACAGATTCCTTCACTCAAACATTTACGGTAGATTGAGTGTAAAGCCATATAAAGCGACGAGGCTGTTTTCTTCAAGAAAATAGGTGGTATATTGTCTATACCTGCACTTTTAGTTGCATAAACCGTTTCTAGTCCCTTAAGTACACACTCAGGCGAAATATAAACGTCGTTTATGATATTATCAGTACGAGTTTTAATGTCCAGATTATCGATATTATCTATATTGTACGAATCATTTAAGCTACTTGGTTGAAAAACAGATTCAAAAAATGTTGAAAACAAATTACAGACCTCTGTAGTATTATTTGCTTTCGAGCCCAAGTAATGGACATTATCAGGAACATTAGTTTGATTTCTACGCTGCTTTATGTAAGACCATACTTAACGTTTTCTTTTATACTATCCTCAGTTAAATTCATTTAGTTATTGAAACATTTTTTTGCCTCTTTCTTAAATCTATTTCTATACATTGAAAATATTTGGTAATCAGATTGATTTTTAAACTTTTTCCAGTTGATCCAAGCCCTATTCTTATTTTTAAATATGTGTTTCAGTGAGGAACCAGACCACCTTGGAAATTGAGAGCTGGATACTATTCTACATGGAATACGATTACGAATACCAAGTAAGGTTTCATAAAAAAGTTCAAGACATGTTTCGGCCGATTTACTAAGAAAGAGATTATTCCAGTCTATATTTGTTAGATCCTCATTAATAAGCTCATAATCTGCATTCCTAAAACAATACTTGTTATAGTTTTTTTTTATAACTTGTTCATTAACCGAATCTATCGGTATTAATGCATAAAATGGTGGATGGAGTACATCAGCAGAAACTAGTGTGTTTGTTAATCTAAATGATTTACTATCCAAAACACTGGTGATGAACAAGTCAAGCAAACGATTAAGATTATTTTTAAATAAATTTATCTGCACACAATTCAGCGATGATAAAAAATTTTGTATGCAGAAGTAAACAGATCCTACATTTGTATCGGATAGTTTCATCTGCAAACCGTCCCTATACCATACCAACTTAGGTTGGTTAAAATCGCCTGCTATAAGGAAACTATCAAATCCATTTATTTGCAAAAATTCTTGCATATATATTATTGAAGTAAATTAGGTAGACGTCACATTTTACTCCGGGTGGAAAGTAAACTGCACTTACTATGTGTTGATATTTGCCAAAGCGCAGCTCCACCATTATATGGTCCACTAAGGGCGAAAGCGCGGGGTAAGGGTCATCATCATCAGGCTTGCGCATCTCAACGGCGACCGAGCTGTGCGAGCGCAGCACGGCCACCAGGACGCCGCCGCCGTCGAGCCGGCCAGACCCTGCCCGGTCGCGGTCGCTACGGTACACAACATAGCGAGGATCGATGAATTCATTATTTCAGAGTGAAACCAGGTTTCCGTTAGTATGATGATATCATAGGAATGCGCTAGTATACTCTTGTAAATAGTACTTAATTTAGTTCTTAATCCGCGGCAGTTTTGATAATAAATAGACAATTCATTAGAAGCACTGAATTTTAAAGTAAAGACTGTAAAATATTCTATATAAAAAGTATTTACCTACGAAAGCAATTAGGCACATGTAGAACACTAATGACTTTCCGGCTAAAGGATTGTGTGTTTTTATTGCATAAGAATTACTAAATGTATCAATTATGTGCCGTATATAGAATATTAGCAATGAGTTCAGTATGTGCAAGTTACTATAATTAGAGATGTTTGTATCCTCAGTAATTTTTCTATACGTGTAATTATTATTACGTATGCTAAAAAAAATAACGCATATTACTCGTATGTAAGTTATAAAAATAGTCACGGTAGGATATGGTTTCGAGATGGTTAAAGTACAATCACTAAAAATACATACTACCCACAACACACACTGAAAGAAAAAGGTAATTATTTTATTATAAGAATCCAATTGATATGAATGTTTATCTAAGAAGCCATGACTACTCGCCCGTGCAGTTAAAATAAAGTACAATATATTTAGGAGGTAGAATAACAGATCAACATTATTCACATTGTTATTCCTGTGTCCGTCCGAAAGTTTTATTATAAATATGTTTGGCATTAAAGGCAAACAATTGTAAGTTGGGAGTCTCTTAACATTATGATTATAAGGTTGAGATTGCATATTAAAACTGAGATAGCAGGAATACCTCATACGTAACATTACAAAACCCAAATCGTAAAAGGTAACGATTATTTCTAAGTCCCATACGAATGTTTGACCACTGAATCTATAAGCCTTGATGTAAGCCCTTACAATCGCTTGGAATAATAATATGACCGTAAGAAAATGATTGTAAACAATTGCAGAATGATATGAGTAGGTTAGCACAAAAGGTATTAGAGTTTTTTTCAACTTGCCAAAAATATTATAATAACATTTATGTGTATGCTTACTTCGGTTGCAATTATTAGTACTAGCCCTGTAAATGAGTCTGCAAAACTGACGTAATAAGGTTCACTTTATCTTTCCTATGTCACTCGACGAGCGCACCGCAAAAACGGCTGATGTATCAGATTTTCGCACTAAAATACTACCATGCTTAATCCATACATATCTGTAGTCGTATTTTTTAGCAGCTTCTCGAGTTTGTCGGAAGAGTATTTTATTGGCAAGCGTCAGGTGTTTATTAATATAGATAGTGTGCGGCGGGCCAGTTATTGAAAGCTTAGTAGAATCAAGGCCTTTTGATGAACGAAATGCTGCAATCACGTTGTCACGGTGAACCCTGGTAGTGAATTTGATAATCACGTTCTTGGGTCGCGAATTTTTCTGGTCGGCATGGGGCACACGGTGGGCGGATACAATGATCGAATCGCATATGGGATAATTTATAGCATTACCGAGACATTCCAACATCTTTAATAGGTTTTCACCCCGCCTTTCTGGCAGGTTAGAAATCTCAATATTGTTCTGTCTGGCCTGCTGTTCCATGGCAGCCATTCTGGCCTCCAAGATGAGTACCTGGTTTGCGGACTCAACAAAGCTCGGACGATGGTCCTCAACAACCTTGAGACGAACTTCAAGGGCGTCTTGTCTCTGGGATGAGTAGATTTTTCCATTTCAGTTAGTCGCAGATTGGCTTCTGACAGAGACCGATTAATGCTGACATTGTCTTCATTTAATTTCTGTAAGCTGGCATTTATAACAGATAATCCATAATTTTTGCGAGCTCACTAGTCAGAGCAGTGCTGACTGCAGCGAAGATACTGCTGGCAATTTTTTCATCAAACGATTTCATCCGCTGTTCGATTTTATGTTCCATAATAGAAGCGGCGATACTGCAGTCCGAGTCACAATCTGGTTGTTTTCGCTTACGAATGTTTACAAAGCTGTCATTATCTGCCGTAGGTATATCGGAAGTTGACGGAACTTAGGTGGAGTACGTTGTGGTGTCATCGTGATGTTGTGACGTTCTCAATACTCGCCCGGTAGGTGTAAGCGGGATGAAAAATCGCTATCTGTCCCTTATCCTTTCAGGGGTGTAGGCGGGCGCCCCTCAGGTACGACTTTCTAAAGCGGAGCAAGAACGAGACAGAGACACTTTGCCACTGTGAAGTATTTTATTTTATACACTTAACACGTGTGCAGTTTAGCACTAATTACCAAGACTTAAAAGTTATTTTACTTTGCATCGATTTTAATAACTGAGAAAAAATGCAGCGACACTTCCACTCTCAACGAACCTCTTATAGCATACAGTGAAGTCACTCTTGACATTTGAGATATGAGCGTCGACCTTTAGAATGTAATGTTCAAACTCCACAAATACGGATTCTCAACGTTTTTATCAGGATCTGAATAAAATTGAGCCGGGCACAGTAGAGTTAATTGTTTTAGATAAGTAATCTTTTGATATACGAATATGAGGGAACCTAACCTACGAAAGTTATCGTAATAATTTGCCTAGATTAGTTTCTTATATAAATTTATCGTTTTTAAAAACGTTCCTAAAATATTAGTAACATAAGTATCACATTTCATAATATAGTATAATACTATACTGAACTCTGACAAACATAGTTCCAAAAATAAATGAGAATGAAAACATGGATCGTTATGGGGTGATAATAAATGTTTTTTGATGAATCTTTATCTGTAAGCGAATATATGAACACATTTATAAATTCACAACAAATAAGAGTGGCGGACGCCGTTAATTAATTTTCAGAGACCATACGTCAACTCTTAAGGCTTCGACGCCGCAAATTAATTTAATTAACACTGCCTCCATAAATAATACTACTTAGATATGGTCTTCTTACTAATTTAGTGATTCGTCTCATTCGAGAACTTGATTTTATGAATATGATAAGAAAATATGATCCTGAGGTCTGGGCAAGAAAAGAGTCATCTATTATATTCACTTGTTTAGAACATCATTAAAATGTAAATTATTTAAGTATCAAAACACTGCTTACACTTTGGAGAACGCCCGGCAGTGTTGCCATAAAACACAATCTAGATTTCTAAAATACCGGTAGTATCTACCATTATTTAAATATAACTGTACACATATTCTCAACAAAGAAACCATTCACATTCACATAGACAGAATCCATTCACCTAACCTAACTTAAACAAAGATTAGTATCGAACATACAAATTAATTTCCGTAGGCACCCGTATTTTTAATCTATATCCAGTAGGCACTCTTTTGTCTTTAAATCTGGATCATCATCATAAAAGTCTTGTAAGTGTACCTAAAACTTATGTTGATTTGATGCCACTAAAATAAATTTATTCTGTTGTCTGATATCGTATTGACTTATCCGTTTTCGCCTAAAAAATTAAAGTACTTAAATTTTATATGTACTATATATTGTGCAAAATAAATAAATAAAGAAAATAAAATAAAGTTAAAAATTAAGATATTCTATTTACCTATGACAAGATGCCTATCCTTGATTCTTACCATCGCGTGTTGATACAATTAACTTTATAGCTCCTTGCAGCCATATCTCGGAAGTTATTAAAATGCACTTTAGTGTAGTGTTCCATTAGTATTCACTGGAGTGGACAAAACCCCCACAAAAAACTACATGCGGAACGTTCTGCTAAGTCAGCATTACACCTTTAGCTCAGACGAGGGAGAACGGCCACTACATAATATATATTCTCTTGTCCCACTTGCGCACGTCCTAAACAGCTAGTCCGAAATTGTTCAAGGCCTATTATCTGAGTTGAAAGCCCACATGCGCATGACTGGATAACCTAATCCGGAAGGTCTACATGCGTCAGTCCAGATTAGTTAATCCGGACTACCGCAAGGCTTAGGATCTGAGTTGAAAGCCCATTTGCGCAAATCCAGATTAGCTAATCTGGACTGGCGCAAGTGGGCCTACCATTATCCGAATAAGTTTCGGATGGCCTTATCCGCAGTGTACACTTAGCAATCACTGTGTTTCAAGCTGGTGATAGTTCGAATTAAAAATATCACCAGTGATAGTGATAAACAATTCAATTTAATTGACAAACAATATTTGTTGCATAACAAGAAACTTTAAAAAGTTTCAAACTGTACATTTTGTCTGCTTCGTTGATTTAGTGGTCTGCTTCTGGCTTCTGTCAAAGAGGCCTTGGATATGGGCCGAAATATGTTTCTGTGTTCTTCTGTCTTGAATTAGTTCAGAAACTCTTAATCAGGAATTTGATTGTGGTAACACCCCGTGCCTCGGAAGCCACTTTAAGCTGTTAGCCTAGCGTCTGATTTCTCTCTGGCCATGTCGGATTGCTGTCTTACTGATCTATGAGAGGGATATAACAGAGAATGCACCTATGTATGTATTGCACACGTACTTGTGCACTGTATTACCTATCTTTCGTTTATTTGGCTAACCTCTGTTGAGATTCGCCATTATCAAACTCGTTATCTTATCTTATCTTAATAGGGGCCATGGTCATTAACCATGGTTTATGACTCTACTTATCTCTGACTAGCCGCCTCCCGCGACATTGTCCGCGCAAATGTCGAATTTCCCAAACAAACTTCCAATCTCCTTTTCACCTCCTTAGAGGTTGAATTTGATAACCTCTCCGTGAGGATCGTCAATAAATCAACGAAGTAAGACAATGCCCGTATTTTTGACTCTAGTCTTTTTCGTCTTGAAAAACTTTTCGCCTGAAAATTGTGATATAGAGTAAGTCCCAAAATAAGCTTCGTTTGTACTGTCTGTTATGTTTGATCTATGCCATTCACCACGACTCGTTAAAAAGTCCTTGAACGCAGGGAGGTGATGATTCAAAGCCAAAACCCTGTCGTGTTTGATGCACATTAAAACCGCGAATGCCTCGTTTCCACAGTTTTACACGCCAACCATATTCAATGTGGTATAACTTTGGAATTAATCATTGTGAGATCTGCTAGATGTGGCATGGGTAGGAAAAACAGGTGAAGAGTGTCATTTAACATTGGTAGTTCATCTATTCGAAAAAAAACGTAATAAGTAAAGATGTCAAAAGAAGCAGATCTTTGGTAAGACAAATCATACGCCACAGTTTTGCACAGTAGGTATCCGTCAAACTTAAAGCAGTCAGGTTTAGGTTAACCTAGATACTAGATTGAGACTTGTAGATCTTATTCCAATTTTATTGATTTTGTACGGAATTTACAATATCTTTTCTTGCTTACCTGACTCCACGTTAAATATAAAGTTAAAATCAAAACGCAAACGGTTCGTAGAAACGAAAAAAATGCCAATTCACTAATGTGCCATTGTGCCCATAATTGACTATTTGTACATTCCACAGTCGAATAAAAACTCCCCACGAATTTATTTTAATGGCAATGAGGACCCCTTTACTAAAGTGTGAGCTGTGATATGCTGGTTTATATGAAAACTAGTGGTTCCCCGCGACTTCGCCCGCAAGAGTTGGTTTTTCCATATAAACTTTCATCCCCCATTTCACCCCCTTAATATTTTTATATCGCGACGAAATGTAGCCTATGTCCTTTCCAGGGTCTCGAACTGTCTCCACACCAAATTTCATCTCAATCAGTTAAGTGGTTTAAGCGCCAAGAGATAACAGACAGACAGACACACTTTCGCATTTATAATATTAGTATGGATAGTATGAATAGCAGATGATTTATGTTTTACTCGACAGCTAAACACAAGTTAAAGGAAATGAAAAGTGTGTTTTCGTAATGTAAACAATATTCAATTAATTGTTACTACAATCGCTTTGGTAGTGATAGCAAAATTAAGCAACCCACAGCGCGGTCCTGATTGGCTGGGTCCGCATTCCGACCATTTTAAGTGACTTCTATAACAAGCATCTTCATGCTTCGGAAGGCACCTTAAGCAGTTGGTTCCGACTAATATCAGTTAATTAGTCGTTATGCCTAGTCAGAGGCCTTAGGGCGATTCGATAAAATCGGATAGTAAGGTTGGCCACTTGCCTTACAAACACACCTCCACCAATCCGCACTGAGCCCGCGTGGTGGAGTAAGGCTTAAACCTCCTCATAGTTGAGGTGGGGTCTTTGCCCAGCAGTGGGATCTAAAAGATGAACTTTACCTCACTTACTACAATAGCACCTTCTACTAAAAGACGAAATAATGTTCTCGTATTTATAATATTTACACGGCCCTTTAGTTTGCCATTATAAAGAGACCTGTAGCTGAAAGAAAAGCTAGTACATTATAAGATCTGCTTATAGTAGATAGTGTACGTAGAAAAATACCTGCATTACAATTTCTGCACTGAGCCCTTTACTGCAGATATTGTTTGGACTAGACGGACTAATATTTACTGAGGCTTTTTACCATCCCGTGCCTTTGGGAAATAGAGTCGAAAATGATACATACCACCCTCGCTTTGTTTGAAGATGCCTGTTTGCTTTTATCATAAGAGTGCTACAGAAAAAGCGTGTAAGCAGAAATTTGTTAGAGAAGCTCCGCCAGGTGTCCCAATTTTCTAGTCTTGTAACACGTCTAAATTCGACCTTGTCGTGTCCCGATTTTACACCGTAACGTCCCGGACAACCTTAGTCTGACTGATATAAAAATACTGTCTGACATTGATCTAATTTAAATTAAGAAATCAAATGCTTTGAACTTTGAAAGTCCTATACAGTAAAATATAACTCTAATTTGCCTAAGAAATATTCTCACCGATCTTTATTGTAACCTTTGGAATACACTGGCCTGCAAAAGAAGGTTCGTACTTTTAAAATATGTATAGGATTTTTTTTAAATACAAAGTATTAGAAAGAAAATTTAATCCTTTTGATAAATTAGACAGAGAGATTAGATTCTTTAAAAAAACTGGCCAAGTGCGAATCGGACTCGCGCACAAAGGGTTTCGTACCATTATCTAAGGATACAATGTGAGACTGAGATATTATATCCTTTATTTAAAAAATAAAGAATCTTTATTTTTTTATTAATTTCATTATTTATTTATAAAGTGATTATACAAATTAATATTCTGCGAATATTTCAAGCGTCTAACTTTTGTCAATATTAATATATCGAGCAAAACACATAAAAAAAAATCACCTTTGTTGTAAGTGGGAGCCCCTGGGCCCCCTTATATATTTAATGTATTCTGCTTTTATGATAAACATAATATATGCTTCGATAATATGTTTATCATAAAAGCAAAAGCAAGCAATAATATGGTATTAATTATATGGTATTTGTTGTAGCGGCAACAGTAATACATCATCTGTAAAAATTTCACCTTTCTAAATATCACGGTTTTCTAGTCACTAGAAATACTAAATATCACGGTTCATGAGATACACCTGGTGACAGACAGACAGGCAGAGCGGAGGCTTAGTAAGTTAAAGTTGGGCATTAGTTCTCGTGGACTTAATACACAACTGTAAGTACTTCTTATATATTAACTAAATACGAAGATTTTGTATTAAGCATTATAATGCTTTAATTATAAATATATATCTACAAACTATTAACTATTTACGATATTCTTATGAAAAAAATACCTCATACTTAAATGAACATTCTGGATTAATCACTTTCTAAACATAGAATATAAAAATTGAATGATTCAACACTATTTCCTTACTATGTATATTGTAAGTTAAAGCACAGAAGAATTAATAGCGTTGAAGATACTAAGAAATTTAAAAGTGAAGCTATTATAGGATCATTATGTGTCCGTTCGTCAGTAGTGACTACTCTGCAAACCGCAAGATACAATAACATTAAAGGACTTGTCCATTAATGGTTTTTTATTCGTCAATATTTCTAACCAGAATAAACTAAATATTATATGAAAGAGTTCACAAAAACTAGCCTTTCTACATAATCAATATATTTTTTAAGGCCTCCGATTTAGAGAAAAATTGAATTTTTTTTTTGTCTGTACATAAACCGCACCTTTGCCTATATCAATTAACGCATGAAAAAAAATTGACAGCAAAATTGACATTCCATTGACAGTAGTACCTATTATATAATCTGTGGTAGTACCTAGTAGTATTTATCCACCACTGGAAAGGCAATGGTACATAGCCATACAGCCAGGAAATACAAGTAAGTGATCAATGGATGATGCCTGTTACAAAAAATATTTTTTCTCAAAAATGGAGGCGTTTAAAATTCTGATTTCTATGGAATGAAACACGTAAGTTTCATATTTTTGTAGCTTAAGGATAAATATAGGTTATTGGTGGTTAGTGATATCTTGGAATAAAAAACCAGTCTCCATACAAAAAGAGGACAAGTCCTTTAGAAGTTCCATCCATTATCATGGTAAGCACCCAACTGGTTGCAACAACGATTCATAGATGGCGCTCGCTGTCTTTAACTCGCGCTAAATTTTCGATTCACCTAATAATACTTTCGGTACGCGTGGTCGATACTCAACAAATGTCAAACACTGATTAAAATAGAAATTTTTGTACACGCTCAAAGCATATTTTTATGTGGAGTGCGTTTATTATGTTATGTACATGTATTCTTTTATATATTGTGTGAAAATTGGAAGGGGAAAAAAGGGAATTATTACGTTAACGGGTGTGGTGTCTTTTATGTTATGAGTGTTATTAATTGTAATACGTATAAATATCAGTTGCTTATAATTTAATTGAGTTTTTAATCAAAACAATCGTAAAAGTCAAAACAATATGATTTTTTTACTAACAGCCTAATTTGGAAGAGATTTGTTTTGTTCTAATAAGAAACATCGACAAAAAGAATCACTATTTGCTTTTTTAACTATTTGATAATAAGTACGCAGTACGTGCCGGTCAACTCCAACACTATAAGAGTAACTATTATATAATCTGTGCTTTAAGTTCAGATCAGATAAATATATATATTTATGAGAAATAAAAGTGAAATATCACTTGTTATGTAAGTAGATGGATTTTCCGTCTCTCGCCCGTTGAGCTGAGCGGATCTTTTAAATTGTCCTTCTTTATTCATACTATTATTAATACTGTGGTCTCATGCAATATCTACTAGTACTGTGTATCAAAAATGAAAGTTGTCCCATGCAATGTAATTAGCTGTCCCAAAATTGGTACTCTATTTACAAGCAACACTAGGTATGAGCCACGCTGAAAGGACACAGAGACATTTTGCGAGCGTTCTAGTTTTGTTTGAGTTGGATTTCATTTCGGGCCCAAGCGAAGCATGGGAAATATAACTAGTTGCTATTACATAAAGGAAAGAATATAAAATAAACAAGCTGTTCCCCGCGACTTCGCCCGCGCCAAAAGTCGGTACTTCTTATATCTTATATCCCCTATGTCACCCCTCTGATGATGCTATAACGCGACAAAAAGCCTATGTCCTCCCCAAGGTCTCAAACTATCTCCGTACCAAATTTCATTTGAATCAGTCCGTTACTTTTGGAGACTATTCAATACAAACAAACAATCAAATATTTCCTCTTTATAATATTGAAAATGAAAATGAAAAAAAAAGAAAAATGCTTATTGGCTTTAACAAATAGTACATAACATGAATAGTGATCAGTGTCTCCTTTTAAGCTAAAATGAAGCCTGTGCCAGGAGACACTGCTCTTCCTTAAATACATAGTAGGTAGCATGTAGGTAAAATAACAATCACAGAAATGTAAGTTTTAGATTGTGTGCGTGCGACTTTATGTTCGTGTGGGTGTGTACGTGTGTGTGTGTGTGTGTGTGTGCGTGGTTGTGTGTGTGTTTTCGTGTGAGTGTGTGTGAGTGTGCAATTGGGTTATGTGAGTTATTCCAATAGTGCCTCAACATCATCATAATTCATTGGTTTTAGCCATTCAGTCAGTAACTTCCTATACTCATAGTACTTCCTATTATATATATTCATATCCCCATTTGCCTTGTTGTAAAGATGTACTGAACGTTTATTATAATTCTTCTTAGCAAATGCAGTATTTGTTCTAAAAGAGTGTGCAACGATTTCTTTCCTTCTTTTGTTTCTATTTTCAGGGAGATAAGGTAATGATTTGTGTTTTTGTAAATATTAGTGTAGATAAATCGCTACCTTGGGGTAGAAAGGTCGTAAAAGCCACCTTTCGCTACAATATATATTGTAGCGAAATATTGAACATGGAATATTGCTTTGGAACATGGCGGAAAAAAACATGGCAGTGCAAAGATAAACTCAAACTACTTCTGTGGTTTTCACTGTAAATACGTACCTACATGGGTAATCAGCCTTATATGAACTTTAATAAAATTCCTACCTCAACTGGCACTTTAACTTTTTCTTCTTTCTTAAAAAAAGGATATTTAACCTTTTTTCATAGGAAAAATAATGTGTTTAATATCGAAATTAATATTTCGTGTCACGATCCATTAAAATGTAAAGGTATTTATTATAATCGGAATTCGCATTTACCTGTCAAACCCCATAAGACCCGCGGGCGGGTTGATAACAATTAGTTTTCTATTGTATCTGGAAACATGACACGAGAAGGTTTTAATGACGAATAACAGATTAACAAAATAATAAGTCAATTTGAAGGTGTCAGCACTTTTTTGTAATAAAAATTAAACCTGTATATCGCCACTTAAAGGTCACTTGAAGCTCTGCGCATCCAATATAATAATATACATATTTAGGATGTTGTTGAGACTACCCCGCTTTTGAAGTGCATCAGGGATGTTCGCGGCGTATAAAATAGATGGGTTTATTTAGTGCAATTATACGCAAAAAAACTGCATCCCTTATAAGCAGGGTACGGGCCAGTCACAACAGCATTCTGAGGACCTTAGCGTACAGATATACATCACTGCTATGGAAATTTGTGCAGAGACTGTCTCGTCACAGGTAATTTAAATCGCTTTGTTCCCCAACCATGTTTGTTTCACTAACACTAGATTAATGTCGTTATGTTACTTACCCACATATGGATCACAATAGTTATCTGAAATAAAAGTAAAGTTAACCTACATAGATCCCACAGCTGGGCAAACGCCTTACCTCAACTATGAGGAGGTATGACTCATATTTCACCACGCGGGCTCAGTGCGGATTGGTGGAGGGGTGTCTGTAAGGCAAGTGTCAAACCTTACTGTCAGATGTTATCTTCTTCTTCTTATTTAATTTATGGCGACAATAGTGACTTGAGGGTGGTGTTTGTCGCTATTCCGCCAGTGTCACGTGTGTAGCCTTTACACGTCAGATGTTATCAAGCCGCCCTAGGTCCTCTGACTAGGCTTGACGACTAATATCTGAAATAAACAATGTATTATTATTATATGGTATATTTTCACGTCTAACCACTGAACCAGTCAAAATGTGGGCATAGATTGAGCCCTAATAAGGACATGTGACAGTTTTTATCCCGGAAAACTGTGAATGGTGGTTAAAGCGGTGAAAAGGGACGACAGTTTGTCCGGAAAATTTGATATTTGGGAAAATTCGCGGGAAATCAGTGTTAAATACAATCTCATTGCAGAAATAAACATTTCCATTATTAAGGCTGCATTAACTGCAGTACTGCAGCTGGATTAAGTTTAAACTCGTCGTTAATTTTATACAAGGTGTACGAGCGTACTGTTGTGGGTATTAAATATTTGAACATGTGAGTTTAACATGAAAGACGACTGCCTTTTTTTGCGACGGAAAGAGCCCTCAATAGCTACACCGTTTGGAAATTTTAAAGATACTAATTCCACAAACTTTTTTGAATACACTATACAATGTATCTTAGTATGTATGTTTTTCAGTAGTAATTTAGTTCTAACACAAATTAATTTCTTTACTTTACTTTGAATATCCCGCCACTTATTAACTCTCTGCATTCCCATGCAGTTTACTTGTAGAGAATGCCTTATGACATTAATTCCGCCAATTGTACTTTCTTTTTTTGGTGCAATAAAGTTTAAATAAATAAATACACTATTTTATTCCATCAAAGTATAACAAGCTCTTTACCTCCAAAAAGTCCTGTTGGTGTTAGACAAATGCGTTATGTGTTTATCTCTTCATCGATGGCAAAAAATTCAACGCCCTATATAAGCTTAAAAGCTTCGCCGTAAATATTATTATCGCAGCAATTATTGCCGTAAAGTGAGAATACAAATTGCATTATGTTATTCAAATGAGGTTTTTCATGCCGCCACCAAGTCTGAATGAAAAAAATAAGATGAATAGGCTTAGCTCGCAAACAAATTAAAGAACGCACGCTATGGGTAATTGTTCTTATAACTTTTTAATGTTTTTTTTTTATAATAAACATATTTAGCTTAAACAATTTCAGATTATACCTATTAGAAGGTCTTTTGAATACCTACATATAGGTATACTCGTAGTTAAGAATATTCTTGTTACAAAGTAGATAGATAGGTAGATATTCTTTATTGCACAATAAAAGAAAGCAAAGGTACAATGAATTTTAAAATTAAATTAAATTAAAGTACAATTCAGGCGGTCTTATCGCTGGAAGCAATGGTCTTATCGCTGGATTGAAAGTACACATTTTTGACTTTTTTTTACGATGACTTAAGCAGACTCAAGACTCTCAATGTCAACTCAATGTTTCTTACAAAGCAGATCATACGAGTTATTATTCACTTATTCCTTTCAATTTAGCGCTTAAAAAGTTGCTCGTTAAAAAACTTTTTCATTGCAAAATGTGTTTGCGTCTATCCAAAGATAAATCTTTTTTATTCCCTGCGACCAAAAAACCTTGGCCGAATTTTAATAATAAAAAAGCTTTTATTACCAGCTTTATTAAAATCGGTTAACGGTAAACCCAAGGAATTAATATCAGCGGGCAAAATCTTTCGTTACATGAACATTTCACGCACCGAGAGGAATTCGTTGAGAAAGTACATTTATGAGAATAAGCTTAAAACTTTGGAATCAAATATTTCAGTATTGTTCCCAAACATTTTAATGTGTTTTCTTGTTATTTTTAAATATTTTCTTTACTACAATATTTATTGGACGAGTGTGACAAATAATACTCGCACATTATATGTATATGAATGACTATGACAATGATACTCGTAAACCGCTGTCTTAGTAAATACCGAATGCACAAGGCTTAGAAGAAATACATATTTACCTAAATAATGATAACTTAAGAGGTTATTTGTAGCTCTGCAGCAACTATATGCTACGATTTTATAAGCTCTTTGGGGTCTATTGTCCCATTGCGTCGTTGCTGCGCAGATTTCGCAAATGAAAATGGGTTTTAGGCAAATTTCATGAGTGAAATTTAAAACAAAACAATACACAAAGATGAAAACTATGGGAATACAGAATAAAAGAGTAGGCTTCGAAATTTCAACACCAGAAAACATTTTAAAACATGCATACAGGGCAAAATTAGACCTTCAGAAATTTCAGGAGGATTTTCTATGGAACCAAATTCCTCTAATCGTGTTTCGGGATCCATAATAATTATGTTAACGATGTCCTGAAGTTTCTAGTTATATTGTGTTCTAAGCTCTAACGATCGAATTCTTTTCATAAAAATGAACTTATTCATCGCGCTTTTTCCTGACCGAGCTTTTCATACATTTGCATAGACATCGAGCATATTTGACCTTTAGATACTCCTAATGGCATCAAGTCATTAGCAACGGTCGACAGAGTGTCTCCGAGTAATTGTGACTTTTACAAGTGAAAAGCTTATTGAGACATAAAAACTCAACAATACACCAATTCGGTTTCTTAGCTGTTAAGAGCATTGCCACCGCTTGTACCGCCGTAAAGGAATTTATTACATCCACGCCCTCTCGTCTGTAGTAACATTTTCATTTAATGTTTTTACCCAGCGAAATAAGGCGAGCTAAATGTGTTAACCCTTAATGTCTCATTGGCACGAACGGTCGCGGGTACTTTTTGTACATTTTATTTACTTAACTTTACTTTTAGAATGAACCCTTAGGCAGAGGTAAAAATATTTGTTTCTTACGTTTACGCGAATTGTTGAACTCATTAAAACACAATTTTACGGATTACTTCGCGATTTATGTACATTTTATTTTAAACCTGACGTTTCGAACACTTTACAGCGATCGTGGTCACAGGGAGACTAAGGTATTATTTGTCATTACAAAGTTTTGAAAAATTTTAACTACCGTCACTCAATAATATTA
This sequence comes from Pyrausta nigrata, assembly GCA_949316185.1. NCBI lineage: Eukaryota > Metazoa > Arthropoda > Insecta > Lepidoptera > Crambidae > Pyrausta > Pyrausta nigrata. The sequence continues at coordinate 14,205,073 of OX438952.1, forward strand.
ATTTACGTTCCTATTTATGCAGAAAGAGCTAACCGTGTCTTGAGATCTTGCAGTGCTAGGTGTTGCTTTGGTTTTTGCTAGAATAGGATCCCATGCCGGTGGAACTTTCCAACCATCATCTTTATTGAAATTTGGATGTTTTCTAATTTCAATGGCTTCACGTAGCATTCGAACATCGGGCAAACAAAGCGAAGTATAGGCGTGCGGATAAAAGAACACATAGCTGACGTAAAACATAGACGGAACACGAAATCTGCAGTGTGTGAACATGCCTTAGACAAACCCAACCACTTCATTTGTTTTGACCAACCTAAAATACTTGCAAAAGAACGGCGTTTTATTCCTCGAATGCTAGGTGAAGCCATTGAAATTAGAAAACATCCAAATTTCAATAGAGAAGATAATAAATTAAATAAATTAATGTGGACAACATCACATACATTGTTCTGAACCCAAAGTAAGTAGCTAAAGCACTTGTGTTATGGGAATCCGAAACAACGAAGGTACCACAAACACCCAGACCCAAGACAATATAGAAAAATATTTTTCTACATTGACCTGACCGGGAATCGAACCCGGGACCTCAGAGCTGGCGACACCATGAAAACCGGTGTGTACACCGGAAGATGGTTGGAAAGTTCCACCGGCATGGGATCCTATTCTAGCAAAAACCAAAGCAACACCTAGCACTGCAAGATCTCAAGACACGGTTAGCTCTTTCTGCATAAATAGGAACGTAAATTAATATTATTGAGTGACGGTAGTTAAAATTTTTCAAAACTTTGTAATGACAAATAATACCTTAGTCTCCCTGTGACCACGATCGCTGTAAAGTGTTCAAAACGTCAGGTTTAAAATAAAATGTAAATAAATCGCGAAGTAATCCGTAAAATTGTGTTTCAGAGGTACAAAGTTATTTCGTAATAATATAGGCACGTTTTCATTCGGAACTGTAGTCTAATATTTAACGCATCTTATTTTTGTAAATGTATGCTTTGTCTTGCCTTATGCCATAACAAATAAATAAATAAAAATGAATATCTTTGCTTTTGTCACTGTCTACGCAACTACATTACTTTTTTTATCGGTTCTTAAACATTTTTTAATCTATGCTGTTTTTGGGTCACATGCTTTCCGCACATCACTATTTTTGACGTTTTTTTAATCTGTACTCCATTTTTGTGGAAAGACTACCATCTTTGATCCAAGCACAATTTTTTTTTGTATGGATTTTTTTGCATTTTTAAAATCCGAGTAAATCTGCATAAATCAATTCAATCTACTCTTTTTATTTGCTCGCCCTATGCGCGAACAGTCACTTAAAGTCTCAAATAAACAATTTCCTTTATTGTTTTAAAAACAAGAAAGTAATAATGCAAAGTAATTAAAACAACTTTTTTTAATTTGTATTTGTAATTTAAAAAGTTGTTTCATTAAGAGTTAAGCTTCTGACATTCCATTTAAATTATTAGAAATCATCATGAGAGTAATTCTCCGAGGGTCGGTTTTTGGCGGTCACACGTTCTTAATTCCCAACCCATTCAATAAACAGCTTTGAAATCAACTTTATATGATTCATTGTTTATTCATCTACACGAACATAGTTTTAAACATAAAATTGGGCTTACAGTTATTTTTTAAATAATATTTAACCGCCAAAAACGGGAGCAAAATCGGTGTTCTCCACGTGTCCGCACGACCTCGCGCTCAGTTCAACCACTAATATCTTTATTGTTTGTAGTGTTATGTACACATATTATGTGTCAAAAAATTTGCAAATAAGACAAGATTAATAAATCATAAAAACAGTAATGATATCGTTTAAACAGAAAGAATTACAAAATATTTTACCTCAGTCACACGATTGTGGTAGATTCGTGAACGCGACATATAAAGCCTCATAGCTTCAAAGAGCCTCAACTTTCTGAGAAACTTAATGGCCCTACGGAAACTTTAGTTCCATTACAGCATAATTGGAGGACAAACGCCTTTCTTGTCGCTTTGATACAGAAAATACAGGCACATAAATTCATTAACTTTTTTCTGGCAACCTTTTCAAGAAACCCTTCATGGTAAAATTTTAAACGTAATAGAATGATTTAGATGTAAGTGTTGAATATTCAGTATAAAACCCCTTTTCAATTTCTTCGCCGGCTATTTAGTTTTTATATTTGTCAAGAAACAACTAGTAAATTTTTGAAAATGTAAAATTTCCGTAACTTTCGTGACATGGTTTTCGTGGACATTTGACCACGAAGGTTATATTTCACTCCACGTAAGGTTACGAAGGTCTCTTTATGAAATCTTAATTTACTTCTCTATTGGTCTGTAGATGTTTTTAAATAACCATGTTATCGTTTTCTCTCAAAGGTATTAGCAAAGATAGTTTGTGAAGATAGAAGCATGAGTTTTTCTTGTATTTATCTATTTTAGTCAAATATGGTTGATGTGCCTATTTGATATAACCCTGATGTTCTACTAACTAAATAAACGGTTGGCTTATTAATTTATCGACGTCAATAAGGAAAGTTCTTCATAGAATTCATATACGAATAACTTGATAAAATACTGTCCTTGATTGAAGTGTGCACATATGGAATAAAAAGGATTTGACATAACCAATACATCACACACCTTTGATTAATAGCATCACACACACACTTGGGGAAAAGAAGCTAGAGGATGTTGAGCTAGAATTTCCGTGTTCAAGTGGCACTCCACCTGTATCTATTAGAAACGAAAACTGTGATCTACTGTTTTAGACGACAGGAGTACGTTTACCTGTGACAAGTGATTTAATTAGGTAGGTTCACCTTGGCTGGACAGAGTCCGAAAAACTACGCGAGGGCATCATTTTGACCCAAATGGTGTGAAAATAATAAATTGTATTTAAATGTCAAAAAGTGTAAGCACATAAAATTTACTAGGAATAAAAATATAATAACCTCAAATTATAAGTTAAATGGAGAAGTAGTAGATGAAGTTGAAAATATACGTGATTTAGGTGTTCAATTTGATAAAAAACTAAATTTCATACACCATATCGATGAAATAGTTCTTAAAGCATCAAAAATGTTAGGCTTTGTTTTAAGACAGTGTAAAAATTTCAAAAGGCCCAGTACAAAAAAATATATGTACAACTCGCTAGTAAGGAGTCACTTGGAATATTGCAGTACTGTCTGGTCCCCAGGATATTCGGTTCATGTTGCACGCATCGAAAGAGTGCAGATGAGATTCCTGTGGCATCTAGTTTTCAGCTGCAATATGAGTAAAAAGCTCAAGTCATATAGGGACCGCCTAAATTATTTTGAAATGGCCTCTTTGAAGACGCGTAGAAAAATGATTGATTTAGTTTTCCTCAGGAAACTTATTGTGGGTGTCTTTGATTGTCCGGATCTGCTCAGCAAAGTGTCATTTCACTTACCACGCGGTCTGCCGAGAAAATCTAATAGGAAACTATTTTGCACGCCAAATGGTCGCACCAATTTGAGAAAGCATAGTTCAGTGTCCAGGATGTATGCGCTGTACAATGATCATGAAGCGGCTATTGATTTGAATGTAACTTCTACACGCGGTATAAAGAAGGCTGTACTCACTGAGAAATAGGAATTACTGTTATTATTTTTAGAATTGGTTTATTAAGAGAGCTAGTTATATTTTTATAAACAAACACACATTTGTATTAAGATACTTTATTGTACACAATTATTGGTACATGCAGTGCTTTTCTTTAAGTAATAGGGCACTTAGACAATGTAAGTTATTGTATTTTTTTTAAGTATGTAATAGTGTACTCATTGTTGAAAAGCCAAATAAATAAATAAAATAAAAATACTTCAGTGCTTAAAAACGAACGTCTATAACAAATCCGAAACATAGTCTCTTTCTATGGGCATAATAAAAAAAGTTAAAGGACACACAACGAGCTATATTGGGTGTTTCTCCACGGAATTGAATTGAAGAGATACGTAGAAGAACTAAGGTAACAGACCTATGTCTGAGTGATCTACAGGGCTATCGTGTAGATCACTAAGCTCAAGTGGCAGTGGGCAGGGTGCAGTCCAAAAAGGTTCTTGATTGGATTCCATTTGGTCAAAAGCGTAGCGTAGGACGTCACGTGTAACGAAAAAATGAAAATTACGCTAAATAAAAATGCCTTAGTAATAAGAAAGACTTTTCTGGACTATAAAGAAGACTGCTGGCTACATGGTGAACAATCATTGACAAAGTCATGTAACAGGAACAGCCAACTGAACAAAAGACAAACTGATCTGGACCACAGTGAAATAGCAGCTAGCAGATATTATATACTGATACATGAAAATTATTTTAGGTTGTTTTATGTTTATATTAACTTTAGCTATAGTTATCTGCTAACAAATCATTTATTTCTACTTCATCGTCAAATCGAAACCTTTTACTATAAAAGAGATTTATTTATTAATGCTTTTCATGCTTTTTACTACAAAAAAACTATAAATTTTATTAAAAGCAGGTATAATATTAGTTATTTAGGTTTTATTTGAAATATTTTTATGTAATAAAATAGAATTTCGCAATGAAAAATACGTTCCGTAACTTTCGTGAAATCAGAAATAACTTTCGTGGGTACTGAAATTTCAAAATTAAATATCGGAGGGAATAACAAACCGATTAGTTTGATTCCAACAGGATTCATTATAATTTTAGACCTTCTTTAGTGTAGTATTTTTTTCTTATCAAAAAAACTTAAACTAAAAATCGCCACGAAGGAGACGCGGAGAATACTTTCCGGAGAATCACTCACACATTTGAACAAACATACCTAATTCAAAACAAACTTTTATTGAGGTATGTTCTATTTTTAATTGAAAACTAATTAAATTAATTTCCCAACGCAATATCTAAACTGATTAGAGAAACGCATAATTAGTATAATTAGACTACTTATCCATTTGCATTCTGCTATGATAGTTCAAAACTTCCTCTACTGCCAATTAGATAGAAACATTTTGACAGACACAAGAAGTAAGAAAATTAATTGCAACCTTAATGTAGAGTCAGAACTGCACTTAATTAGATATAACTTATATTTATGTCTTATTATTATTAAACAAATTATATTTTACAAAAAATACTTTTAAGAAAGAAAAGGTTCTGTGATAAGCTTACGCTATAAGCACTAGCTTTATAGAGGCATGTTCTTCTTTTTTTAAAATTTAATAGGCAGACATTTGACCGCAATCTCTGATGGTAAGCGACGATGCGGCCGATGATGAGACATGTCTGTCTAGAAGCAGCCTATTCACTCTTTTCTAGTGTGTCGCTAGTCTCGTAGTGTTCTTCTTACAAAGAGTGTTTTGATATAGGAACACACTTTTATACTTTATCAAACGCCGCTACCACGATTATTTTCTGCCTTGCCCGACCATTTGTGCTTGTTTAATTGTGCAATAAAAAATCAAACTTAAGTCTGAATAATCTAATAGGTTCAATTTGACAGCTCAAGAGTTATCATAGAACGTAGCAGTGTTTCACACGTGACCTTGGTGGAACAGTATACCCGACCTGGTAGACTTATGTTCACTCGCCTTATTCAAATTCAAATTCAATCTATTTATTTCAGGCAATGCCCATACAATGTTAGTATACAAATTAACTTATAACTATAGTTAGTAAAATAAAATACAATGAATAATATTTAAAAGAATTTTAAAAATGGGTATGAGAGACCACCCACTTTTGGATGAGTGGTGACTCCCACCGATCCACAAAGACCCTCAGGATACTGTTGGAGGTGCCACGAAGACGCATAGGCTGCATGTATAAAAAGACTAGCAATATGCCTTGAAAAGCGTGAGTTTCACGGGCCTAGTACAGTGGGCAAACCTACGAGCCAGCATGTTACCGCGCACAGCCAGCGACCTACGCTTCCTCTCTATATCGAGGTTGTCCAGTAAGTCCTCGGTAACCCAGTGGCCCAAGTATTTAAAGCTCGATACGCGTTTTAGAACTGAACCACACAGATAGACAGGTGGGACGTGAGCATAACTAAACGACCCTGCTTTGAATAATAACCATTCGCTCTTACTGGTGTTATATCTAAGCCCATGGGTCACCGCGTAGGACTCACACACCGCTAAGAGCTTCCTCATCCCACTGACAGATGGGCTCAACAGCACCATATCATCTTATAAGAAAAGAAGAAGAAGAAGCCGTGTATACGGAGGGATTCCATAGACAACACATGAATCAATGAAAATAAAATACTTTTGATTTTAAAATAAGAAAAGATAGATAGCGCTGACTTAGAAGTATGTAATGCGACATATTTTAGTTTATATTTTCTACATAAAGTGTAAAATAAAACGAAATTCTATATTACTGACAGTCGTCTTAAAACAGCCATGTTCTACTGCGTTTTTTTCTTAATTTTAGTGTTGTCATCTTTTTACTCTTTACAAACAACATTATCAGTATGCAATTTTGAGCTTGAAGACTTAATTTTATTTGTGGGTTATAAAACGTAATTCTAAAACATACTCATGAAATAAATAGTCACTAAAACGTAAAATAATTTGTAATGATTATATTTTGAATCCATTTTTTTTAACACACCAATTACCTACCTAGCCCCAAACTCAAACTAAGCGTGAGCTTGTGCTATGGTGACTAAGATAACGGATAGAAATACTTAAATACATATAAACATCCATTACTTAGGTACGAATGCTCGTGCTCATCACACAGACATTTGCCCCTTGCGGGATTCGAACCCGCAACCGCCTGGTTTAGAAGTCCGGTGCGCGAACGACTACACCAAGACGGTCGTCAAATTTGAAATTTTGACGTCAAATTTTGTAAATCAATTTGATGTCTGTCTTGTCGTCAATTCTATCTACCGATTCGTGAACACTCGACCCTACGTGTCAACTGTCAAAATAAACCTGGTTAATTATTCAAACTATAAATACCTAGGTAGTCCTGAAATTCAAAACGTATATCATTATTTTAATGCTATTTCCATAGTATTTGTAGTCCAAGTTGCTGCCGTCTACTGCTGATCTAGTTTAAAAAAACACTTGTGACATTTCTGATTGTAGTAAACTCATATGTTTATAGAATGGGAGGGTTCCTGTGCCCGTTCCAGTATCCGATAAAAGACCACGCATAAACTCAGTGGCACACGCAATTCGGTTCACGCATACAGCCTTTGTTTATTGTAAATAGCACGCCGGTATGCGTATTTCAAATACGGGAAATAGCGTTCAAATATCCCGGCGAAGTGCGAGAAAGACTCGCGCACGAAGGGTTCCGTATTTATACAACATTAGACACTAACTTATTTGTTTTAAAACGGTAAAAAATCACGTTTGTATGGGAACCCCCTTAAATATATTTTTTATTTTAATTTATTTACTTTTTTCAAATTTTATATAGAAATCAATATTCAGGTAATACTTTAAGTCTATTGCCGTTATTAATATAGAGCAAAAACCACTAAAAAAAAAGCATGTCTGTTGTATGGGAGCTCCCCTAAAATATTCTTTTTATTCCGTTTTAAGTATTTTTTGTTATAGCAGCAACAGAAATACACCATCCGTGAAAATTTCAACTGTCTAGCTATAACGGTTCATGTGATACAGGCTGGTGACAGACAGACAGACAGCGGAGGCTTAGTAATAGGGTCCCGTTTTCACCCGTTGGGTACGGAACCCTAAAAGGAGTAGGTTTAAGTAGGTACTCTTGAAAATATATTTATTGAGGTAACGCGTTGTGATATAACTCTGATCCGTGGCGACATCCACCGCTATCGTCATCATATACACATTTACCTATATAAGGCTCCTAATGGCTAGATGGCACTGTAGTCACAGAATGAAACCTGGACCGCGATATGCAAGTTTTCGTCACAGATCCCTTATTAATGAAAAAGTTTCAATTTGTCAAATCGACATTGCACGGTAACGGACTTCTAAACCAGGCGGTTGCGGGTTCGAATCCCGCAAGGGGCAAATGTTTGTGTGATGAGCACGAGCATTTGTACCTAAGTCATGGATGTTTATAAAAGTATGTCTATCCGTTATTCTAGTCACCATAGCACAAGCTCACGCTTAATTTGGGACTAGGTAATTGGTGTGGTAATATATATATTATAGTAAATCGGTAGAAGTCGAAAATACGAATATAATCAAGTTAAATAAATAAATTGTTACCACAAAGGGAACAATTTATTTATTTAACTTGATGATATTCGTATTTTCGACTTCTACCGATCTGCTAACCTAAACTCGTATCCTGATAGCGTAAGCGAGGAAAATATGCAATTTTTTTAGGTAGAGCTCATTTTTAGACACCATTAAATAGACCCGCTGTCTTAACAAAATATGATTTTTCTTTTAAATTAAACTTATCTCTGCTTTAGACTCAGATGTCAGAGACGAATCATCATAAAAAAAACTATTATACACCAAATGATGCACTTAGTCCTTATTAATTCGATGCTTTAGCCAGAGAAAAAATACAAATGAATACTCGTTCAAAAATCGTGACGCCGCGGGATTTTCTCGAACTACACCTTTGTCGACTTTATCTCATTTTGTTAAGGTTTCATTTTAAATAGCAGTCGCGACGCCACCAGCGCCACTTTAGGACTTTGTATTTGAACAAAGTGTGATGCTGGCAAAACGAACAAGGGTGTAAAGGCTTTTAATTTTCCGGCTCGGGTCTTTGGGAAAATTCGGCGCCCAGCTGTCTGCACCTTCGGTCCTTTGTCGCTATAGAGCAACACTTTGAGATAGGATCCAGAATTTTTATTTCAATTCCATTTGAGAGTATTGTGAAGTTTTTCTTAATGAAAGACGCTTAATGCAATCCTCAACTACCATCAATAAATCAAAGAGCTTCATAATTAAAATCTTATTTTTAGGGTTTACTTAGGCGATCATCGAAATAATGACTACTCTTATTTCATTTCACGCAATTTCGTAACGTTTTATTGTTTGATTTATTGATGGTAGTTGAGGATTGCATTAAGCGTCTTTCATTAAGAAAAACTTCAAATACTCGCAAATGAAATTGAAGTAAAAATTCTGGATCCTATCTCAAAGTGTTCTCAAAATTGAAGTAGTTGTATGACAGCGGTAGAAGGCTCCTTTAAGTGCCGCCTGGTAGCTACCGCCTTCCGGAGCCCCAAGCAGCTTGCCTCGTCGACTCTATTTACGCCCCGTCTGGCTCAGTCTAGAGTCAAGAGCAACCCCATTTGAAATAAAAAAGTATTAATCTTATCGTAGCCTTATGGTCCTTCTATTCATTCTTAAAAAAAATTCGCCTACTTTCTAAATAAAATAAAAGCACAAATTCGGCGTACACAGACCGCACTCTAATGTGCCTACTTACGATCGGTTTCTGAGCGGCGCGTTGTTTAGAGAAAATGCTCGCGTAATCTACTTATACTGCGAATTCACTGCGGCACCACTTTATGAGCAAGGTGAGAAATTGAATTGCTCCTAATGTTTTAAAAGACAAAGTTGTGTTTTAATAAAGATACTAATATTTTTCAAATCCTTCAGAAATCATTTTTTATCTACAATGGTTAAATGTATTTATTTTCAAAAACTAATGACTGGACTGTTTTCCCAAAAACAAATTGTGTCGCCAACTAAAATGTACTTAGGACACAAAGTAAATTTCCATTATTAGACTAACAGGGCAAAATAGTTTGCAGGACACATTTGTACTGTACCAGCTTTACTCTCCAGTCCTCTGCACGTTCCATCATGGGCCTTACCACTGTGTTGGGGCAAAATAGTAGTCTATGATGTAATGACCCATCATCAAGGAAGGATACATCATATAAAAACCTATTTATATGATGTATCCTTAACAGACGTGATTTGTCAAAAGGCTCAGTAAGGAAAAGCCTAGGGCGGCAAATTATAAGACGAGGAAATTCGGAACCATATTCCTGTCGAGCATAATGCTCGCAAATTCTGTTATCTTCTATGATAAGTCAACAAATCACACAGGCTTGCGACGCCCGCGTTGGACACTTTTTAAAGTTATGTTCCTACCTTACATTTTGGGAGTGGGAGAGGCAGCAAAATTTTAATTCTTAGTAATGCTTATAATTAATTTAATACTTAAGGTTAATAATATTTTTTTATATTTACTAAAGCGTCTTAAGTGTTAATCCGTCTAATCCTAGAATATTCTAATTAAGTTTATACCTTAACTGTGTTACATTTACACATCCCGAACTCTAAAACTCATAAAAAATTCGTCGTAACAGAGCAGCACACTAATGACAGCAGCGTTCAGCCGAACATAGATTTCTGTCAAGGTGCGAATAAATTAGACGTGCCTAATTTGTTTGGTATTCCGAAACGCAGACGCTTCCTAATCTTCTTGGCTTGGACATGGTTTCGATAATATATAGGCCTCTAGACAAGTTTCTTTTTCTATTTACCCATTGTGGGTAGGCAATGGACCGAGTCCATACAGCCAACTCTTTAGTAGTTTGTTTAATTTCCTACTCCCTTTTTCTCAATATTTTATATGCATATGCAGAGCTAACTAAACGATCGATCTAGGTTAACTAGAAACTTATAAAATACATACATTTCATATGCGATTGGCTCATACAATGCTCAAGACAATTTTTAATAACACTTAATACTTTCGCTTTCTCAGAATATGAGTACTATAATATTTTTGCGAGAAACACCTTTAAAGATATTATCATTCATTGACAGTCGTCTTCAGGCCTTCAAGTTGGGAAAGTCGTCCTTTGAATATTTAAAAAAACATATAAATTGTTACGTCGATAGAATACCTATTTGGATTTATTTGTCCTTAAAAAACTACGATGCGATGTTCAAACAATTTTGGCCCTAAGACTGGTAAAGCTTATTAGTCCTCGAAAGCACACACAATTGACATTTAACACGTAAACGCATAAGTAGGTATGCATGTGTGCTCGGCGCATAAAATTCATTACATTCATACAGCCTGGTGACAGACAGACAGCAGAGGCATAGTAATAGGGTCCCGTTTTCACTCTTTGGGTACGAAACCCTATAAAAAGGTCTCAGTCGGCAACAAACACTATCTAAGTTTTACCAATTAAAAGACACTTTCTTTTTCTGATAGAATTCTATTTAAAAGAAGGTTTTACTTTTTTCAAAGAGGTCGGGGTTGCGCCTTTTCAAAAGCAATCCAAACGTATTCCTAGAAACAGACCAAGGCGCCGGATTAAACATCCACATTAATTCCAATTCAAATTCGGAACCGTTCGATCGCCGAAGACTTCGCGTAAGCTTCTTACACTAAGAAGATTTCCGAACGCGGATCCCCTTACCTCGCTCAACTTTGGAGTATTAAAAAATTTAAGTCGCATTTTTGTGGATTGCGGTCCCGGTCGAGTGCTCGCGATTATCCAGTGAGCTTCTGTTGACGGTTTTAAATTCCGTCCGTTTGGGGAGTAAACTTGGAATAAATTGGAAATACGATTTTGATACTTCGGTACTTTTAGCGCTGTACTGATCTATATTATTATAAATTTGAAAGCGGCTGCGTATCTGTCTGTTGCCTATTCACGCTTAAACTAAGCCGATTTATATTAAATTCGGCACATAGATAGTTTAAGACCCTAGAAAGGACATAGGATATGTAATTTTTGTCGCGATATAAAAACATTTAGGAGGTGTGTAATTAATGGGGGAAATTTTAAATGGGAAATGAAATGCGCGGCTGTAGTCGCGTGCAAAATTAAATATCCCTAATATGCCAGACAACAACATTTTAATCTCCAATTTACTGTCGTGAAGTTTGTTTATATCGTAGGATGATTTGATAATTCGAATTATCACGAAATTTCTAGAGATTTTGCAAAAAACACTGATAATAAGACAATGCTGATTACCAACATTTTTCAACCTTACTGAAAAACATAGTGTTTCCGCAAAAATGCGAGTTGCCTTAGTAAGATTGCGATGAGAATCGTTGGTTGTTATGAAACAAGAATACTGATTGGCCGGTTTGAGCGCCCCACAAAAAATCTTCTCTGATTGATTGACTACCTACTTGACGTTTTAAATGTCAATTCTCTGTCGCATTTAATGTGTTTGAGGTTGTGTTTGGACAAAATAGTGCAAAAAGTTATGTAGAAGTGTGCCTATAAATACAAAATGACAAACAGAAGTGAAATTAGTACTGAAAGATCAATAGAATCAGAAACCAATTACTATGATAATACATCAAAACTACATATCAAAAGATAGGAACCAATCAGAATAAGAGTTGGCCAGCAAGCAAAAATTAAGCTAATCGGCGTTAAGAATGTTCAGTGTTACTTAGCCGACTCGCGTTTTTGCAAAAAAAAACTAACTTTTTTAGCAAGATTAAAAAGTATAATCACCAATGTCTATATATGTATAATATTCGCGATAATTCCATTGATCAAATAATCCAACGACATATATAGTTCTTGCGTATCGAGCTTTTTAACTATTGATTTTATAACGCCAGAGCCCGTAGACAAAATGCAATGTAATCTAAAGCGTCGCTATCGCTAACAATATTTATAAAACTGACATTTATAAGCCATCGAAACATCACGTGACTTTTGCATACATATTTTGAAATTTTGTTGGCGATAGCGAAGTTTGCTGTAGAAAGACTGAATCTTGTCTAAGGACCCAGCTCCGTTACGTACGTATTTATTTATTTATTTATTTATAAATATATCAAAGGTCATCATAACAGACCTCAGAAATATTTTGTTTTAAATATGATAAACAGGCAGGTGTGTCAAGATATAAAAATCTTATTTAGAATACAAAATATTTTAAATAATGCTAAATCAGCCGATTTTGCATTATTTAAAATATTTTGTATTGGAATTATGTCGAATTAACGTCATCGATGCTTACCGGCTGTTCAAAAATTGTGAACTCGGGTCTCAATGTGAAAAAAAAGGCGATTTGTTGGAAAGTGGCTTAGCTTCAATGCGTAAACAGTAAATTGAATGAAAACTGATACGGTCTCATTACAAAAAACTTACTACCAGGTTTAAGCCAAGTCGTATTATTAGCTGACAAATTAGAAATGAATGACATATTCGTGACACTACCTAATAGAAAAACGCTTTCCTGATTGGTCGGTTAACATTTGGTCCTGGTCCAAACCTGGTACTAAGTTTGTTGTAATAAGGCCGATAACGTCTTAACTTATAACTTGATATCATAATTAGTCTAGAACTACATTAACTACTTACACAGCTTATTAAACCGAAATTCCCACGGATATTTCCTTGAAGCCGTGTTCTGTTTAAAACTTGAGCATCTCATTACTACTATACCGCTAGTTAACCAGTTTTACTGTCAAAGAAAACTTCGTTGCCACTCCAAACTCCCTGGATAGAATTTCGTACCGCATTTCTGGCAAATGTACGGATTATTTATTGCTGCTTTCGTATTATTTCGTGTGTTTAATTGTTTAGAGCGCCCAGTTTCTCATAAAGAAGGATATGGCATTATCTTATATATAATATACATATAGATATACCTAGCAACATTTTGATCGTGTGAGTGACTTTAATTTACCATCAATTCATTGGAATAATGACCCTCAGGTGCACAAATGGTTCCATCTAACTCAAACAGGGATCTCACATGCAGTCTTGTTGATTTTATGTCATTAAATAACTTGAAACAATTTAACTATATGACAAATGTTTATGGAAATTTGTTAGACTTAGTTATGAGCAACATCTCTGGAGTAAACGTGTCGAAGCCTCTGGATCTTTTAAGTAAACTCGATTGTAAACATCCTCATCTCTTGGTAACATTAAGTGCTGATATTGCTTGTCTGCAGCCTAGAAACCGTTCTGATCTGAATTTCTTCAAAGTAGACTACGATGATTTTTTTGCGTATCTGAAATGTATTGATTAGGACGCTCATTTCGAAAGTTGCAGCAACGTAAACGAAATGGTTACGAAATAATACAATGAACTGAACTTAATAATTAAGAAGTCTGTGCCCAAACGACGTCCCACCTTATCTAAGTTTCCAAAATGGTTTACCCACTCGTAATAAAATTACTAGCCGAGAAAAATAAAGTGCGCAATAAATATCGGAAATATGGTAATCCACGCGATAAATTGGAACACGATTGTCTGCGAAACAGGTGCCACAAGCTGATTGACAAATGTTACAATGATTATGAGCTTAAAATTGAGTTTGGAATAGCCCGCGACATAAAATCTTTTTGGAGATATGTCAAGGATAAACGCAGGAACTAGTCCTACCTTCCGTCGAAAATGCAGTTAAACAACATCATTGGTGATACTGGTCCTGGAATAGCCACTATCTTTGCTGAACACTTTGCATCCACATTTAACACAAATCATCAAACCCTTTCACCAAGTCATTACTCTATAGATTTCTCGCACTCTCCTCTGTCAAGCATACATATTTCCGAATCTGACACCGAAAAAGCGCTTAAACAACTAGATGTTCAGAAGGGAGCCGGTCCGGACAAAATACTCCCTTTATTCATTAGGCTATGCGGTTCTTTTCTGTCGGAACCCTTAACCAAGATTTTCAACCGTTCTTTCAGGGAAAACGAATGGAAAAAAGCCAAAATAGTTCCAATACACAAAAAAGGTGAATCTTCGAACGTCAAAAACTACCGACCGATTTCGATACTATCTACCTTTTCAAAATTGTTCGAAAGCTTAATTTATCCTGTCATAAGTAGCCACGTAGATAGTTCACTATCAGAGCATCAGCACGGGTTCCGTAGAGGTCGCTCAACTCAGACGAATTTAGTCTCATTTATTTCAGAGATGGCTCAAGGAGTGGATAGTGGAACTCAAATTGATGCTGTTTACACAGTCTTTGCCAGTGCTTTCGATTAGGTAAGCCACGCTCTCCTTATGTCAAAGCTACAAGCGAAAGGTATTAACGGCAACTTGCTTCACTGGTTTGGATCACACCTTACTATGAGACCCCAGTCGGTCGCTATTGATAGTTTCGAGTCTGAGGTATATTTTGCATCGTCAGGAGTCCCTCAGGGTTCCCATTTGGGGCCAATACTCTTTCTTGTGCTTATCGATGACATCACTACACATATAAGGCACTGTAGTTATAGTTTATTTGCGGACGACTTCAAAATCTACAGACCAGTTGATTGCAACCATGACATTAACCTCATCCAGGAAGATCTTAACAGTGTCCACAGGTGGTGCGAGTCTAATATCATGACTTTAAATGTCGATAAATGTTACCATATCAAATATACAAAAAAGAAAACCCCATTCCCATCTACCTATAGGATCGATAACGCAACATTAACTGAGGTAAAGGAGTAAAGGACTTTAAATGTCGATAAATGTTACCATATCAAATATACAAAAAAGAAAACCCCGAGACCTAGGTATAATAATAGATAAACAGCTTAAATTTACATCACACATAAATAACATCGTAAATAAATCTTCAAAGATGCTCGGTTTTCTTAGAAGGATTACTACTGATTTCCGATTTAATTCCACTCGTAAAGTATTGTACAATGCTTTGGTCCGTAGCAATTTGGAGAACGCAAGTGTTGCATGGAACCTCGTGTATACCATCCACTCCCGACGCCTTGAAATTATTCAGCATGCGTTTACAAGGTAGGCTCTGAGCACACGTTCTTTTACGTGTCAAATGTCATATTTGAATGCAAAATTGTGCAGATTACACAATTTGAATTTATCAATTTCCGCGCGCTGATGAGATGACCTATCTACCTCTTTTTAAATGCACTATCAGTGACATAGGTACTTTGAAGTTTAACGTAAAATGGTTACAAAATTCGCTTCCAGATGGCACTTTCCATATAAAATTTTCTTCTCTTTGTGGGAAAACTTTATTAATAGATTTTCTGAATAAAAACTATCCTATGTCCTCTCTTAAATCTCAAACTATCTCCATAGCAAATTTCATGAGAATTGATTCAGTGGTTTAAGCCTCAAGACGTACGTACCAGACAGACGGACAGACAGACTTGTTCGGCTCCCCAACGATAGATGACGCTAGTATCGCGGTTGCAATTTTCCCGTATAACAAAATGTCATTACTTTGAAATCCTGAACCGCGATATGTAAGTTTTTATCCCGAGTGAGTTAAATACACCTAACCAGGTCAGCCTCTAGTTGAGCCTTGTATCCTGGCCTCCAAGTTTTCAGATTTATAATAATAGTATGGAGTATGGATGTATATGTATACTGTTGGTGTACCTTTTAAATAAATAAATGGCATTTGACTGATCCTAACTGAATGCACTATTCATAAAATCTAGCTTCTTGCCTTTCATGATCAATAGGTCAACTTTATTTCTTAAGATTTTTAGTAAAAAAATATTAAGTAAGTATAATATCGTTGAAAACGAGTACGCGACATCATTTTTACTTTTGAGAGTTCCGTAGCCGAATGGCAAAAATCGGAACCCTTATAGTTTCGTCAAGTCTGTCTGTCTGGCTGTCCGTCCAACCGTATGTCACAGCCACTTACGTAAAGTGGGTAATTTACTTACGTAAAATAGGCATCCCCCTCCCCCCAACTCCCATCTAACTTTTGTACTAAGCAAGTGTAAATTTTGAAAAATTCATGATGTAGATCGTAACAAAATTCTTGCAACGAAAATTGGTTAGAACGAGATCGAACTAGTAGTTTTTGAGATATAGCCAAAATATTGTGGTATTTTGGCTAAGTGGAAGTAAGTGGATCCTAATTCATACAAGCTTTATTTCAATATCCCTTTCATACACCAACTAATCAGATATAAGAAATCTAAAATATTTAATTTATCCCAACTGTACAAATTCCAAACATGCATTTTAGTCAAAAAAATAATAACAAATTCTATTAAAAGTAATATAAAATTGTTTATAAAAAGTAACCCCCATAACCTCCGAATCAAAAATAAAATACAATTATCAGCGCCTAGAACTAACTATGGAAAGAAGACTATACTGTTTGAGGGAGCACAGCTATTCAATATGCTACCAAACCCCATAAAAGAGTGTGAAAGTATGAATATATTTAAAAATAAGCTAAAATTGTATTCAGAGTCGAATACCGGCTAATTAGATAAGATTTTTTTTTCATCTCATTATAAATGAAATGTATTTTCGTATGAGAATAAAGATCTTTAAACCTAAACCTAAACCTAATTCAGTTAAAGTTGGCACGGAACCCTTAGTGCGGGAGTCCGACTCGCACTTGGCCGGTTTTTTAATCGGTCTACTCATGTAATTAAACCCCTAAGTCTTGATAACATGTTCGTACTTCGTAGTACGAGCATCGTAGTCACCGTAGCATGGCAATGCTACGGTAAAGGGACTACAGTTGCTGTCGTAGCAAGTATGTTATTCGTAGCAAGATCGCGCGTAGATCCGTAGCACCATTAATTTGCAGATTTTCGTAAAATTGTCTACTTAAAATTATTGTTTTAAATACATTAACGCGGCATTACAGCGCGGCAATAAGAATCACAGGCAATAAAATGTACAGAAATGGAAACTTTATTTGGCACAACACACAAGACTCAAAAACCTTTTTTACAACAGACGAAAAAAATATATTATCAAACACAGAAAACACAGAACTAAAAAAACATCGTTTGACGAAAGTATAAGACTTCGAAGTCGTGACAAAATAAGATTCAATCATTAAAGTAACAACATTGGTTTATATAAGTTTAAAAAAAATTTAAAACTACAACACTGGTTTTCAGCGGGAAAGTTTAGACAGAATTTGCCAATGCAAAGTCGTCGAGTGGTCTAGGCAATCGCTTGGTACGAGTATGCGATGTACGCGGGTTTGATTTCTTCTCAGGTGGTCATAGTTTCAAGAACGATATCATATCTTCTTTATTTTTGCTACCGGAATCCTAGTAATATAATATATATATTGTTTTGTATTCAATGTTACTCATGATTGGTGGAAAGTATTTTTATTGAGTTTTATGTAACTGGGACCAATTTTCCTATTTAACTTCAATCTCATATAAACTAACTACTACTTCATTACACAAACGAAAGTCTAGAACTAGATTCTGAGCCAATAAAGCACCCCAATTCCCTTTCAGGTAATAACACATCCTTGAGAGTAAAGAATGAAAATTCGAAAGGTTATTAGGTATGACGTCAAAGCCTCTGAGGCTTTCAGACTAATGCTCGAAAGGAAATTCGAAAACTAGATGTGACATTAAAAAGAAGGAAAGGCATGTTTTAATTAATTAACGTTAAAGGTTGCTTCAGGATGTTGCATGAGAATACATTTCAATGTTACGAACCAACTTTTGACCTTTGACTTTGACAAGAATATGTATGACCGTTTTTTCTTAATTTCTTTATATAGTTACAAATAAATAATTGGAATTCGGTCCTTTATAATCTAAGGACATTTTTTGGGTCCTGATAATGGCGATTGGCCATTGTTTGTTCATACAATATTGTATTAATAAAATATTTTCGTATTTTAAAAAGGAAAGATCTTTTGTACTGAAGACTTAGATTGTATAGTTCTTAAGCATTATTCAGTTTCAGTGTTGGAGCATACAATGTGGGTATAAATCCTACTTATCCAACGAAGCTCCAGCCCCTTGAGGAATACCATCCTAATAACATTTCACGTACAAATGTACATATGGAACTGTCGCTAAAGACTTTTAGGAAACCTAATTTTAGTAGCCACTGTTTTTCTGCAGACCTACTTGCAATTACGGTTACAACTTCTGAGAAATTACTTGTGAACTGTGATTTTTAGGGTTCCATAGGTACATAAAAAGAAAAAAAATAACTTTTATAGGATTACTTTGTTGTACGACAGTCCGTCATTACCTTCTACTTACATAGCGTCATAAAATAGGGCCAAGATGTCTCCTAATTTACTGGGCTCTACCAGCGCTAAGATTCAATTAAATCAACACCTGAAATATACTCAATGACCCAAATAAATACTCAATCTCTCTCTGGTCATATTTTGCCTCACTACTATAGATCGTGGCCCCCTCTGTGTCCACTAGCTGTCTCCATCGGTTTCGTTTAGTTGCTTGATGTATTGCTGCACTAAATGGTATCTCCAGTTTCTGTGCTATCTGGTATCACCAGCGTTTGGGACTCCTGTCTTTTGGTCACTTTCCTTCCACTTGGGAAAGTTTCAATGAGGCATTCTAAATTATTAGGCTTGATAGAAATGTTACCAATCAAATCAAGTCAATCTCTCTCTTTCTCTGACAAACGAAAAGAGACAGACTACAATAATTTAGAAACATTGTGATGCAAAAATCGCAGATTTCTTACGTATTTTTAGATGTTTTTAAGTGCTTTCGTCGAACTTTAGTCGTCATCGAATGACATTCCTTCTATGGATTAGCAACTGACAGCTATTTAGTTTGATGTTTCTAACCTAGTCTGTATATTTCCGTTTAATTGGCAGAGAAAGAGTGACTGATTTTAATTTATTCGTATACAGGGAACATTGGAATTCAGTGTCCAATAAAACAAAGAAATAGTAAAATACGTATCTGAAACAAAGCCCGCCTGCCGCAACAGCAGAGCGTCCATCGAAAAAATGGAAATTAATACTCCGCTCCCGAGTCCAAACCTTATCTATAACCGGGCTATAAATTTGCCAATTCCATTCGCCCTACGTCTATAAATCTTTAGTACTCACATCCCACAAAGATTTTTCAATTGGCGACGGATTTCCTTGGCCTGGCAAGCGTAAGGAAACTATTCTACCTTTGCCTCAGCGCATAGGAAATGATGAAATACATTGGCCCCCGCAATCTTTTGAATTACATTTCTAGTTTGGTGCAGAGCTATTTTGGTGTGTAAACTATGTCGGTAAGAGGTTTGCTGTGTTGCCTTAGAAGGGGAAAATGGTTTCTCTAATGTACGTACATGCATGAGAGTTGGTGCTTTTATATTGTATAGTAATAAACCGAATTTTCGTACGATAGAGTCGTAGCTGCTTGAGCTGTGTTCGATCATGTTTATTTTTATTTTAGGGTTCGGTAGCCAAATAGCAAAATTAAAAAAAATTTAGTTTCAACAACAACCAATTACTACTTTTTACACCAGTTACTTACCCTCAAACTAAGCGCGTAAGCTTGGCTATGGAGACTAGGATAACGGATAGACATACTTATATTTATAAACATCCATGACTCAGGTACAAATGTCCGACGTCCATACTCATCACATAAACACTTGCCCCTTGCCGAAACCCGCAACATCTGGTCTTTGTGTCCGGAGCGCGAACCACCAGAACAGTCGTCTTATCCGTTTGCGACATAACAAAACAATGTACTAGGATTTCTCTTTTATAAGTCTACAAATACGTCCCGTCCTTATGGCATTTCTATCTTTGAAGTGTAAGGCTTCGCGCAGATAGGCCACCGACCACAGCCACCAGCGGCTAGCGATAAGCAGTTTACATTATTTTTATTGCGTTTTGTATGGAGTCGCCGCACACGTGAAGCGAGTGGCGTCCACACGCGACACACTTCCGGTGGCAGGTGGCGGCCATTCGCAACTCAGCGTTTGCGATATGCCATCTGTGGCGACAACTCGCTACTCGTCATTTTGACAAAACATCTGTCAAAGGATATGGTGATGGCGGCCACTGACTTCAAGTGGCAGCCATCTTCGTTTGCGCGATACTAATGGTCTTGGCGCGCGACAGCCTCCGGTTGTGGTCGGTGGCCCTTCTGCGCGGAGCCTAACTTACTTTACCCATTTAACTTCTACAATAACTTATAAAATATAAAAGTTCCACTATCAATTTTATTGTTCCATAGAAACTCCCATGGGAAATAGTATTATCCGAGTAAATTGATCCGTCACTCGAAATACCCTCTTATACCAAGGTTACCAAATGTTAATCTCAATACCACA
Source organism: Pyrausta nigrata (assembly GCA_949316185.1). Taxonomy (NCBI): domain Eukaryota; kingdom Metazoa; phylum Arthropoda; class Insecta; order Lepidoptera; family Crambidae; genus Pyrausta; species Pyrausta nigrata. The sequence goes on from OX438952.1 coordinate 14,226,003, forward strand.
GATAAGGAGGAAAAGAGATTTGTGAGATTAAAGTAGCTAGAATTGAAGAACCTAACCTATATTTATTTATTTATTTATTTAAGGAAACAAACAGCTCTTATATTACTTAAGTATACTAAACAAATGTTGTTAATCCATTAGCCAAAACAGTTTTCAATGTTAAGATACACATAGCGAAGACATGACTCATACATAAAAATAACTTTGATATAATGAAAGCGAAGTGATAATATTAAAGTACAGCGGCAGCACGCCGAGTCACACATTAGAACCACTATATATTGTTATTGAGAGATATTACCCGAAAAACTAATCAAAAAATAGTAGGTATTTGTTTTCTGGCTAATACCTGATACCTGGGATATTTGAGACCTGGGTACAAAATAATATTTAATATATCTATCCTTAGTTACTACTACTACTATAAGTAAAGGCGTGAAGGCTTTTTTCGTAAAACACGTAGAAATTATGTACGAGTAATTAGGGGATCATCTATGGATTAGGCTTATCAGTATTAAAAAGTTTATTCTTCATGTACGTAACTCAGAAAAAGCCATTGGTACTTGTCGACACGTAGGATCGATTTCGTCTAGTTGGCTTGGTCGGGAAGTAACTAAAATAGGCTGCTTATGGGCTTTTCGTGTGTTATAGTTTCGTCAGACGAAGTGTTGTAAGAATGAGTGTCAGGAGTTCAAGTATTTGGAGATCGTTTGTCGTGAGATCTAATGCGATTATGTGATGTACGTACCAACATGTTCTAAAATAAATTCTCAAAAAAAATGCGCACCAATATCAGCTCCAATGCGATCAAATGGGTTTACAGCTGGAGGCGTACTTTGTGAGACGTTGAGCGTGCCTGCTGTGACCGTCGAGCTTACCCTCACTCACATTCTGAAATGAGTGATAGGGACGGCTTTAGTCGATAATACGGTATCATTTTACAGGGACATAGTCGTCAAAACTTCAGCCCGTCAAACAGGCAAAACTTTACCGATGACGCATTCCGCACAATGTATCTCCAACGGCTAATCCGGACGACGCAAAAGAATAATTAAGACGACCATTACTGAGACATTTAAAGATGCGATTTATCCTCATTAAAATAATGTCGTCGCCTCCATTAATCACCTCGTGGTCCATTAGAGCGGAATTACGTTCAACGGACGCAGCGTTCAGTCGTAGCTCAGGGAGGACGGCTTTGTCAAAAATGTTTTTTTATTTCGTGTACACCAAAGTGTACTCAAAAACGTTGACAATTAAAGCTATCTAGGAGATTAGGTTCACAAATACCTAACCTAATCCGTATTAGCTAACTGGATTTGTTCAAGGCCTATTATCTGAGTAGAAAGACCACTTGCGCCAGTCAGGATAATGGTAGTGGACCTTCCGGATTAGCTAATCTAGTCTTGTGAAAGTGTGCTTTCTACTCAGATTATAGGCCTTAAACAAGTCCGGATTAGGTAAACCAGACGTGCGCAAGTGGAGGTCCACTTGTAAGTACCTCTTAGGTAAGAGTTATTAAAGATAAGGGACTAAATTAACGTGTTAACATATTTGGCTTAATTCTTTTGCTGACAAATTTGACTGAGACAGAACGTCAGAAACTGTGATAAACCCGAGATTTAAGAAAAATCAAATATTTGAATAGAGCATCAGCTTTTAAGTTGTAAGTTGTCAAGGGCCTTAAAATAACAGCCTTGTTTACGGTTAATTTTCAAACTTGCATGAGTCATATAACATTTCGATGCCGTCAGTTTCTACAGCACGGGTTATTTCAGGTAATTTTAAAAAAATACACGGATCTCATGACATTGAGCTTGTATCAAAATTTTGGAGATAAATAAATATATATCTCCCACCTACAAAGTGAGGTGTCTGCTTTTCACAACATGTGATGCGGTGAACGCTGTAGAAATTTTAAGGCGTTTTAAACAAAGTAATTTTGTTAATCCCACCTATTTGAAGTTTCTGCCAATTCGCAGGGCCAAGGACCTAACCCTTTAGTAGCTCCTTTATACAGGAATCCCATCATATATAAATGTCCTCCTAGCCGATTTCTACTACGGCGGCCTATCTCAACAGAGATTAGCCAACTGCGCAGGACAAATTATAGTGCACAAGTGTGTGCGCAATACACAGGTGAACTCTCTGTTCCTTCACTCTCATATTTCGGTGAGACGGCAGTCCGACATGACCGTAGAGAAACCAGGCGCAGGACCAACGGCTTAACGTGCTTTCCGAGGCACGGGGGTGTTAACACCACCAACTTCCTGACTCCGGAGCTGTGTCTGAGTAATTTCAAGACAGAAAAACCCAAACACTCTCGACCCGACCCGGGACCTCGTGGATAGTACCCAGCGTGCTGACCAACTAGTCCAACGAGGCAGTGCAGCAACGAGCAGTTACCGTGAATACTGAGTCACCGTGACTAATACCTATTTGGACTCTGAGTCCAACCAAAGCCGAGTTTACTTCTACAAACATTATTGACTCAGACACGGTAAAGATAACTAGTTACCGTAACTAGTTCAACTAAATCCGAGTTGCTATCATCCTGATACTCTCTAAACGAAGCCATGCCTAACAAAGTGATACTTTTTGCACCAAATAAAATCGGGCATGGAATGATGAAACGGGTCCGCATGTAATCCCTTTGAACACTCGCTCGGTTTAATGAACAGATTTACATTTACGTTTTGAGCTGGCTCGATCTGTTCAACGCTCTTAACCTTGTCACGCTCGTGCGACAGTAACATAGACCTAGGTAGTATTTATTCTGTGACCTAGAATACATAGGTAGTTTACGTTCATGGCTAGAACAGTTATGCACTAATTTACTTACCCAAATCTGTACAAATAACTCAAATGATATGGAACTCTATCGGTGTTATTACAAAAATAATTAGTAAAGTCAGCCTATTAGATCCCACTGCTGGGAAAAGGCCTCACCTCAACTATGAGGAGGTACGAGCCATACTCCACCACGCGGGCTCAGTGCGGATTGGTGGAGGGGTATGTAAGGCAAGTGACAAACCTTACTGTCAGAAGTTATCAAGCCGCCCTAGGGCCTCTGACTAGGCTTAACGACTAATACCACAGATATTAGCCTGGACCAACTGCTTAACGTGCCTTCCGAAGTACGGAGATACTTGTCATGGACGTCACTTAAATGGTCGGAATGGTCACCCATCCAATCACGACCACGCCGTGGGTTGCTTAACTTTGGTATCATTACCAAAGCGCTGCCGCCACTGCGCCACAAACACCAAAAAAAATAGACCAGGTTTATAATAGGTCTAAATATCAGCCGACAACAGAGGAATGAATGATACATTCGTGATATAACCTAATAGAGAAACGCTTTTCTAATTGGCTAGCTAATAGCTTAGTCCAGGTTTAAACCCGGTACTAAGTTTTTGTAATAACGGGGTATATGATTACATTAGTAACATGGTCAAGTAATTAGACAGATCAGGGTAGGTTGACGTGGGCCCGTGTGTCTGTACACATCTGTGGCGACAACCGTTGCCTTCACAAACATCAGTATTTATTTAATTTACTTGTCATCGCTAGACAAAGGAATAAGTAGTTTGCGTCTTTAAATGGCAGTATATTAGCACCTACATTTGTTTAAATTAATATTTGGTAAACATACAGTCACAATTATAAAGCTAGAATACAATTACAAAATAAAACACTTAAACCAATACGGTGTACCTAATTCCAAAAAAATTTACCAGGTTTAAAATAGGTCTAAATATTAGCCGACAAGAGAGGAATGAATGACACATTGGTGACATAAACTAATAGAGAAACACTTTTCTAATTGGCTAACTAATAGCTTAGTCCTGGCTTAAACCCGGTACTAAGTTTTTGTAATAACACCGATAAAGTTATCTCTCCTTAGTTAACATTTAGAGCAGCCAAAAACAAAAAGAAAAAAAAATACCATTATATGTCTGGGTCTTCTAGGTTAAAGTATATATTTTTTCTCTGTAGTGATAGTAAGGCTGTTGTCTATTTATGGAGACGTCAACAGACTACCCTATTAATTTGTGGATACAAAAAAATACATATTAGTCTAATGCCCGGTATTATGCTCCTCTGACTGGGGCACTTTGCCAGCGGTTACCTATTCCATGCCATACCTATGCGTTTTGTATGGCTAATTACGGCTGTCAGTGTACGCTGGAAACCAGGCATAAGAGACCTACAGGTGTTACAGGTTAAGCCCATACCTACCTCTCGACCTAGTAAGAAGTTGCTATCGATACGTGTGCCACAGAATCGCTACCCGTTGTAAGGATCAGCGTTTACCGGCTAAATCTGGTTTGCACCGGTGGCGTCTTGTTATAACCGGATTAAGCGGAACTCAACTGGACCTGTTATCAATGTTCGAACAGTTTGCAAATATTTCATTGGTTTATTCAGCGTTCTGTTTAGATTTGGTTTTGGTACTTAATTGACTTTCATTGAACGAGGTGCTGATTGTGAATATTGAAATATTTAGATAGACAAAAAACATTTTTGTTGAAAGGCTCGCTACAAATACTGTAAGAACTTGGATAATATTTTTTTTAGGATATATATATACGTAGTCAACCTGAAATGACTATGCTAACTAAAACTCAGCTAGAAATATATAAGTAGTTTGTTTTTTGTATTTATAAACATCATCATATCAGCCTATTGCAGTCCACTGCTGGACATAGGCCTCTCCAAGACTGCGCCAACTTTCACGGACTTCCGCTTCTCGCATCCAGCCACCACCGGCCACCTTCCTCAGGACATCGGTCCACCTAGCAGGGCGTCCAACACTACGTTTTCCGAGACGTGGTCTCCATTCGAGAACATTCCTACTCCAACGCCCGTCGGTTCTGCGACAGACATGACCAGACCACTGCCAATTCAGCTTACTGCAACTCTGAACGATATCTATGGCTTTCGACTTTAAACATGCTAGCATTTAATAAACTTTAAAGAAACGCGGCAGACCGTGTAATGTTAAGTTCCGATGCGCTTGACGTTACGCTACGCTATTTATAACGCTAGCGCTATATGCTACGCTTGATAAACTAGAGAAAATGTCGTAGTCACGTTATTAAAAGTATTCGCTGTTTCGTAGCAGCGTAGCAGACGCCAGTCTTTCGTAGTGAAGGTTAAGACGTGAGATTGTAAATTAAACATGTTATGATTTTTAAATAAAAATAAACAAACAAGTAACTTAAGTAGTGACCTAATGTTTTATCGTGGTATATGGGTATAGTAGTTTTAAGATTTTTTAACACTCATAGTGTTATTTTATTTTTATAAGTTTAAATATTTCGAATTCGTGGTATATAAGGTCAAGTAAAGGTCTGCCCACTACATCGTACCATACCATGACCGCGCTATGCATGTATCAGCTTAGTCTATTATTTATTCTGTGTCATAGGCAAATATTTAACGTATTGAAAAGTATAGAATTTTGCCTACTAGACCATTCCGTTAGCGACTAAACCACGCTTATTTCCGTGCCGGATACGTGCATTAGGCAGCGATATCTTTGAAAAAAAGACTGTAGGTACTTCTCTTCTTAGTCGGTCACTCTTGGCAGAGTGGTCGTGGCTGTTGATGGACAGGGTTGCGGCTCGCTGTCGCCGCTCACTTTCACGGCTGCAGCACGTCTTGCGATGTCTTTCCACCTCTGCCGGTTTTCCGCATTGCGAGCACATTGTATAGCAGTCGATCCGGTAGTTGTATTAATAAGGTCGATCCAGCGGGTTGGGGATCGACCACGTGGTCTTGTGCTTTCCACACGGCCCTGCACAACAAGTCTCTCCATCGAGTCCTCATTCCTAGAGATGTGTCCAAAGAACTTCAATATTCGCAACTGTACAATCGACGAAAGTCTATCTTGTATATCTTGTAGGTACTTAAGTTCAAGCAAACTCAGTAAACAGACCGGGGGTCGAATTTACAACCTCACGGATGAGCAGTGAAGTTTCTCTATATCCAAGCTGTTCGATGCCCGCGTCTTTATCCGGGCAAATTTTGAATTTCCCATACAAAATTCCACTCTACTTTTCACCCCCTTAGAGATTGAATTTTCAAAAATATTGAAATACGTCATTAAAAAACTTAATTAGCCTACCTAGCAATTTTCGATTAAGCTTAAAAACTGACGAAGTTTTAAACAATCTTACTCTTCATTTTGAACCCCCTTATCGGATGAATTTCCAAAGATCAACACACTATAAAAAGAAGCATGTTGCAAAACTTTGTTTCTAATCCTAGAATAGATCTAGCTTTGGGCTGTGCGTTGATAGGTTAATCAGTAAGTCATTTAGTCCGATTTTATTTTTATATATTGAAGAAGATAAAACAAGTGCTTTTGATAGAGTTTGACTTTAGTTAAAGTGTGCCAATTGCTGCTAAAACTGCAACTAGGTATACATCACAAATTACTATTCAACAAAAATATTACAGGCCGTTCACATTCATTGAGCTGTGAAAAACCAATCTAACAAAAAACTAAATTCAAACTATAGTGGAAAAGATTAGTTTTTAGTTCATCAATGTGCTCCACATCTGGAACCGTTTCGCGGATATTTTCCACACAGCAGAGATGAACAGAAAATTCATTACACATGACCACTAAATTTAAAAAGTAAGGGTGATGATTTAGTGTATCACATCAACATAAAGTTACTGACTACTTTTCAGGATCCTGCACCCAATTGTTGGAAGAATTATCTTTTTTTGGATCCTCATTTAATAAATAAAAAAAAAACAGAATCAGGATTTTTTCAGCACGCGAATACAATACAATACAATACAATACACGATACCCGAGCGAAGAAACACTCACAACTTCTCTCACTACACATTTGCGACGTCATTCATGAATTCGAGCCCGGTCTATACCAATGAGATTGTACAAAACTTAACTATAGTCAGGCCTGTGTAACTCCCCGCGTAGGTAGCAAAAACGTACCTACGCGCGGCGACCCCTTCGCAGCGACACGCACGCGCGTTTTATTCACTGGCGGCGGCCCGCGGCTACGTTGCTGGCTGGATGAGCATGAATATAGTCCTAAAAAGAGGCGCTAGATGGCGTTAGTACCTTCTTGTAGCAGTCAACCCTATCGCGTCGCGTGATAATACGTCACTGAATAGGTTAAATGTATTATGAATCATATTCCAGAGTTATAAGAATGAAATTATCTTGCATAGTATTTCTGTAGGTGTCTACACGAAAATGTGCTTGAGTCTGAGGCGAATCAAATTACACCATATCGTTGACAACATTGAGTAGACATTTCTTTGAATTTCATTGCAAAGTCAAACTTCTGTACGGAGTACTAGTACTTATTCTGTGCTATAGTCCGACAAGTTCGTGTGTGACCTTCCTAATAATAATAATTTATTTATATTTCAGACAAGTATAATAAGTCCAACTTTGTTAGTAACAATGATTGCATAGTGTCTACGTTAGTAACAATGATTACTTAGTGTCATTGTCATTAAATATAATTATAACTGGGCACTGTGTGCATGTAGTGACATCCAGTGTCTCAGGACCTCTCAAAAGGACCATTCATCCCCCCTGCGACCACAGTCAGAAGGCGGTTGCTGTAGTTTCTAAGGTCGCTAGCGGTGCGGAAGACGAAGGACGCTAAATGTCAGCCGGTGATGTTGCGGGGAAGGGGATTTCCTATGACAGTCTGACCTCCCGTGGTGGCGCTAAAAGTCAACGATCACGCGGAGAGGGCTTGTAAATATTCAATAAAAAAGTGGACTGCATTTCTGTTGTCCACAGAAAAAACACTTGCAAACACCTTGTATGAATGGACGATGAAAATATAACAGTGTGGCGAAAAGGAAATTCAAAGATGGAGGGAAACATGCTCACTCATCGTCTCACGTCTCGTTCTCACGGCTTTCCTCTCCAGGGTAGTCCACTTTTGCTGCCCAGCGTTTGATATCACAAGTGCACTCCTGTGGCTTATAAAGTTTTTAAAAAAGTGGAAAAATGTTCATAATAAAATTATAAGTAACACGCGACGTCGGCGATCACCCCAGAGCGTCGCAAAGCGGTACTAGTTCGGTAGTCCAGGCGCATCGAGTGTCTCCGATACGCTGACAAAGACCATATTCAAATGCGCATGTTGTAAAGGAATGGAAAATAGACAGGATTTAAGGTGTTTGCAAGTAATTAAAATGACTGAATTTTTGATGATAAAAATTATAAGTTACGAGATCCACCATCCCGCATCTTGCGGAGGCGCAGGACGGTTGCGCATAAACTTGTCGAATTATAGTAAATTATTTTTTGTACTTAGAATTGAAAAAAATCTGGTGGGCTGCTACACCCTGTCTGTATTATGTATTTACCCCGGGCAGCGGGTAATTTTCCACGTGGCTAATCGCACCAGTAAAATTTTCAATTCTCTCTGCGCCTCGAATCACAATATTTCCGAAACTGTATTTCCTTTCCTTCCATTCCGAAGGCTTTTAAGTTTTAGTTGGACAGTTCAAATTTCAGAGATGTAGCTGTGGACTGTATAAGCTAAAGATAATTAATTGCCCACGATCCGGACTTTAATACTAGCGGATTCGGGTTCGAATCCCGCTAGGTGCAAATGTTTGTTAAGCACGAGCATTTGCACTTAAAGTCAAGGATGCTTATAAAGGTATATAAGACGTATGTCGTAATCCTATAGTCATGGTAATCCATCGAGGACATATCCTTGGTAATCCTAGTCAATTGATTGTTGATACGTAGGTATATGTAAAAATAAACCTCAGTAAACCTTAATATTTTCAATTCCTAAGAATAATAATAATTTGATGAATAATCTTTCTTTTTATAAATAAAAGCAGATCTTTTAAATAAAATGTTGATAAAACTATTTCTCTAAAAAAAATATTTTGTAGAAACTTGTAGAACTTAAAACTATAATTTTATAGTAACAGTAATGGACTTGACAAATATGAAAAAGATTTAATGATTTTTTAGCCTTTTTTATCTTAGAAAAATATTACATGGTTCTAGTTGAATTTATGAGGTTTTAATTATGAGGTACTTTAGCATCAGTTAAAAAACGTATTAAAGTATTTAAGTAAAGCAGTGTGCATGCCAGCTAAACATTTTTTGCCAAGCCAATTAAAATAATCACTTACCAAAATAACACGTGAGTTAACGGGTCGTTCAAATTTAATCAACGAGGTACAAATTATCCTTCAAAGTATAATGATCCAGTAAAAATACAGTCATAATCAAAAACATAGCCCCTATTATTATAAGGCGTCATTGAAAAGCGTGCTTTTTGTATAGCGTGAACCGTATCAATTAAACTAAAATCCTGTACTAAGTCACTTGATTACTGTGCGTTCATTCAATTAATGCGCACCGACTATTATAGCCATTATTTTAAAAGCATTCACGACAAAATTAGCTTGAACTGTCGCGTGATTAAAAAGGTAAGTTAGCGGAGGTCAGGGCTTTTGGCTGGAAATTGAAATTTCAAGCTCAGACCCAAATGAGTCATCGATTGATCATTTATGCAGAATCATGCAGTGGTGACGTCATATTTTGGGAACAGTCGGAATTCTGTTAATTAATCATTATCGTGAATTATTCGCGGCTCGACTGCGCCTGTGGTTTTGTTAAGACTATTGTTCGAGTTTCGAATGTGGCAGGAATATTTATGGGCACAGCATTCGGAACTTGATGTACCTAGTTTGTGGGAGTTATAATAATAGAATGAAAAATGGAATAGTTAGACTACTAACTATACTAATAACTATACTAATAGTTACTGTAAATAAACTTCTTTAACCTTTGATTAAATGGTTATTTTAAGGTATTTACGGCATATTTACCGGAGCTGCGTAAGAAGAAAATTAAACCAGAACAAACATGAATATTGTCTTAACATTGAAGCAGCAAGATCCACAGAACTGTGACATGCCTCGCGCTGTCACGATTAATGCTGAGCAGGGACCTTTTTGGCACCAGTTGGTCTAATATGTACCACCTAATATTCATTATAAAATTATCCGAGTGCCAAATAAATGATTGAATTTGAATTTGAACTGAAATTAATTGTAGTATAAGCTGGAGCTTATGTTCATACATATTATTACATAATTAAATTATGTGCTTAATAAGCATAGTAATTCATTGAACCCACATCAGTCTTATACAGGCGATCACGTTTTTGCTACCGTTCCGGCTGTAATTTTAACACAAACTCCTATTAAAATTGGGACCAAGAAAACCATTACCCTCTTGCTCAGACAGTCGGGTAAAGCGTGCACTCGTATTACCCGAACTCATTGTACCATCCACTAATTCACTGCCAGTGCGCGCGCGCTGCTCCCAGTGTCACTTAAACAACGGTGACAGACAGACATTTTATTGTTTTGGTTTGTATAGTTGACCACTTGCTGACCGTGAAGTGTTTTGTTAAAATGAAAATACCAGTTGTTACTGTTTTGGCGTTTTTGTTGAGTAAGTACATTTTAATTGGTGTTCTGATATAAATTCGATAATGAAATCTTTTGTGATGAAATGTACAGTAAATTAAGTTGTTATTATATACGTTACGTGGTACTACCATAGGTTAAGGTACCAATGTAAGTATCCAATGCAAGCCCAAATAAAGCTTCAGATAAGATGCCAACTATTAAATCGTAACTTAAAGTACTTGTAGTCTAAAACATGGTCGAACTAAGTTTGCGACCTGGAAAGCTAAAATTTTGCCATTCTTAAAAGTTACTTTCATGGAATTTTCACAAACATTTTTAATGCAGTTTTCCAATAACTAAGCATTTGACATTGATCCTGTTTTTTTTAATAATAATCCCTTAGATTTTAAGTCTGAAGACATAATTAGGAAGTGAAAGAAATGTTACTTCGATCTATTTCGACAGGCTCTGCCAACGCCAGGGTGGCCGAGAGGTTAGGCAATCGCCCGGCATGCGAGGAACGCGGGTTCGATTCCCGCCTCTGGCGGTCATTTTTTCAAGTGCAATAATATATTTCGATCTATTATGATTAAAAGTTATTTTATACCAACAGCGAAGAAGTGTAACGTATTCATCTTTTAAACACTCTGAAACAATGATGCTACGTACTACCTTTTTAGTTACAAAATGAAATGTTAGCAGCAAAATAGTAAGTTAAGTTAAAGTAAGTAAGTTCAAGATTCGCTATCTACATAGCTACGTAAACAGGGTATCAGTTTAAACAGTCTCATGGTTTATTGGAGTAAATATGGCCACCAATTCCATCATCAATACAACTTTTACTATAGGGTCATCATCATCCTCCTAGCGTTATCCGATTTGTGCTCTTGCACGCGAGGGCCCAGGGTCCGCTGACCATGGTCAGCTGAATCATGATCCAGGATGTGGCAGATCAGGTAATTACAGTGGAGCGACTGCCATTTGACCTCCGTGTTCCAGTTACCAGGGGAACCTGACCAGTTTGGATCATGGTTACACATGCAGTCGCCTGAATGTGCAGGTTTCCTCACAATTTTTCCCTCACCGTAAGAGAATCGGTTAGTGAAACAACTAATGTACATAACTCAGAAAATGACATTGGTACATGGCGGCACGTGGAATCAAACCGGCACCTCCCGCATGAGAAGCAACCCGCTAGCCACTGCGCCACCGACGCTCTTACTATAGGGTCATGATAAAAATTAAAATAAATACAGGTATTTTATCCAAAAAAATATATTAACTCTATGACAATTTCATTATAATTCACGGTTACGGTCGTTTTCATAGTAATAAGTTGTAGGTAGGTATTGATGGCCATGTTGCCCCCTTAAAGAATAAGACTGTTCACTAGGTATATACAGGGTGAAAAAAAATTGGCTGTACCTTAAGTAATAACCAGAAAAGCCAAAGACCAAAAAGCACAATTCAACAAACGTTTTGTGTTTAAATATGAGCGGGAAAACAAATATGCATTTAATGTGTACCATCAACCACTATTACAGACTCATAATGCTAGTAATGGACGTCCACTGTAATTGATTTTAATTGGACATTATTACAACATGGCCGTTGCGTGTTTTCTTATAAGAAAAAACATACAAGAAGCATGTGGTTATGCACATTGCTCTGAGGGAGAATAATGGGGCTGTATTTTTGTATCGATTTCGCAGTCTGAGCTTTATACATGAGTCAAGCACTTTTTAATGTACAGCCTAATTTAAAGCGTCCAAAAACAGTACAACAAAATCGGTACGAGTTGGTATATGAGTTTTCTACTTGGAATATTTTAACAAGTTTAAAAGCATTATACACTCATATACCCTAGTTCTATTTGGAATAGGGTTGCTCTTGACTCTAGACTAAGCCAGACGTGGCGTAGACAGAGTCGACAGTCGAGCGAGCTCATCTAGAAGGCTCTGGCACTCCCACTCACCAACAGGTGGTGGTGTTGGTATTATTATCATCATAGCAGCCTTTTGCAGTCCACTGGACATAGGCCTCTCCAAGACTGCGCCAACTTTCACGGTCCTCCGCTTCTCGCATCCAGCCACTCCCGGCCACCTTTCTCAGGTCATCGGCCCACCAAGCAGGAGGGCGTCCAATTTAGCAGGGGGTGGTAGTATACCTACTTGAAAGTCCTTAATTTTTTTTTAATCAAATTCTAACAGAACACTTAAATAATTTTACTCAAATCCTACCTTACATTTAACTGCAATTTTACTAAATGCACATTTAGTACACAACTTAATCGAAAGTGTTGTTCATTAAAGCAATTAGCGATCCATCAATTCGGGATAATTATACGAAATCAGGCGGTTGACGCGGAGCTTTCGACAATAAATCATTTCGGTAATAACAGTTGCAACGTTATACACTGCGCTAATACCAGTTCATTGACACGTTTACGAGGTTTGCTTGAATTTTCTTATGCATTTAAACGGAGCTAGGAGTATTTTTTTATAACTTAAGCAATTATTTTCCAAGTTTTTACGAAATTTGAAAATTAAATTTCGGTCACAAAAATTAATCGACTATGTCATCCGGTGTGAGCCGGTGTGGGTCACAGTCGATAAATTTTTGTGTGCAAAATTTAATTTAACAAAAAGATAATCATTTTTACGTCCAATTTCAGTCATTTTTTTGTGACAGAGGGACAACAAATTCTTCCTATAAAGGTTCCGTTTTTTCCTTTTGAAGTACGGAACCCTAAAATTGCCTCAAGCTCAAAACTAATAATGAAAACTGACTACTTAGTTACGATTAATGAACTTACTATAAAAAAGACATTGGTTAAATGAGTACCTAGGTACGTGTGTTATTAGTTTTGAAAACTCAATTCAACTTTTCTTATTTTTAGTAAGTAGTTACTTAAATAGGCAAACTTGTTTTTATTGTGTTTCTGTATCGTTAAAGTTTAAAATGACCGTCACGCGCGATGGAGATTAATGTAACATCTAAGTTCGAACTTTTTATAAATAAATTATGTACTATGTTCGTTGTACTAACACCTAAGTAGCTTGGCATTGTTGCTTTTTACTTAACATCAACATCACTAATGTTTATATACAGCAACAAGGTGCTTCAACCAATTTCTAGTGGTAACAGGTGCAGCTCTGTCATTTTGGATGATTTGCAAAAGACGCGATCAACTTTTAATTTTTTTTGGTTCTATTTATTACTAAGGCTGTCTCTAAACCGTGGATGACGCGTGAGCTAGTAATAATAATATTTATTTATTAGTAAGTGCTGTTGGTCATTATAATTAGGAGCCCAATATAGGTAATACACGCTGAAATTTTAGTAGTTGTTTTCCCACAGCAGAACGATTTACCTTTAGTAGCAGGTACTATCGAATCATGCGAGATATTTTTTTAAATTAAAAATAATTTTTTTCTCAAAGTAATTTAACAAAATTATCATCAACTCGAAAACGTGAATAAAGATAGTTTCTTTTACGAGAATTTATGTATTTAGGTACTGCTTCCCGCACGACATCAATGTTTAAAGCAAAAGAAGCCCTACGCACTAAGCAATACAGCATAAACTGCACTAATTTTACTGCGAAAAAACAACCATTAAAATTTCAGCGTGTATAGCTATTGAAAATTTCGAATTTCACTTTAGTTTCCAAAACAAAATTTTAAAGATTTTTATTGATAGCTTATTTGTCCACAGACAGGATTGGGAAATAAATAAATTATTTTAAAAAATCACACCAATTAGGTTTGGTTAGCTTGTGCTATGGTGACTAGGATAACTGACTTGACTGACTCAGGTACAAATGCTCGTGCCCTTCACACAAACATTGACCCCTTATGGGATTTGAACTCGCAACCGGAAAACCGAAAAAGTACTTAAAAATCGTACCAATTGTGAAATTTTTACCAGAGATAGGTATCTTGTCGGCCTCTAAATGATCAATAGCTCTGATGATTAGATGCCATAGCAAATTATCATAGTTTACCCGGGGTACCTTGTACCTATGTATAAGCGATTGACAGCAGTCATTGTTACTTTACACATCTCGGTTGCTGATCTCCAAAAACAACGTGTCACCATCAAAAGACAAGATTATCCGCTGCCTAAACAGTTTCCGTGTATTCATGAAGGAGATACGAATGGATGACGCCCTAAATACGCCATATTAAAGTGTTAAGGAGCGCTGCCGACCACTTGAGCAAATTAAACCGGGACTTAGTAAGTCATAGAGCGTATTACAGGAGTTAAAAAAATTGAGCGCTTTGAGTTTCGCGCTATGAGCATTGATAAATATGTACTTAGAAAAGATGGACTGTTTTTTTGCACTATTATTGACGGAATGTACTATGACACTACAGTTTATACTGTACGAATGTTTTCCGATTCAAATCATGCAATAGTTTGTGTAATAACTAAATAAGTGACGCAGTGCATCGTAACACGGGTTAAATGTTTTGCAAAAAAATATATCTTGTGTCACTACTCTCTAGAAAAATAATCACGCCCAAAGAAAGCTCGAGAGTATATGTATTGACAGATGACCAAAATTTCATGATCAGTGGTGCCACGAAATATGAAAGATTATATCGTAAGAGCTAACATTGGCGCCATGGTTTAAAGGAACTTTGATTGATGCAAGGACTATAACGCAGCTCATTAATTTACCTATTAAGAACGGTGGGCTGCAACCAATTGAGCAAATTAAACGACTTAAGTCAGACTGATCACTAAGGGGATGTTTTATTTGCAGCAGTAATTTCATTTTTATTTATTTTAATTACCTATTTCAAATAAACCTATTAAATACTGTTGTTATTATTTTAAAGGAAGTCTTATTAATGGGTGTTAAGTAGGTAACGTTGACATGATATTTGCATGAACTATGACCTACTTTCATAATGTGTGTCAAAAACACTTATAATGCAGTATATCTGAATACATAGCAAACACAATACATAACACGATTTTAAAGAAAAAATAAGTCATGTAAAAAAAATTATGATACTCAGCATGTATGACATGCTAAACCCGTAAATATTTAACTCTACCATAGCGCAAACATTTATGGGCAAATGAGACGCTCCACCATTTGCCCTATGTCAAGTGATCCCTTTGGCGTTGTCGAGTAACACTTACCTACTTGCCACTTGACGTTTAATTCGACTAATTTAAAAAATATAAAAAAATATGAGGGAGTGTGTGAACTTTGAAATGGGCCCCTAATGTTTATTCTAAGTAGATGTATGAATGAGTATCCTTATTATTAGTCGTAGAAGTTTTAAAATGAATCATATTATTTTACTGAAAGGTTTTATTTTTCTCTAATTATAATATTGATGTGCCATAAACCACAATATTTTACAGCCATTTTCAATAACCTACAGACATTTTGGGGCTAATATGAAGCATATTATTTATTGATTTCTATCGGTATATCTATAGGTATATAAACAAAGTAACAGTAATGGTTAACAGAGCGCATTGGTAGTGTAAGTGGCTGAGAGGCAAAGCGTCACGCAAGTGCTAGCGGGCTGCCTCTCATGCGGGGGGTACCGGGTTCGATGGTTGTGTCTCTTAAATATTTCCTAAAGAGATATGTAATGATGCGAAGCGTAGGAGAACCAATGAAATCCCCGAGGTGAAATTCGTCTAGCCTCGCTCAGTGCATCTCCTGTGGAAACGGCTTACAAAGCAGGGTAAGAAACACATGGCTGGTCACGCATCGTGGCACATTTTTGGCGGACACGCAGCCTTAACCTGTGTTCTCAAGCCTGTGCTCAACCTTATCAAACCTTACACGGGCTATGTCCTCCACATTATAATAAGTTGGTACCTCGCAAACGTCTCAGCATTTGCATTTAATATATTCCGCCCAAGCTGCGTGACCAACATCCGTTTGGGCGGAAAATGGCGACCCATTTACATAATGAATTGTTTAATCCACTCATGTGGTCTGTTTACTTACTCATACTTAGGATTTTGTGTTTAGATTTCTGTTGCTAGTTGCTGCATTGGCTATAACGTCGAAGAAACGCGCTAGCTTAAAGCACTATGCTCTATGCATGTATGCTCCGGGTCAATCTCCAAAACGGGCGTGATCGTGCAATCGCTCTGGTGCTTTTTGGATATTGGTGTTTGGTTGTAATTGTGTATTTCATTGAAAGAAGTGATGTAAACTATTTAACATTATTCTTTTAAATGAGATAACATAATTCAAGTTAGGTATTGGTGTCTGAGAAGCGCGAGCGATTACATGAGTTCGCCAGTTTTTGAGATTGACCATGTAAGCGATACTGCAGTCTTAAGAGGTGAAGATCGTAAAAATTATATCATCGAATCAATGAGCTTTAAGGTGCTTGAGTCGTCTTCATGAAAGTCAGTCCAGTAAATTCCAAAAAAAAAACCATACGTCAGGTGAAACTTAGCGTTGGTGTTAAGCAACTTTATGCTATGGCCAACAGTCCCTTATTAAGCTAAAGGTACTAAAACATTTAGCTTAATAAGGGACTGTTGGTGAAAACGACCTTAAGACCCTTACTATACATATCCATGTAGGTTCAATATAAGCATAGACGAATTATTCGTTCATGGTTAAGTCAATTTCTAATTTAGTCCAGGAGCAAACCAGCACACCGAAAAGAAAACGTACTATCCCTTTTGTCAAAGGGATACTACGATCCTTTGTTCATCATCATAAACTTAAGAGCTAAAATCCTGTCGGGGGAGTAACCGCCATTTCTCTCTCGTTTGCTTGGATGCCTTCACCATTATTCCGCGCAGTCAGTAGTTATATAATAAAATACATAAAATTTTAAACATCTATAACATGACCTACAATGACTGCAAAAAAGCTGTTACAAATTGGTTATTAACACTCTCATTTATGATGAAACGGAAGAAGTTTTATTGTTTGATGGTAAATAGTTATTCTGCACGATTTAGCACACATACCGCATAATTATACTCTCACACGCACTCACACACACATACACACACGCTCACACACCAACTGTTGTTCATTTATATTTTAAAATGTTATTATAACTAATTAGTAATTAAGTACTTACCTTGGACTGTAAAAGAGCGGCTCCCCTAACACAAGCGCTTAGCTTAAAAGGGGTTTTCATAATCCTGTTATGTTGATGCTGTGAGTTCTAATAAAGAAATTTTGAATTAGAATTGAACCATGAAGTGTCTTAAAACTTTTTCCAGCCCTGGTCAAAGCCACAAAAGTGGATATAAACCAAGAATGGAAGCCAGACTTCGGGTGGGAGGTGACGTGCGCATGGCAACTCGACATGAACGATACGCTGCAGTCAATCAACTTGAGCAAGAACAAGCAACAGTTTTTCGTAATCAGACCTGAGGTAAGAGAGTCTGTATACAAACATTAAAAGTACCTAGTCCAAAAAGTTCATGCGTGGCCCGCATACCTCGCGTCAGACGTGCGGGGAGCAAGGGATGCTAGATGTCAGCGGGAACTTTAACGTGATGCTGCGGGGAAGAGATTTCCAATGACATTGGTGTGTGATTGGCGGTTTCTCCCCCCGCACGCCTGTCGGGGCGCTGAAGGGTCGTGCACGAACTTTTAGGACTATAGCAAAGACAAAGTCTTCACAAACAAAACAGAGCTGTCATCTTCTTCTTACTGCCATGAGCAGGGATGGCTACACTTGAGAAAGCGGACATCGTCATGCGTCAATTTTTATTCAAAATTATACATTTTGTTTAAAGCCAGAAGGCACGTATGTATACAAAGCATATTTAAATTTCTCACATTACAAAAACACCATTAGTTATGATTGAAGGTAAAGTGTTCTAGAAATAATCGGCCTTATTTAGAACAGTCGGGTGTTTACAAATAAAATATTTTTCACATTAATCCGTAGAAGGACTTGTATTTCGGGAGCGGATGGCGTGCCTAAATGGGCGCTATAAGCATTAATCAGCTAATTACTAAACTGACATAATTTTTGTTCCTACTTTGCGTAATTGTTCAGTTAATATTTTAAACTAGGTATTGTATTTTTTCATTCTTGCATAGGTACGCATGCCATCGTAGTTTTGCATAAATATACCTATCTATCAATCTGACTCTGCTTCTCGGAAAGCATGCTAAGCCATTGGTCCTGCGCCTGATCTCTCTCCGGTAATGTCTGTTCCGTTTCACCGGGTTAGTCTCAGTGAAGGAACAGAGAGCATATCATACTTACAGTCAGCCTATTAGATCCCACTGCTGGGAAAAGGCCTCACCTCAACTATGAGGAGAAACGAGCCATACCCCACCACGCGGGCTCAGTGCGGATTGGTGGAGGGGTGTCTGTAAGGCAAGTGACAAACCTTACTGTCAGATGTTATCAAGCCGCCCTAGGGCCTCTGACTAGGCTTGACGACTAATAAGTACCAACAGATATTAGCCGGGACCAACTGCTTAACGTGCCTTCCGAAGCACGGAGATGCTTGTCATGATCGTCACTTTAATGGTCGGAATGGTCACCCATCCAATCACGACCGCGCCGTGGGTTGCTTTGGTATCACTACCAAAGCGCTGCCACCACTGCGCCACAAGCACCTTGCATATA
Source organism: Pyrausta nigrata (assembly GCA_949316185.1). NCBI lineage: Eukaryota > Metazoa > Arthropoda > Insecta > Lepidoptera > Crambidae > Pyrausta > Pyrausta nigrata. Next base: position 14,245,061 of record OX438952.1, read on the forward strand.
TCATACTTATGCACTAATAATATATCTTATGTGCTTGGCTTATCTTTTTTAATATTGGTGAAGCTAAAGATTTAGATGTTGCACATGAAACGGAACAGAACTTGAAAATGACCACCAGGTGTAATTTTTTTCAAGTGCAATATTTGATCATTAGGTTGCATTGGAGAAACTGTAACCGAAATTGATGGTATTACAGGTTCTTACTCCCCAGGTCCTATAGACTATCAATTATTGTTTTGCAGTGATAAGCTAACACTTTGCACTTATAAAGATACTTAGATATTGCAAACGTTAAGGGTGTAATCCCAATAACATTACAGCGTTAAGAAACACTTGAAAATTTCGACAGGCTTCGCCAACGTCTGGTTGACCAAGTGGCTAGGCATTCACCCAGTATGCGAGGAAAGCGAGTTCGATTCATTAGGCGGTCATTTTTTGAAGCGCAATATCTAGTACAGTACACTATCACTCGTCCATCTCATCATCATCTTAGCGTTCACCCGGTTATGCATTCGCATGCGAGGGCCCAGGGTCCGCTTTGGACCATGATCTAGGATATGGCAGATCAGGTAATCACAGGGGAGCGACTGTCATCTGACCTCCGTGACCCTGTTAACAATAGTACTCACCGTAAGAGCATCGATTGGTGAAACAACTAATATGTATCTAATCGTCTATCTAACCCTCATTATATTATTTTTAAAGCATCAGTCGGTATACATTTGTATGTCTTCAAGTACCAGCACGGAAAGCTACTAAAGAGCAACAGATGGGACCTGGTAGAGTCAATTATAAAGGTGGACTGCATAGAGGCAGTCGACAGCGGGATCAAGGGCAAATGCGTAATGACGGCAGAACCTCTGGTGCCTCCGAGAAGAGACTTCACATTTGGCTGCGAGGTTTCCGGAGAAAGGCCCTATTTTAGGATGGACAGTAAAGAAGTAACAGTAGAAGCTTTGGGTAAGACACTGCCGCACTATGAAATACTAAACCACACAACAAAGTTATCTTGCTAATAAGAAGATCAGCATGGCTTCAATTAGAATCTTAGTTACGCCAAAAAAAAAAACATGACAAACTTTCAATTAACACTTCGTGATTCATCTTGGATGACATGTTTCATCTATATAATAATAATAAATTGTTTCAACAAACACACCAATTACCTAGCCCCAAACTAAGCGTGAGCTTGTGCTATGGTGACTAGGATAACGGATAGACATACATAAACATCCATACATTTATAAACATCCATGACTTAGGTACAAATGCTCGTGCTCATCACACAAACATTTGCCCCTTGCGGGATTCGAACCCGCAACCGCCCGGTTTAGAAGTCCGTGGCGCGAACCACTACACCAAGACGGTGGTCTAATTAATATTTCTATATTTAATTATTTCCAACAGATTATAATTAACAATGAAGTTTTAGTCGCAATGAATCCGCATAATTAGATTTTAGATTCACCAAATTTTTATCAAAGGTGAACCTTAAAATGGCCCGCCGCTATTTGTTTTGTGCAAAAATCTACATAAATGGTTCATCTAAGGTTAGAAGGTTTAAGTTCCAACAGCTTTAAAACTTTATTTCGACACTAAAGCACAGAATACTAGTACTTCGTACAGAAGTATGACTTAGCAATTGTATTCAAAGAAATGTCTGCTCAATGTCGTCAACAATATGGCGTAATTTAGTTCGCCTCAGAGTCGAGCACATTTTCGTGTAGACACCTGCAAAAATCCATTGCAAGATAATTTCATACTTATTGCTCTGGAATATGATTCATAATACACTAAATCTATTCAGTGACGTAATATCACGCGACGCGATAGGGTTGACTGCTACGAGAAGCTTCTAACGCCATCTAGCGCCTGTTTCTAGTACTTTATTCATTCTCGTCCAGCCAGCAACGTAGCCGCGCGGCCGCCGGTGAATGAAACGCGCGAGCGTGGCTCTGGCCGGTAGCGACACGCGAACTTGTTTTAGCACCTACGTAGGTGCGCCGCGCGTAGGTACGTTTTTGCTACCTCCGCGGGGAGATACACAGGCCTGACTAAAGTGACTTGAATACTGATAACACTTCTTTTCCGTTTTAAAAGACAATCAGTAGTTTTTTTTTTCCAGTACCACCCAGCAAACCGGTCATGAAGGCTATACAACCAGAAACTGGCCCAGTGACGTTGAATTGCACCACCAGTGGTCTTCCCGCTCCGAGCATAATTTGGACTGTCAAGGATCAGAAGGTATGATATCGATATGATAGCCGTTTGAAACAAAATAGGAAATTCCAAAATCGCCTATGGGGCTGCCCTTATATGTTTCATGATAGGCTTGCCCTTTGCCAAGGGAAATTATCTATGGTGGACTTAACTTGTCTAGAAAAAACATGTTTACTTCAAACCTCTAAAAGCATCTTAGTATTCGGCAGTGATAAATCAAAGCCCTTATCTTTTAATGACATAAAAACACTTGAAACTACTTGGTATTGAGCTGTATCTTAAAGGCATAAAGTGCCAATTGTGGTTGCAACATTTCTACCATTAACGGTTAAATGATTACATTATTAATGGGCATAAATGATTACATTATTAATGGGCATTTTCCCATCGCAGATACCTCACGACTTCCACGGCTCACCAGTCTGGAACGCCACATCCAAACTGTGGGACGTCTGGTCTTCATACACTCCGCCCCCTGAGGTTTTGTACCAGGTACAATGCACCCCTGAGACGTTGAAGGGATTCCAGCATGTAAGAGGGCTATCATCGCAGTACAACGACGCTTATAGGATATTCCTCGGTAAGTTGAGTGAAGAAGTTATTAAGTAGCTAAAATCAGAACATAACCACTGAATAAGTACTAGTACTCCGTACAGAAGTATGACTTTGCTATGAAGTTCAAAGAAATATCTTATCAATGTCGTCAACGATATAGTGTAATTTAGTTCGCCTCAGAGTCAAGAACATGCTCGTTTAGACACCTACAGAAATCCATTGCAAGATAATTTCATTCTTATAACTCTGGAATATGATTCATAATACACTAAACCTATTCAGTGACGTACTATCATGCGACGCGATAGGGTCGACTGCTACAAGAAGCTACTTACGCCATCTAGCGCATCTTTCTAGAACTTTATTCATGCTCGTCCAGCAAGCAACGTAATCACACATAGTGCCCGTGCGCCGCCGGTGAATAAAACGCGCGGGCATCTCGTTGCTCGCTCGCGTCACCCAACTTCATTTAGCACCTTCTAAGGGGTCGCCACGCATAGGTACGTTTTTGGTACCTACGCGGGGAGTTACACAGGCCTGACATAACACCTATTCAATATAACGGCGCCAAGCAGCTTGCTGTATTCCGTCGGTGATAGAGTACCAGAACCTTCTGGGTGAGCTCGCTCCACCGTCGACTTTGTGTATGCCACGTCTAGTTTAGTCTAGAGTCAAGAGCAAACCCATTTGAATTAATTTAAAAATTATATTATCATTACGATAGTTAGACAAGTTCATGCGCCACCTTCCAGTCGCGAAAGACGTGCGGGGGGCACGTAAGCACAGGCGGCTGTCATAGAAAATTCCCTTCCCCGCAACAACACCCGACCCCGCTGACATCTAGCATGCCATGCCACACCTCTGGCGACCGCATGAAGGTCGCGTACGAACTTGGCGGACTATCTCTTCCAAAAAAGTGTTTAAGTACACATGCGATTATTAATCTACGTGCATCCGACCTTGTTTTGGTCATTAGAAGTCGGCATTATATATTTGAAAAGCATTGATACTAATACTATCGATGACGTAATATTAGAAGTTAAAAAGTTTAATTAATAATATCTCGTGCCTAAATTACGTGAAAAAAAAAATCACTTATATTATTTCGCAGACGGAACCCTGCTTATCATCGGTGCAGTCGCTACATTATTTTTATAAACCATGCTTGGATACTACATTTGGATACTTAAATAAAACGAGGATATTAGTTTGTTTGTTTTTATTCGGTAGAATATCGATTATCGTTGTAAACGACTATTGCATTAGGCTGCAGTCACACTAAATGAAATATACTGTTTTTTAATGCAAAATAGTTATACAGACCAGAAAAGGATATTGGCCAAAGCCGGGCCCAGATTGCGTCTTTGTACTTTATATCTTTAAAATCTTGTTTGGAATTATAATTGCACTGGTATATTTGAAATAATCTAACGAATAGTGGTTTAAAAGTAACACTTAATCACAAAATTCTTAAATTAATCACATAATTAATTCTGCAATCACAAAACATAACCTCAAAATGCCTTATCTGCCATTGAATTCCTTCAAATGTTTATATATTTTATCCGAACATTTTGTAAGACACATCCTGAAGTGGGCCGAGTTTCTATAGAGTTTTGGTCAAGATTTGCTAATGCTAAGTACTTAAAATGCAAAAAAAAGTTAATTGTAACTGTGTGAAAAAAAAATTATGCATATTGTAGAAACGTAAACGACGCAAATAGAAACAACTAAATTAAACCTCATTGGTATTGGCATTTTTTTATATTTACGAATATAAAATTGAATTAAAAATATAGTTGTTGAGCATTATTTCTTGCAATAATAATATTTTAATAAGTAATTATTATTATTTCTTTTAATATTATATTTCATTATTATTCACCCCTTGAGGGTCATAAGATCGCCGGCAGTCTTATAACAATTGATTTACTAATGTGTCTGGCAACATGATCTCTAAAGTATTTATAACAATAAAGTATAATGTAAAACTCTCAAGTTTAATAATATTTTTTATTATAATACTGCAAAAGTGTGACTGCAGTTTAACATTCTTATTACATAAATCATTTTTTGGCTTGTTTATTTTACTGTTTAAGATATTATGTAATGGTTTACAGTGTTATTTTTTATCATATTTTATATTACCTAAAGGTATAAAAGAACAACTTGAATTCATAATTATTTTATGACGTGGATATTAAAATTACACAATTTTAATTTAACTGTTAAATCTATTTTATGTGCAACATTTAATAATTAAAATTAAGTATCGTATTAAATGTATTTAATTTAAAATGTGCTTATACAATAAAATTGTAAATAATAAATATCCTGGACGTAATATCGTAAATATGAATGGACTTTATAAATAAGAAGCGTACAACAGAATGCTATACGATTTATAAATTAAATACATACATAGCAGGATGATAAGTTAATATATCGTGACTGTGGGTATATTTCGGGCGGTGATTAAGTTGAACAAATTAAAATAATTTTACACTTAACGGGGAATTAAATTATTGCAATAAAAATAATTTTCAAATTATTTTTAATGGGCCTTTAATTTTTTTTTGTGGAAACGACTTTTCTGCAACTAAATCACCGTTTTCATACATGAACGACATAATATTTAACTATTAAAGTAAATAATTAGGATGTAGGCCTAGCTGTAAGACTTGAAATTAAAATAATGATTAATGAGGTTGATTTCATGATCTCTAATATTATTATCACAGTGCCAACGCGCGTCGTGTCGACGATTTCATTATCAAGCTAGGTACCGTCGGCAGCACGTCAGGTTACCCATTCGAACTACGAAAACAGCTCATATTACGTAGGGAATAGAGGCGGTCTCAAGGTCAAAGTGGGTTAGTCTGACAAGCGGCTATGTGTACTTTATGTCAACGTTAATTAAAATATTTCACTTAATCTGTAATCAAGATTAATCTTGAGCTGAAAAACAGCTTAAGACTCAAAATACGTGTTTAATGGATACGCATACCACCGAGATACTTCGATCACGGATCGGTTGTTAATTTCGAGCCTTAAGTGCGAAATAGACTAGCAATAAAACTTGCAGAAGTTGATTTCTGCAAGCTGTTACCATTGTGTAAACTGGTGTGTCAAGCTATCTTCTGCAAGTTAAAAATGTCCTCCCAGCCGAATTTCGACTACAGTGGCCAATCCCAACATAGATTAGCAGACTGCGCGGAAGATATTATAGTGCACAATTGTGTGCGCAATACACAGGTGCACTCTCTGTTCCTTCACTCTCATAATTCGGTGAGACGGCAGTCCGACATGACCGTAGAGAGATCAGCCGCAGGACCAACGGCTTAGCGTGCTTTCCGAGGTACGGGGGTGTTAACACCACCAACTTCCTGACTCCGGAGCTGTGTCTGAGTTATATCAATAAAGAAAAACCCAATACTTTTCGGCCCAACCCGGGGCATTGTAGATAATACCCAGCGTGCTGATCACTAGACCAACGAGGCAGCCACAGTTGCAAGTTTTACAGCTTGCTACAAGTTATAAGTGTATTATAAATACAAATATTATGTAAACGGACCAGCAAGTGCTCGCTCAAAAAAATGGGGAAAAAACCATGCTAGTCTAAACCTCGCTTTAGACAAGGGGGGCTTCAGATTACCGTCTCATCGGACTATGAGAGTGAAGGGACAGAAAGTGCATCTGAGTATTACGCATACTGGTGTACTGATGCATACTTGGCTAATTTCTGTTGAGATCAGCCAACCTAGCCAAGTTCGGGATTTGGAGCCTTAAATGAGCGGGCACGTGAAAAAATTTAAGAGGTAGATAAGGGGTTCTATTAAGTGCATTTTTTTCGCTTGGCTGCACTAGAGCCGGTAGCGATAGACTCCAAAGCCTTTTTTCACGAAGGGTACAAGTCTGTGTGTAGCCATAGAAAAATTCGTGAAACAGGGCCCTGGTGGCACGTCTAGCCGAGCTCAAGACTATTGCTTTGAAAAAGTATTTTGAAAAATGCTTTCTTTTTCTGTTACTAATAATGAATTCGTCGAACGATTGAACCACATCAATAATTCAGTCTACTCGCCAGGCGAGTTTGGTTGTGCGCAAATTGTGACTTGTGTAAAAGGCTGATTTACACTCCCATAATAAAAGGAGCTAGTGTAGGAATCGGTCAGATAAGCAGTAAGTACTACCTACTAGGTTCATATTTAACTGTAAGAACTTACATCGCCGAAACCGTAAGTTAACTCGCTATTGTACTTATGGTCGTGTAAATCAGACTTAAACGATGACAGTAAGAATTACGGCCAGTTTCCAAACTGTCAACGATTCTGATTGGTCAATGAGTGACTGCTGAACCAGTCAAGAGTATTAATTTTATCAGGCGATTACAAATATACAAGAATAACAAATGTACAAGAGCCTGGCCGTTACTTTTGTTAAATTTACGCCCAACCTCACACACCAAAAAACCTCACTAACAATTACAATAAGAATCAGAAAAAACGCACAAATACTATATTAAATTTGTAAATATAATTGAACACTAATAAATGAGTCATTTTGTGCTGGACTTGGGAGTTTTTTTTACTAATTACTATGTGTATATAAAATGACATTTAAATATTGACTTTATTGTCTAAAATAGAAATAGATAGTTGCAGAGACAGTGATGTAGAAATATAAATAAAGTAAAGTAACAAGAAAATTCATTTTCTTTTATATAAATTAAACATTTTTTTTTTTGGCTTTAAGGTATTTTTGTACAGTAAAGGACAATGACGAAGTTTTGTCGATTATATTGGTTGTATATAACATATATAATATATTAATATAGCAATAATAGATATAGCTGTTTCACAGTCAACAGGTATAAGGGTGAGCAAAAATGTTCTTACGTCTGTATTTTGTATGACTCTATGACGTCATAGCTAGCACATTTCATGCCTAAAATACGATCACTATGAGTGATATTTGACTAGATTATCTAAATTTCCTACGGGTTTATTTGGCTAGATTACACCGAATTGGGTGGGATATTGGGGATTACCGACAACTATACACGGGTGTTAATTTAAACACATGCAATTATTTGAATGTGACCTTCAGTACGAATTACTATTTACACCAATTAATGTTTAAATTGGTGTAATTACTCATAACGATTTTAACATTGCATGTGGCAACTTACACCCTATATACAAAACCGCACGCTCGAAAGATTACATCATTTCCAAATTCAACAATACAATTTTAAATATTGGTGTATACTTTTACATGGCCGAATGCGTTATAAGAGTACAATCTACGTGCAAACATTCTTCCACTGGGACTTACCGCGTAAACCTAACTAGTTTACTATCACAACATAAACTTGGAACTCTTAACGCTAGGAATGTTTAATACTAGTTTTTAAAGAAAGGCAAGAGTCGTCACTTTTTTACTGACCTATTTAAATTAGTGCAAAAATTTACCATTTTAAAATGGCAAGAAGTGTAAACCAAAATACTTATTAGTTTAGTAACGTTTTATTATTGCTTTTCGTATAAAAACTTAACTATATACAGGGTGTCCGAGTTTCGACTAGCGATAATTTAAGGGCCTTATATTTACCAAATTTTAAAGACATTTTTCTAATGTTTCTTTTATGACAATTCTTTTTTACAAAAATTTCATTTTTGATTTAGTTTTGTAAGAAGTTTAAAAACTTTTTAACTTTTTTTTTATTTTTAGCAATAATTATTTTTTTTTAAATCCTCTTTGACGGTTAATTTTGAATTGATCTTCATGTCACTTAATAGGCCATAGCGTTACCTACCTACCTTTTCATAACTTTTAGGACCTCCAGATCCCTAAAAATAGCATTTTAAAAAATAATTAAAATAGCTGCCATTTCAAGAGAGGAGTTAGACCCCCAACATAGGGGTTTTTTGTCGATAACATTTGATGATCTAATTTGAACACCATAAATTTACCCCAGTCAAAACCCGGACACACTATATATACATTTAACGAAGGCCAGCGAAAAGCGACGACAGACTAGATTAATACAAATAATAAAAAACTTAAATTACAATAGACACCAAGGTGACACATTGAATATGTAGAAAAGACACTTCATAATCTGGCACATACGCCGCATCACAGATTAAATTAATTCGATCATAATGATAGAACAGTGGGACTTAATTAGAAATTAAAAATATCATAAATTATGTCGTCAAGAGCAAAAATTACATCAGACAATATTATTATCTCTCGGATTACTACTAAACCGTCTAGGCTTGATCAATTTTGCTCAACACGAAAATTATTATTAAAATAATTATTCCCACAGATAAATCAAATAAAGAATAGATAAATATGAATGATAAATACTTTTAAGTCGTAAGATTTACTACAATCTCCGATAATGACCGAAGACAATACTTACACGTTTTTTTAAGATTTTAAACCATCAATATTTCGATCGGTTTATTTTATCCTAAACGCTTTTTATTCGTAAAATCAGACCACTAACTGATAAGGTTGTAAGCGTCTAGTTAAGTTTTAATGGCACTATAATAATATACATACCATTTTGTGCGCGCTTCATTTTTAGTTTTATGCAGAAATGCACATAATATTGTCTACGTAAATTTTTCATCGACATAAAATTAATAAGTTGAATACTTTACGTACCAAAATACAAAGTTTTTTAATTGACAGAGTTGATTTGCACGTCATAAGCGTTTAAAGTAATTTACTGCAAGGATTCAAAGCAGGAAATTACAAATGAAAATATATTTGGAAGCAAGTTTATCAGTATTTGCCTTGTATTATAATATATCATATAATATATCCACTCCTTACTGTGAACAAAGAAATGAAATGGTGGACACCTACCTTATATAAAATATTAAGTAATTAATTAAGCATAATTATATTTTGTGCGAAAATAACTAATTCAGAGACTCTTATGAGTACTATTATAGTTAGTCAACTAAAGCAGATGTCTAGTTTTAAATTAATATATTTACTAGCATTCAGACTAGATATTTATTACCTTCCCTTTTTTGCCTAACTTTTTTTTATTATTATTCCTATTAAATAGACAGTTTTCGCGCAATTTTACATAGGTTAGGATATACACAAATAAAATAAGAATAGTAGTGAGGAAAATAATACCGTCTTAAATATTTGAGTAGGCCGTATTTGGATAAATAAATTAAATTAGGAAAAAAATGTTATATGGAGATTATAAGCGATGATTTTGCTCGGTATGAAAACCCCCAGACCCAAGACAATATAGAATATATGAATTACCGGAAATCGAACCCGGGACTTTTAAAACCGGTGTGCGAACCACTTGACTACGACAGTCGTCAGGATAAATAAAGGAATGTTCTCTGTATGCCCATTGAACACTGATTACGAGTTTGATCAATTACATCAGCTGTCAAATACTGTGATTGGTTAATTTATTTAATCAGACGATTACGTAGGAAAACGTACGTCAACGTATGTAGGACAAACTGGGAGTCAGTTTTTTTATTTAGAATCTCACTTAATCCGAAAAAAAATAGGAGTCGGATAGAAGGGCGAACTTACAACAGTTCTGTAGATACCTAAACATGCATAAAAGATAAAATAGAACATAGACATCCAATCCAAACAAATCACAACCGCTAAAACTAGCTAGCGCGTCACCTACCAGATCTATGTATTGTCGGTGTAAAGAGGCCCTACTATTGTCTGTATTTTCAAATCCTGCCGTCCTGCTCACCCAAGACGTATCCCAGCTTGAGCGAGAAAGACGCCGGGGGCTGAAAATACAACTTCAAAGTAGGGCCTCAGTTCGATGATCTTACGGGGCAGTCTGTAGCCAGGCGCGAAGACCCCTCGCCCTCTCGGCAACCCCTCCGTCTGAGGTGTCTTGCATTATTGGTTCGGGCTGGAATTAACAAGTTAGACTTCTAACTAGTGATCATATTCGGATGCATATTTATTAACAGTTTTCTTTTCACCGAAATTTCAAATTCAATCGTTTGTTTGCTAAAATACATCATTTATTTGGTCTTTGAGTGTCGTAAGGCAACAAGCGATCGTACGTGCGAGAAGCGTATTTAAGCCGGGTACAGACTGCTGTAACGTAACATGCAATGTAACATGAAACGAGCATTTCATAAGTGTGGACGAACCGCGCGCTCGAACCGAGCATGTACGTGCTCGCATCTTGAACCGGCATGCGCGCGGCGAACATAGCTCAGTCTGCCGCGAACACGCTAAGATAATGGATCAGAACGACCAATTACAATTAAATTTATTATTATATTTATTATTAAAACCGACAAAGGAGCGGCACGGCGTGCACGAGTTGAAATGCTCTGTTCGTGCGCATAGTGTGCACGGTTCGTGCGCGCAAGGCGTCCACACTATGGGAATTTTGTTACATTGCATGATACATTGCGACAATGTGGATAGCAAATTCTTTCATTGCGTGTTACATTGCATGTTACGTTATAGCAGTCTGTACCCGGCTTAAGTTGCACGTTCGGAATTTAGTCACAGAATACAAAACTTTAGATAACTGAGTATCAGAATGTCCAATCTCTATTTGTGACTAAAGAAATAGCAGACATCGGACACTTTTTTGATACTTACTTTGTTTACATAGTAAAAACAAAGTCACGCCGATTTTAGGACGCTTAGATCTATAAACACACGAGACGGATTTTAATGCAGTTTTCAGCAATAGATATTCATTCAAGGGGAAGGTTTATGTGTATAATACATGCATATTGCACCCGTGCGAAATTAAACACATAGCAATTCAATACTTACAGCAGACAATGTCATCCTAGTCTGAGATGTGCTCGGCGCGTTGCAAGAACTGGTCTCTGGCGATGCTGCAAAAGAACAAAATAATGTCAATAGTTTGCTTACGTTCAACGAAAGTATAGGATGACAAGTAAAAATGGAGGTGCGTATAAGTCCAGGTTTTGCGAGTCTATGCATTTCCAGTCGGGTACGTATTACAATACCGAATTTTAAAATACCGAATTTCATAAGCCCTACGAACGGAAGGACGAATTTTAGAATGCCGAATGTTTATATGATCGAAAGTTCTAAATACCGAAAGTTTGAAATCCCGAAAATTCAAAATACCGAATCTTATAAGACCTATAATTGGAATGCGGAATACTAAAATGCCGAATTTTAAAATACCGAATGTTTAAATGACCGAAAGTCAATATACCGAATGTTTATATGACCGAAAGTCAATATACCGAATGTTTATATGACCAAAAGTCAATATACCGAATGTTTATATGACCAAAAGTCAATATACCGACTGTTTATATGACCGAAAGACAATATACCGACTGTTTATATTACCGAAAGTCAATATACCGACTGTTTATAAGACCGAAAGTTTAATATACCGAAAAATTTAAAACCCGATGATTAAAAAAACCGAATTTTACAAGACCTATGAGCGAAACGCCAAACAAATTGTATACCATTGAGATTGAGGTTCATTAAGAAAAACAAATTTTGATTGCCCCGACTCACCGTGGTACTAGTCTGCCCGATACTAGAGTGTAATTCAAAAGCCGGAGGCGCGGAGGGAGAGCAGCCCTCGCCCGCTGTAGCGAATCTCAGGCTCCCGTGCGAGCTGGAGCGGCTGAGGCGAGCGTGGGTGCATGGATTTGCTACGCTAGGTCGAAAGGGCTGCACTTCCCGCAGCGCCGGAGAAGAGCAAAACCTTTACATGCTGCTACATGCATGCCTGTTTGATTGCTTGCATGCTGCATGCTGCATGCCTGCTTGCTTTTGAACTTTTGCTTTAGGATTTTGAACTTCAGTATACTAACTGTAGGTATATTAATCTTCGGGATTTTAAACATTCGGGATATGAACCTTCAAACTTTCGGGATATGAACCTCTTTCGGGATATGAACCTTCGGTATTTCAAAATTTCGGGATGTGAACCTTCGGTATTTCAAACTTTCAGGATATGAACCTTCGGGATTTCAAACTTTCGGGATTTGAACGTTCGGGATTTCAAACTGTCGGGATTTCGAACTTTCGGGATTTCAAACTTTCGGGATTTCGAAATTCGGCATATTGAGCTTCGGTATATCGGGTATAGGTATTTTATTCGTTCGGTATTTTGATTTTCGACGTTTCAAGCGTAGGTATTTCATTTGTAGGTATTATGAACTTTCGGTATTATAATACGTACCCTTTCCAGTCGGGTACCGGCCTGACTAATTTTCTACAGAAATTATGTTACGCAGGATATTTTTATAGAGCACAAGTGTGTGCGTAACAGTTGCACTTTCTGTAAGTTTCGTGCACACGCGAAAATCGCTCATGGCTCCGCTCTTCGTCACCCATCGCTCCCTGCGATCGCGTCGTGCATCAAGCGCACGCCAGATGTCGCGCACGTCAGCCTGTAAGTAGCTTGTCGCCTCCTGCTTTAGTACAGGGTGGCCCGTTTACAGTGGTCAAGTTTCGCTAACACTGCTAATAAGTATCTTAACATAGGGTTATTTTTTATACAAAAAAACATAGTAGTCTTTGATTGCAACATCTTCAAAAACAACATTATGTACATGACAATCAAAAAATTACGAAATTTACTGTAGTTAGATTTTAAACATTTGCCGTTATTTTTTAAATAAAAAATCATTCCTTTCGATAAAAATTGCTACAAATCTGTATTCACATGGCTAAAAAACTAATGAAATAAAATTTTAGCCTGCCAGCCAAGATAATTTAACTTTAATATAATGTGAATGTGAACGCCTGTATAAAGGGCCTGCGTTTCATACCTATATAAGGCCTGTGGACCTGTGTGTAAAGGTTCTGTGTAAAGGACCTGTTAGAAGGATTTGATTGAAGGACCTGTTAGAAGGATTTGATTGAAGGACCTGTATAAAGGGCCCGTAGAGCTATGTGTAGGATCTTTGTGAAAGACATGAAGTAAGGATCTGCGTGAACAACCTATGTAAGGCTAGTATACCTGCGAGCGCGCGTCGTGCGTCGAGCGCGCGCCAGATGTCGCGCACGTCGTCCTGTATGTAGCTCGTGAGAGTGGACATGCTTGTGTAGGGCCCGGGGACTCGTATTTAAAGACCGTGTATCTGTATATAGAGCTTGAGTGCCTGTGTCGAACCTATGTAGGGCCTTTGTATCTGTACATAGCCCGTGTTCCTGTATGAATGGCCCGTTGACCTATGTGAAAGACCTGTCCACCTTGGACGGAGTAGGTCTTGCGTGCTTGTATCAGACCTCTGTAGGGCCCGTGGACATGTGTGAAGGGCCCATGGAGCTAATATAAGGACCTGTGTGAAGGACCTGTATCTAGGGCCTATGTATCTGTGTGAAGGACCTGGGGTATCTAGAGCCTTTGTACCAATGTAAACGACCTGTGGAAGGATTTATGTATATAGCGCGTGTACCAGTGTGAACGACCCGTGGAAGCACCTATGTAAGCGCTAGCATACCTGTGTGTAGGGCCTGCGTGCCTATGTCGGAATTGCGTTGGGACTGTATACAGGCACAATAGAAAGATTTGTTTTCAGAACAGTAGTGTGACTCAGCCGTATTTTTGAAATTAGAACCTACGGATGGGCGGAGCGCTACGGTTGGTACACAAAAAGTAAAAAATGACTAGATTTTTATTCTTCATATGCGTATTGTTTTAGGTTTAGGAATGAGTCATATTTTTATTAAAGATGTTTTATCATATCCACAGACAGTGTACTTCGATGAGACCAGGTACAATTTCGAGTTTGCTCCTACTCATCATTGAGCCTTAAAAAATATATTTAAATCCTATGTGTATGAAAAATATCCAAGGACCCTGCAGTTCCCGCAATCTTCGGAGGCATTGAAAATTTTGCAAAAATAATTTTTACTTTTTTAACATGCACACCAGTTGTCTAGGGTGGGTAGTTTGCGAGTTATGGCTGTTTCAACTTTGACAGCTGTCATCCGAAATAAAGATCTCGTCGAGCACTACGATTTGTCCCTACACACCCGTAGTCTTGTGTAGATAGTTTCCGAGATATTTCCGTTTCAATTTTGACAGCTGTCATCCAATCCAAAATGAAGAACTCTACGAGCCCTAAAATTTGTCCCTACACACCAGTAGTCTGAGGTCGGTAGTTTCCGAGATATGGCCGTTTCAATTTTGACAGCTGTCATCCGAAATAAAGATCTCGTCGAGACCTAAAATTTGTCCCTACACACCAGTAGTCTGAGGTCGGTAGTTTCCGAGATATGGCCGTTTCAATTTTGACAGCTGTCATCCGAAATGAAGATCTCGTCGAGCCCTAAAATTTGTCCCTACACACCAGTAGTCTGAGGTGGGTAGTTTCCGAGATATGGCCGTTTTCTATTTTGACAGCTGTCATCCGAAATAAAGATGATTACATGTTTTATCTAACCTACTTTGTTCAATGATACCTATCTGCATTTCGAAAGTCAGTCTTTGACAGCGAACCGGCTCGCGCCCCGCGTGTCAATTCGTGGGTTCGTCTGCCCAAGTTTGCTCAACGGGCCGTGTAACTGACGTGTATGCATGTGTGTGTCGATACAGGTGCTCTAGTATGTAGATAAAATACTGTATATCTATATACCGTGATACGTGACAGGGCCTATGCACTAGTGCGAATGACCTGTGTAAGGAGCTATGTAAGGCTAGTGTACCTGCAAGCGCGCGTCGTGCGTCGAGCGCGCGCCAGATGTCGCGCACGTCGGCGTGCAGCGCGCGCAGCGAGCGCAGCACTGCGCCCCCCGCACGCCCCTCCGCTGCGCCCGAGCTGCCCGATGAGCCGGAGCTTGTCGCCTCCTGTATCGGTGTGATACACGATAGGAGCTCTATTTTTTAACTATTCGCGTGCAGATTTCTACTGATTTTCATTCGTCATTTAAAACTCCACATTTTTAATCACTCGACTGGACTCGATTGCTCAAAACCGTAACGAACTTCCCTACCCACTCGTCACAGAAGGCGAGCGAAATAAACGTCAAAATTAACGTATTGTTGTGTCACTTTTTTAGTGTTTATCTTTGTCATAAAACGAAATCCGTTCTATCGTTCCATTTTACAGGGCGGTACAAACCGGTTTTTTTAGTCTGTGGTGAACAGACTGACTGGCAGCATCGAAGACGAACGATTAAAAATACGGGAAGTCAGTATCATGTAACTTTGTAGACAAGTAAAAATTAAGTCGCATTCGCCAACAGAATAGACATAAGAGTGATTAAAAAATAGAACTCCTGTAGGGCTATTACGTATCTCATTTGACAACAAAAGTGATTATCACTATGCCTTGGTGTCTAACTGAGAACTGTCAAAACATAGTTTTTGTATTACCAAACTTCAGTTTCTAACGAGAATGACGTCATCGCCGGGTGGATATGCTGATAGGCTCTGGCATATCCACTGTCCAACTTTTGACAGCTGTTTATGTATCGATAAACTGATTTTCGTACTATGTAAGCTCAGTGGATATCAAAATCGTTGATCACCGAAGCTGTCAAGTGGCTATTGATAGAAACTATAGCCTGACCAGAAATATTTGGGACCTGAATTAAGGGCGCTACGAATCCCCTTTATATGACAACACTTGATAAAATCATACTAGCGTAGATTGACAACTGGACATTTAAAAAATATACATTATATATGTTATCATTTACGTTACATTTCTAACAGATTCTACGATACAAGAACAAGACAGAACACTTGCAAATAAAATACATACTTATTAAATTCAGTGGCTCTATGTAATAAAAGCCTTGAAATTTGGACCAAATTGAAATTATTTTTGTTAAACCACAGTCGGGTAGAAGTAAAATACCTGTTGTTCTTGTAAATGTTTTTATTTACTATGTTAGACGACTATTAAAATGTTTTATATGAAATTTTTAAAACTTTTACGAAATATTTCAGTAAAATAGCTAAGCAGGATTGAAATAAAGAAAATCAAACTCTCAAAACAAGTTTATATAATTGTTATTTTTCAAAATCGTTATTAAAATATTTTCGGTTACCATCAATGGCCAATTCTCACTGTTCACACTACATGACGTACCAAAAATTGTAATGTGACAACTAAATCGTAATTCATTTTAATAAATTATGTTAACTCCACAGATTTCCTTGTTAAAAATTACTAAAACACATGTTAAACCACTTTTCTTTTACGACAGCGAATAGTTTTGGGCGTTTTTAGCACATAATTTTATCACATACTCGAAAATTAGATTACGCGTCCGCTTTGACACTTCTCAATATGACAATTGATGACATGTCAGTGACAATTTGAGGTTTCTGTTGCCAGTTAAAGAAATTAGTTCCAGTTGTTTTCCGCAATATGGCGAGGTCCCATATATTCCTGGTCAGGCTATACCTATGAGCAGTGTTTATTGGAAAAACAGTGATAGTCACTATTAACCTACAAAGTCAAAACGTACGTAAAATACAACGTAATTACTCGTTATAGTGATACCAATTTAATTTTGGATGGTTATTCAGCCAGCAATCGAATTAAGTTTGTAAAATAAATAAATCTCTCTGCTAATAATGGCTCAAGCTTTTTTATTGGGATGTGCATGGTATATGCCGAGAAACAAAGGAAAATAAATGAGCTGAGGATCAAATACGTTGTTTTCACGATCGTAGTGACCCAATAAAAAAATAGTATTACTGTGATGAAGTCGTATAGGAAAAAGTTCAAATACTGATTAGAATTTGATACTGATTCGGACTAAAAATATAGAACTCGGCGCCATCGATCAGCTTGCTGTTTTAGTACAGCCTTCTGCTGTGCTGAGACAGCGTTCATTAAATCGCTATCGCTATGGACTCTCATGCTCTTTGAGCGGTTTGGCTAGTCTGAACTCGAGGTCCACCGGTGAAGCGACCGAACGTACAGTCTCGGTTTCCTTTGGCAAATTAAATTATTAAAATGATTTGTCTTAGAGATATATTTCTCCTAGGAGCCATCTAAAACCCGAAAACATAAAACATTTACTATCTAAAAATTTTGTTATTACTAACTTAGCTAAGTGGTTGAATGAACCATTGAAGTTACGAGTAGTTCCTAACCTTTAAAACCAAAACGTCTTCTATGTACCTATAAATAGCCACTGAAAACCACGTTCTCGCGCACTGATTTTTCAAAGTCAAAACTTTAAAAAAGTGGCGCGAATAAAAGTTGCTTACCTTTAACCCAACTTATTAAAAAATAAAACAACTTTAAAAAAATAGTATAATTCCATATTAAACGCAATGGTATTATATTTAGCCACATAATCTGTCAATAACACTAGTGATGTGTCGATCTGTGGTCGATATCCACTGTCCACCATCGCATAGCCACTGTCCTATCCTATCATAAACACTACGTACGTAATCTATACATATAATAAAACTGTAAAACCGATGCGTCTGTACATTGAGTATTTTTACCAAAAACTAATTGAGGGTGATGTTAAAATAGTAACAGAATAGGAATCTACAACTTTTAATTATTTTGTCTGTTTGTCCGTTTGTCTGTTTGTACACGCTAATCTCCGGAACTTCTGAACGGATTTGAATGAAACTTTTTTTATTGTGTAGCTATTGAGTCTGGGCAAATACTAGGCTATATCTTATTTTGAAGATCGGAGTACCTGACGTGGAACCTTAGCAGTACACTTAAACTAAGAGAGATATGGAAGCAGCGCCTAAGAAAAGTTATTCAGCGTGATGAGCATTTTCTATTGACGTACACAAATTGAAGGTCTGGAGCAACTGATATGGAACCCTAGCAGCTCAGCTCAACTATAAAAGATATGAATAGAGCGCCTTAGGGAACATTGTTCAGCGTGATGAGCACTTTCCATTGACGTACACAATTAAAGGTCTGGAGCAACTGATATGGAACCCTAGCAGCTCAGCTCAACTATAAGAGATATGAATAGAGCGCCTTAGGGAACATTGTTCAGCGTGATGAGCACTTTTTATTGACGTACACAAATTGAAGGTCTGAAGCAAATGATATAGAACCCTAGCAGCTCAGCTCAACTATTAGAGATATGAATAGAGCGCCTTAGAGACCATTGTTCAGCGCAATGAGCATTTTCTATTGACATACACAAATTAAAGGTCTGGAGAAACTGATATAGAACCCTAGCAGCTTAGCTCAACTATAAGGGATATATATAGAGCGCCTTAGGGAACATTGGTCAACGTGATGAGCATTTTCTATTGACTTACACTTACAAATTACT
The DNA here is from genome assembly GCA_949316185.1 of Pyrausta nigrata. Lineage (NCBI taxonomy): Eukaryota > Metazoa > Arthropoda > Insecta > Lepidoptera > Crambidae > Pyrausta > Pyrausta nigrata. The sequence continues at coordinate 14,264,108 of OX438952.1, forward strand.
TGAGACTGATTTTCAAACTCCCAAGGTAATCCTATTGTCTCCAAGTTACTGTCTGATGACGGAAACCTGGAGAAATCGAGAAAATCCTTCAGATTTTATAGGCATGTATACCATTTATGCTACAGCATTAATTTAGGTATTTAAGCGTTTACATTAAGGATTCATAATTTTGTGGTGCTGACCTCAACGCTAAGTAGTTCGTAGATACTTTCACCACAGACAGTTTGTCGAAATTTTGTTGAATTACTGTATAATGAATGAAAGATCAAAGTCAATCGACGCTATTTTACTTACGGAAATTAAACTATAAGAACAGTCTTACTTACTTTACGATATAGGAGAAAGGGTAGGGAGGCCTTTACCCTACAGTGACATGACATGCTCCTAATAATAATAATGACTTTACGATAGTAGTAACTTACAAACCGACCCTTGAGTAGGCTAGGGCCACAATAATAAGATGCTAAACCACATTCATCTATTGCGGTAGGGAGGTTTGAGTCTGACTTGTATCTGAACACTCAAACCTAAAGTTACCCATATTTTTTTACAAACGAATAAAACTGCCTTTAATAAAGTAAACTAGAAATTTTAAAAAAATAATCTTATACTATTACTAAGAAAGATATACGACAAAATTTAGTCTTAGAGTCGGTGTCACTGCCATGCGAAATTTTCTTACAAGAAGACAATGGCGAGGTGATAGTAACCTATCTAAAAAACTGTGCTTATTGACCTTGATTTTTTATTCTTTTCTTCTCCTTACGACATGGTAGACTAAGAGATCGTAATAGCTGGATGGCGACGGGAGTATACAATATTTTGTATCATCGAGTCTACGCGTACGAAGTCGCGGGCAACCGCTAGTACCAAATATATCAATTCATCAGTTGTCAACTGAGTTCGGTTACCAAATAACCTTAGTTATTTACTCGGTGGCTATCTTTTACGTAATAGCCCCACTAGAGCACTATTTTAAATCGCATGACTTATAAATATTTCAATAATTTAATTAATTTGTTTGCAAACATGACACGATACAAGTACGGGTAAAGCTTTAACAATAACGTACAAAATTTTAACAGAATTTAAACGGAATAAATGGAAGAAAGGCTGAACAGAACAAAATGATGACAAACAATGCTTCCTACAAAACCAAAGCGAAACTATACATTGATCGACAGCAAAACTTTAATAATGCGAGAAATAATACAAACGATGACGACAGCGTTCAACAAAAAACCAACCGCATAAGTAAGAAGAAATGGACGAATGCATACTTTAACTTTTATTTTTTCATAGCAATACAAACCAAAAAACGATGATGATCTATCTATCTATAATTTAAGAGCTACGCTCTTGTCGGTGGAGTTTTCTCCATTCCTCTCTATTCAGTGTCATTTCATGATGATGATATGTGATGAAAAATAAAATAGAACATCAACCAAACAATAGCACCAATTTTATACGCAAAACGCAAACATAAAACCATATAACCCAAAAGAAAATGGTACTGACCATAGCCAGTTAAAAAAGAGCGAAATTATTATGAACAAAATCGACATCAATGCTTTAAGGAAAATGCGAACATAAAAGCAAAGACACAAGGCTGAAATCAGTTTGGGACCTGTATCAACGGCGGCGGGTGGGAGTCCGCTAGTCTTCGTAACGCACGCTCAATGTGTCTCAGCCTTATTTCTTTCTCTCCGAGTAACGCTCGCGCCCTGTGTAACGCCACCTCGAGTTCTGTCGCCTCGCGTTCTTCCTAAATAAAAAAAAATATAACCATCTTAGCGTTATCCTGGATGTGCGTACACTCGCGCACGAGGACCCAGGGTCGGCTTTAGACCATGATCCAGGATATAGCAGGTCAGGTAACTACAGTAGAGCGATTGCCGTCTGACCTCCGCGACCCTGTTAACAGGGCAACCTGGCCAGCTTGGATCACGGTTACACATTCAGTCGCCTGAATGTGCAGGTTTCCTCACGATGTTTTGTCTCACGAAGGGCATCGAATAAGACGGAAGTGTAATCTAGAAATCGAACACAGCAAAATAACGAACCTAGCAGTATGCATCACTGTTCAGATGCACGGATTGACAGTCATTGATGGTGGAAAAATACATTTCATAAACAAAGAAGAACTGATTAATACTGTATGGTCAAAATATTTTTTGGAAATATCTAACCCAAATCAAGCCAATGAATTTCATCATATAGTTAGTATATCCTGAAAACTCAAATACGTATTCCAAGTGTAAAGCTTCCAGATATAGATGTATAAAAATACAAGTAGTTTAATAAAATAGAAAGAAATAGTCTGTCAAAATACGTGTATTGCATATCTATTGACAGTTTAAAAAAAAGCTCTACTTGTCCAAAGAAAATACAGTCTCATACAAATATAGGACCAATGAGATACAATGGACTCAATTCCAATGCGCCCTGTCTAAGATTAAATATAGGGTCAGTCTCTCTCTTTCTCCATCAAACAAACGGAAAGAGACAGACTACAATAATTTAAAAACGTCAAATTAAGTGATGCGATTTCTAACGTATTTGTACAAGTTTTTGCGTGTTTTCGTCTAACTTTAGTCGTCATCGAATGACATCCCTACTAAATTGTCTATGGGTTCTCTAATTTTATAAGCAATGTACAGCTGTTTTTGGAATTGAGCCCAATGCGTCTAACAAACCACATCAAATTCGCTTTCATAATAAAGTCGAGCTTCTAACAAATTAGTCAAATAAAAACTAAACCAACTCACCGACGGAGCCCTATGAGGCGACAGCGAAGCCCTAGTCTCCCTCAACGCCGCCCGCCGCCTCTTCAAAACAGCGCGAGCTCTCCTCATTCCCTCTCTCTCTATTAGCGCGCGATGCCGCACGAATTCTAGCTCAGGAGTGTCGGCTGTTGCTACCGGCCCTGTACAAGAAAAACAAATTTAACAGCGGGTTCGACCAAACTCGAACTTACACCAGTATAGCTCCATTTTTCGACGCAGAATATGGTCACTATTCTCGCACTGGTAAGAATGAGCATCGTGACCAAGTGCATAAGACTTAGGACTGCTACTACTATGTGTTTGAGGTTCAAATCTCGCTCGAGATTTTTTTCTAGGTTTAAAATCTGTAGTCAGCAACATTACTACTATGAGCATCTGGTCTATGTTACAGGTGTCATGTAGAGTAGAGATGCGCAAAATACAGTAGAATCAGTTTATTATGACTCCGCCTATATTGACCAGCCGGTTATTATGACGTAATTGCACTATGAAGTTGATATTTGGTTTTTTCTCACGACAAAAAATGCAACAAGAAACTTTAAATAAATCTAGAATTAGTTGCATTGTTTCGAGTAAGAAAACAAAATGAATAACTCTGCTTACCAGAGACCACTCTCACGACTCGCTTTCTGTTTGTAACCATATACATTTTCAATTTTCGATAAATTGAGAAAGCTTTTGTTTCGTTTCATAAATGACAGTCATGCATGGTTAAGTTTACGTTACTTTTTAACCTACTTTTTACTAGCCACTGTCAAAAATTATTTACATAAAAAAAGATTTTTATTTCACATAACGCTTTATATGACGTCCGCTCATTATGACATGTTTGTCAATTCCTTTCGATGTCATTATAAACGGACTATACTGTATATCAATGAAAAGAAAAGAGTGATTTATATCATTGTGAGCTTCTAATATATATCACTCTTTTATATCTTTGGCACTTTTAACTCAGTGATACAGAATGCGAACCATCGATGAATGAGTGATTTATTTGCTTGCTGAGCTACGGATATAGGTGTTGTTGTGAGAGAAATAGTAAGCTAGCTTGTCGTGTCTTGAGTTGCCAAGTCAAAAGTGAAATTTATAGATTTTCCGGTTCAATTGACTGTGGGTTATAAAAACAAATGCTTTATTTTACAATTTAACATAAGTTAATATAATGAACTTTATTGCACTCACATACAGTGCATTTTAACTTCTAAAAATAACAAGGCTCAATCCGTCAGTCAACCGATATTAAGTAAGACCTCAAACACTAGCTATCCTATTTCTCTCTCTCTTTCACATACAGCAGTAACAGCGTCTCACTCAGTGCTACAGACTACTACAGACTGTAATGTGTAATGTGGACTACAGAGTCCAGTTCATTTCGTTCAGTCGCTCAAAAACAAGTCGTATATCAAAAAAAATAAAGATATATTTTAAATTCAAGTGAGTTAGTAAGTGATTAGCTTCTTTAAAAAGATATATATCATTTTTGTCATTCACTCAGGAGTTACACAAGTCTAATGTAGGGTAGGGTAGGGCGAGCGTAAGTATCCATCTCAGTTATTTATTATTCAACACTGCGTCGGTAGGATATCCTTTCGCTTAAGCCTCTTGTTGTAGCTTCTGGTTATTAGCTGTGTTGCCAGTTTATTTGGGTAAATTTTAAGTCTCCCCCGGTATTTTTGAATGATTTGAATGATAAAATCTTGACTTGAAATGCGACAACTTAAACTTTGCAGTGTAATATATTAATAAATAAATAATAAAAAAAAATGTTTCAACAAACACACCAATTACCTAGCCCCAAACTAAGCGTGAGCTTGTGCTATGGTGACTAGGATAACGGATAGAAATACTTAAATACATATAAACATCCATGACTTACGTACAAATCCTCATGCTCATCACACAAACATTTGCCCCTTGCGGGATTCGAACCCGCAATCGCCTAGTTTAGAAGTCCGGTGCGCGAACGACAACACCAAGACAGTCGTCATTGAACATTGAACATTGAATTTAAATGTCACTTTTTGACAGTGGCTAGTAAAAAGTAGGTTAAAAAGTAACGTAAACTTAACCATGCATGACTGTCATTTATGAAACGAAACAAAAGCTTTCTCAATTTATCGAAAATTGAAAATGTATATGGTTACAAACAGAAAGCGAGTCGTGAGAGTGGTCTCTGGTAAGCAGAGTTATTCATTTTGTTTTCTTACTCGAAACAATGCAACTAATTCTAGATTTATTTAAAGTTTCTTGTTGCATTTTTTGTCGTGAGAAAAAACCAAATATCAACTTAGATAGGAGACTTAGAAACATGTTCGTATTATAAGTGTTAGTAATTCTTGCTTTCACAAAACTTACCTATTTCCGCAAAAGGATATCTCAAGCTGTAGGCGGGCTGGCACGCCAAGTCGGGAAACTGGTCTTCTAAATCGTCCAGTTTGCGCAACTGCTGTCGTAGAGATTCAAGAGGGCTGGACCAGCCTTCGCCGCGTCTGTGGCATGAAAAACAACGCATATTGCAAGAAGTTCCTTCTCCTACAACGTCACCTGTCCCCGCTGACATCTACGTCACCTGTCCGTGCTGACATCTAGCGTGCCTCGTCCCTCGCACCTCTAGCGACCGCAGAAGGGCGACCGTGCTTTAACAGCCGGTCTATATCTATGTGTTTATATCGGTAGAAGATTGGCGGTCCGTGACTTTCATTTTGTCGTCGTAGCAAAGTAGCTTTTTTATTTAAATAATTTTGCGGAGTGATTGTTCTGCACTTCTACAATATCTTAAATAAAGCGCAACGTAGGACTCTTACAGGCTATTTGAACCTCAGCAAGAAGAGATATGAAATGGGGGCGTGACCCGCGCGAACGCAGCATGGTCAAAACGAACTATCCATATCCGCGGCAGTTTGGGCACATTTCACAGTTATTTGAGTGCGTGAACTGCGCACCCATGTATGTTGTTCCTTATATTACAAGTGTTCTAGAAGTTAGAACACACACATAAACAAATTAGACGACACATGTTCGAAAGATTACTAAATTATTAAATATCTCTTCTTTCTATGATGTGAGATATGACCTTGTACAAGTCGCAGGACGCGATGGATTCCGCTTACAACTTGTAAAAGTGTCATGTTGTAAGCGGAATCGATGCAGTAAGAACATTTAGATGTTCAGCAACGAACATCATGCAGTGGTAACAATCTACGGAACTCTAGATACATTGATATACGACTATTAAGCAAAATTATTGCACTGTGCTAAAGCGGTGGAAAAAAATTAACAAAGTGACAGTTCGGTGCAACTTCAAAATAATAGATAAATGGAGAAGCTTGCAGGTGAAACATAAATTATTTTACTTGGGAGAATAGTTGAGACGCGATGTGGATGCCGATTTTAATCTTGTAAAGCACCGGCGACGTCCGTGTCCTAGAAAACGGGTTAATTTGGTACTTCAGATATAGGTTACATCTTGAAAATATTTAGGCTACAAAACGCTATGCAATCATCGAAGGATAAGCCCTTGTAAATATTGCAACAGCTTAATATGTTATATTTAGAGTTAGAAAGTCGGTAGGTAGATAACAAATATGCGTCCTATTTATTTGATCTGTAAACATGAGCATACAAACTTAATAAACCGTTTATAAGTATTTCACACATAATATTACTTACCATTTACAGTCTCTTTAGGTTTTTCGTCAGCAGTTGTCGCATCAGATGAGTCTTGGCAGTCTGTAGTGGCCCCTAGAAACAAATTTATATTAAAGGTTATTTACCTAAAATAGGCACATTTATTATAGGTACCTTTAATAAATACGCTTAAAGCCAATGCCAGGGCCTTCAAAAGGCCTGGTTATATTGAGTGAAATTCTCTTGAGATAAGCTTTTCTCTATAAGCGCATATTTCTGTTTCTTTTTACCTCCATCTCTATCTCTGTCCCTTCTTCGTCGGGGCGGTTCTCTAAAAGCTACGGCAGTGCGGCGGTGAGGCCTTTGATGTTTCACGGCGGATATCTGCGATGTGTCTGCTGATGGTATTGTCTGCAAAAAAGACGAGACGATATTATTATTATGTAGTCAGCACAGCACGTCGGGTTACCCATGTGAACTACGAAAACACCTTTTTTGTCTCAAGGTCAAAATAGGGTAGTCTGACGTGGGGCCGTCTGTAGTATGTACATTATTATTAGAACCCTTCGTAATAAGAAAGCTTTTGGACTTCTTGTCAACCAGTACGAATACGATACTATAAATCATTCACGTTCCGACGTTGTTCACTCTTTCAGTAATTTTTGCGTACTTATTTACTAGGCGACAAAAAAACTATATACGATGTGAAACTGGAAACAACTGTCTAGAAAAAAAGGCTCTGGGATCGCTACTAGATTATTTTGATGCCAATTTCGCTACTTTTCGTGGTACATCTTTTGTCCATTACCCGCTATGTTCACGGCACTAACGCAATATAATTATATTTATTATTTAAGCTTAATAGCACAGCTGAAATTCTGTACTAGGCAGACATAACCCTTAATAAGGCATGATATGTAAAAAAACATTGGATTTAGATCTTATGACCACGGATTAAAGTTCATAAGGTGGTAGTTTACCATATTTATTAATCCATCCAAGCACAAGACACAATAGAAAATCAATTGTTATAAAGCACTGGTGCGTGCTGTGGCATGGAACCAGTTAAGCCTTTGACAGCCACGGAACTAGACACAATAGAAATATATTGTTTGGGGGTCACCGGTGACCACCATGGCCCTCAATGTGTAAAGGGTTAACGCCAAGTGGCATTATCTACCAGTCATAATTCTATCGGTACTCACGTTCTCCCTAGCAGCGCTCCAATTATTATTCTGGCAGGACTTTTGCGTTTCTGACTGCGAAGTCTCATTGTCGTTGTACCTGACCGTCGGGTTGTTGTTCGCTCGCCCGTTACCTTGGTCAGTCTCCGCTGCTATGCTGGACGACTTCTCGTTTAGTTCTTTACATCTAGAAAAAAAAAATACTAGGCATAGTCCGACCGCTTATCCAACAATAAAAGTACAATAGCTATGACCGCAAACCTTTTAACACACACACATACACACATACACACACACACACACACACACACACACACACACACAAACACACACACAGACACACACACACACACACACACAGACACACAGACACACATACACACACACACAGACACACATACACACACACACACAGACACAAACACACACACACGCACACTATTGGAAGGTTGGCAGTGCAGACGAAAAACAACACCAGTCTGCTAAGAAGCTTACCTTTCTTGTGTCGCTTTGTGTGAGTTTGATTTTTCTGTCTCCGATCCTGTAGTCATGCTCATCTCTCTTCTTTTGTTTCGCCGTTCAATCGACATCTGTAAAAAAATTGCACCAAAATATTATAAATTTCAAAACAGAAATAGAAGGGATTTATAATATTGGGCGGATACATAGAAGTCACGCATTAACACAGTTAATAAATAAATCTGAATTTACAACTTTACTATTATGAGACATTGGGTTGTTTCGCTAGTTACGCCCTTTAGACGATTGGCTAAATCGTGTGATGCTTTTTTACCGCTGCCCGCGCACTTTCTCACTTGGTTGTCACGTAGAAGCTAAAGGTGACCATTCACCATCAGTTATACTCATCAGTCGGACTGTCGTACGTCCAAACGCATCAGTTGGACTCATTAGTTAAACTGATGACCACACTTACTACACTGAATTAAATAAAATCGTGCCTAAAAACTAGCTGTTAGTTCAGTTTTTCGTGTTGCCAGACCGTGGGCGATTATCCACGCCATGGGGAGATTTAGGTTTCTCTTACACAAGGGCTAAAATGGCAGGATGGTCTTGGAACTGGTAAAACATGGGCAATTTCGGAAAAGTATTAATTAAGTACTAGTACTTATGCCTACAGCCAAGATTTCAGTTCCGATATTGAAATCGTGCCAAATTACGAACTATAGTTGTAAGTCTCATAAGTGTATGTGTCTATAGTCTGAATAATTTTATAGGTGCAATTAACACATATTAAAGTTGCAATAGAACGTAGCAGTGTATGTGGCGAGATTCCATAGACAAAACATAATACCTTGACGTCGTGCTTCAGCCGCGCGTATTTCTCCTTGAGGCACTTGTACTTGTCGCGGACGGCGCGCTCGTCCGAGTGCCGCCCGGCGGCCGCGCGTTCTGACGCTAGACGAGCGCGGACTTCTTCTAGGTGACACGCGTGTTGCGTTCGGAGACGTTCCACCTGTCGACAGAATTGTATTTACAACATACAAGTGTACATTACGACCATCTTATAGTCTGAATAATCTAATAGGTTCACTTTGACAGCTCAGAGTTATACAAATAACATTTTCAGTATACAGTTTTGAGTTTAAAGACTTAATTTTATTTGTGGTTCGTATAACGTAATTATAAAACATACTCATGAAATAAAAAGTCACTAAAACGTAAAATATTTTGTAATGATTAAATGTTTTGAATTGATCGTAAATCGATTTGATGTCTGAATCGATTGTTCTAACTACCGATTCGTAAACACCCGACCCTATACCTATGTCAACTGTCAAATTGAACCTATTAAATTAATCAGACTATAGTGTAGTGGTGCGCGCTCCGGACTATAGTTAAACCTTGCCTCGCCAAGACCTCGCGTGCGTGGGGGGAGGGTAAGACGAGAACGGGAACAGTGACAGAGGTGGCTACCTCTAGGGGCACAGCAGTGCCCCTGCCAAGTCGAGCAAACAAGCGGCACAGCCGTACCATCTCTTTCTCGAAGCAAATCAGTCCATTTTCAACCCACTATAACTTCGTTGTGGATAAAATTAGAAGCCTGAATTTTCAGTAACCAAGTAAGCATTGTATAAACACGGTATATTTTAAATATCATTCAATTTGAACCAATAGTTTAAGAAATAGAACTAGTTAAAGTCGAAGTTGACTGACTAACGTCCTCCGTAGCTCAGCTGGAAGACCATTTTCCCGAATAGCAATGGGTCGTGGGTTCGAGTCCTACCGGACGACAGGGTCAATCAATTTTTGTGTGCAAAACAAAGGAGATGTTCCAATTTTGGCCATCGCTTGTACAGTTAACCAAAAAACTACGAAAAATCGTTTAAACTCCCTAAAAATATTTAAAAATATATATCTTGCCGTTTTCTGATGCACAAAAATATTTTTTATAGTTACACATTCCAAAATAATGGCAATTTCTATCGCCATATTTGAGAACGTTCAGAAATCAAAATGAAGTATATCTAACAATGATTCAAAAATCAACGTAGTTTTAATCTTTTACTTTAACTATTAGAAAACTATGTTATCAATATTTATTTCACGAAGAAAGAAAGACAACTTGACTGATGTAACTGTTATTTTATCTGAATTCACATGCAAACACATATAAGTTTTCTGAACTATTAGCGGCTAAAACATTTGGTTCCAAGCGTGAAAAAAAGTAGCTGTTACCTGTCATTTGTGACAGTCGCTTCCGCTGTTCCGTCATTGTAAGATAGTATTGCCGCAAAACATTATGAGATAGTATTGCCGCAAAATGTAAAAAAAAAATATTTGTGCACGAAAACCACAAAGAAGTTGTGGAAGTAAGTGTGAGAATCAGGGTTTCATAGCCGTTTCCTTTTTTTTGGTGTAATGTACAAGAGATGGGGAAAGTTCCATGTAAAACTTGGAACATCTCCTTTACTTGCGTAATATTGCGTCATTTTAAATTTAATAACCTGATCTGCCAAATCCTAGATCATGGTCAGCTGACCCTGGGCCCTCGCGCGTGCGAGTGCACAACCGGGATAACGCTCGGATGATGATGAATATCGCGTCAGTGAGAAACGTATCTTACCTCGGCTCTATAATCGTGCCTAAGCTCAGTGATCCTGGCCGTGTGCTCCTCCCTCAGCGAGTCTATAGTCGCTCTGTTCTCTTCCACCATCCGCGCGCGTTCTCTATGGAGATTCGTCTGCAATTGGTCGCGTACGTCCGATAGGGCGCGTTCGTTTTCTGAGCAAAAATATTTTCTCATTAACGACTACAGATAGTCTCAAGATTTCAATATTCTTGAAGGGTTTTTTTTAGTTTACAAGTGCTTTTTATTCACCAAAATATTGGCAAAAATAGGCTATCAAACATCACATAGTCGTTTTAAATAGTTTTTAAAATATTTTTTTGGAAAGCACATTTTACATGGACAAAGGATAAATAAGATTTGTAAGCATATACACACATAATAAAATTAAATTGTTTCAATAAACACATCAATAACTTAGCCCCAAACTAAGCTTAAGCTTGTGCCATGGCGAATAGAATAACGGATACGCTTATTTAAATATGTTAATAAACATACATGACTTAGGTACACATGCTCGCACTCATCACAAACATTTACGAGGTTTGAACTTGCAAATTTTTAGTCGCAGCGCGAACTACTACACTAAGACGTCGAATTGTTCATCTGATTAATGATAATAAACGTAAGACCTACTTTCGCTCGTTTACCTACCTTTCTGTAGACTTCAAACAAAAGAAAAACACAATTATTTCGTAAAACCAGAAAGTATGCTCACCAATCTCCAATTGCTCCTTCCTATCCAGTAACTTTGCATTATATTCTTCCTTCAATTTGATCATCCTCTCTTCGTACTGCCGCGCTGCCATCTCGGTGTCCCGGTGAAACTGGTCTTCTAACTCTTTTAGGGAGTTCTGTAATGCTTGCTGGTGGTTACGCTCGGCTGTTTGTAATGCCTGACAAAGATAAATATGAAAGATGGTAATAATAATATGAAACCACCGTCAACTTTGACTCGCAGAGAATACTAGAGTTAAATTTGTGCAACTATATTATATTCAGCTGATAAATAAACGGTCGGCAGACGTCAGGCTATTTGAACCACTAAAACAAGGCGAAAGTTTTTTTTAATAAATAAATTCAATTACCTAGCCCCAAACTAAGCGTGAGCTTGTGCTATGGTGACTAGGATAACGGATAAAAATACTTAAATACATATAAAGATCCATGACTTAGGTACAAATGCTCGTGCTCATCACACAAACATTTGCCCCTAGCGGGATTCGAACCCGCAACCGCTTGGTTTAGAAGTCCGGTGCGCGAACGACTACACTAAGACGGTAGTCAAAAGTGGGGCAGTTTGACGTGCGGCCGTGTGTATTTTGTAGTGTAATAAAATAATACAACTAAAACTAATTGATATAAAAGCTCAACACATTAATTCGTTTACAACAATGTTTTTTAAAGGGGGCCATAGCCTTGGAAGACGCTTCATCTTTTTAAGGAGGCTTGCAGCTTTTAAAGAATATTTAAATGACGGCAGCTAAAAACAAGAAAATATTTTATGTTAATCGCATTTTTTTAAGAGGACGGTGTAAAAAATGTCCACGAGCATGGTTCGCTTTACTCAAGATGGTCAGAATCTTACCTCTTCCATGTCTCTTTTGTGCCTTTCAATCTGCTCCGCTAACCGAACTCTCTTCTCAGTCAGAAACCTTTCTTCTGCCTCCCTTAATTCTTCCTGCAACTCCGCCCGCATTCTCCTTTCCCTAGTCGTCCACTCCAACCTCATATTCTCCAATTCTTTTTGCAATGACAACTCCAACCGTCTTCTTTCATCTCCCTTCGTCCTTTCAATCATATCCCGAGTCCCCATATCGGGAATCATAGGCGATTTGATCGACTTAGAAACAGAATCTTCTTGAGTTTCAAATTGATACACTACCACTACGTTATCGGTCGACTTTCCTTGTGATAATATCACACCATCTAATCTAGGACTAGCGAGGCTTTTGCCGAGACTCGAAGCGGACTCCGAAGTCTTTATTTGAGGCGCTATAACAGCTTTATTTAGAGGCTTAAAAGTAGATAAAGGACTCCAAGGCTTGCTAAACTCTCTAGGAGATCGTATATCAGAGCCAAAACTTGGGGTTGGAGACACTTTTAATAGAGGAGCTTTGTGTATCTCTACGCTAAAAGATTTTGTTTTGGATTCGTCGTTATTCGATGTCTTCGAATCGTCCGAATCGGAATGCAAAAGTTTATTTTGTTTCGAAATAAAATCTAAGTTAGGAACTTTAATTTGAGGTATCGGTACTTCGACAAGACGCGATTTGTTTTGAGAAGACGCTTTGGAATGTGAGGAAGTCTTTTCGGAATTTTCTGTTACTTCAACATCTTTTGGACTTTCTTTTTCTATATTTTTTTCTGGAATGTTCTCTTTCGATTCGTCTTTATGTATTTCGTTAGAATCGTCTAAGTCGTTAAGGTCTAAATTGGCGAATTCCCGGTCTGGAGAATCGATCGATGTCTCCGATTCTATGCTTTCCATCAGGTTTATCGATATTTTGCTCTTTTGAGGGATCATTGGTGATCTGAAAATGGGGATAATAATATGAATAGGGATAATAATATAAATAGGGATAATAATATAAATAGGGATAATAATATAAATAGGGATAATAATATAAATAGGGATAAAGCTAGTTTATCTGAGGTCCAACCGTTTAGTAATTTCGATTTAAATTTTTAAGCATTTTTGTGAAAAGCAGATTGTTTAAACATGGGTTTGGACGATGGGTTTAATCAGAAAAACAGCTCAATGTCGTTAATGGTTATAATAATATTTTAGAAAAAACAATTTGAAAAACTAAATGATCAGGACCAATCATAGTAACTAAATATGATGATGACGTATGTTATGTAGTGTCGATGATGATGATTAATTATAAGGATGAGTTATGTTAATAATGATGTATCATACACCCACCTCGGCCTAGCTTCTTTATCTACTGACGGCTCTTCCAAGTTAACTGGCGTAGTCTCTATGTCCCCCGGGCGGACCAGATCGGATATCTTCTGGAAGTTCTTTTGGAATAAGTCCGGTTTAATGTAGTCCCCTGCAGGGGGCCGTAGAACCCGCCGGCGGGGCGATGTTCCTCGGCTTTCGCGACTGTCACTGTCTGGAATAAGAAAATAAGTCTATTCGAAACGTGTTCATTACATCTTCTGGACGGATTTTAAAGAAACCTTAATAAAGTTTAAATAAGAAACCAAAAATTTGCACACGGGCAGGATTTGAACTCACGACCTTTGGCTAACCGGGCCAACGCTCTTAACAACTGAACTACCGCGCAGTCCGGGTGGATACTCGTGCGGAATTCTTGGTCTGATTGTCTTACGTCGTTGCGTGACGTCAGCGACATCTACCCGAGCTGTATTGCAACAACACAACAACAACCTTAATTGTAAGATTTTTTGAAAATTGGTTCAAGCTCAAGGATTAAGCCATTTTGCCTGTTAATGAACTGGCATTGAACTTATCTCAATAATAAACTAAGTTCATTGACCATCTTCAGGTGGGACTCCAATCCACGACCCATAACTATCCGGGCGAATGTGATTACAACTGAACTACCGAGGAGGTCAGTCACTAAACAACTTTTTGTAAGTACTTGCTGCTTTACGTTTTATTTTATCAATACTTTCGTTGATGAATTTTTGAGTGTTTATTTCAGTTAATTATTCTAAAACATTACAAATATTGTTTTTATTATAAACAATTGGAATCTTATCACAGTGTGCAGGCACTGGTTATCATTTTTTTGTTATTTCTAAGATTTTGGCTTGCTTTCCAACTTTAGACACGTCAAATTACTTATTACCAAAGACATTATTTGATTATTTGACTCACCAACAGACTCCTTCTCCGAAATCGATGCACTCTTGACTTCCCTCGGACTCTCCGAACCCAACGGTCTAGGGGGCAACGGCGGTCTGGCCACCAAAGGTGACAACACTTTGGAGGGGTTGATGGGCGCTATAGGAGGGATTACGGGGGGGATCAGGGGGGAAGTGGGGATCAGGGGGGAAGAGGGGATAATGGGAGAGAGCACCGCGGGCGCCGCGCTTATGATGGAGCTTTGAGCGTCGTTCTGTTCAGATGAACTGTTTGAGCCTGGACTGATTGTTGGCTCGGGAAGGTTTTCTAGTTTGAATCTGAAAGTAATCAGCTTTTACTTCTAATGGGACTATTTCGATCATAGAAAGATTTGATTAGATATACTTCTTATTGCACAGTGTACAAATGAAACTTCTTTTTACGAAAATAAATCTTAAACTAGGTAATGAATGAGAGGTTAAGATAATAATTAAAAACAGGCAGATTTGGACCTTACTACAATGAGATAAAAGCATGTCTAACATTTCACTGCTCCTTTGTACTTTACACACTGCAACTTTTAGCAGCGATGCTGTCGCGATACAGCATCGATGCAGTCGCAAATGGTCCACCTTTACGCACTTGCTAGTGTCGCGATGCTGTCGCCTGTATCGATGCTAAAAGTCGCGGTGTGTAAAGGGCCTAATTACTTACAAACGTTATAAAACAATTGGATACTTGTCACTATCCAGAAATTATTCTGCAAATTTCTCGAAAATAACAGCATATTTCAAACACAAGTATATTGTTATTTTTAAATTATAGTGCAATAACTGATTTTTAATAATAAACTAAACTCAAAATAGTAAGTTAGTTGAGTACAGCCAAATGTGACGTCAGTAAACTGTGACGTATACAAAATCTATGGCAGAAGAGCGTTTTGACAGTTCATTAAAAGTACGCCAACGATTGGTGGTGTCCAATAGCCTTTGTTAACATAGAACTCACCTAACACTTTTCCTGTCTTCGTCAAAGCTGGCCGCTTGCTTCTTACCAATAGCGACACTGTCGGCTTTCCTTTGCAGTGTGTCTGATAGTTTTTCACGCAGTATCCCTTTAGGCGGGTCGCTTTTCGTCAAAGAGTCTAGGGGAAGAGACTTTTCTGTGTCTGGACTAGGGAAATCTGACTTGCTTAGTTTGAGGAACATGCTGCCTTTGCCTAAAAATGTAAGTGTAGAATAAAACAAAAGATTTTCTTTAAATAAAAGATTAAGGGAAAACAAAGCATGCAATAAAAATCTATAATATTGTGTTCTAGCTGTATAATGTTTAGTTCCATTGATGGGCGCATGATGGTTACTTAACTTAATAAAACTAAATTGAACTGAATTGAAAGGCATTGCAGCAAATCAGGAGCTCTATTTTTGAATCACTCGCGTGCAGATTTTCGTTCGTAATGTAAAACTCCGCATCCTTAAAATATTTAATCGATTGCATTCAACCGCTCGAAACCGCAACGAGTGACTCTACCCACTCACCGCAGAATGCGAGCGATAGAATAAACGCTAAAATAAAATTGTATTCGCCAACGCCAGTGAGAGCGAGAATGACAGGCGAGTAATTCCAAAATAGAGCTCCTGCTCTTTAACTTGCACGTGATTATGATAAATCCAGGAACTAATTGGTTTCGTCAAAAAATATTGATAGTAGTATAATAGAATAAAGTTGCTACTACATTCAATTCAGCAATATATCTGACTTACCTGTCAATGGTAAACCCTTATCCACCTTAGCAGCCGATAGTAGAGGACTGAAGTTCTCCTCTTCTGGACTGGTCAGGACGTGCATCTTCAAATCTATGATCTCCGACTGCTGCTTGAACAACTGCTTTGGTCTCTCAAACGTCGACCGATTCAAAATATCTCTATCTGATGTATTCCTAACAAGATTTGGTTTATTCGACAATGGACTATCCATGCTACGTCTTAAAGGCGATATTCGCAGGTCACCAAGCTTCTTATCCAATCGCGCTAAGGGCGCAAGGGGCGGTCGTCCCAATGGATTTAGACGCTTAAGTCCAGGTGCCAAGGTTGCTGATGCGTTATCCTTGACGTCCGTTTGGTTTTCGCTGTCGGTGGTTAGGTCGTCGTCATCGCTTTCCACTTTGGTCTCGACGCGTTCCAAGTGTTTTGTGTTTTCTTCTGATGTAAGAAGTTCCTAAAACAAGTCATGGTCATGGAGATGCTAATATTTTTTGTATAACTGTGAGGTATTTCTTAGTTCAAATTACATGTGCAAAACTCAGATGTCGTATCGACAATAAGCTTTCGATATAAACAACGCGATATTTGCCTTTCTATCGCGGAATCTTCCTATTACCCGACCACGTAGGGTCGACTGACGTCGATCTTAAGAGCGATCCGGCTGGCGTGTGATAGCCCTACCAACCAGTCGACACCCGCATGTACCTACTTCATACCTGAATTGCGGAGTGAGCCAGGCCTGCCCGAATTACCCATTTTCTATTGGTTGGCCGTTCATACACCTACTTACAAAATCCAAAGCTTTATTTAATATAGGGTTTTGTCAGATGTTTGAAAGATTCTTTAGCCTAATCCATTTACCTGCACTGAAGCACAGGTGTCATCTTGCATAGAGGCATCTCTAGCACGCTTAACTAGCTCTCTATAGATGTTGTCTAATGGATGATCCCACTGAGTTTTCTTTGTCTCTTCGTTGTAGTAATAGTGAGTTTGCAGTTTCTCGTCGAAGCTAAAAACAAACTCAGTGTTATTACAATATTGGACTCCTAGAATTAAGCCTCAAACAGACATTATTAGAATTTTGCAGAAAAGCAATGTCTTGAGTGATTGGATGTTAAAAGGTAGTATACATAAAATATTAAAAGGCGATTTATTTACATTTTTAAAACCTGATGGTTCAAACACTTTACAGCAATTGTGGTCACAGGGAGACCATGAACACTGTAAAGTTTTATGGATTTGACTATTCATGTAAACTAAGAACCAAATATATTAAAAGGTGTGAGCAATAATAAAATGAAACTTACTATGCTTTCCATGGTGGTGGAAGTGCTTGCATGAGGCCATCTTTAGCCAGCGGCAGGAGGTGGCTCTCACTCTCAGGATCAATGCCCAGCTGCTGGGCATACTCTGTGATTTCTGTAACATTTTTTTTTTTGCGGCTAACTGATTTATCAATGAAACATATGAAATGATCTCCTTCTTTGTCTTGATACATTTCTGAAAGAAATTTTCTAAAGATCTTGGCTTTCTTGAATATGTTGGGATACCTCTGATGTTTTATAAGCATCAATTATTTTGACAAAGAATAAATTAATATTTTTATTATGTACAGAAAGAGTGCCAAGATATGCACTGTGACATCACATGCTATTGTAATTGGGGCTAATTTAGAAAGGAAAATGTGTCGTCTGATGTCTGACCACTGTACTTGGTTTTTAAAACTTAATGATTTTAGGGACATCAATGTATTTCTAAATGAAAACATGGTGAAGGAAAAGATTGAGACCAGTGCCCAAAAGTACAACTCTAGATTCACAAATCACTCCAAACAGCTAGATGTGAAACTGACTTTACAAATAACTAAAAAGCAGGTATAAAAAATAATAATAATAAATAATTTATTTCAGGCCTCACAGCCTATATAAGAGTAGTTTGTAACAAATTTCTTAGCCTAGGGTTAGTAACACAATATTTATTGAAAATAAAAATAAGAACAAAAGCGCCATTTACTGCTGCGCCATGCCACTAGAAATGTCATGTCCTCATAGCCACAATACTAAAAAGAGATATATTCATAATTAGTTTTTTTTTAAACTTGACTGCCATCCATCCTGCAACATGCTTCATAGTCTTAGAAGTGGTTAAATGAGTAGTTTAAGTACATATGTCATACATTTTCATAAACCTGTTTGTGTAATGTAAGTAATATTTGCAGTAACATGACTTACTGCATAAATGCCACAAAATAAAAATAAATATAAAATAAAATATAATTATATTTTCAAGTCAAGGGAATTAAGAATCTTTTCTTATAACTTATAAAACTGCTGATAATTTAGAAACGACTTAATTGTGACGAAAAATATGGTAACACTTGGTATGAAACAGACTGTCTCAGGATATGACCTATGAATAGTAAACGGTTTCTATGATATCCCTTTGTTCACGCCAAACAGAAGTAACGAAAGACAAAGCTGGACCGATAAAGAGCAATTTTCGAAAATTTCTTTACCTTCCGCAGAGGGCTGGCTGTTTTCATCAAAAACCTCACGGCAAACCACCGCTGATGTCGAACTCATTGTAAGGTATTACATCTCATTTCATCCCAAGTGAGACCAGTCCGGCGCAGGGTAACACAAAAAGATTCAAGTTGACAATTTTATGAAAAGCCATATTTTTTGGAACAACAAAAAACCGAGAAAATCGGATCAGAGTCCGGTGAAAACTTTGACAAATCATTTGACAGTCATGACAGTAGCTGTCGTTTTCAATCGAATATTGCCATAATATAAAAATTATTTTTTTACCTATCATATCTCGATTATGATTATATACTCTTTTTCATAACGTTGTTGTTAAAACATAGCGGTGGTGGAAAGTATCCTTAAGCACTAGAAAAGTTAAAACAGGTCAATCTTGTCTATGGTTTTTGGCGTCCGTTCAAATACCAAACCACCTAAACTATTACTATAGCCTGACCAGGAATATATGGGACCTCGCCATATTGCGGAAAACAACTGGAACTAATTTCTTTTACTGGCAACAGAAACCCCAAATTGTCATTGTCATGTCATCAATTGTCATAATGAACTAATCATTATGACAATTGATCGTCAAAGTGGACGCGTAGTCAAATTTTCGAGTATGTGATAAAATTATGTGTTAAAAACGCCGAGAACTATTCGTTTTCGTAAAAGGAAAGTGGTTAAACATGTGCTGTAGTATTTTTCGACTAGAAAGTATATGTGATCACCATGGTTTCTTTAAATTAGTGACTGATATAGTTGTCATCACGAATTTTTGGCACGTCATATAGTGCGAATAGAGAAAATTGGCTACTTGTTACGAAGAATATTTTAATAACGATATTGAACAATGATCAAAATAAATGCTTTTTTTGAGTTTTATTTCAACCCTACTTGGATAATATAATCGTTCGTAAAGTTTTCCAAGATTTCTATACTAACATTTTATAAAATTATGATAACATTATAAATAATTATTAATACCATTTAGTGGTTTTGCAAAAATAATTGTGTTTTTTTTGTCCAAATTTCAAGGCCAATATTACAAAGAGTAATCAATTCGCGAGTGTTCTGTCGTGTTATTTTATTGTAGAATCTGTTATTGTCACGACTTATACTGAGCGGGGACCTTTTTGGTGCATTATCCTAGATTCATAAGTTTTTTATTTTTATGTTATTTTTGTTATTATTTTCGTCTGTTGTTTATTTGTTTTTTCTTTACTTTGTCTGTTGTGCCAAATAAAGGCAGCAGGCTAAAATTAACATGAATGTAAACATATAAAAAGCATGTTTTTTTATGTTCAGTTGCCAATCTTTGCTGGTATGATTATACCGAGTGTTGTCATATAAAGTGGATTCGAAGCGCCCTTAATTCAGGTCCCATATATTTCTGGTCTTGCTATACAACGAAATGAATGTATAGCCTGCCCAAAAATATATGGGACCTCGCCATATTGCGAAAACAACAGGAACTAATTTCTTTTACTGGCAACAGAAACCACAAATCGTCATTGTTATGTCATTATTTGTCATAATGATTAAATGTCAAAGAAGAAGCGTGATGTAATTTTCGAGTATGTGTATTATTTTGTGTAAAAACGCCGAAAAGTATGCGCTGTCGTAAAAAAAAGTGGTTTAACATGTGTTTTAGTCATTTCCAACAAGGAAATCTGTGAAATCAACATAATTTCGTTTAATAAATTACCGATTTAGTTGTCATGTCACAATTTTTGGTACGCCACATAATGTGAACAGTGGGAATTGGCTATTGATGGTAACGGGGAATATTTTAATAACGATTTTAAAAAATAACAATTATCTTATCTTGTTAGAGAGTTTTATTTTCTTTATTTAAAGCCTGCCTAGATATTTTACTGAAATAGTTTGTAAATGTTTCAAATAATTCATATACAATGATTGAAATAATCGAATAACATAATAAATAATATCATTTACAAAAACAACAGGTAATTTTACTTCTACCCAACTGTGGTATTACAAAACTGACTGCCTCGTGTATTGCGCCTGTGTATAACTGACACCTGTGTATTGCGCACACACTTGTGCACTATAATATGTCCCGCGCAGTTGTCTAATCTCTGTTGAGATAGGCCGCCGTAGTCGAAATCGGCTAGGAGGACATCATCATCATCAACATCATAACAAAACTAATTTCAATTTGGTTCAAATTTCAAGGCCAATATTAAAAAGAGCGACTAAATTTAATAAGTAAATAATTTGCAAGTGTTTTGCCTAGTTCCTGCATCGTAGAATTTGTTTTTAAACTTCAAAATGTAACAAATGTAAACATATAACATAAATACTTTTTAATGTTCAGTCGCCAATCTATGCTACTATATGATTATATCAAGTGTTGTCATATAAAGAGGATTCGTACGTAGCGTCCTTAATTCAGGTCCCATATATTTCTGGTCAGGCTATACTGTATTTTTATTACAATAATAACTTTTTGCCATTTTTTACATGATATAGTGCATAAAACTTTTCGGCAGTTTAATTTTGTTCATCTTTGTGTAAGTCTAAACGGCAGGGGTCGATGTAGTAAAAAAGACGTATTTGTTACGAGTTTTGAACGTGCCAACCTCCTGACAAAGTCAGTCAAATTATTTTGGCTTGTCAGATTCATATGAGATTGATTGTGCATCATTTTCTAGTTCAAATCAATTTCCACAGAAAAACATTAAATAATTTAGTAAATTATGGCTTCAGTGAAAGACGTAGCTTCTTTGTATCAAAACCTAAAAACCGAATGGGGCAAGAAACCCCGTAAACTAGACAAATGCGGTGAACTGTTGAACAAAATAAAAGTAAGTTTATGATGACTATGCAAATTTTAAATAAAGTGTTTCTAAACAAAGTGTATTTTAAGTATTCAATTTTAGGTAGCATTGACGCAGTTAACCTTCCTACCTAGTAATAATGCAGCTGCAAATCAAAAGGAATTGATTTTGGCTCGGGACGTTCTCGAAATCGGAGCTCAGTGGGCTGTTGCTGTAAAAGATGTCAAAGCGTTTGAACGCTTCATGTCTCAGTTAAAATGCTATTATTTCGACTACAAGTGAGTACCAATGATACCTATGAACTAAGAATATATCTTTGAACTCTTAAAGAAATGCCTACATACTACACATAACCTCAAATCTGTTGTTTCCAAATTATTATAAAGAAAAGTAACTAGCTAACAATTATTCATTCACAAGGTAATAATTAAGATGCTAAGTTTAGTCACTCATAATCTAATCACTCTGAGTCATAGGCACTAGCCTACGAAATAATTTTAACCCTGAATTTACTATACAAACTTTCTTCAGAGACCACTTGCCGGAATCATCATTTATGTACCAGCTTCTGGGCCTAAATCTGCTGTTCTTACTGTCCCAAAACCGAGTTGCTGAGTTCCACACAGAGTTGGAGCGACTTCCAGTGGATGCAATCAGGGCAGATCCTTATGTTAAGCATCCGCTAGCTTTGGAACAGTACCTGATGGAGGGCAGTTACAATAAGATCTTTTTAGCTAAGGTAATGATCAAAAACAATTTGACTTAGTCAATTTCATATCATATAGTTACTAACCAGAGAATAGCCTTAAGCATAATTTCCTAGGTTCCTAGCACAATCCCCAAAAGTGTCATTTTGGCTTTTGATTTAGCTTCTCTTAATAATGATCATAATCAACCACAGTCACCTCCCCCATGATTTCCATAGTGACTAGGTAAGAAGCCAACATTAACCACTTTGCTGCCATTTCCACACAATAGAATAGAGGATTTCTTTTTGTGTGTATCCACATTCCATCATACTAAAGGTTAAGCATGTCTCAGATATTTGTCTAACACCAAAACTGCTTTTAGGATAATGTCCCAGCGGAAAGCTACACACTGTTCATGGACACCCTTCTGGACACAGTGCGGGGGGAGATAGCCGCTTGCATCGAGAAGGCATACCTTTGCATCTCTTGCAGCGAAGCAGCGAGGAGGCTGAACTTGCAGTCGCAGCAAGCTGTGCATGAGTATGGTAAAAAGGTATGTATGTAAATGAGTTCTAAATAAACTTAAATGAGTTGTAAGTTGGAAATGTAA
The DNA here is from genome assembly GCA_949316185.1 of Pyrausta nigrata. Classification (NCBI taxonomy): domain Eukaryota; kingdom Metazoa; phylum Arthropoda; class Insecta; order Lepidoptera; family Crambidae; genus Pyrausta; species Pyrausta nigrata. Next base: position 14,287,007 of record OX438952.1, read on the forward strand.
ATATATTATTGCACTTGAAAAAATTAGCCAGAGGCGGGAAGTTTTCAAGTGCAATAATATATTTAGATTGCAAAGTGAATGCTTAACACTTAAAAAAAAAAAAAAAAAAAAACAATAATTTATTGGAAATGTAAGTTTGTATGGAAACCTTGTGTTCAAATATAACACAGAATATCATAATAGTACCACTATATCCTAAATATGTGGGCTATCACAGAAAGCTGCATAAGATGTCGCAGTGTTTACCTGGTCATGCTGTTGTCCGTATAGTTATGTCCACAACACAATAGACTTTAAAGAAGAGACTAGAGTAAAGATGTTTGTTTTGTAAACAGTTAATAACACATCAAGTCATAAACTGGCATCTTATTCAGATGTTAGTGTTAGGTAGTCATAGTCTAATGTGTTGGGAGTAGCGATGGGCAAGGGAAAGAAAAAAATGGGATGGAAAAGAAAAATACGGGAAAGTATGGGAAAAAACGGAAAGATTCGGAAATATTCCAATTCGGCGGGAAAATACTCAAAAGTGGACTTAAATTAATAAAATGCGAGAATTTAGCTACTGTAACAATGGTTTTATGCCTGTAGCACACCCTTACATAAAACCATAACAGCGGGACCACGCTAGTTTTGCCTGTTTGTCAGTTTTATTACACCAAACGTAAACTGCATGTTGTAATGCTTAGATTTATCTGAGTCTTTTTTTCTTTGAGATTCGACGATCCTGTAGTATAATTCCTATTACTGTGCCCACGATGTCGATGATGTTGTGCCCAACAATCAACGCTACTAAAGTAAAAGCAGAAGTTCGGGCCGCCTCTGGGCTTGGAGTTAGCACTTAGAACATTCTAAGTTGCTTGCACCAGGCTGGATTACGAGCACAGAGGTCTTGGCGAGCGCCTCTCAACGTAAACAACAGAGATTGGAGTAGGCTAGGCTTCGGCAGAATGAAGAAGATGAAGAAGAAAACATTTAGCAAAACTGTCTTCTCGTTGACGAATCGCGAATCAGTAGTCATCCAGATAACCGACGTGTCCATGTCTCGAGAAAACCAGGAGACTGTGAAAGGCAAAGAACTGCCACAGGAACAGTTCAGCAAGGCGGGAAATCGGTGTCCTTTTGAGGGTGGTATTATGATTGGAGCTGGAACACCTTTGATCCCGTATCGAGGCTTCATGACAGCAGGCATGTATAAAGCAGTTGCTATTGATGGAATTGTCAGACCATTCCGAGTTAACCATGGGCACCAATTTGTACTGGTCGATGATAATCCAGATCCAGCTTTATCGGGGCTCTATGTATACCTTTGCTGACGACACGTCGTTGTTGTTCTTTGGGGACTCCTGAGACGAAGCTTTGACCAACGCTCAGGAGGGCTTTAATAGGGTTGCTAATTGGTTAAGGCATAATGTATTAACCCTCAACGTTGCTAAGACGAAATATGTTCCATTTGCCATGAGGTCAAATTATCTACCATCCTCGACTTATGGTGTTATAGCCCATAATTGTGGTCAATCCCTTCCAAACGAGTGTCTTTGCCCAGAGTTGCAACGGTCTGAATGCACTAAATACCTGGGAGTGTTAATAGATAACACACTTAGCTTTAAACCCCACATTGAGTTACTTGCAGTCAGAATGCGCAAACTCATCTTTGTGTTTAAATCCCTTAAGAATGTCGCTAATCGTAGGGTAATTAAGACGGTTTATTTCGCTCTGAGTCACTCTCTACTAGAATATTGTATTTCTATTTGGGGTGGTGCAGATAAGACGCACCTCTTAACTGTGGAAAGGGCGCAACGAGCTCTACTCAAGGTCGCAGCTGGGCTTCCCTTTCTTTACCCCACTGTGGAACCTGCACAAGGACAGGGATGTGCTTACTGCAAGGCAAACTTTCTTCCTCAGGGCTGTCTTGAAAAAGCACTCAATTAAAATATCACCCTGAGCTGATGAGAGGCAAAAGGCGAACTGGCTCAGTTTGCCCAAAAATCACTCTGCGAACTTCTTTCTCGCACAATTTTTTCTGTTTCCTAGGTCCTTACCTTTATAATAAATTAAACGAACATTTTGCTATGTACCCTCTAAATGTAAGAAAGTTGTCACCAACTACCTGAAGTCTTTGAACTATGACGAAACCGAACAGATTTTATGCCCCTTGGAATGATGTTGTAAGTCAGTTCCACTTTGCTGTCGATACTTGTGAAGTTAAAATTTTTAACCTAACATCACATCACTATTTTCTGGCTTCGTTCTCATACACACGGCTCTCCCGGCAGGACATGCACTCTCTCTCTCACACACACACACAAACACACACTCACACACACTATACTCAAACAACACGTAATGATACATTTCACCTTAACTTCACTATACAAAGTTACTCGTTTTGTGACTCGTAGTTTTTAATTTAGCACTAGTATAATGTTTTACTTTAGTCTCGGTCTTCACTTGTCCTATATATTCATTGGTCATTACATAAGAAATTGAATTGTAAAGAACTGCGAGGGTGGCCTGGTTGACCTGTAGAACAGGTACTATTCCGTTGATAGCTCACTTATCACACTCGGGACTTTAAAAGTATGTTCACCTAGACACCTCGAAGAAAACAAACCTACACGTTTTATTTTCTGAATTTCTTGTTTTTAATAACGAAGATTTAACTTTATTATCACTTGCCTCAAATATTCAAACTTAACAGAAGCCAAACTGCCGTTTCTAATGTAGAGATTTTACTATGACCCGGTTTGTTTATGTCGAGATTTCTCCAATCCTTATCAAACGTCTACATTTCTGCACCAATTCGCGACATCGTGGACACAGTAGTAGGAAGTATACTACAGGATCGTCGAATCTCAAAGAAAAAAAGATTCAGATAAATCTAAGCATTAGAACATGCAGTTTACGTTTGGTGTAATAAAACTGACAAACAGGCAAAATTAGCGTGTTCCCGCTGTCATGGTTTTATGTAAGGGTGCGCTACAGGCGTAAAACCATTGTTTCAGTAGCAAAATTCTCGTATTTTATTCATTTTAGTCCACTTTTGAGTATTTTCCCTATTTTCCCGCCGAATTGGAAATATTCCGCATACTTTCCCCGAATTTGGGAATAAACCCAACAGTTGGAAATATTCCGGGGAGTAAACCCAACGCTAGTTGGGAGACTTTATTATTATTTTATTTGCATAATACAAGGTACATAATTTCGCTAATTTATTATTAAATATTATAAAAATAACTTTAACAGCGTAATTGGATACTCGGTGCTGATAACTGCTACCACTTCAATGCTGCCGAGGAGACGTGCGCTGCAGCGGCAGGTGTACTGCCCTCGTCGGAGCTCGCCGAACAAACTATTGAATATGCCAGGCACCTCGAGATGATTGTGTAGATCTAACTTTGTGTAAATTTTATTAAATAAAATTTGCTGATTAATCCAAAACTCGTGTTTTGAATGAATTTCGTTAATCGATAGTAATAGCCAACTAGCTGGAAATTTTGCGCGGGAAACTATGGCTGGAAGCGAGCAGAAGCAAATCAAATGAAATTAATTTATTGCAAATTAAGTGTTGCACATTGGTGTTAATAATAACGGTGAACTTTCAACTTAATTACCCTGTCAGGGTATTGCAATTTTAGTAATAATAAACTATGACTAACATAGGAGCAAAAATAACAAAGGATCTTGTTAAAACCTGTACCCTACCATATTGTCTCATAAGTACGTTAACACAAAAAATAATGTTTTATTTTTGTGAATCATTTGCTTATTTGCAAGCAAGAAGATTAGAAGAGAAAGAGTATATTAGTTTCTCGTGGCCATCTAAGGAGGTCATTAGTGTTTGTTCAGTAAAATCATTTTAATAATGTGCTGGAGAGGAGGTCCTAACAGGAATAAAGTGCTGTTGTGACTCAAAACCCCCAGCATTTTGAGCATTGAAAATTATTGAAATGGGTTCATTCACATCCTAGTTAAAGAGTTATTTAATAAGAACCGAGTCACAAATCTGTCTATTGTGTGTGACCGAGTTCATTAACTTTTCTTCTTTGGTTTTTGGCGACAATAGTGACTTTGAGATGATGTATGTCGCTATTCCGCCAGTATCACGTGTGAAACATTTACACGTAACAAAACAACAAATAATAATTTTATCGTATCAAAGCGAATTTATCGATCTAAAACATACAACACAACTAAGACATCACATTATGTACCTACATATAAATAATACAACAAACAAGACTATATACATGTGTAATGGCACAGAATAAGTTGGTAATGGGAAGAGAGTAAGGGAAAATGAGGAAAGGAATGGGAAACATGTCTCTACCTACAAATTTATATTCTTGCTCGAGATAAATTTTGAAAGAGATGATAATATAGGTGGGGAATTAATCAAGTGGAGGATACATTTAATGTTAGTAGGACGGGGGACCTTTTTAGGAAGGAAATCTAACAAAGAGGAACCCATTAAGGGACAATTGAAAAAATATGATTGGCGTTAAACAGCAAGTAAACGTAAGTTGACGGTTAAATTGACACAATTTCTATACAATATATATCAAAAAACATAACCGCAGTTTAAAAATTAACTGTTGGTGTGCACAAGGTGTAATGAAAATAATTATACTGAAAATTGTTGACTGTATAAACCTAGTTCCTTTGCCGACCCAGAATAGGTCACTGAAAAAGCTAACCATTACGTTCATTCATTGGGTCAGCGTTCCGAAATTCACACTGTTTACACTAAAAAAGTATTCGGATCGGATTGCTAGGCGCTAACACTTTTCCGAGGATAACTTTTAATTTGTGTCCGACCGAAACACGATTTAAAGCCGCAACCAAAACCGAATCTTCGGCGTCGGTGTCAGTTTCGGCCGAAACCGAAACACCTCCGCCATACAAAATTTTTGCAAAGAGGGGGGAAGGGTACTAAAAACGAAGGAAAAAAACCGGGCAAGTGTGAGTCGGATTCGCACACTGAGGGTTCCAGGGCAAACAGGTTTTTTCTACGATGTAATCTCAAATTCGCGGTTTTTTTCTTTACTTATACTGTTAGACCTTCCTTCTTGCCATTTTTCATGGCTCTAAGTCCATGAGAAGTACCCCATAGGTTTTGATTCCCCTGAAAAATGTTAGAAAATAGGGCAAAAATGGCCGTATGTTTTGATTGCTTTGACTTAAAAGCTTGATTTTTGTACAGCTTTAAGGAATTATAGACATAAGTATTTGATGGTAATTTCAACTTTATACCTCTACACGTTCCTAAGAAAAAGGTTCTTGACAGACAGACGGACAACAAAGTGATCCTATAAGGGTTTCTTTTTTCCTTTAGAGGTACGGAACCCTAAAAATGAAAGCGGTAGAGAAATTGATGGCAAGCAAGTGCAAGCAGAGCTAGCACAATCAGTTTTGGGAAAAAAATCGAGACAAAAAAGAGCATCCGCTTGTCTTTCATCTATCATTGATTTTTGTAATGATTTTGTCAAAACCGCTTTAATTACAATACAATTTAAGTGCAATTGGCGCGAGCGAAGTGAGCTCAATTTTTTTTGTTAAAAAGCGCTTTGATGCGCTTTTGGTAACAAACAAAGTATAATATAGGTCATTTAATTGCAAGCGAAATGTTCTTAAAGAAAAAATGATGAGCTTTCGGACTTTTCTATCTGTTTAATTTCGTTGTGGAATTGAAGAAAATTTTATTTTAAGACAGCGTGGCAAAACAACAATTACACCGGATTTTCATAAGGACCACCAATCCTGACTACTTAGAAAGTTGCTGTGGTGGAGCTGCACTACGTCGCTAGAACTAAAATGAAAATCTAACCACTAGAAAAAAATATATAATACAGTCGCTAGCAGTAGTAAATATATAATAAAGTGCAACATCACACCTATCACAACTGCACAAGGTTCAGCAGTTTAATTTGACGTGCTTTCATAATATAGGAAGTTAAGCAATGAATTCTACTAAAATGTGCGTTTGTCAAAATCATTTCAAAAAGTAAAATCGATTTACAAAAAGAAAATTTCTATACAATTGAGCTGACCAGTAAGCGAAATAAGCTAATCAAGAAGCACAGACTTACCCTAACAGAGCATGTCATTTTATGGATATTAAAGTTTCGGCGCGACCGAAGTTTCGGCCTGTTTTTGGCCGAAACCGAAACTCTTGCTGAAACACGATTTTTGACCGAAACTAGCCGAAACCGAAACTTCGGTCGGTCACTACTTTTAATCTTAGATGAAATCAAAAAGAGATACAGCATAATTATTTGTATCAATCAAAATTATCTGCTTCAGTTTATTTTATTGTTACTTTTTGCTGATGACTTAAAACTCTATTTGCTAATCGAAACTATAGAATACAAAAAGGGAAAAGCTACAAAAGGACATGGACAGGGTAGTGGCTTGGAACAGAGGAAAACTCCTGCAGTTTATTTAATACTTGTGTGTAACCTTCACTCCTTTACACGATTATATCCAGAACAGCTATGCGGTTATTTGTAATGACGCCAATGGTAAGGGTAGTCACTGGAGGTTAAAGATTTAAGGGTTCGCTATTACACAAAGTTCGTGACTATCACAGAACTAAATAAACGTTTTTTTGTTCTGTCTTAACAAAGCTTTCATGAACCTAGGGTTTGCTCTTCGCAGAGCCCAGGGGTTAAATATTGCAGCCATTCTCACTTTGTAAAATGCCTTGGCACACAGTCAAGTGGAATCGAACGCAATAATATGGGCACAGTGCGAATCTAAATATAACCTGATGCTGGAGCAAATACAATTTGTAGTTAAGGCTATACGGAATGTACAAGGGGAACAATTAGGTGTAAAAAAGTTGTTTTCCCGATGGATACCGCATTCGCTCTGTGAAGAAGCGGCTCGCGTTACTCTCGAAAGATTCCACGCAGGATCCTCAAATGCTGTATACATAATCGTATCAGGTGACGAATCCTGGATATACGCGTACGAACCCGAAACAAAAAACCAGTTACGAGTTTGGGTGTTCGAAAATGAGTTAAATCCAACAAAAATTTTTCGTTCACGGAGTGTTGCAAAAAAAAAATGGTGAAATAAATGAAATGAAATGAAAAAATTTTTATTGCCTTTACAATGAGAGGTACATATACATACTTAATTATAGCTAGTATGAAGCAAATGGAAGTGACTCAGCGGGTAGGCCCTACCGGCCTAGCCAGCGCTGATTTTCAGTCACTCCCATTTCTCTCTAGGTGGTAAACGAGAAGATCAGTAATGGTGGCCACGTTTGTCTCTAAAACCGGCCATGTTGCGACTATTCCTCATGAGGGACAAAGAATGGTTAATGCAGAAAGGTATGCTAGCATTTTTTTGCCACAGGTCGTTTCTGAATTCCGTAAAGGGAACTGCAACTGCCGCATCATCCTCCATCACGACAATGCCAGTTCTCTCACCGCGCACAGAACAAAAGTTTTTAGTGCAAGAAATCATAGAATTATTAGACCATCCACCGTACAACCAACTCAAAGTGAGTGGCATACACGAGACCATGGGTCTCGTATATTTTTAAAATATTTATAGGAAAAGTAAACAATGCCAGACATAATTTGGGAAGGCTGGAGATGTGCATGCTCAACTGATGCATGGATGGCATCGGCGCAGGCCGTACCTGCTAGCCAAAACGTGCTCCACTCGCCTATTCTAATACGAGATGATTTGGATCTATTTTAGTTCACGGTTTTTATAGGTTATAATTCTATAACCTATAAAAAACCGTGAACCGTGAATTTTAAGCGAAGCAACTATGCTTACTTAATATTCATTAAGTAAGCATAGTTGCTTCGCTATCGCAACAGGCAATCTTGTAATGACAGTTGTAACTTTATGTCAATATATAATAATAATAAAAAACTGATTTAGTTTCAATTAAAACATTTTAAAAATAAAGTCAATCAACTCATAAACTTGCTATGATTCATAGTGCTCATCATAATAATACCCAATGCCTACATGAGACTACACTAGCAGAGTAATTTAATTTGAGAGTAAGACAAAAACTCATAATTAACATCTAAATAAATAGGCAAATTTTACGAAGTACCAAGTATGGTCGTATAAAATTAAAAATAAAAACAAGATTTATGATAAAATATACATTTATTTCTAGTATTGTAGAAAGTAACTAGTCGTATCAACTAATAATATTCTTAGTTAATAACAAACAATATTTAAACTTTGATTTCTTTTGTCAAAGTCTCTAGATCATCAAGTTTTAAGAGTTTTATGAAATACTCTAGTGCAGACTTTAAATTCCATTCTTTTTGATCCAAGCACCTGAAAATGAAAAAAACATTGGATAAATCGTTACTAAAAAATAAATTACAGTCAATATCAATTACAACCTCCATTCAAAACTTACTTTTCGCTAACAGTTTCGTTTGCGTCTGTTAACTTCATAAATATCTCAACTAACTTTTTCTTGAGATCATCATCAGGAGTGGATTCCAGTTTTAAACTCAAACGTTTTGGTTTCACCTGAAAATAAAACAAAATCTAAGTACGTACATACCTATTCTACCTATATCCGAACTATAAAATTAAATGATTTTATAAAATAATCATTTAATTTTATAGTCTTATTTATAATCATTTAATTTTATAGTTCGGATTTCCATTCGTATTTCGGACCAATTAAACCATAGAAAAATTTTAAATTTCAAGTAGGTCGCTAAATGTCATTGCTGTTTCCTTCATTCATTCATTCGCTCTTCTTTCATCGATTTGCTTTGCAGACGCCGCCTGTCAAACATTGTAATTTGTGCAGACCACAGGGAAATAAAATTGCAATTTAACCTAAATTGAGCCTTTATTGCCACAAAAATGAAGAAACAAACTAGACAGAAAACTTTGAACGATCCTGTTATAGTGTCTCGTGTGAAAAACTACTTAGCAGAAAACGTGGACAAGACATTCGTCGATGTAAGTCAAATGGCGCGTTCTCTGAAAGAGCGCTACCGTGAATACAATAACAGGAGCGACAGTGCCTTCTGCCAGATGGTTGAAAGTGCCTACAAGGTCGTTTTGCAAAGCTACGGGTTAGACGGGGCGTCAACTTCGGAAGGTAGCGAGGAAGAGTCCGATTTAGAGTTGTTAGACGAAAACAACAGCGCTCTGAACGACCGCCTGCTCGCTATGTACAAAATGCAGGACAAAAAACGTCCCGCGGCCTCACGACGGCCCACCGATAAGTCAGGCGAGCCTATAGACATAATAAGCAGTGACGAAGACGGCTCCGTCGCGGCGAAACTACCAAAAATCAACGATCAAATCACCATAACCCCACACATTCCGACGAAAAATAGTTCAGCCGTCGATAACCCTCCTAAATCGCAGAATCAACACAATGCAGACAAAAAACGTAAAGTGGACACTAACAAAAGTATTTCTTCTAAGAAAAAGTTTGAGGTTGGAGCAAACAAGAATGTCAAGGTTAGTTTTGAAGATATTGGTGGCATTTCTGACATAATTACACAGATATGTGACCTTATATTGCACATGAGACATCCAGAAGTATACACCAAGCTTGGAATTAAAGCGCCCAGAGGTGCCTTGTTACATGGACCACCTGGTACAGGGAAGACTTTATTAGCACATGCGATCGCTGGTAAACTACAGTTGCCACTTGTTGCTGTGACGGGCACCGAGTTAGTAGGAGGTATGTCTGGTGAATCGGAAGAAAGAATAAGAGAGCTTTTTGAGCGAGCAGTGTCAGTTTCACCAAGTGTTTTATTCATAGATGAGATTGATGCAGTCTGTGGTAACAGAATTCATGCCCAGAAAGACATGGAAAAAAGGATGGTAGCTCAACTTTTAGCTAGTTTAGACAGTTTGAGTGAAAACAATGAGAATGTGCTTATACTCGCTGCTACAAACAACCCTGATGCCTTGGACCCTGCTTTGAGACGGGCAGGCCGCCTCGAACAGGAAATAACATTAGGTATTCCATCCTTAAAAGCTAGGAAAGAAATTCTCTCAATATTGTGTAAGAATTTAGTGCTGAGTGATGACATTGATATGGATACACTAGCTCAAATAACACCAGGATTTGTTGGGGCTGATTTACAAGCCTTGGTGAATAAAGCCAGTACATATGCTGTCAAAAGGATATTTGCAGAGTTTCGTGCTGTCAAAGAAGCATCTAAGAAGGCTGAAGAAAAACCTAAACCCAGTGAAGATGTTGCAGTCATACCTAACGGAGAAAAGGAGAATGAAGAAGTGAAAGAAGGGGGTGATGCACCCTCGACTGATCCAGAAGCTTCAAATCCTCCACCTGAAAGTACAGAAGATACCACAGAGAGCAAAGAAAATGTACCTGAAGAAGAACCAAAACATATTGAACCAGAAAAAGCCAAACCAGTAGATCCAATGGATGAAGTGCTGAGTCTTTTGGGAGAAGCAGTGCCTTATTCCGCTGATAAGCTTTTAGGCCTGTCTATTAGGCAAGAAGATTTCTTGAATGCTTTAAAAACTACAAAACCTTGTTCAGTCCGTGAAGGAATAGTAACTGTACCTGATGTTACATGGGATGATGTAGGATCACTGAGCCAAGTCCGCAAAGACTTGCAGCTGGCTGTATTAGCCCCCGTGAAATACCCAGAACAGCTAAAGATGCTTGGATTGGCTGCAGCGAGCGGAGTACTACTATGCGGACCACCTGGATGTGGTAAGACATTGTTGGCTAAAGCAGTGGCAAATGAGGCTGGAGTGAACTTTATCTCAGTAAAAGGTCCCGAGTTGCTCAATATGTATGTTGGCGAGAGCGAGAGGGCTGTGCGCACGTGTTTCAGGCGCGCCCGCAACTCGGCCCCCTGTGTGATATTCTTTGATGAGTTTGATGCCTTATGTCCGAGGCGTACTTCTCAAGATCACAACGGCGCAGCGAGAGTGGTGAATCAACTGCTGACTGAAATGGATGGCATCGAAGGCAGGGAAGGAGTGTTCGTGTTGGCCGCTTCAAACAGACCAGATATCATTGACCCGGCTGTGTTGCGGCCTGGTCGATTGGACCGCGTTATGTACGTCGGGATGCCAGCGAGGGAAGACAGGTTCGACATACTCCAGAAACTGACCAAGAACGGCACGAGACCGACACTAGGCCCTGATGTGGACATGCAAGTAATTGCAGAACTGACTGAGGGTTACACGGGCGCCGACTTGGCTGGATTAGTAAAAGCGGCGGCCACAAATGCCCTGACGACCCACATCTCAAATGGAACTTTAGATCTAGATGGCGAAATCCTTGTTGTATTTGAAGATTTCAGAGCAGCACTAGCCAAATGCAAGCCCTCTGTGTCATCCAAAGAACAGCTGCACTATGAGAAACTGAGATTAAAGTATGCCTCAGGAGCTGATGACAAGGATATGGAAATGGAGACTGAACCTATGAATGAAGAATCAATGGACACTGTATGAGAATCATTCAACTGCTTCTTTATACAGACTTAGTAGATTGATTTCATTACTTTCACAGCCACTACTTTTGAGAGTTTGTAATTCAAACCAATAGTGCCAATTTGTTCCTCTTAAATTGTGTTTATGTTGAAATAATTACTGTGGTACAATGTAAGTAAGATTAATGAAGAAAGAAAAGTATGTTTTGTAATGGTCTGTATTATTGGGATAAATAAAATCACATCTCCAAAAAATGAGTTATCAATTTGAACAATTTGTTACTAAGTAATAGTGAAAGAGCGATACATAGATACGCTCATTAAGCCATTTATGCTATGCTAATAAGTGCACATTTTGAATTCAACAATAATAAAAATATTTTTCTTAAGAAACTGTTTTATTTGTAAGTAGTAAATATTGTTTACTCAGTATGATTTGTTTGAAGAAGGAACTAACTGATTTCATTTAAATCCATTTAGCTTGCTCATGCGTAGCACCAAACAAAGGAATACACTTGGGACTTTAAATAAAATACACCATGTAAGCTTATTTTATTCAGTTCAATAAAGTTTTGTTTCCCATTGAAATTAACCATTGTTATGGTAAAGGTGAACGAGTAGTCGCTTAACACACTAATAAAACATGATTTACATACAGAAGACAGATATAGCTTTTAGTGTAAATCTATAAGATAACTATTTATAGCACACCACACAGCAGATAATAAAATAAAAGAGTTGTAAAAATTAGGTGGTCTTATGGCCAAAAGCATTTTCCATATAAAAATTATCCGAAATTCATACCGACATACAGCCGATGTCTCTTTGGAATATTTGTGTGCGTGCACTATGTTAAAATGTTACCTTGTGAAACTATCCTGTCACGAAAAATAATATCTGAAGGAAAATATAATGTCAATGTCACGACAACAGTTAGTGCTGTCTGGCTTTGACTGTCCTGCTGATTCTCGTCGCTACACTTAGCTGAACCTTTACCATTCACCCTACGTAGCTTATACTCTGGTCCTGTCGTCCTGTCGGATTACCGTCTTACGACTTTGAGAGTGCACACTTGTGCACTTTTTTATATTTAATAGGCAGACATTTGACCGCAATCTCACCTGATGGTAAGCGAAGATGCGGTCGAGGATGTACTATATCTCCTGCGTCGCGGGATAAGCTCACCTCTGTTGAGATTGGCTGCATAGCCGAAATTTGTCTAAAGCAACCATTACACTGTACAATTTGTAGAAGATCGTTTTCCTAAATTGTCTACGATTTAGATTTTCCTAAACAGGTGGTGCTGCATATGTGAGGAGGTAGCAATATGTTTCTTACTTCGAGTTTGTCGGTTCGGTTGGTTTATTTTAGCGATATTGTGGTATTTTTCTTTTAAAAATAATTATTATTTACTAATTACACTTACTCATTTTTTAAAAATTAATAGGCAGACATTTGACCGCAATCTCTCCTGGTGGTAAGTGACAATGCAGCCGAAGGTTGGTTAATTAGGCTGTGAAACAGTCTAAAGACGAGTTGAAGACCCAAGTCAGTATGTCGCCTAGGTATTTTTAGTTAATCGGATCCAATTTGTTCTGACTTCGATTACATCTTCCTAATCAGATTTTCTTCAAATCGTACAGTGTAATAATTGCTTAAGAGGACATTATTACTTACCGTCATTTGGAACGCAGTGTGAGCGTACTCTTCAGTCGGCTCGTCCCAGTAAAGCAGTTCGTTCGCGATCTTGTACTCTACGCCGTCGAAGGAATGTAGAACGAACGTTCGCGTGAAAGCAAGCAAATGTTCGTCTTCGGCTAGCGTCTCCGCTGTTAGGCGAACTAGACCGCCTATTTTAAATATTGTGAGGAAATCCTGGCAACAAACACAAATAGTTATCTTATGAGATTTTATCAGAAATCATTACATTTATTGCTCAGAACCTAAGGTCAGCAGTTAAAGCAGTTGTGCTATGGAAATCTGAAACCACGGAGGTACCACAACACCCAGACCCGTGAGAATCATAGAAAATAAGAATTTCTATATTGACCCGACAGGGGATCGAACCCGGAGCCTTAGAAGTCACCTTGAAACTGGGAGGGAACAATAGGATTGCATGAAAGAGAATAACATACTAAGCCGACTCCAGGTAAATTGGGAAAAGGGCAAATCATGGCTGATAACCAGAGATCGGAGTAGGTAGATTGATTTGATGTACAGTCGGCAGCGCGACAGGCTACATATGTAAACTACGAAAACAGCTTTTAATTAAGTAAGGAATAAAGGTCAAAGTGGGGTAGTCTGACGTGCGGCCGTGTGTACTTTGACAGTGCTGGAATAATATGGATATGCCTTTTATAAAGAACCGATATGCCTTTTATAAAGAACCGAATTAATGTCACCTGTCATTCCTTGGCTTAGCATTTCACACAACTTTGTACTTTTTATTTACTAGAAAATCAATACTTACGTAATACCGGAGGCATGTCCATATTAATATCAATCGGTCATTGACCCCAAATCACTCTACCTACTCCGATCTCTGATGACAACAATAGCTAGCGTTAAAATTAGCACTGACCTCGTGTAGAATCACATCAACAGTGAAAGTGAATGGGTCGTGTTTGAGAGGCGGCCACTTGGTGATCAGTTTGGCGATATCCTTGGCGCCGTCTATGGAGTCCAAGCTACCCTCGTCTGGGACGCGGGCGCGTTCTAGCAAGCTTCGGAACGATTTAAAGATTGCTCCGTAACCTGGGACCAGATAAAGGTCATTAAAGGTCACGCATCTCAACTCGAAATCGAAACCTTTTTATTAGTGTTCCGTTCCGGTTCCGCGTGAAAAACAGGACCTTATTATTATGCCTCCTCTGTCTGTCTGTCACCAGGCTGTATCTCATGAACCGTGATAGCTAGATAGTTGAAGTTTTCAAATATGATGATAACAACAAATACTACTGAAATCAAATATTTAAGGGGGGCTCCTATACAAGATACGTTTGTTGCTCTATATTAATAACGGCAAAGGTAGACGCTTGAAATTATCGAAAGAATATTATTATAAACTTTAAAAATAAATTATAAAATTTTAAAAAATATTTCCCATGGAAACGTGATTTTTTAAGTCATAATATAGTATGTAATGTTGTAAAGATTTTGTTGATTGTTGAGCACTTGGCCGGTTTTCGTGAGTTACCGCGAGGCGAGTTACGTTACGATTCCGATTAGTATGCCATAAAAGTCATAAAAGTCATTTATTTATGTATGTAGGCCCACAGGGGGCACTTATACACGTCCCAACATATTATTTTTTAATCCCTACCACTGCTTCGGGACAAATTGTGGGCTAGTGCTGAGAAGAAGCAGCGCAAGAAACTCAGTCACTATTGTCAAAGCCTCTTTTAAAAATAATGTTTAAATACAGAAATTGTACTAGTGCGAGCTGGTCCACACGTTTACATCATTCAAATAATCATCTACTTTATAATAACCTTTTGTCATTAGGGTATCCTTAATAAATGATTTGAATTTGTTAATTGGTAATTCTACAATATTTTTCGGTAATTTGTTAAAGTAATTGACACATTTTCCCATGAAAGAATGACCAACTTTTTGAAGCCTGAATTGTGGAATAGCAAGCTTATTTTTATTTCTAGTGTTAAAATTATGCGTATCACTTTTCTTTGTAAATAAATGCAAGTTTTTACGCACATACATAATATTTTCATAAATATATTGAGAGGCTACTGTTAATATCCTTATTTCTTTAAAAAAATCTTTCAACGAATCTTGAGGTTTGAGGTTATAAATAGCATGTACGCCCCTTTTTTGTAGTACAAAAATTGATTCTATATCAGCAGCTGAGCCCCATAGTAAAATACCGTACGACATCAAGCTGTGAAAATAACTAAAATAGACTAGTCTGGCCGTTTCAACATCAGTCAAGCGCCGTATCTTTTTTACAGCAAAAGCAGCTGAACTAAGTCTTCCTGACAAGGCCACGATATGAGGACCCCATTGTAGTTTTGAATCTAAAGTAATTCCTAAAAATGTGTTGCAGTAGGGAGTTTTTTTCATACAAAGAATACTGAACTGCTCTAGTTGACACGGTGACGTTCCGTTTCCAAGTTGATATGTGTAGTACGAACGTTAATCCTGTTAAACATGCTGATTGAAATACACTGTTAGGAGGAAGCGTGAATAATGTAGGTATTTCATAAAAAAAAGTTAAGTTTAAGTAAAAGCTAAATACTTACGCAGTTTATACCTAGTAGTGATAGTCAGACAAGCCCTGTCGTGGTACAAGTCCCTAATCTGTGGTCTATTCTCTTCGGATGAGTCCAGAATAGGGAAGTATACCTCCAGAAACTTCTCGATCAATTCAGTAGCTGCTTCTGGACAGTAATTCCTCTTGAAAGGGGGCATTTCGCCTGGCAGTTTGATCGGAATGTCATCCTGCAAAGGATCAGTAAAATTAATCATGCATGCAAGATATTGTTTTACTGATTTCGTACCGGAATAGATTTTTTTCGTAATTTGGTAGACTATGCAATTTAGAAGGATTTTTTTTACCACTTTTTTGTGTGTGTTTATTCATTCCTTAAACTTCTTCCCTTATTTTTTCGAAAGTCCAGTCCACGGTGCCGTGGAGATGCACTCAACGTGAAGTGCCACATTAGAAATAATAAGGGAACAAGTCTGAGGCAATATCTCATGCGCATCAGTGCCTCTTCATCATCATCCTAGCGTTATCCTGGTTGTGCACTCGCACGCTCACACACTCGAGGGCCCAGGGTTCGCTTTAGACCATGATCCAGGATGTGGCAGATCAGGTAATTACAGAGGAGCGACTGCCATCCGACCTCCGTGACCCTGTTAACAGGGGAACCTGCACAGTTTGGATCGTGGTTGCACATTAACGGACGGACGGATAACGGACTAGGATAATAAACTTATATACGTTTATACATCTATGACTAGGGTACAAATGTTCGTGCTTATCACACAAACATTTGCCCCTTGCAGGATTCGAACCCGCAACCTCTGGTTTTGAAGTCCGGAGCGCGAACCACTACACCAAGACGGTCGTCAAAATGGCGAGTGGCCGCCACCGGTGGCGTGTCGCAGCCACTGAGTCGCGAGTGCGGCGACGTATTAAAAACAATGTAAACAGCTTGTCGCTAGCCACCGGTGGCGTGTGGTATGTGGGCCATTTGCGCGGAGGCTAATTCTGTGGATTCACTTACAATTTCCACCAAAGTCGGGAACATCAGCTTCAAGACCTTGACATAGTGCTCGGGATCAGTGTAATCGTGACACAGCGGATTCCCTTCCAGCTTGATAGTGCGTAACGACAACGACCTACATCTTAGCAGCAACGTGGCCTTTTCTAGGCAGTTGTGCGACAGATCTAGATACTTCAGCTTGGGTGTCGTTAAGGGTAGATTAAAGCCTTCGATAGAGCTGAAAAGGAATAGTAAATAAGTTGCTTTGTCTTCGTTTGTTACAAAGAAAGAGAAAGACTGAACTTATTTCATTAATATTATTATGATGTATGTATTAAAATTTGACTATGGTCAGGCCTGTGTAACTCCCCGCGTAGGTATAGAAAAGGTACCTACGCGCGGCGACCCCTTGGAAGCGGCTAATAAAGTTTGGATGTCGTGAGCGAGCAACGAGACGCCCGCGCTTTTTAAGGTATAAGTTCGTAGCCAACCACATGTCGCAGCACTGGACCACGTGTCGACGCGACATGTCGCAACTACACGTTGCGGCGTCGTGTCACTTCAGTCATGATTACGAGCCCGACTGCAGCAAATGACAGGCGGCAGCGCCACTCACTCTACAGAGTCGGCCACCTACGCAATGAGCTCGATATGAAAGTACTCGAATTATCAATTACTTATATACCATATAATAATGCCATATGATTGCGGTCGCTCACAGTGCCACCCTATCGGACATACTGGAAAAGCCCTTTAATTGGGCCTCTTTTAGATTTAAATATTATATTAGCACTAGCGGTTTCCCGCGACTTTCAGTGAGACCCCTTCCTAGGTGAGATCTTAGAAAGGCAACTTTTTGTCTATACCTCTATCTAACTATTTCTATATCAAAGAAGATTGTCATAAATCGACCCAATAAATAGAGACACCGTACTAAGTGAGACGCATGAATTATAAATATCACTTTATTAGCAGGCTTTTAAAAGCAGGGAATTAAAATTCAAAATATTTTTAGAATGTACTAAATTATTAACAACTAAACGTCTGCAAGTCAATGTAAGTTTATATAATTTTTTCTCTTTACATTTTTAGGCTTTTCACCAAATAATAAAACATGCGAGCAGTCGGGGCTGAGCATCAAAGAACTCTCTGCCACTGTCTATCAGGAGTCGTAATCTTTTCCCATCGTTAAACGCAAATTAAAAACTTACTTCCTTTCACGCCTCTAGTTTTCTTTCAATTCTTATCTCCTCTTTTAAATGTTGGTCAAGTCACGTACATCTTTATATATAACTTATGTTATGTTTAGTATATAGTATGTATATTTTATGTATGTATATAGTATCATTATAATTTGTATGCATAATTATTATTGAATGTTTATGTAACTTAGAATATTTATTAGTATTATTAACATTTAATAGCCTTAGTAATTTATGTATATGTATGCTAATATCGTGTCTTTTTTTTATTCTTTACCCATTTCCCTTTATTCTGATAGTTTTCACCGCCGACCCAATTCAATTTTGGACTGTCCTCTACTCGAAGGTTGTCTGGAAGAAATTGCTTTCAGCAATAAGACCGCCTAGATTGTACCATTCTCTATGAATATTAATGTAAATTGATACTGTGTGTGATATGCAATAAAGAGTATATATCTATCTATATAACTTTGCCGTTCTTCTTTCCTCTAAATCAGTTCAGTGGTTTAGACTTTGTCTGCCTTTGTTCGTCAAACAAGGACTGTAGCCATCATGACAACCGATTAATGTCAGCCAAAGAAAAAATAATAACAGCCACCTTACAATCAGAAACAATGCAGTTTCAAAACCAGCCATGTCCCAGTATTCGTACCATGATCCTTGAATTAGCAGGCCCGAAGTGGGGCAGATTGTGTTAAGATGTCACCAATCGAATAAAATGAAATAGATGTATCTGGATGTATAGCCCCATCTCGCTCTTTTATCTTGCAATAAACCTTGTGTACGCTCATAGTAAGAGTGCTAGCTATCTTAAAGTTGGGTAATTTTCTGATTGGTGGCAATTTATTTTGGATTTGGGTTTGAATCTGAATAGTTATTTTGTTGATAGTACGAGCCCAGATGTTAAACAGTCATAGACAACGGGCATAGAGAATTTAGGGCTGCATCACGCTGGCATGTGAGCTCATAGCATATATTTTAGTCTTTAGTAAAAAAACCTAATATTATTAGAGGAAAAATATAACTGTCACCTATGATGGCTGACATTGAATGACAAAAAATTCGTGCATAAAATATGACTGGCGGTTTCCCGTGACTTTGTCTGCGCAAAGGTCTAATTCGCCATACAAGTTTTCACCCCCATAAAATATGATTTCTGGGATAAAAATGTCAATCTTACTTATGTCGTTTTTCGGGACTCAAACTATCTCAAAACCAAATTTTGTCTGCATCGGTTTAGCGGTTTAAGCGTGACGTGAAAAGCTAACAGACAAACACACTTTCGTATTTAAAATATTAGTATGGATTTGGTGTGACAGATGTCGGCGACACATCAGATTTACAAATAAGAATGAATATGAGTACTGATCTGCGGTCGAGCGCCAGTGTGGTCTACCGCTTGACGACGTGTCGCTAGCTTCATGTCGCGAATGGTATTTCATAGAAATACATAGAATCCAGTTGTGTCGCGTCGACACTTGGTTTGACGCCGCGACATGTGGTTGGCTACGAACTTATACCTTTATTTACCGGGCGGCGCACGGCACTATGTGTAATTACGTTGCTGGCTGGACGAGCATGAACAAAGAGCTAAAAAGGTGCGCTAGATGGCGTAAGTAGCTTCTTGGAGCAGTCAACCCTATCGCGTCGCATGATAGTACGTCACTGAATAGGTTTAGTGTATTATGATTCATATTCCAGAGTTATAAGAATGAAATTATCTTGCAATGGATTTCTGCAGGTGTCTAAACGAGAATATGCTTGACTCTGACGCGAACTAAATTACACCATATCGTTGACAACATTGAGTAGATATTTCTTTGAATTTCATTGCAAAGTCATACTTCTGTACGGAGTACTAGTACTTATTCTGTGCTATGGTGCCAATACATATATGTTTCGTTCTTTCGACTTAGATTAAATTTAAGTTTAGTCTTTCTTCTACTTTGCTAAAGAGGGCTCTCGGGAGTCATGCCCAATGTTTAGCTTGACTAATGTGTCGTCCATACAAGAAACAAGGGGTTACCCTATAGTATTTTATTAATCTACACTAATATTATAAAAAGGAAAGATTTGATTGTTTATTTGTTTGTATTGAATAGGCTCCGAAACTACTATACCGATTCAAATGAAATTTGAATACGGAGATACTTATGTGTATCTCCCCGCGTAGGTAGCAAAAACGTACATACGCGCGGCGCCCCTACTTCGGGGCTAAAACAAGTTGCGTGTCGCTACCGGCCAGCGACACGCTCGCGCGTTTTATTCACCGGCGGCCGCGCGGCTACGTTGCTGGCTGGACGAGAATGAATAAAGTACTAGAAAGAGGCGCTAGATGGCGTTAGAAGCTTCTCGTAGCAGTCAACCCTATCGCGTCGCGTGATATTACGTCACTGAATAGGTTTAGTGTATTATGAATCATATTCCAGAGCAATAAGTATGAAATTATCTTGCAATGGATTTTTGTAGGTGTCTACACGAAAATGTGCTTGACTCTGAGGCGAACTAAATTACGCCATATTGTTGACGACATTGAATAGACATTTCTTTAAATACAATTGCTAAGCCATACTTCTGTACGAAGTACTAGTACTTATTCTGTGTCCTGATATAAAATCATCAGGGGGGTGAAATTAAGGATGAAAGTTTGTATGAAAAATTCGACTTTTGGCGCGGATGAAGTCGTGGGGAACTACTAGTCTATAATACTTACGTTAGTCTGTTGTACGACAGGTTGAGGTCAGTGAGGCACTCCCAGGATACAGAGCTTTGTATCTGCACTATATCCATCTGGTTATTCAGTCGGTTTAGGGGGAAATATATGAAGTGGCTCACGTCTGAAATAAAAAAGACCTGTAATTATACAGGATGGAAGGACAGAAGGGATTTGTAACGGTACTAGTCATTTATTAAGTAAAAATTATACTATCGAATTAACTTGTTTTTAAGAGTAGAGGTAGAGGAGGTCGTCGACTATGATCGAAGAAAGTCCAACTTCACCCTGAGGGTCGAACGGTTGGAATCTAGCCACAAAGTGAATTTTAGTTCGTTTGTGGTGAGAGTACCTCTGGCGACCTTCATGAAGGAGGACTTCTGGCCGCAGGGAGTCGTGTTTCGGAGATTCCGGGGACGACTGCCAGCCGACACCGCGCGCGTCATATTTAGTCGCTGACGCGTTTAGTTAGTTAAATAGTGTTTTTTATGAGTTTTTTATATTTTATATGTATGTTAGTCTGTACGGTATTTACGGTCTGTATTATTTTTTAAACTGTAGCCTGAAATAAATTATTATTATTATTAAACCCAAGTGACAAGATAACCCTATTGCGATAGTGAAATGACGACCGTCTTGGTGTAGTGGCTCGCGCTCCAGACTACAAAACCAGCGGTTGCGGGTTCGAATCCCGCAAGGGGCAAATGTATGTGTGATGAGCACGAGCATTTGTACTTAATTCATGGATGTTTATAAACGTATTATATACATACGTATTATATATAAACGTATGTCTATCCGATATCCTAGTCCCCATAGCACAAGCTCACGCTAAGATTAGTCAATATTTTTTTTGACTTTGACCTTCGACACGAGTCAGTGATGGATTATAGGATTGTTTGGAAGATAAAATCATACTGCCAAAAAGATCTGAGAACAAGAAAGAAAATTATGACTGGTGATGATCCATTCATCGCCGATTAAGATCATCATCCTAGCGTTGTCCCGGTTGTGCACTCGCGCCCAGGGTCCTCTGACCATGATCTAGGATATGTCAGATAAGGTAATTTCAGTGGAGCGAGTACCATCTGGCCTCCGTGACCTAGCTAAGGGTAACCTGACCAGTTTTGGAATGATCATTTCGTACCAAATTACCATTTCGTACCGATAAATTAAATTAATACTAATGGTACAGACCTTCTTTAGTCGTAAACTCGCTCAGATCCAAACTCCTTTCCCCGGCGAAGCCAGCAACAAGTCGCTTTTTCAATATCAGTTTCGGTATGAACTCAATTTGGTTCAACGTCAAGTCCGTCTG
Organism: Pyrausta nigrata; assembly: GCA_949316185.1. Classification (NCBI taxonomy): domain Eukaryota; kingdom Metazoa; phylum Arthropoda; class Insecta; order Lepidoptera; family Crambidae; genus Pyrausta; species Pyrausta nigrata. The sequence continues at coordinate 14,308,894 of OX438952.1, forward strand.
TGATATCGAGATGCGAAGTTCGTGGCCGTCCTTGTGAACGACGAAACCAATTTTATGAAACACTGCCAGCGCTTGCCTGCTTCGGATGACTAAGAACTTGCATTCTTCGGGAGCGAACTGTGAAATAAATAAAAAATAAAAAGCACGTTACATTAACATTAAAAAAATGCACTATCATTACGATTTTATAGGGTTGTGAAGCCAGCAGTTAAGCTTTTACAGGGGGGGGGGGGGGAAGCTCTACTGGATCAAAAAATTGCACTTTAAAGTTTAATATTTCGTAAATGGAGCATCAAATCGAAAAATTATATAAGAAACCTCCAAGTAATTTTAAAACACCTACTCAACGATACCCCACACCACCATTATTCTTATTATTCTGCGGCATAATTGGTATACATACACCTACAAAATTGCAGCTTTCCAGTACTAACGGTCTCTTAGCAAAACCTCCAGATAGACATGACGAAACTATAAGGATCCTGTGTCAGGACTACAAAACCTTATAAATAATAAGCATTAAGCAACATAAACTTTTATATTAAAAAAACAATATTATAAACGCGAAAGTGTGTCTGTCCATCAGTCTGTCACCTCTTTACGCCTAAACCGCTGAACCAATTGAGACGGTACTAGCAGTTCCCCGCGACTTCGCCCGCGCCAAAAGTCGGATTTTCCATACACATTTTCATTTCACCCCCCTGATGATTTTATATCGCGACAAAAAGTAGCCTATGACCTTACCAGTGTCCCAAACTATCTCTGTGCTAAATTTCATTTGATTCGGTCCAGTAGTTTCGGAGCCTATTCGATGCAAACAAAACAAACAAATAAACAAATCTTTCCTCTTTATAATATTATTATATTAAGTATAGAAAAGTATTGTAAAGGTATGGAGATAGTGTTCCTAAAGACGATACAATAACAAGAACTAAAAGGGTGATTGGGAATGAAATATATAGAAATCTGACAGTATCGTAGGGAGCCGTTAGTTTAGTTGTAGACGACAGTCTTGGAGTAGTGGTTTGTGCTCCAGACTACAAAACCAGAGTTCGCGTTTATGTGGTCTGCTGACCGTTTGTACCCAAGTGGATGTTTATTAATAGTTTGAAACTAGGTGATTGGTGTGTTTGTTAATATATATATATATATATATACACGCTGTTACTTTGCATCCTTGCCATATTTACAGAGGTAACTATATTACGGACACTGAACTCAAATCATTAAAAAATAGTGACCTAAAAATTTGATTTTTAATCTTGATTATTTAATTTTATCGACAATCTGTTACGCACACCAATAATGATCGTAGCACATACACATTACTGTTGGTTGTTCATCGGCACAAAAGAGCCGCGGCGATTGCGCTCTCTTTCTAACAACATAAACGCCACCCCTTCTTCTTTTTTCCCCTTCTTTTATCTATATATGTATAGTAAGAAATATATATATATATATATATATATATATATATATATATATATATTTCTTATATATATATATATATTTCTTATATATATTTCTATTCAATTGACAAAGAATGTGACAGAATATATATATATATATATATATATATATATATATATATATATATATATATTCTGTCACATTCTTTGTCAATTGAATAGAAAAGGACGGCAATGAAGGATAAACTTTATGGCAGTTAGTTGTGTTGAGGTAACTAAAGATTGCATAATTACCTCAGTAAAGCAAGGTATAAAACTCTTGCCACTAACTGTGTCCAGTAAAGTATCCAGAAGTTTGTTTTTGGTCCATGTCGGCGGATAACCAGTCACCTAAAAAGAAAAACAACATTCGGGACTGAGAAAAAATAAGTAAAACGATCATAAAGTAAAAAACTCGCTACCAATTTTACTTTTATTTAAAACTATATGAGATGCTTGTGGCGCAGTGGCGCAGCGCTTTGGTAGTGATAGTTAAGCACGGCGCGGTCATGATTGGATGGGTGACCGTTTCGACTATTTAAGTGAAGTTCATGACAAGCATCTCCGTGCTTCGGAAGGCACGTTACGCAGTTGGTCCCGGCTAATATCTGTTGATATTAGTCGTTAAGCCCTAGGGCGGCTTGATAACATCTGTCACTAAGGTTGGTCACTCGCCTTACCGACATCTCTCCAACAATCCGCACTGAGCCCGCGTGGTGGAGTATGGTTCGTACCTTCTCATAGTTGAGGTGAGGCCTTTGCCCAGCAGTGGGATCTATAGGCTAACTTAACTTTCTACTTTTAATTTATTTAAAACCATACATTAGAAGCTTAATCTACACACATTCAGAGACAGTGTAACAAAAACAATAATCCAGCTAATAATCTATAGACGAATATTCATCAAAACTGCGTGACAGCGAATCACTCATGAGGTTCGAAGATAGATTGCCCCTAATTCTACCATAGTTTCTGTACTCGATCGAAGCTACCCACACCACACCCGATACTGTCTATTGTTAACATTAGGCGCGATTCCAATGTGCCCTGAGGTGCTTGTGGCGCAGTGGCGGCAGCGCTTTGGTAGTAATACCAAAAGTTAAGCAACCACGGCGCGGTCGTGATTGGATGGGTGACCATTCCGACCATTAAAGTGACGACCATGACAAGCATCTCCGTGCTTCGGAAGGCACGTTAAGCAGTTGGTCCCGGCTAATATCTCTTGGTATTAGTCGTTAAGCCTAGTCAGAGGCCCTAGGGCGGCTTGATAACATCTGACAGTAAGGTTTGTCACTTGCCTTACAGACACCCCTCCACCAATCCGCACTGAGCCCGCGTGGTGGAGTATGGCTCGTTCCTCCTCATAGTTGAGGTGAGGCCTTTTCCCAGCAGTCGGATCTAATAGGCTGACTTAACAATGTGCCCTGTTGTCTGAGACTAATTTTAAGTTCAATGTATTTTATTCTGTGCTATAAACAAACGAAAATAGACAGACTAAGACCCGTGTTCACTATTTTCTTAACAGTCGGGAAACCTCTATTGACGGTAAGTTTGGCAGAATTCCCATACAAAATATATCAAATAGCCTGAGTTCACCAACCCATGTCTGATTTTTAATTAGCCGGTTTAGAATTATTTGACATATTTTGTATGGAAATTCTGACAAATTAACCGTCAGTCGACGTATACCGGCTGTTTAAAGATTGGTTAACTCGGGTCTTCCCGGGTCGAGCCGAGAGTGTTTGGGTTTTTCTGTCTTGAAATAACTCAGACACAGCTCCGGAGTCAGGAAGTTGGTGGTGTTAACACCCCCGTGCCTCGGAAAGCACGTTAAGCCGTTGATCCTGCGCCTGATCTCTCTACGGTCATGTCGGACTGCCGTCGAATTATAAGAGTGAAGGAACAGAGAGTGCACCTGTGTATTGCTTACATACTTGTGCAGTATAATATGTCCTGCGCAGTTGGCTAACTCTGTTGAGATAGGCCGCCTTAGTCGAAATTCGGCTAGGAGGACATTACATTATTAACTCGGGTCTTATACTGGGTAGATAGATAGATAGATAGTCTATCTATCTACCCAGATCGTAGATAGTTCCTATGCAAAACCACAAACTCGTGCTAGTATAAATTACTGAGTAAATTGATGCTAAAGATTTAACAAAAACTTATCGGTGACAACCTTAAATATCAGCTGTTAGGAGTAAACAAACTCATAAATCGAGATTAAGTAGGAAACAGATGTGAAACTTTCATAAAGTGTGCAGTGATTCTCTCAATGATCATTGAATTAATTAAATAAACAATAAATTAGTCGTTTTAGGTGTTTCGGTTTCTCACTGTGTAAACGCTAAGATGTTATTACTGATGAAGAATTGATTATTGAACATTACCTAATAAAACAACTTTAAGACGATATTTGAGATTATGAGATATCATGAAGCGATTAAAGTCGTAGATGGGCTTTATTCGAAATTATGGTGCTGCATGACTTAGTACTGATCAACATCCTTAATGAATTTCATTCATTCGCTCTACCGTTACCACCACCAATATGACACAATTACCGCGAATACTTGACCTACCGGGTGATATCGGACACTACCGCGAATTAATGGCGCATAACGCCATCTAGCGGCAGATACTTCGTTTGTTACTTCGTCTGAATAAATCTAATGCTACGCTATTGTTTTGGGTTCGTTATTTTATTCGTTCAGACTTAGAAATAGTAATTAAGAAATAAAAATAATAAGTTAGAGAGGCAACTAAAAATAATAATACAATTTCACAACAGCAGTAACTCGGCAAATACATTCTACCAATAGATTTAACTCAGTGGCTCCTCTGCACTTATTTTATCATTGACCAAACAATGTAGTCCACGTGGACTGCGGCGCCTTTAAGTCAAAAGTCAAAGCGCGCCGAACCTATCAGTAATCGTTCCGAAAAAAATTGCAACGATGCGTTTAGCCCATAATATCCTGCCACGGGACTATCACCTACGCCCCGCCTTCCGGAAATAATTAAAAATATTACGGGATCCGCATATTCGAAAAGATAAAATTTAAGACATTTACGAAAATGTTTTAATAAAAAAGTGTATTTGATAACTTTAGTTATTTGTTTGTTTAACTTAAAATAAGTTTTGATATTCCTACTTTCTTTAAAATAGTAGTGAAACTTTAATTTAGGTTAAGGGTTTTTTCCATTACTTACATCGAACCCTGCGAAATGTCCCCACTTTTTTACTACAATTTTCTACTTTTTTTAGTTGCTCGTATTCGTTCTCGTTGCGCAGTCGCTATCCAAATTTTCCGAATTTCGATCTCCGATTTCGATCAGTGTCTCGTGAAGAACATTCTTCGTATTCAAATAGTGAATACTTACTATAAATTGATTTTATGCGTGGGCGCTTCTTTCGGGAGCATCAATGGTGCTCGCGAGTTGTATCGTCAGCGGTTCATCGACGGCAGGCCCCTCGCGGAGCAGCGGCGTTTACCTTCGTACACCTGCTTCAGGAACCTGTGTCTTCGGCTGCAGAGCACTGGCTCGTTTAGACCGCCTGCAAGTGAAGGTCGTCCAAGCACACGGGAGCGGTCAGACCTGGAGACCCAGATTTTGTCGCATTTCGAACGTGATCCACGAACAAGCACACGTCGAGCTGCGGCAGCGTTCAATGTGAATCACATGATAGTCTGGATAGGATTACTTAGAAGATTTGCCGCTGTCAGTGTACCGGAATATTGTTTACCAGCACGACGGTGCACCAGCGCACTACGCGCGCCGCGTCCGGGAATATCTCGATGGACGACATGGTGCTCAGTGGATTGGCAGAGGGGGTCCAGTGCAGTGACCTGCCCGTTCGCCCGACCTTACCGCTATGGACTTTTTTGTGGGGCTACGTGAAAAACCAAGTGTACGCAGTGGAGTGCAATAGTGCTGACGAAATGCGAAATAAAATACACCTAGCGTTTCAAGCCATTACGCCTCAGATGCTGCAGAACCGCAGAGTCGCTGCTTGCATTGAGCACGGTGGCAGACATTTTGAGCCATTTTTGTAAAAAAATAATAATAATAAGGAGGCTTTGTTAAAGTGATAATAAGGCGAACTTCCTAAAAGTCATTACGTTTGTAGTGAAGCTATGTGCACAAGGTGTTGGTAGTATGTAACACAAAACAGATCATACAAAGAAATAAATTTGATGTTTGTTTATTACAATAAAAATATTACTTAGTTAGCAAATTATGTCGTAGTTATGTTGTGTAGATTTTTACAGTGAGTACTAGTTATTTACCATCAAATAATAACCTACTTCATACCTATTAGTTACATTGTATGAACTTGTCATTAGAGAATTTGTTCCCGTTTTTATTATTTGCTGGGTAAAATTATGAGGTACAGCAAATTAATGTGTTGTTCTTTGTAAATGTAAGTAAAAGTCATAGTTGGTGTTATTGTCCTAAACATTGTTATTGTCCTAAACATTAATGGCTGTTTTCTGTACATAGTTTTAAAAAAGAAATGTACCTACCTGATTATTTTTACTGTCTCTAAATAATTTTGCAAATAAATGCATTAATCTGATTATCGTTCTTATCATTCAGTCCCATTCCCATCAAAGCTAAGATAGGTAGGTACTTAGGTAGTTTTGGGTGGGCGGGCTGTAAGAAAGCAGCGAGTCGCGGCGCGCAGCGTCCGCGCATCAGCTGATCGTGCGGCGGGCGAGGGTTGCGGGCGGGGGTTCGCTAACGAATGACCGCAGATTTAGGGTTGTCAACACTTTCGACAAACAATTTATTAACTTAGTATGGGAAAAAAAGTTGTTTATTTTTAACTAAAACTTTTACTACTTAATTTTCACCTTACATACATACATACCCTTAAATATTATATCGCCTTTTTGGTACAAACTGTATAAATCAGAAACGTCAGATTAAACAGCTGTCAGTTGCTAAGGAAATTACAGAATCCACAGCAATTTAGTAGCGATGTCATCCGGTGATTACTAAAGTTCACTTATTTTGATGTTTCTAAATTATCGTAGTCTTTTTCTTTTCGTTTGTTCAGCACGGAAATTTAAAAAAACTGAGCTTAAAATTAGTCAGGGCACATTGGAATTGAGTCCATAGTAATTTATCGATGCTGTTAATAGTAACTACGCATGATAAAGGAGTATCTGAAATATGAATGATATTGCATGCGCTATAAAACAATTTATCTTATACCATTAAACGAGCAATTTTTGTATATTTATTTACTCATTTATTTATTCATTTATATATTTTTATTTGTGATCTCGGAAACGGTTCTTAAGATCTCGTTGAAATTTGGGGGGGTTATCGGGGTTGAAAAATCGATCTAGGAAAACGCGAGTTTTCAAGTTTTCATGTGTTTTTAGCTCACATTATTCGACGCAGAATATAGACGCTAATTTTACGCCGCTATGCAAAAGCGCCGTCGCCGAGTGCGTATGACGTCGGACTGACAACTCCAATAGGCCGGAGTTCGAATCTCGCTTGGTGACGAAACATGTTTTTTTGTAATTATTAAAGTTTATAACTTTTTTTTTAGTTTTTAAAAAATATTTACGAATCATAAAGCTTTTTTTATTAAATAGTAGCAACCGAGTTAAGCTCGGTCGCCCAGGTACTTTATATTAATAAATATTTAACTTACGGTAACCTGTATCCAAGCGCTATTCCGGTCGTAAACTTCTATCATTTGCTCATGTTCCAATATCATCACAGACTGTAAAACAAACAATGACATATTTTTGAAAAGCTGAATGTTAATTTTCATTACAGTATAGCTATGCGCTTAACAACACATTTATTGTTATTATATTAAACGATACTTCGCATTACTTTATATGCCAACGTATCTTGACCTGCAAGATGAATGAAACTGTAGTGTACAATGTGTCCGGGTTTTGACCGGCGATAGTTTTTTTTGGCCTTTGATTCATCATTTATCGCCAAAAAACCGTAAAAAGAGTTCAAGTCATTTTTTTTAAATAAAAAAAATAGATGAAAAATAACTTTATGGAATAGGTTTAAAAAAATCTCTACAGCTGGTCAATATTTTTTTGTTCTTACTTTACTAAATACGCGATCTCATCACCTTTCAAATAAATCTTTTACTACCTCCAAATCCTAAGAAATTGTATTTTTAATAAAAACTTAAATGGCGGCCATTTCAAGAGGGGGTGAGTGAGACACCTACATTGGGGTATTTTATCGATAATATTTGAAGAATTAACACCCTTAAATTATCCGGTTAAAACGCGGACACACTGTATAGAACAGGGTGATTGATTACATAATCAATGTACGAGAATACCTCAAAGACGGTGCAGTTTTTAAATAAATCGGTACATACTTTAGAATTCCTTAACGTGACGGTTTTCTTGACTGGCAGAGGTTTCTTCCAGGGCCAAAACATGAGGTATTTCATCACGGTTTCGTCCGTGCTCGTCGTAATGTCCGCCCGGAGGTGCACAGGGACGTATTTAGGCTTCTCTTCCTCTTCTACCGTTTCGTCTACTACCTCCCTGTATACATGATCCAAATATATAACAAGCAAACAATTATTGAATAAACAAAACACCCGTCTGCAAAAAATATTATATTTCTGAAATTATTCATTTACTGGCTTTCATTTGATACCCATACATACATACTCTAGAAAAACATAACCCTCCTTCCTCAGTCGGGTATTTTTTTTGAAAATTCAACCTCTAAGGCGGTGAATTACCGAAAAATATTGTAGAATTACCAATTAACAAATTTAAATCATCTATTAAGGATACCCTAATGACAAAAGGTTACTATTAAGTAGACGATTATTTGAATTAAGTAAACGTGTGGACCAGCTCGCACTAGTACAATTTTTGTATTTAAACATTAATTCTAAAAGAGGCTTTAACAATAGTGACTAGTTTCTTGCGCTGCTTCTTCCCACAATTTGTCCCGAAGCAGTGCTAGGGCTTAAAACATACAACTAGGCTAGACTACAACACTACCGAAGACCTACTTACTATACTGGTTTAATGCTCAAATTCGCTATCTCTCTGACATACAGTAAACCCACACACACACACACACACACATATATACACACACACACACACACACACACAGATCCAATTTATGCACGTATAAACAGAATCTCAGAATTAAAAACTTTGTTATAAAGTATTTGCTTTTACTAGCCATAAGGTCTAATACTAAAGCAAAGGGTAATTTTAATACTTTACTGTAAGCCATCCTGGTGATCTGTATCACAGGTTTTTCAGAAACCTACTTCAGACACCAGTCTCTCACAAATTACTGGTAAAAAATTTCATGTGTACCCTTAACTTAATGTAAAGTTGCTTTGTAATTACCTATTTGTGAAGAAAAAATAAAATAAATTCTATTCTATTCTATTCTATTCTATTCTATTCTATATATGTTGGGACGTGTATAAGTGCCCCCAGTGGGTGGAAGTTGTTTTTGAAGTAAATACTTTGTAACCAAATATTTATCTACTGTCTTCATATAGGACTCGAACTCGAACCCACTTACTCACTACTGAGGCCGTACTCCGGGTTACGAAGTCCGTATTTTTTGTTGTCTAGCCATCACGCTCGTTTGCGTTGTCATTCTGGCGTGAGTGACAGGGACGGCTACATTCGAAAAAACGGACATCGTCAACCGGAGTAGGGCCGCTGTACAGTCACGAGCATCTGCGAGCATCAAATGTATACATCTGCATACGATTTGAGAGCTTATTACAATGGCATAAAAACTTAGTTGTATACATTTTATTGCTTGTGATTATACTTAAGGATGTGAATATCAGCCTTTAGGAAAATAAAGAATGTCATGTTCGTTACACAAAAAGTCACAAAACATACCTGACGGACTGGTCCTTATTGCACATAAGGTTAATCGTCAGTTTAGGTTTCTTCGGCTGCGTCACAGGCCCTAGCCTTTTGAAGGCACTTAACCTCTTCTCGCCCGGCTCGCATAAATCAGGGGATTCTGATCTGTCGCTTACTATCACCTCCTCTGAAATAACAAACGTATATTCAGACCTGCACCCTTATTCACAATCGTCGGAAACTAGAGATTTCGAAACCAAGCGGCAGGTTTCCGAAAACGTGAAAAAATGCGATTCTCAAATGTCAGATTCTAAATTTTTTTACGTTTACATTAGGCACAAATAAAATGAGCTTTCAAAACCGGCCAAGTGCGAGTCGAACTCGCGCGCAAAGGGTTCCGTACCATTAGCTTACAACATTAGACAGAATAGGCAAAAAAAGTATATATTTTTAATTTATTTATAATTTCAAAAGTATTTATCACAGGATACCCGAAACAATTTTATATAAGAGTTTCCGCACCTGTTTCTGTACGTGAGTGATTTGAAGTTTATAGGCCCAAGACTTTAGAAATTACAGGGGGGGGGGGGGGACCGTGTAAACGACTTTGGCGGGCTATATCTCGCAAATGGTAAAGCTGATAAAAAACTGTTGTATGGAAACCCTACCTTAGCTTCATAGTCCTTTTCAACGACACCCCACACAAGGGGGTGCACTCAAAAAAATAATTCACCCCCCCTTTATATGTATGGGGAGGTACCCTTAAAAAGGGGTAATTTTATTTTTTTGTATTTTTAAAAACGAGATCTATATGTGAAGTATCCTCGAACCAAGTTACATGCAAATCAGTCCATAAACGTAGAAGATATTCTGCTGTGACAGACTAGGACGGACGGACTGAACGATCTTATATGGGTTCCTTGTCGGGCTACGGAACCCTAAAAACTCCGTCCAGAAAGAATGTTTGACATTCGAATTCGGAAAGGATCCAACACGGAAACTTTGCGAGTGTTTGTGAATCAGAGTGCTGCTCACATATCATCTTTTTAAAGTTTTATTTATTTATTAAAGTTCTTTATTCAAATAATGTTGATAAACATGCCATTCTAAATACCTTATTTAAATGTGCATAATCATAAAACACAAATACACTTTTTTTGGCTATAGGCACCATTTAAAGTTTATAGAAAATACATTTTAAATCTAAATAACATACTTACGAAACTGATATAATTAACAACATGGGCTTTTAGTATAACAAGGCCATTTTACAAATACAAAGGAGTGAGTGATAATTCCGCTGAGGTAAAATAATTTTTTGAGCGGGTACATAGTTAACAGTGCGATGCGATGACCACTATATTACGGAGCTCTCGTGCGCTAAGATGGAACGACCGAGCGGGTTCAGCGCTGACTGGTGATGTGCGCTTGCGCGTGCACAATGGATGACGTCGGGCGTAGTGATGTGTAGTAAGGGTTGACGCCTAGGTGTCGATACTTGTGAATTACGATAGGTTGAATGTTTGAGATAAGCCTATTAGTGTGAATTTTAATATTATCAAATAATCTTAGTGTTAATTTAAGGATAAAATTACTTAGTAACGGAAAGTGAATGAGGTCATGTAATTTTTTAAATTAGTGCGGAATGGGGTGTTAAAGGCAATTTTGAGAGCTTTGTTCTGTATTACTTGCAGTAAGCGATAATTAGTAAGGCACGTGGTATACCAGGCCGGACAGGCATAGGTGATACCAAGATACTTGACGGAATCTTTCCACGGAATGGAGTGGGTGCCTATCTGGAGGGTTCTAGAAGGTAGTTGACGTTTGTTAGAGAACATGATTGCTTCGGTCTTGGCATCGTTTATCTTTAACTTCCACTTTAAAAATAAGTTTTCAGAAGATCTAAAGACAGCTGGAGCCTGTCGATGATAAGGTCCTCGTCAGCAGATGATGAGAAGGATGCTGTATCATCTGCAAAACATGCCAACTTAGTACGTGGTTGCTTAGGTATGTCCCCCACGTATAAAAGAAATAGGTATGGCCCCAATATTGATACCTGGGGTACTCCGGCCGGTACGACCCTCTCTTTACCACCGACCGTCACGTCTAAGCCGATTACGGGTTTTTATTAAGTTATGGATGAACCACGGTAGTTTTCCTTTGGTGGAGCTTTGACGAGCTCCCCTGGGTATACTTATGTCACGGGCTTCAATAATGTGTTTATTAAAGTTGTTGAGGTTAAATCGATTTCATCACGCGTATTGTAAGTTTTAGCGTCTAGTCTGATGTTATCATTTAGGTGAGAACGAAACTTTCTCCAATCAGCTTTGTGATACTGGTAGAACAGAAACAGGTGGTTTGACGTTTGGTCGACAACCTATTGTGAAAAAAAGTGGCAAATGATTGGATTATAGGGAGTTCAATCCAATAATTTCGCTTAAGTTACAAATATTTTGAGAAATAACTAAGTTGGGATTAGTAGGAGTCAAATCATGTCGATAGTGTAACAAAGTAGGAGTCTCACTTGCCTGCACAACGAAGTTTTTTGCGATCATATGATCGTAAATTTTCTTACCATGAGCATTGGTAATTCCTGGTATCCATAAGTCGTGGTTCGCGTTAAAATCCCCCATTAGCACCACACATCTGCCAACCGAGAGTAACGCGTCGAGGTCCTTGGTCATAAGTGGAAGGTTAGGAGACTGGTACGATGAAATGATGATATGATCCGTTCCGGAAATAGACAGTTTGACCCCAACCGCTTCAAGGTACTGAGTAGGAGGCATGACTATGGGGCAATGGACGATATTTTCTCGCAACAATAATGCTACTCCCTGGCCACGACCACTATCATGCCTATCCTGCCTGTAAGTCACGTAACCAGGTACCGAAATTGGAATATTAGGAGTAAGTCTAGATTCACTAATGCCTACAATATCGACATCGAGATCATTCAGCAAGTGCATCAACTCGGAGATTTTCGTACGAATGCCGTCGGCGTTCCAACAAAGCAATCTGAGGCAGCCAGTATCACACACAGTGGCCAAGGTGCGTTAGCACCAACATAACTTTGTCGAGCATGGTTTCACAAGAGACAAATTTACTTTTAATTTTACTGAAAGTTGACAATATATCAAATATTTCTTGAGTTGTTGTATCATGAGTTTAGCTTCATATTTAGTAGGTATTGAAGATTCTGTTTCGATGTTACGTTCTTTTGGATTAGATTGTGAGGGGACACTTGCAGAAGCTGGTGTCTCGACTGGCTTGAGCTGTAGCAGAGGTTTTTCCACCTGTGACCTAAGGTTATTTCTTTTGGTATTCATTTTAGTAACAGCAGCCCAAGATCTCAGAGGCGTGGCAATTGGAGCTGGACGATGTTTTTTCAATTGCTCTTGATGGTCTTTTAGGCGTTGAAGGTAAGCTAGCCTAGCACGGCATTCTCTATAGTTAGCTGGGTGGTTTTCCTTGCAATTCACGCACTTGGCGGGTTCATGTCTGTTTGTTTTAGGGCACATACCAGCAGGATGTTGATTCACGCATTTGATGCAACGGGGTGGCATGTTACAATTTTGCGAGGAATGCCCGAATTCTTGACACCGAAAGCATTGCGTACCCAGTGAACGGCTCGGCCGGTATCTTACGATGCTTACTGTGCAGTTTAATAGGATCTTGATTTGTCGAAACTTTTTAGGGTCAGTACCAGGAGCCAATTTAACCAGTAGCGGAGGGCAACTCATCGGGCTTTTCGTTTTTATCACTGATACAGAAATGTTAGCAAATCCCATTCAAGCCAGTTCAGCCAGGCAAACCGCGAATGACAAGTTTAGGGGTCTTTTCATCCTTTCTGGAGTATGTTAAAAAGTGGACATTTTGCTCGCGGAGCCCATCTTTCAGATCTTGATGACTTTTTGCCGAGTGACAAAGAACAGCTACCTTACTCTTCCCTCGATATTGAAGGTGAAAAGACTTGGTGTGTTTGGAGATGACGTCGATAACTTTTTGATGAGTCCAATCTTGGTCTAAGGTAAGGACGATCGGTGGTATGCGTCCGGTCTTCTTAGTCATGGTCTCCTTTTCAATAAATTCCGTTTCGGAGTCAGTGTCAACATCTGTTTGTAGAGGTTCAAAACTATTCTTGAGAACCGTGGCTTGTGCACGGAGTTTATCCACATTCCGAGAAAATGCTTGTCTTTTAGGGACGCGTGCTGATGATGTTGGCTCCTCAGCTCGGCGCTTAGAGATGTTTGGGCTTGATGACGATCTGATGAGAAACTTATCCATTTGGGAAATTTAGACAGAGCATTTTTGATGACAACAAAAATATATCGAGATCGATAATGCTCACACAACACTATTCCGGTAGAACGAGTAACGCGTGTGTGCGCAAAGACAGCGTCGGACGAACTGATCTTTTTAGAGTATTTTGTACTATGCTGGAAGTTGTGAATCTGATTGGTGCAGCTATTCGTACGTGTGGAAAACGTTCTGTCAAAATTTTGTGTAAAGCCTATGAAATAAAATTTCGTAGTACCTATACACCTGAGGTCACTGTGCTCTTTGTCCTCACTAGATTTTGATGTGCCAACGTATTTTAATTTAAATCTCAAATTTACAGCATTGTTTTTAATTTTAGGTTTACAATGTACGATTGCGAATATATTTAAGTTCTCAAATAAGTGACATGTATTTAACTGATGATTTCTTTTAACAACTGATCGTGGGTACGAGTCCCATCGGATGTCACTGTCGATTAATTTTTGTGAGCGAAATTTAATTTAATTTCGTAAAAACTTGCGAACAAATTGCCTAAATTATAAAAATAATTATAAAGCCTATTAATGCATATTTCTATCCTTAAAACAAAGCGTTTACCTTCATTTTCCATAGAAGTTCCCAACATACTCTCAGCGTACACATCTGACGGCGAATACGCCTGCTTTTCGACCACTGGGTTATTCTCAGTATCAGTGTGAACGTACAACGGGCGACTTTCGTTGTACCCCTGTTTAGTTTGAGGGTTGTAGTTGTACGCGTATTCTATGACGTTGGGCGCTGGCGCTGTGGCTGGGGCACGGTAGGGCTGATCCCATTTGGTGTTAGGGTCAGGCAAAAGGGCTTGATCTGGAATTGTTGTAAAACGATTTAGTTCGACATTTGAAAAGGGTTTTGAAACTTTTTGTATGGCATATTATCGCCATTTTTTTTCCAAGTAGCATAGAACCTTAAAGGGTTACCGAGATATTTGAAGGTAAAGATCGACTAATGAGTACAAAGCCAATCATCATCCTCATATGTATGTCTATTTTTGCCTTCAAATATCTCGGTACGCATAAAAATTAATTCAATAGATATTGAGTCTATTGGAAACATACATACTTAAATACAAAAATTTCAAAAACTTTATTTTTGACCTCAACTCATCCACTGACCTAAACTGAGGCCCAAGGGTGATTTTTTAAAATAAATGATCACAATACTAATTTCTAATTTTTTTATAGTCGACCCGCTCGTACTTCGCACGGTTCTAATATGCATGTAATTACAGAGCTACATAAACTCTCGTAAACTTGTACTTCTTGAATCACTTCATCTATTGCTTGCTACATACTTCATATATTTTTTGGGAAGAAGTATAAAATTTTTCAATAAGCTACCCGATAATATTGCTGAATTACCTATACATAACTTCAAAACAAAATGTTAAATGTATTTAATGTCTAAAGGATATTACAAAGTAGATGAATTCTTAAATGACAATAATAAAAATGTATGGAATAGTTTTAAGGAACACAATTTTTGTAGAAAAGAGGCTTTGACAATAGTGACTGAGTTTCTTTGCTGCTTCTTCTCAGCACTAGCCCACAATTGTCCCGAAGCAGTGGTAGGGTTCTATTTTATGTTGGGAAATGTATAAGTGCTCCTTGCGAGCCTATGTACAGAAATAAATGAATTTGAATTTTATTTTATACTGAAAACGGCATTAAAATCCGTTGCGTAGTTAAAAAGATCTAAGCGTACAACTACAGACAGCGGGCGCGACTTTGTTTTATACTATAAACGTTAAGATAGAAGAATGGCATAAAACATATGTAAAAGTTTCTTACTTGCGTACGGTTCCGGTGTTTGTGGACGATTTTGAAGAAAGCTTTTAGGTATACCTGAAAATTAATTTGCTTGTAAGTATCAGCTGTGAAACGAAATTATAACACATTAGGTTATCCCTAAAGTTACGGAATCAAAAAAGGGGGGCGTCAAAATTAATGGGGACGTATTTAAATTCATTCGTTTTGCCGACGATATTGCAGCCATTGCAGAAAACAGATTGGAGTTGAAAGAACTGGTTACAGAAATGGACACTATTTTTAATAAATTTGGTCTCAAAATTAACATAAATAAAACAAAAACACTAATTGCTTCTAAAAAGGAAAAATATAGTCCTATCTCAATAAATAACACAAAAATAGAACAGGTTAAAACCTTCAAATATCTAGGAAGCTTGATAACTAGTGACTCCAGATGTACACCAGATATAAAAGCAAGGATAGCGATGGCAAGACAAGCTTATAATGCAAAAAAGCACCTGCTCAAGGCCAGAATATCAAGCAAAGTTCGCAAAAAACTTGTTAAAGTGTACATTTGGAGTATAGCACTCTATGGATGTGAAGCGTGGACATTGACAAAGAGGGACAGAGAGAGACTGGAAGCCTTCGAGATGTGGTGCTGGAGGAGAATGGAGCGTATAAGTTGGACGGAGAAGAAAACAAATGAAGAAGTTTTGTCTATGGTTAGGGAAAAAAGGAGATTGATGGAAACAATAGAGTGTAGGAGGGGACGAATGTTAGGCCACCTGATTCGACACGACAATTTTATTAAAACGATAATAGAAGGAAGAATAGAAGGAAAAAGGAAGCGAGGAAGACCAAGAATAAGCTACATGCAGCAAATAAAAGAAAAGATAAATGTCGGGTCGTATCAGCAGGTTAAGAGAAGGGCGGAAAGCAGAGAGGAATGGAAAAAACTCCACCGACAAGAGCCTAGCTCTTAAATTTGATGATGAGGTTATCCCAAGTAAAAAAATCGTATTACCTGCCGGATAATTCGGATTGGAAACTGAAACAAAATGGTTATGTCATTTACAAAGGGTTAAAACTTTACTTCATAATATTTGGGATTTTCTGACAGCACAAAATTTTAGTTTCATTTTATGTTGATCATCATATCAGCCTATTGCAGTCCACTGCTGGACATAGGCCTCTCCAAGACGGCGCCAACTTTCACGGTCCTCCGCTTCTCGCATCCAGTCACCACCGGCCACCTTCCTCAGGTCATCGGTCCACCTAGCAGGGGGGCGTCCAACACTACGTTTCCCGAGACGTGGTCTCCATTCGAGAACTTTCCTACTCCAACGCCCGTCGGTTCTGCGACAGACATGACCAGCCCACTGCCACTTCAGCTTACTGCACCTCTGAACGATATCTATGACTTTTATGTTGATAGATGGCGCTATTCAACTAAGTCAGGCCTGTGTATCTCCCCGCGTAGGTAGCAAAAACGTACCTACGCGCGGCGACCCTTACTTAGGGGCTAAAACAAGTTGCGTGTCGCTACCGGCCAGCGACACGCTCGCGTGTTTTATTCACCGGCGGCCGCGCAGCTACGTTGCTGGCTGGACGAGAATGAATAAAGTACTAGAAAGAGGCGCTAGATGGCGTTAGAAGCTTCTCGTAGTAGTCAACCCTATCGCGTCGCGTGATATTACGTTTATAGTATATATAGAATAGGTTTAGTGTATTATGAATCATATTCCAGAGCAATAAGTATGAAATTATCTTGCAATGGATTTTTGTAGGTGTCTACACGAAAATGTGCTTGACTCTGAGGCGAACTAAATTACGCCATATTGTTGACGACATTGAGTAGACATTTCTTTGAATACAATTGCTAAGTCATACTTCTGTACGAAGTACTAGTACTTATTCTGTGACTAAGTAATATAAATATTGTGTCGAAATCATTGAGCTTAAAACCAAAACACAATATTGTAATATTACCTGTACAGAAATATAATATCTTACTTAAGTCTTACTAGAAGTACTTACGTCAAAAATTAACGTGTTACAAAATCAAAATGCAGTGAAAAAAAAAAAAAAAAGGATAAAATGTCTTGATGATCACTAAATTGTTAAATAATTACCTGTCAGTACGCGTAAATAAAAAACATGCTAAACATTATAACATGGTCAACGCTAAAACCAGCTTTTTTCCTAAATTAAAAACTACCTGACTTACGGTGTTCAGCGCCATCTAACGGATTTATAAGTACTGATTTTTGACACTAGGAAAATCGCTCATTGTCTTCGTAAATTAAAAAAGTCAAATATAAGTTTTTGATAAGAACTAACCAAACTTAGACCAAAGAGGAGGAGGTACATTCTTTTTCCCCACTGGATTTGTCGGCGCTGCTGAAATAGAACAGTAAAATGTTAACATAATGTCATTATTACATAAACATACCTAAGTAAAGTAAAAAATGGCCAAGTGCCAGTCGGACTCGCGCACGAAGGGTTCCGGTCCATACTATACAACATTAGACATTATATTATAACTATTTTTGTTTTAAAACGTTAAAAAATTACATTTGTTTATCCCATACCCACCCAAACCTATTATTTACTTTTAAAGTGAATATGCAACCAAATTCTGGGAATAGCTCAAGCGTCTACCTGTTGCCGTTATTAATATCGAGCTAAAACGGCATTTTTTTAAAATATTCCGCTACCTTGGGGTAGAAAGGTCGTAAAAGCCATACACCTTTTATGGCTTATACGACCTTTCTACCCCAGGGTAGCGATTTAGTCCCACCTTAATATTTATTTAATTGTTTTTTTAAGTATTTTTTGTTATAGCGGCAACACTATGATAACTTCAACTGTCTAGCTATCACGGTTCACGAGATACAGCATGGTGATAGGTAAACGGACAGTTTTTTTAGTAATGGGTCCCATTTTTACCAGATGGGTACGCACGGAACCCTAAAACGATGTGAGCTTTATCAAAAAAATCCCACTGGAGTATTATATTATATACTAGTACAGATAACACATCTGGGCCGCCCGCAACTTATGAAGCCACGCCTTACGGGCTAGATTCAATAAGTACATTAAAACAGCAAGTGTGTTGTAACGCTGGCTCAACACTCGGGCTGCGTATACTGCGCCCTTAAGTAGATTCGCACCTACGCGTGCCTCACCGTTCGACTCCTCCGCCCGCCGGCCCAACGGTCACTCGTAGTTCGACCGAAAATGAACCTTATGCCCCAGTGCGCGCGGAACCGCGAGCCACGCGCGAGCTCTGATTACTATTTTGCTTAATTACTTCGTTTCTTGTAACCTCTACGCTGCTATGTAAACAAAGAAATGTGGTCCTATATTCATTATATTCGTTTACTGTCGAAATCGTGTCTTGAACTCATTCCAAATGCCCTTACGAGACAATCTCTAGGACCCTTTACACAAGTTGTTTATAGGTTTTTTTGCAAGCCAACTAACTTTAACACCTAGTACTGTAAAATTCCTCAAAACCTCCCCTTGGTACTACTCCTTGCTAATGCCTCTGCCTGCCCCTGTAGTGTAGGTGAATATACATCTGAATATTCGATTACTAATTCCCTACATAATATAGCAAGTAAGATGGATGCAGCCTTATTTAGGAGACATTCTGAGCTGCAGGTTCTTTTTCTAGGCAGCTCGGGATGACTCACAAACAGCTGATTTTTTGAGCCTGTGTATCTACTAACCATAGCTAATAAGTGTCATTGTTACTAACCCATATGGAGATAATAACTCTGAAATAAATGATTTTTATTTTTATTTTATTTATAAGATTAATGCAATCAAATACTTACTGAAGGATGGACGAAGATTCTGAGGTATATTAATATTGTATTGCTGTGGAGGTGTTTGTGGTGCAGGATTTGATGGCGCCGCTGGAAGAAAAAAAAAGCATTTCAATAAAATTCAAATAAGACCCTTCAAGTTTAGAACTTCTTGTTTCAGAGCACTTATTAGTCAAATAAGACAAGTATTTACTTTCAGTGGTGGTTTGCTGAACTTCACCATCGTTTCACCAGTCGTAACTACGAATCCAAGTTTGAAGCGCCTTGTCTGTGTAAAGTCACGCGTACCATATCGCCCCGCCAAAAGGCCGACGTCGATCGATACAGATGTAATTTTTGAACAATTAATAGTATGTAGTAATACCTAATAGTTCATTTATCTTAATTAGGGAAACAAACAGCTGTTAATCTTACATCTAGTTTACAGATAATGTTTAGTGCTGAAGCCTAACAAGTTTCCACCAGTGGTTTATTCATAATGTTGACGAGATACAAACACTAATAGACAAGGGACACAATAATCGTACCTAAACCACAGATTATATAATAGTTACTATGTAACAGATAAATCACTCCAAGGAAAATCGTCCATACCTACTCTTATAATAGCCTACAATTTTTTGTCGCAGACCGCTGCGCCCGAAAATGTGCCTTCAGTTTCGAACATTACGTTATTATTCCTCTGCAGCTACGTGACCTTGGAGTAAAACAAATAAAGTCAGGGTTGCCTCTTTTGATACAAGGCCTATTTTATTTGTAGCTTGGTTTGAAATGTTTTACAATGATATAGTGTTTTACAGTTTTAATAAGTGGTAATGTGGAAAACAAGATCTAAGATGTTGTTCTGTGCTAAATTATTTTCAAAAATGTATTCATACATAGTTATAAAAAGCATCTGTGGGAACTTTCTGTCTGCCGTAAAATTATGATGACTTATTAAAAGAAAAAAAAATCAGACGTTCGAGACTTTGATAAGTCCAGAATTGTATTTAAATCTGAGACTAATTCATGGCATATTATGCTTCTGGTTGCATTTGTACAATAAATACCAGATCATATTACTTAATTAGTTTGCATAAAAACGAATCGACCGTAACACAAATAATTCAACAGTGCGTACGCGCGCGCCCGTCGGTTATTGGCAGCCAACTGACTTACGCACCGCCGTCGGTGCGCTCGAGAGTAGGCTATTAACGCGCGCAAGTACATTGAGTGAGAGATGCCTGCCTAAACCTTATGCATAGTACTTACTATGCTTAGATAAATTACACTAGAATAGAATATGAAAATCCTTATTTGGTGACGGACTACCTACTAAGTGAATTAACCATTTTAACAATAATAATTAAAAAACAAATAACCTGAGTGCGACCTATTATACTGACTGCAAAACTTCTTATATTAATGAAATGGTTTTTCCACAAGCTTTCATTTGATACCCATATTTCTATGGTAAAAAAACTACCCCCTTTTTCATTTGCAACTCGCATATAAAAAGCAGGTAGTTTTTATTTTATTTTATTATATTACCTGGTTGCGCTGGTGCTTGTGCAATGTATTGCTGTGGTGTAGGCTTTGGAGTCATATCTCTGGTTACCCTGGTGTTTATTTGCTTGGTTCCTGTAACGGTATAAAACTTAAAACTTTTGTGACAGTTTGGTCGCAAATCAAAAGTGGCAAATATTTTTCTTTGTAACTCCAATTCCAAATTTTACCTTACAGTCCCCGCTGATATCTCAGCACCTCTGGCGACCGCAGGAAGGTCGCGAAGAGCTTGTCGGACTATAGGCCTATAGTTAACAATGCTAGATGTCAGCGGGGACGGGTGGTGATGCGGGGACGGGTGGTGATGCGGGGAAGGGTATTTGATATGACAGTCGCGTGCGCTTGGCGCTTCCTCGCCCCCCGCACGTTTTGCGGAGGCGCAGAAGGGTCGCATGCACTTGTCGCACTACAATAATGCGACATGCACTTGTCGCACTACAATAATATGTCATTATTTCATAGTAGCTATTTAAGTCATTTAAATGTAGTCTGTTCCTGCTAGCCGCCTGGGCGCCTAAACTTATAGAAAACTGACAACAATATTTTATTAAAATGATTATTCACTAGTCATAGTTAGTAAGGTCATTAGCATCTGATACTCACTAAGAATGACCTGCACATTCAGGCGACTGCATGTGTCCCCATGATCCAAAGTGGTCAGATCACGTAGGTCAGATGGCAGTCGCTCCACTGTAATTACCTGATCTGCCACATCCTGGATCATGGTCAGCGCGAGTGCACAAATGGGATAATGCTAGGAGGATAATAACTCACCAAGAATGAAAAGTTTTCCTTTTGGGATATCTTCAACTTTGACAGCTTGTTGCTGGACACCTTTGAATGTTAAGTTTGGAGCAGCTGTAAAAGTGTAAAAATAGATTTTTTAATTGATAGGCAGACATTTGACAGCAATCTCACCTGATGGTAGGGGACGATGCGGCTGACGATAGGGCATGTGTGACATACGTCACTAATCAGAGTATGATAAATTAAAGCTCTGTAAGCAAAACTAAACTAAATAGGGTTTGTAAAAAAAGAGGCATGCATGCAATTTTTTAACGGATGATAAAATGCACTAGTTTCATCACAGAAAAAGAAAGAGACAGAGAGATGAAATTCAACATTAGACAACTTACAGGTAGGCACAGAAAAATTTGGTGTTGTAATGGTCTTCGCTGCCAATATTGTTGGTTTTGGTTTTTCATTTGTCACGGTAGCCGTTGATGATGTTGCTGCTACTGTAACTGATTTTGAACCCTGCACAACAAGTTTAATGCCAGAGGCTGTTCCTTGCACCACTCCTTTTGGTTCGTCAGCTGTAAACAAATAGGAATAATGTCAGTGATTCAAACTACAAAAAACAATTGTAATTTTTAATACCCTCCAGTTCATTGTGCGGGAAACAGCATGACTAAAAGTTTTTTTTTGAGCACACCAGGGCTACCTCGGTTGTATTCAAATTGAAGTAGTCAAAGCTTTGAAATAAATAGTTAAAGATTTATTATAGCAGTTAATTAAAAAAAACAAATTACCAGTTTCATGGTTTAAATGTATTTGTGGTGCTGAGTACTGCTGGTCAAAAAATGATTCACTTGTTTTCGCATCATCATGAAAACTGTCTTCTTTTTGGATTTCATCACTCATTTCAAAAATTGGCTCGGTGGCAGGATCTCTCTTTCTGAAATAATACCAATAGCCATGTAAGTAACACATTCTTTCTAGTAGTAAAAAACACATATGAAATACATGTTAAATCAATCAGTAAAAATAGAACACCAGAAAATAATCTAAAAAATTATGTGTTAACAAATAGGCTTTGTAACAAAATATTACTTTAGTCCCACCAGATGACACAGTCAATTAATTTTTGTGAGCGAAATTTGATTTAATTTCATAAAAACTTGCAAAATAATTGCTTAAATGGAATAAGTGTGAAATTCCCGTTCCTACTTTCACAAGTAAGTATTTTCTACATTCAATGTTGATAAGTATTGTCCTTGATCTTTTTTACTAGCTTGTAAGATTTAGAATAAATTGATAAAAAGCCCCAGAATAAGTGCTTATGATATGGACTTAACCTACTTTTACAATGAAACTCATGGCTAGGTAAGTATAAACGCTTTTCACATTTGTCTCGCAGGATAAGAAGGCTGTTGTAAGATGTTGCTAGCCAGCCAGTAACAAGGCCTATCACCAAGTCACAACTTTGAACTATTTTAAAAATAAAATGTAGAATATTTATTTCAATGTTACAGTTGCCAGCACATCAGACTGTACAATTTAAGCGGCACCTTAACCACGTCATGTCGTCTGTACTTACTGAGTCTGACCCTGATTGCTTTTTACAGCCTGTCCCTTGTTCATAGGATTATTCGGTGATGTGTCATCGGTCAGGTCCACAATAGAGTCCTGCTGATGGTGGGGCGCTTGGAACCGATTCAGGGGCATTACGGTCCTCGAAAACTTGTTCAGATCGATCAAATTGAGTCTGGGCCCCGGTGGTTGTGGGTTACCTATATTGGACCAAAAGGGATTCGTCGTTGGTTTTGGCTGTTGGAAACGCTTATTCTTTTTCTTTCCCCTAGAAAAACATCAGACACATTTTAAACAGTGCTCTATATCAGTCGTAAATGTGAAAAGACTGTGAGGAATTCCGGTTACTTACATTTTATTCCTACGTATGTTTTCTAGGATAAATTAATGCGCTTGCTTGTTGCTTATATCTTACGGTTATAACAAAATTACTAAGCAACTTTAGAATTGGTAAAAGTGTTGATATATTCTCAAATATTTTAGTTTTAATAAATAAAATAATGTTAAATGTTGTGATAACTGACATAAGCTTGAAAACAACAAACATCTGACCTGACAGTTGACAGTTTTTTTTTCTATGTTAAATGTAGTGGGGCCCCTTCTACTGACACGGAACTTTTTTAGGTTATCGACATCGATTATTTTTCCTAAAGTGTTTGATTTTCAACATCAACTAGTGGCCATATCCTCCCGTACAAAATAAAATACCTTGATCAGACCCAGCTTCGTTATAAAGTTTGTAGTACTTACCGCCCACGGTACAATTTTTTGTACATATTCTTTAAACTCTTTTAGTTTTTTTTTCAAATCCCTCCGCGACTAGTTTCAAATGTCAAAATGACTTAAGTAGTATATATTGCCTATGTTGTCAATGCCGCCAACCAAAAAATAAGTTAAACTCTCAAAACCAGCTGCAACGAACGAGGAGACATGCCGCGGCCTTGTGGTAGAAGTAAGTTAATTCTGAAAATACTAGTATAATTACTTCTTTTCTTACTTTACTGTTAATGTTATTATAAATTTAAAGGTATAAATAGTACAATCTATTAATAATTTTCGTGAAAGTATTAAAAGTATTAACAAAGTCATCAATTATTATGTGCAATTTTTTTGTACATTGGTTTGCAGTATCAATCATTCGTTCTCTGTTTATAAATGGTTTTTTTATTTTTACTTTAAGATCTTACTGAAAATGACATTATTCAGAGTCTCAATGACTCAGAATACAAGTGTAACTCGGAAGAGGACCCCTTTTAAGATAATGGAACGGACGATGAGTGCAGGTCTAATAATGAACGAGAGGAATCCTCCAGTTCTTTAAGTTCTTCCTGTGAAGATGAAGTCCCGGTTGATGAAGATAACGATGTTGTAATACCATGAAAGATATCACTAATGTTAAGATAATATTTTTTAGTTATAAGTAAATATTTTTGTAATAAGGGCCTTAAGAGCCAGAATTTTCCCAAAGATGATTAAATTTTGAAATTGTGATATTATGAAAACTAGTTAAAGTGCCTTATAAAAATGTAAACTCTAAGTCTAAACTCTTTAGACTTAAGGATTTCGTCCTGTTTCTGTATTTTTTTAAATAATTTCATTAATAAATCTTAAAATATATATAGCCTGACCAGGAATATATGGGACCTCGCCATATTGCGGAAAACAACTGGAACTAATTTCTTTTACTGGCAACAGAAAAATCAAATCGTCATTGACATGTTATCAATTGTCATAATGATTAGTGTCAAAGTGGACGCGCAATCTAATTTTCGACCAAGTGCAATTTTTATGTGATAAAAATACCGAGAACTATTCAATTTCGTAAAGAAAAGTGGTTTAACGTGGTGTTGTAGTGTTTTTCGACAAGAAAGTCTATGTGATCACTACGGTTTCTTTAAACTAATTAATGCTATAGTTGTCATCATAAATTTTTGGTATGTCATATAGTGCGAAAAGTGAGAATTGGCCACTGATGGCTACGGATAATATTTTAATAACGATTTTGAAAAATGATTATAATAAATACTTGTTTTGAGTTTTATTTTCTTTATTTTAACTCTTCTCTATATTTCAACCAAAATAGTTCGAAGAGTTATACATGATGCCCTTTACATTATTTAAAATTATGATAACATTATAAGTAACAATATATTTAGAAAAACAATCGAATAATGTTTCTTGTATCCGATAGTGGTTTTGCAAAAAATATTGTGTCTGTCAAAAATTTAAGGCCAATATTACAGAGAGTTACTAAATTTAATAAGTAGGTACTCAATTTGCGAGTGTTCTGTTGTGTTCTTTTATCGTAGAGTCTGTTATCATTAGGCAGCAGGCTTAAAAAATAATATGAATGTAAACATAAAATATTTTTTTTATGTTCAGTTGCCAATCTACGCTGGTATGACTATACAAAGTGTTGTCATATAAAGTGGATTCAAAGCGCCCCTAATTCAGGTCCCATATATTCCTGGTCAGGCTATACCATCATTTTTTTATTTTGTCCGTAATGTTAAGACCCAATGTTCAATATTTTGTACAAAAGATAGAACGATGTAAGTTAACCGAAAATGGCCCTTGGACATCTAGTAATATGGTAAATATACTCCTGAAATCCTAAGAGGCATACCTTCAAATTTATGAAGTTTTATGTCTCTGGGTCTGACAGCAATAAATTAATTTGTGCATAATTCTGTACAGTGGGTTTTTACGACTACCTAGTTATTTTAAGTCTGGGTCCTAGGAGGTTATGCCATGAAGCAGTTGCCCCCATACTATCGGAAACAATGCAGTTTCTAAATCAGGCCAGTTCCATTTATTCGTATCATGACCCTGGAATAGGCAGGCCCACAGAAGGCAGTTAATGTTAACCTGTCTCCAATCAAATAAAATAGATTTAAAGTGAATGTAAAGCTCCATCTGGCCCTTTCAACCGGTAAACCTATCACCTAGTGAACGCTCATAGTACGAGTTTTAGCCGTCATAAAGTTGGGTAGTTTTCTGATTGCTGGCACACTAAAAAACTTGGCAACTTGTAATCACCGAGCACATAACCTATAGAGGCGAAATGTCATTAATTTTGTTTTAGAAATATTTCGTCAAAATCCCTTAGTAATGAATGCCTCCTTTTTTTCGTTAACACATTTTTTAAAACAAATTCACGTATTTCTTTACATATTTAAAAATAAAAGTGCTGTTCAAAAGACTGATATACGATAAAAACCGAAATATCTTATATTACATAATATCGATTCAAAAATATATTTTAAAATAGACACATTTCGATAAGTTTCGGAGAAAAATCGCGCTTACATTGCATCTATAAGTTACGTGCTCGATGCTTGTAATAAATATTAATACTATTTTGACTCGTCTTAAACTAGTTGCAAGTAAAGGGAAACCTGTTATAGGCTTAACTTTTCTTAAGTACTACCTACCATGTCTATAAACCTTATTGCTAATGATTTCTTAAATTAATATAAATAAATAAGAGGACGTGACGTGACAGGATTTTTAGTTACGATTTGATCAACGGTAGGTAATTTTTATTTTGGTTGTATTGTAGGCCAATCCAGTGTTTCTGGTTTCCGGGCTCTCAGTGGCTGCATTTTAGCCACACAAAGCCACTCATCATGGCCACACAAAGACTTATAACTTATAAGTCTTTGTGTGGCCTACAATAGATAAAATTTAAGTTAAAACGGATAAAAATCATTCTGTGAAGAGTTATTTGAGCAGTTATCTTACCAAACCATCGCGATATATAACCATAGGATACAGCCGTAAATACCTATGGTATATTTTTACTACTGATTTATTAATCGTTGTTTTAGTCGATGTTAGTAATCCAGCACGGTTACTATACCTGCTAACGCGTCGCGATAAAGGCTTTTCGTACGTATATTCGATCGTGAAATACCTTATTAGGACTCGATTTATTAATGCAAGGCTCGCTTTTAAGACTAATATTAAATCACCAGCCTGACAGACAGACGGACAGCGGAGTCTTAGTAATAGGGTCAAGTTGTTACCCTTCCCTTAGTGTACGGGACCCTAAAAACGATCAAATTACTACAGCTAACATCAGAACAATAACAAACGATTAAAAAAAGTCTGCCGCCATCAACAGGTACTTGATGAACCTGACATAGGAATGTTTTTTTACTGCGAAAACTAAGCCAATCACGTAGTAACTATTATATAATCTGTGGCTAATCTCAGTACAAATGGAAAAGGTATACGGGTATCAGTTTATTAATCTTTTTACTAGGCCTGCCTAGAATTACCCATTTACTATGTTATGATTAGGTTACACAGCTTAATAATAATCAAACCCTCAAAACCCGTAATGGCTGTATTCCATTAGGTATTGACACTAATTAATCCTACCACGAGCGGTAATGGCAACGCTAATATCTTGTAAGTACTTATTAATGATATTACATTTGCCCGGTTACTAAGTACCATCTACATCGCGATGTCAGGGGGTTGTAGAAAATATTACCTAGTGATGAGCTAAATTACTTATTACCCCCTCTTTTTTGTAGCATCCTAACTAGGAAGTAGGATCCACTTCCTGATCCTGATTAGGCAGGTAGGAACCTAAGTAAGTAGGATCCTAGTATAACACTACTTAGGTATTCACCTTCCTAGATAGGATGCTTCAAATAGTAGGATGGTGGATCAAGTGCTTGGTAACCATAAAATGTAAGCAGGCATAATTTTTTTAGAAAATCGCTTATAAGATACTGAGTTCAATTCCAATGCCCTATCTAAGATTAAATTTAGATTCTGCCTCTCTCTTTCTCTGCCAAACAAACGAAAAGAGACAGACTACAATTTTTTGCGTGTTTTTGTCTAACAGTAACTATCATGGTAATCTGTGACAAAAGTAACTCTACAAATTGACAATTTTTTTTTTTCATAAAGGTACTATAATTCGAAAACCATTAACCACCGAGATTTGGCGGTGCTTAACTCATTACAAATATTTTACATTTTTTTACACGATTATTCAGAGATGTTTAAACTATAAGGTACGATGATTTAGGCATTCTAAGGTTACATGCCTTTGCTTAGTATTCTAGTTTGACGTAAAAAAGTACTTTACCATAGATACATGCTAGCTGTTATTTTGACATTTAAAACTGACACTATGATGAGTGAGTGAGAGGAGAGATAATGGTAGTGTTGTTCTATAGGAGTATCATTTCGATACACAATATGCATTCGAAATTTCAAATGATTGTCTAGTTTGGTGAAGAAATCATACAAGTTCCTATAATTATATCATTGATATTTCAGGTTTTGATATCAAGAAATTAATAACGATGAAAAATTAAGTAAGGTCGTGTTTGGATAAAATACTCACTAAGATTTTATCTACTTCTTCGTTTAAACTTTTTGTATTTTGATATACGTGCTTACTATTGATATCGATATCTTACTGCCACAAAGTACAACCCTATGGACGGTAGTAATTTTTTTTATTTTAAAATATGGCAAAGGCGTCTAGTCGTCAGACCCTAACTCTTGTAATTACGCTCTTTTAGAATGGAGAGTTAATAAAAACAATTTTTAAGGGAAAATAATGAAAAGGAATCAAAAAGAAAAACACGTATGTCTTCTTTTTTGATGTGCTATAGGGAAAAAATAATAATAATGTGCATATATTTTTTTTGGAATTAAAACTTTTCCAATCGTATCTACATGCGATTGGAATGTGAATAATTTTCTAATAGATAAGTACAAGGATTATATAAAATAATAAACACTTACAGAGTGAAGGGTGAGCTGTAAGAATCGTTTCAGGGTAGATAAGAGACGATAAAGTTTTTCAAAAAAGAATCAAAGTACGTGTTATGAGGAGGCTTTAAATATTAATTGACGCATTTAAAAAAAAAATGCTTTACCTGCCTTTTTAGGGTTCCGTAATCCTGACTAGGAACCCTTTTAGTTTCGTCATGTCTGTCTGTCTGTCCGAAGTTTGCAAAGAGACCGTTTGTACTAGAAACCTGTAATTTTGCAGGTGTGTGTATACCAACTACGAAGACAAATAAATAAATAAATAAAAAATATTTATTTCAGACTTTACATCCATAATTTGTTAGTAATACATAAATGACTTATAAACTATGTTAGTGCATTCTTAATTAAATTATATATATTTTTAACCAAATCAATTCAATTAATTTTAATTCAATTCAATTTAATGTCATTTTATTTAATTTTAATTTATCCGATTTAATTTTATCCAACTTAAAAAAAAATATAGGTATATATTTAAATTTAATGATATGCAATGTTTATTTTATTTTACATTAGTTTTAGTTTTGTTTTGACAAAGTGGTAGAATAAAATTTTAAAAATATTTTTTGTACGATAGCTCCCCTATATCCCCTCCCCTATATATATAGACATCTGAAGTGGGGGTGACATTTTTTACTCCATCGTTTTGGATCGTATTTTTGAATAGATCTCTAAATATGATGGCAGGGTTTCTAGGACAATTTTTCGATTTGAGACTTTTAATTTCTAGTTTTTTCTCGATTTTTTTTATCGTGCGAATAACTTCCTATCGTGTAACAAATTAGTGCATTTCCTAACTAATACTTTTAAATATATTATTTATTTTTTATAAGGCCATCATTAAACGGTAAACACCTAAACCAATTTATTTAGCAAACAGTTTTTTCCGGTTTTCCACCGCTGCCTCGCCTTAATGCTCCGTTTTTTATTTCATAATGTCGCCTTTCTACCCTGAAACGATGCTCACAGCTCTTTCTCACACCCTGAATAATTCAAGCCTTTAATAATAAAAATGTCCTCCCAGCCGTATTTCAACTACGGCGGCCTAGCTCAACAGAGATTAGCCAACTGCGCGGGACATATTATAGTGCACAAGTGTGTGCGCAATACACAGGTGCTAACTCTATTCCTTCACTCTCATAATTCGGTGGGACGGCAGTCCGACACGACCGTAGAGAGATCAGGCGCAGGACCAACGGCTTAACGTGCTTTCCGAGGCACGCCGGGGTTGTTAACACCACTAACTTCCTGACTCCGGAGCTGTATGAGTTATTCCAAGACATAAAAACCCAACACTCTCGGCCCGACCCGGGATTCGAACCCGGGACCTCGTGAATAGTACCCAGTGTGCTGACCACTAGACCAACGAGGCAGCCTTTAAATAATAAGAATAACAATAGGTCAGTTATGTTATTAAGTCTTTGTTATTGTAATTGCGTGGCTACGTAATGATAGAATAAGTAGGTATTAATATGTATAGGTACCTAACTACTTTCCTGATAAGTATGACGACTTTAAGAGGCGGGAGCATTTAAATAGATAATGAATTTTACTAAAAATAGTTTTAATGTAGGTAAGTATTTAAACTGTTATCATGCAGCAAACTAACTAAGTTGTTAGAATCCAGCTCGCTAATAACAATGTTTTTTTCCTATTATAGGACTATGTTAGCATTTATTTCGTGTTGATTTTTGTGTATTTAAGCTGACGTGATTGCTGACCTAAATATTTATTCTATTTAACAGTTTTCGGGAATCTTACAGTTAGGAATTGATAGATAGATAGATACTCTTTATTGCACACCACACACAGTATCAATTTACATAATTGTTCATAGAGAATGGTACAATTTAGGCGGTCTTATTGCTGAAAGCAATTTCTTCCAGACAACCTTCGGGTAGAGGTCCAAGATTAAATTAGGTCGGCGGTGAAAACTAACATAATAAAGGGAAATGGGTAAAGAATAAAAAAAAGACACTATATAAGCATACATATACATAAATTACTAAGGCTATTAAATGTTATAAACACTAATAAATATTCTAATATTGAATTGAATATGAACAATTATGTTTTATATACCGTCAAGAAGAGAAAGCTGGAATATCTTGGACACATTATGCGCAACCCGAAATATGATTTTTTGCAATTAATCATACAGGGAAAGATTCAAGGCAAGAGAAGTGTCGGACGTAGGAAGGTATCCTGGCTGAAGAACCTACGCCAATGGTTTGGAAGGAGTACCCGATCATTGTTTAGAGCGGCGGTATCAAGGGTGCAAGTTGCTATGATGGTCGCCGAACTTCGACAGAAGATTAAGAAGAAGAAGAATTGAATATTTAATACAGTAGAAGAGTAAGGCCATTAACAAGTTTGCGCTTATATCCTAAGACTCATTCTGTGTCCTAAGTCAAAATTGGCATACTTAGGTGCAGAATAATCCATGGCTTAGGCTTACCAAAAATCTCCTTACATACTGAAAATTCGGTTTATGTTTATTACCCAATTTTCATCTCAATTTTCGCAATCTATTGGTTCTATCAGCCACTAAAAACATCGCTTGCTTTTCACTACGGAACAGTATAAATCTGACCCGACACGGTATTGAGTGGTGCTTCGTAAAATGCAATATTGCTCGTTATGACCACTTGACCCAGAGGTCTAGCGTTCACAGGGCGTTTAATTTTAATAAGCAGTTAAAGCAGTACCTATGAAAATTGTACAGGTATATACCATGTTGCGAAAGCGAATTAACAAAAAACTTTCATTAATTTATTAATAGACAAACTTAAAAATCCTAAAAAAAGTCGGTTTACAAAATATGCGGTAGTACCTATACAACGCATTTTTTTAGGATTTCGAAGTAGGTAGGATTTCGAGGTAGGATAATAAATGTTGTTATAAATTTGCTTTCCAGAATATTATAACTTCGTAACCCTCCCACCGGAGCCCGGCACCAAGTAGCTTGCTGTGTTCCGTTACTTCGGTGAGTGGGAGTGCCTGATTCTTCTGGGTGAGCTGAGCTCGCTTCACCGTCGACTCTGCCTAATAAAATAAAAAACAAATTGTAATAAATGTTTTACTACCTACTCAATAGTTTTTGTTGCTAAAACAATTTATATTGTCATCTTACAACAGTTGCAGTGCACAGATGATTTTGCAAATCATCGTTCATTCAATTTTTGTTCTCATTTTAATGTGCCCAGCTCCAGAGTCAGGAAGTTGGTGGTGTTAACACCCCCTGCCTCGGAAAGCACGTTAAGCCGTTGGTCCTGCGCCTGATCTCTCTACGGTCATGTCGGACTGCCGTCTCACCGAATTATGATAGTGAAGGAACAGAGAGTGCACCTCTCCCGCGCAGTCGGATAATCTCTGTTGAGATTGGCCACTGTAGTCGAAATTCGTAGGAGGATTATTTATTAAAGCTGTCCAAATAAAAACTCCGACCGCAATTCAAGTCAAACTTATCGTTTGAACTGTAATTTTAACTGAATTTTACTAACGAGGGCTGCACTTGGCTTGCCTAGAGATTAGTATGGAAGTGAGGTACCTAAATTGATAACACACAGCAACTACTTGTTATCGTTGTAAAGTTTGCCAATTGAGCTGGAATAAATTAGCAAATTAGCACAAAATCATTAATGCGTTTTCCTGTAACATAAGCACAAGGAATAATAAAATACTCTTAATACAAAATTGTGTGCGCAATTACACATGTGCACTCTGATCTTTCACCCTCATAGTTCAGTGAGATGGCAGTCCGATCTGACCGAAGACAGACTAGGCGCAGGACCAACGGTTTAACGTGTGTTTTGGACCCGGGAGTAAAATACCCCCAAATTACTGACTATGGAGCTGTTTCTGAGTTATTCAAAACAGAAAAACCCAGCAACTTCCAGTCCGTCCAGGAATTCGAACCTGGGAACTCGTTGATATAAGCCAGCGTGGCGCGTGGCAACCACTATACCAACGAAGCAGTTTAGGTACAACTAAATAGGTATAAGTAATGAATATACACTGCCAATATCACTGCTAACGTCGATAAGATCGAACATTTTACAAATGTAAACACATTACGAACAGAGTAAACAAACACCATTTATCTACGAACCTTTGTAGGGGTCGTGAACTTATACTAATGGGAATAGAAATCTAAAAAAATGCATTGGAGCTCATTGAACAGTCTGCTACTGAATTTTGCGTGACACAGTCATAGTGTGCATTGCTGGTTTAATTATATTATTTCCTTCTTGTTATCATTTTAATTAGTGACAAGGTACGAGTATACCTAGCATTTGTTTTAGAACTAAATTTATTTTATTTTTATTAACGTTGCATTTGTTTTATTTTGGCCAGTGTTTTTGGTTGTGTGTGTTTAATTAAAAACGGCTGTGTGGAGTAACATAATACGAGTGTACCTATACATCTTATAGGTAAGTTTTAAAAAACGCATGGAAATTTTTTGGGATAGTATCTAGCCTATACGAGTATCTAGCCTATACGAGTATCTAGCCTAGGTACCTACATACTATAATTTGTAACTTGCAATGCTCTTACAGAGCCATGTTTACGGGCCATCTTTCCTAATGTATGTGATCTATATATGTACCAACATGAAGTAAATAAACGTATGACTATGACTATGACAATCTTCTTGTTATGTGTGGTGTGAGAAAAACGTTAAGAATTTTTTTACTGGTTGAAACAAAAATTTCAATTTACTAATACTTGCCACAAACAATTACACTAAACACACGAGTAAACTAACCTAAAACAAATCCTAAATTACGAGGGTCAAACTGAAAGTTCTTAGAAAATCAAAAACTGATTACATTAGCCAGTTATTAGTTTTATTATATCTTTTCAAAATATTGTCCATTGACGTCAATACACCGCTGCATGCGATGGAACCACTGGGAAAAGCACTTTGCCCACTCGTCCTTAGGGGTCTCTTCAATGGCATCGCGATACGCAGCCACCGCTTCTTCAGCATTCATAAACCGCTTTCCTTTAAGTTTTTCTTTAATTTTTGGAAATAAATAAAAATCACAAGGCGCGAGGTCGGGGCTACGAGGGTCAAACTGAAAGTTCTTAGAACTGGCCACTTATAAACAATATAATAAAAAAAATATTCTAAAATTTGAAAATAGAACTCTTTGCCAATATTACTGAGTATATATTTCATTCATTTGTCATTTGTTTTACGACTTGGCGGCAAATTGAAAATTGTCTGTGTCACGTCAAAATGAATTTAACACGAGAAAATTTTCGTGCAATGATTTTTTATGACTTTCGATGTCATTTAAGTCAACAAGAAAGTTATGATAGACTACGATTGGCCTTTCACGATGAAGCCCCATCTCGTGCGACTGTTTACAACTGGTTTAATGAGTTTAAACGTGGTCGCACTAATCTCACTGATGATGTACGTGAGGGACGGCCTTCTACGGCGACGACTGAAAATAACATCTGTGTTGTGCGGCGTATGATAGAGACTGACAAAAGAGTGACCTATCAGCAGATTCGGACAAGCTTAGGCATCGGTATGAGTCAAGTGCTCAAAATCCTCCACGAACATTTAGCGGTCAGGAAGCTTTGCGCCCGGTGGATACCTCATAATTTGACTAAGGCTCAAAAACTCCATCGTGTGGATTAGTGCCGTAAAATGATTGAAAGATTTAACGGAGGTGACTCAAATGCTGTGTTCGACATACTAACAGGTGACGAAAGCTGGATTTACTGTTACGATCCTGAAACCAAAAGACAATCTGCTCAGTGGGTGTTTCCTTTCGAGGAGTTGCCAACTAAAGTGAAGAGAGATCGAAGTGCGGGAAAAAAAATGGTGGCCTCGTTCTTTGGAAGGATAGGTCATTTCGCAACAATTGTGTTAGAGGATCAAAAAACAGTTTCTGCAGAATGGTACACTACCAATTGTTTGCCACTTGTCTTGGAAAAAGTTCGAGAGAAACGACCTCGCAGTAGGATCCTCCTTCACCACGACAACGCCTCGTCGCACACCGCCAAGCGAACGATCGACTATTTGGCGACATCAAACGTTGAATTACTGGGTCACCCGCCGTATAGCCCCGACCTCGCGCCTTGTGATTTTTATTTATTTCCAAAAATTAAAGAAAAACTTAAAGGAAAGCGGTTTATGAATGCTGAAGAAGCGGTGGCTGCGTATCGCGATGCCATTGAAGAGACCCCTAAGGACGAGTGGGCAAAGTGCTTTTCCCAGTGGTTCCATCGCATGCAGCGGTGTATTGACGTCAATGGACAATATTTTGAAAAGATATAATAAAACTAATAACTGGCTAATGTAATCAGTTTTTGATTTTCTAAGAACTTTCAGTTTGACCCTCGTATACGGCGGGTGACCCAGTAATTCAACGTTTGATGTCGCCAAATAGTCGATCGTTCGCTTGGCGGTGTGCGACGAGGCGTTGTCGTGGTGAAGGAGGATCCTACTGCGAGGTCGTTTCTCTCGAACTTTTTCCAAGACAAGTGGCAAACAATTGGTAGTGTACCATTCTGCAGAAACTGTTTTTTGATCCTCTAACACAATTGTTGCGAAATGACCTATCCTTCCAAAGAACGAGGCCACCATTTTTTTTCCCGCACTTCGATCTCTCTTCACTTTAGTTGGCAACTCCTCGAAAGGAAACACCCACTGAGCAGATTGTCTTTTGGTTTCAGGATCATAACAGTAAATCCAGCTTTCGTCACCTGTTAGTATGTCGAACACAGCATTTGAGTCACCTCCGTTAAATCTTTCAATCATTTTACGGCACCAATCCACACGATGGAGTTTTTGAGCCTTAGTCAAATTATGAGGTATCCACCGGGCGCAAAGCTTCCTGACCGCTAAATGTTCGTGGAGGATTTTGTGCACTTGACTCATACCGATGCCTAAGCTTGTCCGAATCTGCTGATAGGTCACTCTTTTGTCAGTCTCTATCATACGCCGCACAACACAGATGTTATTTTCAGTCGTCGCCGTAGAAGGCCGTCCCTCACGTACATCATCAGTGAGATTAGTGCGACCACGTTTAAACTCATTAAACCAGTTGTAAACAGTCGCACGAGATGGGGCTTCATCGTGAAAGGCCAATCGTAGTCTATCATAACTTTCTTGTTGACTTAAATGACATCGAAAGTCATAAAAAATCATTGCACGAAAATTTTCTCGTGTTAAATTCATTTTGACGTGACACAGACAATTTTCAATTTGCCGCCAAGTCGTAAAACAAATGACAAATGAATGAAATATATACTCAGTAATATTGGCAAAGAGTTCTATTTTCAAATTTTAGAATATTTTTTTTATTATATTGTTTATAAGTGGCCAGTTCTAAGAACTTTCAGTTTGACCCTCGTAAAAGTAAATTAACGTGGCCTACTTAGAAGAACTCTGTCTAAGTTCTAAGCAAGTGTGGATATGACGTTAGGCAAAGCGAATAGATTTTGTGATACTGATAAAATAGTAGAGTACATAGGTATAAAAAAAAAACGTGACCATACTACAGACCTTTATCAAATGCAAATAAATTATTTCATGTCATTTTATTTTTAACAATCAAGGGGTTTTACTAATGTTTGTGGGCACAAGTTACTTTGTACATAGAATATTGTAGAGACGTGATTTTAAGATGTGTATTGGCTGGTTCGATTTCCGTGTGAGACAAGCTTATTTTAGAAATCGTTAAATGCAGTTTTAAAAGGAATGTATGTATGGAGATAAGGAATGTATGGATGTAAAATGAGCTAACTAAAGGAATTAAGGTAGTCCCTTCCAGGGCCCATTAAATTTTCTACCATGTATAGTGTAGTATCTGACTTAAGTATCGAATACATAATTACCTAGTTTAAGTAGAAACGATCTTCTTACTAAGTTTTTTATCATATCAGGAATAGCCTGTGCGAAATAAAAATAAATGTAAAGATAATAATACTCAAGTAGGTACTATTAATTTACCTAGTACCCACTTAGTTATTCAGTGCTAGCGTTAAAATATATTCTCTATTTACCTACATACTTAGTTTAATGAACTCCAAACTAAGTCTAGGTAGTAAAAAACAGGCAGGTCTAGACTTATAGCTAGCTACATAGGGATTAGTAGCGCTAAATGAGATCGGGATCTGGAATTGTCAATAATAACACAAGCTGATAAGAATTAAATCTTCTGTCAATAACACTTCTGTCAATAACAACACAAGCTGATATGAATTAAATCTTTGAAGTATAACAAAGCAGGGTTTTGTTATAATATGAACAACAAAACTGGCCCATATATTTTCACATCAAGTCCTCAGTACTTACTTTAAAATAATTTAACGAAACCACAGATATCTATCGCAACTCAAAAAAAACTGTCTTCTAGGATAACTCCACATCAGACTTCATTCAAATTGGATCTGAACGAACCACTCCACATAGCACTGCACTACGGAATCCGGATGCTAAGACAATGTGCAATCGACACTAGCTAAAGTAAAAACCATGGGATTTCTGTCCAAACAATGTGCTTTCCCATCGGCATACCTCGCAAATGTATGACGCTTGTTTGCCGAGCGGTACTGCGCAGACGATTGTCGCGTGCGGGCAAGTATAAAAGATTTGGGAAGAAAAACCTGAGGGTGACATGGCGAAGGCGGTGATTTGGTAAATAAAACTCTTTTATTTTTGTTTGTACCTACCCACACACTTCCTAATATAGTAGAAAAACCACAGGGTTACATGGCCAGGGCTGTGCTTAAGTACTCAGTAAAACACAATTTTACGGATTACTTCCCTGTGACCACGAACGCTGTAAAGTGTTTGAAACGTCAGGTTTTAACACATTGAGCGCCATGGTGGTCACCGGTGATCCCCAAACAATATAATTTTATTGTGTCTAGTTCCGTGGCAGTCAAAGGCTTAATTAAATTGCAAATAAATCGCGAAGTAATGCGAAAAATTGTGTTTTAATTATTCAACTATTCACGTATACGTTAGAAACAAAAATATGTGATTGGGTAAATATGTTATTTTATTTTGTATGTAGGCCCACCCAAGCACTCACCACTTGCCAATATAGTAACTTAAGCACTCGAGACGATTGAGGGCTAGTAGGTAGTCGAGAAACAGTAGCGCAGGCTAAGAGCGCAGGAAACTCTACCACTAACCCCATCGCCTCATCAAAAATAGCGGCAATTATAGTTTAAATTGAGGCAGAGTTCATAGAACATCACATAATCATAATCATTGACAGCCGATGTAACATATCAATCACGCAATCAGAGTTAAAAATAACACGTAGGTACTTGCCTCATACCTAAATTCAATACTTTATTTTAGTGGACTAATTTGGAATTCTCAAAATAAACTTCCGTAGACACAAATTGTCTGATCGGTCAGTGTCAATTTGTGAGCGACTTGCACTTTTCCAATTTAAAAAGTTTATTGTCCTTGTGTGTCTTGAGGTAAGGCAATTTGGTCAATTTTATAAATGCTGTGTAAATCTAATATGAGTAGCTGCCGCACTCAGAGTCATCAATTAAATTTAATTTATAACTAATTAGGTGAGTCACATTCTGACACTTTCTTTGTCAATAAAATAGAAAAGGACTGCATGAGACTCAATGAAGACTTAACTTTTTTTGATGTCTCTGAGTAGGTACGGCAGTAAGCTTCGTACTCTGTGTGACGTCTTAAAAATGCAATCCCGGCAAGAAAGAGATAGAATAAAGTTCTTGTTTTGCGTGTTTTCCATGGGAAAACACGCAAAACAAGAACTTTATTCTATCTCTTTCTTGCCGGGATTGCATTTTTAAGACGTCACTAAGTCACTAAGTTTATGAAACTGTCCGTGGCTCCACAAGACTCTTATCTACGTTGTATGAGTACCTCGTCAACTGCCTTGTTGGTATAGTGTTCGGTATGCTGGCTTCGAACTCAGTGAGGGACCGAATTTTTTTTCTGGGTTTTCTGTCTTGAAATATCTTAGAAACAGCCCCGAAGTCATGAGGTTGGTGGTGGTTGTTAGCCACAGGTGCTTCAGAAAGAAAAAAAGTGGATGGGCTATTACTTGCCCGATATCAGACATGATCCATCCTCGGCCGCATCGTCGCTTACCATCAGGTGAGATTGCGGTCAGATGTTTGCCTTTAATAAAATAAGCACGCTAAGCCGTTTGTCCTGCGCCTGATCTCTCTAAGTCATGTCGGATTGCTGTCTCTCCAAATTATGAGAGTGAAGAACAAAGAATGCTTCTGAGTATTGCGCCCTAACTTATGCAATATAATATTTAGTACATTCCTGGTTGATCTCTGTTGAGATTGGCCGCCGTAGACGGACGTAACTCGGTAGTAGAATACTGTTTATTATGTACCTATTTCTCGATACATAGTATGCCGATAATCATGTGTAGGTGTCAATTGATTACTAATAAGGTCAACTCGTTATTGAACTTCTAGTCATTTCAGGGTTATTTTCATCTTGGGTTGCTCATCAGGACAGAGACTGGACTCAGAGCCGACGAACAGAACTGGCAAAATTTGCAGCGATGTATACTGCAAAGACCTGGATAGACTGAGGCTACTGGAAGACTGCGTGGTGATACTAGGCAACCTTCGAGTGGTGCTGCTGGAGCAAGCGCACAAAGACGACTTCAAGGGTTTGAGTTTCCCAAAACTGAGAGAAGTAAGAATCTTATTTTTATTGCTACTTTTATCAAGTAGTGACATTGCAGACGGCTGGTTCATAATTTTCTGTCAGAAACTTACAATTAGCTTCAATTACAATAATCTTTTTCTTTTTATAAACGTTTATTTGGTTGGAGCTCGTTACTCACCAAACTTCATATCGCCAGACCAGATAAGCTCATTTAGCTCACCAAGGACCTGGTCAAGGTCTCTTATCGTAGTTGTACAGTACTCGGCACACCAGACTACATTTCTATTGCAATGTCGCCTCTATCAAAACAGCTTTAGATTACCTTTTGACTACCGTTTTGCGCTATCGTCCGTATACACTACCTATTTTCACATTAGTACACAAGTTTTATCTATGACAGTTCCTGGATAAAAAACGCATCTATGACCTAAACGACTTGAAATACGGTAACAATAATATAGTTGTTACCGTAGTGCAGGATATAAAAACTCAGTCTAGTTTCAAGGTAGGTTAATTCTTTTGTAATAAAAAAAAACATGAGGTCGAGAAGATACTTTATGACTGCTAGATATGGTGCTACTACTGACAACCGTCTTGGAGTGGTAGCGCCCCGGGTAACCAGAGGTGCTACTCCGGTTGACGATGTATTTTACACTACGACTAGCCATCACGCCGCTCGTTCGGGTTGCATTCTGGCGTGAGTGACAGGGATGGCTACAAACGAAAATATGGCCATCGTCAACCGGAGTAAGGCTTCAGCACTTTCGGGTTTGAATCCCGCGAGTGGGCAAATGTTTGTAGTATTTGTACCTCAGCTAAGTCATTGGTGTTTACAATTTATCTTAGTTGCCATAGCACAAGCTCATGCTTATTTTGGAGCTATTGCTGATGATGATTGAATGATTGAACAATTTATTTGATACTGCCTTTCATTTGAAATTCTTTACTTTCAAAATGATAAGTTTAAGAATATTTGGCTTGTGACCAATAAATTCCGTACATGCAATAAACAGTTGGGTTTTTCTGTCTAGAAATAACTCAGACACAGTTCCGGAGTCTGAAAGTTGGTAGTGTTAACACTCCGTGCCTCGGAAAGCACGTTAA
The DNA here is from genome assembly GCA_949316185.1 of Pyrausta nigrata. NCBI lineage: Eukaryota > Metazoa > Arthropoda > Insecta > Lepidoptera > Crambidae > Pyrausta > Pyrausta nigrata. The sequence goes on from OX438952.1 coordinate 14,349,523, forward strand.
GCCATTGGTCCTGCGCCTGATTTCTCTACGTTCATGTCGGACTGCCGGCTCACCGAATGAAGGAACAGAGAGTGCACCTGTGTATTGCGCACATACTTGTGCTCTATAATATTTCCCGCGCAGTCGGCTAATCTCTGTTGAGATTGGCCACTGTAGTCGAAATTCGACTAGAAGGACATTATTATTATGGCGTACAATAGGAGACCATAGCCTTGGTATCTTTTCGTTTGCGCACGCTTTGGCCCAAACCCATTATTGGCTTTTTCATAAATAAATAAAAGTCTTCAACTCCAATAGGTAACGGGCTACGTGGTGTTCTACAGAGTGAATGGCCTGGAATCAATCGGACAGCTGTTCCCTAACCTGGCTCGGATCAGGGGCAACCATGTGCTCTACAACTATGCATTGATAATTTCCGACATGCCCAGTCTACAAGAGGTGAGTAGATAATTACCGCAGGTCATATGCCTCATTTGAATGTAGTACAATCTACCTTGGCAATGTGATTAAAATTGCAAGAGACTATTTTCATAAATTACTATAGATATTGGACAACATCACATACATTGCTGCTTAGTAGTCATACCCCAAACTGAGTAGCTTAAGCACTTGTGTTATGAAAATCTAAAACAATAGTAAAACCACAACACCTAGACCCCAGACAAAGTAAAAAATATGAATTTCTATATTGACCCGAACGGGGATCTGGCACTGACATGCGTAAGGCATTCATAGCGCAAAAAAAGTGTATAAGGGCCATCTGCGGTTTAGCACCAGATGAATCATGCAAGCCACTTTTTAAATTTTTACGTATACTATCCTTGCCGTGCATGTACATATTGGCTGCAAAGTTTGTCAAACAAAACCCCAAAATTTTTACACAGGCTAAAGATTTATATTCACGCTGTACTAGAAATTGTAACCGGCTCGTTCTAAATTTTATACCAAAAAGTGCACAGATACAAAAAAACTGCTTTTGTATGTGTGTAGTAATATTTAATAAGATTCCTGATTATATTAAAGACAAACCTATTAGTCAATTTAAGAAAAGACTACACGAATGGCTGGTAGAACGTGGATTTAATTCGATTCAAGAGTTTTTGAATAGCTAGAAATTTTTTTGAACAATAAATTAGTTAACTTGACATTTCTGGATTTAATAATAATATCAATGTGAATGAATAATAAGATGTGAATGTGTATGTTTGAATTGTTTGTTAATAATAATTAATAAAATAGATAATTGACATTATTATAAAAACATTGTTACTGTAGATTGAGATATGTAATAAAATAATAAATGTTTGCATGCTATTGTTAATAGTTAAATAGGATGAACTTTATAATAAAAGTAAGATCTTTAGTGTAACCCTATTTATGAGCAAATAAATATATTCTGATTTTGATTCAGATCGAAATCGGGACTTTAAAGATTACCGACACCTTTAAAAAACCTATGTGCGAGCTACTCGACTACAGAGGCCGTTAACACAATACGGCTTTTTAATTGAAATATAAGGTAAAATCAATAAAGACAGACAAGATTTGTGAATGAATGCTGTTAATCGTAGTATCTGAATTTATTTTAATTACGAAAACCACCGACTAACTGCATTAGCCTGCAAAGCGATGAGTAATTGTGACACAATAGATAGGTAATGGGCACAATAGCAAGCCACCATTATTTAATTAAATTACATGAAAACAAGGCAGATGTTATCATTATTGTAACCACTAGCGTTGGTATGTTGTTTTTAGTTTATAAATACTGACTGTGGCCCGCGACTTCATCTATATAGACGCGATGATACAAATCGAGTCATAGTCATACTCCCGTCAATCCAATTTTGGTATAATCATCGAAATGAATCGAGCAGATTTTGAGTCTACACATACAAAATACAGACGATCACTATATTTTTACTCTCCACAAACCTAAAGTAACTATTCTAAACAAAGATCTAAGGGTGTTTTTAGAGTAGTCCGGATTTGCTCACGTACGTAGAATCGAGATAATACTTATAATCTGTGAGGCGTAAAACCCGCGACAGCGCAGTGAAATGTGAAATGTTCTCGGAAATCAAAGATCAAGTATCTCAAACCCGCGTGCGTGAAGCGTGATTAAATGCGCATGACTTTAAAAACGCCATTTAGGGTTATTTTTTATCAATGTAACTGGCAGTGTAGGTATTAAAAAAAAAGGAGTAGACCTGTCATTTCGCACAGCGCAGCGATTCGAATTTGATGCTCCGAGCACACGTTTTATTACGTGTTCATAGACATATTTGAATGCAAAATTGTGCAAATTACACAATTTGAGGCAATCAATTTCCGCGTGCTATCCCATCTACCTCATTTTAAATGCACTATCATTGATCAATGTACAAATTCGTTTGTCTACAGTTTTGTAAGTATTATTATTGTTGCTCATCGCAGGTCGGGCTCTATAATCTCCTTAAGATAGACCACGGAGGCGTCATCGTTTGGGCAGTTCCCCAGGCCTGTTTCATTTACACTGTTAACTGGAACATCATAGCCCCTCGGTCACGCCATGTGCTAAACCCAGTTGAAGATAGCCCGCATTGCAACAACGCTTGCACCTGTTCAAGAAACGTGTCTACCAACTACTGCTGGAATATCGTGTGAGTAATCAAACTGAAAGAGACAGGTGATGTAGAAATGTCCTTAGTCCGACAAGATCATGTGCGACTCTCGTGCGCAAGAAGAGACGAGGAAGCCCCAATCGCACGTGATTCTTTCAGGAACTTCCCTTCCCGGCAACACAGCTTGTCACCGCTGACATCTAGAATACCTCGCCCCTGCACCTCTGCCAACCGCAGGAAGGCACGAACTTGACAGACTATAACGTTGGGATTGGTAACAAACTAAGTATAGCATAAGTCATTTTGAAGGTGGAACTGTACGAGGGGAACCTACGCTATGTCCAGCACTGGACGTCTTTTTTTAATGAGGACAACCGAGAGTATGAGTAGCAGAAACACAACACACAGACACAAGAAAATTCAACCGGATTTATAAAACCCACACTAAAAAGTCCGAAAGAAACTTGGAAGGAGTCGGTGCAAGCAAAGACGTGGTATACACGTATAAATACTCCTAATTGACACCGACTTCCTTCCACGTACCTTTCACTTGATAAAAAGTAACAACAAAGAAACATAAGTACAGTCGAACATAGAACCTCCTTTTTTAAATCAGTTAAAACGTCTTATTTCTTGTCTCCAGGAAATGCCAACGATTACCGAACGATGTGGAATCAAAGTGCGATGAGCAGTGCCTTGGCTGCAGGCTGGCCAACAGCACGGAGTGCATCATTTGCCGCAACTACACGCACAGGGGCAGATGTGTACCGAAGTGCCCTGTTGGAACGTAAGTAAAAAAAACCTAAACACTATTATTTTATTCTGTGTCTAGCCTACTCGTAAACACGTAATAACGGGTACTGAAATTCGTGACATGCATTTTCCAATACAAATTATTAACGCTTGATGCATGAAGTCAGACCCTATTCTAGTATAGAATGCTTGTTTAAACTCTAAAGCATTGAATGATATTGGTTGAAGATTTTCTGATACGTTATCCTGAATTATGGTCGTAACACAAAGTTAACTTTATTTTGCACGAAAGCTCACAAGGGGCACTTAGACACGTTTCCAATACATAGACCCTGTCTGCTTTGGGTATTTGCTACCACTGCTTTAACTAATTCTGAAAAAAAAAGTAGCGCAAGCAATCAGTATTGTACTGAAACATCGCTACAATTCCGAAAGGGTATATGTTTTTTGAACATTTCAGTCCATCAGTCATTTGACTGGTTACCTACCTTATAGTGTATTTAAAATCGATTAATCATTCGTTCTATATCAGTTACGCAGGCTAAAACTCCATGTGTGAGGTTCATTTAGGAAACTGCACGCACCCGGTGAATATGTGCCTAAGTACGTGCCGGGGCGTGAGGGTGAATTCAAATCGAATCGTTCACATAATTTTGATATAGACACGATACGACAACGCGGCAACGCTGCCGAACGGCGAGCCAGCAAATTGATATTGAAAATTGGGTTACACAGTGTGCTTGTTCATTGGCGTCAGATCCTACTTATGTGTTGGAGCCTTAAAGAGGTAATGGAAGAGAAAGATAGATAGGTACTCTTTATTGTACACCACATACAGTAGACATTTACAATCTTTTTATAGTAGTGCAATTTTGGGGGTCTTATAGCTAAGAGCAATGAAATTCCTTCCAGACAACGTTCGAGTAGGTACAGTCTGGAAATGGGAGTTGGGAAGGCTAAAATTATATTAACTGCAATATCTTCTTTAATACATAAAATTTAAAAGATAAAAAAACACACTTCCGTCACATGACCATAAACAAAACGTCGAAAGGTTTTACTGAATACCTAGATAGATAGATATTCTTTATTGCACACCACACACAGTATCAATTTACATAAATGTTCATAGAGAATGGTACAATTTAGGCGGTCTTATTACTGAAAGCAATTTCTTCCAGACAACCTTTGGGTAGAGGACAGTCCAAAACTAAATTGGGTCGGCGGCGAAAACTAATAATAAAGAAGGATAGAATAAAGGGTACCTAGTAGTAGTAATGACTAGGTATGTACTTGCTCAATATATACCTACCTTCTTACTAAAAATTCATTGGTATAGAAAACAAGGAACTCATTCCGACTAAAAACGTCATTAGCTAGGTACTAGAGCAATGACTTTCAATGTTTGCTTTAAATACAACCACCATTTGGTAAATAACTGAAAAATACGGAAATAAATGCTTACGAGTTTCCGCGAGTTAAACAAAATACCAAAATAAATGTACAGGGTGTCTTTAAAATGTGTCCTAACATAAGAAGATAAAATAATGGATTACCAAAATGTTACATCTCCTAAATGTTACCCGTTGGGCGCCACTTTAGAAATCAGGGATATATCCCTAAATAGAGAAGTATTTTTCCTGTGCGCTTTTTGATCGTCCCTTATAAGACCCTTGTTAGGATTTCGTAGTCTTGACAATCCTTGTAGTTTCGTCATGTCCGTCTGTCTGTCCGAGGTTTTGCTAAGAGAACGTTAGTACTAGAAAGTTGTAATTTTGTAGGTGTATGTATTTGTATATTAACTACGCCAACAAAGTAGTAGGATCAAATTTTTGAAGATTTTTACTTTTAGGGTAGATCCTCAACATGTGAAGTAGGGATACAGTTTTCCCCGTCTACCCCATCGTGTGGGGTAGGTATTTTAAAATGACATGAAGAGTTTCTAAAACTCTCTTCTTTATCCTTGCCTTATCCCGTTTCAATTGGGGTCGGCTCTCCTAATTATGTTTCGCCAGGACATCCTATCCTGGGTCGTTTGCGGATCTATTTGGGCTGTTCGCAAATCCCTGTTAACGACTGATTCCCATGTCAGTCGGGGCCTACCACGCCCTCTCGGGCCGGTTTCATAGTTGAGCACTCTTCGCGTCATATGATCGTGATGTCTTCTCATGACGTGTCCATACCACCTCAACCTACATTCCAGCAGCTTCTCCGGAATTGGCCTTATTCTAAAAGTGCTGCGAATGTACTCATTGCGTACTTGGTCAAGAAATGTCACTCCGCCTGACCACCTGAGCATTTTCATTTCGGCTACATGCATCTGGTGTTCTTGCTGCTTTTTGAGTGGCCAGCATTCAGCGCCGTATGTGAGGGCCGGTCTGACAGCGGCTTTGTAGACTTTCCCCTTAACCGGTATAGGCATTCTTCGATCGCACAACACTCCTGACAGTTCTCTCCATTTCAACCACCCTGTGTTAATACGGTTAGTAACGTCATGAAGAGTTTCTAAAACAATTATTCGATTTGTTATTTTATTTATTAAACTTTCAAGTGCGATTTTTGGTAAGTAGGGCGTCCCCCCTTTAAAAGCTTAACTTGAAAAATGTGGAAAAATTCATGATAATAGTACCTTTTATAAACTTTAAAGGAAAACTATAGCGGTTATGATAACTTTATTAAATTAGCAGTAATATTCGTTGAACTTGGGTGTTGGGTAATTTTGTACAAAATACCAAATCCTTAGAATAAATTCAATAAAGTGACTAATATGAAGTAGATAATATAAACTCTTCGTGCGCGAGTCCGTCTCGCACTTGTCCGGTTTTTGTTCTCACCCATCATATTCGAGGAAGGTTTCAATTTTGACAGTGTTACTATGTAACTGTGTTCTAGCATCATCACTACCAATACTAACACGAGGAATATCCCTGCTTAAAACATATTTTCTTTTTTTGCAGGCTAGTTCTCCCAGACAGCAACTATTGCATCACAAATGAGGAGTGTTACCGGATTGGGGGTTGGTCCTGGAATACTACTTGTGTGTTCAACTGTACACTGGGTTACAAGAGAGAAGATAATGCTCATGGAACTGTGTGTGTGCCCTGTGAGAAGTGCGAGGAGGTACAACCATGAGTAAACACGGCCCCACATCAACCTACCCTGATCTGTCAAATTTCCGCAACCATATTTCAACCTTATGTTGGTCAGATAGAGTTTCATATCATTTGAGGTATTTTGACAGATTTGGGTAAGTTGGGCCCACTGTACTTTCGTTGCAGTTACGTTAGTGATGTGTCAAATCGATTGACTAACTAGAGTTACTTCGAATTGGGCTTAGCTCGAATCAACATGATTCGAGGGATTCGCTAGTATTCGATTTTTTACTACGAAATTATACTAGGTACTTTAATCAGTTACTACTGTCTCAAATTACCAATACATATTTATTACGAATCTGTTCCATTTTTTATATTGTTTCAAAGCTGAGTCATTAAATTAGTAAAACCAAAAAAATATTTAGGTACTCTTTTTCATCTAGATAACTTGAGTTACGCAACTGGAGTTCAATTCGAGTTAAGTACATTAATTAACTCGAGTTTATCCAGAGTTGACACATCTTTAACAGCAAGGGCTAATTCACACGGGATTCGTCATTGACGATTCGTCAAAATACAAGATACGTCATGACGGATGGACGATCACATTGCATACGGAATCGTGTTTTTTCACGATTCGTCAAAATATCCGAATTGGTGGCATCAGCGGATCCGTCACAATAAATTCACAATTCGTGTATTTTGATTATTCGAGATTTTTAAAAACACGATTCGTGATTTAAGACGTATCGTCATTTTTTACGATATGTGATCCGAGTGAACATGGGCATTCAAAAAGCATTGCTGCCGTCAAAAATCACGAATCGTCCTCGTGTGAACGAGCTCTAATAGAGTCGAAAGTTGTTTATTTAATTTGGGACAGAAAATGCCACTTATTAGACGTCATACTAACACGTATTGGTTCACATGGAGCAAAGCCTATTCTGATATTTTACAAAATAGTTTTTAGAGTTCCAAGTTCCCCAAGGGTAAAACGAGAACCTATTACTAAGACTCCACAGTCTTCTGTTTGTCTCCAGGCATTATCTCATTCATGACTCGTGTCCTGATAGCTAAGGAGTTGAAGTTTTGTTGAATTCGATAAATTTTCTGAAAAAAATATACCTACCTACCTCTACATAGGTCATCATCATTCGCTTGCCCTGTTCCTATTATATTTGGGGTCGGCGCAGTATGTTTTTCTCTTCCATACAATCCTATCACTCGTCATTGACTCATCCACTCCTTTCACAATTATATCATGCTTTATACAGTCCATCCATCTCTTTCTAGGTCGGCCTCTTCCCTTCCATCCACTAACATTCATACTCATCACTCTTTTTGTCACATGATTCTCCTCTCTTCTCATCTCTTCTCGTCACCTCTACATAGGTACACAATACAAAAATAATATGTCTACGTAAATTAAAACTGTCTTGTTTTCAGAGTTTGCCGCAAAAAATCGTCTTTAATATTCCGAGCTTGGGCATTTACAAAATCCTGCAGATATTGTTTCGTCAGAACAAAAATTAAAACTGCAACAATGGCGTAAGCCGAGATTTCCCTCCACAGCTGCTTAGCCCAGTTGCAACCGTACTCGAGGGTTCTTATTACTAAGAGAGGTTTAATGTTAGCTAGGAAAATGTACCTTGAACGCAGGCCGTGGCATTCTCCCCTATATATCATTCTAATAAGGACCACAAGCGCACTCCACTTTTGTTGCCAACAAAAGTGGAGTGCGCTTGTACGACCTTAAAATCTGTGCGGTTTTGTATACCATTTTTTTTCTTTTCAGACTTGTGGCAGTCTAGCTATACAATCTTTACGAAACATGCAAGAAGCCGAAAGATGCGTTCACATCGACGGCTCTTTGATCATCCGAATAAGGCACTTACCAGGAGCTATGGAAGAACTGAGAAAATATTTGGGACAAATACAGGAAGTTTCCGATTTTATCATTGTGTATGGATCCATGACGATCACTTCGTTAGATTTCTTGTCTTCATTAAAACGGATTGGAGGACGAAATCTGAAAAATGGAACTCACAGTCTTGTGGTTTATGACATGACTAATCTTCAAAGTTTATTCACTGAAAATGTAACTAATGCGTTAAAGGTTGAAGGAGGGTCTTTGTATATTTATAATAATCCGATGCTTTGCATGCGTGCGATTGAAAAAATAAAGCATCTTTTTCCTGATAAGCCAGGCCCTTTAGACATACCTCAAGGTACAAATGGATACAGTGGTGGCTGTGCCAATGCGTCGGTAGGGCTAAAATTAAATATTATCAACGAAACATCAGTTTCAGTTGATTTCACACACGTCGAAAATCCTCACGCTCATTATTCGATCCTTTATATTCACCTACCCCAAGGTTCCCGAAAGGTTTTCGTGCCAGAAACATGTAGCGATTCTGAATGGCACGCCCACAACATCCCCCATGATTTGAATAACAACAGTAACGTGGTTTTAACGAGTTTACGACCTGCTTCTATGTATGCTTTGTGTATAGAAAAATATGACCCAAAAACAAAGGTCCTTGCTCGTAGCGACATATTCAACTTCACAACGCCTGTAGGAAAACCTGAACCACCTTTTATCTTAGAATTAGTTGCTTCATCTTCGGATGTTGTAGTACTACGGTGGGTTGACCACAAACTATATAGGTCACATATCAAGCGATACAAATTAGACGTTACTTTAGTCGAAATTCATCCAAAAGACGTATCTGCTAGAGACCATTGTGGTCAGAGAGGAGACGATTTCAGACGAGAAGATGAGATAGATTATTTTCGTCACGCTGTTGTAATGCGACCGCCTCCGGACTACGATAGAGGGTGTGAATCAATGTGTGGTATTCTATCAACAGTGACTGCTGGTGCGATGGTGGAAGAGTACTTTGATGTTTGCAGCAGTATCGAGTATGGTTGCAATAGCCCAGAGGCAGAGCCACCCAAGAATTCATCCCTTGGAAATTTTGTGCGGACGTTATCTCTAAATATAAGTGGACCAAGAAACGATTTCCAAGTTGGTGGCTTGGCTCCTTTCAGAGATTACAAGTTCAGGCTTCGAGCATGTTCTGATAGTCAATGCAGCCGATACGCGAGAGGTGTTGTCAGGACCCTGCGATCTGAGGTTGCGGATATACCGGTTATCACTTATATGAGTGCTAGAGAATCTGGGGAGATTTTTGTTAAATGGGATCCTCCTGCCGTGACGAATGGGCCTGTTTTATCCTATACAGTGAAAATGTTGCCATCGATCAAGTATGATGAGCCAGGCCAGCTTCAGCCGCAAATTTGGTGTTTGCCAAGTGACGAAACTTATTTCTTAGTTAAGTATGTGAAAGCTAAAAAGTATTTTGTAAGCGTCTGCTCTACCACACTAGCATCAAGAAGTGCTTGTAGCGAAAGACAGAGAGTGGTAATGGTTACTGATTTGGAGCTCAGTTGGTGGTGGACAGGTACTGTTTTTGGTGTTCTGATCTACTCTGCATCATTAGTCATAGGGTGTTTATGGAGAAAAGAGAGAGACTCTTCTTTAGAAATACCTCTACTGGATAACATGGTTGTTTCTAATAGTGAACCGCCCAGTATATTGATGTCAGATTTTATGCCAGTTTACGCGATACCACTACGTGATACGCAGTTAGATCACTAATATTAATCTTAGCTACCTTCTAGCATAACATTGTGATAATTTTGATACTCACTCAGAATAAAATTATTTGTGTTTTTTATTATGTTTGTTTTTTTTATCCCTGCTTTTACGTTTATTTTGTTTCGCTCGCATGAGCGAATAGTGTTTTGGTCAGACCTAATGTTAGCGCTGTAAGTTCAAGCTGTCTCTATTATATAAATTTTACAGGGAGCTGTCTTCAGCGATAATCTCGGATGAGCGCCATTATTCAAAGCTTAGATTTCACGCTCACCCGACCGGCCTAAGTGTAGCGTCGAGAAATAACCATAGAGGGCCTACAACAATTTCCATGGTAACATTTATCAAACGAATGCAAAATCGCAGCTTATCTTGGATCCGTAAGATAGCCAGGCACTAATTAAACCCGAAGCATTTTGCTTCGGTTAATCTCACTGATGTTTGGCTTGGCTATTTGAAATATTCGGGCCAGTTAAGGGGTTTATATTATTTCGAAGGATTACGCTGGCTTACTATCAAGAATGTGAAGGTTAGTAGTGTGTTTTAAGGTACTCTATGATATTCAGTAAATAAAAATAAAGAGCTAGCTAATATTGTTTGATCCAGATATGAAAATCAATTTTTTTTAAGTTTATTTTAAATAAATATAATAAGTCAGCCTATTAGATCTCACTGCTGGGAAAAGGCCTCACCTCAACTATGAGGAGGAACGAGCCATACTTCACCACGCGGGCTCAGTGCGGATTGGTGGAGGGGTGTATGTAAGGCAAGTGACAAACCTTACTGTCAGAAGTTATGAAGCCGCCCTAGGGCCTCTGACTAGGCTTAACGACTAATACCACAGATATTAGCCGGGACCAACTGCTTAACGTGCCTTCCGAAGCACGGAGATGCTTGTCATGGACGTCACTTAAATGGTCGGAATGGTCACCCATCCAATCACGACCGCGCCGTGGGTTGCTTAACTTTTGGTATCACTACCAAAGCGCTGCCGCCACTGCGCAGCACTGCATTGCTTCTGTTCAACTGCTCGACATATTCGAACAAAACAACACCATAACGAAAACATAAGAATTCATAACATTATTTCGATGTTGGCGAAATGAAAGCGTAGCCGTTGCAAAATGGTAGTGCGTTCGTAATTATTCATACTTTGCTACGAGGGTCAAACTGAAAGTTCTTAGAAAATCAAAAACTGATTACATTAGCCAGTTATTAGTTTTATTATATCTTTTCAAAATATTGTCCATTGACGTCAATACACCGCTGCATGCGATGGAACCACTGGGAAAAGCACTTTGCCCACTCGTCCTTAGGGGTCTCTTCAATGGCATCGCGATACGCAGCCACCGCTTCTTCAGCATTCATAAACCGCTTTCCTTTAAGTTTTTCTTTAATTTTTGGAAATAAATAAAAATCACAAGGCGCGAGGTCGGGGCTATACGGCGGGTGACCCAGTAATTCAACGTTTGATGTCGCCAAATAGTCGATCGTTCGCTTGGCGGTGTGCGACGAGGCGTTGTCGTGGTGAAGGAGGATCCTACTGCGAGGTCGTTTCTCTCGAACTTTTTCCAAGACAAGTGGCAAACAATTGGTAGTGTACCATTCTGCAGAAACTGTTTTTTGATCCTCTAACACAATTGTTGCGAAATGACCTATCCTTCCAAAGAACGAGGCCACCATTTTTTTTCCCGCACTTCGATCTCTCTTCACTTTAGTTGGCAACTCCTCGAAAGGAAACACCCACTGAGCAGATTGTCTTTTGGTTTCAGGATCATAACAGTAAATCCAGCTTTCGTCACCTGTTAGTATGTCGAACACAGCATTTGAGTCACCTCCGTTAAATCTTTCAATCATTTTACGGCACCAATCCACACGATGGAGTTTTTGAGCCTTAGTCAAATTATGAGGTATCCACCGGGCGCAAAGCTTCCTGACCGCTAAATGTTCGTGGAGGATTTTGTGCACTTGACTCATACCGATGCCTAAGCTTGTCCAAATCTGCTGATAGGTCACTCTTTTGTCAGTCTCTATCATACGCCGCACAACACAGATGTTATTTTCAGTCGTCGCCGTAGAAGGCCGTCCCTCACGTACATCATCAGTGAGATTAGTGCGACCACGTTTCAACTCATTAAACCAGTTGTAAACAGTCGCACGAGATGGGGCTTTATCGTGAAAGGCCAATCGTAGTCTATCATAACTTTCTTGTTGACTTAAATGACATCGAAAGTCATAAAAAATCATTGCACGAAAATTTTCTCGTGTTAAATTCATTTTGACGTGACACAGACAATTTTCAATTTGCCGCCAAGTCGTAAAACAAATGACAAATGAATGAAATATATACTCAGTAATATTGGCAAAGAGTTCTATTTTCAAATTTTAGAATATTTTTTTTATTATATTGTTTATAAGTGGCCAGTTCTAAGAACTTTCAGTTTGACCCTCGTATTTCCACTTAGTAGCGCAGTGAGAAAAATAAATTCTTCTTCGTTTTCTGTGTTAGCAGAACTTGCGAATCTTGGATTTGTTTCATTTAAACTCGAGTTGCAACTTGACCTCTTTTAATCGGTGCAGAAACACTGCATAAAACTGGCGCGCTTTGTATGAACAACTAATTTACTAGTAGAACTGTGAAAATCAGTCTCAAAGAACCAAATGGGCTGGTGAGTAGGTATAGTAATAAGTTTAAATCTATGGCAAGAAATATATTACCTTTATCTAGTGAAAGGCATTTACTTTGTTATCTAAAGATTTTTATAGCTGGACAGGCTCGGTGATGGTGAATAAATAATAAAAACTGCAATCTTCTTGATGTGGATTTACTCGTACGTAAAAAATATATGATGTACAAAATTGTGGGACGCGTGACGTGGGCGCACGGTCGGAGGCGCAGTCGAATGTGTGGGGCACTGGCCGGCCCGCGGGGGTCGAGGCAAGGGAGGAGCGACGCGCGGCGCACAGGCTGCTCGGCGTTAACACTAGTAGGACTTCGAAAATCTGTCTCAAAGAAATTAAATTAAATTTCGCTCACAAAAATTAATCTACTATGTCATCATCATTTTTTGTGAGCAAAATTTAATTCAATTTCTTTGAGACAGATTTTCACAGTTCTACTAGTAAAAATAACAATCACTATTAATCAATACTAGTAAAAATAAGCGAAATTTAATTTAATTTAGTAAAAACTTGCAAAAATAATTGCTTATGTTATAAAAATATAATTATCTGTCTCAAAGAACCAAATTGGGCTGATGAGTAGGTCTAGTAATAAGTTTAAATCTATGGCAAGAAATATATTACCTTTATCTAGCGAAAGGCATTTACTTTGTTATCTAAAGATTTTTATTTTTACTAGTAGAACTTCGAAAATCTGTCTCAAAAAATTAAATTAAATTTCGCTCACAAAAATTAGTCGACTATGTCATCATCAATTTTTGTGAGCGAAATTTAATTCAATTTCTTGGAGACAAATTTTCACAGTTCTACTAGTAAAAATAACATTCACTATTAATCAATACTAGTAAAAATAAGCGAAATTTAATTAAACTTCGTAAAAACTTGCAAAAATAATTGCTTATGTTGTAAAATATAATTATCTGTTTCAAAGAACCAAATAGCCGATGAGTAGGAATAGTAAATGTTTAAATCTATGGAAAGAAAGAAATTACCCTTATCAAGTGAAAGGAATTTACTTTGTAATCTAAAGATTGCTATTTTTCTAGTAGAACCAGGCCTGTGTATCTCCCCGCGGAGGTAGCAAAAACGTACCTACGCGCGGCGCACCTACGTAGGTGCTAAAACAAGTTGCGTGTCGCTACCGGCCAGAGCCACGCTCGCGCGTTTTATTCACCGGCGGCCGCGCGGCTACGTTGCTGGCTGGACGAGAATGAATAAAGTACTAGAAAGAGGCGCTAGATGGCGTTAGAAGCTTCTCGTAGCAGTCAACCCTATCGCGTCGCGTGATATTACTTAACTGAATAGGTTTAGTGTATTATGAATCATATTCCAGAGCGATAAGTATGAAATTATCTTGCAATGGATTTTTGTAGGTGTCTACACGAAAATGTGCTTGACTCTGAGGCGAACTAAATTACGCCATATTGTTGACGACATTGAGTAGACATTTCTTTGAATACAATTGCTAAGTCATACTTCTGTACGAAGTACTAGTATTCTGTGGTAGAACTCCGAAAATTAGTCTCAAAGGACCAAATGGGCAGAGAGGTATAATTTAAATCTACGGCAAGAAATAAATTACGTAACATTTTCAAGTGAAAAGCATTCAGTTTGTAATCTAAAGATTGTGATGCCTGGCTCAGACGGAAATTGTTTTTTTCAATTGCAATATCAAATCTTATGGAAAGGAATGCTTAAATGTGATGGTTTTCGTCTTAGTATAAGCTTGCAATGCATGCATGTAATTTAGACGTCGCAAATAAATCAAATTTTACGGGCTTATTACATTTCATATCCCACTGTAATAAACAAGCCTCTTCGAAAGTATTTTTTAAAAAATACGGTTACTGGGATATAGGAGCATTAGGAGCGCAAATGATTTTTTATAATTTCGTCTATGATAATATACAAGGTGGCCTTAGCCTATGGATTGCAACCCTGGTTGAAGGCTGATGCTTAACAATATCATAAAACAGTTATTTGCTTAATCAGCAGTCTGCTTTGTCCTTCCTAGACCATGCAATGACATACAGGCTGCTCCAAAGTGGTAAATTTATTGTTCGGTAAATACTAAACCGATCGTTATAATACGTTGCAGTTCGTTTTTAAACATTCTACTAAAATAGTAGTATTCGTATTTGTCCAGAGGCTAAGTTCACCTTCTATAATATTTTTTCACAGTTTAAAACGCCATTTTCTATGTCTCAAATAGTTTACCAAGCTTTAAGACAAGATCCAAATCAAAGTTACATAGATCTTTGTCGGCATTAGTTTGTGTTGTTTCTTGACATTAGCATCAAGACCATGATTGTGTTTAGAACTTGTTATTGCTAATGAAATCGTAACTTTCGTAGTTTCATCCTCTTCAGATCTCATTACAACTTCGTACAGTTTGTTTAATTGGCTGCCCACCAGTCGCGGGATGCTGCAACAAAAACCAGAATGTCTAGACCCTCCCCCGTTTCTTAAACTGTTCGGCTTTCGGGGATATTAGGGGGTGCGGGGAGCACTTTTGGGGGTCGAGTTATCTGGCCGTGTTTAAATGCAACAGTGTCCTGATAGCTTTATAACTGGAAATTGTTGTTTCTCGTGTGAAATTGCTGCATGAATGTCTGTTCTGTTGAATTATGGCTAATGGTCGTCCACGGTTTCGCAGCTTCGCACGTGGGATTTACATTTTAACTTGGGCAAGTTTCGTGTGCATTTATTAGGGGATAGGTTTAATCTAGCAGCGAACATCTGAGCGCTCAAGCCTGGAGTGGTCTGCATCAGTTTATTGCTATCCTGTTCGGTTCGTGGCTATCGCACTTACTAGGGCTGCCAGTTGTTAAAAATATTAAAAACGAATCCTTTGATTTCCAAATGTTAGACCTTCAGTTCTTGTAATTTAAAATGACCTAGGTTATTATAAAATTCATTAAAGAATAACATAACCTCCGTTTTTATAATAATAAATTAGTTATAAGGAAAGGTACTGAGAAATTATGTTAACATGAAAGTTATGACAGCGAAAAGTTTTCCTCAGTTGCCAGTACAGAAAATGAGAAGAATACGATATTTTTCCATTTAAATTAAAGAAAGAAAATATTTTATTTGGTAAATAACACTTTATAATGATATAGAAAAGAAATTAAAAGAATGTAGGCAATGTTACCAAACTGTTCCACATTTTTTTATGTTAAGAAAAGAGTGATGAGTATGCATGTTGATGGATGGAGAGGAAGGACCAGACCTAGGAAGAAATGAATGGAATAAAATAAGACATGATCTGGACATGATAGTGAAAGATTAATAGTAGGTAGGTACTACTAATTAACTGTTCATAAAATTTACTTTGGTTAAAATAAAGGTAATAATTATGGTACGTACCTTTGACATCCCTTACTCGAACACATCCTCACTTAGCACACGTAATATATTGCTGGTTGGCTACAGGGTATTTATAATAAATCAGCAGTAATATACCTATGTGCTTGTACTAAAAGCCAGGACCACATTGTCCCGAGGTGATCATAAACATTATTATTATCACGATTATTATTAGTCTACCTTAGGAAATGTCTGACACAATATTAGTTATGTTGGGATTATTATGCTATGTAATAGTGGTTGGACTAGGTAAGTTCTAGTGTACGTAATATTAAGGTACAGTTACACCATTGCTACTACATATCGCTAATAGTAATTGCCAAAGTTAGTGCGGCTACGCCGGAATGGAATTTTGGCAGCTATTATATTACTGCTTTTAGTTGGTAACTGCAACTGGGCTTTATTGTGTTCTATTCTTGTCCGTCAAACGGTTTTGTCTTAGTTTAGGATCAAAGAAAAAAAACAGACAAGTGCGAGTCGGCCTCGTGCACTGAGGGTTTGCATATTTTTGTGATTGCACATAAAATTATATTCGCATTTTTAAACCTTAGTTTTGCTCTAAGACCATTCTGTCATGTCACAATTTCATGTTTCTGGGTTTCTGAGAGTAGTAAATACAGATTATGATTCCCTCTCGGATGAGAAGTGAAGTTTTCTCCTTCAGCTATCTTTCCTTTCCTTTGAATTACGTAAGCCTAAAAATGTTATCACCTAGTCTTATTAATGATAAACTAACTTATAGATACGTTGGGTTACATAAATAATGTCGTCCTAGCCGAATTTCGACTACGGCGGTCTATCTCGACAGACTGACCTGACTCCGGAGCTGTGTTTGAGTTTTTTCAAGATAGAAAAACCCAACAAAATATATAAGTACACCATGCTAATGATCTAATTGCTAAGCACTTTTTTGTTAGACTAGGCTTAAAATTATTGTTAGTAGTTGTCACTTTATCCGTACCTTCTCGCTATAAAAACAAAAGTCGCAAAGTTAATGAAGTAGAACCCATAAAACTGGAACAAATACAAGGCTTAATAACTTTTCCAACAGCCGTAAAAAACATTATGTCCACTAATTCACGATTGGAACAAAAGCATACCTAATAAACAGTTACGAGTTGACAGTTAACAAGACTGTATAAAAGCCATCATGGATTCGCGACGAACGTAAAGTGTAATGCTGCACTAACTTGATAACTATTTTATTTGCTTGTTGAGGCAGCTAACTACTTTAGCTTTTTTGAACACAATTTTACGGATTACGTCGCGATTTATTGACCCAAAGTTTTGAACACTTGACAGCGTCCATGGTCACAGTAAAGGTGTTATTTGTCATAACAAAGTTTTGAAAAATTCAACTACTCAACACAAATTCACGTTCCCATATGCGCAGAAAGAGCTTTCACTGTCTTGAGATCCTGAAGTGTAAGGTATTACTTGGGTTTCGCTAGAATAAGATCATATGCCGGTGGAACTTTCTAAACATGTTCACAAATGAAATTGACATATTTTCTCATTTCAAGGGCCGAAGAAATTCGAGGAATGAAACGCCGTTCTTTTTAGAGTACTTTAGGTTGCTCTCCTCCAACTGAACACAAAATGTTCTACTGTAACGCTGTTTTCATTCACATTTTCCACGAATTTTCCTAAATTCCTTGATATATTGTCTAGTGTTCACATTTTTCCTTGCGGATTAGATATTTGCTTTTACTAATGCTACTTTTTTCTGAAGAATACCTTACTCAATTATTTTTGAATCTCAGAAATATGTAGAGCTGATGTAAACAAAGGCACACTAGCGCTCATATAGTAGTAGCTTTAAAAACATACTTTAAAAGCATATCGAGACAAACACAGACTGCCACATGCTTTTGAAATTGTGGAATAAACTCGTAGAAATAATTTCCAAATCAATACGAAATATAATTTGTGCCTCCACAGCGAAACGTCGTGGTAACGCCCTGTCTGATAGCATTTGGATTGAAGTCTGAAATTCATTACATACACCAACGAAGAGATTTAGCAACAGGAGATAGATCAGTCAGGTAAAGAGTGCCGCATTACCATAGTTGGATTTTATTTTGTATTTCGTGAGTTTAAATAAGAAACTAAAAGCTCGCACAAGCTACTGTATGTTGTGATTCAATTAAAGGTGTATTGTAGATGAAGATCTACAATACACCGATTTGGTTTTTTTTCAAACAAGAAAAAATTGAAAGTATGCTATTGCTTACTTTACTCGTATTCCTATAACAATTAAATTAGTATAACATTTAAGTTCTACGAGTAAAGAGGTACTACTCGTAGAATCTGTCAAACTCCATACAAAAAAATTTTTGACGTTTAGTAACGGTAAAGTTAAAAGTTTGCCCTAAGCCAAATTCATAATATTAACATTTCAGACAATGAAATTATTATTAATCAACAACAACTTATTAATCAATTAACTTCATTAGAAGATTAAAGCATACAATTAGACAAAAGAAGATCTAAAGACACAAACACGACGTTTAACAAACCTTCAAAGCGAGCAAAAGAGCAAGGAATTTACCAAAATTAATATTGAAGCAGCAAAATTAAATGATAAATGATATCGTATTCAGCATTCAACTTTCCTCGAGTTCCGAACTCAGACCGTACAAATTATATTACTTCGGGTAAGTATAAGTTTATTACAAACAGAGTAACGTGTTTCATGTAGCTTGTAGTTGCCAAAGATATCAAATGTATCTAATTAGAAGCCACTTGGGGCAAGATTAATGTGAGCAACTGAGGTAAACTTCAACTAAACTACGATAAGGGCCCTACGTATGATAAGTTTTACGAATAGTGTTTTGACTTAAATAATTAAATATACAATATTACTATCCTTTAAACTTTGTAATTAACTTGTTTCTTCACTGCAAAATGGAACAGTAATTCAATGATGATCGTTACATAAAAGTGGCGCAGATATGAATAACGACAGTGACAGTGTTACCAGAGCAAAGGTTTTTTTTTTTAAATAACACAGCAATGACTATAAAATAGAACGATTAACTACCTAGTAGCTAATACTTTAAATAAATTAAAATGTATTATTATTTTATTGTTTTAACAAACACACCTTGCCCCAAACTAAGCGTGAGCTTGTGCTATGGTCACTAGGATAACGGATAGACTTATATTTATTTATTATTAATATAATAATTTCTTAGAGCAGAATCTGACATTTTACCATACGTAAGACCTTTAAGATCAGAATCAGTGAGGCTTGCACGTAGCTAATCCGAATATCAACGCTTGCTAACTGCGTTAAGCATTAATTTGAATACCTACGAATTTCTTTGAGACTCGGTTCGTTAGCGATTTAGATTTTAACACTTTGTTCTAAGAGCTAAACGTCGAGAGCAAATTCGGAATACTAAATCAAACGTTGATTTAATTCAAGAGTTATGGTCAGAATGAGATTTTGGCTAATTTTGCAATTCGGCATGTTAAGTAAAAAACAACTGTTGGTTGTAAAAAAAACCGCTCTAAACGGTTTTTTTTTACAACCAACAGTTGTTTTATGCCCATAATCAGTATAACACCTACAATTTAAAGAGGGGGCTTTGTTTTACGAAAATACGGAGTATAATTTATCCTTCATATTTAAACGCACCGGGAACCGACATTATGACGTTACTATTTGCATGTGTGAGAGTTTCCAATCGAGAAATAAGTTTGCTTTCAAAGACAATCCTGTAAATATGAGAGAAAGTCGCCATAGGCATGCTTATGACGTCAAGTTTAAATTTTCAATAATTAATTACAAAATAACTTCTGAATAAAAAGTCAAAATACTCAATCACTTTCTTAATTTAGTCTTTACTTCAAGAAAAAAATATAAAACATATACCTTAAAATTTACTTTACATAGGTACCGAATTGCATTTTACATTACAATAATGTATATAAGTATGTCTATCCGTTATCTTAGTCACCATAGCACAAGCTCGCGCTTAGTTTGGGGCTAGGTAATTGGTGTGTTTGTTGAAACAATTTATTTATTTATTATTTATTTAAGACTAGTCCAGATACAGAATCTCAATGCCTACAAATGCTTTATTTTTTAAATTCTCAAAGTTACTTATTTAATACCACAATCTTTCAGGATATCATTAACATTTGTTCAAGTTAGCAAGAACCGTAGTCATAAACTCGTAGCTTTATCCAAAAACAATCTTTCTCCCGGAGTCTCGGCCACAAAGTATCCGAATAAAAAGTTATCTGCAAACTCAAAAGGCTTCCTTAAATTTTCATCTTCTTTTGCAAACTTCAAAGGTCACGCCGAATTGAGCCATTGGATTCCCTTTGGGTATCTAAGGGCAAGTTAGATCAATAGAAACCGCATCAATGCGGCTTTTCTGCGTAAAATACACTGACAGTGTATTTATTTCAAAAAGAGGTAGACCTGTCATCTCATACTGCACGTCGATCCGAGCACACGTTCTTCTACGTGTCAAATGTCAGATTTGAATGCAAAATTGAGCAAATTGCTCATTTTTTTTTTGTATTACAAAATCCACAGCTCTTAATATGATGACAACATAATATATATATATATATATATATATATATATATCATAAAATACTACATCGCAAGGTTTCCCATCATGGGCCTCGGGCGGCTCTCCACCGGTCTAAAATATTTTGAATACACTTCTAAGTTTCAATATTAGTGCAAAAAAAGTAAAGTTTCATAGCTTTGCGTTATCTACGGGACGTTTGTATAGATACCATTATTATCTATACAAACGTCCCGCAGATTGGTTGAAACTTGGATTTTTCGCATCAAATCATACTCGTGCATAATTACCACCATGCATCTACATGGTAAAGTTGTCTATGTGCACAGAACCATTGTTTCTTTCGAACAAATGTCCGGATGCTTTGAAATCGAAACTTGGACTGTGTAAGAAATTCATTAAAGTTGAAAACAAGACGATGCAGGCGAAAATTACAAACCTTCGATGTGGTATTGAGAACGCAGAAAAAAACCGGCCGATTGCGAGTCGAAATCGCGCAAGAAGGGTTTTTTTATTTAAGACTAAGTATCTATACATCATGAGACCCTTTATTATATCCTTTTTTGTTTTAAAAACGGCACAAAAATAACTTTTGTTGTTTGAGAGCCCCAATTGTTATTAAATTGTTATTATTTATTTTTACAGTGAAAATACCTGCAACTATATTCTGTAAACTAAACTTCAAATCCTATTAGTTGGTGTAGATCGTGCGTTGATAGTCAGTAATTAGGTCAGTTTTTTTTGTATTATATTTATATTTAGATTTTTTGGATAGGTAGGTACCTTTTTTTCCTCTGTAGTTACTTTTATGACCACAGTAGCTTTTGTAGCGTCAGCAACTTTTGATAGTACAAATGCTTTTAACCCTGCACGCCTTTAAAGGCAGTAGCTATGAAAGATAAAATTTTCATGAATGGCACTGCGGCTATGCTAGAAAATGCTAATAAAACATTTCGGTCAATTACCCGTTTTGAAAAACTCACTGCAACTTCAATAAAACGAGGGAAAGGCGTAATTAAGAACATTTTACATTGGATTAATCCGACGTGAACACAAACAAAGCTGCATACTGGAATCTTTTGCATAATTTTTGCATTCGTTTTAATTAAATCGCTACCAAAGGGAATATTCAGCGCTGTTTTGTTCTGTTCCAGCGAAGCAATGTGTTGATAGTAAGAATTAAACGGTTCTATCAAACTGTTACTAGGATAAACGGAGATTTTAATATTTTCTTATCTGTGCTGCTGCCCTTCCCATAGATAATTTTTAGTATTCAGATGAATACACCAAGACTTCTAATTCATTATAATGAAAATAGTTTTTTGCACACAATAATTAATCGACTATGTTACCCGATGAGGCTTCAAACTACGACTATCCGGGCAAATGCTCTTCCAATTGAGTTAGGAAGAACGTTAGTCAGTCGACGAAATTTTTTCGTAAGTGCTTGCTGCACCAGTGAGCTGGCGTTCCATTTCATCAATACTTACATGTATTTTATAATTTATTGGTAAATTTAGTAAAATTCTCGTGCAACTGGGCGGGCGCACGGAGTTAGTTCTTAAGTAGATGGCGTCATAGTGACGCCCCCTTCCCCCATTATTTCCATTTGCGGGCGCCATTTTTTAAATGTATATAGCCTATGTCACTCTCATAATTTTGACAAATTCAACGACACCTTATCTGTCAAAAACTGTCCAGCCGTTTGGGATGCAGGGCGTGCCAAACAAATACATACATACTCTCGAAAAACATAACCCTCCTTCCACAGTCGGGTAAAAAGACAGACAAAGACAGACAGACAGACCCTTTTTTAGGGGGAGGGGGGGGGGGGGGTTGTTTTACGGGCCATTTATAAGATTAAAAGCGTGTGTACGGCACTTAAAATTAATAAAAACTGTTTACTACAATATTTTGATTTGTTTGTGTACCCTATTGAGACTACGCCGCGCACACTCACACGCATACCTGCCTTATTTTTATTTGTTTAAAACGTACCGTGAGAACCCCGAAGATCGAGTCGACATCGAGACGTTCCCTATGACACATGTACTAGACTGACCAGAGTGCTTTCGCCGCGTGTGTATCCTGTGAAGCTCCTTACAGACATTTCGAATGATTGTGGCCTGTGAAGTGATACCTGAACCCTGAAAGCTGATGTGGCAAGTACCTAGCTATAAGTGCTCAGACCTGACTGATTTTCCACCTATCATTGTCGCCCTCCACGTGTAATCCACTGCCTAAACTCTCAAACAAAAACAAATCACAATTTATTATTGAATTTGCTGAGAACTCACTGGATACATTGTGGTCGGGGGCCAAATTGATGTGGCCCGTATCTATGATAGATAATGACAGACGTAAGAGAGGACTGATAATAAAGCTGGAGGTTCTCAATTCGACGGAAAGATTCCTACTTTTTGTAGTCGGTTTTGTAAAATTTAATTTTACAAAAGGTTCCAGTTCACACATATTCTAAGAATACATCGAAATGATTTTACTTCTTTTTCTAATGACGGTCGCGCTTCGCTCACGGTAGCACGGAGGTTTCATTTATGCCTGAACAAATATTAATTTAGATACCTACTTTAAACTAGTGTACTTCAAAATGGTTCTCTAACTAGGTGCAATCGTATCGGGCCGGTAGCCTAGCCACTGTGGTTTGTCAAACTGCACTTAAGTTAGCACGGAATGCACTATCAATAAACTACGTCATCCGACTGAGATGAAAAATTCTTACAACTTTGCAAGAAGACTACTTTTAGAGACGCTATGCATTTTTTTATTCCATCTGCGATGCGAGAGATCCCATCTTACTTTCGATAAAGCTTAATTTTACATTGAAATACAACCGTCCTCATCACAATTTTTGAGGGTGTAATCCCAATAACATTGATGAAAGCAACGCGGCATTACAGCGTTAAGAAGCACTTGAAAATTTCGAGAGGCTCTGCCAACGCCAGGGTGGCCGAGAGGTTAGGCAATCGCCCGGCATGCGAGGAACGCGGGTTCGATTCCCGCCTCTGGCGGTCATTTTTTCAAGTGCAATAATATATTCATCACAATTTAATAACTTTTGACGTTATTATTTTGCAATGCGGTGCAGGAAACGATAGCTGCGTGCGGGCCGCTTGCAACCAGTCACTTCAGAAATCTATGGAAGCCCTGGAGGTATGTCCAGCAGTGGATGTCCTGCGTGGCTGTGGGTGATGCATGGTGCACGATGATGTGCAACTACATAATTACATTACAGTGTTAAGAAGCACTTGAAAAATCGAGAGGTTATGCCAACGCCTGGGTGGCCGAGTGGTTAGACAGTGGCCCAGTAGGCGAGGAACGTAGGTTCGATTTGAGAATCGACGCCGCGTTCCTCGCAAAAATTACCACCTGAGGCCGGAGGCAGGTGGTCAATTTTTCAAGTGCAATATCCAAACTTTACATACTTAGTAAGTCTCGAAGCACTGTCATTAGCTAAAACTAGATAACATGTGAGGTAACTGGGCCGTCATAAAGAAGATATTGCACTTGAAAAATGACCGTCTGAGGCGGGAATTGAACCCACGCGTCTTGCGTTCGCATGCCACAAATAACTCTTTGCATGATTGCAAAGAGTTATTTGTGTTATTATTACTGTTCACATAAAATATCAATAATAATCGACATAAAGTTAATTCAAGACACATTTATAAAAAAATAGACTTTGCTTGGACAAAGAATCATTGATAATTGACGACCGTCTTGGTGTAGTCATTCGCGCACCGGACTTCTAAACCAGGCGGTTGCGGGTTCGAATCCCGCAAGGGGCAAATGTTTGTGTGATGAGCACGAGCATTTTTACCTAAGTCATGGGTGTTTATATGTATTTAAGTATTTCTATCCGTTATTCTTATCACCATAGCACAAGCTACGCTTAGTTTGGGGCTAGGAAATTGGATGAAACAATTTATTTATTTAATCATAAATCAAGATACTTAGGTACCTACTTACCTTATTCAATAAAGTTTAGTTTAAAATGTGTTCAGTTAGATATTTTAATCAGTACAGTTAAAAGTGTTGTAGAGAGTTATGAGTTTATTACCCCAAATAACAAAATTTAATTTTATATCTAGCGTTGCCTAAATTAGAGACTAGAAGTTAATTATTGTTTTTTTTTTTTTTTTTTTTTTAAGTGATAAGACTAGAAGTTTCAGACATTCTGCATAACTGCATAGGACAGGTCTGATATTTTGTTTTTGGATGTAGAATTTCCATATTAGATGAGGATAGAAATTGAATATGAATGATAAGGCACAAAAAGTTTGTTACAAGGTTAGAATTTTGGCTTGAGAGAGTGGCTGAAGTTTACATAGTAAATGAGCTAAGTTTTTTTCAACACACTTGCTCGTAAAGTGAGCCTTATGACATCGTTCTTAGGGCCATAAACCGAATTATAACCCACGCGTGCATAATAATATTACGCACTAGTGGGTAATAGAATTATCCATATAAAGTTAAGTTAGTACCTAACTGCAAATTAAATGTGAGTAAACATAGCATTTTCAATTTATCCGGGTAATACCATTATTTCATAACAACAACACATATTATTTAATACAACAAAGAGGTTTTATGCCGCCGAAAATCCATTTACATTTTTGGAACAAATAATTGTGTCCCTAATTAAGAAATAATATTAATTGTTATCAAATTATTTACAATTTGCAATAATTTGTTAAAAATATTTGCATTTTATCACTAAAATTATAACTTGTATAGTAGGCTTTATGGCTATACGTAATCAATCAACCACCATACATTTGGCAAGTGAAAAAAAAATTTGGCGCCATTTGCCATGATTTCATATTTTGTTTGTTATCGCATTTGTTGCTGTGTTGTATATGACAAATGACAAGTTTGAGTACAGAAGATGAACAATTAATAGATTTTAACCCCGCCAGAAATGCTGAATGCAGCACAATTTGCAAACGAAAGCCTAATCTAGTGAAAACCAACAACCCAATATAGTTTTAATAATTAAATGATTTATGCAATACTTGATTCTTTGTTCCTCGCAAGTGTGTTGAAAAAGTTCGTGTGAAACTCGTGAGCAACTTGCTCAATAGACACTAGGCTGATTTACGCCCTTGCCTACGGCTCGGACTGCAACCCACAGCCTTGTGTATAATGAGCAACTTTACTCACTTGTTTCATAATATACTATTGTTACTGTGACTCTTGCCACGCCAAATAAATGTACACTATGGTCTCATGTGGCATGGTATCTTACTTTCGAAACTTTGTTGTTCGATTTTTTATTGATCGGAAAGGGCTTGGCAAAAGTTTTAAATAAAATATTTTAGATTATTTCATATTTTTTCCTTAGCATAACTTAAATTTCACACTTGAGTAATTATTTAAAAAAATCTGTATGCATATGCTCTTCTCAGCTTGTGTCGAGCAAGTCTACATTCTGAAAGTAAGAGTAAACAATTAATTATATGAATAAGAGAGATAGTGATAGTGTTTTTGTTCATTCATTCGTCAATAATTTAAAACTACGAGTATAATAGTCAGATTACTGAGATTTTATGAGTAAATAGCTTATTTATGTGTTATTTATAGGCCTTTAATTTTAACAGCAAAAATATCATTGAGTAGCCAATATGGGTTGTGACACTTTTATTGCCGGGAAGCGATATCATTTGAGATATTTTGACAGATTTAACTTGACGTGGGGCGGGGATTTACAGAACGTCAAATTCCAGCAAACGAGTTACTTTCGGTCGAAAAGTAGTAAAAATGTATAATGCTCATAGCCTGCGGCCTTGGCTGTTTTTTAGGGTTCCGTACCCGAAGGGTAAAAACGGGACCCTATTACTAAGCCTCCGCTGTCTGTCTGTCTGTCTGTCACCAGGCTGTATCTCATGAACCGTGATAGCTAGATAGTTGAAATTTTCACAGAAGATGTTTTTCTGTAGCCGCTAGAACAACAAATACTAAATACAGAATAAAATGAATATTTAAGGGGGGGCTCCCATACAACAAACGTGTTTTTTTTTTTACATTTTTTGCTCGTTATCAATAATAGCAACAGGTAGATGCTTAAAAGATTTATCTAATATTATGTTGTATTTCATTTTAAAAATAAATAATTAATTTAAAATAAGAAATATACTTCTTCTTCTTCTTTTTGCCTATACTGTCTAATGTTGTAAGTTAAATAGTACGGAACCTTTCTCGCGCTCGCGCACGAGTCCGACTCGCACTTGGCCGGTTTTTTTCTTGATGTCATATTTCTTGTCGCTGTAGGCACAAACAAGTCATAGCAAACGTGCATCGCTTACGTACATAACATACGTCACGTCGCACTTCCCCACTTTGACCATGAGACCGCCTCTATTCCCTAAGAAATAAAAGCCGTTTTCGTAGTTTAAATCTGTAACCTGATGTGCTGCCGCCTGTACAACACAAGACATCAGACTTTTGTTGAACAATCGCCGATATTGCAACGGCATAGATGTCACAGTGCTTGGCTTGTCGTGCTGTCGTTCGTACTCTGTAATAAGTTTGAAGGAGCGACCCTTATCGTGGACCGGGTTGCACTTGACAGCCCTAAGAGTGGACGTAAATAAACGGAACGCAACGTTTACGTAAAGGATGTACAGTAAGGAGCACGCCAGGTTACCCATTTCAACCACGAAAATAACTTTTATTTCGTAGGGATAGAGGCGGTGTCTAGTTCAAAGTAGGGTATTCTGATTTGTGGCGGTGTGTACATAAGATTTTTGCAGGCAGCTTAAAAAGTAATATATTAATGCTTAAAAGATAATCTTAGAAGTTTTTTGGAAAATCTTAGCCAACACATGTTTATTAGAATAGTTATTTACGGAATCACAGCCATGATCACGGAATAACAGTTATTCCGTGATCATGGCGCTAGCAACAGCGCCGAAATATCGGAAACTCAAAAAGGTACATGGTACCAATTCCGTAAATATCTAACATTCTAACACATGTTTAATTTTTAATTAGCCGGTTTAGAATTTTTTGACATATTTTGTATAGGAATTCTGTCAAATTAGCCGCCAATCTGTTTAAAAATTGGTAAACTCGGGAAAATCTTTTTTTTTGTTATCCGTAGGTTACCCTATACAAACTCAATTATCGTATCTAATACCTACATTTTCTCCAGATTTTGCAACATACGGCTAGGTACAAGTACCTAGGTAGTTACTCGAGGAAATGGGTCGTTCTCATCTCATCCTTTTGACGTTGATAATAAATAACTTTTATCTCAGTCTCCTGATAATTATGAGGTCTCAGACGGGAATTTAAGGAAAGAGTTTCACTGTCTTTATAATAAGTTTATAATAAGTCTTTATATTATTCACAGTCTGTCTTATTCAAATCATCAATTGTTAACTCTTACTTTCAGAATCTAGACTTACTCGACGCAGCCTGAGAAGAGATTTTTAAATAATTACTCAAGTGTGAAATTTAAGTTATGCTAATAATAATAAATAAATTGTTTCAACAAACACACCAATTACCTAGCCCCAAACTAAGCGTGAGCTTGTGCTATGGTGACTAGGATAACGAATAGAAATACTTAAATACATATAAACATCCATGACTCAGGTACAAATGCTCGTGCTCATCACACATACATTTGCCCCTTGCGGGATTCGAACTCACAACCGCCTGGTTTAGAAGTCCGGTGCGCGAACGACTACACCAAGACGGTCGTCAAGGAAAAAATATGCTAAGGAAAAAATATGAAATAATCTAAAATATTTTATTTAAAACTTCGCCAAGCCCTTTCCGATCAACAAAAAATCGAACGACAAAGTTTCGAAAGTATGATACCATGCCACATAAGACTATAGTGTACATTTATTTGGTGTGACAAGAGTCACAGTAACAATAGTATATTGTGAAACAAGTGAGTAAAGTTGCTCATTAGACACGAGGCTGTGGTTGCAGTCCGAGCCGTAGGCGAGGGCGTAAATCAGCCGAGTGTCTTTTGAGCAAGTTGCTCACGAGTTTCATACGAACTTTTTCAACACACTTGCGAGGAACAAACAATCAAGTATTGCATAAATCGTTTAATTATTAAAACTATATTAGGTTGTTGGTTTTTACTAGATTAGGCTTTCGTTTGCATATTGTGCTGCATTCAGCATTTCTGGCGGGGTTAAAAATCTATTAATTGTTCATCTTCTGTACTAAAACTTGTCATTTTACAATAATATACAACACAGCAACAAATGCAATGACAAACAAAATATATATGGTTATTAATGCGTGTTTTGTAAGTGATCATAAGTCGTTTTACTAAATATCGCTCGGATTGAAATCAGCACCCTGTATAAACATTTTTGTATATGTATGTGTAGATATTTAGTTTGTTGTAAGTTTCTGATTAAACATGATAAATTTGTAATTCAATTCATTTCTTAAATATATTTTAACATAAAACGAGCATATATTATATACTACGTTATCTATATTACATACTAAAAAAGCTTCGTGCTATTTTGCAAATATCACCAATTATTTCTTCAATCTCTTTTTTCATACATATGGCTTGCCAGTGAAAAGTATGAATATGTTGTTTTCAATAGCTGCAAGAAAAAAACCGTAATTTTGGGAGGAAAAAATATCTTCAATCTCTATTAATACATCCCCAATAAATGTGTAGTAAATACAATCACTAGTATACATCGTGTTACCCATATACACACATCAACACTGTCTAGGGATATATAAAACATAGTATTATTATATCCGAAATATCCCTAGACAGTGTTGATTAGTATAGGTATAATCCATGACATAATGTTACAACTATTACAGACAGTCTAAGATCTGCTTAGTTAAATTGCATATGTATAATGATGTATTTCAGCAAACAAACGGTTGAATTTCAATGTAAGTATATACTGTAAATGCTAATAATAAGTAGTAGGTACCCTTATTACTACTGCTTTAAAATACGTACCTTGTTAAATGTATTTATGCCGATTGATAAATAGTTTAACGACTTTAATGTACACGGTGTTTGAGATCTGAAAAAAATATTTATGCATGAGTAAAGTAATATATACTAAGAATGAATAGCAGACCTTGCTCACTCTTAAGTTTAGGTATGAAGCTACAAGAACATGCGTGGGTCCGAAGTTCCGAACCGATCGGTAGGGCTGTCAAACACCGGCTGAAACGCACGTTAGCTCGACAAATTACGCGCGTGTTCGTGCGCTGCGGCGCGTCGTACAACCCTATTTTGTCAGGTTAGATAAGGTTACGCAATAGAACAGCAGGCAATAATGGTAGATGAATATATCAGTGGGAAATTGGCGCTTCGTGACCAAAAATGCACCTTATTTTGTCGTACTTAGCAAGATAAGCTAATTTTTTTAAACGACTTTGCGAAACTTTTCTTCTGCACCCTTATTTACAAACACTCCAAAAGTTTCCGTGTCGGATCGTTCCCGTATTCGAATGTCAAAACCTTCTTACCGAACGCCCTTCAAATGCTGTCAGTGGGATCCGATACGATTTGACATTCGAATTGGAAAGGTACACGGAAACTTTCCGAGTGTTTGTGAATCAGGGTGCTGGA
Organism: Pyrausta nigrata; assembly: GCA_949316185.1. Lineage (NCBI taxonomy): Eukaryota > Metazoa > Arthropoda > Insecta > Lepidoptera > Crambidae > Pyrausta > Pyrausta nigrata. Next base: position 14,379,834 of record OX438952.1, read on the forward strand.
AGGAGCAAATAGTATTCTAGTAAAAAATAAACTCTACCTCATGATTATAAAGCAAATAGTGGTTTGGTATTGCAAATCCTCTTTGTACCACATGTTTTTGACAGCAGACTCTGCTATTCCCATGCTCTGAAATCATATTAAGATATGCTTTGTAGCTTCCAGAGCTTTAAATCGAAGCTTCAAACGTTCTAACTTATTGCACGCCAATTTACTTCTCCTAGCTTGATTATAGTGGCTGAAGTTAAGACTTTAAGTACTAAGCCGTTCGATATTTTATAGGCTCACTAGCATTTGGCAGCGATTTTGTACGCCCTCTCTTTTCTTCAGAAACTTCTGGACGTCCTCTCATAGTGCTCTCCTCCCCTTCACTTCGCAAGTTTTCAATGCCGAAAAGTTGCAGTTTTCTACGTTACATTTCAGTTTGAACTATGCGTTGTCTCTCAGTTATTAAGGGTAGATATATCAATGAAAATTGACTAACTGACTATCAACGCGCAGTCCAAACAGTTAAATCTTAGTAGATTTAAAACTTATAATTTTGCACCATGCTTCCTTTTATAGTGTAGGTAAGTACTAAGAAAGGATTTCGGAAATTTCACCCCCTAAAGGGGAAAAGGGCGCGTAAGTTTGTATGAAACTCCGCCAGTTTTGAAGCTTAATCGATAAAAATGTATTAAGTTGGAAATATAGAATGACGACATATTTCAGGAATTTTGAAAATTTGGCCTCCGGGGCTGAAAAAAGGCCAAACATATATATATGGCTTTGGCATTTTCGCGGACGAAGTCGCGGGCAACCGCTAGTATATTATATTTATTGATTCAACTGTAGCAGGTAATGCCTTATTTTTGTAGAAGAAACGCTTACGGATGAACTCAGCATTTCGCCACAATAGCAGATAACGAAGACGGTCATCATAACGTGGACAAGGTTGCCATAGTAAATTGCCGTGTACACGGGGTCTACCACAGCCTAGAAAAAAAAATTAAGTTAGATTGGCCACTGTAGTCAAAATTTGGCTAAGACATTAATGAACTTCTACTCTGGAATCTGGATATCCCTATTAGGAAGATGATGAATAAATGCTATGACACTTTATATGAATGAATTGCAGAGGTGGTTTTAATACTCTACTCTTACTTGGGCGGCAACGGCAAAGAAGCAGATAATGACAGTAGAAAACAGCAGACTACAAAATACGATTTTATTGAATATCGCATTTAATTCCTGAGTCAACCTTAAAAAAAGGAAACATTAATAATAATATTATAATTAACATAAACTAATATTATAAATCTAAGTATATTAATAAAGAGGAAAAGTTTGCAATGTTTGTAAGAAATAGCTAACTCTAGAACTTCTGAACCGATTTTTAAAATTCTTTCACCAGTAGGAAGCTGCATTATTTCTGTCTGAGGATTTCCCTCGGAGAAATCTGAGGAGTTAAGTATATTTTATTTTTTAAGTTGCACTTGTTGCGAATCCGGGGCCGTTCAAAACAAAGTAGGTACAACCTACACTACTGTTGAGTGAGTTTCTGAATACAAATACAATAAAGGAAGAAATCGAAGCCAATATCGAAAAGTAGAAATCTTGACTTACAGATCACTTCAAACAGCTGGCCGTGCAACTGACTATGCCAGAAACATAATACCGTCTAGAAAGGAGGCATATCTTGGAAAAGACTGCCACAATAATAAGGGGAGTTATTCCTAAAGGGGCATAATCGCCATTAATCCTGCAACACATCTGCTCAAAAAAAACCTACACTACTGTTGATGTGACAATCATCTTTGTAAGACGGAACAATACTGCCAGAAGAACACAGAAAAGGTCATGCAAAACTAAGTAAGTAGGAAAATACTAGACAAAGACCTACAGGACAATCCGTGGTAAGGTTTATGTTTAAATTAAAATCTAGCTCACGTTGCCCTTAATAAACTCTCCGTCGCAAATAGATTACTAGAATTAACAGCAAAAGGGATGTAGAGGGTCGAGCCGAAAGTAATAAATACCACCAACTGGATTAGGCTATGTACAGCGGCCGCATACAACTTACCTTAATCTGACAAAATACTTAAGATTATTTCACTTGGGGTATTTTGTTAGATCTACTTAGATCAACCTTATGGTTGATCTAACAGTTATCTGTTCAAAGGACATTTTCAATTAACCAAACCAACATGCGTTTCACCACTGCACTGGCCGCCAAATCGCGACTTTTTCAAAATGGCGGACTCTATAGGTATGCCAACGAGGTTTGATGCTCTTTATTAGCTTTTAATGTAAGAAAATTTTCACTGTCCATCTATCCATAGTAATTAGGTTGGAAATAATTAAAGCAATAATTAGGAAAACCTCATCACAATCTTCAATCTTCACTTGCAGCCGCATGTGCCTCGTGCCCTAGTTAGATAGAGCGCGCTGCGCGGCCTGCGCGGCTGAAAATTTAGATAGATGGTTTTGGTAGGGGGTTTTCTTAATACTTGTTTTATTAAATTACTAGCGGTCCCCCGCGACTTCGTTCGCGTTAATTTAGGATTTGCTGTGGGCATTGTTAGGAGCGGAGTATTTTTTTAAACTGTGATATCTTTTAAGATAAGAATGAAAACGCACGTGAATAATATGAACATATTCATTATAACGGTCCCCCGTGACTTCGTCCGTGCTTTTTGATTTAACTGCTTCCCCGTTGATTTCTAGGTAGGTATCATGCATTTTATAGCTCATACAAAGCGTTCCTCGAGAATTGAGCGTCAATTTTTTTTTTCAAATCGGCTCAGCAGTTCCTGTGATTAGCATGTTTAAACGAAAAAATAATTCCTCCGTTTTTCCAGTTATAATGTGAGATATGGTGCAACCGACCCTAACCTCTTTATAATATTAGTATAGAAAAAATAGCAGTCCCCGAGGACTTCATGCGCACCTATTGATTTTACCCCATTCCTGAAAGACATAACGTGATTTTTTAAATTACCTATCTTATAGCCTTGCTAGATACGTTGTACCTTACACAAAGGTTTTTTTCAAAATCGGACCATGAATAGGTAATTCTGATCTGAGATAAGTGCATTCAAACAATCAATTAGACAAAAGTCAAGAAGAAATCAGCAATATTAAAGTACTATCCTGGTCACCACCGCCTTACCACGATGGCCAAAGAAAGAGCATTGCGTCTTGTCGTATTGTGTGCAAGCAGCGACAATAGGTGAGTGTAGTTAAGGCAGGCAGCAGAGACCTATTTACTTGAACTTCTATTGAACACATTGTAGGTCCTAGTAATTACCTACTTACTTATTAAGTTATTGGGAAAAACTCAAGCTGACCCGCGAGTTAAATATGTACAGCGCCATCTATATCTACATTATAATGTTTTGTTGCGTCTTTTAATTTCTATTCGACTACATTATCCTGCACCCATTAAAATTTTTCTGCATGACTTATATTTCATTTCAGATTACGTTGATCCATACATTATAACATTCATTAAATAAATTACATCAATATAATTGCAATAAAATAACAATAACATGTCAAAAAGAAAATACTATTCGAAATTAAAATTTAAATTACAATTAATTGGAAAAATATTGTTATTATTATTATCATTACAACCATTACATAAAAATATTATTTATTTAGAAGCCCCTTACCCCAGCAACTACTGGGACATGTCTGTCGCAGCAGTGCCGGAGGAAGGAACAGTCCAGCCTATCCCCTGTCGCCTTCAGGGTGACATTGGAACTGGCCCGCACTCTGCGCACCATTGACGCGCACCGCTTACGCATGGTCGCGTGGAAGCGAGGCACTGCAAAAGCGGGGCAGCCCCAAAATCACCCTGAAGCCATTATTGTACAAGATACGAAGATCGTTGTAGCTCCGTTTATTATAATCAACCCACAGGCTGTCCCCATAGAGTGATGTACAATAAGCTCGAAATAATGTTATTTTGACCGCCTGTGAGCATGGCGCAAATCTGCGGGCTATCATGTTCGCTCTAACGGACAACAATCTCCGTTCCCGCTCGATGTCCGCATTGTCTCTGAGGTCAGGAGTTATTACGTGTCCCAGGTACTTAAAGTGATCGACCACTTCTAACGGGTCCTTATTCAATAGTACTGGAGGTAAGTCCCCGGGACACTTGGTACCCGCCTTGAAGACCATGCATTGACTCTTCTTCACATTGTACTTTAGACCGTGTCCACTCGCATATGCGTATCAGTTTTCTTAGGCCACAGATCGACGCACTCAGTAGAACCATGTCGTCGGCGTAGCTCAGGTTGTTCACACATACGCCATCGACATAGGTATATGTATGACTGGGGGAGAATACTTTTAGCATTGAGTCCACCTTTTGTACACTGTTCTAAGTGCAATAAAGTTTTTAAATAAAAAAATAAATCTATTCACGATATAGCAAAAGGCCAACTTTGCTGCCGTCCTAACTTCGATACAATATTATATTACTCGTGATATTTTTTTAATGGTATGTCCGATTTGAATAATTCAAAAAGTAATTTACATGTACTGATATAGCCTTGAATATGACGTGATTTATTTGGATAAGGATTAATACCAACATACTGAAACTGTGGCTTTCTTTTTGCCGCTGCAAAAATTTCATATTTTTACCTAAAAAAGGAGTTATTGTGACTTAACTGTTATAGTTAGACATATGTTATCGCGGACTTTATTGAAGATAATGATGTCCTCTACAAAACCGTAGAACATTACTTTGCTCTATTGTCAATAGTTTTCGCAGCGTTCGCAATTTAATGATTTTCCTTTTACACCTTTGGTTACATAATCGAAGTTTTCATACGGAACCCTAACTTTTTTGATAATGTAATATAGCCTATGTCCATCGCAGATAATGCAGGATTCTAATGGTGAAAGAATTTTTCAAATCGGTTCAGTAGTTTCGGAGCCTATTCGTTGCAAATAAACAAACAAACAAACAAACAAATCTTTCCTCTTTATAATATTAGTATAGATTACTACACTTATTACTATGGATGGACATGGACTTTTCTGTTATTAAATTATGTCTATAATTTACTATACAGAAAAGTCCTCTGTTTTTAAAAAGTTTTAAGAAAATTGATAACATAAATTATTGTACATAAACTAGTCTTAGTTTATTGACAATAATTTATGTTATCAATTTTCTTAAAACATTTTTTTATAATTTTCCTGTATTCTAGACTCGACTGACATCAAGATGGAGTGTAATTTGGTTACGGAAATTGGAATCAGAAAAAGCTAATGTACTGTCGTGTGTATTATGAAGTTAGTGCTATAATAAACTCAAGAAATACTTACAATATTACTTCTTGATGACGCTTTACAAATTCTTCAATTTTGCTATTACTCCTCTGCTGATCCTCGGTGATTTCGTCATCACTGACAGATCTTTCCTGTCTGATGACAGACTTGATGCTAACCAAATCCTCTTGAAGTAGTACAAACTGGATGCTGATATAAGTGCTCAGATCGACCAGTAGTATGTAAGTCCCTATGTACATGTGCAGGATCAGGATTTCTGTCCAAAAATGGAAAGTACGCTGTCAACTCCATATTTTTATACACTTTTAAATTAACAAATGTAGTCAAAGGTAGTACTTTAGGTGAACCTAGACAAGATGCAATCTTTCTACAGCGAAAGCCACGTGATGTTTCGATAGCTTAAGGCAGTTTCATGTACATTTTGTTAGCGACTTAGGATTGGAGTAGATTAAATCTTGTCTACGGGCCCTGTTTCGTTCAGGTTATGTCTTTGTTCAGTATCTTATCTTTGGTCGCTTATAAAGACAACATCTAACAAATTGAATTTGAAAATCTTGAAGAACTTATATAAGTCAGCCTATTAGATCCCACTGCTGGGAAAAGGCCTCACCTCAACTATGAGGAGGAACGAGCCATACTTCACCACGCGGGCTCAGTGCGGATTGGTGGAGGGGTGTATGTAAGGCAAGTGACAAACCTTACTGTCAGAAGTTATCAAGCCGCCCTAGGGCCTCTGACTAGGCTTAACGACTAATACCACAGATATTAGCCGGGACCAACTGCTTAACGTGCCTTCCGAAGCACGGAGATGCTTGTCATGGACGTCACTTAAATGGTCGGAATGGTCACCCATCCAATCACGACCGCGCCGTGGGTTGCTTAACTTTTGGTATCACTACCAAAGCGCTGCCGCCACTGCGCCACAAGCACCTCAAGGCTTGAAGAACTTACCGGCATATAATTGACAAGCATAAACTGCTAAATACTTCGGCCAACTGTCAACATCGAAAGGATAAAGGCAAGGAACCGGTAGTGCGAACTCTGCTTCTTGAGATAAGATGAATTTCTTGACCAAAGTTTGAACGAGAGGCATGAAGAAATAACTCAAAGCTATTATATTAGCGCTTTTTTCAAGTACTGCAAAGTTAAAGTACATAAATTAATTATAAGACCGCCCAAATATTTTCTATGAGCATTTATGAAAATGTATACTGTGTGTGGTGTGCAATAAAGAGTATCTATCTATCTATTGAAAACAGATAATAATATGAACGAATAATTAATTTAGATTCTTGTCACCATATATGATAAATTACAAAGTAATGAGCAACATAATATTGATAATATGTTTCGATGGGAGCGTCATCAGAATTATTATAGTGTCTTTTCTAATGCCATTTACATAGTTAAGGTGGAGTCTTGTTTTTTGCCAAGAACTCGGTATTCGCCCTTGCTCAGTTTTAGGGTTTTTACTTGTTATGATTTTCATATCCAAACGACCGAAATGAAATGCATAAGCATTGATCAGGTCAATTGCGAAATCGTAATGATAGATAGTCTTGATCCCTGCAGTATTTTGCTGTCAACAAAGAAGAATATACAGGGTGTCCGGGTTTCGACTAGCAATAATTTGAGGGCGTTTTATTTATCACATTATTTTAAAGATATAATCCAAATGTTTGTTTATTTTTCCAAAAAATCTTTTTGGTAAGATTTATAAAAAAAAACCTCTACGACGGTTAATAATTTTGTATCGATCTTTATTTCACTTGATAGGCCACATAGCGTTACCTTCCAAAAAACATTTTTATAACTTTTAGGACCAGATCCATAGAAATAGCATTTTAATAAAAATGGCTGCCATTTCAAGAGAGGGGAGTTAAACCCCCAACATGAGGTTTTTTTGTCGATAACGTTTGATGATCTAATAGCCCATAAATTATCGCCAGTCGAAACCCGGACACATTGTATAAAACACAACGTTCCTTTTTGTCCCAGGCTAAGTTTCTTCAGCACAGAGCTCTTCTTTCTTATCTGTTCCTTCGTCAAATCTGTGGTCCTCCATATTGATCCGATGTGTTCAATGAGTGTTCTAACTTCGTTTCTTTTCTTTAGTATCATCACATATTTCAAAAGTTCTGAAATAATGCAATCAGAAACCAAGACAAAGTTAAACAGTAATTTACACTATCCACACTTATGAAATATATAATCTACACTATTATTACATAAAAGAAAGATTTGATTGTTTGTTTGTTTGTATTGAATAGGCTCCGAAACTACAAAACCTATTCAAATGCAATTTGGTATAGAGTTAGTTTGTGTCCCTGGGAACGATATAGGCTCTTTTTTTTATCGCGATATAAAATCATAAAGGAGATGAAATTTGCAATAAAAGTTCGTCCGACCGTCTGTCCGTAACTACTAGTTAAATAATAATGCTCAGTCATGTAATTATTATTTTTGGACAACATACGTCTTGGAGAATTTTGCACGGAACGCGTGAAGAGAAGGATGAATCGCCTAACTCACCATTAGTAAGGTAGGTTAAGTAGTGTTACTCGTAGTTAGTTGTGTAAGTTGAGTGCACCAAAGTAAAATACTGACGAACAGAAGAAGAAAAATAAATGAATTCCTAAAGACTGGGCGGTACAGACCTAGTTCTACACTACTAATCGTACCATATAAGTACGAGTGGTAATGTCATATACTAAAAACCTCTTGAAATACCTACTACAAAGCAAAATGTTATTTTCTGTTTATTGATTTAACACTGGACATGAAGGTTTTCAAAGTGTCGAAAGCAGTACTTAGATCTACATAATATCACTTCATTCTGCAAAAATCGAAAAGATTTTGTTGTATCAAATATTATTTCAAAAATACAGAGAGAAACACACGGTACGATTCGAATCAGGAGCGATCTATGCAAACTTTTTATTTTTTATTTAATTATTTATCCGCTGCTGAAAAATCATATAGAATGATAAAGTTGTTTCTATGTTGTAGTTAATAATGTAGTAAATATACATTAAACTAATACAATAACCTAAAACTTAACTAAAATAATGTAAATATATATATATATACATATATATACAAAATATAAAAAGCATCAGCCCCAGCAGTGCCGAAAGGAATGGTGCCCAAAAGGCTGGCAGCATTGCCCCTCTGGATGACAATACAGATTCTTTGCCTAAGGTAGCTGCCAGCCTTTTGATCACCAGTAGAATCAGTTAGCCTTTTGCAGAGATCTTTGTAAAAACTAAGGGCACAGGGACCCCAAGAGCCCATGAGCACATACGCCAAAAGGCACAAATATGTAGCTATCATTGAGGGCTGCATATTTACGCCTTTTTAAGCATTCTGCAGAGCCTGCCGCCGCGCCAGCAGCGGAAGAAGTACCACTTACATGGGACGGCGCGAGCGTATCCACGCATGTGGCATCCCATACAAGGGAAAGTCCCCGCTTCCAGGGAATGAGCGTCATGCCGTCAGGTCTCTTGCCGTCATCACGAAAAATGCCAGGTGGCTCTAGCACAGCCGGCACATTGGAGGCGACAAGATCTCTGCGGATGACGTCATTTATGCTCGCGTGGCGGGAGACCCTGCCAGCGCTAAATAGGCAAGAGAGACCATGATGCCCTTATTCATTTACAAGATCTCCGCATCGGCAGCGATGGGGCTGATTTGTGTTGGCGCCAATTCTTAAACTCACAGCAATGGAAAGGGTGACCCTATCGAAGAGAGTCCCAATATTAGCTGCAGGTCGTGCCTGTAACCAATAGCCAGACTCTATCCGAAAAGCTGCCAGCAAGCGAGCACGCTCTGCTGCGTTCTCAGAGTGAGCCAAAAGCTCCCTCTGGACACTCAAGCAGAGAGGCTCATCCCACATCCGTTGAGAGGATGGTAACGAAGGGAGGTCTGTCCCGGGGCACGCCATTGACCATGCACTTTTCGCCTCCGCCAGATACGCCAACTCCACTGCTCCTAATGAAGGACGCAGAATGTCAATAAAGAGGTTGGACGTAGCATGAGCGGAAGAAAGAAATGCTGGTAGAGCGATACTGGACACCTTTCTCGTACCAAGACCACCAAAACGGATGGGGAGAGTGGCTTCAGTCCATGACTGGCCCGAAAATTTTATGTTTAGAATTTTGCCTAAAGTTACCTGCAAAAGGTTGTCTATATTGTCTAGTAAATTTGGAAAGAGATAAAAATGAGTAGAACGTAAGAAATAAGTAAACTTGGGTGCAAAAGTACAAAATCTAATGATAAATAAAGCCATGTGGGGATTAATTTGGAAGAGTTTTTCAGATGACTGTTCTAATTTAGTAATTTGTTCTTGTATGAAAAAAGAAAAAGCTTCCTCAAAAATTGGGTCACAAAGGAGATGTAGGGATGATTTGTTTTCAATTTTGATGTTGGGTAGAAAAATCTAAAATTAAATTTTGTTTCTCAAGATGAGAGAATTTTGAATCAGGAATAAAAAGCTCACACTTAGATTAAGGCTAATATCTTTAAATTTCAAAATAAGCTGTTCTGAATCAGAGAGAACAGTTGACACATCACCACCAATGGTACCATCATCTAAATACCAAATATTTAATTTAGAAGTAAGTGAGGAAATAATGGGATGAATAACTAAACTAAAAATAGCAGGCCCAAGGGGATCGCCTTGCTGGCAGCCAACCGATAAAGAGAGGAGCTTGTTTTTGTAAAGGAGCTTTGATGGCTGAGAGTAGCATTGCCATAAATATTTATATATATCTGGAACTCTATAAGGATCTGTGACAACATTGCTCTTCTATCCACCGAGTTGAAAGCGTTTTTTACATCCACCTTCAGAACCACTTCCCCTGCGTCTTGCTTCAGAAAGGTTCGGCATGGACAGCTGCTTCGCAACCGCCATTGACGCCAAAACCAAGCTGGATCGGCTGAAATTCGGTAGACAAATAATTTTTAACAGATTTACAGCGCAGTTTAGAGACTATCCGGCGAAAAGTGGACCCAACTACGATGGGACGGATTCCGCCATCTTTTTTCTTAAGAGCCACGAGGTTGGCATCGTATAGAATGCTTGTAATTTCCCCATTTACTTTACCCGCAAGCATTAAATTAAAAAGCAAGGTTAAATTTTGCAATTATGTTCTACCTGTGTCTCCTACAGAGGGTGAAAGCAAATCTTTGAGATGTTTTGGAGACAAACCATCTAAACCACTAGCAGACCCACTCTTTAATGAAAATATGGCTGCAAGAACATCATCCTCTCTAACCAAGAGATGCGAATCATTTGGAGCAGGAGGCACAGGTAGATGCAGAGAGGTGGCTGAAGGCGGGTGTTTCAAAGCAAGAAAAGTCTCCTGGCAGAAGGGAGCAATGACATCACTGCTAAAAAGTAGGTTAGAGGCACCCCTAAGATCACCATCGCTTATTTTTGATTCTATTAATTTCAAGGAATAATTAGAATTTTGAGACCGTAAAGGAGGGATTATTAAATCATTAAAGTGTTTTATGGATCGGCAGTTTTCTTTGATTTTTTGGGTATGGGATCTATCTAGGCTGTTGTTTGAGTTTGGGTGACACTTAAAATTTTGTAAGCAAACGTTAAAAGATCTGACCAGCTATCAGTAGAATTTTCATTTATTACACGGTCAACGCACTGAGAAAGAGAGGAAGCAACTTGTTGACGAGCACTTCGCGGGACTCTTTTTATTACGGGTAGTGAATTGCCAAAGAGGATGATTTGATAAATCTTGTGAAGAAGCGGTAATTTCATTGTCTATTGGTTTATGGGATTTACCAATGTGAATTTGTAGACGTCTATTACCTGTAAAGAATCGCGGAAATAAGCAATGAGGGTATTGTACCAAATTAGCATCACCAGCACTGCCAGAAGACTGTGACATAGTATTATGAAAGGCGCCAAAACACGATTATTAAAACTAGTTTTACTTACTATATACAATCCTTAAAGAGCATATAAAAGAGGAAAAAAAGACAAAATAAACGTACAAAACACAAAATTTACAAAATACACAATTGACAGCAGTAAGTCAAAACACAAAGTCGTTGCCAGGCAAACGGTTGTTAGAAAGCAGGTGCTAGGCAACGGTAAAACACAGAATGGCGTCCTTGGATACCAAAACAGCTGATTTTGAAAACCTTATTTACTGTATTAAATGCGCGTGCGTATGGTTTATCCCCATGCACAGGGGAGCAAAACAGTTCAGGCTTCGGAAAATAAAAGTCAATAAGAAGCTCGCACGACGTAATTATTTTAAAATTCAGACTTTGATCCAGACCATACATTGACGTTTTGTCACTTTTTTTTCCCCTAGATCTTATTTTTAAAATTTGGCAACTGACTAAAAGTTACACTGTATATCAGTTTATTACATAGCAAAACATACTTCGTCTCTCTTCCAAATCACAGACAGTCGGTGAGACACAAATATAATAATATATTCACGATAAACACATACCTGGAGTGCAGATCAGCCACAAAGGAATCATGTCGGGTTGCTCGAACGGGTCTATGCCATCGATAAATACCTTCACAATGTACATCGTATAAGGTATGTAAAACATAAAAAGCAACGGTAGCAAATTAACAAATCTCCAATATTTCTTCCAGAAACTAGCATTTGAATGGAAAAACACAATGTTGTTACTTTTACAGTAACTCAGACTTAGCTGTAAGTGCTCTATAAATTCATCGGGGTACGGTAAGCCCTCCATTTTATTTAAAAAATCTGTTTTGTGTCCCAGGAGAACTCAACAACGAAATGATTGCCTTTTTGTGAATGCTGTAATATTTTTAAAATTGTACTGGTAAGTAATCAAAGATATTCGAAACGTGCTATTTCAAACGATCTAAACAACAGCCTAGAACTAAGTGCATACTATTAATTAACAAAGAATGAGTAAAAGAATGAATCTTAGAGGTTTCGCAGTATTATACTGAAGGCATTTGAGGGTTTGAATATTTCACGGTAAAATTATTTATAAATAAATATAAATAAATTGTTACAACAAACACACCAATTACCTAGCCCTAAACTAAGCGTAAGCTTGTGCTATGGTGACTAGGATAACGGATAGAAATACTTAAATACATATAAACATCCATGACTTAGGTACAAATTGCTCGTGCTTATCACACAAACATTTGCCCCTTGCGGGATTCGAACCCGCAACCGCCTGGTTTAGAAGTCCGTGGCGCGAACCACTACACCAAGACGGTCGTTTAAAGTTCATGTGTACATAAAAGTACTAAAGTCCGTACCCTTGTGACCATCATTATTTACACATTATGTGTACATAATATAGCTGTACTAAGTTACCGATGGACTTGAAATGTGCTAAATAAATTTTGATGCACATACCTACCATAGTTTAAACATGTTTTGTAGAGCGGATAATATAGGCTATGTTTTATCTCAGTAGAAATAGTTAAGTATATCCAGAGATACAGGCTGACCTCTTTTCACCGTACGACATAGCCTACAAATCGGATAGTCATGTCATGAATGACAACTAGACGGTGACGGATGTATGTCATTTGGTATGGTAGAATTTTCGCACATGAAGTCGCAGACATCAACTAGTTTTTTATTATTTTTAATGTGCAGAATTTAATATTGTTATCGCTTGGAAACAATTTCTTTATTGCAACTGAAATTGCGTCTAATATTATACTTCGACTTTAACAGCTACGATGACAAACAGAATTCAAATTAAGCGCATAACTGTTGTAAAAACAGATGCTGCTTCTAAAAGTTTTCGTTCACCGTGGGTTTGCCTATGTAAGGTGTAACCCGTGGTTTATTTGACGTGTATCAACTTTTATAAATGTTATGTATTACGAGTAGTGTCTTTTTAATTGTAGTGTAGGTACGTTAGAAAAGAGACAACGTCGAAAAACATTATTCAATCTAGGACAGTAAATGCCACTTAGTCGTGCTCTACAGCGGTATTTATTCAAACTTCTGTATTCATTATACTTTTGTGTCTCAATCAAAAGCCGCCAAAGAAATATACATATAAAAACTATAGATATATAAATTATAGACAGAACTCATACCTCATAAGGGCTGTTGACAGTTTCAATGAGCTTAATGACCATCTCTTCCACCATAGTCTCTCAACACTTAAAAAGGCTTTGAGCGATGTGTTCTTTGGGTGTAGGTAATTGAATGTTGTGCGCAGTAGTGATGTTACATAATTACTAACACATTACCTATAAGTGGAAACTTGTAAATGGCTTTACTCTTCTACTGTATTAAATATTCAATTCATAGCTGTAAGATTCCCGAAAACTGTTCAATAAAATAAAATAAAACTTTGTAGGTTAAGAAGAAGAAGAACAGTACAGAAGAGCTATTAGGTTACGTGAGAATATACATTGCAGAACATAATACACACGGCCCCACATCAACCTACCCTGTTCTGTCAAATTTCTGCAACCATATTTCAACCTTATGTTTATCACATACAGTTCCATATCGCTTCCCGGCAAGAAAAGAGTCACAATACAAAAATAGCTAATTCGAGAAAATGTAACTTTAATAGTGTTTTTGTTCATTAATCGTCAATAATTTAAAACTAAGAGTATAATAGTCAGATTACTAAGATTTTATGAATAAATAGCTTATTTATAGGGCTTTAATTTTAACAGCAAAAATATCATTGAGTAGCCAATATGTGTTGTGACACTTTTTTTGCCGGGAAGCTATATCATTTGAGATATTTTGACAGATTTAACTTGACGCGGGGCGGGGATTTACAGTACGTCAAATTCCAGTAAACGAGTTACTTTCGGTCGAAAAGTAGTAAAAATGTATAATGCTCATAGCCTGCGGCCTTGGGTGTTTTTTAGGGTTCCGTACCCGAAGGGTAAAAACGGGACCCTATTACTAAGCATCCGCTGTCTGTCTGTCTGTCTGTCACCAGGCTGAATCTCATGAACCGTGATAGCTAGACAGTTGAAATTTTCACAGATGATGTTTTTCTGTTGCCGCTATAACAACAAATACTAAAAACAGAAAAAAAATGGGGTGGCTCCCATACAACAAACGTGTTTTTTTTAAACATTTTTACTCGCTATCAATAACGGCAACAGAGAGACACTTGAAATATTCACAGAATATAAAATTGTTTTTTTTAAATAAATAATAAAATTTAAATAATAATAATATTTAAGGGGGGCTCCCATACAACAAACGTGAATTTTTCGCCAAAGGTAGACGCTTGAAATATTCACAGAATATTATGTTGTATTTCATTTTAAAAATAAATAATATATATATTTAAGGGGGCTCCCATACAAATGCTTATTTTTGCCTATACTGTTTAATGTTGTAAGTTAATAGTACGGAACCTTTCGAGCGCGAGTCCCACTCGCACTTGGCCGGTTTTTTTCTTGATGTCATATTTCTTGTCGCTGCAGGCACAAACAGGTCATAGCAAACGTGCATCGCTTACATACATACGTCACGTCGCACTACCCCACTTTGACCATGAGACCGCCTCTATTCTGCCCTCAGATGACAAAACGCGGCAACCCGGGTTACCACATTTTGTGATAACATTGTTCTTTGAAATCTACATAAGCTTACCTATATATATATCAATTTAAAATTAAAAATAAACAATGTTATACGAAAATACAAAAAGCTGTAACCTTAGAAATTCAATAAATAATTAGACAAAACGTTGCAACCTTTGTTGTGTTGTTTTGTCATGACATATTCTCGTTACAAGTGCCTATCAGTTTATTTGAAAGTCATGACTAAACAGCGCAACCATAGTTTGCCGCGTTTTGACGCGATCGGTCCGAGCGTGTTCGAACATGTAGGAAAAGTATTATATCGTGACAAAAAGCTGCAACCTACGCTTATAGCGTTTTGTCGGTACCGCCGATGCACCGTTTAGTCTTTCTTGTGATTGCGAAGAGAGAAGCACGTACGCTTGTTGTTAAGATAACTGTTCAATTTTTGACGGAGAATGGATGACAAAGAAGAACTTCTCGTGGAAAGCGGACAGGTATGTTACTTTTGATTTTACAATTATTATTTTATAGTATGAAATATACTAGGTTAGTTGACTTAACTTTTGAAAATAAAATAGATACTAGATAATTTTATTGTTTTGCCCCGACGTCTAGCGAATTTAAATATCCGGGAGTCCATTGGGATCTGGATCTCAATCAACCAGTTTGTGAATCAGGTACCTTGTAATCTAGGTAACTGCTCAGATTTTGTTTGCTATCTTTTTGTTCAATTACTTTATTTGCATGGGAGCTTTGGGATTCTTACAACTTGCTATCAGACGGGGTAGCCAACCCCGTGAGATACGCTAGGGAGATGATGGGTGTGGGACTCGAAACCAAGACCAAGAATTAAAGTCCTGATAACATTAGACCACAGATGGCATGCAGCCAACGAATTAGTAATTTCGTTGCATGCGGCAAACGTTTTAAGTACTTACTATTTTTATATAACACGTTAATATAATATTTTTAATTCATTTAGTATTTTATAAAACTACGAATTTAGGATACAGCATTATGATTTGTTATGTGGTTCATTAAAAAAAAACTATTAAGTACAAATTATATGATTCAGTTAATGAAAGTTGAAGAATATCGTAAAGCCAACAAAAAAAAAGTGAAAAGCCTGAAAATAGTACTTATTTCAGTTTTAAGAGATTTTTATGGATATCTGTTATATTTAATTATGGATAGCCTATATTTTTATACGGCCACTTTTAGCGCACGTATATTGTGTTCTCAAGTGTTAGCAAGAAGCTTAATTTGCCATCACTTACTAACCTATTTATTAATAATAGTCTTAAGCAGCTTTTTTTTTAAATGGGCAGATTTTGTTTTGGATTGTTAACAATGTGATGTCGTTTTTGGTGACACCCATCATACATATAATTTAAGAGTAAATGGCAGTGATAAATGAGATTTTCACGTGATTTCACAATAGGTAACATTCTTATTTCGTTTTTTAGGATTACGAGGAGTCAAATTCGAGGAATCCGTCACCTAACCATGAATTAGAAGAGCTACGATCAGCTAGTCCATCCGTTCTATTGGATCTGACTAATCGTCCTACAGAAGATCAACTTCTTTTCACACCTACAACTGGAAAACATCTCATTATAGAGTCAGATGACTTTTTGAACATGCATTTACCACCATCTGAGCATAAAAATAAAGAAAATATTTATCGTAACCGGGAACAAGGTGAAGAAGAGGAGCATGATCTTACTGATGAAATTTTTGCGGAGTCTATTGAAAAGCTAATGGAAGACCTAAGTGTTGAAAAAATGATTACTAAAAATGAAACATCAGAGGAAAACCAAGCCATAGTTAGTCATGATAATATTAATAATGAACATAATATGTCTGAATAAACGTTTGCAGAGTCAATTGAAAATTTAATGAATGACTTAAGTACTGAAAGTTTGAGAATGAAACCTACTCGTGAAAGGTCTGCTGATACAGTGCTACGTCAAAATAAAAGGGCAGTAAAAAGAGTTCGTGACCCAAAGAAAAGGCTAGAAGTTCAAAAGAATAAACACCCAATGCTACCTGCTTGTCATTCAAAGTGCCTAAGAAAATGCTTTTCTGTTTTTGACGAAGAGAAAAGGCAAGCTATATAGCAAAATTACTGGTCTTTAGATGTACAAAGGCGTAGAGACTTTATATTACGTTCTGTACAGAGAAAACGTGTAGCTGTCAGGTATGCTCGCAGTCATAAACGTTCATGCACCTTAAGCTGGCATTTATCTGGCGTAAAAGTGTGTAAAACCATGTTTCTACACACAATTGGATACAAACATGATCAGGTTGTACAAGCGGTCTTAAAAGCTAACTTCAAAAAGGGAGATAGGTTTGATGGATCTGTATGTGCTGCCCCCGACCTTCGAGGAAAACATACTCCACCTCATGCCTTTTCTACCGAATACACTGAGGAAATTGATAGAGTAATAGATAACTTTAGACCTATACCATCTCATTACAATTCAGAGCATGCGCCTAACAGGCTTTACTTGCCAACTGGATGTACATTTAAAAATGTATTCCAACAAGTGAACATGTCTTTGTTAGAAAAAGGTCTTAAGAGTTGTGCCTGGTCCTCATTCATGAAAATAATTAAGAAAATAAATATTTCTACTGCTAGACCAAAACAAGATTTATGCATTAAATGTACTGAGCATGCAGCTGCTCATCCTTCTAACTCAGAGGATCAAAATGAATTGTCAACATCAATTCACGACTGCAATTCATGCGAATATGAGGCTTGTAATGGTTTTTTGCAACATATTTCTAATAAAAGCACGTCGAGAGAACTTTTAGATGAAGACATGAAAGCTTCCGAGTCATCTGATGGGAAAATAGGACTTTACACATCTGTTTTACAAAAAGTTATTACAGTTCCAAAATTAAGTACCAAAGATTTCTTTTTCTCCAGAAAATTATCTATGTTTAATGAAACTTTTTCGGTACCTGGTAAAAACGGAAATTCTGTTGCGGTTTTGTGGCATGAAGGTGAGGGTGGGCGCAAAGTCTTCAATATTGCTTCAGCATACATTCATTTTATTAGAACGTATTGTAGAGACTTGGACACCCTTGTTATGTATATGGATAACTGTAACGCCCAAAACAAAAACAAAACGTTTTATTCAGCATTGTTGCGATTGATTCATGACAATCAAGTAAAAATAAAAGTCATCAAGATTGTTTATCTAGAACCTGGACACACTTATATGTCCGCAGATAGTGTTCACTTTAGTATTGCAAGAAAGTTAAATGCTGCAGGAGAATTATATGATTTCAATGACTATGTAGAGATAATTAAAACATCTCGGATAAATTTAGAGGTTAAAGTTCTAGATCATCAGGATTTCATGATGTTGTCAGATGAAATGAAAAAAGTGATGCCAAATAAACTAAATATATCAAAATTTAAGGTAGTAGAGTTTCGAAGAGGCCAAACAAAACTATTTGTGAAATTGATGTACAGGGAAGAATTCCAAGAAGTAGATGCGTTCAAAAAAGGAATCAAAAACGAAATACAAAAAGTGATCAAAAGTGAATATCGTATTTCGCCCTTCCATAATATAAAACACCAGGAGTTTCCACAAGAAATATCAGCACCAAAAAAGTTGGACCTTGAAAAATTGTCTAGATGCATGCCCTTGAACCGTAGATGTTTTTATGAAGAACTTCGCTTGAATGAAGATCTTGAAGAAGATGAAGATAATTAAGCTTGTTTTGTCATTTTATAATATAATAATTAATAAGACTATAAAAGCTATAAGTACAAATTCATATTACTATTTTACTGGAAATAAAAGAACTTCAAATTATATATGCTTTTATTATTTTTAACATACAACAATATATTATACCAGGTTATTAAGGTTCCACTGTACAAAAATAAAAAAATTATCATAGATTTTGCTTTGAAACTAAATTATTTTAAAGGACTTGTCCTCTTTTTGTATGGAGGCTGGTTTTTTATTCTAAGATATCACCAACCACTAATAAACCTATATTTATCTTTAAGCTACAAAAATATGAAACACGTAACCATAGAAAACAGAATTTCAAACGCCTCCATTTTTGAAAAAATATGTTTTGTAACAGGCAACATCCATTGTCCACTTGCTTGTATTTCCTGGCTGTATGGCTATGTACCATTGCCTTTCCCCTGGTGGATAAATACTACTAGGTACTACAACAGATTATATAATAGGTACTACTGTCAATGGAATGTCAATTTTGCTGTCAATTTTTTTTTTCATGCGTTAATTGATATAGGCGAAGGTGCGGTTTATGTACAGACAAAGAGAAAAATTAATTTCAATTTTTCGCTAAATTGGAGGCCTTAAAAATTATATTAATTATGCAGAAAGGCTAGTTTTTGTGAATTCTTTAATATAATATTTAGTTTATTCTGGTTAGAAATATTGACGAATAAAAAACCACTAATGGACAAGTCCTTTAGAAAGATTAGATTAGATTAGAAAGGCAGTAATCAAAAAAAAAAATCCCACATTTAGCACTTTAAACTCATTTTTCTCAACTTAACAAATTTTGGATTGCCGCGTTTTGTCATCTGAGGGCAGTATTCCCTAAGAAATAAAAGCCGTTTTCGTAGTTTAAATCTGTAACCTAATGTGCTGCCGCCTGTACAACACAAGATAACAGACTTTTTTTTGAAAAATCGCCGTTATTGCAACGGCGTAGATGTCACAGTGCTTGGCTTGTCGTGCTGTCGTTCGTACACTCTGTAATAAGTTTGAAGGAGCGACCCTTATCGTGGACCGGGTTGCACTTGACAGCCCTAAGGGTGGACGTAAATAAACGGAACGCAACGTTTACGTAAAGGATGTACAGTAAGGAGCACGCCAGGTGTCCCATTTCAACCACGAAAACAACTTTTATTTCGTAGGGATAGAGGCGGTGTCTAGTTCAAAGTGGGGTATTCTGATTTGTGGCGGTGTGTACATAGGATTTTTGCAGGCAGCTTAAAAAGTAATATATTAATGCTTAAAAGATAATCTCAGAACTTTTTTGGAAAATCTTAGCCAACACATGTTTATTAGAATAGTTATTTACGGAGTCACAGCCATGATCACGGAATAACAGTTATTCCGTGATCATGGCGCTTGCAACAGCGCCGAAATATCGGAAACTCGAAAATAAAAAGGTACATGATAGCAATCCCGTAAATAACTATTCTAACACATGTTTAATTTTTAATCAGCCGGTTTAGAATTTTTTGACAAATTTTGTATTGGAGTTCTTTCAAATTAACCGCCAATCTGTTTAAAAATTGGTGAACTCGGGAAAAACTGTTTTTTTTTTGTTTATTCTAGGTTACCCTATACAAACTTAATTATCGTATCTATGCCTACATTTTCTCCAGATTTTGCAACATACGGCTAGGTACAAGTACCTAGGTAGTTACTCGAGGAAATGGCTCGTTCTCATCTCATTCTATTCGAGGAAATGGGTCGTTCTCATCTCATCCTTTTGACGTTGATAAACCTTTTATCTCAGTCTCCTAATAATTATGAGGTCTCAGACGGAAATCTAAGAAAAGAGTTTCACTGTCTTTATTATAAGTTTATAATAAGTCTTTATATTAAAAATACATTTTCTCGAGTTAGCTATTTTTGTATTGTGACTCTTTTCTTGCCGGGAAGCGATATGGAACTCTATGTGATAAACATAACGTTGAAATATGGTTGCAGAAATTTTACAGAACAGGGTAGGTTGATGTGGCGCCGTGTTCTCTTCTGTTCTGTTCTTCTTCTTCTTTAAACCTACAAAGTTTTATATTTTTTATTTAACAGTTTTCGGGTTCGAAACGTCAGGTTTAAAATACAATGTAAATAAATCGCGAAGTAATCCGTAAAATTGTGTTCTAATGAGTTTTCGGGAATCTTACAGCTATGAATTGAATATTTAATACAGGAGAAGAGTAAGGCCATTTACAAGTTTCCACTTATAGTTAACAAGTGGTTCCCCGCGACTTTGCCCGCAATGTATTGGATATGGGTTTTCCATATAAACTTTCATCCCACATTTCACCCCATTAATGTTTTTATATCGCGACTAAATGTAGCCTATGTCCTTTCCAGGGTCTCGAACTATCTCCACACCAAATTTCATCTCAATCGGTTCAGTGGTTTAAGCGTCCAGAGGTAACGGACAGACAGACACACTTTCGCATTTATAATAATAGTATGGATGTGTTAGTAATTATGTAACATCACTACTGCGCACAACATTCAATTACCTACACCCAAAGAACACATCGCTCAAAGCTTTTTTAAGTGTTGAGACACTATGGGGGAAGAGATGGTCATTGAGCTCATTAAAACTGTCAGCAGCCCTTATGAGGTATGAGTTCTGTCTATAATTTATATATCCATAGTTTTTATATGTATATTTCTTTGGCGGCTTTTGATTGAGACACAAAAGTATAATGAATACAGAAGTTTCAATAAATACCGCTGTAGAGCACGACTAAGTGGCATTTACTGTCCTAGATTGAATAATGTTTTTCGACGTTGTCTCTTTTCTAACGTACCTACACTACAATTAAAAAGACACTACTCGTAATACCTAACATTTATAAAAGTTGATACACGTCAAATAAACCACGGGTTACACCTTACATAGGCAAACCCACGGTGAACGAAAACTTTTAGAAGCAGCATCTGTTTCTACAACAGTTATGCGCTTATTTTGAATTCTGTTTGTCATCGTAGCTGTTAAAGTCGAAGTATAATATTAGACGCAATTTCAGTTGCAATAAAGAAATTGTTTCCAAGCGCTAACAATATCAAATTCTGCACAGTAAAAATAATAAAAAACTAGTTGATGTCTGCGACTTCATGTGCGAAAATTCTACCATACCAAATGACATACATCCGTCACCGTCTAGATGTCATTCATGACATGACTATCCGATTTGTAGGCTATGTCGTACGGTGAAAAGAGGTCAGCCTGTATCTCTGGATATACTTAACGAAAACTTTTTAGAAGCAGCATCTGGGCCCGTAGCCAAGTGGCAATTTATTCTCAAGCGAAGTTTGTTATCGCTAACAAAATGTATGAAACTGACATACGCCATCAAAACATCACGTGACTATTGCATACATATTTTGACATTTCATTGGCAACAGCGAAGTTCGCTCCAGAACGATTGCCATTTGGCTACGGGCCCTGTTTCTACAACAGTTTTGCGCTTATTTTGAATTCCGTTTGTCATCGTAGCTGTTAAAGTTGAAATATAATATTAGACGCAATTTCAGTTGCATAAAGAAATTGTTTCCAAGCGATAACAATATCAAATTCTGCACATTAAAAATAATAAAAAACTAGTTGACGTCTGCGACTTCATCTGCGAATATTCTACCATACAAAATGACATACATTCGTCACCGTCTAGTAGTCATTCACGACATGACTATCCGATTTGTAGGCTATGTCGTACGGTGAAAAGAGGTCACCCTGTATTTACCCTATTTCTACTGAGATAAAACATAGCCTATGTTATCCGCTCTACAAAACATGTTTGAACTATGGTAGGTATGTGCATTAAAATTTATTTAGCACATTTCGAGTCTATCGGCAACTTAGTACAGTACATATTATGTACAAATAATGTGCAAATAATGATGGTCACAAGGATAACGGACTTTAGTACTTTTATGTACACATGAACTTTAAACGACCGTCTTGGTGTAGTGGTTCGCGCCACGGATTTCTAAACCAGGCGGTTGCGGGTTCGAATCCCGCAAGGGGCAAATGTTTGTGTGATGAGCACGAGCAATTTGTACCTAAGTCATGGATGTTTATATGTATTTAAGTATTTCTATCCGTTATCCTAGTCACCATAGCATAAGCTCACGCTTAGTTTGGGGCTAGGTAATTGGTGTGTTTGTTGTAACAATTTTTTTATATTTATTTATAAATAATTTTACCGTGAAATATTCAAACCCTCAAATGCCATCAGTATAATACTGCGAAACCTCTACGATTCATTCTTTTACTCATTCTTTGTTAATTAATAGGATGCACTTAGTTCTAGGCTGTTGTTTAGATCGTTTGAAATAGCACGTTTCGAATATCTTTGTTTACTTACCAGTACAATTTTAAAAATATAACAGCATTCACACAGGCAATCAATTAGTTGTTGAGTTCTCCTGGGACACAAAACAGTTTTTTTAAATAAAATGGAGGGTTTACCGTACCCCGATGAATTTATAGAGCACTTACAGCTAAGTCTGAGTTACTGTAAAAGTAACAACATTGTGTTTTTCCATTCAAATGCTAGTTTCTGGAAGAAATATTGGAGATTTGTCAATTTGCTACCGTTGCTTTTTATGTTTTACATACCTTATACGATGTACATTGTGAAGGTATTTATCGATGGCATAGACCCGTTCGAGCAACCCGACATGATTCCTTTGTGGCTGATCTGCACTCCAGGTATGTGTTTATCGTGAATATATTATTATATTTGTGTCTCACCGACTGTCTGTGATTTGGAAGAGAGACGAAGTATGTTTTGCTATGTTATAAACTGATATACAGTGTAAATTTTAGTCAGTTGCCAAATTTTAAAAATGAGATCTAGGGAACAACAAAGAAACAACTTTATCATTCTATATGAATTTTCAGCAGCGGATAAATAATTAAATCGGAAAAATAAATTGTTTGCATAGATCGCTCCTGATTAGAATCGTACCGTATGTTTCTCTCTGTATTTTTGAAATAATATTTGATACAACAAAGTCTTTTAAATTTTTGCAGAATGAAGTGATATTATGTAGATATAAGTACTGCTTTCGTCACTTTGAAAACCTTCATTTCCAAACTTTGTTGTTGCATTTCTAAACATACACTTCACGACACAAACGGGATTTAATGCAACTAATGATACTTATTTAAAAGGCAAATTTGTATTTACCTTCCCGACGTTTCGATTCGGTTGCACGAATCATGGTCGCGGGTTGACTGTAGTAGCTCGGCGTCGTCTGCTCGTGCGCGTTGAAATATTTTCTTCTACCCGCACACTTTGATTATTTGTTGAACTTGTACAGTCAGCTCGACAAACTACACTAACAGTATCCAGGTTTCTTGTTGACGGCATAATACGCGATTTGCATTTTGTTATCACTGGATTCCATGTTGATGACAAATGAAAACCATCATTCCGATTGAAATTTTTATATTTCTTAATTTCAATTGCTTCACGTATTATTCTAGAATGATAATAACATTTTGAACAAAGAGCTTTATCAACTGGTCCCGATGTTATAAAGTTATGGAAGAGATATGTCGATGGTATATTCTGCATCATTAACGGAAAACAATCAGTAGTGGATCAATATTTAGAACACCTTAATTCAATTCATCCAAAGATAAAGTTTACCTATGAAATGGAACATAAAAGATCTATGGCTTTTCTTGATGTGCATGTGACAGTGAGACCGAATGGAACTTTGGCCCACTCTGTTTACCGAAAACCAACTCACACAGACAGATATCTGCATACCTCTTCACATCACCATCCTAGTCATCTGAAATCTGTGGTATCCTCATTGGTTAATAGAGCGCATAACTTATGTGACCCTGAACATCTGGAAGGAGAAGTTAACCATGTAGTGGGGGTATTAGAAAGAAACGGTTACAGTTTGAACAAAAGACGAATGGAAAAGAGGCATAAGAGAGAAAAACAAGCAATGGTGAACAGAGAACCTGCTTTTCTCCCATACGTGAAAGGTATAACGGATAAAATTGGAACAGTACTCCACAAATACTCCATTAAGACTGTATCTAGTCCGGTGTCAAAAGTAACGAAATACTTACATTCACCAAAGGATGTGATACCTCTGCAGAAGCCGGGTGTTTATAAGATAGATTGCAGCTGTGGTAGTTCCTATATAGGGCAGACGAAGCGATCAATCGCTGAAAGAGTCAAAGAACACATTGCAGCTGTAAAAAATCTACAGACGGGCAAATCTGCGATAGCTGAACATCTGCTCAACTCAGGCGCTAATCACTGGATGGAGCTACATGACCCAAAAATCCTCTCCACCGAACGTTATTATCATTCTAGAATAATACGTGAAGCAATTGAAATTAAGAAATATAAAAATTTCAATCGGAATGATGGTTTTCATTTGTCATCAACATGGAATCCAGTGATAACAAAATGCAAATCGCGTATTATGCCGTCAACAAGAAACCTGGATACTGTTAGTGTAGTTTGTCGAGCTGACTGTACAAGTTCAACAAATAATCAAAGTGTGCGGGTAGAAGAAAATATTTCAACGCGCACGAGCAGACGACGCCGAGCTACTACAGTCAACCCGCGACCATGATTCGTGCAACCGAATCGAAATGTCGGGAAGGTAAATACAAATTTGCCTTTTAAATAAGTATCATTAGTTGCATTAAATCCCGTTTGTGTCGTGAAGTGTACCTTCATGTCCAGTGTTAAATTAATAAACAGAAAATAACATTTTGCTTTGTAGTAGGTATTTCAAGAGGATTTTAGTATATGACATTACCACTCACTCGTACTTACATAGTACGATTAGAAGTGTCTACTATGTAAATACGAGTGGTAGTGTCATACTTAACTTCAACAAAAGCACAAAGAGTAAAACTAAAAAACAACAACTCTTGACTACGATTTTTATTCATTCATGAAAAAATCTCCTAGATGAATGTTGTCCAAAATTAATAATTACATGACCGAACATTATTATTTAACTAGCAGTTCCAAGCGACTTCGCCCGCGCCAAAAGTCGGACAAACTTTCATTGCCAATTTCACCTCGTTTATGATTTTATATCGCGATAAAAAGAGGCCTATGTCGTTCCCAGGGACACAAACTAACTCCGTACCAGATTGCATTTGAATCGGTTTTGTAGTTTCCGAGCCTATTCAATACAAACAAACAAACAATCAAATCTTTCTTCTATATAATAATAGTGTAGATTATATATTTCATAAGTGTGGATAGTGTAAATTAACTTTTTAACTTTGTCTTCGTTTCTGATTGCATTATTTCAGAACTTTTAAAATATGTGATGATACTAAAGAAAAGAAACGAAGTTAGAACACTTATTGAACACATCGGATCAATATGGAGGACCACAGATTTGACGAAGGAACAGATACGAAAGAAGAGCTCTGTGCTGAAGAAACTTAGCCTGGGACAAAAAGGAACGTTATGTTTTATACAGTGTGTCCGGGTTTCGACTGGCGATAATTTATGGGCTATTAGATCATCAAACGTTATCGACAAAAAACCCTCCCCCCTCTTGAAATGGCAGCCATTTTATTTTAAAATGCTATTTCTATGGATCTGGTCCTAAAAGTTATAAGAATGTTTTTTTTTGAAAGGTAACACTATGTTCTATCAAGTGAAATAAAATCAATTCAAAATTGTTAACCGTCATAGAGGATTTTTTTTTATAAATCTTACCGAAAAGTTTTTTAAACCTATTACAAAACTAAACCCAAAAATGAAAATTTTCAATTTTTTTTATTTAAAAAAAATTTTTTTTGGCAAAATAAACAAACATTTGGATTGTCTTTAAAATAATGTGATAAATAATACGCCCTTAAATTATCGCTAGTGGAAACCCGGACACCCCGTATATTTTTCTTTGTTGACAGCAAAATACTGCATTGATCAAGACTATCTATCATTACGATTTCGCAATTGATCTGATCAATACTTATGCATTTCATTTCGGTCGTTTGGGTATGAAACTCATAACACGTAAAAACCCTAAAACTGAACAAGGGCGAACACCGAATTCTTGACAAAAAACAAGACTCCACCTTTACTATGTAAATGGCATTAGTAGACACTAATAATTCTGATGACGCTCCCATCGAAACATATTATCAATATTATGTTGCTCATTACTTTGTAATGTACCATATATGGCGACAAAAATCTAAATAAATTATTCGTTCATATTATTATCTGCTTTCAATAGAGAGATAGATACTCTTTATTTCACACCACACACAGTATAAATTTTCATAAATGCTCATAGAAAATATTTAGGCGGTCTTATAATTAATTTATGTACTTTAACTTTGCAGTACTTGAAAAAAGCGCTAATATAATAGCTTTGAGTTATTTCTTGATGCCTCTCGTTCAAACTTTGGTCAAGAAATTCATCTTAGCTCAAGAAGCAGAGTTCGCACTACCGGTTCATTGCCTTTATCCTTTCGCTGTTGACAGTTGGCCGAAGTATTTAGCAGTTTATGCTTGTCAATTATATGCCGGTAATTTCTTGAAGATTTTCAAATTCAATTTGTTAGATGTTGTCTTTTGAAGCGACCAAAGATAAGATACTGAACAAAGACATAACCTGAACGAAACAGGGCCCGTAGACAAGATTTAATCTACTCCAATGCGAAGTTCCCTGTCGCTAACAAAATGTACATGAAACTGCCTTAAGCTATCGAAACATCACGTGGCTTTCGCTGTAGAAAGATTGCATCTTGTCTAGGTTCACCTGAAGTACTACCTTTGATTATTTGTTAATTTCAAAGGGTATAAAAATATGGAGTTGACAGCGTACTTTCCATTTTTGGACAGAAATCCTGGTCCTGTACCTGTACTTAGGGACTTACATACTACTGGTCGATCTGAGCACTTATATCAGCATCCAGTTTGTACTACTTCAAGAGGATTTGGTTAACATCAAGCCTGTCATCAGACAGGAAAGATCTGTCAGTGATGACGAAATCACCGAGGATCAGCAGAGGAGTAATAGCAAAATTGAAGAATTTGTAAAGCGTCATCAAGAAGTGATATTGTAAGTATTTCTTGAGTTTACTATAGCACTAACTTCATAATACACACGACAGCGCATTAGCTTTTTCTGATTCCAATTTCCATAACCAAATTACACTCCATTTTGAAAATAAAGCGTAATGATTTACACAAGGTGACTAATATACAGGCGGTAAAAAAAGTACGTGTCAAATTCATTAGAGTGGTTCCCAGTCGAGTCTAGAATACAGGAAAATTATAAAAAAAATGTTTATAATAAAATATACTTAGCTCCTCAGACTTCTTCGAGTCCTCAGACAGAAATAATGCAGCTTCCTACTGGTGAAAGAATTTTAAAAATCGGTTCAGAAGTTCTAGAGTTAGCTATTTTTTACAAACATTGCAAACTTTTCCTCTTTATTATTCTGAATTAATATACTTAGATTTATAATTTTAGTTTATGTTAATTATAATATTATTATTGATGTTCCCTTTTTTTTAAGGTTGACTCAGGAATTAAATGCGATATTCAATAAAATCGTATTTTGTAGTCTGCTGTTTTCTACTGTCATTATCTGCTTCTTTGCCGTTGCCGCCCAAGTAAGTGATTAGGTTACTGGAGTAGAGTATTTAAACCACCTCTGCAATTCATTTATATAAAGTATCATAGCATTTATTCATAATCTTCATAATAGGGATATCCAGATTCCACAGTAGAAGTTCATTAATGTCCTCCTAGCCAAATTTCGACTACAGTGGCCAATCTAACTTTTTTTTTTTCTAGGCTGTGGCAGACCCTGTGTACTCGGTAATTTACTATGCCCACCTTGTCCACGTTATGATGACCGTCTTCGTTATCTGCTATTGTGGCGAAATGCTGAGTTCATCCGTAAGCGTTTCTTCTACAAAAATAAGGCATTACCTACTACAGTTGAATCAATAAATATAATATACTAGCGGTTGCCTGCGACTTCGTCCGCGAAAATGCCAAAGCCATATATATATATGTATGGCCATTTTTGAGGCCCGGAGGTCAAATTTTTAAAATTCCTGAAATATGTCGTCATTCTATATTTCCAACTTAATACATTTTTTATCGATTAAGCTTCAAAACTGGCGGATTTTCATACAAACACACGCACCATTTTCCCCTTAAGGGGGTGAATTTTCCGAAATCCTTTCTTAGCACTCACCTACACTATAAAAGGAAGAATGGTGCAAAATTACAAGTTATTAATCTTAGTAGTTTGAACTGTGCGTTGATAGCCAGTTAGTCATTATGTCAATTTTCATTGTTATATCTACCTTTACTAACTGAGAGACAACGCATAAATTATTGTTTTTTTTTTTAAGTGATAAGCATTCACTTTGCAATCTAAATATATTATTGCACTTGAAAAAATGACCGCCAGAGGCGGGAATCGAACCCGCGTTCCTCGCATGCCGGACGATTGCCTAACCTCTCGGCCACCCTGGCGTTGGCAGAGCCTGTCGAAATTTTCAAGTGCTTCTTAACGCTGTAATGCCGCGTTCGATTCCCGCCTCTGGCGGTCATTTTTTCAAGTGCAATAATATATTTAGACAACGCATAGTTCAAACTCACATGTAACGTAGAAAACTGTAACTTTCCGGCGGTGAAACTTGCGAAGTGAAAGGGAGGGGAGCACTATGAGAGGACGTCCAGAAATTTCTGAAGAAAAGAGAGGGCGTACAAAATCGCTGCCAAATGCTAGTGAGCCCATAAAATATTGAACGGCTTAGTACTTAAAGTCTTAACTTCAGCCACTATAATCAAGCTCGGAGAAGTAAATTGATGTGCTAATAGAAGTAAGAACGTCTGAAGCTTCGATTTAAAGCTCTAGAAGCTACAAAGCAAATATTAATTTGATTTCAGAGCATGGGAATAGCAGATTATGCTGTCAAAAACATGTGGTACAAAGAGGATTTGCGATACCAAACCACTATTTGCTTTATAATCATGAGGTAGAATTTATTTTTACTAGAATACTATTTGCTCCTTCCAGCACCCTGATTCACAAACACTCGCAATTCGAATGTCAAATCGTATCGGATCCCACTGACAGCGTCTGAAGAGCGTTCGGTAAGAAGGTTTTGACATTCGAATACGGGAACGATCCGACACGGAAACTTTTTGAGAGTTTGTAAATAAGGGTGCAGAAGAAAAGATTCGCAAAATCGTTTAAAAAAATTAGCTAATCTTGCTAAGTACGACAAAATAAGGTGCATTTTAGGTCACGATATATTCATCTTCCATTATTGCCTGCTATTCTATTGCATAACCTTATCTAACCTGACAAAATAGGGTTATACGACGCGCCGCGGCGCACGAACTCGCGCGTGATTTGTCGAGCTAACGTACGATTCAGCCGGCGTGTGACAGCCCTACCGATCGGTTCGGACCTACGCATGTACTTGTAGCTTCATACCTAAACTGAAGAGTGAGCAAGGTCTGCTATTCATTCTTAGTTTATATTACTTTACTCATGCATAAATCATTTTTTCAGATCTCAAAAACCGTGTACATTAAAGTCGTTAAACTATGCATCAATCGGCATAAATACATTTAACAAGGTACGTATTTTAAAGCAGTAGTAATAAGGGTACCTACTACTTATTATTAGCATTTACAGTGTATACATTGAAATTCACCGTTTGATTGCTAAAATACATCATTATACATATGCAATTTAACTAAGCAGATCTTAGTCTGTCTGTAATAGTTGTAACATTATATCATGAATTATACCTAATATACTAATCAACACAGCTATTGAATTACTAGCATACAACGTGGTACCCATATACACACATCAACACTATCTAGGGATATACAAAACATAGTATTTTTATATCCAAAATATCCCTAGACAGTGTTGATTAGTACATTAGGTATAATCAATGATATAATGTTACAACTATTACAGAGAGACTATGATCTACTTAGCTAAATTGCATATGTATAATGATGTATTTCAGTAAATAAACGGTTGAATTTCAATGTATTTATTACACATTTATTGGGGATGTATTAACAGAGATTGAAGAGACTTTTTCCTCCCGAAATTACGTTTTTTTCTTGCAGCTATTGAAAACAACTTATTCATACTTTTCACTGGCAAGCCAAATGTATGAAGACAGAGATTGAAGAAATAATTGGCGATATTCGCAAATTAGCACGAAGCTTTTTTAGTATTTTATATAGATTACGTAGTATATAATGTATGGTTGTTTATCTTAAAATATGTTATGAAATAAATTCAATAAATAAAATTTATCAAGTTCAAAACAAAAACAATTATTTTAATATTCAAACAAAACTTACAATCAACTACAAATACCTAACACATGCATATGAAAAAGATTAATACGAAAACGGATGATGTCCAAATTTTATTCCAATCAAATCAAAATTATTTCTGGGAACAATAAAAATAACTTTAATGGCTTTATTTCATTTGCGGCTTGTTACTAGAATAGGCAATTAAGTTCGTAACACATATATTTTCTATCAATTGAGACTTCAGAAAAATACCACTAACAGTATCATATAAAATGTATGAAGGTTGTTTGATGACAAACTAGCTTTGTGGATCAAATTGTGATTTGTACTGTTTTCACTACTGACGCAAACAGCAGACGAATAAAGCAGAAGCATAGAAGAAGCTTTTGTACAAACTGTATTGTTGTGTGTTTGACCATCATTGCATCATCATTATCATTTACTTATATCCATTATATTTGGGCTCAGCGCAGTTGGACCTACTGTTGTCGACTGTAGAGAAAAACAATAAAATACTACTACTACATATAAAACAAGAGCAACATCGCTTTTTAAGTAAAAAGAAAAAAAATCGTGAAACTAATACTATAGAATAAATAACAGTATACTAATACGTACTTAAATATATAACTATAGTAATAAACAAAGTAAAAAGTGTTAAAAGATTTTGTTGCACAACCGAACGCTGTATCATTAGGTACTTTATGCTCAGCACTGATAATCACGACACGTGTGGCGTAACGTTAGATTGAAATGTTTCTACGACTTTTCATTTACAAAGAAGAAATTATTAGGTAACGTTCGAAGATTGTTTGCTGTTTAAAATTCTTTTGAAATAGGGAATGGCTTTATTACTATCTATATTGTCAGGAAATGCCACATCATTATTGATAGAGGCTCTTTTCGAATCTTTAGTTTTATTTCCTCGGTTGCTTCACAAAAATCACCAACCTAATTTTGCCATCTAGTACTTATTGGAATAATTGTTTCCATCTTAAAATGGATGGTTTATACATATACCCCGAGGAATTTGTCAAGTCTTTATCACCAAGTTTGAGCTACTTAAAAAGCTGCAAAATTGATTTGCTCTACACGAATTCTAGTTTTTGGAAGAAATATTGGAGTTTTCTTTACATGATTCCGTTTTATATATTGTATTACATATCGCTGTCGATGTACATAATGAAAATCTTTACAGAAGGTTTGGATCCGTTTGAAAAGGCTGACATGATACCTATGTGGTTTGTGTCAACCCAAGGTATATACCTACACAAATTGTTGCTTCTTGACCTTTCCTCTTATGTGCCAGCCATGCCAAGTTAACTTTAGTTAAAGTTAATATCGACGCTTGAAAGAAGAAATAGACGAAGCGACATTTTCGGTCAAATTGAGTTACATACATAGTCTGAACCGCCAGATTTTTCGGCGTCGTTTGGTCGTACTTACGTTTTCCTACGACGACTTTAATGTCACTTATGCATTTCAGGTTTAACGGAATTTTCCACTTTTTCTGTTGACTAAGCGACAAAATGTTTGGTCTCTTTTGTAGTGAAGTGGTGGTTAAATGTAGCTTAGTAAATTTTTACTTTCAAGCGTCATTTAGCAAAATTAAAATATTTTTATCATATAAACTAATTAAGAATTGCCACCTCATCGAACTATGAAAGTGGATGAACCGAGAATTCGCTTATAAATTTTGGGCAATAACATGTTGTCTGTTTCTCTCGTTTTGAAGGAGTTTAGCTCCTCATACCAGTGCATTATTTTACGTTTCCATTTCTCATGTAGGTACATGTCCTTTTTTATTGTAGAATATTACCTATAGATCTAGTCCTTAGCCTAATTACACAGTGCTCTAATACTTATTGTCAAATAATATAAGTGGTACTGATTTCAATTTTGTAGAATTGTTGAAGTTTATCATAATAATGCGAGAAAAAGAAGGAGTTCGAGCACTGATTGAGCATCTGGGATCAATGTGGAGAGCCACAAATCTGGCAGAAGGACAGCTGAAGAAGAAAAAAACTGCCCTGAAAAAACTGAACATTGGACAAAAAAGCACGTATTTTTTGCTATTACCACAGAATACCAATTTTTTAACTAAATCTAAAGGCAAAAAACCCACTTGAGCCAGTCCGGATTAGCTAACTAGACTGGTACAAGTTGACCTTTCGGATTAGCTAATCCAGACTTGTGCAAGTTGGCTTTCAACTCTGATAATAGGCCTTTTTTTCTAAAAAATCTTTTTATACTATTTGATATTGAGCCACTACCGCCCAAAATCAATACCCTTCATTGCACTTCTAGAAATAGGAATTTAGGATTACGAATTGGTTATTAATAATTTCGGGTATATATCTGCAGTTCTCTCCAGAAGCGCAACAGTGGTATCCTGGCAGTATCTTCTACTGCCTCTTGCCGAAACCATCATAAGGATCGTCTTCTTAGGCCAAGAAGCAGAGCTGGCTCTCCCGTTGTCTTGCGTCTACCCTTTTGAAGTTGACAGCTGGCCTACATACTTGGCGGTTTATGCTTTCCAAGTCTATAACGGTAAGATCCATAATGATATTATATGCGAAAGTGCGTCTGTCTTTCTTGCTGTTAGTTGCTGTCAGTTACTTTCGCTGAAACTGCTGAACCGATTAAGATGAAATTCGTGTGTGGATATAGTTTAAGACCCTGGGAAAGTCATAGGTTACTTTCATCACGATGTAAAGTTTAAATAGGTAATCCGAGCGAGCACAGAAGCGGAGAACCGCCAGGTTCTTATATTAAAAAAAATCTTATATATTTGACGAAAATTAAAATTTCATGTTTTTATGTGTTTTGGATCGTATTAAGATATGACCTAGATCAATATACTCTTTTTTCAGCCTATCATACTAATAATAAGCCATTGTTCATCTTTTTGCGTCGATTGATTTTTGATTTCTTTTATTAAATATGCAATAAATACTTATTTAACCATAATGAGCCATTTATTTGTTACAGTATTTCATGCGGTGAACATGTACTTAGGCACTAATTTACAATTGGTTTTCCTAAGTACATGTCTAAGCATTCAGTTTACATTACTTCAAGAGGACCTGATTGAGATCAAACCCAGAAATAATAATAAGACAGCCAGATTTGATCATGATGATGAAATCACTGAGTATACGGAGTGGAGTGGGTGCAGCATTAAAGAATTCGTCAAGCGCCATCAGTATGTTATTTTGTAAGTTTTTTTTTATATTGATCTCAACTTTTTTAATAATTTTAAGTGAATATTTGAAATAGTGTAATTAACAGTTTATATTAGCAAGTAACTTGTCTCAAATTTTAGTATTTAGATACACTACAGTTTTTTTGACATTTCTTTCCAATTAAACATATCCCAGTATTTCCAGTCGAATCAAGAATCAAGAAAGAATAAAAGACCTAGCTTATTTTTAAACACTTACTTGATATGCATTTGTTTGGTTCAGGTTGACTCATCAGCTAAATGCAGTGTTCAACAAAATTGTGTTCATAAACCTGCTGTTTTCGACCCTTATAATTTGCTTTTTTGCTGTTGCTGCCAAAGTAAGTACAATATTACTTTTTTTTGTTTTATAATGGATTGTTGACAATTTAAGACGGCCATTATTTAATAAAAATTAATGCAATTATTATCAAACATTATAAAAAATATTTATGAATCTCAAAGACTGGTTCATAAACCTGCTATTTTTGATCCTTGTAATTTGCTTTTTTTCTTTTTTTTATTATGGATTATTGACAATGTAAGACCATTATATAATTAAAAAAATATGCAATTATTATCAAATATTTTTCAACTTATTAATAAATCTCACAGATACATTGGCCATACTATACACATTTGTTAAAATATCTCCTATCAGAAGTGTATAAAATGCCTCAGTGTTAATCTTAAAGTACTGTTCGTCCGTATAGACATAGTTGCAGGTATCGGATCGATACCTAAATCTATCTATTGAAAATATAATTGCACGCAAGGTTCTTTATAATCGTTACATTCGTGTCCGTATATGCAACAGGACCCTGCCGTTAATTCGATTTACAGTTACAGTTTAAGATCCGTATTTGATACCTTCCAAATCGTATAAATAAATAAAAAGTACCTCAATTGCTCCAAAGAAATCTTTATTTTTTTTCGAGCAGGACCCTTCGCCGTTTGAAGGTCTTCAGACCAATGGTATACGGCCCCGTTTAGCGACAAATTAGTACCTTAAAAATGCATTGATAATATATTTTTTAAAATTATTAGTTTATGAGGAATGCACCTGCGAAACTTTTTTCATGCCAGCAGGACCCTATTATGTTATGACGTTTTCAGCCCAGACAGTCAGATTTCTTATCAGCATTTTATTAGTACTTTTCAATAAGCCATACGTTTAATTCTATATTAGTAAAGTTAGCCTATATAGATAGATCCCATGCTGGGCAAAGGACTCACCTCAACTACGAGGAGGTACGAGCCATGCTCCACCAAGCGGGCTCAGTGCGGATTGGTGGAGGGGTGTCTGTAAGCCAAGTGACCACTTTACTGTCAGATGTTGTCAAGCCGCCCTAAGGCCTCTGACTAGGCTTAACGACTAATGTTAACAGATATTAGCCGGGACCAACTGCGTGCGTTCTGAAGCATGGAATAACTGTATAATTAAAAAGTAAACTTTTCAGGCCTCTACAGGAACTGCGTACATGCTGAACAACTACGCGACCATCATCATAGTAATGTGGACGGTGTTCGTAATGTGCTACTGTAGTGAACTGCTGAATGCGTGCGTAAGTATCTGTAGTTTATTTACTTATGCTTATGTTTTTCTAGAGTATGTATGTACATCTGTATAATTGTTTGGCACGCCCTACAGCCCAAACGGCTGGACAGTTTTTGACATATGCGGTGTCGTTGAATTTGTCAAAACTGTGAGTCACTCTCACAGTTTACATAGGCTATATACATTTAAAAAATGGCGCCCGCAAATGGAAATAAAGGGGGGAGGGGGGATTAATTTTTTCCTGACCATAGCAATATGGGTATTAATTAAAAGCCAGTAAAAAGACAATTTCAAAATCATAATAATTATTGCAGTCGGGTGTTTGTTCAATAATTACGTTTGCTTGTTCGAGAGTATGTATGTATGTATAATTGTTTGGCACGCCCTACAGCCCAAACGGCTGGATATTTTTTGGCCTATGAGGTGTCGTTGAGTTTGTCAAAATTGTAAGAGTGTCATAGGCTTTATACATTAAAAAAATGGCGCTCGCAAATGGAAATAAGAGTCCTTTATTTCCATTAGCTGGAAATAAAGGACCTTTATCAAATGAAAGCGAGTAAAATGACCATTTTAAAAATATTATAATTTTTGCATACATATTTATATACAGACCGATATTATGACAATGGTTGACTTCACGATCCACATAGGTGTTTATAACAATTTTCCGTATGTTAGTAGAACGTACCTAGATCATTGATCTTCATAATCAACTTCTTTGATCAGTTCAGCGATAGTTCATCATCCAGTCAATTTATTGTTCGGTAGCAAATGAGACATGCCAATCACGGAATCGGCTTCGAGAACCTTAAACCGGCGTAAAATACATTTTATTTTGAATGTAGACTTGACAAGGGGTGCCCCTTGTCAAATCTTATTCAAATATTTTAATGCACGGGAGAATGCCCGTTTATAGTCATGTACTCTTTCGAGCCACGTCGTCGATTCGGCAATCACCTCTGGAATGCCCTGGATACATGGGGGTACCAAGTATTGATGAAATCGTCGACTGGCTAACGTCCTCCGTAGCTTAGTTGGTAAGAGCACTCGCCCGGATAACGAAGGGACGTGGGTTCGAGTCCCACCGGATGACACAGTCGATTAATTTTTGTAAGTGAAATTTGATTTAATATCGTAAAAACTTGCAAAATAATTGCTTAAGTTATAAAAATATAAAAGGTTAAGCTGATTTCATCTTAACTGATGGTTAAATATTTGTAAAAATATTTCCATTGGATACATGGGGGTACATTTCCCAAGTATTGATGAAATCGGACGCCGGCTCACTGGCGTAGCAAGCACTTGCAAAAATTCGTCGACTGACTAACGTCCTCCGTAGCTTAGTTGGTAAGAGCACTCGCCCGGATAGCGAAGGGACGTGGGTTCGAGTCCCACCGGATGACACAGTCGATTAATTTTTGTAAGTGAAACTTGATTTAATTTCGTAAAAACTTGCAAAATAATTGCTTAAGTTATAAAAATATAAAATGCCCTTTGAAATGCATTTTTTTTAAATTAGTGTACTTTCTTTCTTTTTTTTACTTGTACTTTATGTGTTGACATAGATGAACAGAAGATGAAATAGCAGCAACAGATACATAAATATCGATTTAAAATTATTTGCTTGTTCTTGCTAATTGTTTAAAGGAATACAGCACTAAAATCGTTCGTTCATTTCAGAGCACAGGTATAGCTCATTCGGCTGCAAAGAGTCTATGGTACAAGGGAGATTTGCAGTATCAAACCACTATTTGCTTCATCATAATGAGGTAAAGATTACTTTATCATGAATTCTACTTTTATTGTGCTCGTTCGATCGGGAAGCTTGATTGGGTTAAAATAATAAACTATTTTCTATAAAAAAATCTCAGTGATTATTTATGAGGTAGGCTAAATATGCTTAAACTACACGAATTTATTTTCAGATCGCAAAAACCGTGTACTTTAAGGTCGCTGAATTATTCCTCAATTAGCATGAAAACGTTTAACAAGGTAAGTATGAACACAATGTAGTATTATCATAGATGGCTGACTCGCTTTAAGGTTCGTTTACACTGGCAACTAAAATTGCTCAATTCCTATAAATACTTGCCAACTATTACGTCACGACACATCAAGCAATTCAGGGCTATTGCTGCTAAGATAATAAGCATTAAAAAAAAACTAGAAAACACTGCCAGCCTGATGAGAGCTTCTCAAGATGAGATGACAAGATCAAGATGACAAGATCATCTCAAGATGACAAGATGTCAATAATAATTAAAAAAAAAAAATAACCATAAACTGTTACACTCATAATAAGGTTTTAAATTCTAGGTAGGCTAACAGTCTTATCAAAATTTAAGAGGTAAAACGAAAGTTTACAACATAAAAACTAAGTAAAACATTGTAATAAACGCGTAAAATAGTAAGTATAGAGTAGCTGAGTGAGGGTTAAGCTTTGGACCCCTAGGCGAGCCTGTCACGTGGGGGCCAAGTTCGACATAAATACAAGTGTGTGTGAGTGTATGTGTACGAGAGTGTATAGAGTATTGCGCGGGTGTGTGCCTGTAAATGTGTGTTTGGTCATTGTGAACATTATTTTAATTACGTGGCCAGGAATATGTAGATTTACCTATTTTAAAATGTGCATCAAGTGTTCGGTGTCAACGTAACCTAAAGATCCCAACCATAGGGAGATTATGCGTTTGGCTACGCGGGTTGTGCAATTTTTCAAGTTACAGGTTTTTGCTGCCTTGTTGTACAGGAACGGACAGAGGAATGCGTTAAGTCGATGAGAGAAGGAAGTTTTGGTGAATGGTACAGGTAGTTTTAGGATCCGCTTTTGTTGTAATTCTTCTTTGTTTTGCATTTGTAACATGTGTTTATGGGCCGAAAGACAAACATTTAATATAAATAATTGCCGGACACTCAGAATATTGCTTTCCTGGTGCAGTATATCTGTCGGATAAAGACGGCTTTTTTGAAGCATAACTTTAGTAGAGTTGTTGCTCCTGTCCCACCCCATGCAGTAATGCAATACGAAATCATTGATTGGCACAGAGCAAGATACACAGATTTGAGAAGCTTCAAGTCAGCGGACGTTCTCAACAATCTCATAATTCCAAAAATTTTTCTGACTCGCAAAGACACAGATTCAGCATGCTTTTTGAAGTTAAGGTTTTCGTCGATTATTATCCCCAGATACTTAATACAGTCGCTTTTGTCAATTGTTCTACACAGGCATAGCTGATGGGAACTATTGGGGATAGATTGGCTTTTTGGACAGTAATTGGTGTGTACTTTCAGGACATTTCCAATAGTAGGGGCAGAGCCAGCGGTTTTGTGAAAGGTTAGAAATTTGGTTTTGTTGGTATTAAGTGTAAGCAAGTTATTGCTTAGCCAGTTACTAATTAAGGAAATGCCAATTTCTGCATTTTGGTGGGCTGCTTCCCAAAATGTACCGTGAAATATGATTGCAGTATCATCAGCATAGCAGACGATTTCCGCGTCTTTGAGACCCAGCAGAGTGACATCGTTAATATAGGCTAGAAACAAAGTGGGCCCCAGGATACTACCCTGGGGGACACCAAAGTCGACGGGTAGGAATTGGCTAGTGTAGGAGTCAAGTTTAACACATTGGGTTCTGCCTGTTAAGTAGCTCCTGAACCAGTCCAAAGCTAAACCACGGATACCCATGTTGTGCAATTTATTCAATAGAATAGGTGTTGAAACGGTGTCAAAGGCTTTGGCCAAGTCCAAAAACACCCCAATGCAAACGTTTCCCTTATCAAGCTCCTTGGAAATAATGTTCGTAAGAAGACAAACCGCCTGTTCAGTGGATTTCTCGCGCCTTAAACCAAATTGCCGTGGGCTCAGAAGATTGTTCCCCTCGAGAAAGTTAACCAGTCTCTTATTCACAATTTTTCTAAAACCTTTGAGAAAGCACCTAAAAGCGATATTGGTCTGTTGTTACTGGGGGAATCTTTCTCGCCTCCTTTGTGAATAGGCGTAACGGATGCCGTTTTCCAGTTATTTGGAAATTGACCTGCTGATATGCTTAGGTTGACTACGTATGTAAGAGGTGTAAGAAAATTGAATAAAAATCACCAACCTAATTGGGTATTCGGCAATTCATTTTCGTGACATCGAGCAATGTGCGATATATGGAGCATTCATAAGCAATTACTCCAGATTGATCCATCATAGTTCAAAGCAATCAATAAAATTGTTTGTGTAAGGGGTTCCCTTATTGAGAAACGTGGTAATATGCGTTCAAGCAGTATGAAGGTGGGTTAGATCTAATTTATCTCCGTCACTGGTCGGTGCAAAGAAAGAAAGCGCAGAAGTATTTTGATTGTATTAACTGCCTGAGACATTTTAAATAAGTAGGTAATAAATATTTTTCTTTTTCAGGTGTTGAAAACAACGTACTCATACTTTTCGTTGGCAAGCCAAATGTACGATGCAAGAGATTGAAAAAAAAAACTCTTATGTTGTTTGCTAATACGCCCTGATAAATAGTCTAAGTTGTCACAGCGCTTATTTATAAAAATATATACTGATAAATAATTTATTAAAAATTAAGCATAAAGCAGCATACTTATTTAATAAATGATACACGGCGGTGCTCGTCTTTGCAACACTATATATTATGTAGATACTAAATGTCGCAATAAAATTATTTGCTTTATTTTTTTTAGTATATCAGTCTTCTACTTTTAGAAATCCTGAAAGCATTTTATTAAAAAATATATTTTAATTATATCTGCCACATTAAAACCTTTATTTAATAAATAAATCCCAATTAAAAAAAACCGGGCAAGATCGAGTTGGGCAGACTAAGGGTTCCGTACAAACAAAGGTTTTTTTTCTACGCTGTTTTCCATTTCCCGGTTTCGGATTTTTAATTTTACTTGTGCTGTAAAGACCGTTGTAAGAGCGTCGGTGGCGCAGTGGCTAGCGGGTTGCCTCTCATGCGGGAGGTACTGGGTTCGATCCCACGTGCCGTTATGTACCAATGACTTTTTTTGAGATGCATGCACATTAGTTGTTTCACTAACCGATGCTCTTACGGTGAGGGAAAACATCATGAGAAAACCTGCACATTCAGGCAACTGAATGTGTAACCATGATCTAAACTGGTCAGGTTTCCCTCAACAGGGTCACGGAGGTCAGATAGCAGTCGCTCCATTGTAATTACCTGATCTGCCAAGTCCTGGATCATGGTCAGCGGACCCTGGATACTCGCATGTGAGTGCACAACCAGGATAACGCTAGGATTATGATGATTGTGCTGTAAAGACCCTTTGCAAATTTTACTAGGTTTATGGGAAGTACCCTAATAGACTACAGGCCCATGCCCAAAATGGATGGGTCATGAACCACCAGGTGACGTATATAGGACGATGTAAGAGCATAAAATAATAAGATACAGCTCTATGCTGTCACTTGTAAGCTGTCCAACTGAGTGCTGGTAAGAATTAAAAAGTGCAAGAGAAGAGTAAGTACCTACATTTTGTTCATATATTTTTGTACGGCATTTTAACCATCGATAGATCCATGAAAAATAATAAGAAAGCGCGCAGTGCAGTACAAAAATGGTGCACCACAAAGTTGGTAATTAAAAAAATACTAGGACTAAGTTATTAGCTAGCCAATTAGAAAAGCGCTTCTCTTTTAGGTTTTGTCACGCACGTGTCATTCATTCCTCTTTTGTCGGCTAATATTTAGACCTATCTTATCTTAACCGGGTTTAATTTTTTTGTGATTACACCGTAAAAGTTTTTGAATTCTCTGCGAAATGTTAGAAAAAAAGGCTCAAACGGGCTTACCTTTCGATTGCATTGACCTAGAAGCTTTTTTTTTACAGCTTATTCTACTTGATACCTTTACGCGCTTTACCTAATTTTTTTTCCTTTTGAGGTACACACCTATGGAACCCTAAAAATGTAATTTAATAAAAATCTATACGTATGAATTAATAGATTACTCTAATATCACATATAATCCGATCCCTGATGTTGCTCTTTATAGACCCAAGTCACAATAAAAAATGTCAACTTTTAATCTTACAATAAAATAATATTTTTATTTATGTTTACAAAATATCTACAGATACATTTTACTTTCATGATAACTAATGCAAAGTAATCAAAAGGATCCTTTTGTAAATTAAATTCAAGGGAATAATAATCTGTCCAAACTATAACTCACTATTTTAATTTCGTATAGACCGAATAAATTCAAATTCAGCCAGACATTTTCAGTTGCGATATCTATCTTCATATCTTTGTCAAACATTTTCAAAGAAGTCTCAAACAATTAATGTACATTTGTATGAAAATGAATTTATTGGACGTTTCGCATTAAGTTGATTACGATTAAAACAAAACTTTATACGTTTCGTTGGAATAAGGCCATAGAAATAGCCTTTAGAAATTGGTTTATTTATATTTGATGAAAATATATCTTACGTGATTCTCGTTATTCGTTTATTTATCCAATTATTTTGGCATGTAAGTTATTATAGCAGACTAATTAGCCTAGATAGATAAAAAAGTAAATATGAAGTTGCGTAAACTTGGATGAATTGACTTGTCTACGAAAGTAAATCATTGTAAGAAAATAATAAGCCTCTATGGAATATTTTACTGGGACTAACGTTCCACGTTGCTCACGATAAACGTCATTCCTTATTAAAATTTGCATGTGATAATGTAACTGCAATATTTTTATATTACTTATTTTCTTAAAATAAGCATTGAAAAATTGGTTACTCATTAAAACGGAATTCATTTAAATTGTACGGATAACTTCGCAATTTATTTACCATCACTAATTTACGTTCCTATTTACGCAGAAAGAGCTAGCGTTTCTTGAGATCTAGCAGTGCGAGGTGTTGCTTAAGTTTTCACTAGAATAGAATCCCATGCCTATGGAACTTTCCAACTATTTTCTCTTTTGAAATTTAGATGTTTCTACTTTCAATCGCCTCATAGAATTCGAGGAATGAACTCCTCGCTCGCCGCCTTATTGACAAAACTGTATCCTACCTTAACTTAAATACTTACT
Source organism: Pyrausta nigrata (assembly GCA_949316185.1). Classification (NCBI taxonomy): domain Eukaryota; kingdom Metazoa; phylum Arthropoda; class Insecta; order Lepidoptera; family Crambidae; genus Pyrausta; species Pyrausta nigrata. The sequence continues at coordinate 14,422,601 of OX438952.1, forward strand.
ACTTAAATGATATAAGTCCATTTTAGCTAAAAAAGACTGCACTAAGTTGAGCATTAAAATTCCTGTGATTTACGTATTACATTTTGTTTCTAAGCCAGAAAGTTACAAAGATATGCACTTTTGAAATAAATAAAAAAATCACGTTTTCGGGAAAGATAACTAAGTTTAGAACGCTGAATTCAGAGGCCTTACTCTTGTTGACGATGTCCATACTTTCGAATGTAGCCGTCCCTCTCACTCACGAAAGAATGACAACGCAAACGAGCATGATGGCTAGATTCGAAAATACAGACATCGTCAACGGGAGTAGGGCGGATCGCCTATTCTAGTACAACAAATACATTTTTAGGGGATGAATTACCTATCATTTTTTGTTCGTGCAGAGGGTTAAGAAATGTACATTTTACATTTTAAATACACACTAACAACATATCAAAAACTAACGAATCATTTGCAGGTAGCCCCTCGCTTTAAGTCTCTCTTCACTGAACTAATTGAAGCTTACAAAATTCTCAAACGCAATCCTAAAAAGTTGTTCTTTCGCTAAAATCCGGCATTCAGCCGGCGAAGCGAAATCCTGCAAATCTATGAATGAGGCGCTCGCCTCGCTCTAGTTGGGAACACCTTCTAGATCAGCCTTTCCCAAAGTGGGCGATAACGCCCCCTTGTGGGTGCTGGAGGCCTAGAGGGTAGGGTAAGGGGCCCAGAAAAAATGGAGGATGCTGATGTGTTTTTTTTTAGGTATCACATTACTGTTTTATTTTTTAATCACAAACAATGAAACTAAATCACTAGGAAACTAACGTAAAACTTAAAATAACTGATGTGTATTAATATTGTAAAGTTGCATTATTATTGCTCTCTCTAGTAAGAAAAGTCTTGTTTAAAATATAGGTTTAATTAAACTCCAGGGTGAGACTTGTAATATGTGATTGAGTTATTTCAGGTTAATAAAAATTGGGGGAGCTACTAAATAAATGACCTTGAAAGTAGGCGTTAGGCGAAATAAGTTTGGGAATATCTGTTCTAGATTAATCCGAGTGCACGTTCCATTTGGATGCAACCCTGACACTTACATGCGTCCAGTACCATTTGAGCACTAGTGTATTACTGAATCTTCGATATCTATCCGTCTGTCTGTCACCAGGCTGTTGATGAACCGTGATAGCTAAATATAGGTTTAATTAAACTCCAGATGAGACTTGTAATATGTTATTGAGGTATTTAAGGTGTTAAAATAACAAGTAAAAAACCCTTTTTAAAAACAAGCTTTTATGTCAATGCGCTAAAAAATATAAAATAAAATTTCCTTTAAAACTTTTACGATCAAATAATAACATCATTACACAATTTATATTATATAAAAGCTTGTCGCGAGATTTAATTACTCACTTGGCGTATTAAGTAGTTTGATTTTAAGAAAATTTAGTCAATCATATCACGGAATGTATATAATTTACTTGTTTATCTACACAGGTGAAATTTCGCGACAAGCTTTTATATAATATAAATTGTTTAATGATGTTATTATTTGATCGTAAAAGTTTTAAAGGAAATTTTATTTTATACATTTTAGCGCATTGACAAAAAAGCTTGTTTTTAAAAAGGGTTTTTTACTTGTTATTTTAACACCTTAAATACCTCAATAATATATTAAAAGTCTCATCTGGAGTTTAATTAAACCTATATTTAGCTATCACGGTTCATCAAAGCAGACGTAAGAGCTTGTTTTTTAAAAAGGGTTTTTTACTTGTTATTTATTTTTTACTTTTTAGTTATCGCTAGACAGAGTTTTTAGTCTGTAGGCATATCTCACTGTTTATCTCATTTAACGCATCATTGAGGCAAGGGCGTTTGTTGGTAAAATTCGATGGGCTCATTATTTTTCAATCGACTGAAAACTGAAAGGGTAACTAACTATGTGCAACTAATATCTAACATACCTTGGTATGAGTTTATCAAAATATTATTTCGGTGACAATTAGATTAGGTAAGCTTCAAAAAGAGCTATTTTAAAATTGAATAACGACAGTGACGTAAAGGTGGCGAAAGTTTTAAGTTAGCTTACTTAAAACATAGGTAAGTAAGGAACAACAAATAACGACTGTGCGGCTAATATAATGGCTAGGCGACGAGCTTAGCTACGAATTTAATGTAAACCAAAGAGTTTAAGAGCACTAATTATTACCCTGCGGTATTGAAATCCCTTCAAAAATACAGAAAATTTAAAAACCAATTATTTTCACCTCGACTCGCCGTGGTCTTTCGCTGTGGTACTAGTCTGCCCAATAAACAGTGCCATTTAAAGGCCGAAGGCGCGAAGGAAGAGCATCCTAATGCTTGCTTTTATGTTAAACAATTTAAGGCTTAATGTTTGTATGCCACTTGCAAGTTGTAAAATAATGCTATTGACGCCTCTCGCGAAATTACACAAATCAAAGTTAAATAATCGAGGCTACGGACTACAACTATTCGACTTTATTTTTTACTTTCAAGGTCTCCAAAACCTCAGTATAATCAATACACAAAAATCTTAGACGACTTACACAGCTTACCATACATTTTCATCTAAACAACCTGTATACAAAATTTCAGCTCAATCGGTTGAAGATATTTGCTTTAAAATTGAGCTGCAATAAGTATTTGTGACATAACTTATCACCCGACTAGGTACAACACCTTGTCTTAGGTGTTGGGGGAAATGCGCCGCGTAAGGCATAAGTAAGCTTCAAGCTAATTATTGTAACTTCAAGCTAAGCCTTACGCAGCGTAAACAAAATTCCAGTTTGATTTGAAGTTATCCTTCTCCTAGACAGGCAAACCAATGCTGTTGACGCATATCTCACCAAAATTAAACTAGTCAAAGTTTCTAAAAACTCAACCTCAATAATTATATAATCGAGGACTCCAAGCAAACCCCATTTAATAGTCGTATACCTTATGACTGAGGGTTGTGATCATTATGTGGAATGAAACACTCACAACGACTTCTAGGCAATATCTAATGGAATGGTTTGCCATTGCCTTTTCCATCTCACACACTAGCCACTAGTGTGCAGGTTTTTCCTCATGGTGTTTTCCTTCACCGTTAGTCAGCCGTATCTTTGAAAAAGTGTGTAGGTACCTAAGTTTTTGTACAAATTTATTGGTACAGGCGTTGATAGAACTCATGATCTCACGGATGAAAAGTGAAGTTTTCTCCGCTCGGCTAACACGCCTTTTCTTCACGCCAAGAACACCCGTTACATCAAATTCCTAAACGGTTCGGAGCAACGGAGTTAAACTCGCATACTTATTCTCTGCAAGCCCTTTCATTTGACACCCATATTGTAAGAAAGCATAAAAAACTTAGTCCACTATCTTTATTATTTGATTTGGAGTGACGTCACCTTGTTTATTGAGCTATTCTTAGCAAGCCCTTTCATTTGATACCCATAATATAGAAAAGCATCAAAAACTTAGTCCGTCATCTCTAGGAGTCCGCCATATATGATATGGAGTGAGTTCACCTTATGTGTTAAGTAATTCTTAGCAAGCCCTTTCATTTGATAACCATATTGTAAGAAAGTATACAAAACTTAGTCAAACATCGTTTGAAGCCCGCCATATTGGATTTACAGTGAGTTCACTTTTTTATCTAATTATTCTCAGCAAGCACTTTGATTCGATACCCATATTGTAGGAAAGCATAAAAAACTAAGGCCACTATGTTTCGAAGTCCGCCATATTGGATTATGAGTGACGTCACCTAATTTATCGAGTTATTCTCAGCAAGCCTGTTAAATTGATACCCACATTGTAAGAAAGCAAAGAAAACTTAGCCTGCCATCTTTAGAAGTCCGCCGTATTGGATTTGGAATAACATCACCTTATTTATTGAGTTATTCTCAGCAAGCCCTTTTATTTGATACCCATATTGGAGGATTGCATTTACAAGTCGGCCATTTTGATTTTTTTAGTAACGTCATTTTATTGTTTGAGTTACTTTCAGCAAGTCCTTTCATTTGGTACTAATATTGTAGAAGTGCATTGAAAATAACGAGCCCGCCATCTTGGATGGTCCGCCATGTTGAATTTAGAATGATGTCATGCATCTAACCATGCATTGTCATCCAAACTAAACGTGTATACAAAATTTCAGCTCAATCGGTTGAAGATATCTGCTTCAAAATTAAGTTGCAAGTTTCCATCCGAACAAACATACATAGTTACATTGCAAGCTAAATAAAAGCTTGTAAAAATTGGGGGCGCTACTAAATAACTGATTTTCAAAGTGGGCGTTAGACGAAATAAGTTTGGGAATCTCTGTCCTAGATTAATCCGAGTGCACTCAGTTCCATTTGGATGCAACCCTGACACTTACATGCGTTCAGCACCATTTAAGCAGTAGTGTATTACTAAGTCTATAATATCTGTCTGTCTGTCTGTCTGTCACCAGGCTGATTATAAACCGTGATAGCTAGACATTTGAAATTTTCACAGATGATGTATTTCTGATTAATAAGGATAAAATAAACATTTAAGGGGGTCTCCTATAAAACAAACACGTTATTTTGGGGTTTTTTTCTCGATATTAATGAGGACATTAGGCAGACGCTTGAAATCATTGCAAGATAGTGCAACAGAGGCTGCTGAAGAATATAAATTCATTGCAGGTTTTTCTTATAGATTTGCATAAGTGGATTTATGTATTTGTTTGGTTAAGTATCCAACGTTGATTAAGTTACGAAATACCAAATCTTCCTTTAACCATTATTTTAAGAGGATTTGACGAATATTGTTTGCTATTTGCACCGATATTGCTGCATCGTACAACACTGGTTTCAGCCACAGCATCCGTTTAACACTGTTGGCTGTGAAGCCTATGAACAGGCTCTATTCCCAATATTTTATTTCAAAATAAATTTCACTCACAAAAATTCGATCGATTGGTTGAAAATTTTTCCCGAAAATTTCGTTAAAAATTATAATTATTTTTATAACTTAAGTAATTTGTTTGCAAGTTTTTATGAAATTAAATTAAATTACGCTCACAAAAATTGATCGAGAGTTCGAGTCCCACGGGATGATCTGATCACTGTCAATCAATTTTTGTGAGCAAAATTTATTAAAATACATCATTAATTTCATTCCAATCTCGACATTAATGCAGGTTTTGACGTTTTGCCTCCAACAAAAAAAAAGAGAAAAAACGCAGTTTTTGACATCAAACATTTGACGCTGTGATTTTTGACTGTTTCTACGCGAATAGGCGCCTCAGATTAGTATTCGCTCCACCGCGGCTGTGCGTTCCATCATTATTCAGAGCGACGCCTCGCTTGCCGCCTGGGGCACTCGTTTTTTACCCACAAAGAATGGGTTTAACCATTTGTTTCTGTGTCCAACTGTGACTGGGCCGTGTTATTTATTTGCTTACTCAAAACGATAGACTTAACGTCATTAAATGTTTCATTGACAAAACTTCGGAAATATATTTACTCCTAAGCGTGGATGGATTGCAGGAGTCGCAGAGGTGAGGTATAAGATTGTCGAACCGAAACAAAAATGGCCCAAACAAACAATGTTCTTTCGTAAGCTCTTCTTACCATCTTGGTCTTACCAAAACACAATATTCCGCCACAGGCGTTCATTTTAGGGTTCCGTACCTCATAAGGAAAACCTTTATAGTTAAATAATAATAATGTCCTCCTAGCCGAATTTCGACTACGGCCAGGCCTGTGTATCTTCCCGCGTCGGTAGCAAAATCGTACCTACGCGCGGCAACCCCTAGGTAAGGGACTAAACAAGTTTGGTGTCGCTAGCCGGCAGCGACACGCTCCCGCGTTTTATTCACCGGCGGTGCGCGACACTAGGTTGCTGGTTGGACGAGCGTGAATAAAGTCCTAGAAAAACGCGCTAGATGGCGTAAGTAGTTTCTTGTGGCAGTCGACCCTATCGCGTTGCGTGATAGTACGTCACTGAATAGGTTTAGTGTATTATGAATCATATTCCAGAGTTATAAGAATGAAATTATCTTGCAATGTATTTCTGTAGGTGACACACGAAAATGTGCTTGAGTCAGAGGCGAACTGAATTACACCATATCGTTAGCAACATTGAGTGGATATTTCTTTGAATTTCATTGCAAAGTCATACTTCTGTACGGAGTACTAGTACTTATTTTGTGCTACGGCGGCCTATCTCAACAGAGATTAGCCAACTGCGCTGGACATTATTATAGTGCACAAGTGTGTGCGCAATACACAGGTGCACTCTCTGTTCCTGAACTCTCATAAGCACGTTAAGCCGTTGGTCCTGCGCCTGATCTCTCTACGGTCATGTCGGACTGTCGTTTTACCTTTATAGTATCACTTCGTTGTCCGTCCGTCTGTCTGTCTAATCTCCTTTTCTCAGAAGGTAATGCGTAAAGGTCATCATCACCATCCTAGCGTTCTCCCGGTTGTGCAGGTAGTTACAGTAAAGCGACTGTCATCTGACCTCCTTGATCCTGTTAACAAAGGAACCTGACCTGATATCAAGTCAAAATTAATATCCTATACTTAGATCTCGTCTCTATCATACAATCTCAGTGCAAGGAAACATTGAGTTTTTAACACAATTCTCAAAAGTTTAAGGAGGGACGATCCAAAGTATATAGGTATCAAAACAAAGAAATTTCTGCATTATTTTTAGTTTGCTGATCTTTCTTTTATTTACAATTCTGGCTTCCATTAATGCACAGTATACTAAGCCATTGATCAAATCCTAATTAATATGCCTTTAAATTAAATTTTACTAGTAAATATTTATATATGCCATTCCAAATTGCATTACGAAGAGAATTATAAGGACTTCAAACGTAATTTACATTTTAATCTGGATAAAGTCTAGAGGCCCCACTTAAGTTAGCGTCAACTAATTAAGTATTAAATAGAGTCTTAAATAGCCCTAGTACATAAAATGCGTGCGTGATCTTAAACTTCAATGACCCATTAGGGTTTTATAACCCTTGAGGGTATTAACAAAATAAGCATTTTTAGGTTAAAAAGAAATATACTTACTTAATAAGACAAAATACACACTCGATACATTACTTGAGCATTGAATACAAGCATAATGATTTTGGCATTGCTATAACATTTGAATAAGAGACAGGTTATTTGAAATGTTTGTATTATGTCATGTGACCTATTTGTCATTAATTCCAAATTAGCCGTCTCATATACATATAAACGAGTGTTATAGCTGTGGAAAATTCATTATTAGTAAGGGGGCTAATCTTTATTTGTTTTCACTTGACCAACTTAGTACAGGTACCTATTAATAATCTGTGGTGCATATAGCTTTTTCACAAAGCGTTTTCAGGCATCGCTTGATCTTATAGATGCCTTTGTAGCCTCTCAAACGCTCAAGAACCAAAGAAATGTAACAGCATTTTAACTAATTCCATTAAACGTGCTGTTTGCCTCCAAAGCGTAACTTGGGCATTTCTTCGGTGTTTCAGTCCTGAATTTCAATAGCAAAAGTTTTCCTGCGCACGCTTAGTGACTGCACTGTTTCGTTGGGTCATTAGGCTAGACAAGTTTCACTGCAGTCGTTTATCATTGTTCAACGTAGATTGAGTTGCTAATCTCTCAGAAACTTGATAAGGCGATGGCGATGATGTATCTATTTCTATTCCCTAGATAATTTTACATGTAGGAGTACGGAAACAGGTTGAGGGAAATACATTGGTGGTCGAGTGTAAAACAGTATATTAACAGAGAGTAACTTAAAGTAATTAAATTATCCAACACCCAAGTTCTACTATTATTACGGCTAAACCAATAAAATAATCGAAACCGCTATAGTTTCCCTTAAAAGATTATAAAGGGCAAAAAGGACACCCTACTGAACCAAAGTATTGCAATTAAAACTTTAATATTTCGTAAATGGATCAATAAATCGAGAAATCGATTTAGAAACCCTGAAATCATTTTAAAAGACCTACTCAATGATACCCCACACGATGGGGTAGACGACGAAATAAAAATCATCCCCGCTTAACATGAAGGGGAGCTACCCTAAAAAATATTTTCCAAAATTTTATTCTACCTTGTTAGGACTACGGAACATTTACAATATTTAATCCACTTCTGAAAAAAAAAAGTCACATGCCAAAGTTCTCGGCATTGAGATTTATTTGTAATTAATACTTTTAATGCCTTTTTTCGTTCGCCAAGGCATTTGAAACATTTATTTTGGCGTTGGGAGGACGTAAGATTGTGGACAGACCTCCAGGATTCTTTTTATTGCTTCGCTGCGCATCTAAAAATGGGCAATATTTTTTTGACAACTCAGTTGACGAGACTCGCTGCAGTTGTCTAGGCAACCACTTACGCATCCCCTTTGAAGTTGTCATCTTGCAAGGATTTGCTTCAGTTGCCAGGCAACCAGACCGCCAGACCTGCGTGCGCACCCACTGTGTCAAGTTCTCGTCTTAAGGTGTGCGCCAGTGTGCGCGAACTACTGTCAGGCATCCGTCTATCAACGTCATAGTTATTATTATTTTTGTTTTTGTATGTTTATTTTATTCTTGTAAGTATTAATTTGGCAGGCTTTTTTCTAAATTTATTTGTGTTCAGAGTAATTTGTTTATAGTTTTTATGAGTACATTGTCGGCATCACCAGGTACCCACTCACAGCCGCAGTTTCTTCACTGTCATATTTGTAATTCTAATAGGCTTTTTAAAGGAAAGAGGGGCCTTAAAATTCATATTTCCCGATGTCATAATAGTTCACATTTACCCTCATCTCTCCCTCTTCCTTCTCTTTCGAATCCTTCAGTAGCTCCTACTCCATCTTTTGAATCTGTTATCATACACCTTAACCAATCTACTCCAGTGTTCAAGAGAATCCCTAGGGGAGCGAGAATAGCCATCGCTAAATGCCTCTCTTCATGCGTCTAAAATTGTCTCCTTAACACCGGAACTGCCTGAAAAAACCTTTTCACATTTTCTTACTCATTTCTGCATGTAAACTCACCGTCTAAATCGTTAACCCGTGCACTCATAGATAATGCCTCAATACCACGCAATCCATCCCTTTCATCCCGTTCATCTTTTCTGGTTTCTTCTAAATCGAATATTTTTCGTTCAGTTGAAAATAAAGTAATGGAAGGCGACCTGAAGAACGCAGCCCGTATTTTGTTCTCCGACGACACGCTCGCTCCCCCTAATCAGGAAACTCTTGAGAGCCTTCGTAGTAAGCATCCCTCACGTCCAGATTCTCCTTCTTCCCCTGTTCCTCCTCCTCCAAATTTTAATTCCTTTCAGATTCTTGATGACAGCGACACGTTTGCTGCCATTATGTCATTTTCGGCTGGTTCTGCCGGCGGCATCGACGGCATCACTCCCCAACACCTTAAGGATTTGGTTAGTGCTTCCGCTGCTGACGCCGGTAGAACTTTACTTTCAAATATTACTAAGCTTTGTAACCTCCTCTTATCCGGCAAAGTTGTTGAAAGTTTCCTCCCGTTTTTATTTGGCGCAAGACTTTGTGCCTTTCGAAAGAAATATGGTGGCATTCGTCCGATTGCTATCGGATCCACCTTTCGGCGTCTTACAGCCAAATTAGCCTGTCGGGAACTGTTATCACCCTTGAAGGAAATATTTCAACCCGTTCAACTGGGTTTTGGCAGTAGAGGAGGTTGTGAAGCTGTGGTTCATTCCGCTCGAAATTTTCTCGCCTGTAATGACGAATCTGACGTTTTTTTAAAAGTTGACGTGAAGAATGCTTTCAACTCCCTTGATAGGATTGCCATGCTGAATGAAGTTCAAGCTCATACGTCTCAGATATATCCTTTTGTATTTCAATGTTACAATAGGCCATCAAATTTATTTTACAATGAACATTCTATTATATCTGCAGTCGGCGTTCAGCAAGGTGATCCTTTAGGTCCAGCCCTTTTTAGTTTAGGCATCCACCCTGTCATTTCATCCTTAAATTCTAAATTTAATGCCTGGTATCTCGATGATGGCTCACTCGGTGGCAAAGCAGATACTGTTTTTCAGGACCTCGTTCGGATTATAGAGAGCTTCAAGAAAATAGGCCTTGAACTCAACCTTTCGAAATGTGAACTATTTATTAACGACCATGTTCCTTCTGGTTACCGTGAGGATATCATTGATAAATTTAATTCCCTTGCTCCAAACATCAAAATTCAAAATTCTGAGTTGCTTTGCCTTCTAGGTGCCCCTCTTCTGGATACTGGCATCGAACCTTTTCTTGACAAAAAAATGAATGATTTCACCCTTTTAGCCCCCAGAACGTCTGAATTCTCACATTGCTTATACTATCCTGAAATCTTGTCTTTTTGTGCCTAAATTTACTTATTACCTTCGTGCTAGTCCAATCTGGAAAAAAACGGATTATTTAAAACTTTTTGATACCACCCTTAGAAATTGTTTGGAAAAAGTTCTAAATTTGCATTTTGACAATAATTCTTGGGTTCAGGCTTCGCTTCCTATTCGATTCGGTGGTGTCGGAATTCGCCAAATTTCTAGTGTTGCTCTTCCCGCCTTTCTCTCCTCTCTCCATTGCACTTCCGTTTTAGCAGTAAAAATCTTTAAACATTCTCGCCAGCTCTCTGAGGTAAGAGAGGCGGAGGAGTTTGGCAAGGTCTCTGTCCTGGTGTAGACATCCCAAAGGAACGTCATCAACAAAAACTCTGGGATGTCCCTCTTGCGAGAGAGACCTTCAATTCTTTACTTCAAAATTTCTGTCAGTGATTGTTATCGTGCAAGGCTCTTGGCAATTTCCTGCAAAGATTCAGGCCACTGGCTTCATGCTTTACCATCAAAAAATCTGGGCACCCTTTTTGATAGTGAGTCATTCCGGGTGTGTGTGGGTCTGCGCCTTGGTACCCCTATTTGTGAAGTTTTTACGTGTCCCTGTGGCAAGGAGGTCGACAAATATGGTCTCCACTGTCTTTGTTGCCAGCAAAGTGCTGGGCGTCTAGCGCGTCACGCTACTCTTAATGACGCCATCAGGAGAGCTCTTGCCAGCATCAATGTTCCTTCCACGTTGGAACCACGTGGTTTGGTCCGTGATGATGGCAAGAGACCCGATAGCCTCACGCTCATTCCCTGGGAGCGGGGTCGGGCCTTAGTGTGGGACGCAACTTGCGTCGATACTTTGGCCCCATCTCATCTCAGGGAGTCAGCGCTTAAAGCTGGAGCGGCAGCGGAGTTAGCTGAAAACGCGAAACGACGCAAGTATGCATCACTTGCAAGTGATTATGTGTTTGCGCCGTTTGGCGTTGAAACTTTTGGACCGTGGGGGCCATCCGCTAAATTACTTTTTGGAAAAATTGCTCCTAAATTAAATTCTGTTTTGGCAAATCGTAAAGCTGGCTCGTTCCTCGCTCAAAGGATAAGTATAGCTATCCAAAGCGGTAACGCAGCCAGCATCCTCGCCTCCTTGCCTCAAGGACACGGGTTTATTTTTGATTAAGTAGATTTTAAGTTAATTTATTTTTATTTCATGCATGTCTTTGTGTTTATTTTCTTTTATTGTTTAGCGGAGGGTTGGGAAGTAATATCCACTTCTCGTAGATAAGTTTGCAGACATAATTTTCTTAAGCTAACTGCAAATAAATTATGCAATGAAATATCTTCAAGATAATTATGCTCCAAGCGACTAATTAGTATCTTCGCCGGGTAATATTATACAAGAAACATGTTGATAAATAACTGACCTATTAATAATACTAAATGAGTAAATTATAGTGTAACTGCACCAGTGGGCTCGATTACAAGGTGCCACGGAATCGTATTTTTCTGACAAGTGATATCACAAAACCACTTTCACTTAAACACAATTGACAATTTTACAAACATTTTTACAAGTAAAATTAAGTCGGTGAGTGGGAGTGCCAAAACTGCACTTGTTTCTGGGTAAGCTTGATCTACCGTCAACCTAACTCTGTCTACGCCATGTCTGGTTTAGTATGGAGTCAAGCAAACCCATTCCAAATAAAATGAAAAATGCTGAAATCACGCAAAACGCAGAATTCGTAAAAGAACAAGAGAGTGTTTTTAAGCGTTATTTCTTCATATTCCGCGTGTCTTGGTGTAGTGGTTCGCGCCACGGACTTCTAAACCAGGCGGTTGCGGGTTCGAATCCCGCAAGGGGCAAATGTTTGTGTGATGAGCATTAGTACCTAAGTCTTGGATGTTTATAAAAGTATTTAAGTATGTCTATCCGTTATCCTAGTCACCATAGCACAAGCTCACGCTTAGTATGAGGCTAGGTAATTGGTGTGTTTGTTGGAACAATTTATTTATTATTTATCTATAATTATCTATGGTCGGTCGGTCACAATAACTTTCAAATCAAATCGGGCGGTGAATTTTATGAAATAAGCTTAGTGAAATAATGTCACTGGATTAAAAATAATTCGTTGTACTTTTGATATAATTTTGTCAAAAGTACAGCGAATTATTTTTAATAAATATGAGTAAATTTCGGAAATACCGTGGCGTCATAACACCAATAGATATTGGATAAAAAATCGTGATATTGACTACGACACACCAGTTGACAATGATAATTGTACTAAATACATCTCTAATTCATAAACAACTTGTAAATAGGGAGTTTATTTTATTTGTGGTGTTAATATAGCAGTCACGAACTAAATGTGGTTACTGTAAGGTTTAATAATTGTGTGTAAGAGGCTTGTCAGGAAGATTGTAACATGTCTGTGGACTTAAGCTATGTATAATATTTACCAATACAGCCTACATTTCTTACCTCACTTCTAAGTATTTTACAGAGAGATAGAGAACTGACTCTTGGAACACCCTGTATAAATATAATAAATTATTGTTTTTAATTGATAAGCATTCACTTTGCAATCTAAGTATATTATTGCACTTGAAAAAATGACCGCCAGAGGCGGGAATCGAACCCACGTTCCTCGCATGCCGGGCGATTGCCTAACCTCTCGGCCACCCTGGTGTTGGCAGAGCCTGTCGAAATTTTCAAGTGCTTCTTAACGCTGTAATGCCGCGTTGCTTTCATCAATGTTATTGGGATTACACCCTCAATACTCGAAAGAAGAACTATTGCAAGTATTTAACAATCGAAGGATGAAGCTTGCAAAAACGACAAATTATTGTTTTTAAGTGATAAGCATTCACTTTGCAATCTAAATACATTATTGCACTTGAAAAAATGATATTATTATAACATCCTGTGTACTTAACACATTGTAGGTACTTGTACAACAAGATGATGACATGAGCCGATCTTCTGATTACCCACCCTTGAAATGGAAACTAAGATAAATGTTAGAGTAATAGTTGAAGTATGGCAAATACTTATTAGTAAAACTAACAGTTTCCCGCGACTTCGCCCGCGCCAAAAGTCGGATTTTCCATACAAATTTTCATCCTCCATTTCACCCCATGATTTTATATCGCGACAAAAAGTAGCCTATGACCTTCCCAGTGTCTCAAACTATCTCTGTGCCAAATTTCATTTGATTCGGTCCAGTAGTTTCAGAGCCTATTCGATGCAAATAAACAAACAAACAAATCTTTCCTCTTTATAATATTATTAGTATAGGTAAATTGCGAAACTAATGATTGGGAGTCGAAGCTATAGTTTTACTGTACTTACCAAAAACCCCAGTTTTAGATATACTTAGTTATACTTATTAGTGTCTAAAAATGTTAAAAGTAGGCAGGTATGGCTTAAGTGTTAAATAAACAGTCACGAAAAAGGTGTGTACCATTTGTGTGTATTGAAGAGTTATATAACTTTTGCGGTAACATTTAAGCATATTAAAGTATACGAATACCTAATGAATAGGTGAGAATTAGAATGGACACGATGTAGGCCCACTTGCACAAGTCCAGATTAGCTAATCCAAACCATCGCGAGGCCGGTGATCTGATTTGTAAGCCCACTTTAGCTAAATAAACCGGATTAGCATAGACCTTGCGCTAGCGCAAGGGCTATGATCTGAGTTGAAAGTCCATATACGCAAGTCCGGATTAGCTAAACTGGACTTGCACAAGTGGGCCTTACAAAAACGACTAATAAAATCTATGTAGGTACCTACCTATGTCTATCCGATATTCTAGTCAATTAGAAAAGTACTATCTTTAAAGTCTATCGTTACCTTAGTCCTAAAACAAGCTCACGTTTAGTTAGCGTTAGATATTATTATTGTGATTGTGGAAACAATTTATTTATTATTTATGCTAATATTTTAAAGAGAAAAGATTTGATTGTTTGTATGTTTGTAATGAATAGGCTCCGAAACTACTACACTGATTCAAATGAAATTTGGTACAGAGATAGTTTGAGACCCTGGGAAGGACAATGGCTTATTGTCGCGATATAAAATCAACAGGGGGTGAAATGGGTGACGAAACTTTGTATGGAAAATCCAATTTTTTGAGCGGGCGAAGTCCCAGGTAACTGCTAGTTGTAAATATAAATGACTTTAGTCTTTAGTTTTACTGGATCATTTTGAGATATTTTGTGTAATGTAACAAGTAACATAATTATGAAAGTTTTGATTACTTGTGTTAGAGATTTGGGAAGGAGCGGTCTTCGGTCCCTTGAGCTTATGGGACGGTTACGAAACTAAATAATTATGTTTCATAGTACATACGACAGCAAGACATCAAGCTTAACATCGTGGCATCTTATGCAGTTGTAATAGGGGTCATTTTGCAACGGAAATCGGTAGTCTGATGTGCTAGCCACCGTACAACGATAGGTAAAGATCAGTTTACTCCGAACCTCCAAGATTGCAAAAGAAAGATTGAGGCAAAAGCCTTTAAGATCTAGGCTTCCTATGTGCAATCCAGATCTTTAGGTATAAGAATGCTTTAGCAATAGTAGACTAATAAATAACATATGAAGAGTCTATACTGCTGCACAAAGAGTCGTCAATTAAATTTCATCTTTGATTGATTAGTCTCGGTTTGTCACTTTCTTTGTCAATAAAATAGAAAAGGACGGCATAGATAAATAGAGACTTAACGGTATTATGACTCGGTCGAATGACTGACAAAGACAATGATGTTTTTAAATATGTTTAGCGCTAAAGTGTATTTATCGAGTTTCGTAAAAGTGGGCCTTAATGAGGGATTAACTTTAATTTTAGTCTGAGTACATCACAGTTTGTGGCTAGCGGGTTGCCTCTAATGCTGTACGGGTTCGATCCCACTTACCGCCACGTACCAACGACTTTTTCTGAGTCAACGTATATCAGTTGTTGCACTAACGGTAAGGGAAAATCATCGTGACCAAACAGGTTTGGTCACGATACACATAATTACACATGAATGTGTGATCATAATTACACATTCAGGCGACTGAATGTGTAATTATGATCCAAACTGGTCAGGATCCCCTGTTAACAGGGTCACGGAGGTCAGATGGCAGTCGCTCCACTGTAAATACCTGGGGCCCAATTCACACGTCTTCGATATTATATCGCATACGATATTTAACGAAAAAACATGGCGGATATCACAAAATTTAAATGTTGCGTATTCTCGAAGTATGAAAATGTCGAATATTTATCACATTTTGTGATATCCGCTAGGTTTTTTAGATAAATGTCGTATGTGACATAATATCGAAGGCGTGAGAATCGGGCCCCTGGGGTCTAATTCTCGGGCCTTCGATATTATATCAAATACGATATTTGTCGAAAAACAATGTGGATATCACAATATGTGATAAATATCCGACATTTTCATATTTCGAGAATACGCAAAATCTAAATTTTGTGATATCCGCCATGTTTTTTCGATAAATATCGTATGTGATATTATATCGAAGGCCCGAGAATGGGGCCCCTGATCCGCCATATCCTGGATCACGGTCCAAAGCGGACACTGGGCCCTTTCGTGCAAGTGCACAACCGGGTTAACGCTAAGATGATGACGAAATAAATTATGCAGAGATTAATTCGATCTTATTACCTCTTAAATTACGGTTGTTACGCTTATGAACTCTTAAAGTGGATTGAAACTTCCACACAATGACATTTTTTGCTAATTTTAAATAGAGTGTTTCGTCATTGCTTTTCACACACTGGCCATAGCCACGCCATAGCTGACGATGTCTACTACTACCATGGCTACGACTAATGATGACCATCTTGGTGTAGTAGTGGTTCTCGCTCCTGATGAGCGCGATCGTTTGTACCTGTCATGGATGTTTATAAGCGTATACAGGGTGGCCCGTTTACAGTGATTCAAAAAATTTTTTTCAGCTTGAGAGCATCATAAGTTATCGTTAAAAACATATGGTTTAGAAATTTTGACTTTTTAAAAAAAAACTGAAATATTTATGTTTTAGACGCAAAACCTCTCTGTTATGAAAACTACTAGACCGAATCGATTGAAATTTGATATAGGCATACGGAAATAATGTACCAAAAAAAAAGTAAAAAAACCGAAAACATTGCGTCAAAAACATTGAAGGTTTTTGACGCAATGTTTTCAGTGTTTTTTAATTAAAAAGTCAAAATTTTTTAAACCATAAGTTTTCGCTTAGCTAAAGTATATTTTAAACGATCATTTATGATGCTTTCAAGCTGAAAAAAATCTTTGGACCACTGTAAACGGGCCATCCTGTAAGTATATCTATCCGTCATCTAGTCGTCATAGCACAAACACACGCTTAGCTAAACTAAGCGTGTGGGCTAGGTGATTGGTGTGTTTGTTAAAACAATTTATTTATAACTAACAACACACCACCCCAGTAAGCAGGCTATTTAGGGTAGTCGTTTGAAAAGGCTGTGTTCAACAGACATTTCATGCTTAGCAATAAAAAGGTTGCTATTAAAGTTTTATGTATGTAACCCGAAACACTCCATAAAAGCTTTTATTCCTTTCACCTAAAATATTTAAATCAAAAGTGCCCAATGTAATACGGGGTGGTCAAACTAACAACTATTTCCCACTAACTGTGAATAAATGATGAAAATTTAAGTGCAGGAGCAATCGATAACCCAACCTATCCGACGAAAAGCGTTTTATTACAACTTGCCTTTTTATACGTCTACTTTTAGGTTATTTATTTCATAAGTTTGACCACTTATTTGACCAATTTGGGAATGTGACTAGGGTTGTTACATCGCGTTTATATTTACGACCGTCTTGGTGAAGTGGTTCGCTCCCCGGACTTCTAAACCAGGCGGTTGCGGGTTCGAATCCCGCAAGGGGCAAATGTTTGTGTGATTAGCATGATAATTTGTACCTAAGTCATGGATGTTTATAAATGTATTTAAGTATAGCCATCCCTTATCCTAGTCACCATAGCACTAGCTCACGCTTAGTTTGGAGCTAGGTAATTGGTGTGTTTGTTGAAACAATGTATTTATAAGAGTATTTTTTCGAAAATCAAACAAAAACTAATACAGAACAAAAATTGCCACCACCGCCACAGTTAAAATTTTGCGTCGTGTTTCTCTCTGTAAAATACTCTGAAGTAAACCTTAAATTAAAAAAACTAATAAAAGTAGTGAAGTATTGATACTGATGAAACCTTCTATGAGAATTTAATTAGTTTGTAGTTATTAATTATAAGGCGTGCATGCAATAAAGATCTATCTATTTACACCTAATGGATCACGGGTTGGGTGAAACCCTATATTGATCAAGTAATCCCGAAAGGGGCTTATAAATATTGAGATTGACATAGTGCTTGTATTTAATAATGGTTCATCTCATAAACCCATATGAATCCAATCTATTTAAATAAATCAGTCTTAATACTTCAGAGATCATGTTTCCAGACACAATACAAAATGAATAGTTATGAATCTGCCGGCGGTCTTCCGATCCTCAAGGGGTTTAAGGGTTAATACCAAAGCGTAAAAACTGATCATCCTCCTAGCGTTATCCCGGTTGTGCTCTCACGCGAGGGCCCAGGGTCCGCTGACCGTGATCCAGGTTGTGGCAGATCAGGTAATAACCCGACTGCGGAAGCGACTGTTTTTCAGTGGAGCGACTGCCATCTGACCTCCGTGACCCTGTTGCCAGGGGAATCTGACCCAGTTTGGATCATGGTTACACATTCAGTGGCCTGAATATGCAGGTTTCTTCGCGATGTTTTCCCTCACCGTAAGAGCATCGGTTAGTGAAACAATGAATGTACATAACTCAGACAAAGTCATTGGTAACATGGCGGCACGTGGGATCGAACCGGTACTTCCCGCATGAGAGGCGACCCGTTAGCCACTGCGCCGCCGACGCTAACAACAACAAAGCGTAACAACTGATCAGATATATAATTTACTATGAGGTTTTTTATGCACCTGTTACGCTCAGCTGTTGGTACAGTCAGCAGCAGGCAGGTTACTCATGTGAACTACAAATACAGCTTTTTTGTAGGGAATAGAGGCGGTCTCAAGTTCAAAGTGGGATAGTCTAATGTGTGGCCGTGTGTACGTAAGAAAATCTTATTTAGCTCGCCTCGTCTATGGACAGATCGTAGTAAAGTAAACAACAGATCTTAACGTCTTTATCGCATCTCTCCGCTTCAGTGGAAAGACGCTCTAATTATGTAAGGTTAGTACCATTCCCTTAAAAAGTGAACTTCATTCAGTGTGAATAAATGATGAGAGTGTATAAGTGCAAGGGCGTTCGATACGCTAACCAACGATAAGTGGCGTCTGTCCCCTGTGACGCGAACTGTTGATTTGCGTGGTACAAAACTGGTGCAGCAGGCAGTTTGGGAATGTTCACTTTGAAGGAAGTGTCTGGAAGTTTTTTACCCGAATGCGGGAGGAGGGTTATTTTACGAGAGCATGTAAGTATGTATAATTGTTTGGCACGCCCTGTAGCCCAACCGGCTGGACATTTTTTAACATATGAGATGTCGTTGAATTCGTCAGAATTGTGGTAGTGACATGGGCTATATACATTTTAAAAATGGCGCCCACAAACGAAAACAAAGGGGGTTGATTTTTTCCTTACCATAACAATATGGGTATCAAATGAAAGCCAGTAAAAAGGTAATTTCAAAACTATAATAATTTTTGCAGTTGGGTGTTTTGTTTTTTCTATAATTTTATTTGGTTTTATTGATAAAGTAAATTTTGCATACACAAACTGATCGACAATGTCATCCGGTGGGAATTATAATTTTTTTTCATTTTTTCTAATATTGTTTTTTGGTGTTTTCTTCATATAATTCCATGTTTCATTTTAATATGGGTAACTGTAAAATTTAACAACTTTTGTTTAGATTGTGCCACATATTTAATCTGATACTATGCCACTTCAAATTGGTTAAAGACAGAACGCAAAAACGAAATAAATCATATAACGTTACACGTTTATTAACGGTTTCGTTTATTTTAAAACTAAGCATTTCGCAGCAACTTCAACAAATCTTGACTTTGTTTTTAAAACGACCGAGAACATCCCCGTTGTTAGTGTGTGGATGAGATGAGTGCACTTCTCACGAGTGCCCCATTCACGTCTGTACTGCCATCATAAGTTTAGTTTAGTAAGGTCTTTTTACCTAGAGTTTTATATTTTCTCGTTAAAATGAGAAAGTTCAATATTCAGTCACAAGATATTTAGGATGAGATTGTAAAATTAAATTAGTTTATTTTGAAGTTCGCTGGAATTACACTGGTTTTACACATTCCGTCGTTAATGGCGTAATATTTAGGTACTTACAGTATTGATTTATTTGGAGTATATATTAATGATTGCATGGAATAAATAATAAAAACAATATTATTCTTCTTTTTAGTTTTAGCGACAGCAGTGACTTTGAGGTGGTGTTTGTCGCTATTATTAAACTGGTACTTAGATAATATCTGTAATTTTTATAGCATTTATGTTTTTAGTATGAGGTTAGTAAGTTTTTTTTTACATTCATATTTTATACTTGTCAGTAAAACTATTAACTTAGGTAAGTTTGCAAAATGACTTTACACACATACTTCTTACTTCGTAACGTAACGTATTGTTACATCGCTGCGAAAATATGTATCCCAATTGCAACGCAGCTTAATCTACGTTAATTGTTTAAATTGCCCGTAGTATGAGCGTATTTGTTATTTAGCCATTACGCCAAATGTCTAATTACAAAATATGCCTGCGACACTGATGTTTGTTACTGTGGACGAGTGACACTGTGTCAGTTGACACATTGGCTTCAGACGAGTGAAGGTGCGTTTTGATTTTACTTTTCATTTTTTTCAGTGTATACAAAGTGTCTTCTTTCTGAAACAGTGTCCATATGCAATAGTTAGTTGTGAACAGTAATACCATTTCTTGTTTTCCAATTCTTTTTTTGCAAAATTTATTTAACGAGTTCTTACTACGACATTGTTCTTGTAATAATAGGGATGGTATTTAATTTTTATTGCTGTTGACTTTTGTAAAAAGTTTCGTTTAACTTAAAAAAAGTAAAGTAATCTATTGAGATCCTACCGCTGGGCATGGGCCCACCTCCACTATGAGGAGGTTTTGTTCTTTTAACTATAAATATAAAAAAAAACTGAGAAAGTCACTTTGAATAAAAAAGATTAGGTTTCGAATTCAAATCAAAATTATCTTCAAGCAGCGTTCACTCGATTGCACAACGACATCCCGGTCGAGTTCAAATCGCCTGAATTCGTATTAAACTCGCAACTATCTGATCGCCGGTAATTTCTCCAAACTACCGAATGAAAACTTTCCGAATGATATTTGAATCTTAATCGGCGTTCAATGTAGCGTGTAGTTTGTCGAAAAATCTTATTCGCAAAGTTTAAATTTTGAAGGTGAGCTGCATTTAAATTATTTTAATATTTAGCTTTTTAAGGCCATTTTTCGCAAGTCCGTATTAGCTAAGCCGGACTTATTTGGAAGGTCCACTTGCGGTAGTACGTACTTACTAATCGGGACTGGCGCAGTAGACCTTCCGGATAAGCTAATCCAGACAATATTCATCGACCGTCTTCTGGTAAGACTCGACTCAAACCCACGACCCCTCGCTAGATTTTTTGGTACACATTGTGGCTTTTTGATGTCATTAGGATTTTCATTTATTATAGAAATAAAGTTATGTTCGTTTGTGTTAAATGTTCTAGTTAAGTACTTATGTAGGTACTATATTTAAGAGCTAATGTTTAACCTACGTGAACCACTGTCGACAAACAGTTGTACAGTTTAGCAGACAATTTTAACTATGATTGATGTGTAACTTTTGTTAAAATACATTTAAAATAATTACACTTCCACAAGACAAGTATAGTAGGTAGCTAGTTAACTTACGGTTTTGGTAAGTAAGTTCTATTTGGACAGGGATTAGTACTTACTGAAGGATTTCTAAACTAGCTTCTAAGCTACTTTCCAGCTTTTCAGAAAGTGTAAATCAGCCTTTATCGTAAGGTGTCAATCAGCACATGACAGTGTAAAGGAATTAGTGATAATTATTTTTATAACTCTAACTAATTTTTATTAAATCAAATTTCGCTCACAAAAATTAATCGACTGTGTTATAAGTTAAGCTGATTTCATCTTAACTGATGGTTAAATATTTGTAAATATATTTCCAATGGATACATGCGGGTACATTCCCCAAGTATTGATGAAATCGAACGCCGGCTCACTGGCGTAACAAGCACTTGCAAAAATTCGTCGACTGACTAACGTCCTTCGTAGCTCAGTTGGTAAGAGCACTCGCCCGGATAGCGAAGGGACGTGGGTTCGTGTCCCACCGGATGACACAGTCGATTAATTTTTGTGAGCGAAATTTGAATTAGGGATAGGCAGGTTTTGAGAGTAGAGTAAGACCTAAGTTCACCTTTGAAACAGCCGGTATCCGCGTTGGTACGACGGTGGTATTATTATTTATTATGTGACTGTCGGTTAATTTGACAGAATTCCCACAAAAACATGTCAAATAATGGTAAACGGGCTGATTAAAAATTCAACGTATATTAATGAACTCCAGGCCAAGTTGAAGACTTTAATTTGGCTCGATTTTATCTCTAGATTTAACTGCCCTACCTTCAATTATCGGAGTAAATCTGACGTAACCGTTTCTAATAATGTGGCTTTAGTATCGAATGAAATACGCAAAGATAAGGATTTGCTTAGATTTTACTTGAATTAAATTCGGGTTTCAAAACTTGAAACGTAATTCTAAACAAAATTAATAAATATACTGATCTATTTGGCTAATACGTAGTAAAACAGATTTTTGAAGCAAATAAAATTACATTTTAAGTTGATAAAATGTGTATCTAATTTGAAAGTAATTTAAACTTTGTAATTATGGAGAAATTGATTCAGCTTTATTTAGAAACTTTTCACTGAGTTATGTACTTTGCCATGATCGAAATCTCTTAAGAGATCAATTTTAAGGTTATGCAACACAAGTTTTTAACTGGCAACGTAATACTCATTATATTTCTATATTGTACATCATCCTGGGTAAATTGCTGTTCTTTCATTTTTTCTCTATCGTTTCGCGTTACCTGTACTCGGCGTCAAAAAAATTCGCAGATGATAAATATCTATGATGACCTCCTAGCCGATTTCGACTACGGCGGCATATCTCAACAGAGATTAGCCAACTGCGCAGGATATATTATAGTGCACAAGTGTGTGCGCAATACACAGGTGCACTCTCTGTTCCTTTACTCTCATAATTCGGTGAGACGGCAGTCCGACATGACCGTAGAGAGATCCAAATATCTATATACCTTTCAAATTATGGTAATTAACAGTGAGATCCAGTAATAATATTTTGAGTAAGTGCATTTTACTATGCTGTATGTATACAGGGTTATCTGAAAAATACTAATATCCTCTTACCTTCTAACTCTGGTGCTCAAATATTTCAACATACTCTATTTAGACCAACAACATTGATATGGCGTTTTTTTAAGACATCAATATCAACTCATAGAGAAAGTTGTAGTATTTTGGTACCTAACACCAAAATCGATCCTTAAGAGGTTATAAGTATTTTTCAAATAAACGTGTATGTCGTGAGCGATAAAATAAAACCCGCTAACCAGGCAGTTATTGGACCCTCATCATAGTTATCAATTCTGGGGCTCGCTCAGTTAAATGATCAAGAGCTGACGTGAAGGTTAGTAGGGTCTCCTATTACCGAAATTAATTTGTTAAAACTACACCGGGTTGTCGATTAGTTTTTGTTAATAATCCGTTTTGTTATTATAGTAGTTTCAAAAAAAAATCTCAATAATCTTAACTTTTATTTTAATCAAATTTAGACACTAATGGGTTTTGTCTGAAATTAAATGATTTTATTTCAATAATAAAAACATGTTCTTGATTACGTTATCAGCTACATACAAAATAATTATGGAAGATTGATTTTTCTAGTGCGGTTTTATGTAAATGAGTATTATACCTCTACATAGTATAACGGGCAGACTTCTTTATTCACATGGTTTTCGCACTTTACACAGACAGTCACTTTCGTGAGTTCGAGTCCTACCAGATGACACGGTCGATCAATTTTTGTGTGCGAAATTTAATTTAGTCACTTTCGGATTTTTCAATATGATTAGTAATAGCAATTTTCAATGTGGCAGCCCTGTTTGTATGGGCAAGGACTATTAATACCGCCGGGTATTTTTATGTTGTGACTTATTATGACATAGCTGGCTTTGTTTTATGCTTTACGACTGTGAGATAACTCTGACGAAATAACATTATGCAAAATCTACAAGGGGTAATTTACATAGATTACAAGAGAAATAAAATGATTGTAGCTAAGATAAGTAACTAAAAGAGGTTTTATCATGTAATAAATGTTAGCGCAAATACAATTTTAGACGACATACCTTTGGGAGATAACACTTCTTTTGTTGTGACAGTTACTTCCATGAGGTATCGTGATTGATGCGAAATGCGAAAGTGTGTCTGTCTGTCTGACTGTTACCTTTTGAACGCGTAAACCGCTGAACCGATATTGATGAAATTCGGTATAGAGATAGATTGAGACCTTAGAAGGAACATAGGCTACTTTTTGTGGCGATATAGGTAAAACATACAGGAGGTAAAATTAGGGATGAAAGTTTCAATAAAAATCCCACTTTTAAGGCGTGTGAAGTCCGCGTGGAACCGCTTGTAACTACAGTTAAAAAAATATGCTTGAATGTTACAAATAAATATTAACTATTATGGGATTTAGAAATATAATGAGTTGACCTAGCTAGCAGAGTTGCTTCTGCACTACTCTTTTTAATAATAAAAAAAGGGTCCAATAATTGTTAGGCATTTAGTTACATTAGTAGGTACTGCTTTTATTTTGGATGTTTTAATAATCTGCATTACTTTTTTTTTGCACCGCCCACTTTCATTTCTGCTTAGTTTAAAGGCATGACTGGTTGAGAATGCCACTTGGCATAAGTCCGAGTATTGTGCAATATGTCATTTTTGCAATTAGCTTAAATAAATAAAATAACCAAAAAGAAACATGGCTGCTTTAGTACGCAAAGGGGGGAATGATCTCTCAAATATTCATATTTTTTCATTATCAAGCTTTTTTGTTTGTGTTAGCTGTAATAACAATTATGGTACACCGTATTTTCAAAATTGTGTGTTTTATCCGGCAAACAAACGAACGGTTTTAAGTAATAAATTACGTGTATCAATATTATTTTGCTGCCTTTTAAATCTGGAGCACCTTTTTCGAATTTAATAATTGGCTTCGTTCGTTCGTTACATAAAGCTATTCTGAGCCGAACAATTTTACATTTAATTTTTTAAATATACAAGACGAATATAATCTTAATATTTAATTAGAGGGAACGAAAAAAAAAGCGGGAAAGTGTGAGTCGCGACTCGCGCACTAAGGGTTCCGTAGAAACAATTATCTTTTTCTAGGATATAACCACTAATTTGCGGTTTTCGTGTTCGACCTTTTACCATACTTGGGCTGTAAGTCGTTCTTTCCAAATATGGTTCTTTACGGGAAGTACTCTTATCATTCTCCTAGCGTTATACCGGTTGTGCACTCGCACGCGAGGACCCTGGGTCCGCTTAAGACCATGATTCAGAATATGGCAGATCAGATAATTATAGTGGAGCGACTGCCATCTGACCTCCGAACAGGGGAACCTAACCATTAGGGGAAAGTACCCTATAGATTTTGATTCTCTTGCAAAATACTAAAAATGGCTCGTATGGCCTCTTGGATTGCGTTGACATAAAAATTTAATTTTTGCACAGCTTTAAGGGACCGCAGACATACTTCAGTATTTGATGTTAATTTCAACTTGATACCTCTACGTGTACCTGAAAAAAAAAGGGACTTGACAGACAGACGGACAACAAATTTATCCTAAGGATTCTTCCTTTCAAGGTACTGAACCCTGAAATGACAAAGAAAACAGTAAAATTAACCTAGTTAAAGATAAGGTGCTGTGGCAAGGTGCCCAATATGCTGGCAGCGTACCTCGCTGGATAGCGATTCTTATGCACTGTGCAAGGTAGCTGCCAGCTCTTGGGTCACCACTGACATAATCTAGCGTTTGGGCAATGTCTTTAAAGAAAAAGAGAGTTAGCGTTATTTGTTTTTGCACTGGATATTATATTGACACTATAATTGGTATAGAACGACAGTAAATGAGTGCTATTGTTAAATAAATATACAATGTGTCCGGTTTCGACTAGCGATAATTTAAGGGCGTTTAATTTATCCAATTTTAGAGACAATCCAAATGAAAAAAAAATACCAAAAAAAAAATTTAAAAATACGTTTTTGGAATAAGTTTCGTAGTAGGTTTAAAAAACTATCAAACTGTTTGAAATTTTTAGCAAGATTTATTACAAATATTTTTTTTTGTCTATGACAGTTAATAATTTTGAATTGATCTTTATTTCACTTGACAGACGATTGCGTTACCTTTTGAATGAATAATTTTCATTACTTTTAGGATCTCCAGATCCATAGTTTTTTTTAAATAATTTAAATGGCTGCCATTTCAAGAGGGGGGAGTTAAAACCCAACAGGGGGTTTTATTTGTCGATACCATTTGATGAATTAATAGCCCATAAATTATCGCTAGTCCAAACCGCACACACATTCAGTTGGAGAAATCATATTTAGTGTGCCTCATTGTTAAATGTTCATAAATAAATAAATAAAAAATTGTAACAAGTACTGTTTTATCCTTGGCAAACTTACTTTCAGATAACGATGCTTGGTGGAATTGACCCTTAATATAGCATCCTTCACCCGCTCTTCTGAACGCACTCTCCAACCAAAAATTACCAAAAACTTTTTTTGACAGTAGCAGTGAAGAAACATGGTGCTGAAGATGTCGAGGATGAAGTATGCGCCGCTGTTGGCCTTCCAACTGGTGCTGATGGTGCTGTACTTCGTGTTTGTCAGATACGGCGACGGGGAGGACGCGGGGGTGAAAGGTGAGATGAATATCCTCATGGCCGAATTTCGACTACAGTGGCAATCTCAACAGAGATTACCTGACTGCGCGGGAGATTTATAGTGCTCAAGTGTGTGCGCAATACACAGGCTCACTCTGTTCCTTCACTCTCATATAATTTAGTGAGACGGCAGTCCGACATGACCGAGTGATCAGGCGCAGGACACTGGCTTATCGTGCTATCCGAGGCACGGGGGTGTTACACCACACCACACACCACCAACTTCCTGACTCCGGAGCTGTGTCTGAGACAAGACGCAATCTACTCCACAGCAAAGTTCGCTGTCGCTAACGAAATGTATGAAACTGACATAAGCCATCAAAACATAATGGAACGTTTGCATACATGTTGATATTTCGTTGCTGATGGGGAAGTTCAATGTCAAATAAAACCAATTTGTATGCTCATAATTTCTAGCAAATAATATTTCGACGAAAGTAGTAAGGATTTATACTCTCTAAAATCAATCATATGTATAGATATTATATCCAATTATTCATGTACATTACCGCTAAAACTACAATTTTATATGTCATCTATTTTAACAAGTAATGAATAACTGTCATTTGAAGACTCAGTTGAAAGCTGTGCCGTGTGTTAGTTCCGATTTTATAAGGCGTAGTATATCCAATGTAATATTGTATCTAAGCCTCTCATTATATAGAATATTATATTTGCCATAAGAATATTGAAGAATTATAAATATTACGCAAATCAGATTGCTTGATACGCCTACGGGAGCGTTCTTAAAATAAATACAAAAACAGCTATGCGCGAGTCGGACTTGCACTTGAAGGGTTCCAGGTACAGTCAGATCAAAAGTAACTAAATATTTTCTAAATCATGGCAACACGGTCGTATAAATTCTTACGTAGACAAAGTATCTACTAAAATGTTTAGCTTCATTTGATGCTGATCATTGTACGCAAGCAATATCGAATAGATCAAGCAAAAATAAAACGCGGAAAATAAGCGTTATTTGTGAGGAAGCCTTCTTTAATTTCTGACTTTACTTAAATTTTACTAGGTTGGTACTTTTAATGCTTTAAAATGCATTAAATTTTGTAACGACAGACGAAATGCAAAATCTATAAAAAAACAGTAGCTATCACGGTTCATGAGGCCTTCTGTCAGATAGACCTTATGACAAACAGACAGAGCAAAGGCCTATGGGAGTAATAGGGTTCCGTTGGTCACCCTTTGGGCACGGAACCCTAAAAACAGGTTTCTTGTAGTCTATTCCATAAAATGAGGCTCTATTTAGCAATTTGCATGTTAAGTGCCTTATTCAGGGTCTACACGGGTTCTTTAACATTCTTGGTCCGTGTAATGGGACTGATATTAAATATACTTTTATTGGAATAAGAATATTATAATTTTGATTGTACTCACCGAAATGAGGGTTTGAAATGTCTTCGTAAATGTTCGGGCTTCGTATTGTATGAACATTTAATTTTTTATATGTTTAGCTTGCAAGGTAAAAATAAATATATTTTTGCCTTCAATTATGTATGTATTTTGGTTTGATAAGCTTGAAATTATTAAAATAAACTAATTTATTTCAGTACATAGACTCGCAAGAAGCACTTATATACACTACCCTAATTCATTTTTTGTCTCGAATATAACAAAGTAAAGAACTGAAACAAAATCTTACCTAAAATACGAGGCAAAATGTATCCCTAGCATACGATACGGTGAAATTAATATCGCGACGGGCCAGTTGAGTAGTGGCGACGACGATACGTGCCAGTGACATGACGTGATTTAATATCTTACGTGATGATGACGTGACGTCAAACTGCCACCAGAGCACGGCATTTATTCACGTCGGATAACTTTACATTCGCTATATTAATTAGTGCGACGAACTGATCGCCGTTGAGGTACAAAAGTTTAGTGCATTTGCCGGTAAGCGAGCAGCAAAAGTTACAGGACCACGCTTTCAGATCATATTAAGAAGAGATATGTAATAAATCGGCAATCCTTCGGAAACCGGTGTTGCCAAATTTATTAATGTGTGCGTTCCGTTACAAATATTAGGATAATCTTGTAAGCACAGTTTTTCAATTCACAACGCTCATTGGCACGTCTGACAAATGAATAAATGCGAAAGTGCGTCTGTCCACATGTCTGTTACCTATTGACACTTTAAAGACTGAACCGACTTTGATGAAATTTGGTATAGAAAGAGTTTGAGAAAATTTCGCATGGCAGTGACACCGACTTGAAAACTAAATTTTGTCGTATATCTTTCTTAGTAAAAGTGTTAAGAATTTTTGTAACTTTTTAGTTTACTTTATTGAAAGCAGTTTTATTCGTTACTTAAAGAATAAAAATAGGTAAAAAAACTTTTTAAGTTAAACGGTTTTATGTTAAACATACATTGCAATGTTTAAGATAAATGTACAAAAAACCAAAAAATAATAAAATAGATACAGTCGTGGGAATTATAAACATATGCATAGACTAGACTAAAATAAAACCGTGGGGCACATCAATTGTCTACAATCGTTGATTAAAATGTTTGTTTTGTAATGTTACACTATAATTAGGCAGTTGTTCAACCGACAACGATGGACGTGTGATAAGTAGGGCTAGAATGTGGAAACAAGCTAGCAAGCTCGATTATAAGCGAGTTTTAGGGTTTCATAGTGGTGAGCGAGTAGTACTTTTATCATATGTTTTGTCGATTAAAGACAAACTACGAGCAGTGAAACGATTCCTCGCCAGCCAGCAGTGTGAATGTCCAACGATAAACTAGTTAAAATCTCTTTTATTTACATGGAGTGTATAACTATTGGAATTTCCATGAGCAAGAAAATAGTAAGTAATTTTCTCACCGTCTGCGGGCCAACTGCCTATTTTAACGACGAATTAAACGATTCTTCTATCGCACATTAAGTCGATAATTTGTAGACAATTGACGTGCCCCACGGTTTTATTTTAGTCTAGTCTATGCATATGTTTATAATTCCCACGACTGTATCTATTTTATTATTTTTTGGTTTTTAGTACATTTATCTTAAACATTGCAATGTATGTTTAACATAAAACCGTTTAACTTAAAAAGTTTTTTTACCTATTTTTATTTTCTAGTTTTTAGTTTTTATTTCGCATAGCGGCCGCCATCTTGTATTTCAATTTTTTATAGTATATTGTATTTTGCTTGTTAAGCCCTTTCATTTGATACCCATATTGATGGGATTAATAAAACATAAATTATCCGCCATTTGGAGCGGCGGCCATCTTGAATTTATAATGATAATGAATAAACATAATTGTATTGTCACCAAAATCCAAAGTGTATACAAAATTTCAGATTAATCGGTTGACAGGAAGAGGGTGAAATTTGAATTACTAAATTTGATCCAAGAATAATAAATAAAACAAACGGGGTGAGCTAAATAAAACCGTTTAATAATAAAGGTAGGTTAATTTCGTAAAAACTTGCAAGATAATTGCTTTAGTTATAAAAATATTATAATAAGTTCAACTGATTTCATCTTAACTGATGGTTAAATATTTGTATAAATATTTCCATTGGATACATGCGGGTACATTGCCCAAGAATTGATGAAATCGAACGCCGGCTCACTGGCGTAGCAAGCACTTGCAAAAATTCGTCGGCTGACTAATTTCCTTCGTAGCTTAGTTGGTTAGAGCACTCGCCCGGATAGCGAAGGGACGTGGGTTCGAGTCCCACCGGATGACACAGTCGATTAATTTTTGTAAGTGAAATTTGATTTAATTAGGTAAGACTATTCTTAGGGTTCAATTTCCGTTAGTAAGTGATAAGTAGTATAAAAAAAATAGTGCCAATTGACTATCTTTCATATACTTCACACGTCTGTGGTGAAAGTATTTACGAACTACTTAGCATTAAGGTCAGCACCATAAAATTATGACTTCTGGTGAAATGGTATACATGCCTATAAAATCTGAATGATTCTCTCGACTTCTTCAGGTTTCCGTCACCAGATCGTAACTTGGAGACAGTAGGATTACCTTGGGAGTTTGAAAATCAGTCTAAAGTAATTTAGCATATCAATTGCTCCAGGCGTTCAATGGGGATCCACACGCAAAGCTTGATGCAGATGGCGTAGCATAGATACGGCTATGTCAAACATTTTGCTATTGTTAATGTCGGGTTTTTCCGTATCTAATTTACAGTTTTTCGTGACTATCTAATGTTATTTCGTCATTATGTATTCGTTAATGAAGTTATCTGTACTAAAAGACGAACTTCGGAAACGAAGATCAAAAGTATCTGGTAAAAAAACCGATCTTATTGCGAGGTAAACATTTGGGTTTAATCCAGTTTAATTACTCTAAATGCCACATTTAATTGTTTAAATTGTCTTTGTTGTAAGTATTTGTGTTACAAATTAACTACATAACAAGGTTTTTAATAAACATAACTAAAATAATAAAACACGTACATGTTTGTTTTTTAGGTTAGAATTCTACGATCGGAACCGCGATGATACCGGGAATTTTGGTGTCGTAGCTTCACAATCTAGTTATACGATGAATGTTCTCGATCCAGAAGCTTATCATAATGTAAATAGTTCTAGTAAACTACCTAAAATTATGCTAGTCCAAAAAAAATAAGTAGATGGCGCTAGCGCTATGCTTATTATACTGTTCTATAATTATGTTTAGTTACATTTAAAAATGAGACCACGAAACTCTTAATTCCTATTAAATATTGATATGGTTTTACAGAAACATTTTATCATTTACCAATAATTTTATAAAATTCTCGTGCAACTAGGCGCACGGTGTATGCAAATAAACGAATATGAATATAAGTTAGTTCTGACAATCGTCACTAGATGGCGTCATTTGGCATTGTTGTTTCGCACTAAAATGAGTTTTTTCTTAGAGTACCTAGTTGTTATTACTTTTCATTCAATAACCATAAGCACGCTTGGTCTAGTGGCTAAGATCGTTGTTATGATTGTAAGACGTCAAATTTATCCGAAATTGGCCTTGGTTTTAGTCAGCGGATTGCATTTCTTTTGCAATTTTAGTCTGATAAAATTTGTTACACTAATTTTGATGCTCATACCAATTCTTGTTTAAAAAACAAAAAAAGCTATGAACTTGAATAAATACAAAAAACTGTCACCCACTAAGATTCGAACGCTCGCCTTTAAAACTCTGGATTATATAGTACAGTCTTTCGCACTGCGCCAAGACACACTTAGATAACATGACGAAATTAGCACAGCTAATGTGCGTTAAACAATTGCGAAAGAAAAACGCATGTACTTCTTTTTGTTGTTTTACGCCATCTATTGTAAGTTTCTCTTGTACCATAATTCAATTGGTGTTCGATATGCATTGCGCGAAGCGCAGTAGTTAGTTTTTATAGCAGTATAACAGTTATCCGAGAGATGGCGCCAATTGTATGTAACAACAATAGTCATTCAACGGCAAAGTTGAAGACTTTTAGAGATTAATTATTGTCTTTGTTATTAGTGTTATTGTCACCTGCATACCTAGTTCATAATTAATTTATTAGGACATGGTTATCCATTAAAAATAATAAGTACCTACATCATATTACTATTTATGCTATGGTACATAATAGTAAGTTACGAAGCTTAGAAAAAAGAAGGTATTATTATAAACGTATTAATTTTAGGTCTTATTCATAAACGTCCCACATGACTGTTACTAGCGGATTTGACACTAAAGTTCTTATGTCTATTATAGTATACATATATATACTTACCTACTAATGTTACTGCACTCTAATTGCATGCTTTATGTAATTTACATAGTAATATAAAAACATATATTCCAAGTAGGTATGTATTATTCTAAAATATAATATATAAATTGTCATATTCATGTTATACTATAAATTATTGTTTTATGTGATTAGCATTCACTTTTATTTGTTAAATACTTGCGATAGTATTTCTTTCGAGTGCTGAGGGTGTAATCCTAATAACATAGATGAAAGCAACGCGGCATTACAGCCTTAGATTACAGCGTTAAGAAGCACTTGCAGCAGCGTTAAGAAAATTTCAACAGACTCTGCCAACGCCATCCAGGGTGGCCGAGAGGTAAGGCAATCGCCCAGTACGCGAGGAACGCGGGTTCGATATTTATACCCGACCAAGCCAACTAGACGAATGTCAATCACCATTTACAAATATGGTTGAAATTTGATACTTAGTAAATTATTGAGTTACTGCATGTACAGATCTAAGCGGTACCTAACGCTACAGGTGCCGGTAAAGGTATTACATTAATAATATTTTACTAACGAACTATTGACATTCAAGTTTGTACGGAACCCTCGGTGCGCGAGACCGACTCGCACTTGGCCAATTTTTTAATATGTACTAGCGATCCCCCGCGACTTCGTTCGCGTAAATTTAGGATTTCCTGTGGGCATTGTTAGGAGCGGAGTATTTTTTAAAACTGTGATATCCTTTATTTTAAGATAAGAATCAAAACGCGTGTGAATAATATGAACATATTGATTATAACGGTCCCCCGCGACTTCGTCTGTGCTTTTTGATTTAACTGCTTCCCCGTTGATTTCTGGGTAGGTATCATGCATTTTATAGCTCATACAAAGCGTTACCCGAGAAATAAGCTATCTAACACAAAACATTTTTTTTCTAATAAGCTCAGCAGTTAAACAAAAAAAAAAATCCTCCGTTTTTCCAGTTATAATGTGAGATATGGTGCAACCGACCCTAACCTCTTTATAATATTAGTATAGAAAAAATAGCAGTCCCCGAGGACTTCATGCGCACCTATTGGTTTTACTCCATTCCTGAAAGACATAACGTGATTTTTTTAAATTACCTATCTTATAGCCTTGCTAGATACGTTGTTCCTTACACAAAGGTTTTTTTCAAAATCGGACCATGAATAGGTAATTCTGATCTGAGATAAGTGCAATCAAACAATCAATTAGACAAAAGTCAAGAAGAAATCAGCAATATTAAAGTACTATCCTGGTCACCACCGCCTTACCACGATGGCCAAAGAAAGAGCATTGCGTCTTGTCGTATTGTGCGTGCAAGCGACAATAGGCGGCAGAGACCTCTTTGCTTGAACTTTAATTCAACACATCGTACGTCCTAGTGATTACCTTCTTACTTATTAAGTTATTGGCAAAAACTCAAGCTGACCTGCGAGTTAAATACGTACAGCGCCATCTATATCTACATTATAATATTTTGTTGCGTCTTTTAATTTCTATTCGACTACATTAAACTGCACCCATTACAATTTTTCTGCGTGACTTTAGGTCTGACTGGGAGAGAATACTTTTAGCATTGAGTCCACCTTTTGTACACTGTTCTAAGTGCAATAAAGTTTTTAAATAAAAAAATAAATCTATTGACGATATAGCAAAAGGCCAACTTTGCTGCCGTCCTAACTTCGATACAATATTATATTACTCTTGATAATTTTTTAATGGTATGTCCGATTTGAATAATTCAAAAAGTAATATAATATAGCCTTGAATATGACGTGATTTATTTGGATAAGGATTAATACCAACATACTGAAACTGTGGCTTTCTTTTTGCCGCTGCAAAAATTTCATATTTTTACCTAAAAATGGAGTTATTGTGACTTAACTGTTACAGTTAGACATATGTCATCGCTGACTTTATTGTAGATAATGATGTCCTCTACAAAACCGTAGAACATTACTTTGCTCTATTGTCAATAGTTTTCGTAGCGTTCGCAATTTAATGATTTTCCTTTTACACCTTTGGTTACATAATCGAACTTTTCATACGGAACCCTTCTTTTTGATAATGTAATATAGTCTATGTCCATCGCAGATAATGCAGGATTCTAATGGTGAAAGAATTTTTCAAATCGGTTCAGTAGTTTTGGAGCCTATTCGTTTCAAATAAACAAACAAACAAACAAATCTTTCCTCTTTATAATATTAAGTATAGATAGATTGGGCACTTTATGCATTTTGACTACGAGTGTACCTTTGATAGTTTTGTATTAAAGGGCAACTCTTTAATATAATTTTATATTTTTAACATTTAATCACTGATACAGGTCCCTAAACAAGATACAACCAATTCTTAAGCTAAGTTCGCTATCGCTAACAAAATGTACAGAGCTGGCTTATAATAGCCATCAAACCATTATGTGACTTATACGTAGGTAGGTATATTGATATTTTGTTGGCAATAGCGAAATTTGCTGTAGAATAGGTGGAATCTTGTCTAAAGGCCCAAACGCAAAATATTTTCTTGAAATTTAATTGTTTTCTTTGTCATATTCAAATTGGCCGTCCGAGCACGAACAACCGAAATAAATGGCAGGATCAAGTTACATCTGAAACAATTGCAACCGTTAGAATGATACCAATTAATAATTGCTCCGGGGCTTTGCAGCAAATTGAAATTAATTTACTTGAAATTCTTCATTAATCCCCAGGAACCGTGACAAGGACAGATTGGTTAGCGCCAGATATGGTGATGCCTATTTCTAGATTGCTCTATTTGCTTGAGTTTGCAAATAAAGCCTAGGACACAATCGCAAATCAAGCTTGTAGTATATTTCAGGGCCTTGAGAAATATTACTAAAGTTTGATTTATTGTATTGAATTAGAAATTTGTATTAACCTCACTGCAATACCAATAGGGTGATGTAGAGTAATCTACATCACTATGAGATAATCTGTGATAACTGTCTTTACTTAAACCATCATAGTTTCAAACTTGCAGCTAACTATAAAGAACGAAACAAACCTTTCAAATTCCATAAAAACATTTTAAAAAGTTGTGGTTTAAGTAAATTAGGGTAATTGAACCTTCGAAAATCTGTTGTGGAAATTTTTCCGCGGCCAAACTTAATTAACAACTAATTCTACTAGTTACTTATCAGCAAGATTTGCTCGCTCCCCAAATCAGCCGAAACATCAGGTTACGGGGCTCACGGCTCAGTGATCGACATTAATGAAGAAAGTTCCCGATGAGCCTCGAACGTGGCGTGGGAGCCGAGTGTGGTCGCTCCCGCGCGTCACTTGTCTCTCACAACTAATCTGCTCGCGACGACCCAATCAACTGCCGTCAACGATTCGTGGCTGTGTCAGTGACAGCGGTAGCGATTAGCGATAAATTTGGTGTAAAAAAAAAAAAACATTTATTTATGTACATAGGCTCGCAAGGAACACTTATCTTATATCACTGAAGAAAGTTCCCGATGAGCCGCGAACGTGGCGTGTGAGCCGAGTGTGGTCGCTACCGCGCGTCACTTGTCTCCCACAACTAATCTGCTCGCGACGACCCAATCAGCTGCCGTCAACGATTCCTGGCGTCCAGTGACAACTGCAGCGGTAGCGATTAATGAATTTAACATGATGATGGAACTCAAGTGAACTAGGCAAGACCAGGAATAGCAGACTTCGATCACCTTAAAATGGCACTAACGCCTCATTGCTTTCTAGACGTAAGTTACCAGAAGTTACATCGAGTTAAGCGGTAGGCCTGCGGGGAAGAGTATTCATAAATTCCCGCAGAAGTTAGTTAGTTAGTTTTTTTATACTTAATTCCAAGATCAAAATCTGCTCGCGACGACCTAATCAACTGCCGTCAACGATTCGTGGCTGTGTCAGTGACAGCGGTAGCGAATAGCGATGAATTTAAAAAAACATTAATCAAACGGTAGGCCTGAGAGAAAGAGTGTTCAAAGTTCTCACAGAAGTTACCTACTTATCTTTTTAGATCAATCTACATGTAAACGATCCAATCCGCTTTTGTGAATAATTTGTACTCTGTGCCAAAGATT
Organism: Pyrausta nigrata; assembly: GCA_949316185.1. Taxonomy (NCBI): domain Eukaryota; kingdom Metazoa; phylum Arthropoda; class Insecta; order Lepidoptera; family Crambidae; genus Pyrausta; species Pyrausta nigrata. The sequence goes on from OX438952.1 coordinate 14,458,827, forward strand.
CAACTTCTATATATATTCGTTTTCTTTGTGCAATGAAGAATATACCTATCCTCTCCCTCTATATTGTGAAGTAAATGAAGCAGCGATACATTTTTACAATTTGCTTATTCACACCACCACGCTACAACATACAATGTGATTTCGCTTAGTATCGTCAATACTGCATGCGAAGATTTTAAAAGCTGCCATATTCCACTCTATACTCCAAATGTAATCAGACTGAACGGCGTCGTATCTCCCATAGCTAATCGGAGAGCCACACCCGTCAATCCAGGCAGGCGCATGTAAGGCGGCGATCATATTGTGGGAGGAGAAGCGATTGTCATCATTCATCATCATATTATGAGATTCTGCCTTGTTTTATACATTTTCCTTTATCGTCCGCCATTCTCTTGATAAGACACGACACCTAACTTTTTTCAATTGAAATTTTACTTGCAAATAAAATGACATTATAGCCATCATGATATCAACTCACCGGCTACGAGTAACGAACACTAAGTCGTTATTATCTGGTTTTCGTAGGACGCAATTTCTACGCAAATGTTATAGCTAATTCTAGGAGAGGTCGAATAAAAGTATATGTAACTCTAATAATTTGATTTGGGTCGATGTATATGGTGTAAAGGCAAACGACTTCCTGGCTTCTTTCGAGAAATCTCCGAATTCATCACCGAAACAATATGAGCAACATTTGACTAAAAGGAGTTTTATTTTACGTTAGTACGACGAGTAAACGTAAACTGTTTTCATGATTATTATGAAGATAGATAGATAACTCTTTATTGGACACCATAAAAGTAACAACAATACAATTTACATAGAAAGATGTACAAATTAGGCGGTCTTATCTCTAAGAGCGATCTCTTCCAGGCAACCTTTGGGTATAGGAAATACTTAATCAATATGAAGTGTTAGAAATATCATCAATTTCCTTAAAAGTAAACCAAAACCACAACTTCTTGAGGAAATTTGCACTTTCGATACAACGGCTCTGAATAGCCAAGATATTTCCCTTCGACCGATACTTATTTTGCCTAGAACCTTTCCCTGTATGATCAGTTACAGAAGTTCATATTTTGGGTTACCCACAATGTAAAATAGGTTTTAGTTCTCAGTATAACAATAATAGCTTTCAAACTATCAACTCCCTGTTGATAGTTTGAAAGCTATTATTGTTAGCTATGACGATAGCTACCATATACAAAATATTGAAAGAATAACATTATCTTCGTAACTGATTTGGAATTATAATTTTAATCCCTAAAGCTTTCAAGTGGGCCGACTGCAGAAAACCATATTCTGTAAAAAATATTCTTAAGAAAAACTGGAGTCAAAAAGCGCTCGATTACATAGTACAACCCCGGTTCCTCGTAGATGTGATTACGTCTGACCACATCGCTCGAACTGTAAACAAAGTGTCAATAGACTGCCAACACCAGCTAACCACTAATCCAAACACGGTAGGAAGTCAGCCTAAACGAACCTATTACGGAATAAACAACATAGCACACACAAGCGAGCCACTGGATGTATAGATTCTGAAACTAACGCGTGCTTTGACAGATTATTCTAATAAATAAATGATGAGTGACAATGGAGACCTAAAAACGTTTAATTAAAACGGCTTTGTAATGTATTACAAATGGCCATTTTTGGAAATTTGGTCTCCAAATGGCCAGGCAGCAGTTACGGACTTAGGCATAAATATTAAACTGAACCGCTCAACAAACATTGGTAAACAAATCAGATTGTCAGGTAGGAATAGAGTTAAAAAATATTTAAAAATAAATAGATTTATTAACAGAACTAAGAAATAAAATAATTGTTAAAAAACAAAAATGTTTTTACAAAAATGTACAATTAAGGAAGGAACGGTTAGAATTAATAGATAGCCTAGAAATTTATAGTAGCAAATTAAATGAAAGTAGATGTAAATATGATCAGGACATGAAGTGACTGTAGGCTGACATCTCAAAGTTGCAGGAGTCCTTGCAATCTATAACATACAAATACAACTCAGCTCAGGATCAAATTTCTGAGCACATCCTGGCTGCTAACAAACTCTTAGAGCTGGGTAGCAATACCAACCCAGAATGCCATAAATCATTACCAAATATTAACCTGTACTCAGAGCAAGACTCAAATCAACAGAGAGATGTCGGCCAGCCGATATGTTCGGAAAAAAGTGTAAACAAATTGCAGCATTCTGCCAATGTTATGGTTTTTTCAGATAGGCTGGGAGTTGGTTACCGCTCCTTGTTAAATTATAAGTTAAATTGTAATATTGTAAACTATTGTACGCCTGACGCTCCTCTTGACCAAATTGTAAATAATATCCTAACTAGAAAACTAAACCCTAACTCAATACTTGTTATAATGTTAGGAAATAGTCACAAGCTTACAAAATCAAATATCATACAAAATTTTACGATTTTGTCAAGGCTTAATGTACAAAAAATTATATTCTGTGCCTTTCCATTTTCTAGTAGTAATACGGCACAAGAAAATAACAGTATTCACTTACTGAATACTTTGCTTTTCAATTTAACTGAACGTCATAGTGACAGGTTTGTGTTTTTTGACACAAACAAATTTATTAACAATCAATTTAAATTGACTGGCGGCTCTTTACACCTGCCTTTAAAATATAAAAAAACGAGTAGCTACTTTGTTAGCATATAATATTAATTGTTTGATTCCTAAAATTAGGACTTGTACTCAGGATATTAGTAGTACTACTAATTTAGATATTATTCCATCGACAACCTCTTAGGATTTAAACTAAGAGGGAAGACAAAAGCCAGGTCATTTTTTAATATTGTGCACCAGAATATACAAGGCCTGGCTGGCAAAGAACTTGAATTATCTTTAGTTTTGCAAGATTTAGATGTTCATATCATGTGCATAACCGAGCACTGGTACCTTAAACATGAACTGATGTTAAATATTGATAACTACAAGATTGGTAGTTCGTTCACAAGAGAGACCACTACTAGAGGAGGGTCACTCATTCTTTTAAAAAATCAGTTAAATTCTAAAGAACGAAAAGATATTGTGTCGCTCTCGATTGAACGAACTATTGAACTTGCGTGTACCGAACTAGATGACTATATTGTAGTAAGCGTATATAGTCCCCCCGATGCGGATTACCAACTTTTTGAAGCCACGATGGAAAGAGCCTTAATAAAAGTATCTAAATTAAAAAAGACTTTAGTCGTATGTGGAGATTTTAATGTCGACATTTAAAAAAAACACAAAATGCAGTAAAATTTCTGAATCTTTTTAAATCGTTTAACTTAAGTCATCTTTTTGAAGAACCTACGAGAGTGACTCCCACAACAGCTAATTGCTTAGATAATATTTTTTGTAATAGCAAAGTAAACGATAAATCTATTTTACTTTGTCTTAGGTCTGATCACAGAGGACAAAGGGTTTCATTTGAATACACCCCTGTCTCGAGTATAGTGGATATTGTTTATAGGCCAGTTACTGCAAATAAGATCGATAGATTTAAGGATAACATTTTTCATGGTGTAAATGCACTATCTACCTGCAGTAGTGATGTTGGCAAATTATATGAAGAACTTTTTAACTTAATAAAAAACGAATTCAACCAAATTTTTACTCAGAAAAAGGTTAAATCCAATCAGTTTATAAGTAAATTTAATGAGTGGGCTACACCAGGTATTCACAAAAGTAGAAATAAGTTATATGATCTGTATAGTATCAGGGAATATTCTCAGGACCCACTTTTTATACAATATGTTAGAAATTATTCAAGAATATTTAAAAAAGTTTGCGCCCAGGCTAAGTCAAACCATCTCCGCAGGATAGTAGCAGGTTCCAAAAACAAAGCAAAGGCTACATGGAACATCATAAACAGAGAAACATGTAAAAGTAAATCAAAAGATCGTACATATTCATTGCACGATGGGTGTAGGCTAGTAAAATCAAACTCAGAAGTTGCAAATTTTTTCGAAAAAATCTTTTCTAATATTGCACCCAGCACAACTAAAGGACTTGCCTCCTCTCCAGAGCTAGCTGAGTCCATTTTTAAATCAAATATTGATGAGTGTGATTTTCCACTGCACTTCAGACACGTGAGCCCTGATGTTATCATTAAAACATTTAACGAATTAAATATGAAAAAAACCGAAGACCTATGGGGACTTTCCGTATACATTATTAAATCAATTATTAATTTAATAGCACCTCAATTAGCAACTATTTTCAATACATGTATTGATGAGGGCAAATTCCCAAGTTTAATGAAATTTAGCAAAATTGTCCCACTATTTGAATCTGGTGAGAAAAGTGACCCTTCCAGTTTTAGACCAGTATCTATTTTACCAGTCTTAAGTAAGATTTTCGAAAAAAATATATCTTACCTTACTGGAAGAACCCAAAAAGTATATATTAATGGAACTGAGTCTTTAGGAGCACCTTTGACTATGGGAGTGCCCCAAGGTTCGATATTAAGACCGTTGTTGTTTTTGATATACATAAATGACCTTCCGTACTTCGTGGATAGTGTTTGTGAGATTGTACTATTTGCTGATGATACGTCACTATTTTTTAAAACCCCCAGGGGTAAAGATACTTTTGACGATGTAAATGGTGCTCTCCCACAGATATTACATTGGTTTACTTGTAATAATTTATTGCTTAACGCTACCAAAACCAAATGCGTTAAGTTCACAATGCCTAATGTCCGACAAGTCACTACACAGGTCGTTGTAAAGGACGAGCCACTAGATTCTACGAAAACTGCTACATTTTTGGGAAGTCTATCTAGTTACTCTAGATCACGTGCTTCAATGGGGTCCTCATATCGAGACCTTGTCTGGGAGACTCAGTTCAGCTGCTTATGCTGTGAGAAAGATAAGGCTTTTGACTGACGTTTAAACGGCAAGACTAGTTTATTTTAGTTATTTTCATAGTCTCATGTCATACGGCATTTTGCTATGGGGCTCGGCCGCAGATATAGAAACAATATTTGTACTGCAAAAGCGAGCCGTGCGGTCTATTTACAATCTTAAATCTGACGAGTCACTAAAACAAGTGTTTAAAGATGTGAAAATACTTACAGTATATTCACAATTTATTTATGAAAATCTGATGTATGTTCGAAGAAATTTGCACTCGTTCTCCAAAAAGAGTGATTTACATAATTTTAATACAAGACATAAAAAAAGCTTGCCGTTCCAAACTTTAGGCTTCAAAAGATTGGTCATTTATTTATAGGAAGATGTATCACATTTTTTAATAAATTGCCTGAAAATATTGTTGAATTACCTATAGATAAATTTAAATCAGTTGTTAAGAATACTTTAATGTCGAAAGGTTATTATAAAATAGATGACTATATAAAAGATAAAAATGTATGGAATGACTTGTATGTACGAAACAATTGTAAAACTTTGAAAAGAGGCTATGACAATAGTGACTGAGTTTCTTGCTGCTTCTTCTCAGCACTAGCTCAAAATTGTCCCGAAGCAGTGGTAGGGTTAAGATTGGGACGTGTATAAGTGCCCCTAGTTGGGTCTATATGCAGAAATAAATGAATTTTATTGAATTTTATTTATTTTATTTTATTATGACAAATATCCAATAAATTGATATAAATTAAACTAAGTGGGGATGACAGGAGAAAATAATAACACGGTTTTTCCGTTTGTGTCGTGTTCGCTTTGGTGGAATTATTATTTTATTTTAGAGATGGACAGTTTACAAGAAAATTGTACTTCATTTCATACAATATCTTTTTGCATCACATTTACGAAGCGTGTTAGCTATTTGTACGATAGCATTCTCCGCATATTTTTAATAAGCAACAATTTAAAGTCTACATCATATCCTGGACGAGTGTGTAAAAACATAACAATTACGAAATTAACGTCAGTATTATTTTCATGTCTGCTTCATGCTTCATCAAACTTACTTAGTTTACATATTCAACTTAATACACTGTATTAAGTTTGATAAAAAATATTACTAGGATACTGAAGATATGAAAAATAAGCAATAATTTTATGTTGAACCAAATGGTCAGTCACTAAAGCAAAATAACAATTCTCGACATCAAAACTTTCAGTAATAACGTAAAATATATCAACCACTCCAAATGCTCAGAATTATTTAGGCAATTGTACATAAAACAAAAAAAAAACTTTATTTAGCCGGTTAATTTTGCTGTTTGGTTTTTCGCTGCAGAATAAATACAATTACAACAGAAAAACGTTGCAATATTTTAATCTGAGTCATCAAAGTGTTCAGTTGTGGTGCTGTAAACCCAAAATTAATTTCCACCCATCGGTAAAAACATTGAACATCGGAACGCAAACTTATTTACGTGCTGGTCTAATAAAGGTAATGTTTCATTGAGTTGCATTTAATAAAGGTTGATGTTTGCCCTTTGTAGTTACGGACAGAGGAACTTTTAATGAGGAAGAGCTCTCCAAATTAAGACCATCAACCACTACCCGGGGAATGGAAAAGCCTACAGTAAAGTTTATGCTTGCGAAAATTTTGGCTGGCCTGTCGATTTTTTCATCAAACAATGTTAAAGCATTCATGTACCTAAGTCTAAGAATTTGAACCAGTTTGAATCTACGGCTTTCATTCTCAACAACTCCAACATTGGTTAAGAATTTGAACCAGTTTGAATCTACGGCTTTCATTATCAACAACTCCAACATTGGTTAATCATTATGAATGGTCAATGGTCATTCCACAATATTTGAGTTTGCCTTTTTTGATTGAACATATTATGCAAAAAAACTGGTATTGATCTGACAAAATAAACCATCCAATTTGCAAACAAAATGACACAATTTTCTACTTTTTGTATGATCGAAAGTTTGTGGGGTGAATGGAGTTTCCCTGGTTTTGAAGCTGTTAAATTAATTACAACAAACACGGGATTATAATGACTTTTATTTACAAAACTAAATTTAAAGTTATTGTTCGTTATCTACGTCGACAATGTGTTAACAATAATTTTCTAAATATCCTTAGTTGGTGAAAAACCATCATTTACTTCTGTCTCTTACACAGGTAGAGAGTTTTTGTAGTATCTAGTCCGCCATTTGTACAAATCAATTATTTGCAAAAAAAATCGATCCAAGAACGTCAATTTAAGAATAAAACTGTAAATTCCATCTATTTTTTTTATTAGAATAAGATTAAGAGATTTTTTTTCCATGAAAAGAAACACTTAAAACCGGACGGTAGCAGAGCTAGAGGCTGTTTACGAAAACTTGGCTTTGCTGCACAATAAAATCGCCTTAAAAACTTTTCGTATAAAAAAGGGGCCAAGTTTCGTGACCCTTTGGCCGTAAAAATAGCAGATCTCACGGAGAGCCCAGTTTATAGCGGCACTTCTATTTACTAGTCGCTATCTTTTCGAAACAGCGGCAGGCTTTTACAGGCTGAGATAGTCGAGGGGACTAAACTTCACTACTCATCCGAAGGTCGTGCGTTCGGTTCCCGGCCTGTACTAGTTAAGTAACTAGTAACTAGTTTGTACAAAAAGTATATACCGACATTGACATTAGGACGTCAGTAGCGCGACAATAGCGAATGCCTTCACATTATGTTGTTGCTCTGCTCATACCTTTGCTTACTATTAATAGAGAAACGTTTTTGCTACTTTTACGTTTATGTATCAAATTATCACCAGTGCGACTGTTGTGCTACAGTCGCTCTGCTAAAGTCGCCTAAATGTGAAAGCGCTGTAAGTAGTCTTTTCGAAGAAGTCTTCCTAACGGTGAGAGAAACCATTGTGAGGATATCTCCACATCACTAGTGGTTATGTGTTCTTGGCTAGTTTTTGGTATAGAAAAGGCAAAGACAAACCACTTCATTAAAGTTCCCAAGAAAGCTGTTAATGTGTTTGATTCCACATACTAACTGACAAGTGCCCCACGGCCCTAGGTACGGTCCTAGCTAGGTAAACTATTTAGCTTATTTATATCTAGTAATTTTGGGCAGAAAAAATAATTTTCTGACGGTAGACACCCGAGGGATCTTGATCAAAGCAAAGGAATGAAAGCTAGGTTAATAAAGGTTGATGTAATATTTTATCGTATTAGGTTTCAAATGTATATCTTTGACCGAACGAAAGTTACAGATAGGACGATGGAGAAGTAACGCGCATAGTACATTCAATGTCAACGTGAATAATTTATTTAGTAGTTTCTATTAAGTTTTATATAGCCTATAAATCCTCATTTACATTAAAAATATTACGCAATAATTTTTTTGATATCATGAAATCAAAAGGCGCAAAGATCATAATAACCGAAACAAAGCTATGAAATCCAAATAAGGAGTCAGTCAACAAGACTTATCACTTAGGAATCAATTTTTATCATAACATCTACTTTCACAGAGTTCAATATCGATTTTGAAAAATTGACGTTTTGTGCTATAAGTTGATGTACGTGTGTACCATGCACAGTGGAATGCAGACATTGAACTTTATATTGTTCTCGAGTCTCATGCCATGCCACAGTTCAAATATAGCAGCCATATCCTACCATAGCACGGCACATTACATTTGAACTTTATGTTTATTGTAATACAGTTGAAGGCCCATTTTTTGCTATAGTCCACTGCCCAACTGTCCCTCATCGATTTCCATTTTATTATTATTATCCTCATCGATTATTATTATTATTATTATTATAATTAACTTGGGTGTCGTGAACTAGCAGCGACAGCGCGTTTTATTCACCGGCGGCACGCGACACTACGTTGCTGGCTGGACGAACATGAATCAAGTGCTTGAAAGTTATGCTAGATGGCGTTAGTGGCTTCTTTTAGCAGTCAACCCTATACGTCATTGAATAGGTTTGGTGTATTATGAGTCATGATCCAGAGTATTTCTAGATTTAAATATGAAGAAGACTGAGGATCTATGGGGACTATCTGTGTATATTATAAAATCAATTATCAACACAATAGCTCCTCAATTAGCAATAATTTTTAACAAGTGCATTGATGATGGCCAGTTTCCAAGCCTAATGAAATTTAGTAAAATTATACCGCTATTTAAATCCGGCGAGAAAAGTGACCCCTCTAATTTTAGACCAATATCGATTCTTCCGGTCCTCAGTAAAATATTTGAAAAGGTAATATTCAATCAACTACTAGCACATCTTTCTTTGAACCATCTGCTACACGAAAAACTATTTGGTTTCACTAAAGGTAGAAGTACTGCTGATGCGGGAGTTGCTCTATTAAAACATATCTTTGATGCCTATGATAATAGACAAGATGCTTTAGGTATTTTCTGTGATCTTTCAAAAGCTTTTGATTGTGTAGAATATAAAACTTTATTGAAAAAATTAAGACATTATGGGGCTTCAATGAATGCATTAAATCTACTTGAATCTTACCTAACAAGTAGAACACAAAAAGTATGCATCAATAGGGTTGAGTTTTCTGGAGCACCTCTGACCATGGGTGTGCCCCAGGGATCGATATTGGGACCTTTATTGTTTTTGATTTATATAAATGACCTTCCACACTTTGTGGAAGATCTTTGTGATATAGTATTATTTGCTGATGATACTTCACTTATATTCAAAATTCCCAGGGGGAAAGATACTTTTGACGATGTAAATAATACTCTTTCACAAGTATTGCATTGGTTTACCGTTAACAACCTTTTGCTTAACGGGAATAAGACTAAATGTGTTAAGTTTACGATGCCTAATGTCAGACAGGCCTCAACAGATGTTTTGATAAAAGACAAACTGCTAAATACTATAAATTCAACAACATTTTTAGGAATTACTTTAGATTCAAAACTACAATGGGGTCCTCATATCGTGGCCTTGTCAGGAAGACTTAGTTCAGCTGCTTTTGCTGTAAAAAAGATACGGCGCTTGACTGATGTTGAAACGGCCAGACTAGTCTATTTTAGTTATTTTCACAGCTTGATGTCGTACGGTATATTACTATGGGGCTCAGCTGCTGATATAGAATCATTTTTTGTACTACAAAAAAGGGCCGTACGTGCTATTTATAACCTCAAACCTCAAGATTCATTGAAAGATTTTTTAAAGAAATAAGGATATTAACAGTAGCCTCTCAATATATTAATGAAAATATTATGTATGTGCGTAAAAACTTGCATTTATTTACAAAGAAAAGTGATACGCATAATTTTAACACTAGAAATAAAAATAAACTTGCTATTCCACAATTCCGGCTTCAAAAAGTTGGTCATTCTTTCATGGGAAAATGTGACAATTACTTTAACAAATTACCGAAAAATATTGTAGAATTACCAATTAACAAATTTAAATCATTTATTAAGGATACCTTAATGACAAAAGGTTATTATAAAGTAGACGATTATTTGAATGATGTAAACGTGTGGACCAGCTCGCACTAAAACAATTTCTGTATTTTTAAACATTATTTTTAAAAGAGGCTTTGACAATAGTGACTGAGTTTCTTGCGCTGCTTCTTCCCAGCACTAGCCCACAATTAGTCCCGAAGCAGTGGTAGGGCTTAAAAAATAATATGTTGGGACGTGTATAAGTGCCCCCTGTGGGCCTACATACATAAAGAAATGACTTTTATGACTTTTAGTAATAAGAATGAAATTATCCTTATCCAGAGTCATAAGATTTCTGTGTCCGAATGAAAATGTGCTTGACTATGAGGCGAACTAAATTACATCGTATCGTTTCTGTACGGAAAACCTACTAGTACGTATTCTGTGCTTAGGTTGTCCGTCCATCATGCAGGTGGACGACATACGCTGCGTTCCTATTATCCCTAGGAGCGATCGGCCTCGCGGTGAGCATAAGCGCTGCGCGATTGCGCTGTTTCCAAGATAAAGTTTTTTTAGGGACCACGGAGTTTAAAAACATTTCATTTCACATGGTGTGCCTAGGGCGCTGGAAGGGTTAAAGGAGATCCTTTTTATCAACGGGCCTGGGCCTTATTTCATAAACGAGACAAATATAAATTACAGCGACAACTTAATGTTAATACTAATATAAAGCTACAAAATGTTTCAATCTCTCACTCCGTAATGTACACCGAATCGACTTAGTAAACAATTATCACGTTTGTGAAATTGCCCCGTGATTCGCGAGAGTTCTCTCCAAGACAAATTTTCAGTTCTAGCCGTCTCGTTCTCTGCTGAAGAAATGAAAAGAGAAAGACTGAATTATGTCACGTCAAACTATGCAGCTGTCAGTTGCTGAGGAAATTGTACAGGATTTCTTAATTATTGCAGTCTGTCACTTTTCGGTTGTTAAGCACAGAAAGAAACAAAACAGACTTATAACTCATTATAAGTTTGTTTTGTTTCTTTCTGTGCCACGGAGAGAGCTAGGCACATTGGATTCGAACCCAACGAAAGTCGTGTTAAATCCGTTACGATAACTAAATGTGTCGTCATTTTAACAAAATATTATCTAATATAATTACTAATTAATAATCAAATCAAAATAATGCTGGCGTTGGATTGTCTTATTCCTCCTCGCTACGGCTTATCCGGTATAATCTCTATTATTACAGGATATCTTTTGATAGCACAAAGTAATTTCATCAATCCAGACGTTATTAAACGAACGAAATAATAAATGATAAGATTACGGCTATGTCTGATCAGTGCGGTAGAATTAACTGGGACTGGGCATTAGTGTAATCTTAATAAGAAAAGACGGCGGGTAAGAGTCAGCGAATATTCGGATTGGATCACACTTGATTGGGTGCGGGATGATGAAAATAATACTTAAGACCCAGAATCTATGGAAATAATACTGGGTTGTATAATTCATTAAACTTATCAAACCTCCAACTTATAAGTGGTTAGTTGTCCCTTTCTGACGAAACAAAATGTCACATGTGACAAACAAAGACATACAGACTTTAGTGTTAAATCCGCTGTACATTATAAGTTTGTGTCGGCGGTGTCATGATGATTTCCAGTTTATATTTTGCCTCTTGAGTAAGTATAAATTAACAGCCGTAACAGTAAAAATATTTGACAAAATAAATGGTACTTTTCTAATTAGAAATGTACAAAAACTTAATATTAAGTTCAAATTATATTAACTTAAAAAAAACGATTTGAGGCAAATTATTGAAATGTGTAGGTAAGTATGTGTGTGTGTGTGTGTAAGTGTGTGTGTGTGTGTGTGTATTTTTAGTTGTGTGTATGTTTGCAAAAGTGTAGGGTGTGTGTGAGTGTGTATGTTGTATGTATCGTTTGTTGTAGAATTTAACATAGAGAGCGTGTTTACAAATAAATATTGTTGTAGATAACATTTTCAATGTCGTTATAGGTTTTAGTCAAAATCCAGTTTTGCATCTTTGCATTTATATGTCGTAGTGGGATGGGAAAATTAAGAATGAAATCTATTTTGTTATAAATATGCGCCGATTGAGACAGACCTATATTGTCTTTTTGCGTAGGCAGTTTTGACATATGCCACGGGTGCCACCTTTGCAGCTCTTCTTTTGTTTCTGTGAGCAGTGTTTAGTGGAAGCGTTATATGAAGTTTTAGTCCTGGCTTAAACCTAGTCTTAGTAAGTCTGATAACAGTGCAGGCACTAGTCGATTTAAATGCCAAAGGACTTGTCCATTAATGGTTTTTTATTCGTCAATATTTCTAACCAGAATAAATTAAATATTATATTAAAGAGTTCACAAAAACTAGCCTTTCTGCATAATTAATATATTTTTTAAGGCCTCCGATTTAGAGAAAAATTGAAATTAATTTTTCTCTTTGTCTGTACAGAAACCGCACCTTCGCCTATATCAATAAACGCATGAAAAAAAATTGACAGCCAAATTGACATTCCGTTGACAGTAGTACGTATTATATAATCTGTGGTAGTACCTAGTAGTATTTATCCATTTATCTACCAGTGGAAAGGCAATGGTACATAGCCATACAGCCAGGAAATACAAGTAAGTGATCAATGGATGATGCCTGTTACAAAACATATTTTTTCTCAAAAATGGAGGCGTTTAAAATTCTGATTTCTATGGTTACGTGTTCCATATTGTTGTAGCTTAAAGATACATATAGGTTTATTAGTGGTTGGTGATATCTTAGAATAAAAAACCAGCCTCCATACAAAAAGAGGACAAGTCTTTTATCTTTACTCAAATGGAAATATCTAATATAAAAATCCTATTACTAGTAACCATTGGAAATATATCAAATTGTCACATTTCCTTAAGTCCAAAATCAGCTTTAGTCAATTCTTTATTGGGATACCTATTTTCCATAAGAGTTTCTAAAGTTACAATACAAAAATGCATTATTATAGCAAAACAATACTTTACAAAAGCGATTAATTAGTAAAGTTAATCGTCGATGATGAGCATTTAAAGTCAAAAATCTAAACAATTGAAAGTCAAACATTCACATACCATTAATTTTTAATTACTTTAGAACTTTCTAGACATTGTTTGAAGTTTACGAACAATGCGTTGCTTATTAATTTTTAAATTGTCCCTTAGGACAAAGATCTCTGCATTTGATTACTTTGTATTCTGTGGGATCGTTTATTGAAATGTACTGTATAGATTTAATATTGGTAGTTGATATATTAGTTATTATGGAAAAGTTAGACTAAGCAACTTGTAGCCTCATAACTTTACACAGCGCCGTTGTATTGTACAGCGCTCTGCGCGTACAATACAACGGTCAGGATGCTACTTGAACTCGCGATTTTGCAGCGCGTCGACTATGTTCGCTGAGGCGCACGCTGACGGCTTTCATCCACACGCTGATCTTAAAGAGGTGCGCCTCACTCCTAGATCGCCTCCGCAACAATAAAAATAGCATCCTGGTGGCATTGGCTAACCGGTAGGACTCGCCGATGCTAGAGCGCTGGATTAGTTTGCACGCTACCAAAGCTGGCGGCTCTTACTAGGTCTTTTAATTGTTGATGATGTATTTCTGTTGCCAAAATAAACAAAAAATACTAAAAACAGAATTAAAAAGACGGGGTCTTAAGGGTAAAATTACCAACCAGATTGGGGCCTTTGCTTTGCTAAAAATGATAATAAGTAAAATATAACTTAATTATATTTTACTTATTATCATTTTCAGCCGTAGGACGTCCACCGCTGAAAATAGGCCCCCACGGTTTTCCACAAGACCTGATCCTGCGATCTTTACAAGGTCGTCTCCATCTTGCCGGTGGAGGTCCTATTATATAATCTACATTGCTAACTTCTCATAAATATAACGACGTAGACGTAAGAGGGATCGTTATCAGAAGGCTCATACATGGTGGCGTAGACGAAATATTAGTCCGGTTAGTTATTACAGACGTCTATTTTCAGTATCACAATCAATTTAATACAAAATAACAAACAGTGCACAGGATGGCTTCGGATTACAGTCAAGAAACGCGGCAAGTTCAATACGGTGACCCAAAACTCAACAAGACACAACCACACAACCATTTGTGTCGGCACTCCGGCCATAACATTCCCACGGGGTTCTCACGTTCCCGTCAAACGAAACGTCAAAATGACAGAAACAAGTGCTGCCACCGCCGTATCGACCATGCCCAAGTAAACTACTTGACGTTTCTGACTGAACTCGATAAATAGCCACAGTTTGACGTAAGCATATGATGTGGTGTTTAAACGTCAAAGTCGAATGACGTTTGTCATCGCGTTCTGACAGCCCGAAACTTTAAAATAAACACCGCCAATCGCCTCACGCTCCGACAAATAAATGTAAAATATAAAAACCTTACCCAAAAAATATCTCACTTAACTTTTTCATGTCGGTATGGGATAAGAAGGAATCAATCACTCAGAAGGTACCCGAAAAATAAGTGAAAGAAATTACGCGGGAAAATATTAGGCTCACACGCTCACATTTGTGGATTAGGATCCCTTACAATTTCTTCCTCTTTCACGAGAAGGTACTAAAAATATATTACTTTCAGTGTGTTTTTAAGGAAGGGTATCAGTTAAGGAATATTTTTAAACATATTACCTGAGAAAGTAGTATTTTGCTAGCACTGAATTCGAACAAATGTTTTTTTAAAGGAATTTAAAAGTGCAATTTCCTAACATCATAACTGACGTTTTTGTAATAACATACAATGTTTTTTGTCGATTTGAGATTTATTTCGACTATGAAATGTAGTGCTAATCTACTTTATTCAACTTGATGCTTTCAGTTTTACATTTCCTAATATTCGTAGGTACAGTAAGTTATTTATAAAACCATGTTTTTAACATTTCCCAGAAAACTAATAAAAAGTTATCCACCCCCTTTATAACTTCATACCTACACAAAATCATTTCCATTTACGATAAAATCTCGCGGAAATAAAAAAGGGGAATGTACGTTCATTAATTTCACATTTATTTTTAAAATTCAGGAGCGTGAAAAATATGGAAATCATGCTGTTTCTAGTCAGGCATGTTTAAGAGATTATTTTTTTGAGTGCACCCCCTTGTGTGGGGTATCGTTGAAAATAACTACAAAAATAAGGTAGGGTTTACATACAATACTTTTTTATCAGCTTTACCATTTGATATAGCCCGCCAAAGTCGTTTACACTGTGTCCCCCCCCCCCCCTGGAATTTTATAAGTCTTGGATCTATAAACTTCAAATCACTCACGTAAAGAAACAGGCGCGGAAACTCCTATTTCAAATTATTTCGGGTGTCTTGTGATGAATACTTTTAAAATTATAAATAAAAAAAAATATACTTTTTTGCCTATACTGTCTAATGTTTTAAGTTAATGGTACGGAATCCTTCGCGCGCGAGTCCTACTCGCACTTGGCCGGTTTTTTTTAATTGTTTTAAAGTACCGTTCATATATTTTTTTTAAAATCATTGTAGGTATTTTTGATCCGTGTGTTTCTTTGGAGATCTATTAGAAACACCTTTCTAAATATAATTCTATATGGCAGCCATTATATTATCTTTTGGCTAGAGCCTTCCGAGTAACAAGCGCTTAATAACAAATTTCATCGTTTCTTTGAAAGGATATTTCATCAGCTTACTGAAAGCGTGTATGAAAACATCAAACAATATTTTCCTTGAATTATACTCTTGAGTGCTGTTTCGGCGCGAAAACAATGACCTTTTCAGCGTTACATTTGTCGTCCTGAAAAAATATTCATTATGGCAATCCCATAGAATGAATAACATTACCCTGTACTCTTTGTGGGCTATGATTTTCCATCAAAAACATTGTTCCCTACATATATTTAGATTATGCATACGGATTCAAAGTTTGATTTTAATCATTTGAATTTTGAAATACTCCCCGGTATTTCGGCGGTATCATTCGGATTGCGCCGATTGTCAGATTTCTCATGCAAAAATCATTTATCAATTACGAGTACTATCAGTCCCTTTCAAATATTTTAAAAGTAGTGTGCACTTTAACATGGCTTAAAGAGTTCATACAAAACTTTTAGGTTTGATGTAGAATCAATCATAGAATAAAAAACTTCCCATTTTAAGGGCTTATGACTAACAATACAAAAGCATGATGTTATGTACTATTTTTCTTTTTGTACTTATTTGGTTATGAATTCTAAATCACCCCTAAAAATTTGTTAACCCTTTTTTAACACTATGTATTGTACACTATTCAGCTCCGATTTTGGTTTCTAGGCTTTGAATCAAAAGATAGGTAGGTAGCATATTGTATACAGTCAACCGTGGTGTAGTCGTTCGCGCACCAGACTTCTAAACCAGGCAGTTGCGGGTTCGAATCCCGCAAGGGGCAAATGTTTGTGTGATGAGCACGAGCATTTGTACCTAAGTCATGGATGTTTATATGTATTTAAGTATTTCTATCCGTTTCCTAGTCACCATAGCACAAGCACACGCTTAGTTTGGGGCTAGGTAATTGGTGTGTTTGTTGAACATTTATTATTTATTTATTATTATTACAGTGTTAAGCATTGCCGGGGATCAAACTTCACAATATGCTATTTCGGGCTTTTTCAAACTGTCAATCGTCGATATGCAGTTCGTTTTTACGTAAAGCGGACACTGAGTGACGTTGAGTGGTTTGAAAATCTGGTCGTTTTTATGACCACTTACAGCAAAGTACCGTAGATATTTCTCATTAGTAAAATTATTGATAATTGCATTATCTCTGCCTGATGTCTAATATATTTCAATGGGGGTTTAATACGTATTTGTGATATCTCGTAATAGACTGACTGAAGACATTTGTTCTTCTGCAAGCAACAACTTTTTATATGGTACAAATATGGAACATTCAACAAGAAATGGAGGTCGCCATTCAAGCCATTTTACTTGTTGGTCAATTAGTATTGCACTGCAAGTAAAGCAAATTCTTTGAACTTTGCTGTCAATGGTTATAAAATCGACAAGATTTTTGTACGAATAAACTTACGAGATGAAATTTTGCAGCAATGAATTCTAACCTGCGGTTTGCTCAGTAAATTAACATAAATATTGAAAAGAAATTGAATATTACGCTGTAAAATACACAACTCAAAGACTGAATTGAATTTAATTTAATCAGCTGATTACATTACTTAATATTACCATTTCAAAGTACTATGCCACTTTTGGCTTCTTCATTGCTTAACGAGTGTAAAAGTCGAAATTAAATGATCAAATATTGTAAGATTTTGCCTCAATAGAAGCCAAGTAAGTATGTAGACTTGTACAAAACGGCTTGTTTTAAAATATGCGTGCAATCCTAAATGTACCTTGATAACTTTATTGGACTTCTGGCCACATATTCTTCTTTGCTCCTGGCACCCAAGCACCAGAAAATGCACCACCAAATTCATTTAAGCCCTGAGCCGCGGAGACGCAATTCAACTGTTTTTTTTAAATTAGGGTTCCATACCCAAAAAGTTAACAAGGGACTCTATTACTAAGACTCTGCTGTCCGTCTGTCACCAGGCTATATCTCATGAACCGTGATAGCTAATCGGTTGAAATTTTCACAGATGATGTATTCTTGTTGCTGCTATAATAAAAATACTAAAACTGAATAAATAAAAAAAATTAGTGGGCCTCTACAACGTGATTTTTTGCCGTTTGACAAATAAAAAAAAGTTATAATAATAGTGCCTAATGTTATATAGCTAATGGTACGGAACGTCTTTTTGTAGGCAGACATTAATATGACCGCAATCTTACCTTATGGTCAGCGATGATGCGTCCGAGGATGGATCATGTTGGTCCTGAAACATGTCAGACATGATCCATCCAAGAAAAGACTGATACTTTTGAAAGTATCCAGACCAAATTTATCTCTATTTATTAATACTTATATAAGTTTAAATAAGAAACCAAAAATTCGCACAGGGTAGGGTTGACGTCACGCAATGGCGTATTCAAAAGAGACCAAGAATTTCGCAGGGATGGATTGACTGCACGGTGGCTCAGTTAGTAAGAGCGTTGGCCCGGTTAGCCAAAGGTCGTAGGTTCAAATCCTACCCATGTGCGAATTTTTGGTTTCTTAATTAAACTTATATAAATAAGAAAGAACTGTAAGTGTTAAGAAATATTTAAAAACTGTCTATTAATACTTGTTGTATTTCTTTCGTTCGTAGGCTTTGAAGACACGCACGTGATGATCTTCATCGGTTTTGGGTTCCTGATGACATTTCTCAAGAAATACGCCTACAGCGCGCTCGGGTTTAACTGGCTCTTGGCTGCACTGGTCATCCAGTGGGCGCTGCTATGCCAGTCCTTCTACCATATGAAAGACAACACCATCGTCGTCACCAAGAAATCTTTATTGGGTAAGTCTTGAGGCATATGTTTTACCCTTACGTGTAACTAAGTGTTGACTAAGATTGAACTAATATAAATGGCATTTAACAAAGCTTCATAAAAACAAACTGACAACTACCTAATTGAGAAACGTTTATTTGAAATAAAAAAATGTGGTTTTGAACGGACTTCTAATCTACAGTCGGCAGGACGTTGAGTTACCCATATGAACTACGAAAACTGCTTTATTTCGTAGGGAATAGAGTTGGTCTCAAGGTCAAAGTGGGGTAGTCTGACGTGCGGCCGCGGGTACCTCTTCTTCTTCTTTTTTATTGATTGGCAATCTACGCCTATCTTCAGTCCTGACGACCGAGGGTGACTTCTGCCCAATCTGCCAATTTTCAGTAATGTACAGTGGGCCACAGACCAACTTACCCAAATCAGTCAAAATATCCCAAATTATATGGAACTCTATGTAATCAACAGAAAGTTGAATTAAGATTGCGAAATTTGACAGATCAGGGTAGATTGATGTGTGGCCCACTGTACCTCTTTAAGTATACCATAAAGTTAATATACCTAGCGGAATAGAGGAACAAAGGGCTGAGCGAGCGAGATGTCTCTAGCAGCAACACTGTATGATAAAAAGAGATGTGTGATTAGACGTAACAGGATGTCTACTACGAAAAACGAAATACGATGTTGCGGACGATACGACACTTTGACGATACGCAAGCGATAGACTTACTATGAAACGGTTTCGGATTTTGTTGCTTCAATCGGATCCATAGACATTATTTCGGATTACTTTCGTGAAAGAATAAAATGGATGTTATTTACCGCACTTTTCTCGGAAAACCGAAAATGAACAAAAATGGTGTATTTTCTTGTTTTATTACTTAAAACCAGCGTTACATCTTTATGTTTAAGTGTAATGACAATTATTAATCAAACTAAAACATTATTTAAAAGAAAGCTTTTTCATTGAGAACGACTTTGATGGCTGAAAAACCTGTAGTCAAAACCTAAAATCAATTTAAAAAATGTACACTACTGCCTGTCATCTGTCTGACAGTGATGCTTGTTTATTGATTTAAAATCAAAGGAATCACATAATTATAAATATTGCCTTTATAAACAAACTAAGCTTAACCTTGCTTGGTACCTACCTAATTTGTTTACTGTGTCGAATAAAATAATTAATACTGGTAAACATTTCGTCAAATGGAAAATGTTATTTATTGGATTATAAAAGTAATAGTTTCATAAGAGTTATTGCTTCTTATTACAGGTTATCATGACCATACCCTTATTAACCATGGGCCATATCATCTCGAATTGAGACTCCCTAAGTCTGCTGGAACTTCGTAAGTTAAAATATTCAACGTTAGCTCTTCAGGAGACAGTGTGATGAAATAAATAAATTATATGGATTTGTAATTATCAGGTTTTTATTTAAAATCTTCATCGTCTGGAATATTTCGTATGAAATTCTGACGAAGAAACCTCAGCTATCTTCATCTCTACATATTTTTTTCTATAATTGCCCTTCAGTGAGAAATAAATAGGCAAAATATACCTAAAACGATACGTGGAGGGCTATCGTACAATTTGAGGTTAATTTCCGAAATACTTTACGTCAAAAAACGATCTATCGTCTGTCAGTTGGTGTTTCGTGGTAGCATTTTCGATACAAAACGTCAAACAACGAACTTCGTCTCCGAAAGCGGATGCGAAGCTTTTCGTAGTAAGCAAAACGAAAAACGATTATCGTTTTGTCGGATTTCGTTTTTCGTAGTAGACCTACAGAACTGTTTTTGGAAACGTCAAACAGTTTGTCGGCACTTATCGGCACGCTGAGAATTTCAGCTATTTGATTTTTTAAATATTACATGAAATTGTGGATATTTTTTTGAAATATTTCTTGGTGAAACGTGGTGACTTGATTAGTAATTGATTGTTGTACAGCACAGCGAAATAACCCCGAAAAATGTTCATTTCACAGGTAAATTGTTCCAAATCGACACCACCTATTTTAGGTTTATTTTTGCCAATGCGTTTCGAATTTTAAGTGCTTAGTATGATAATTCTCTTCTTTAAACATTGATTAATGAAAGAAGCAAAGATCCTTTACACATAATGCAGAATTTACGAATATTTAGTGTAAAGAAATAATTTTCGTTTTACTTTAGGGCTGTATCAAGTTATCGATGTTTCGTTTTTTTACTGTATAATCGAATAATATGTATTACTGTTTTTAAAGTACCTATATGACGTTTAGATATGAATCAGCTGGCAATGTTATTACTATTTAAGACACTTAGCCGATTCATGCAGTTTTTGACTGTTAGAATAGTTATAAATTCGTAATAAATGTATCTTTCAGATTTCCGACTAACTTGAAAAAAAAATACATGGGTAAAATTAATAAATCGTCTAAATTGGGTTCCAGATAAAAAATCTAGTATTTGCAGTAAGCACTTCGAACAAAAATATTTCAAGACGCGAGGAGCAAAACGAAATTTAAAGAAATCTGCAATTCCAACTAATTTAAGCATTTTATTTAAGTAAGCTTAAATAAAATAATACTATTCTTCTGCTGATGTTTCATTGGAAACCAATGTCTACTTATGGTTGTGTCTACATATACATACATATAGTTTGCTTAGTTTGGGCACAGATCATATAATAGTTACTGTTTGGGACTAGATCATGTGTTCTATATTTCTTTTTCACAGGTCAAGATAAAGCCTAGACGCACATTTTCGTCCTATGTTTACAGAGATATTGTACCAGAGGCATTCACATGAATTAAATGGTTTGTCAAATCAATATGACACATGATATCTTGATCCGTCTTATCAAATTGATTTTTATCAAAATTGGTTTGTGATTTTTCTCTAAAATTAATTTAAATCTTTGGCAATTTTCCTTCGCACTGACAATATAGTCGTAGTAATAGACTAAATGGTAATGTAATAGATAAGAAATAATTTGGAGTGTTCCTACTTTCTTATTTCAGTGCCTAAAAAATAAGACAAGAACTACTGCTGACAAACTGCTATGCAGTCTGGCAGATGTAAGGGTCATGTAATAATCTCTATAAGTTTTTTTAAATAAACGATTTAAACAACAACATTTTTCATTTCACTAATTATTTTTGGAACAACCGTATCTTCTGAGTTTTTCTTAAATGTTTCTACTTCACTCCAGAAGCATATTTTCAGCCATGAAGAATCCCATCCCATCCTATTTCAGTTTTATTAATACCTAATATTAATGTTACTAATTAATTTTATCGATATCGATACTATCAACAACAAGAAGCGACATGACAAACATCACTGACACACATTCATGAACAATTTTACACACACAAATGTCATCCAATTTCGGTTTCGTTTGACAGCTCGTGTTTGTTCCTCTATTCCATTAGGAATATTAATATTAACTTTATAAAGTATACCGTTGTAGAGTACACATATTCTGTGATTTTGTGGCGAATAAGGAAAATAATACAGACGAAAATAAAACATCCTTCTTTTTTAAGTTGCGGTCGTTTATAATAGGATAATCTAAGGGTATCTATTTTAATATGTCCTTGAAGGCGTTGCTATGCCACATTCAATAAAAATCTTTTTGAAGAGCGAGCTCACTAGGAAATATTTTGTACTCTGATTTGATTAATTCTGCTCGAAATAGAAACATGATAAAATTGTTATAGAGATAATCACGTTTTGATAACCAACCCTATTCTATTTCAAATTTAACTGTTTACATAATTCTAGAATTTGGAATTAAGCTCCATCCTGCAGTAAAATTGTTTAAAACTTTCACACTCGCATTTTAGTGCATTAGCAGAGTACAGTTGGTACAGTCGGCGGCATGTCAAGTTACCCGTTAGTTACGAAAACAGCTTTTATTATCTAGGAAATAGAGGCGGTCTTAAGGTCAAAGTGGGAAGTCTGACGTACGGCTGTATGTACAACACAGGCATGGTATTGCTTAACTTCTAGCCATAAAACACGAAAAGCTTGCCCTCATATTTTTCGTGGGATTAAATTTACAGAGGTACAGCAAATGAATTATAACTGACATGGGGTTGTGTAGAAGGGAAATGTTTTTTGGCATATCTAAATATTGAAATGATTTTCAAATGATATACTCCTTTTAAGATAATGCTATTCTATTTTTCGATTACATTGCTTAAACAAAATAAGTTTTATTGATACCATTTTTAGTAAATGTTACCTAAAATTATGTCGAATCAGTAAACATCTCCCACTCTAGACTGCTACTATACTTAACATCTGACGTTATGTCATACAGTAAAGTTCTAGCGAGCATACATTAAATAGGGTGACCAGTAAATGAAGGAAAATCCTTTAATCACAAATGGATTCATCATAAATTTCATTAAAAAAAATCATACATCGCCTTCCGATGCGACTCAAACACACGATCCCTTGCTATTACTATTAGTCACTCTACGAAATTTTTGTAAGTGATTTTTAAGTACTGATTTTTGGCACTAGGAGAATCCTCCATTGTGTTTATGATAGACACCCTATATATCTGCGAATTTTCCTTTTGGCACAATAAAACAGAAAGCAGTTAATCTATTTGAAAAAACTTCAATCAATCATTCTATTAGTAGTAGATAAGTAATCACGGATAAATGGTAAAACATCATACAGCGAATTCGATAACATTGCGGTTTAATATTGATATCGGTGAAATCGAATGTTTAACCAATATGTAATCCCTTTCAAACACGGCAGAGTATAGCCGTGCTTACGAGTAAATAATATATAATGTATTGTGTGTGGAACACATAATTACACGGGAATGTCTACAAGACTATTGTGGTCTTGAGAGTTCTGGTTACTGTTCAATGTAAACACCATTGCAATAGTAAATAGAGGACGAAGAGTGTACATACACTAAATGTGTTCGTACAACTGAAGATAAGCTTGTATTGAATGGGTGTAGCTTAGTAAGATTAACCGCCGGTATAATTCCTGAAAAACCGGGCAATTTTTGTGCTTTTTTGAATAATGTACCTGCCTGCTTTTTTGCTTGAGTTAATCTTAGTAGCTAGTTTAGCGTATGCTTTTCATTTGAGCCTTCAAAACCTTTGAAAGATATAAGTAAAGTCAACCAACGTGGTGGAAATTTTAAAAGAAAATATTACCTATCATCATCATTATAATTCACCCCTGGACATCCGTTGCTAAACTTAGACCATAGATATCCAAAGTGACCGGTTTCAAGCGGCCTACATCTACATAGTTGCCGATGGCCGCCCTATCCTAGGCTTTGATTAAAAGCCCCCTTAACATTGGTTTGTCCATTCCAGAGGCAGACATAATGTCAGCGACAGTGCTGATCACCTTCGGAGCTCTGCTAGGAGTCGCCAGTGGGGTCCAACTTCTTTTTATAGCTGTGGTGGAGACAGCGGTTGCTTGTCTAAATTTGTGGCTGGTGGCTGACGTTTTTAAGGTTTGGTACATCATAAAAAGGTTGATAAATAGTAACGCATAAAAATGTATTATCATAAAGTACTAATATATCGTATTGCCTTAATAATTTAATATTCTTGTTGTTGTTTTACAAATTTCATGTTTCAAGTAGTTTTGATTCCATTTTGATATTCTGGCTAAAATGTGTTAATCATTTCTAATGGAAAACTTATGAGAATTTTAACTGAAAACCTCTAAATACAATGTTCTTCATATTGTAATGCCAAAAAAACGTAGAAGTCTTCAACCAATTGATACATTATTAAGCCTGGAATTCACCAATATCTGTCAAATTAACCGTCAATCGAGGTTTACCAGCTTTTTAAAAATTGCTGAACTCAGGTCTTAGTGTATAAGATCCTAAGCTTTTCCAACGTACACAAGGTCCCACATCAACCTACCCAGATCTGTCAAATTTCACCAACCTTTTTTCAACCTGTTAATCACATAGAGTTCCATATTAGGATATTTTGACAGATCTGAGTAAGTTTCACCACGTATATTTGTTTTCAGGCAGCTGATGTAGGTGGTTCCATAGCCATCCACACTTTTGGTGCATACTTCGGCTTGGGGGTCAGTCTTGCCCTGAGGTCCAAACCAAGTACGGAACCCCCGACCACCAACGGCAATGCGGTTCCAGCTGTTGACTTGAACGGACCAACCTATATCTCTGACGTTACTGCTATGATTGGTAAGACTCAAGCTAACTTGATAGTAAGTAAAGATATTTACACGTTTCAGAGCGTAGCATATAAACGATTTCAAAAAAAATCCTAAATAAGACGACACATATTTCTATAGCAAACTTTTCTATCGGCAACAAAATGTATGCAAAAGTCACGTGATATTCCTATGGCTTAAGACAGTTGCATACATTTTGTTAGTGTCAACGACCTTCGCTTTAGAATAGATTGAATCCTGTCTACTGCCCTGTTTCGCGCTGAGTCCGATTCAGATTATGGACCTAGAAAACTTAAACTTAAAATAACTTTTTATCAGATTTAAAACTTTTTATTTTTTTGCAACTAGAAATACGGAGTTTGAACGTAGTGATTAGTGCGTCGTGGTCGTCGGCGAGTGTTCATACAATCAATCAATCAATCATATCAATTCATACATCAATAATATTCTCCGGGATTGAGATCCTTGATCCAGTGCGTCTACCATATAAATAGTTCTATGACTACTCCGGACTAGCGATGGGCAAGGGAAAGAAAAAATTGTGATGGAAAAGAAAAATACGGGAAAGTATAGGAAAGAACGGAAAGATTGGGAAATATTCCAATTCGGCGGGAAAATAGGGAAAATACTCAAAAGTGGACTTAAATTAATAAAATGCGAGAATTTAGCTATTTTGACAATGGTTTTACGCCTGTAGCACACCTTCACATAAAACCATAACAGCGGGACCACGCTAGTTTTTCCTGTTTGCCAGTTTTATTACACCAAACGTAAACATGTTCTAATGCTTAGATTTATTTGAGTCTGCTGAGTGTGCTACAGGCGTAGAACCATTGTCAAAATAGCTTAATTCTCGCATATTAGGTATTAATTTAAGTGCACGTTTGAGTATTTTTCCGACGAATTGGAAATATTCCGCATACTTTCCCCGAAAATGGAAATAAACCCAACAGTTGGAAATATTCCAGGGAGTAAACCCAACGCTACTCCGGACAGAATTTTACGGATTCGGATTGAACTCAGATCAGAGGTAGTGAGAAACCACTCTTACTCATTAAATTACATAATTCTAGGCTCTATCTTCTTGTGGATCTACTGGCCATCATTCAACTCGGGCTTGACCAATACCGACGCCGAATACCAGAGAGCAGTAATCAACACTTACCTGTCTCTAGCTGCCGCCACGGTAAGACCTTAATTTTAATCTTCTCTCCTTTGCCAAGAGGTACCGGGGCTTAAATCCTGGGACAGGAATTCGTTTGTGTTTTTCTGTCTTGAAATAACTCTTGAGACAGGAAGTTGGTAGTGTGTATTATCTGTGGTGGTGTTAAAACCCCTGTGCCTCGGAATTTGGAAAGCACGTTCAGCCGTTGGTCCTGGGCCTGATCTCGCTCCGATCCTGTCAGACCCACTCTCACCAAATTTTGAAAGTGAAGGAGCAGAGACTGTATTTATATGTTGCGCACATACTTGTGCTCTATAAACCTCCCGCGCAGTTGGCCCATCGCGGTTTAGATTAACAGGCGCGGTCGAAATTCAGCTGTGACACATTTTCATTATAATTTTCATAACACCTTTGCCCAGCAGTGGTACAATAACGGCTTCGTAAAAAAAAACGTTTACTAAGGTAATATAATTTGGGTGTTCTTGGTTTTTAATTTTGCAACTTTAAGGGATGGGTTTCCATCATCGTATTTACATAAGTGAATGGAATGGAAAACCAGTCGATTAAGACCCGAGTTCACTAATTTTTAAATAACCGGTAAACATCAATTGACGCTTTATTTGACAGAATTACTATACAAAATATATCAAATACTGCTAAACCGGCTGTTTAAAAATTAAACATGTGTTAGTGAACTCCAGGCTAATACTTACAAAAATATCAATGAATATATTTATATTGTTTCTTGTATTTTAATTTACTTTTTACTCGCCATGTTTCTCCATAACAAATGTAATAGTCTCATTCCAATAAATGCCATGTTATTTACACAAAACCCTTACGGATACGAAGAAGTGCTACTTTTCTCAGAGAAAAATGTTCATAGCATTAAATATTTACTAAGATGAGATTGCTGCCGGCCGATTTACACGCATGAGTGGTTTTGATGCATCATGGATTATGCATGGAACGAACAAGTGGAACATTCTTTTACTCTAAGGTCTTGATTTACTCGTAAAGTAGTGTAAGAGGGACTTCAGCGAATATTAGGTTAGGTCAACGGATGCAATTTTAAAGCCCAGACAGAGACACAGTCCCTTTTCAATCAATTTTAAAGAAGATATTGAAGCACAGTTACGACGCAGCGCTGAAGTAACGTAGTAGCTACAGACCTACAAACATGGAATATACAGTAATACTGCTTAAGAGTAGGTGCGAGCATACCACAGATAAAAAAAGTTACTCGTCGATCGAAGCAAACTGCCAGTCACAAGCACCCTGGTCGAGTGGCTCACCAACCGGTTTTCAAAGTGTTGCCATCTCTGAGTTCCCGGGTTCAATCCGCGGTTAATACAGCAATCCTTTTTTGCTATATTGTCCCGGGTCTGGCTGTTGTTGTACTTTGTTAAGAAAAAAGAAAGGTTAATTAATTTGGGACATCACAAACACAGAACAAAAGTAAATACAAAAGACGTTTATATTAGTACGCAAAAAATTTTTTTTTTAATTTGTTACTGATTTCCCAGACTCGCCAAGTGCTTTACTTTGGGGTGAGAAAAATTTATGTGATGTTGTCCAATATTTCCAGGCGATCAAAGCCGTCATACGATGTAGGGTTACCACATTTTCACAGCCCATTGCCGGACTCGGAAACTCTACAGGAAACCAGTGAAAAGTGAACGTAATTTTAATTAACGTACAGTTCCTGGGCGGGTCCGTTGTCAAAGTTTCATATGTATCTGCTTACAAACTAACTTTACTTTCATCTTTAATTAATTTCGGTATAATTAATTCACAGTTTCTGTTGGTCGAAACTCAGAATATTTGTAATATAACGAAACTTTGTGCTAACTGCGTGCGTCTTGACGTAAAATATCCTACTTGAAATTTAGACTGAATTATTATGTTCTGAAATATTTTAGTTTTTAACAATCATGTTGTTGTTTTTGTTGTGACTATAAAAAGTACATAAATAATACTAACTGCCGCACTCAGAGACGTCAATTAAATTTAATCTATAATGAAGTCTCGTTCTGTCACTTTCTTTGTCAATGGAATAGAAAAGGTTATCAGTAACAAACTAGTTTTGTTCCTGATAACCAGAAGATGATTTATATTTAACAAAAATTGACTTCCGTACAACGAAACCTTCAACTAACAAAACTAGTTTGGTTGATCCTTTTTTTAGTGCAGTGCGGGCGTTTTGTTACCCGACTGCGAAAGGAGGGTTATGTTTTTCGAGAGTATGTATGTATATATGTATAATTGTTTAGCACGCCCTACAGCCCAAACGGCTGGACAGTTTTTGACATATGAGGTGTCGTTGAATTTGTCAAAATTGTGATAGTGACATAGGCTACATATATTTAAAAATAGCGCCCGCAAATGGAACTACAGGGATAGGGGGGATTGATTTTTTCCTTATCATAGCAATATGGGTATCAAATGAAAGCCAGTAAAAAGGTCTTTTTAAAAATATTATCATTTTTGCAGTCGGGTGTTTTGTTGTATTTAAAATTATGTTTTTTTGTTATGTTGTTACGTCTGATAGTCATTATGTGGAGCTGAGCTGATGGTGGAACTCCTTAAAAATTAGGAGTTTAGTAATTAAAACACCAGATGTTTTGTCAGGTATAGGATGCTAACAAAACAAAGTCAAAGGCGCAGCTCCCTCCTCTTTCCCCCCCCCCCCCCTCCTCCCTCTTAAAATGCTATTGGCAAATCTTTTCCTGTTCTTCTTTAAACGATCTTCCTTCTCGTTACTACTTTCTTCCAAATGACGCTATCGCATTTGAAGAGCGCGTTTAGTAGGTCTACCCATGTTGCACTTTACACTAAATTTCAACTTAAAATAAAAAAAAAACTTTTTAAAAAAAAACAAAAACCGACTTCAAAACTGCCTTCAGTGCTAA
This sequence comes from Pyrausta nigrata, assembly GCA_949316185.1. Classification (NCBI taxonomy): domain Eukaryota; kingdom Metazoa; phylum Arthropoda; class Insecta; order Lepidoptera; family Crambidae; genus Pyrausta; species Pyrausta nigrata. The sequence continues at coordinate 14,487,846 of OX438952.1, forward strand.
TTAAAACTTAAAATTTTATAAACAAATTTAAACTAAAAAGTACAAAATAATATTTAAATTACCTAACTGTTCTACGAAATTATACAAGAAACCTATTTCCAATTTATTATCTGTTATTTTTTGGGGTCGGTGCCAGCCAAGCTAGATATTCTATCTACTCTAAGCAGCCAAGAGATGGTTTAATCCTGTCCTTAGTTGCAAAAACACATAAGAATTAGAATTTCTGGCACCGACTCCAAAAAATAACAGATAATAAAGTGGAAATAGGTTTATTGTATAATTTCGTAGAACAATTAGGTAATTTAAATATTATTTTGTACTTTTTAGTTTAAATTTGTTTATAAAATTTTAAGTTTTAATTAGCACTGAAGGCAGTTTTGAAGTCGGTTTTTTGCTGTACGATATTCGCCTTTAGGTGGGTTACAAATTAAATTCCTTGCAAGGAGTTCCTGATATTACTGCAAACCAGTATTCAAACAATTCCCCACTCTTCATATAATAACTAGTATACAAATTAGAAACGCTACTTTTAGTTCACCATTAAATACAGAGTGACTGATACTGAAACCGCTCTATGGAAATCTCGCATATATAGGAGGTCATTTGCCAATAATTTAACCTAACTTTATCTAGCTAAAGTTTAAGATTATGGGAGATATGTATATTTTTAGGGTTCCGTACCCACACTTAACTTGGTAACGGGACCCTATCACTTAGACAGTGTCTGTCTGCCTGTTACCACCAGGCTATATCATGAACCGTGATAGCTAGACAGTTGAAATTTTCACAGATGATGTAAGTATTTCTGTTGCCGCTATAACAACAAATACTTGAAACAGAATTAAATGAAGATTTAAGTAGGGCTCCCATATAAAAAAAAAACGTTTTTCCTTGATTTTAATAATGGCAACAGGTAGACGATTAAAATATTCACAAATTATTGAGTTGTAGATTCACTTAAAAATAAATCATTAAATAAAAATATTTAAAAAATAAGGACGGCTCCCTTACAAATGTGATTTTTGCCGTTTTGAAAACTAAAAATGTTCATAAATAGAATCTAATGTTGTATAGATTGTATGGAACCCTTCGTGCGTGAGTTCCACTCGCACTTGGCCTTTTTTATATATCTAAGATAATATTTTTTCAAAATGCGACATAAATTTCGTATCTAAATTTTATTTTCTTGACATAATTTGTTGGTATTTATAAGCATTTGGGATCTGAATACATCAGAACTACACTCAAACTAGGGTACAAAATTAAAAAAATATTGCGATCAAGTTCAACCTAAAATAAATACAAAGCTGCGGTGTTTCAGTAATGTATGCTACTCTAATTTCGTCACCTTTCCGATCCTAAAAAAAATCCAAAAAACAATTTCATTCGCTAGACTTCGGTGAGATTTTCAGATCAACCAAAATAATTCTGGTCGAAAATAGTGAACGTGCCAACAATAGGTTGAAGCGAATTTCGCTAAGTATATAGGTATTATAAAAGAAATCTAAGTGGTTATAGACCGAAAAGTTTATGCGCGACCCTCCTCCGGTCGCCAGATGCGCGGGAGGCGAGGCATGCCAGATGCCAAATGTAGGTTCGGTTCAATTATAACCAAAAATTACCTACTTTATGTGCAAATCCACCACGACTTAGTACCAGTCACCCTGTATACCTACCTATATCTATTTTTTGTTACAAGTCTGGTATTAAAAAAAACAACCTACTATGAACTAAACATACTCAACTTAGTTATTTAATTTGATAAATACGCTCAAAAGTTTTTACTTTGCGCCAGATATAATAAAAAACATATTAATTAATCTTGTTGTTGACGTGTTTAAGAACACTTTGGTTGCTTAGTTACATTTGATTACCTTAGTTGACAAGATAATTTAGAAGATTTGTTTGTGTAGATATATTTGAAAGAAGAGTGTTTAGATGATATTGACGCACAGGATGCTAACATTAATTTGAATACTATTGTTGTGAAGATGTTTTTGGTTATTTAAGTTGTGTAGTATTTTTTGAATAGATGGCGTGCTCCTATATATCTGATGGTGACTGTACCTCCCCATACATGTAAAGAGGGGGTGACGGGTTTCCCCCTGTAATTTCTTAAGTCTTGGACCTATAAACTTTAAATCACTCACGTAAAGAAACAGGCGCGGAAACTCTTATTTAAATTTGTTTCGGGTATCCTGTGATGAATACTTTTGAAATTATAAATAAAATAAAAATATATACTTTTTTTCAAAAGAACTGCCTGCCTATACTGTCTAATGTTGTAAGTTAATGGTACGGAACCCTTCGTGCTCGAGTCCGATTCGCACTTGGCCGGTTTTTTAAAAGTTGGTAAACTCGGGTCTAAGATTCATCATTTTAGACAAGTAGTGGGTCATTTGAATTGGACAAATGAGCGCATTTTTTGCTGGATTTTTTAAATACTTTCTTCAATATTTAAAACTATATTTTTTGATAGGTTATACGAATGTATATATATTTATTGTGTACATCACCAAACTTCAAAATTACAATTATTTAATTACTAACGCTCGCTTGGCACGGGTACAATTTCATAATTAAAACACATTGTCACCCAGGAGTATTGTGACTTTCTACTTCTGAAAACGAAATCAAAACGACAACTGTGTGGTTCGCTATTGCCTTCTGCATTTCACACACTTTCCAACATCCAACTACTAGACGTGTGCAGGTTTCCTCACTATGTTCCTTCATTTTAAGGCAGCGATATCTTCAAAAATTCTGTACATAAGTTAGGTAATCCATATTATGACAATTCACAGGACAAGGCACCTTATGGCCGGTTGTCACTTAAGACCACACAAAACGTCGTAATTGAGAACCAGCCTTAAGGAGCCTTTTCCTGTGGACTGTCACACATTGAATGTGACGTACCTTCTGTCGGCAGGTAACCACCTTCATAATCTCTTCAGCGGTCAGCAAGCACCATGGAAAGTTAGATATGGTGCACATTCAGAACTCGACCCTGGCCGGTGGAGTGGCCGTCGGGTCAGTGTGTAACATGCACATCGGGCCAGGAGGCGCCATAGCTGTGGGGATTGGGGCTGGAATTCTGAGCGTCATGGGCTATCGGTTTTTAACGGTAAGTGAATAAAGGAGAAAGTATAGAGTTAATATCATAGGTTAGAATCTTAAATCAGGCATTAGATCTTGAAGAATTAGATGTTGCACGAAACTAATAGCCAGGGCTTATTTTTAGGTCCCCAATTTACTTATAAAACGCGATGAACTTTAAATCCAATTAAGTGTCTACATCGTTCTCGATTCCCAAATGCCCTCTTTAAGACTAATTTTATATTCCTTCTATATGTTTCTTTGCTAAGAGACAGACTACAATGATTTAGAAACGTCAAATTAGGTGATGACTCACATTTTTACAACTTTTAGACACTAGAGAAATCTGGAGTGGTATAGGTACCGCCGTGCCTCGGCAAGCACGTTATGCTGTTGGTTCTGCTCCTGCATTGCCGGACTACAGATCATCTTTCTGATAGTGAACAGAGTACATCTGCTTATTGAACGCATACTTGTGCACTTTAAATTCTACACTTGTTATTCTTTCGTGAGATTGGAAACCGTAGCTTCTGGGAGCTTATTGTTTTTTCCCAAAGGGAAAAAATGGGACCCTATTACTAAGACTTCGATATCTGTCACTAGGCTGTATCTCATGAACCGTGATAGCTAGGCAGTTGAAATTTTCACATATGATGTATTTCTGTTGCCACTATAACAATAAATACTAAAGCCGGAATAAAATTAATATTTGAGGGGGCTCCCATTTATTAACCGTGTTTTGTTTGCCTTTTTTGCTAGATATTATTAATGGCAACATATAAACGCTTGAAACACTCACAGAATAATAAATTGTATATTTACTTTAATTATAAATACTTACATTTATAATTAAAGTAAATATATAATTTGCTGAAAATCAGTATCGTGACATGCTTTGTGCTGTCACGATTTATGCTGAGCAGGGACCTTTTTGGCACACATTTGATCTATGTACCTATAACCTAAGCATCCAACATTTTCCGTGTCAAATAAATGAATTTGAGTTTGAAAATTAAAATAAAAAATATTTAAGGGGAGCTTCCATTCAACAAACGTAATTTTTTATACTAAAAGAAAGGTTATAATAAAGTATCAATGTTGTATAGATAATGGTACGGAACCCTTCGTGCGCGAGTCCGACTCGCACTTGGTTTTTTTGTACTCTCGTTCGTTCGTTCGTTAACTTCTCTTTCGTTCTCCAGCCGAAGCTGAACAAGCTTGGAGTACTGGACACATGCGGCGTGAACAACCTCCACGGGATGCCTGGGCTGTATTCGGGGTTGCTGTCAGTTCTCTTTGCTGCTCTGGCTACGGCAGACAAGTATGGAACCTCGGAGCTAGAAGCTGTTTTTGAGGCTGTAAAAGAGGTATGATTAGTTGAATAATTATAAAGAAAGAAAGAATGCAAAATATTCATTCGGCGATCAAAAAAGAACCCCTATAAAAAAACCAAGACAATCCACCACAAACGTATTAAATTATCATGATCATTGTAAGAGATTCGGAATACCTACAAGCCCAGTTGGAATGCCATAGAAAAAAATATATTGGGCCAGAACTGTCCTCTTGGGTCTCCTTTTGGCGCTCCGAGACAAGTTCAAGGTTAAGGGTGCGAATTTCACATGGGGTAAGGGTTTTGTGATAACATGAGCACTTATATTTTGCTGAAGCACAGCATGCTTTAGCTGGGGCTAGGTAGGATTGTGTTTATTGAAATAATTTATTCTTTTAAGTATTTATTGCCAATCCCAGCGTTAAAATATATTGTTCATCGTATATCACTTTAAACGGATTACGCTTACGATTTGTTAAACATTTCGGTTACGGTTTGTACTAGGTATACACGGCCGCACGTTATATACCCCACTTTGACCTTGAGACCGCCTCTTTTCCCTACGTAATAAAAGCTGTTTTCGAAGTTCACATGGGTAACCTGACGTGCTGCTGACCATACCTACGTCGAAATTAAAGGGGTCTGAATCGAAATGGATACGATTAATTACGATGACTTAGCTTGGAGTTCACCAACATGTTTTTTTAATCAGCCGGTTTAGAATTATTTGACAAATTTCGTATGGGAAGTTTGTCAAATAAACCGTAAAACAAAATTCGCCGGCTGTTTAAAAATTGGTGAACTCGGGTCTTAATATCATTAGTTTGATAATCTCCGTGGTCAAGTGGACAAGTGGTTTGTAAATCGGTTTTAAAAGTATTGGGGTCGCCTTCCCTTGGGTCCCGGGTTCGATCCCCAGTCGGGTCGATACAGAAATTCATATTTTTATGATTTTTCGGATCTATTTGTGTAGTAATACCGTTGCTTCTGATTTCATATCAGAAGTGATTTAGCTACCTACCTAATTACTTTGGAATCAAAGCTCCGTGTGTGATGTTGTCAAATGTTTATTTATTCTAATTGACAGGATAAAAGGACAGCGTCCAACCAAGCACTATATCAGTTCATTGCTTTGGCTGTTACATTCGGACTGTCCCTAGTATCTGGATTCCTGACAGGTATGTGTTTTTATTTAATTATCTTTGTATTGGTAAAAGTATAGTTTGTATTTGTATACATATATACTTTGTATTGGTAAAGATATTTATTAAAACACAATTTTACGGATTACTTCGCGATTTATTTACATTTTATTTAAAACCTGACCTTTCGAACACTTTACAGCGTTCGTGGTCACAGGGAGACAGGGAGAGGAAAATTGTGTTTTAATGAGTTTAACAATTCGCGTAAACGTATGAAACAAATAAAATATAATTTATATGTACTGACTAATATTCATATCCATACTATCTACCTATGTACTTTACAAATGCTAATATAATAATAATAGTAGTAACGAAAAAGGCTTGCGAATCATAATGTACGTGCACTATAATACCTCCCACGCAGTTGGCTCATCTCTGTTGAGATTGGCCGTTGTACCTACTTAGTCGAAATTTGTCTGAGAGGACATTATTGTACAAAAGACTGATTTTACGTAGCATAACCTTTACTACATATCCTAAATGCTGCATACACAATTTAGATGCCTTATGAAAATCTTTAGCCGGGCGGAATGAAATAAAACAGAGAAAATTCTTACGATTTGGTTGCAAACGTCTGTTTTCTAAGTAATTTGACCTGCTCTTCGAAAATGAAACCACAAATCATAGCTTTATTAAGGATGGCACACAAAGGGAATTGTACGAATAGCAAGCGCATTCCTCTGACTGCAGTCCGGTGCAGGCATGTATATTGCCGACCGATGTGTTTTCCAAGAATTATTCCAAGGCGCTCCGAATGCCGCCTGAGTGAATGCCACCTTTGTGCTGTCGAAGTCATTCGAGGAATAAATTTTCATAAAGTATTATGTCCTCGCGATTCGCGAAATATAGCTAGTTGACCTAACTAGAATACCGCAGGCATTGAGACGGGTGGCGTAACTGAGAACAAGCCGTTCTTATTGTATATTATAATATACAATAGGTAAAAGGTTTAACACTTTTAGCATAACGGCTAAGATATATAGCCGTTATGCTAAAAGTGTTAAACCTTTAAACTCAAACCCCATTATTCCAAAAACTTAGTACCGGTAGGTTTAAGACAGGACTAAGCTATTAGCTAGCCAATTAGAAAAGCGCTTCTATATTAGGTTATGTCACGAATGTGTCATTCATTCCTCTGTTGTCGGCTAATACTTAGACCCATTTTAAACCTAGTCTATTTTTTTTGTAATAACACCGAAGAGGATATTTGACAAGAAAACCAATGGTGTTAAATACCTTATTCTTATGGTATTAAAATAGTAAGAAATACCTTCACAACTTCACAACCAATGAGAGTAAAAGTTGTAGAGGCTTGATTAAGTAATTAACTGTTTTATTCAAGCTTTTTGTCAGAGTCAAAGTCAAATATAATAAATTCAATTTAGGACAGAAAATGCAACTTGAATGTCATTGATAAAAATTATAATATTAGTCTATATGGGGTCCGAATATGACTCCTTATTTTTGATATTACTATTATTGCTATCATCATCATCAAAATCAGTCAGAAGCTTAACACGTTAACGACAGTTAGTTTAGGTCATTTTCCAGGAAGGTACTATGCCTGTCCCTCTCACCACTTATTTAGCTAGGGCTCGTATAATATAAATTTATTCCAAGCACCTTTACTGCGAACTTTACAAAGGCCCGATGTTACCACATCGAACACTTTTAAAGACTTCTTTGTACAAAAACTATTTAAAAAAAAACAGTAATTAGAGATCCGTAGTGAAAGTCGTAAGTATCCAATGACCATTGCCAAGAGCGCGGGCTGTTGATTACAAATCGACTGAGCAAACTCATCACCAGATTAAGTAATTGCGTACTAACGTTACGCCAACATTGACATTCTGAAGCGTTAAATATTCAGAATATCACCGCCGAGAGCAAGCGTTTGATTAAATACGCGTGATAGCGACGTAAATAAATCCTTAACAAGGAAAGACTCCCTTTTGCCACGGGATATTTGAGGCATTTAAGCTTCGATAAACTTCACCTGAGGATGTAGCACGCCATATACAAACATCATTTGGGTCTGAAAACATATTTCTTTTAAAATAACAGCATATTTTTAACACACCGATTACACAATACTTTTGTTAACTATCTGCAATATTTGATTTTTGATTATGCTAAACTCCATAAAAAGTAAGTAAGTTGAGTATAATGAAATGTGACGTCATAGTTTACTATTCTCCCATATAGAAACTATGGAAGAAGAGCAAATTGACAGTTAATTAAAAGCATGTCAACGATTGGTGGTGTCAAATAGCCAATTCATAAGTTTTTACTGACACTTTGCTGCAAGCTACAGTTTGTAAAATTGAAGTTTTTGCGACATGTAGAGTCCGTTTTTATTTGTTTGGCTAATTTTGTATACACTCTTGTTATGACTTTCAACATAATACCAGTAAAAAAAACCTATAGATGTAAAAAAGGTTTACGTGTTAGATGACAAATTACCATAGTAGATAGTACCATATTTTTAAACGAATAAATTCTATAAACTGCAACTAAAAACCGAATTTTACGCATAATTAGATGTAAGTTCCAAACTCCTTGTGTGTTGTTTAGTAGATTTAAAAAAGTGCCGTGCATGAAATATCCACAGGTGTAGTTAATCGAGGGCTTGATCACACGAGCGTGTACAAACGAGATGAAAAACACGCTTGCATTGATGTTACAAAAATGTGATTAGGCTTTTGACGCACGATGTTATAAGCATTCTTTTGTGATAGCACATTTTGGTACAATATTTTCCATAGCTTCTACGCATTTGTGGATCAACCAAATTATAATGGGAGGTTTTAGCATGCACAAGTGAGATGGTTTATCTATTTGTCTACTTGTGTTACTCAATTCAATAGATTGAAATCTATAACCTATTGCCTTTGTTACTTTGCCTTTGAACTCTGTGCCAGAAAAATATATTTATTGATTTGTTTTTGGACTTTCTAAATATATTTTGGTAAATGTTTTTGATTGTATGTTTTAATTTATTGTATGACGCACTGACGCAACTTATGAAGTTGTAATTGGGGTTATTTTGAAGAAAAGAAAAGATATTGTCTGATGTGCTGGCCACTGTACACAAAAGCGCACGTCAGACCACCCCACTTTGACCTTGAGACCGACCTCTTTATCCTACGTAATAAAAGCTGTTTTTGTAGTTCACGAGACGTGGGTAACCTGGCGAGCTGTCGACTGTACATAAAAGACGTAACATCAATGTAGGATAAAATATATTTAGCAAAGTAACAAAGTTACTCCACGTAAACCAAGTACCTTTTAAATCGCTGACATTGGGCTCGATTCCAATGTGCCTTGTCTAAGATTAAATTAAGTTTAGTCTCTCTCTTTCTCTGCCAAACAAACTAAAAGAGTCAGATTATATCAACTTCGCAACGTCGGACTAATCAGCTGTCAGACGCTAAGGAAATTAGATAATCCATAGATAATTTAGTAGGAATGTCATTATTTATTTATTCTTTATTGCACAAAGAAGTACAAATGTCGGACTTAATGCCTTAAGGCAATATCTACCAGTCAACCATTGGGCGAGGCGGAAATAGTCGTGGCGGCGTAAAAACAACAATAGTAAATTCCTACATACTTGAGTCAAATGTAGTTGTACCAAAGATTGACGAGAAAAAAAAATGTTATGATTAGTAGATTAGCAATTCGTTGATTTAATTCGAACTAGTAATGAGCGTCACAAAGTTGAATCATTCAGGAAAAGTTCTCGGACAGACCGTTTGAAGGTGAATTTGGATGTAGATGTTTTGATCGCATCAGGAAGAAAGTTCCAGAGCCTTATTGATTATGTCATTCGATGACGACTAAAGTAAAGTAGACGAAAAACTTGTAAAAATACGTAAGAAATCATATCACTTAATTCGACGTTTCTAAATTATTATTGTCTGTCTCTTTAGGTTTGTTTAGCAGAGAAAGAGAGAGACTGAACTTAAATTTAATCTTAGACATGGCACATTGGAATCAAGTCTATTGTTTGTTTTGTAACTCGTCAATTTCTCGATCCTACTTAAATTAGAACAGGCAAGTAATTTGGAAAATACAGCTTTCAACCATTCTCCCCACCGCCATAGAGTCGCGAATCACATCGATGAATTTGTGGATAACTGTACCTAAGTGGGCACGAAATGTACATACCTTGCCAATTGATATTCATTATAAGAGTTGTATGGCAATAGTTAAGCAATCGACAAGTTATATTGCAATATTACCGCAAATTTGTCGATATTACAAACCAATATTTGTTTATGTTAAAACAGTACTTATTGCTATTGCAATCACTTAAATCCTTTACGTTATTTTTCCACTCATTCTATCAATATAATATAATAAAGCCAAAAGTAAATACTTTATATCGTGTTAACGCTAAGCAAGAGCTCGTGCACACGAGTTCGATTCGTGATTTTTGATGATTTGTCTTTTTTTTTTGATGGCGGCAATGCTTTTTTAATGTTCATGTTCACACGAATCACGAATCGTGATTTTAATAATCACGAATCGTCAATATACACGAATCGTGAATTTATTGTGACGGATCCGCTAATGCCACACGATCGACGACAAAAAACACGATTCCGTATGCAATTTCCATCCGTCAAGACGTATCGTGTATTTTGACTAATCGTCAATGACGGATCCCGTGTGGATGAGCCCTAACATAACGTAAAAGTCACCTATTTCGACTAGTCCGACAAGTTCGTGCGCGACCTTCCAACGGTCGCCAGAGGTGTGGGGGGCGAGGCACGCTAGACGTCAGCGGGTGACGGGTGATGTTGCGGGGAATGGATTTGCTTTGACAATCTAATCAATGACGACCGTCTTGGTGTAGTGGTTCGCGCCATGAACTTCTAAATCAAGCGGTTGCGGGTTCGAATCCCGCAAGGGGCAAATGTTTGTGTGATGTAAAGTCAGCCTATTAGATCCCACTGCTAGGAAAAGGCCTCACCTTTAACTATGAGGAGATACGAGCCTTACTCCACCACGCGGGCTTAGTGCGGATTGATGGAGGGGTGTCTGTAAGGCAAGTGACCAACCTTACTGTCAGAATTTATCAAGCCGCCCTAGGGCCTGACTAGGCTTAACGACTAATACCACAGTTATTAGCCGGGACCAACTGATTAACGTGCCTTCCGAAGCACGTAGATGCTTGTCATGGACGTCACTTAAATGGTCGGAATGGTCTCCCATCCAATCACGACCGCGCCGTGAATTGCTTAACTTTGGTATCACTACCAAAGCGCTGCCGCCGTTTGTGTGATGAGCACGAGCATTTGTACCTAAGTCATGGATGTTTATAAATGTATATAAGTATATCTATCCGTTATCCTAGTCACCATAGCACAAGCTCACGCTTAGTTTGGGGCTAGGTAATTGGTGTGTTTGTAAAAAAAAAAAAATTAAAATTAATTTCGCTCACAAAAACAATATTACATTCATTACATGGTACATTCCCCAAGTATTGATGAAATCGAACGCCGGCTCACTGGCGTAGCAACCACTTACAAAAATTCGTCGGCTGACTAACGTCCTCCGTAACTCAGTTGGTAAGAGCACTAGCCCGGATAGCGAAGGGACGTGGGTTCGAGTCCCACCGGACGACACAGTCGATTAATTTTTGTCAGCGAAATTAATGTCAACTTCGTAAAAAACTTGCAAAATAATTGCTTAAGTTATAAAAATAATTATAAATAAAACGCGCGTAATTGGCGCTTTCTCGCCTCCCGATCGTCTTGCGGTTGCAAAGAGGGTTGCCAAAGAACTTGTCGGACTATTAAGATTAGCGCTATCTTATTTTTCCGGAGAAAAACCATGAAATGCATTACGCAAGAATTCTTCTCACCAATTACCGTAATTTCTAAGAAAAAAAACTTTTAACACAACACGTGTTCTTAATTACCCGGGTAAATTCAAATACAAGTCTGTTTCCATCGTTAAACGGGTGTTAACGCGCTCTCAACACTCTTCAAGCTTTATTTTATTACCGTAGAACTTTAAACACCTTTTATTTTCAGGTTTACTATCTAAGCTGCCCATCTTCGAGTCCCTGAAGGAGAACGAGAAATACGACGACGAAATTAACTGGGAACTGCCCTAATCGAGTTTAATACAATTGGCCCTTTATTTCTTACTGTAATTTAACACAATTCCACTGGAAAGGCAAACCGTTGGGTATCTAAGTCTGCCCCGGGAGAAAATTACGCAAAAATTAGGTTAGCGAAAATGTTTTGTACTCCGTCAAGTTTTTGAAAGGGCTAAAAGTGAGGAACGAACGGGAATCTTTAATATTATATGATACAACCACACTTGAGATTTCGCTACTGCAATATTTTTCCTGTTTTTTTTCTCCTTTGTATGTATTTCATGACCAGTCTTTTTTAAATGGTTTACTCTGAGGGCTCAATATAGTATATGTTACGATGTTCTGCTATTATATTGGAAACGTATTTAAGAGCTTAAGCGCTAGTTCAGACACGGCGGGAACCGCGCGATTTCAGAATCGCATGGAAATCGCGCGGGTCTTATTTGTATGAGTTATTAAGTAATCGTTCAGACCGCGCGGTTAACGTCTGAACAATTACTTAATAACTCATACAAATAAGACCCGCGCGATTTCCATGCGATTCTGAAATCGCGCGGTTCCCGCTGTGTCTGAACTAGCGCTTAGAAATACTTTTGTTAACACTTACATACTTCAAAATATAAAGAAAACATGTTTTTACCCTAAAGTACAGGCAGACAGGTACCGCATATTTTAGTATGAAAATATGTTTTTTCGCATTATTTAAATTTGTTGTGAATTCACTTTTAAATAATATGTCCCCTGTATTTTAAATACTTCGTAAAATATCACATTGCATTATGCGTAAAAGTTTTCTCCTTAGGTTGATATAAGGTATATACTTTACGTTAGAAAATAAAGATGATGATAGGGGACGAAACAAAAAGTAAGGACAAAATGAAAATGCAAGCGGTTTTTTTTTGTTATGTCCACAATATGGTTTTCATTGAAATGATTTGATTTAGTTAAATCACAGGTAATGTACAATAAGTAATTAAAAGTAGACCTCAATTATTTGAGAGCTAAATGTTTTGTACTACCTATCTGTTTATAAACAACATCTTAAAGTTATTTTCAGTCTTCGAATTTTAGCTTTAAGTAAACATAAAGTATTAATTAATCTTTGTTCTTAGTTTAGTTAGCTCTCTACCAAAGATTGGATATTTTTGATGCGAAGAGTTTTGTTTGTTTCTTTCATGTACTTTCTTTGTTTATTGTTTGTTTATTTACGTTTATGAAGAATTTATTTACAGTAATTTTTATGTCTTAACAACATGTAAAATAAATGTTTTTGACTAAATATTAATTAACTAACAAAATAAAGTTACTTCTTCTGGAAATGTTGTTTTTGTAATTGCATGCATACATACTTAAGCCTTAAATTTTGTATGTATTTCACATTGACTTTACATAAATACATTATCAATTATTATCTATGATCTATTTGAAACGCCATGCATGTCCCAGAGAGGTGAAATATAATGAACAAGGGGTGGTATTTCTGCATAGGTATCGTTTTCACATCAAATTATAGCTATAACTAATGTCTTTACACAATCGAGATTGATTTTACATTTGCTGTGAAAACTTATAATAATATAGTGTTATTGTATTTTTTTTTCATTGAATTGGGTTTATTCTTGACTCTAGACTATGCCAGACGTGGCGTAGACAGAGTCGTCAGTGGAGCGAGCTCACCCAGAAGGCTCTGGCACTCCCACTCATCGACGGAATACAGCAAGCTGCTTGGCGCCGGGCTCCGGTCGGAAGGTGGTAGCTACCAGGCGGCACCTAACGGAGCGTACCACCGTTGATAGGATCGTTCAGCCGTCATTACAAACTGGTCTGTGATGCCTTTGCCCTGGGTGGACCACTAGGAGGTAGATCCTTACCAACCCAAACCATGCATATGTAAACGAACAGTACTCAAAACATTTTGTTCACGTTTTTTGCCCCAGCAATTTCGAATACGACCGTTATTTACCAAACTCCAAACAACAGCGGCCATAATAATATAAAACCATCATAAAATCTCATTAAGCATCTGCACCACTGAAATAAACTTCCACAGGCGTTAATCTCGAGACGACTGTCCAAAAGAAAAAGTTTAACTCTCATATTTACGGCTTGTAGTCGTTAAATCGTTTTTATGACGAGAATAGCTGCCTCATTTCCTGAACGGAGAAAATAGTCTGTGGAGTTGGAAATTTAGTGATGTTCAAGCACGCGATTGACAGTATGTTTTTACCCAACTAATGCTATTCCTGTGGGAATAGCCACCGGGAATAGCTTCCTGATCCCAAACGGAGGGTTTCATAGTCTATGTATGTATAGTGTGACAAGTCGTTGCGCGGCCATCCTGCGGTTGCCAGAGGTGCAGTGCAGAGGTGCAGAGGCATGCTATAGATACCTGGGGGGACAGGTGGTGTTGCGGGGAAGGGGATTTCCCTATGACAGTCGCGTGTGTTTGGCGCTTGCAGGATCAAAGAGGGTTGCGCTTGAATTTGTCAGACTATAATGGCTTTTAGAGAAATAAATACTATTACCTTATAACTATTCAAGTCCTTTTTATTACAAAGCAACTTAGATCAATGTAACCTGTATAGATTTAACATGACACTGACTGCCAGGGACCATTTTCAAGTTCCCTTTGACGTTTTGACGACGAATGAATTGTGCGTAAAAATTGTTCCTATAATTTCAAGGTCTTAAATTATAGTTTTTATAAGTTTAAATAAGAAACAAAAATTTGCACACAGTTAGGATTTGAACCTACGACCTTTGGCTAAACTTCGGTAGGTTTAAATCCTACCTGTGTGCGAATTTTTGTTTCTTATTTAAACTTGTATAAATAAGAAAGAACACTGTGGGTGTTAAAAATATTAAAAACTATTATAGTAGTTGTTTACTCTTTGCATGGAACGTCGATCCACGTATTAAAAAATGACATCCATTGTGTCTGGAAATGGAGGTGTACATCAGTTAATCAGTAATGGATACTGTCACTTAGACCCGAGTTCATCAATTCATAAACAGACGGTAAACGTCGAAAGAGGGTTATTTGACGGAATTCCCATACAAAATATGTCAAATAATTCTAAACCTGATTAAAAAAATAAACATGTTTTGGTGAACTCGAGGCTCAAAGTTTCAATTGAATGTTAAAAAAAGTCTGTCGTTACGTTCAACGTGTAACGCTGCAGCTGTAATGCCTTGCAATGACGCTGTAACGCTTCGACAGGCTTTGCCGAGAGGATAGGCTAATCACTTGGTATACGAAGAACACGGGTCCAATTCCTGCCTCAGACTGCCATTTCTTCAAGTGCAATATTTTATATTAAAATAATTGATACCATAATGAAAACTCGATTAGTTTTCATATTGGTATCAATATTATTAATGTTCCGGATCCCAAAAGGAGGGTTTCATAATCTGTGTATGTATAGTCTGACAAGTCGTTGCGCGGTCATCCAGCGGTTGCCAGGGCGAGGCGTGCTATAGATACCAGCGGGGACGGTTGGTTTTGCGGGGAAGGGTATATACCATATCTCTATCCCTATGACAGTCACGTATGTTAATCGCTTGCAGGATCACAGAAAAGTTGCGCTTGAACTTGTTAGCTATTATAATGACTGAGTGAAATTAATACTATTACCTAATAACTATTCAAGTCCTTTTTATCACAAAGCAACTTATATCAATGTAACCTGTATAGATTTCACGTGACACTGACAGCCAGGGAACATTTTCAAGTTACCTTTGACGAGATTTCGGAACATCAAAATGAATTGTGCGTAAAAATTGATTTTATCGATAGTTGTTAACCTTTCGCATCCGGAACGTCGATCCACGCAAAAAAATATTGTCATACATTGTGTCTCGAAACGGAGGTATACGTTCGGTAAACAGTAATGGATACTGTCACTTGTCACTGACCCGAGTTCATCAATCCATAACAGCCGGTAAACATTGATTTGACAGAATTCCCATACAAAATGTAGACTGATAGATAGATAACTCTTTATTGCACACTATAAAAGTACAACAATACAATTTACAAAAAAAAGATGTACAAATTAGGCGGTCTTATCGCTAAGAGCGATCTCTTCCAGTCCAGACAACCTTTATTTACCTAAATATGTCAAATAATTCTCAATCGGCTGATTAAAAAATAAACAAATCTTAATGAACTCCAGGCCCTTAATATCAGTTGAATATTGAAAAGGCTTGTCGTTTGAGTGTTTCATAACGCTGCAGCTGTAATGCCTTGTAATGACGATGTAACGCTTCGACAGGCTTTGCTAACATCTGGGTAGCCGAGAGGGTCGGCTATCACTCGGTATGCGAAGAATGCGGGTTCAATTCCCGCCTCAGGCTGTCATTTCTTCAAGTGCAATATTTAATATTAATATTATTGATACCAATATGAAAACTAATTGATATAGATTCACAACACTATTTGCAATCAGAAAATTAAAAACACTGCGATTGTTGTTTGATTGTCTACCGTGAGAGTTATTGTGTAACGATATTTTGTACAAGAGTGGAGTGTACCTGGCTTACAAAAGCAGGGCCTTTTAAAAGTAAGACGCTACCTTGCGTCTTAATTTTTGTTTGAACCGATCCAATGGTGCCATTCTAGTGCCTAAATTATTTCTCACAAGTGCCTACATAATTTTTAAGGCCTAAAAAATCTATTTATGTTGTATTCAACCCTGGGGGATTTTCAACTCGAAATTTCCCCTAAGAAGAAAATTAAGACGAAGGTAGCGTTTTCTTTTAAAAAGGCGCAGAAGGGTTAAACTTTATCTCTAGATGTACTATTACTATTGAGTTGAAACCTACCCTAGATTTTCAACCAGAAATATAAATATTTAAACTGTGGTATACCTCCCACATACACATTAAGGTTATAAGGTATACATTAAGGTTAGTTCAGCAGATTTCGAGTCTATAACGATCAAGACCCATACATACATATATTACTAATATACAGACAGACCAATTTTTGTAGGTACTGGACTAACCTAATCTGAGGCCTGGGAGCTATTTTTTTGTATTTTGTATCAATGTACAAAATTCGACCGTTCCGTTACAAAATATATCAAAGAATTCTAAACAGGCTGATTAAAAAATAAACATATATTGGTGAACGTCAGGCTAGCTGTCATGACAGCTTCCTAAGCGCTTTAGAAGTTACACGGGACTTTTAATTATAGGACTCCTATAATTTAAATGTTTAAAAATATGTTTCGTTATTTTTAACTGCTATTAGAAATGCAACTCAACGTAATTGAAACGATAAATAACAAATAAATCGCTTTTTACTGTTTATTGTATCTTCAAAAACTAGCAACTAAAAACAAGTAAAAGTATTAAAATAAAAGTCATAGACAAAGTACAAAGATTTATAAAAAAAGGATTTAATAAATATCTATCACCAACATCGTCCACCCCGGTGTGGCAACACCAGAAGAAAAGTGGCGGTAGACAATACTAAACTACACGCTAGCTTCACTTCTCATATTAATAAATGTATCTACATGGGTAGTGGAACCAGCTTTCGGGCTGGTCGGCGCAGAATCCCGCCTCTAATTGCTACATCTACGGCTCTAACAATTCCGTCGTGCCCCGGGTAGACTTTTTCTATTCGGCCTCTTGGCCAAGAACCACGAGGAAGATTTCCGTCAGCAATTAAAACGACGTTTCCGGGCTTCAAGTTTTCGACAGGGCGGACTTTAGATCGTGGTACTAGACTCGGCAAATACTCGCGAACCCAGCGCGTCCAGAAGTGATCTGCAAGACGCTGGGCCTTTTTCCACTGTACCCGACGAATCAGATCTTCGTCTGAAAATTCAGCCATTAAAGAGTGTGGAGAGGAAGAACCCAAAATAAAATGAAAGGGAGTTATTGCTTCTTAAGTATCCGGGTCCACAGGAACATGTGTTAGCGGTCTCGAATTAACAATGCTTTCAACTTCTAATAGAAGGGTATGTAAAACTTCTTCACGTGGCGCACGTTCCTTTAATGTGACCTTTAATGCAGTTTTGACAGATCGGATTAACCGCTCCCAACAACCTCCCATGAACGGTGCAGCAGGAACAATAAATTTCCATTTGATACGTTGATTTAAAGCATAGTCCTGGACAGGTCGTGTATAAAGTACAGAAAGTTCTTTATTCGCACCGACAAAAGCGGTTCCATTATCCGAAATTATCGTCGTTGGACATTCTCGTCTGGCAATAAAACGTCGAAGCGCCATAATCGCTGAATCTGATGATAAACTTCCGACGATTTCGAGATGGATAGCACGAACTGTTAAACAGGTGAACAGCGCCACCCAACGCTTCTCTGAGCGTCTTCCTAGGGTAACAGAGACTGGGCCAAAGTAGTCAAGGCCAACGCAGGTAAATGGTCTAGTATGGTGAGTCAAACGTTCAGGGGGTAAATCACCGATAGATGGAACAGGTGGTGCCATTTTTCTAATTCTGCATACAAGACATGAATTGGCCACTTTCTTCACCGCCGTGCGTAATCCAAGGATATAAAATGACTGTTGAAGCTCGTTAACAACAAGTTCATTGTTGGAGTGAGCAGCTCTTTGATGATGGTAGGCAATAAGTAATCGAACAATTGAGTGTTTCCCATCGAGCACGACCGGATTTTTAACAATGTCAATAAAATCTCTAACTGCGCCAATCCTCCCAGAAAGTCGGAGCAGACCAAAACTATCTAAAATTAACGTAAGATTATGAAGCCTGCTTGGCTCCAAAAGTGGTTTTCCACTACTTAAACAAGATCGCTCAACTTCAAAGGCATCTATTTGTGACCTAAGTAGAATATGTTGCTCAGCAAGCGTCATATCTTCTATCAATAAAGGCTTAGCGGTACTGACAATTTCTCAAACTTTCTTAAATCTCTACATTTAGTCTTATCAGAACGACCTAAAAGTGAGCGGAAAGCTCTTGCACAACAAAAAACTCGTGCAGTAGCGCGCAATAACCTGAGCCAACTACTAAAACGCGAAAAATCTACTACTACCGGAAGAAAAGAATCATGCGTATTAATTAACCGTACAGTTTCACAAATAATGGCTGAGCGTTTCATCTCTTCCGGAGCTGTAGGTGCATGTTCCGGTTCTTCTGGCCAAAAATTATCTGGTAATGTTAGAAAGTGGGGGCCAGAAAATCATCTCGAATTCATATCAAATTGAGTGTCGATACGCGTAGCATCGTCTGCGACATTCATGTTTGAAGGTACATATCTCCAATTAGCTAAATTGGTTATTTCAGCGATCTCACCCACACGATGAGCTACATAAGGTTTAAAAATGCGCGCATCACTTCTCAGCCATTTTATGACCGTGAGACTATCTGACCAGTAAAAAACTTAGGAAGGTTTGTGTCGATGTGCCCCAAGAATATAACAAGCAAAACGTGAAGCTATAAGTCCTGCTTGTAATTCAAGCCGTGGTATCGATACTGGTTTCAAAGGGGCTAGACGAGCTTTACCTCCTATCAAACCTAACCGTACAGTGTCATCGATACACACAAAACGCCAGTAAGCCACACATCCGTACGAGAGTTCGCTTGCATCAGCAAAAATGTGCAGCTGACAGTCTTTTACTACATTGTGGGAAAAGTAATGGCGTGGAATAGAACATAAAGATAATTTGGAAAGATCATTAAACCACAATATCCATTTAGAGGTGACAAAAGTGGGTAGTTCGTCATCCCAATCTATCCCCAGCTTCCAAGTTTGTTGAAAATTACTCGACCCCGCATAATAATGGGAGTTAAAAACCCTAGTGGATCATACACTCTCATAAGTTGTGATAAAACGGTTCGTTTCGTAAATTTGGTCGGTAAGGCACCTAGATTAGAGCGTGAAAAAGAAAAAGTATCATCTTTAGTGTTCCAGACTACGCCTAAAATACGAACATTAACTGCAGATGCGTCAGGTAAACATATTTCTTTGGGAAGTATTGCAAGAGCTTCTTTCGAGTTTGAAACCCAGGCTCTCATATCAAGACTGGCTTGAGCGTGGACATGAACTATGTCAGAAGCTAAACGAGCTGCTGCTTCTTGGGAATCGACGCTACCAAGATAGTCGTCCATATAATGATCTTCGATAATGGCCTTTGCTGCAGCTGGGTACAAAAAACCTGCGGGAAAAATTGCATGGTATCTTCCGCATTTTGGAGTCATGAACCCTCAAATACGAAAATTACGGGTTGTTCACGATGCAGCCGCTACTTATTCTGGAGTCAGTCTTAATTCTTTACTTTTATCTGGACCTGATATATTATCCCACTTCTGACACCAATATTAGAAATGCAACTCAACGTAATTGAAACGATAAATAACAAATAAATCACTTTTTACTGTTTATTGTATCTTCAAAAACTAGCAACTAAAAACAAGTAAAAGTATCAAAATAAAAGTCATAGACAAAGTACAAAGATTTATAAAAAAAGGATTTAATAAATATCTATCGCCAACAACTGCTATGTTAAAAAGCTTAAAGTTTTTTTTACAATCACAGAGTTAACTGTTTATTACTGTGTTAAAGTTTAAATAAGAAATCAAAAATTTGTACAAAAGCAGGATTTGAACCCATGATCTATAGCTACCCGCACAGAAGAGACAAAACGAGAGCTACCGTGCAGTCCTTCCATCCACCAGTGCGAAATTCCTAGTCTCTTTTTGAATATTAATATTGTCTACTAGACCAACGAGGCAGTCAAAGTCTTTTTGAATACGTCATTGCGTGACTACTGCTGCTATGTTTAATATCACATTTATTCCCATTTTTATACAAGAAGCAATTCATGCACTCGTAGTTTCGATAATTCAATCACAAAATTTATGTTTCTGAAATATATTGCATAGCAGAAGCGGCCTGATGTATTTGGGCCCGTGATTTGCTACGTGGATTGAATTTATTTGGCGTGTATGTGATGCCCACGTGTTCATGTGTTGATGGTGAAATATCATATCTGTCAGCCGTAAAATTTTAATAAGCGATTTAATAATAATAATAATGTTTATTTCGGACATCTGGATCCATATAGTTGGGTTAGTTACAAATTGACCTTAAAACTAAAGTTAGTAATATACAGTACGACACAAAATATACCATAAAAACAAACAACAAAAAGAAGAACACGCACAACAGATGTAGCACCTTCCGCCGCCAGCAAGATGTCTATTTGCCTAGTGTCAAAAATCAGTACCTAAAAATCTGCTAGATGATCTAGAACAACCAAGTTGGGTAGATTTTTATTTTAGAAAAGGCTGGTTTTAGCGTTTATAACTTTATGTATTAAATGTTTACGTTAAGCATGTTTCAGATTCACGTGTACAAACAATGCTAGGTAATTTTCCGACAATTTAGTTACCATCAAGACATTTTTTTTGTAAAATTTTATTTTTAACTGCATTTTGAAATTCCGTAATTTTTAACGTAAGAAGTTCCAACTACATGTCTATCCACATAATATTACAATAATATGTTTTTGTTTTATGCTCAATGATGTCGACGCATTATTATTATAACTTAGATGAATTCTTGAAAGTCAAAATGAGTAGATCGAGAAGCTGTAGAACCAGAAGAAAGAAGAGATATCATCATCCAATTTAAGAGCTTGGCTCTTGTTTGTGGAGTTTTTCCGTTCCTTCCTGTTTTCCACCCTTCTTTTGATGCGGCCCAACCTCTTGATACGATGTCGGGAAAGAAGATATACAAGGTTATTTTTGGTTACTGTAAAACCTCGTAGGGGCTGACTCTACTGCTCAAATACAACAACGTTTACTATGGGACTAACAACTGAATCGCAAAAAAAACCACCTGTCAATAAAAATCGCCGATCAGCTGACAAATGACATCAGTTTGTATGGAGAAGTAAATCTGTTTTTGCGATTTCGATGCTGGTCCCATAATAAAAGTTGTTGTATTTGAGCCCTAGAATACGAGTAGAATAAGTTAAACCTTAAAAAAATAACCATGTATTCCACATTCCAACTAGAATGAACGTTATTAACTTGACATCGCGTTTCTTCAACATAAAAATCAACAAAGAGGCCTTGTGTTTGCCGAAGAAGAATGAGAAAGCATCTTCTCAAAGTGTCGCTACAAAAAGTGAAAATATTTTCCTTTATTCATTAAACCATTGCTCGAATAAACCGGGCTCCGTATTCGTCGTAAGGAATATTACGCTTCAATTTTTGCTTCAACCAACACCTGTGGCCTTAATACCGGTGTACTACACCAATCGCTTCTAAAACAAGCGCATAAAGTTCTGAATTGCGCAGCATACACGGCACATTTCTCACTAGCTGTCAGGGCTATTGAAATAATGGAATTCAGGGAATATTATATAGGTGAGGTTGTTTGGGCGCTGTAAATAACTGGGAATACGTTTTGCCTACACTAGTTCAGCAGTTGGTAGTTAGTAACCAATCTTCATGAAACCTGGCAGGCAGTCTAGGATTGGAACCATTTAACAGTAAACTAGTACATAATAATAATTATTATTATAATTTATTTTAACTCAGATTACAAAGATCCATAAAAGTAAGTAGTCACTTAGCCTATATTAGTAAATAAATAATAACTAAACTGAAATTAAATAGCACAGGAACCCAAAAATCATGCCCCAGAGACATGAAGTCGGATCCAGTGCCTTAAAATAGGACAATCCACTCTGCTAGACATAATTTTTAGAATGCTGAGCAGTGAAGCCACTTTGTTCCTGATGATGGCGGAAAATCCATCAGTACGAGCCTCCGCGAACATACCGGAAGCGCTACACCTCCTCGGCAGCCCCAATAACATTCTAAAACCGTTGTTGTACTGTATACGAAGGGCGTTGTATGATTTCTGCATAAAAACATGACTAAGCTTTTTAACTAAGTTAATTTTCAAAAGAAGTAGTGTATGAAGCTTAAATGGATTGGAGTCAAATGACGTTTTATCTTTTAAAAGGCCCTTAGACTTTTAGCGTTAAACTTTCAGTAGTGGCCAACACAAAATCGACGACATTACTATCTTACAAAAATATATTGAGTGTCACTGACAGTGTATTCGAATTTAATGCTCCGAGCACACGTTATTTTACGTGTCTGCAAAATTGAGCAAATTTCCTAATTTGAGGCAATCAATTCCCGCTCGCTAATGGCCCATCTACCTCTTTGTAAATGCACTATCATTGTTGAGTGTAGTTTTTCCTACTTAAGGAAAAATTTAGACAGATAATGGCCCCAATTTCACATGGTGGTAAGTGAATGTTATTAATGTATTATTTTTTTCTTGAAAGTATCCACATCGCTGGCCCGACATGTTTTACCATGAGTTATGGCGAATCATTTTATCATATACCAGGAGTGAAAAAAAAATTCTATTTAATTGAATTTGACTGAACACATAAAGTAGAAGGAACGCAAGCGATCGTTTCGTTAAGTGCATCGCGATCCTGCAAAATGCAATTATTGCTCAGATTCCATCCGGGGAACGATTGTTCACTCATTTTTATTGCGTTATCGGCAGAAATAAAGACGTTAAAATTGCTCTGTGTGTGTACGGCTCCCTTTAGCGTTGCAGCTGTAAAAGATAATAATGCGAAAATATAAATATAATTTCAAATTATATAATTTTAAGGACTTAATATCTTAGCTGAATTTACCAACTTTACCAACTTTTAAACAGCCGGTAAACATCGATTGACGGTAATTTGACAGAATTTCCATAAAAATGTGCCAACTAATGCTAAATCGTTTGTAATGTTAAATAAACTACGCAATACAAAACAAATTCCAAACATGATAGAACTTTCAACTGACTCTTGAAGTTACAGTCACTTATACATAATGGGCGCAAGCAACACATGGCGCAGATACGATAATATTACGATAAATCTGTGGATATATAGGGTGTTTGGTGCAAATGGCGTATAAGGGGACTCATTTGCTACCACCTCAGCTTCAAAAAAAATCTTGGCCTTACAGAATTTTTTAAATATTTTTTTTCTTTATATCCCAGAATCCATTATATACTCGTAAATTCAATATAAAAATGTACGCATAAGTATTTTGCCGTTTTTTGAAAAATTCTGTAAAGCCTAAAATATTTTTTGAAGCTGCAATGGTAGCAAATGCATATTCGCCATTTTAATTTGGCAAAAGATGCACCAAGCACCCTGTTTACTCGTATACATAGTATTGTATCTTCGCCAGGTGTGACACCCTTAAGTGATTAACGACTTAATACGCCATACAGAATAAAGCTCAAGCATGGTCTTTCAAATGATCCTTCAAGTGACAGTTATTTATCAATCAACAGTGTAATTGACAGTAACAGATGAAAATTTATAACATTGTGTTTTACCTACAATGTATACCTTGCATAAAAGATTAAAAGCATAAAGTCTCCTAAATATATAATACTAGTGGTTCCCCGCAACTTCGCCCGCAAGAGTTGGATTTTCCATATAAACATTCATCCCCCATTTCACCCCCTTAATGGTTTTATATCACAACAAAATGTAGCCTATGTCTGTTCTAGGGTCTCGAACTGTTTCCACACCAAATTTCATCTCAATCGGTTCAGTGGTTTAAGCGTAAAGAGCTAACAGACAGATAGACAGACACACTTTCGAATTGATAATCAATGGGAGATTTTGAAATCTGCCATGGCTGTCAGTTTCATATACACAATTTTTGGTTGATCGAACCTCTATTGTTTTAATATTTTTCTCATAGAGTAGTTGCAGAAGGCTTTGATGGAAAGTCCCGCTTATAAAAGTAAATATTGGGTAGGTAGATACGAACAAAAAATACGAAAAAAACTGAATACATAAATCAAATTTCTTTAATTTCTTGAAAAAACACAGAATAAGATTCCAAATCATCAAATACATTTTTGAGTTGTTTAAAAAGCATTACCTATCGGAATTTAGAGGGAAATTTCTACGCGAAGGAATGACGACAAAAGCAAATTGGAGGTTTATGAATTCTATGCAAATTCGATATCCCTGAAGGCTAAGCTACCGGACGATTTAATGACGAAGGACACGTTGGTTTTAACTTGAATTTTACACAATTTTCCAGCTTCCAACCCCGGAACTGCATAGTTTTTTTACAAGCTTTTATTTAGCTTGCAATGTAACTAACTTTGTATGTTTGTTCGGGTGGAATCTTGCAACTTAATTTTGAAGCAGATATATTCAACCGATTGAGCTGAAATTCTGTATACACGTTTAGTTTGGATGACAATGCATGGTTAGATGCATGACATCATCCTAAATTCAACATGGCGGACCATCCAAGATGGCGGACTTGTTATTTTCAATGCACTTCTATAATATTAGTATCAAATGAAAGGACTTGCTAAGAGTAACTCAAAAAATAAAGTGACGTTACTAAAAAAATCAAAATGGCTGACTGGTAAATGCAATCCTCCAATATGGGTATCAAATAAAAGGGCTTGCTGAGAATAACTCGATAAATAAGGTGACGTCATTCCAAATCCAATATGGCGGACTTCTTAAGATGGCAGGCTAAGTTTTCTTTGCTTTCTTACAATGTGGGTATCAAATGAAAGAGCTTGCTGAGAATAACTCGATATAGAAGATGACGTCACTCTTAAACCTATATGGCGGACTTCGAAACATAGCGGCCTTAGTTTTTTATGCTTTCCTACAATATGGGTATCAAATCAAAGTGCTTGCTGAGGATAATTAGATGAAAAGTGACCACACTGTAAATCCAATATGGCGGGCTTCGAACTATGGCAGACTAAGTTTTGTATACCTACTTTCTTACAATATGGGTATCAAATGAAAGGGCTTGCTAAGAATAGCTCGATAAACAAGGTGACGTCACTCCAAATCAAATAAGGCGGACTTCTAAAGATGGCGGACTAAGTTTTTTTATGCTTTCTTACAATATGGGTGTCAAATGAAAGGGCTTGCAGAGAATAAGTATGTGAGTTTAACTCCGTTGCTCCGAACCATTTAGGAATTTGGTGTATCGGATGTTCTTGGCGTGAAGAAAAGGCGTGTTAGCCGAGCGGAGAAAACTTCACTTTTCATCCGTGAGATCATGAGTTCTATCAATCATCTTTGTACCAATAAGTTTGTACAAAAACTTAAGTACCTACAGACTTCTTCAAAGATACGGCTGCCTAACGGTGAAGGAAAACACTATGAGGAAAAACCTGCACACAAGTGGCTAGTGTGTGAGATGGAAAAGGCAATGGCAAACCATTCCATTAAATATTGTCTAGAAGTCGTTGTGAGTGTTTAATTCCACATAATGATCACGACCCTCAGTCATGAGGTATACGACTGTTAAAAGGGGTTTGCTTGGAGTCCTCGATTATAATTATTGAGGTTGATTTTTTTGAGTCTGTAGCATGGGTAGGTAAACTTTGACGAGTTTAGTTTTGGTGAGATATGCGTCAAGAGCATTGGTTTGCCTGTCTAGGAGAAGGATAACCTCAAATCAAACTGGAATTGGGTTTACGCTGCGTAAGGTTTAGCTTGAAGTTACTATAATTAGCTTGAAGCTTACTTATGCCTTACGCGGCGCATTTCCCCTAACACCCAAGACAAGGTGTCGTACCTAGTCGGGTGATAAGTTATGTCACAAATACTTATTGCAGCTCAATTTTAAAGCAAATATCTTCAACCGATTGAGCTGAAATTTTGTATACAGGTTGTTTAGATGACAATGTATGGTAAGCTGTGTAAGTCGTCTAAGATTTTTGTGTATTGATTATACTGAGGTTTTGGAGACCTTGAAAGTAAAAAATAAAGTCGAATTGTTGTAGTCCGTAGCATCGATTGTTTAACTTTGATTTGTGTAATTTCGCGAGAGGCGTCAACAGCATTAGTTTACAACTTGCAAGTGGCATACAAACATTAAGCCTTAAATGGTTCAACATAAAAGCAAGCATAAGGATGCTCTCCCTTCGCGCCTTCGGCCTTTAAATTGCACTGTTTATTGGGCAGACTAGTACCACAGCGAAAGACCACGGCGAGTCGAGGTGAAAATAATTGTTTTTTTAATTTTCTGTATTTCAATACCTCGGGGTAATAATTAGTGCTCTTAAACTCTTTGGTTTACATTAAATTCGTAGCCAAGCTCGTCGCCTAGCCATTATATTAGACGCCTAGCCGTTATTTGTTGTTCCTTACTTACTTATGTCTTAAGTAAGCGAACTTAAAACTTTCGCCACCTTTAAGTCACTGTCGTTATTCTATTTTAAAATAGCTCTTTTTGAGGCTTACCTTATTTAATTGAATGAGATAAACAGTGAGATATCCCTACAGACTAAGAACTCTGTCCAGCGAAAGCTAAAAAGTAAAAAATAAATTACAAGTAAAAAAACCTTTTTTAAAACAAGCTTTTATGTCAATGCGCTAAAAAGTATAAAATAAATTTTCCTTTAAAACTTTTACGATCAAATAATAACATCATTACACAATTTATATTATATAAAAGCTTGTCGCGAGATTTTACCTGTGTAGATAAACAAGTAAATTACGTGTAATATTGATATACATATACGTGTAATATTAATATACATAACGTGATATGATTGACTAAATTTTCTTAAAATCAAACTACTAAATACGCCAAGTGAGTACTTAAATCTCGCGACAAGCTTTTATATAATATAAATTGTGTAATGATGTTATTATTTGATCGTAAAAGTTTTAAAGGAAAATTTATTTTATACTTTTTAGCGCATTGACATAAAAGCTTGTTTTTAAAAAGGGTTTTTTACTTGTAATTTATTTGAACACGTTTCAGGTATACTACTGGACAATTCCGATTGTAAATTAATTTCAAAATAAGGTTTTTTTTTAAAAAGGTAATGTTTGCTTTTCTTTGCTTTAAAAATACTGTAAACAATAGTAATGTGAATAATAATATTTAACATTTTATTTAATTTTTTTGTAAATATAAAGTAGTAACTATTTTTTTACTGTACGATTTTAATTTTAAAAGTCATGGCAAGATTGTTTACAATGTGTTACAAATTGTGGTTGTTTGCCAAGCAGAGAAAAACGGACCTTTGACTATAAATAAGTCATATTTGGAGTTCCCTTATTCTAATTTCAAACTAATTAAATAATGACTGGTTTCTGAAGTACATTTGTGTCAGGTTGTGAAATCTATAGTCATACATAATATGCAATTCTAAACGAATAAAAAATCCAATATGCTTTATACGCGTGGGTTTGGATCCCATCCTCGTCGCGAAGTTATTGCGTATTAATAAACCTCCGTTATATAATTTGGGCTTATCTATTTTTATATTGATAAAAATGAGACGCGAAATGTGTTGCAGAGCGCAAAACTGCTAATTAGACCAATGACGTTTCTTTTTTTTAATGTCCTTTGAAGTCCAAGAGACGAAACATTAAATTGCGTGTTAAAATAATAGTAGTTCACATAGTCAGCTAGTTTTACAAATAAATGCAACAGACCCTGAATGAACGCATTTTTAAGAGTGTAAGTGAAAGGGAGAACGAATCATTTATTGTATTTATTTGATTGAGATCTCACACAAGAAGTGAAGTCATATTAATATTTTATACCTAGTTCAGTTATATAACCACAAAATAACCTTTCTCTAAATACCACCAGCAATAGACCATATTATGTTTATCTTCATATTAGCGCCAATAATTTCATATATTGACGAATTAATTTGCTCTAGTTGTGTTGCCGTGTTCAAATAATTAGCTGCCAAACAATTCTCAGGTGCTCTGTTATAGGCGCCCCCAGGGAAGGGGAAGTTGGGGCATAATAGACACTTTAGGTAAACTAGATCCCGCCGATTTTGAACATTAATCCTTTATCTGTCAGCGGTGTCATTGAAAAGTTTAAAATCAAAATCAAACTAGTTTGTTTGTGATTCAAAGGTAAGTAGATACAGTATTACTTATTAATGCTCTGTAATCTGCATTTTGGCGTACAAATATCTTAATCTTAATTCGTTTAATATATTACACACTTTACAAGGCAATTTACATAAAATACAAGTTTGACAAATCAAATTATCTAATTCAAGTAAAATAGGATTTAAATTAACATCATTGCAAGCAGAAATTGTTTGACCATTTTTCTGTGTCTATTTTGTCTTTATAAAATAAACTAAGATGATATTTTTTTATAAATTTTACATGTGTTTCACTGTGATATCATTTTTTCCCCGTGTTCTTCGATTTTCAATTACTTCTAATTTAGCCAGTCCTTTTTTCACGCTATATACGTACAGTTTACTTCAAAGCTTTTGATCGATCATACAAACAAGGCATCCTACTAGTTATAGATATAAACTATGCAACCGCAACTCTCCGTATATGCACTGTTTGCTATCACCAAAGCTATCCGGTATTCCATTAAGACGGGCGACCGGGGCGCGGGTCGCTAATAAATAATACCGTGTAATGACGTTCCCGACATTCCCCTGATCAGAGGCACAAGACTTGGTTAATTGAGAGGTTTATTTGATTTTCAGTAATCAGTGGACTTATGTTGGAAGAGCAGATAATATACAAAAGGAAAAGGGAAAAATATATGTTTTGTTTTTAGACATGTATTTTTGTGTTGTAGACATCACGCCAATCGCGTTTACCAAAGCAAAAATGTAAGAGGGCTTTTTAAATAAACAACAAATTAATACCGTTATGCTGTAGAAAATTATTATTTCGTAAGTTAGAAATAAGCTCATACTTCAAAATCATTGTACTCATCAAAGTGATAATCTAGTTTGGTGCGATTTTCTGTTAATTTACTATGACAGCTAACAGCTTCTAGCCACATGCTCCCTTAATCTTTTACACCTATCTCTACCTATATGAATTGTATTTAATATGTCTCCAGAAACTTTTTTTTCAGTCATTAACCACGGCTTTGCCATATGACAGCTCAGTAGCGCTGTTAAGGAAATAAAACCACGGCTTAAACAAGCAAACATTATTTCTGAAAAAAAAACACCCGACTGCAAAAATAAGTTCTTTTTGAAATGGTCTTTTTATTGGCTTTCATTTGATACCCATATTGCTAAGGTAAGGAAAAAACCAATCTCACTCCCCCCCCGTATTCCCATTTGCGGGAGCCATTTTTAAAATGTATATAGCCTATGTCCCTATCACAATTTTGACAAATTTAACGACACCTCATATATCAAAAACTGTCCAGCCTTTTGGGCTGGGCGTGCCAAACAATTGTGTTAACATACATATTCTCGAAAATCATAACCCTCTTTTCGCAGTCGGGTAGAAATAAGTCATCTCTGTATCATAAGAACGAAGGCCGAATGGGACAGGTTAATTGTCTGTAGGTAATTCAGTTATTTAGGCAGGTGTCCCAGCAACGAATAGGCCAAAGTCGAAAAAAGGTTAATTCGGATATAATTCAATCAGACTGTTTCCAATTAAGATTGCCTTTTATTTATTTAGGTAGGATTCGCTTACTTGATGTAGCGTCATTTTATCAGGCTTTTATTGCTGCTTAATCGTGTTTGTAAGGACTGCGATAGATTTTTAAGGTTCCAAAACCAAATTAAGCCCTTAGTTTTTTTTCCTTAATATTTCTGTTTATACTTACAGAGAACTTCTTCCACTTAGGTTAATGTTAACCTCTCAATCATAAGAG
Source organism: Pyrausta nigrata (assembly GCA_949316185.1). Classification (NCBI taxonomy): domain Eukaryota; kingdom Metazoa; phylum Arthropoda; class Insecta; order Lepidoptera; family Crambidae; genus Pyrausta; species Pyrausta nigrata. The sequence goes on from OX438952.1 coordinate 14,518,242, forward strand.
CTATTTATAAACAGGTAATTTTAAAAGTCTTCTTATCGGGACTCACGAGCTGAATTTGCGTGTGATTTTTTATGTTTTTAGAGCGTATGTATGCATGCCCATTTTTTGGCACGCTCTACAGCCTAAACAGATTTTGACATGTGAGATGTCGTTGAATTTGTGAAAACTTTGGTAGTGGCATAGGCTGTGTATATTTGAAAAGTGCCTCCGCAAATGAAAAAAAAGGGGCGGGGGGAGGGTGAAGTAAAACAGGGCAAGAATAACAAACAATATGTGTATCATATGATAGGTAGTGAAATACCATTACAATAATATAATAAATTCTGCAGTCGGAATTTTGTTTTTTAAATAATTAGGCATTATTTGTAGCAATAAGTTGTACAAAAAGTGACACCTTGTAGTGTGGCTTCAGCATTAAAATTTCAAATGCCCTCAAATATTTGAAGGCTTACACTTTGTTCTCCACTTGCCAGACGTGTAATTATAGTTCGTGCCAATAGACACCTTCACTTATGCCGCTTCTGAATAAACCATTATTATTTTAGTGCGAGTGTGCTAATAATGGCCGACGCGCGACGTATAAAAAGGGACACCATGAAACATATACCTAAACGGAGAATGTTTCGTATTTTAGATACCGTTAAAAAAACTAACAATATCAAAATCGAATACTGCACTGGTAGGTTACTACATACACTGCTGCCATCTCCAGGGCACCAGGTATGCGTAACGCATTTCCACTGCGAAAGAAAAAAAAAAGGTTACTGCACAGATTTTTCAATAGTCAAGTAAGATATATTCTTCGAATAAAATTAATAAGTACAGTACTCGATTAATTTTAAAATCAACTCATTTGTGACACGTCCATTAGAATGTCATTTTCAACAGGTCGCTTTGTGGTTATTCAACAAGTAGCTTTTTATCAGACATTCTATCATTAATTGTTAAGTTATTCTATTCAATAGTTTTACCAGAGATAAAAATATTGTTCGTAATGGCCGATGTTCCGAAAGTCTGAAATGAGATTGTTGTTTCTTTTCTGGTGTGAAATAAAGAGTTACAAAAGGTATCTTCTTAATATAAAAAAAACAAAGTTGGGTACTCGTGATGAACAAAAGCATCGAAAAATTTTACATTAAAGGGATAAAATGGGAACAGATTATATGGAAAACTTTAGTATTTGCGCAGACGAAGTCGCAGAAAACTTAAATTAGGGATGAGGTGGAGTCGTCTAAGGTACAGAAATATAGTTTCAACTTGACATTGGCAAAAACACAGTTCCACATATATCGATATATTTTAGTGACTTGGGCAAGTTATCCCTAGAATACCCACGTCAAAATTAGTTCTCATATCGCGCAGAGACACTTGCAGTTGGCGTTTCAAATAGGCACACAAAATTAGCTGTCAGTTGTATGGGACAGCATGTACAGTAGTAATAAATTATATTAAAAAACGAAATTCCGACTGCAGAATTTATTATATTATTGTAATGGTATTTCACTACCTATCATATGATACACATATTGTTTGTTATTCTTGCCCTGTTTTACTTTACCCTCCCCCCGCCCCTTTTTTTTCATTCGCGGAGGCACTTTTCAAATATACACAGCCTATGCCACTACCAAAGTTTTCACAAATTCAACGACATCTCACATGTCAAAATCTGTTTAGGCTGTAGAGCGTGCCAAAAAATGGGCATGCATACATACGCTCTAAAAACATAAAAAATCACACGCAAATTCTTATGATTGAGAGGTTAACATTAACCTAAGTGGAAGAAGTTCTCTGTAAGTATAAACAGAAATATTAAGGAAAAAAAATCTAAGGGCTTAATTTGGTTTTGGAACCTTAAAAATCTATCGCAAATCTAATTAAGTAATATGATTTATACATCTGGTATTTACTGTACAAATGCAACTAGAAGCATAATATGTCCTGAATTAGTCTCAGATTTAAATAAAATTCTGGACTTATCAGAGTCTCGAACGTTTGAACTTTTTCTTTTTTTCTTCATCATAATTTTACGGCAGACATAAAGTTCCCACAGATGCTTTTTATAACTATGTATGAAATGAATACATTTTTGAAAATAATTTAGCACAGAACAACACCTTAGATCTTGTTTTCCACATTACCACTTATCAAAACTGTAAAACACTATATCATTGTAAAACATTTCAAACCAAGCTACAAATAAAAAAAGGCCTTGTATCGAAAGAAGCAACCCTGATTTTATTAGTTTTACTCCAAGGTCGCGTAGCTGCAGAGGAATAATAACATAATGTTCGAAATTTAAGGCACATTTTCGGGCGCAGCGGTCTGCGACAAAAAATTGTAGGCTATATAAGAGTAGGTATGGACGATTTTCCTTGGAGTGATTTATCTGTTACATAGTAACTATTATATAATCTGTGACCCTACTCCAGACTTTATTGTTTTATTGAACAATCTAGCTTTATTTGCCTTCTAGGCTCTTGATGCTAGATAGTCAGTATCGCTTGTAATAAAAGTTAATATTCGTTCGTTCGCTCAGATATTGTGTGAAAATATTGACTAATATCCAATTTTATCATTTGATTGCGACTCGTATTATGTGTATTAGTTCTATCTTAAGTGTAATTTATTAGATTGGCATTATGGCAAAGATACGTAATGATTATAATAACCAATTTTGATAAGTTATTCATTTAATTCAATTTTGTTTAGTAATTTGACTAAAACTATTTGAAACAAAATAAATGTTTATTCAATGTATTGCACTTTTCAATTAGTAGTTACTTACGCAGATATCGTGCGTGCGTATTTTTTATGAATGAGTAAAATTATCAACGCATACGAGTTTTTACCAGACTGCGGAAGTAGGGTTATATTTTTCGAGAGTATGTATTTTTTTTAATTTTTTGGCACGCCCTACAGCCTAAACGGCTGGACAGTTTTTTACATATGAGGTGTCGTTGAATTTGTCAAAATTGCGTGAGTGACAAAGGCTAAGTATATAAATTTTAAAAATGGCGCCCGCAAATGGAAATAAAGGGGGAAGGAAGGATTGATTTTTTAGCCTTAGCATAGCAATATGGGTAACAAATGAAAGCCAGTAAAGACCATTTCAAAAATGTTATATTTTTTGCAGTCTGGTGTTTTGTTTTGAATAATAAAACTAAAAATAATAAAATAAAAAACGGTTATTTAAAAGACTTAAAGAGCCGACTGCGTTTCTGTGTAATTGGAAATTAAAAAACCCTAAAATAAGAAAGAGGTCATACCCGGGTTAAATTGGTACCCATATTGACCCATGTTAGAAAGTCAGCGATCTCGTCAGTAGATTGGAGTGCAATATGCAATGTAATATAGAGGTAGGCATGTGCTTCTAAATTCACTAAGCCTCCATTTTTAGAATGGGTCCCGACTGCTACAATTTTTAATATGGGTACCAATTTAACCCCGGTAAGACCTCTTTCTTGTTTTAGGGTTTTTCTAATCACACAGAAACGCAGTCGGGTTTTTTAGTTTAAAAAATAAAACGTTTTTTTAAACATTGTATAAGACTAATTAAATGTTTTTGCATAAGTAGGTACATTATTGAATTATATTACTGATTTAGTGTCGCACCTGATAATTTGGCAACATCTTGCAATGTAACTCCATATATGTTTTTTAAATTTCAAAATTTAGTTCATTATTAGAAAATAAAAACAAATTCTTAACATAATAGTTACACCTTTGATTAGGGTAGTATCGAAAAGTTTTACAGACACTCAAACATAAAATCAATTTATTCGAGTTTGTTCGTTTCAAACACTTTTAAAGAAATCACAACCTTTATATCGAGTACAGTTAAAGAATCAGACGGAGTGATGAAAAATTAATGAGAATATAAACGCACAGCATCTGACGATGGTATAGAGGGACGACCAATTTATTAAGACCTCAATTTATACATGCAACCTCTTCTTTAGCTATGGAATGTAAATAGGGGTGCGGGTCGCGGAGGTCTCTCAATCTGGTCAATATACCATCATGAAATATTCATTGGGAAGGCTCGTGGTATCCCACGATCTCTTTTATTAGCATTTAAGACAAGTTTTTCAATGTAAGTCGAGGTTTCCTTTTATGTGGAAATATGCGCCCGGTTTACCTTTGAATAATGCTACTGATAATTTGAATTTGTTCAGATGGATTTGACAAGGGATGAACTAACTCGTCGCGAAGTTTCACTGAATGGCGCATAACAAGATGGCCGACTAGCTTTGTATTATTGCGCGGCTAACTTTGTTACGGTCTGTTTATTTCGAGGTTAATATAAACTGAAATGTGTTTTGAACATACAAACAATTTTTTTTATTTAACTCTAAGTACTTAAAGATGCTAAGCGTCCTTTTTTATTAACGTTATAATATATTATTAGATTTACAGACAACTCGGAGTTTGTACACACTACTACATACATATAAACCATAATAAGTTAGAATAGTTTAAAACACACCGCGTGGCTTGTGTAGACTGTTGACGGTTATTTTTTTAAAAATATTTTTCGGTTTTTAAATTCCACTCTAAGCCTTTTGCGTAAAGAGTGTAATTCGTTGCCGGCTGAAGTGTTTCTGAAACACTATAATCTAAATTCCAATAAGGAAATAGTGACCTAGTCAAGTATCATAAAACTATTTCGGAAACATCAGATTATTTATTAATTCGTCAAAATAATACTTCTTTAAGTGATACAAAGTCGTTGGCCAATGCAAATATATCTACAAAAACAAAGTCGGGTGCTTAGTGAGTAGAGTGGAATCGCCCCTTTTGTTCGAACACAACAAAACAAGTGTTATGCCTTTCCTTAATCCCCCAAAAGAAGCAAACTTGTGTTTCAATCGAGCCATTGGTTCGTTAAATCCCTTCTTTAGACATCTTGAATTGGCTCGCGCCACTTGGTACTCGGGTTTGCACCACTCAAACTTTATGTTATGTTTATTGCAGTTTCAAAATGTTTTTGTATCGGAATCGAAAGAGGATACAGCAATGTTGGATAATTCAATTTGTACAATGCTTTTTGTAAAAAATATTTTTTAAAGCTCAAGTAGTGGATATTCGTATTTTTTGTGCAACTTAAAATATTCTAGGCTTGGGAGTGGCTCCCGTTCATAAAAAGTCCCTAATATGTGAATCTGTATGTCTGTTGAATAACACAGAGTCGGCTTATAGTCCGACAAGGAAACGGTTTTGCCCTTTGACAATTTTAAAGTGCCTGGTTTTTGGTAAGTTTATGCAGAAGCTTTATGTGATGCTATATCCAAAAGTTTGGAAAAATTCATCGAAGGCAATAGGTATGGGATAGGTTTTTGTAATAAATGTGTGTAACTCTCTGATTACAAAATTAAAGTGAAAAAAGTTGATTGATTCGACACAAGGGCTATCTAAATATGATATTTAACAAAGTTTGGAAACATAGGTATTTGGGAAGTATGGACAACTAAAAAAACGAAATATCTTCACCAATAAAATTTTAAAGTGATTGAAAATTATTTTAAAAAGTACTTTTAAGTTAGGCAAATCTAGTGGAAAAAGTTTGGAAGTCTACGTTTTCTGCTGAATAAATTTTTTGGTTTTTCTTTCGCTACATTTTCTACAAAAAGTTAAAATGTGTAAAGTTTGCATCTATATGATCATAATAATGTAATGTATCAACTTACAAAAAATTATAAATATTGACTGCTTGCGGTCGAAGTTATAGAATTAAATGTAATGAAAGGAATGAACAAAAGTGTAGGTATGAAACAACGGGCGCGTGCGGTGGGTGGGGCGGGGCAGGCGAGTTGTCACGCGGCGCGGCCGCTAGCCGGCGATAAAAGACTATTCAGTCCACGTGTGATGTTACTGCGAGGAGTGATATTCATGATTTGATTCAGTAACATACCAGGTATTCACTGTACTATCTAAAAAAGGAAACTGAAATACTAATGCGACAATTTATCTTTGTTTGCTGAGATTGCGAACTCACAAGGAGTTGCCTAACTGATGTAAAGTAGGACCTAGGAAATATATGAATTTATTTGGCATTTTAAGTACGTATCGTAGATGTTTATCGTAACAGTATTTACCGTACGTTGGTAGTAGCTGTGCATGATAGACCTGTGTCCATCGATCAATTCTCGTCAACCGATTCGATCTTGATGACCCATTCGTGTGGTGATTTCGTTATAATTATTAGATCATTTCGTTCATTCGGTGTCGCCAAGAACGTTCAGGAATTTTTGGCGGAAATTTAATAAAAAAAAAACACTAGTATGAGAAATGTAAAAAAAAAAATTGTCATGTACAATACCTACAATACAATGACATTATTTTTGCGCTAGCACTCAACGGGGTCGAGATAAAAGCGATTAATGATTTCATCCTTTCGCCATCATACTGATCGATCATTGTCGCGCGCGAAACCGAGAGCCAAAATCAAAATGATCCGATCGTTGATCGTTCACGATCGGCACAGGTCTAGTGCATGAAATGCACGGAGTGGCAACGTCGCGTTCCACAAACCACGCGCGCCGCTCTGCGCGGTGCGGTTCAGTCGTTCAGTTTCGTCTACCATTACAAAGTCCAAGCAAAAATATTAATTGCATATATTTGATTAAATGCTGAAAATTATATAAGATGTACGTCATGTGATTAAGTATGCCAGAAATAAAAATCATCAATGATTTAGCGTACTTAAAGATATATTTAATCGTTACATACCTACATGCATAGTATGTAATAATTAAAAAAAAAACATATCTTTAAAAAACAAACAACTTTAGTAAATCGTTACCTACATGCGTGGTATGTAATAATTTTAAAAAAACACATCTTTAAAAAACTTTTTGTATTCAGTCTTATTAAGAATAATGTTGTTTATAAATATCTATTACTATAAATATTATTGATTTATAAAAATTGATTTTTTTATTATTATTATATTGTGTTTTATAAATCTATGCTATATTTTTTTATTTTTACTTGCAACTGAACAGGAACACCCACCTACTACGATTTTAACTAAATAATAATAATATGCGGTATATTATTATATTTGCAGGTATGTTTGTAAATTCAGTATCACCACCACCGCAATTTATTCGTGTTTCACCCAAATAATAAAAATACACATTTATTTCATTCAACTGCTGGGGTCGCACTCGCACCGTGGCAGGCTGTCACTAAAAACTTGCTATTGCACGCGACTTCGCGCAAATGTCAAATTTACCATACAAACTTCAACTCCCTATTCACTCCCTTAAAATGTTGAATTTTGAATAATCCTGAAATACGTCATTCTTTATTTCTAACTAAATAGCTAACCGATTTTTTATTGATTTAGCTTCAAAACTGACAGAATTTCATACAAATTTGCCCCCTCTTTTAACCTAAAATTATGAACTAAAAATCTTTCTCATTCATCTACACCATAAAGGATGGTGCAAATACCTATTTTGAGCTGTGCATTGATAATGCCAGTCAGTCAGTTTTAGATTTTTTATTTACATTTTGTTCTAGATTGTTTGTGATGGCTTCTATGTCTGCTAGGAGTGCCTTAGAGTTTTGATGATGAAAAAGAAACTTTAACTTGTTTATTCTTAAACTACTCGTTCAAATTCAATGAAATTTGGATTATAACGTGTTTAGGTATACAATGCTTGCTTGGTAACTTAAAATTTAGAGGTCTAGTTTTTCCACAACGAAGTTATAGGTGGTCGAAAATGGCCTGAACTATTTCGAGAAAAGGATGGTGCCGTAGCCGGCCGCACCGCTTTTTGCGACTTAGCGAGGGCACTGCCACAGTCCCAGATAAACGAAATACATCTACTTTTAGTAAAAAAAAAACAAAGGCTTTAAAACACACACACACACTAAAGTAAAGCCTAAAAAATGTTTCTGTTAAAAAAAATAGTTTTTCAAACCTTTTAGTGCGTTTTTAAAGGTAGTTGTTTTTCGCTATTTTTTTTTAATATGGTTAATACTTAAGTAAGTATTCGCTTACATTCTCACTAGCTTTCGCTGCTGAGCACCTGTCCGCACGGCGTTGCCAAACCGCTCCGATTATTGTTCTTTTGCTGATAGTGAGTTATAGATAAGTAGGTATGTTTTTTTATTTAAAATTTGCTGCATACTAAAACTAATGCGCTTATATTGAGTATTTTTAACCCCCGACGCAAAAACGACGGGGTGTTATAAGTTTGACGTGTCTGTGTGTGTGTCTGTCTGTGGCATCGTACCTAGCTCCCGAACGGATGAACCGATTTTGATTTAGTTTTTTTTTGTTTGAATTAATAATTAGTCGGGAGTGTTCTTAGATATATTTAATGAAAATCGGTCCAAGATGGCCGCCGTAACAAAATGGCGGATCATATATATTTTTTAAACTGGGAAGAATTTGACTAGTCAAGCCCTTAATATGGGTATCAAATTAAGGGCTTGACTAGTCACATTCTTCACACTATGACAAATTTCAAATCCAAGATGGCCGCCGTAACAAATATTTTTTTAAACTCCCTCAGTATGGGTATCCAATGAAAGGGCTGGCTAGTAGAATACTATAATACACTATGCTAAATTTCAAATCTTTAAAATTGCGTATTGCATTTTATTTAAAAGTTTACCTACTTATAAGTCAGCCTATTAGATCCCACTGCTGGGAAAAGGCCTCACCTCAACTATGAGGAGGGACGAGCCATACTTCACCACGCGGGCTCAGTGCGGATTGGTGAAGGGGTGTATGTAAGGCAAGTGACAAACCTTACTGTCAGAAGTTATCAAGCCGCCCTAGGGCCTCTGACTAGGCTTAACGACTAATACCACAGATATTAGCCGGGACCAACTGCTTAACGTGCCTTCCGAAGCACGGAGATGCTTGTCATGGACGTCACTTAAATGGTCGGAATGGTCACCCATCCAATCACGACCGCGCCGTGGGTTGCTTAACTTTTGGTATCACTACCAAAGCGCTGCCGCCACTGCGCCACAAGCACCTCAACTACCTACTTTACCTTAATTATTTTACATTAATTATGTATATTAGTGCGGTCCGCCGACGCGACCACATTAGTATTAAAAATTGTACACCTACGTAATTACGTAGGGTAAAATTTTAGTTTTATTTTTTCCTTTTTATAGGGTTTCCATTTCCATTTAAACCAACTGTATCTCGTAGCTAAACTTTCATAAAATTAAATCAAATTTCACTTACAAAAAATAATCAACTGTGTCATCCGGTGGGACTCGAACCCATGTCCCTTCGTTATCCGGGCGAGTGCTCTTAACAATTAAGCTACGGAGGACGTTAGTCAGCCGACGAAATAAATATTTTTACAAATATTTAACCATTAGTTAAGATGAAATCAGCTTAACTTATTATATTTTTATAACTTAAACAATTAAGTAAAAACTTGCAAAATAATTGCTTAAGTTATAAAAATATAATAAGTTAAGCTGATTTCATCTTAACTGATGGTTAAATATTTGTAAAAATATTTCCATTGGATACATGCGGGTACATTCCCCAAGTATTGATGAAATCGAACGCCAGCTCACTGGCGTAGCAAGAATTCAAAAATTCGTCGACTGACTAACGTCCTCCGTAGCTTAGTTGGTAAGAGCACTCGCCCGGATAGCGAAGGATAGGACAGGACGGGATGACACGGTTGAATCATTTTTGTAAGTGAAATTTGATTTAATTTCGTAAAAACTTGCAAAATAATTGCTTAAGTTATAAAAATATAATAAAATTCCATAGTTATAAAAACTTGTTTTAGGATTTTTATGTGCATCTATTATTTTTTACCAAAAACTAATTGAGGGTAATGTTAAAATAGTAGCAGAATAGGAATCTACAACTTTTAATTTTTTTGTCTGTTTGTACACACTAATCTCCGAAACTACTGAACGGATTTTAATGTTTTTTTTTAATGTGTAGCTATTGAGTCTGGTCAAATAGTAGGCTATAACTTATTTTGAAGATCGGATTACCAGACGTCAAACTTAAGCAGTACACTTAAACTAAGAGAGATATGAAAGCAGCGCCTTAAAAAAAGTTAATCAGTGTGATGAGCATTTTCTATTGACGTACACAAATTGAAGGTCTGGAGCAACCAATGTGGAACCCTAGCAGCTCAGCTCAACTATAAGAAATATGAATAGAGCGCCTTAGGGAACATTGTTTAGCGAAATGAACATTTTTTATTGACTTACACAAATTGAAGGTGTGGAGCAACTGATATGCTAAATTACTTTAGACTAATTTTCAAAACTCCAGTAGGATTACCTACTGTCTCCAAGTTACGATCTAGTGACAGAAACCTGGAGAAATCGATCCTTCAGATAATAAAGGCATGTATACCATATATGCTACAGCATTAATGAAGGTATTTAAGCGTTTACAATCAGTAGTCATAATTTTAAGTTGCTGACCTAATGATGATAATCCTTAACGCTAAGTAGTTCGTGGACTTTCACCACAGACAGTATGTCAAAATTTTGTTGAATTACCATATTACTAAGTTATGAAAGATCAAAGTCAATTGGCACTATTTTTTTATGCTACTTATCACTTACTAACGAAAATTGAACTCTAAGATTACTTTATGATAGTGGTAACTAACAAAGGAAAGGCCCTGAGTAGGCTAAGGACACAATAAATAGATACTAAACCACATCCATCTATTACGGTAGGGAGTTTTGAGTCTGACTTTTTTCTGAACACTTAAACCTAAAGTTACCTTTATAGTTTTACTAAGAAACATATACGACAAAATTAGGTTTTGGAGTCGGTGTCACTGCCATGCGAAATTTTCTTACCAGAGGAGGATAGCGAGGTGATATTAACCTAGAAAAAGTGCCTATTGAATATGATTTTTTATTGCTCTCTTCTCCTTACGGACGTGGTTATCATCGAGTCCACGCGGACGAAGTCGCGGGCAACAGCTAGTTATACCTTCACAGACGATGAGACGGACAAACGGACAACAAATTATTCGTATTAGGGTTCCGTTTTAGCTTTTTGTGGTACGAACCCATTAAAACACTTTTATAACACAAAATCGGCGATAGGAAAAGATATCAGATATAGGGCGAGCAGAATCTTTAATTTCATTTTATTTTTTGCTTTTGATGCCCGAGCTTTGCCTAATTTCCGTACTTTTTTTATTATAATGTAAGTACCTGAATATCCTACCAATATTTAGCATCCCACTTCTTGTTGCGAATGATGATGTAGATGATATTACAACATAAAATCATGTTGGCACTTGGCGTGTACACACATATTAATATCTTATTTACTTGTTAGTTTAAATTGGACCATACTTTTTATTACAACCACTATAGTATTTAATAGATTATAGTACTGTGCTACTACACTAGGGTCGGATATTTACGATTGCGGCGTAACATACCTTAGAATTTGCATTAATTTTGCGACTTACAATGTTGTTTGTTTTGTTAAAATATTTTAGTTGCATTAGCTAAAAATGTGCTCTCACATATAGAAAAAATATGGACGGACATATCCTTAGACTTAGACTATTATTAAAAATAATCATAAATTGTATATTTCTCAAAATAATGAACGGATTTATACAACTTTGTTAGTTAATGGGTTAAAGTTATTTGACTGATTCAAATTCTTCGTCTTCATCACCTTCGAATACGTATTATAGACAGCGGAGTCTAAGTAATAGAGTCCCATTTTTACCCTTTGGATACAGAACCCTAAAAAGGGAGCCTAGTCTTAAGTGAATGGAGTCGGGTGCCACACACCAACGCGCGCGTCGTTGCCACACCGCGACCGCCGTCACTCGCTCCGCTTATTATTCTCATGCTTTGTTATATTGAGGCATGGTTTTTAGAGTTCCGTGGTTCTGACAAGGAACCTTTATAGTTTCGTCATGTCATGTCCGTCTGTCTGTCTGTCCTAGATTTTGCTTAGAAACCGTAAGTACTAGTAGAAAGCTGTAATTATTTAGGTGTATGTATACAAATAACGCGTGACCCGAGGACCCGACACGCACTTGGCCGGTTTTTATTTATAGTTATTATTTGCAAATATAAGAGGGGTTGGTATGCATTTAAAAATACTTTCAAGGTAAACTTTTACATATGGCAAGTTATAAATGATGTAGAAAATAGGTTCTTATTATGTAGGTACCTATAATATTTAATGATCAGATAAAACCACTTTTGAATACCTTTACTATATTTTGTATATATAGTATATTTTGATCATGTAAGGTTAGTAGGTAGGTACGGATGAATCTCATCGAACCATGAACACCACGCCACACAGCACCCAATATTAGGGGTACTTGCGTAATGTACTTGCTATAAAACAAAATGTCAGAAATCAGAAAAGTCTTCCTGGCTCGCGCGGAACCGCAGAACATGCTGCTAGCGCGTGCGGCCGGATGCTCGACTCGCGGCACGCCACCCCCGCCCCTCGCCGCGCACGGCGTTATAATTAGTTCATTTCGTTGATTCTTAATAACTTCGAAGGCACAAACTCCACATTTCTAGTTTTTTGTATGTTGATACATTACATTAATATGATCATATAAATCCAAACTTTACACATTTTAACTTTTTGTAGAACATGTAGCGCAAGAAAAACCAAAAATTTTATTCAGCAGAAAACGTAGACTTCCAAACTTTTTCCACTAGATTTGCCTAACTTAAAAGTACTTCCTAAAATAATTTTCAATCTTTTTAACATTTTATTGGTGAAGATATTTAGTTTTTTAAGTTTTCCATACTTCCCAAATACCTATGTTTCCAAACTTTGGTAAATATCATATTTAGATAGCCCTTGTGTCGAATCAACCAACTTTTTTCACTTTAATTTTGTAATCAGAGAGTTACACACATTTACTACAAATACCTATCCCATACCTATTGCCTTCGATGAATTTTTCCAAACTTTGGGATATAGTATCTTAAAAAGCTTCTCTACCCACCCACCAAAAAAAGAAACACTTTTATAGTTTCATAACTTTTATTAGAAATATCCTATAACTTTCCTCGCCTATTATGACAACATTTAACCTGTTTTGACAGGTCTCATCAACCCACCCGCGGGTCTTATGGGGTTTGCCCCATAAGACCCGCGGGTGGGTTGAGAACAATTCCCATTGTGTCTGGATTTGTATATTATTATGATGCCTGAAGGTTTAAGTATACCTTAGAACGGCTAAATCAACTTTAAAATCGTATTCTCGTATAGCAAGATAAATATAAAACATATGAAATTCACATCAAGGGGGTCCAATGGGGGATAACAGTTTAGGGAAATCTGTAATTCGTACTGATGAAGTCGCAGGGACCAGCTAGTATTTACTTTTATTAAGATTGCCTCGTTGATCTAGTGGTCAGCACGCTGGACTATCCACGAGCTCCCGGGTTCGAATCCCGGGTCGGGCCGAGAGTGTTTGGGTTTTTCCGTCTTGAAATTACTCAGACACAGCTCCGGAGTTAGGAAGTTGGTGGTATTAACACCCCTGTGCCTCGGAAAGCACGTTAAGCCGTTGGTCCTGCGCCTGATATCTCTACGGTCATGTCGGACTGCCATCTCACCGAATTATGAGAGTGAAGGAACAGTGAGTGCACCTGTGTATTGCGCACACACTTGTGCACTATAATATGTCCCGCGCAGTTGGCTGATCTCTGTTGAGATAGGCCGCCGTTGTCGAAATTCGGCTAGGAGGACATTATTATTTATTATTACTTTTATTAAATAAGCGTAAAGTTTAAGTAATAGCATAAGTTAGTAAGAGTCTCGTTAATTTCACTTCATTACTTAAACATTCAAAAATATAATCTTAATATGCAACTATTTTAAACATTATTTGTGTAAATGTCTAGTGTGGGGTGTGCAATAATATCTATCTTTCCCCTCTCTCAGTTTGATATCAGATTAAGTAACACGTCATACAAGTACCAACATAATAAATTATTCCGAAAGCCGATCGCAAATTCACCGAGACAAACGCGACACGTTGAAAAACACGTCAGAATGAAGTATGTCACGAGTACGCTTCTTGCATTTCAAAAGCGCTTTCCCCTTTGCAACATCAATACGAATAGGAGATGAAATGTGAAAAATCTGAAGGTATTTGTGAGAGCACGCATGAGCGAGCCATGCGCCGCGCCAGCTTTGCATAATCACAGTAATTTCTACGGGACTCAACCCGGCCGCAGCTAGACAAGAACAGGCGGTCTGTCTGACCGCGGTTTTGCTAAGAGACGGTTAGTACTAGAAAGCTGTAATTTGAAGGGATTTGTAAACCAATTACCCCGAGAAGGTTGTAATTTTTTTTTTTTGGTAGCTCTCCTACATTTAAAGTGGGGATGATTCTTTTTCGTCATCTGCCCCATCGTGTTTGGCATCATTTAGTAGGTCTTTTAAAATAACTTGGGTTTCTAAAACAATTTTTCGGTTATTGCTCCATTTACAAAATATCAAACTTTAAAGTGCAATTTTTTGATCTAGTAGGGCGCCCCCCCTAAAAACTAAACTAAAACTAAAACTAAACTATTCTTTAACCGCTATAGTTTTCCCCTAAAAACTATAGCGGTTAAAAAAACTTTAATAGTTAAGCAGTAATATTCATGGACGAGTCCAAATCGCACTTGGCCGGTTATTTTACAACTTGTTTTTTTTTAAGAAAAAAAACTGACGGCTTTCCTCGGACTATGTAGTTCTACGACCTGTCGCACATTATGTTTTTCTTAGTCTTTTATTGAATTTTTCTCTTGAAACGGTGGAGAATATAAATATTTCAGCGTGCGAAATAACTTTTCACTATTTTTTATTTGAATGTCAACGTTTTTATTATTGTCTACGAATACATTTCAAACTAGCGACGACGTTAAATAGGTTACAGCTGTAAGTTAGGACTTACGACAAATAAATGTCACATATAAATTTCTTCTTAGATACTAAAGTTATGATTTCTTAATAGAAAGTTTCGTTGCTCTAAGGTTGTTGTACCAAAAATGATTTGCAATTTTGCTATGTTCTACAAATGACTGAATAATAAAGTAGGTAATGGGCTGAATATTGAGACGCTTTTAAACTCTTAAAGCTTATAATAGTCACTTTGTTAAACATTATGAACTAAACTTTTTTAAGGAAGTCTAGGAAGGAAAATATAATAACCTGATTGAATAAACGTTTTTAAATATCATCGATTATGTATTTTGTTTTTATTAGTAAGAGATTAAGAGACCACTGACCTAAGTAGGCATTACTTCAAAACAATATCAACGCTCATATTAAATTCTGTTAGACACTGTACGAATGTAAATTTTCATCACTAGAACTAGGTCAAAGCTATGATACGCAATAAAAACATCAAATGAGAAAAACCGTCACAATTTACATTTTAAGATGAAAAACAATGTGTGTTTATTGCTTCCTCCAATTGTTTCCATTCTGTATTCTTCTGGTACTTTTCATGCCATACTGGTCGGTATTATATACATGCAATAAGGGCGACAATGGCTTGAGCAGCATTGACAAATGATAGCGAGCGCTGAGCCGTTGACAGCTTTTGTCGCGGGTTTAATCTGAGGACCAAAGTGGAACGTTCTCTTAAAGAGTTGATACAACTTGCTGGCACTTGTCTGCTCTTTTTATTTAACTTCTTTCTTATTCGGCCTATAAATGTTTTATTGGGTGTTCGGGTGGCGCGAATTTTTTATACGTTGTAAGTTCTATTTTTTCTTGCGTTCGGAAAGTTTAGATTTTGTTAATTGGCTTATTTATTGGAGTTTATTCAAACACTGGTGGTTGTCCGCGACTTCGCCTGTAAGAGTTGGATTTTCTATATTAACTTTTATCCCCCATTTCACCCCCTTAATGTTTTTATGTCGTGACAAAATGTAGCCTATGTCCTTTCCAGGGTCTCGAACTGTCTTTATACTAAATTTCATCTCAATCAGTGGTTTAAGCGTCAAGAGGTAACAGACAGACAGACACACTTTCGCATTTATAATATTAGTATGGATACTTTACAATAACAGAGCTACTTATCATACCATGAGTCACTGAGATGAGAATAGATTATGAGTATTTCACAACTGTTCTTGTTACTTGTTTAAGTTACTAACAAAACTAAAAATGAATTTTATTTTATTGAATCTTGAGCATTTCGTGCACACATGTTTAGAGTCTTATAAGTCAGCCTATTAGATCCCACTGCTGGGAAAAGGCCTCACCTCAACTATGAGGAGGAACGAGCCATACTTCACCACGCGGGCTCAGTGCGGATTGGTGGAGGGGTGTATGTAAGGCAAGTGACAAACCTTACTGTCAGAAGTTATCAAGCCGCCCTAGAGTTAGAGCCCTGTTTAGAGTCTTAGTTCAGCTTTATATTGTCTTTTTTATTTTGTTATTTATTAACTGTTATGTGTTTTGAGAGGTGTGAATAAAAAAAAAACGGCCAAGTGCGAGTCGGACTCGAGCACGAAGGGTTCCGTACTATTAACTTACAACATTAGACAGCATAGGCAAAAAATATTTTTAAGTTTATACTGTTCTTTTGGAAAAGGTATATATATTTATTTTATTTATAATTTCAAAAGTACTAATCACAGGATACCCGAAACAATTTAAATAAGAGTTTCCGCGCCTGTTTCTTTACGTGAGTGATTTGAAGTTTATAGGTCCAAGACTAGAAATTACAGGGGGGGGACACACCGTGTAGACGACTTTGGCGGGCTGTATCTCGCAAATGGTAACGCTGATAAAAAAAGTGTTGTATGGAAACCCTACCTTATTTTCATAGTCCTTTTCAACGATACTCACACAAGGGGGTGCACTCAAAAAAATTATTCACCCCCCCCCCCCCCCCTTACATGTATGAGGAGGTACCCTTAAAAAGAGGTAATTTAAATTTTTAGTTTTTTTAAAAAGGGGATCTATATGTGAAGTATCCTCGAACCAAGTTACATGCAAATCAGTCCATAAACGTAGAAGATATTCTGCTGTGACAGACTAGGACGGACGGAACGGACGGACTGAACGATCTTATAAGGGTTCCTTGTCGGACTACGGAACCCTAAAAAAGATGGGAACCTAAGTTCTGTGGACATAACACCAACAAGACACTGGAAAGTGTTTTCATCGGTGGGACAGAACAAAACGCATTTATAAGGATTCGCTCTACGTGTTGTCAGTTGGCAAATCGTTGTACTCGAAGTTTAAACTTTACAACATCGATTTCGGAATTGCAACATTGTCGCAAGTATAAAAAGAACAAGATATTTTATTTATTTTTCGATGTTGGTTCTTAACAAAAGTTGTTACAAATTATATTTTTAACATGCCCTAGAATATTGTTAAGTACTTTGGTAATCAATCTCACTATATAGTTAATCTAAATTACGTCATGAAAGATTAGTATAGGTACGTCACATATTTTTACACAGTCAATACATTTAGAGTATCTCCTAGTAATATTTCAGACCAAAAAGCTTGATTGATACTGTTCAATTACAACACGATACATCCCCGCTGGTTTGTTTGTTTCCTAAACTGATACACTTTGTCCTATTCGTAACACTACTCGTTTTCGTTACCGTTTATAGAAACGCTTACGCTAATTTTTGACGTAAGTAGTTCGACTACATGCCTGTAGACATAATATTACAATAATTTGTTATTGTTTTATGCTCAATGATTTCGAAGCATTGTTTATATAACTTAGATGAATAGCGCCCTCTATCAGCATACAATAAAACTAAAATTTTTAGTTGTCAGAAAATCCCTCATTGGCATTGAATTCCCTCGACCTTTTTTTTACTTGGCGATTAGAAAACAACCTATATTTTCAAAACGATATGATTTATAAGTGACAAACATTAAAAAAACAGTAAAAAGTTTGTTACCCCATCCTAATTCCTGAAAGCCGGAGTCAAAATATATTCAGTAAAGCGTTATCTGTAAGCGTTAACTTATAGAATAGACTTGAATTGCCTCTTACTTGTTTGAGGACGATCAGATTTCAGCTGAAACTTCATCGATATTACTCTTTGGGTAATTGATGGAGGCTAAGTTGTTATCTGTTGGAACTAAATAACGGAATATCGAAAGAGTTGCGATATTGTGGTCTACACCAAACGTTGGAGATGAATTTGAACTAAAAAAATATTAATTTGTGATTATATTTACTAATAAAATATGAGCCTGGTAGGTACCTCTTTTGTGGTTTGTATTTCGTACTAATTTTGAAACCTTTTAGGAATAAGTTTTTTGTATTTCTAATAGAAAATCTCATGTATTAATAAGCGTCGGTGCGTGAATTTAAATCATAAAGAAACTGTTTAGCAGTATACTCACATTTCGAGCGAAAAATAAATGTGTTTTGTAAAGTTGGTTGTTAAATTTAATTTTGGAATAACAATTCAAAACAACTTTTTATTTAAAACCATATGAATGCCAATTACTTTTTAAGTAATTGTGTTACTTATTAATTTATTAAGTAAAAAATTTGTGTATTCATTCGCATGTAACAAGCTAACTAAAACGCTTTTTAATCAAAAATAAACGCTTGGCTGGATTTAAGTACCAAATTAAGTTGTAAATAAGTACTAATTGTTTATTTATTTATTTAAACTTTATTGCACCTAAAAAAAAATACAATTGGCCGACTAAATGCCTTAAGGCATTCTCTACCAGTCAACCGCGTGGGATTGCCGTTGGGAATACAGAAAGATAATCAGTGACCGGACATTCAGTAATTCAGTAATTGTTCATAGCAAACAAGCAATAATTTTACGTATAATTATACCTTCAGAAGGTGATTTTTTGTCTAATCAAATCAATTCCTTTGTTCAGTATCAGGGTTGCTACATTTCTGGGATGCATTTGAGGATTTCATTTAAGTAAAAATTTACTTGTGTCTCACAAGCCTCGCTCTCCATTACAGTTTAATAATTACATAAAGTGATAATCTAATATTACGATCTATTTATCAAAATGCAAAGTAAACAGAAACAATTAAGCTATCTTAACAAAGTACTTAAGGTATGCATTACAAAATAATGATGTGTGTGTGTATGAGGATCATTGATTAAATAACTTTAAATTTAGAAATGTGTTTATAAATTATTATTTAAATAATATATTAATATTTTATTATTTTAAAATTTAATTTGGTTTTATTATTTCATTATAGTAAATCTTCTTCTATAAAAGCCTCAGTCTTTCTCAGAATTAATTGTTATCTAGGTAGATCGAAGTCAAAACTTTGAGAAAATTAGGCAAATGGACGGAAAATCCAAGGTAAGTTGAAGTAATGCTATCTTAATATCCTCAACGTGTTAAGAAGTTTAATAAGTCTTTATCAACCTAGTGATTAACTCTTCTTACTTGAGACAGACATGGTACTTAGATAAAACTAGCTGTTGCCCGCGACTTCGCCCGCGTAAACTGCTATTTCTGTGTCCTACAGGAACTGTGTTTTTTTCCGGGATAAAAAGTAGCCTATATGTTATTCCAGACTATAATCTATCTCTGTGCCAAATTGCATCCATATCCGTTAAGTAGTTTTTGCGTGAAGAAGTAACAAACATATACACTCACACACTCACAAACTTTCGCATTTATAATATTAGTGGGATAAAATTAAATTTCGCTCATAGAAATTGATCGACCGTGTCATGATAATCCGGTGGTAACATGTAGGTACTATTATTTATTCTGTGGTGGTAATTAGATACTTAAAATTGGTTTAAATAACTAGATAACAAATTCTTTTAGAATTCCGCACCCCAAAAGGAAAATAGGAACCTTTCTAGAATCACTTTTCTTTTCCGTCAAGACCCTTTTTAGAAACGCGTGGAGGAAATAAACGTGTTGAAATAAACATCAAATACTTGTAATAAACGTCAAATACAATGACGTATTCAAAAGAGATCAAGAATTTCACATGGTTGGATAGACTGCACAGTAGCTCAGTTGGTAAGAGCGTTGGCCCGGTTAGCCAAAGGATGTGGGTTTAAATCTTGCCTGTGTGCGAATTTTCAGTTTCTCATATAAACTTATATAAATAAGAAAGAACACTGTAAGTGTTAAATAAAATTGCCTTATTTTCGTTTTGTTTGTAATTTAACTCTGAATTAAATAATAGTAGATTATTCACCAAGGGGGTAAAGTGATGTCTTACGTCACGGGCGTCATCTTGAATCTCGAGCGTAACGAAGGATTCGAGAGTTAACTCCCGAGCGCAGCGAGGGAGTTTAGTGTTTACTCCCGAGCATAGCGATTGAGTTTAAAGTAGAATCCTGAGTGAAGCGAGAGATTTAAGCTCGCCCAAGACGAAGACATCTTTATCCCCGAGGAGAATACTCTGCTTTTCACACTTCCTACAAGGCAATAAAAAAATGTACTACAAATACCTTATTTTATCTTAAGTATATATCCTTTGACTTTTCTGGCAGTAAATTATTATTATTAACAATACCAGCAGCTTTACATCTAATGGACTCCGGTGTGATAAACTTCGCCACTAGGTAGTTTTTCGAAAACATTATGCAATTTCTTAAAATGCATAGGTTTTTTTTCTTTATTTATTTCTTTTTTTAGAAGCGCGCGCTTTTTTTCGTGCTGAAATTCTTGGCTGCCAGGTTTGAATTTCAAATATGTTCTCTTTGGTGCGGGACGGGCTAGTGTAATCATGCCTACGAACTCTTATTCGAAATTCAAATCACTTTGCCTCCCTAGCACTTTGCCTCCCTAGGCAACAGCTAGTTTTATCTAAGTACCATGTCTGTCTCAAGTAAGAAGAGTTAATCACTAGGTTGATAAAGACTTATTAAACTTCTTAACACGTTGAGCATATTAAGATAGCATTACTTCAACTTACCTTGGATTTTCCGTCCATTTGCCTAATTTTCTCAAAGTTTTGACTTCGATCTACCTAGATAACAATTAATTCTGATAAAGACTGAGGCTTTTATAGAAGAAGATTTACTATAATGAAATAATAAAACCAAATTAAATTTTAAAATAATAAAATATTAATATATTATTTAAATAATAATTTATAAACACATTTCTAAATTTAAAGTTATTTAATCAATGATCCTCATACACACACACATCATTATTTTGTAATGCATACCTTAAGTACTTTGTTAAGATAGCTTAATTGTTTCTGTTTACTTTGCATTTTGATAAATAGATCGTAATATCAGATTATCACTTTATGTAATTATTAAACTGTAATGGAGAGCGAGGCTTGTGAGACACAAGTAAATTTTTACTTAAATGAAATCCTCAAATGCATCCCAGAAATGTAGCAACCCTGATACCGAACAAAGGAATTGATTTGATTTGACAAAAAATCACCTTCTGCAGGTATAATTATACGTAAAATTATTGCTTGTTTGCTATGAACAATTACTGAAATACTGAATGTCCGGTCACTGATTATCTTTCTGTATTCCCAATGGCAATCCCACGCGGTTGACTGGTAGAGAATGCCTTAAGGCATTTAGTCGGCCAATTGTATTTTTTTTTAGGTGCAATAAAGTTTAAATAAATAAATAAACAATTAGTACTGATTTACAACTTAATTTGGTACTTAAATCCAGCCAAGCGTTTATTTTTGATTAAAAAGCGTTTTTAGTTAGCTTGTTACATGCGAATGAATACACAATTTTTTTACTTAATAAGTAACACAATTACTTAAAAAGTAATTGGCATTCATATGGTTTTAAATAAAAAGTTGTTTTGAATTGTTATTCTAAAATTAAATTTAACAACCAACTTTACAAAACACATTTATTTTTCGCTCGAAATGTGAGTATACTGCTAAACAGTTTCTTTATGATTTAAATTCACGCACCCACGCTTATTAATACATGAGATTTTCTATTAGAAATACAAATTACTTATTCCTAAAAGGTTTCAAAATTAGTACGAAATACAAACCACAAAAGAGGTACCTACCAGGCTCATATTTTATTAGTAAATATAATCACAAATTAATATTTTTTTAGTTCAAATTCATCTCCAACGTTTGGTGTAGACCACAATATCGCAACTCTTTCGATATTCCGTTATTTAGATCCAACAGATAACAACTTAGCCTCCATCAATTACCCAAAGAGTAATATCGATGAAGTTTCAGCTGGGGCGTAATGAAATTTCATACAACATTACGTCCCTAGGGATGCAATGACTCACCTTGAGTCAGGTTTACTTGATGTGTAATTGAACATTGCCGAGTAGGTAGTATGAAAAATATATCGCGGTCTTAAGGTCATAAGAAACAATACTGACGAAATGACCACTTAAATTTCAGTGCTGAGTTGTTTTCACTCGTTTTATTTTTGTTCGTTTATATCAGGAAAACTGCACAGCTTCGTAATAAAATTCTTTGCTATTCCGTGCATCCTATTATCGTGTATTAAAATGTTATCAACATAATTTACAGCTAAATATGGAATGCGGCCCCTCACACCCTTACGCCTCGTGCAGGTGTAATCAATTCAAGGGGCGATCAATGCGTGCCTATTAGTGATGTTACACTAGGTTCTCACATTAATTTTAAAATCGGGATATCGATGTCATAGTTGAAAACTCTAAAACATATCATATTTTTTTTCTTTTTGCCTGGTTTTAATTAAGTAACCATTATTTTCATTGAATACTATAGACGTCGCGTCCATTACAGTAGGACGAAGAGAAATAAGTGATTATTATTGTAGAAAGTATAAAATATTGTATGTGTTTAAAAAAATGTACTGTATTACAAACTGAGGGTGATCCATTTTTAAATAAATTATGTTTATTGCAAAGTAAAGTCAGCCTATATAAATCCCACTGCTGGAAAAAGAACTCTACCTCAACTATGAGGAGGTACGAGCCATACTCCACCACGCGGGCTTAGTGCGGATTGGTGGAGGGGTGTCTGTAAGGCAAGTGACAAACC
Source organism: Pyrausta nigrata (assembly GCA_949316185.1). Lineage (NCBI taxonomy): Eukaryota > Metazoa > Arthropoda > Insecta > Lepidoptera > Crambidae > Pyrausta > Pyrausta nigrata. The sequence continues at coordinate 14,541,200 of OX438952.1, forward strand.
TTACTGTCAGATGTTACCAAGCCGCCCTAGGGCCTCTGACTAGGCTTAACAACTAACACTATCAGGTATGAGCCGGGACCAACTGCTTAACGTGCCCCACCGAAGCACGGAGATGAACGTCACTTACATGTTCGGAATGGTCACCCATCCAATCACGACCGCGCCGTGGGTTGCTTAACTTTTGGTATCACTAGCCACCACTGCGCCACAAGCATCTTATTGCAAAATTCATTGCAAACACCAATTAAATTAGTAGTATTCCCTCTACCTAGGGATTACCTTGAATTCGATTACCTTGGATCTACTACAAGGTAATCGAATTTACCATCTTGTTATTTATGGGATCACTTTGTTGTCTGTCTGTCTTTTAGCAAGTCACATTTTCTTGGGCACGTATAGAAGTATAAAGTTGAAATACTTTTCACGTCTATTCACTATACTTTAAGGTACAGGCTGTAAAAATCAAGCTACTAAGTCAACGCAATCCAAAGATTGAAGAAAGGCTATTTAAAATTATTTTGTAGCATTTCTCAGGGGAATCATACCTTTTATGGTACTTTCCACAGACCCAGTAAGGAAAAAACCCCAAATAGGCAGAATTTTTGTTGCACCGTAGGAAAAAACACTTTTTTGTACGAAAACCCTTCGAGTACGAGTCCGACTCGCACTTACCTGTTTTTAGGGTTTTATAGTCCGACAAGGAACCCTTATAAGATCGTTCGTAGATCTCATTTTTAAAAATACAAAAAAAAAAACACTTTTTAAGGGTACCTCCCCATACATGTAAAGGGAGGGCTGAATTATTTTTTGAGTGGACCCTTCTTGTGTAGGGTATCGTTGAAAAGGACTATAAAAATAAGGTAGGGTTTCCATACAACACTTTTTTATCAGTTTTACCATTTGCAAGATATAGCCCGCCAAAGTCGTTTAAACGGTGTCCCCCCCCCCTGTAATTTCTAATGTCTTGAACCTATAAACTTCAAATCACTTCCGTAAAGAAACAGGTGCGGAAACTCTTATTTAAAATCATTTTGAGTATCCTGTGATGAATACTTTTGAAATTATAAATAAATAAAAATATATACTTTTTTTGCCTAATGTTTTAAGGTTATGGTACGGAACCCTTCGCACGCGAGTCCGACTAACACTTGGCCGATTCTTTTTGATACCTCAACAACTATAGTATCGATTGGCTCTATCGATACTCCGATGCTCACTGCCATACCTAATACCCACAGGAGTCGGATTCGTCCCATTAACAAGGCTGGACGTTGTTTGAGTAATCTGTCGCTTTGTCCGAAGGGCCAGACTTTGTGACGGCACCGCTTGCGATGCCAAAGTGGTCAATATTTTCCCACTTTGACGCAGTAATTAAAGTGTGATCACAGGAGCTGATCAAAGCACTCGAATGTAGAAACGTCCGGCTACCACAATCTACTAGTAATAATAGCCTACTATCTTAGAGCATTAAGCTCTATAATATAATATAAGCATAAGCATTTGGATAACCAAATGACGCGTTTTAACGTGCGTATTTAACGCAAACGTGAGATACTAGCAATTCGAAACGATCATCTGTACAAGCTCTAAGATAGAAAGCTACTGAAACCTGAAAGCTGAAGCTAATTACTGAAAGCTATAACTATTGCAAAATGAAAACAATCGAGTAAGATAGATGGTTTCTACATTCAAGTGATTATATAAGAGAAATAATATAAGCTTTAAAATAATGACTCTTGATTGTTGATACATATAAGGACCATGACAATATTTATTTATAGGCAATATTGATTAGTAAAATTAATTTTCAAAAATGCCGTTATACAAAAAGAAAAAATTACGTTTTAATCAAATCTTATAGCAATTTTACCATTCCTACTAAAAGTCATGGCACACTATACCGGCACCGCAACAGCACGGCTGCAGCACGGCGTCGCCTCGAATTTACAAAATATATTGTACGACTTACAACTCAATGCTCTAATTTGAATGACAAGTTATTGCTGGGTTGAGGCGGTGCGGTTGCGGTGCCGGTATAGTGTGCCATGACCTTAAACCTGGTATAAACAAGGCTGTTATGGATGACACTGTAGACATAATAAGTATTATTTCTAAATATACGTATAAAAGATGATGCCATTACAATAACGATACTAATACTTCTATACGAGTCAACCCTTAACACGGATAGGGACCAATAATAAGTAAAGTTATAATCGCAAAACGACCCATACGCATTTTGAAAAACGATCAATACGCACATAGACCATACGCAAATATACTATTACGTACATCGACCAAATACTACAACGATTAGGCTCCATTTCTGTGATAAAAATACCCACCACATTTTAAAATTCACCTTATGTCTTTCATGTAATTTAAATTGATACTTTTAATATGTACCTAATCAATCACATTTAACGTTAGAGATGTAATTGCTAAAATGTTTTATAAAACTAATGACAAGACGGATTTATCTTAACAACTGCTACGACCTTAAAAACATTTTACACCATTCAAACTTTTCTTACACTACGCATAAAGATGATATTGTGTAATCTGTGTGCTCTACAATATAAAGCTTAGTTTGTGTAGCAGTCGGTGACTGTGACCACAAGCCTGTGTAAATATGTGAAATTGACATTGTTTGTTTATCCGTCACATAACGAAGTCGTTGAGGGAATATGTCGAAACATAATATTTGAGATACATTTTGCGGCTTTATTGTAAATGTCGTACGATGTTATTTTAAATGCATATATTTACTGGCAAATAAAATACAAAGCTAGTAGTTTGAATTCCAAGTTAAGAATGCCTTGCAACTTAAATATTATATTAAAATGACTAAATTTACGTCTTCTTTTTGTTGTAGTTACATCTAAAAAAGGCGCAATAGCGAAGTGTAGAAAATTTACTTATCATCTGTGAGGTTGTGAGTTCGATTCGATAATCTTCAAATCAAAAAGAGGCGAGAGTATTTGACGATGTAAACAGGGCTCTCTCTAAGGTGTTAAGTTGGTTTACAAGCAACAACTTGCTTCTCAATACAAGAAAAACCAATTGTGTTAAATTCACCATGCCCATCGTGCGTGAAGCAAGGTAACACAGAAATTTTACTAAATGGTGAGAGACTAGATCTATCCAACTCCACTATGTTTCTGGGCATTGGATTCGAAGTTGCAATGGAGACCACATGTTGACACTCTGGCTGGGAGACTTGCTTCAGCTGCCTTTGCGGTTAGAAAAATAAGACATCTTACTGACGTTGAAACGGCAAGGCTTGTTTATTTTAGTTACTTTCACAGTATTATGTCTTATGGTCTTCTCTTGTAGGTTCTGCTGCGGACATCAATACCATCTTTATCTTACAGAAAAGAGCCATTCGTGCCATTTACAAACTGAGTCCGCACAATTCCCTGAGAGAACTCTTTAAGGAAATTAACATACTTACTGTGGCCTCGCAATACATTTTTGATAATATCATGTACGTACGCAAAAATTTAGATCTTTTCACGAAAAAAAGTGATATTCATTCTTATAATACAAGAAACAAAAACAGACTTGTCGTTCCAGACTTTAGTTTGGCCAAAACAATTAATTCATTTTTGGGAAATTGTATTAAATTTTTTAACAATATATCACACAATATTGTCAAACTAACTATTAATAGGTTCAAGTCGCATATCAAAACTACTCTCATGTCTAAAGGGTATTATAAAATTCAAGACTATCTTGATGACGAGAATGTATGGACAGTCCAGCTTGCACCAAACTGATGTACTTCCCTTTTTATTGTAACCTTTTTCACTTTTTTATGGCAGCTAGTGGTGACTGAGTTTGTTCCGGTGCTTCTTCTCAGCACTTGCCTGATTGTCTGTGTCTTGTCTCGAAGCAAGCAAGCAAGCTTGTGTCTTGTCTAGTAGGGCCCAAAAGATAAGGAGACATGTTCGGGCCCCCTAAGGGCCAATATTACTGATTTTTAAATTTTTGACGTTCATAAGTGTCATTTTCTGTCCTAAATTGAATAAATTATTTTTGACTTTGACTTTGATCCCCGCCTATACCACTGAGTCTTTATAAAACTGTCTTTTTCAAAGATATTGCTGCCGGTGCTATCGGTGAAGGAAAACATCGTAAGGAAGCCGGCACAATTGGCTAGCATCACTCGTGATCATCACACATAATGATCACGACCCTCAGTCATGACATGAGGTAGGTATACACGGCTATGAAGAGTAGAGCAGTCTGAATAAATATTACGGATCTCTGACTTTTGCACTTGATTTTTACACAATGCGAATATACTCGTATATAAAAAACTTGCGTAATACTGTGATATTTTTAATAATGCTTGTATTAAAAAATAAACAATATTTTACATTTTTATCGAATTTTTCAGTTTCATTGCCACGTCATACATTGATGAATTGATAATAATCATAGAACTAACAACATCACATTACATTGATCTGATCCCATGGTTAGTTGCTAAAGGACTTGTGTAATATAAAATCAGAAACAACGCTAGTACTACACCACCCAAACCTGAGACAATAGAGAAAACATAGTTTTCTATATTGACTCGACCGGGGTCAAACCCGGGACCTCTGAGATAGGGACACAGAGATGTCCGGCGTGCTACCGTTTGACCACGGTTGTGAATTTTGACAGAGTCTTATGTATATTAGCACACCATTATAGTGCACAAGTGTGTGCGCAATACACAGGTGCACTCTCTGTTCCTTCACTCTCATAATTCGGTGAGACGGCAGTCCGACATGACCGTAGAGCGATCAGGACCAACGGCTTTACGTGCTTTCCGAGGCACGGGGGTGTTAACACCACCAACTTCCTGACACCGGAGCTGTGTCTGAGTAATAGCCAAACACTCTCGGCCCGACTCGGGATTCGAACGCGGAACCTCGTGGATAGTACCCAGCGTGCTGACCACTAGACCAACGAGGCAGTCAATTTTTTAATAACCATTTATTGAAAGCATTTGAGTGCTAGCAACTAGTCCTTTGTGGAAACCGTTCAACGGTCAAAGCTATTCACAACTTCCGCATAGTCGCTAGTACCTATACACCAACGAAAATTCACACCTCTTTTTCATTGTAACGGACAAAGGCAGGATTACAGAGGTGGGATTGTGAAGGGGTAAATTCCTGCATTGACCGGCTATAGCAACGATGCCAATGCACTGCACCGCAGTGTAAATTACGACAGCGGTTTACACAACCAGAGCCGACGTAATGGCTTGACGTTCATAGTCAATACCCATTATCTCGACAGAAAACAACATTGACACGATAAACTGAGTAGCCACTAGCCACATGTGTTTAGAAAAGGAGTATTGATATAAAACGCATTCAAGCGTGACTGCACTATATAATTTTTTTTTTAAATTTACACATTTTACTAACAATGCCATTTCCTTTCGCAGTGGCGGCAGCGCTTTGGTAGTGAGTGATACCAAAGTTAAGCAACCCACGGCGCGGTCGTGATTGGATGGGTGACCATGCCGACCAATTAAGTGACGTCAAAAACAAGCATCTCAGTGCTTCGGAAGGCACGTTAAGCTGTTGGTCCCAGCTAATATCTGTTGATATTAGTCTTTAAGTCTAGTCAGAGGCCCTAGGGCGGCTTAATAACATCTGACAGTAAGGACGTCTGACACTTGCCTCAGCTAACTGTATTTCCCTTTAGTGTAGCCTCACCATAACAAAGGGCTTGCAAAGGAGGTGTCTTTAATTGTTGATGCGAAGAAAGCTCGGTCTATCTATTTGCTAAGTTGTTGCAAAACGAATCCTAATAAAATAAAAAGATGGTGACATTCCCTTTAAAATTATGCATGGGTAATCAAAAGTACCTAATTGTGCGTGTGGTTAATCCGACGACTCTCTACTCTAGGTAAAAAGAGTACATACGGTACATCAGAGTAAAAAAAGACGTCTTTAAAAAAAATGTTTTTATATGGTAGGTCATCATCATCATCCTAGCATTATCCCGGTTGTGCACTCGCACGCGAGGGCCCAGGGTCCGCTTAGTTTTTATAAGGTAGGTACTCACATAATTACAAAGCCTACTATGGTTTTAAATTATAATACAGTCTAGAGTCTAGACTTTCAATTTTAAATTGGATCCATTTGTACTAAAAGAAAATGTTTTCAGACGTTCAATACTAATACATACGAAGCGTTCTTCCAAAAGAAAATAAACTAAGCAATGTAAAATCAAGATAAACTCTCCCTTTTAGAGTGTAGTGCATTTGTTGAGAAGTAACCGTTCCATTTCACGAACTACATTATCCCATTTGAATTGAAACGGCAAACAATCGAAATAGTGAATTCGAAATTGAAACGTGGGTCAATGTTTTATTTAAGAACAAAAGAATGAAACTGAATGTTTGTGAATAACATTATAGATTTATACTAGATCTACAAGCACTCTTATGCGCTCTATCCAATCCGACAAATGAAGGTTTTAAGTATCCAAGGCATACATCACTGAGAAGCAGACTGCGTGCTACAGTCCGACCATCTAACTGAGTCCTCGTCTTTAGGTACTTGTACTATTATTTATTCTGTGCTGTGGAGGAGTGTGGAGGTAGGTAGATGATCAACAAGTTCGAATTAAATACCTACAATTTATATGTTTATAAAAAACGAAGGGTCTACACCTTAAGCTTGTCTGGAAGATATCCGCCTACATTGTTCATCTTTAAATGTAAACTGCTGTACTTTTTATATATGATGTGTAAAAAAGAGTTATCTATCTATCTTCCTAAAGGGGCCTTACTTTATTTATTAATTGCACTGGACGTGACTGACCTTTGGCATGAGAGTTTATCAAAATTCTAGTTTACAGAAACATATTGATAGTGTATCGCAGCTTTTAACGTGATTGCAGTAATCACGGTCGATACATTAGGCGCGTCACTAAATGCCTGGGGCACAGTGAACGTGGTACGGCACGTATACGATATCTAACGTGGTAGCGGCACAGTTTATATTTTTATATAGTTTGTTTATTCGCCGTGTTTTTAATACACGACCGTCTAAGTCGCTTTACCATCGACACGATAAGATGAAGACAAAAAAATACGCCAAAATTCAAGTAAGTCAAATTTTGGGAAAAATATACCCTGTGTGCCTTAAAATACTTTGGGTATGATTTAAGCTGTCACCAATTATAGTCGTTTTCTGTTTCCTTAATAATAGAGTTTGCCCCCAAAAAAATAGATTTGTCACCAAAATCTAGTCACCAAACAATATAAAATCAGTTCTACAAAAATCACCTAAAATCATAGAAATATAAGGTCTAGTATCAAATTAATATTTTTGAATGTATTTTAATAGGTTTGTCCCAATAAGTATTGAAGCAAATTAATTTAAAGTGATCACCAATAAATCATATTTTAGTCGCTAGAAAATTTCAAAAAGTTTCAAAAAAATTAGGAGTTATCATCATCATCATCGTTTTACCGAAAACAGTCTATCTACTAATTTACTGGACATATGCTACCCCCAAGGATCTTAATTCCCATAGGTAAAAGCAGTATTTAGATTAAATTTCTAGTACCTAGTCTAATAAATAAAACACATAGTTTACGTGAAATAATCAACATTTATTATTTAATAAAACAAGTATTACTGAATAATTAGGGCTGGTTTGGACTTTGCAGGGCGCCCCCTTTTTCTTTTCTGGCCGATAAGCACATTTTGGCTTCCATTATATTTGACAATTACTTATTTGACTCATCACTGAAATCTGATTGGTCAAATTTTAAAGCGCGCCAATTTGCCTCCCTCTATTTGAATTTTTTTTTCTGTGCAGCATTTTTTGCGGGATCTGCAAAAAATGCTGCACAGCCTAGACTCTGCCTCGCGATGCGTTGGTCTCCGGATGAACTTGGACAAGACTAAGGTCATGTTCAACGAACATATTGTCCCGGAACCGATAGCAGTCAGCGGCGAGATGCTCGAAGTTGTCCAGGAATACGTTTACCTCGGGCAAGTGTTGCAACTGGGTAAAGACAACTTCGACCGCGAAATCGCCAGAAGGGTGCAACTGGGTTGGGCAGCATTTGGGAAGTTGCGTCACATCTTCTCGTCGCCTCTACCGCAATGCCTGAAGAGCAGGGTATATAACCAGTGCGTCCTACCTGTCATGACCTACGGGGCCGAGACGTGGAACTTGACAGTCAAGCTGGCCCACCGACTGCATGTCGCTCAGCGAGCTATGGAACGGTCTATGCTGGGGATCTCGCTAAGGGATAGAATCCGGAACGAGATCATCCGCCAAAAGACGAAAGTCATAGATATCGTTCAGAGGTGCAGTAAGCTGAAGTGGCAGTGGGCTGGTCATGTCTGTCGCAGAACCGACGGGCGTTGGAGTAGGAAGGTTCTCGAATGGAGACCACGTCTCGGGAAACGTAGTGTTGGACGCCCCCCTGCTAGGTGGATCGATGACCTGAGGAAGGTGGCCGGTGGTGGCTGGATGCGAGAAGCGGAGGACCGTGAAAGTTGGCGCCGTCTTGGAGAGGCCTATGTCCAGTTGTGGACCGCAATAGGCTGATATGAATGAATTTGATTTTTTTTTCATTCAAATTGACAATAGTTACATGAAATAAGTAACGAACAATATTATTTTGATAACTCAACGAAATAAAATGCAAACTCTGTATTGGTGACAGATTAACAAATTAAAGGGAATCGCAGTCGGGGATCAAAAAACAATTTATTTGGTGACAGATCTACCATTTTGAGGACAAACCTATTATTTAAACTAATATTATGAGAACGAAGTATTTATTCAATCAATACACTACAATTTCTTTGGTGATCCATCTTTTATTTTAAACATATATTAACATTAATTTGGTGATTCAAACCTGGGATGACATTTGTTTATCTGAGAACGAAAATATTTCGTGGAGATAGATCTAATTATTTAGGGATACAACTTGGAGACAAATATAAATGTTGGTGACAGAAAATATAGTTCCCAAATACTTTTTCGTTTAGGTAAGTTCTCAAATCTATAGTGACAGGTTAACTTAAACTTGAGCCCAGTCTTGAGCCTAAAAAAAGTCGAGTCTTGAGCCTGATACGGAGACGATTTAAAAAAAATATAATATGTTAATGCATAAACAATGTATTGTTATCTATTTTATCGTAATCCTTCTCCAAATTCTAGCCACACATTTCGATAGTCAGGTTACCACAATGGCGTAACGTAAGTACGGTCCTAAAGCTTTAAAATTTGATTAGTTTAAATGCCTTTACCCGAACAAGCTATATACAAAGAAATTGAAGTACCTTTGTAAATCAAATTGAATTTCGCTCACAAAAATTAATCGACTGTGTCATCCGGTGGGACTCGAACCCACGTCCCTTCGCTATCCGGGCGAGTGCTCTTACCAGCTGAGCTACGGAGGACGTTAGTCAGCCGACGAATTTTTGTAAGTGCTTGCTACGCCAGTGAGCCGGCGTTCGATTTCATCAATACTTGGGGAATGTGAATCAGAAATCAGCTGACGGATGACACAGTCGATTAATTTTATTGAGCGAAATTCAATTTGATTGCGTAAAAACTTGCAAAATAATTGCTTAAGTTATAAAAATAATTATAATTTAAGCTGGGATCTTAACTGATGGTTAAATATTTGTAAAAATATTTTCATTGGGTACATGCCCCAAATATTGATGAAATTGAACGCCGGCTCACTGGCGTAGCAAGCACTTACAAAAATTCGTCGGCTGACTAACGTCCTCCGTAGCTCAGTTGGTAAGAGCACTCGCCCGGATAGCGAAGGGACGTGGGTTCGAGTCCCACCGGATGACACAGTCGATTAATTTTTATGAGAGAAATTCAATTTGATTTTGTAAAAACTTGCAAAATAATTACGTAAGTTTTAAAAATAATTACCGTTGTAAAGATTCTACACTGTGGCTCAGAGCGCGTTAGCATACGTGACGTACACCACGCTTAGCTTAATTTCCCAAATTAATGGCACTGCGTAATAGATGGTCGAATTCGTGTACACGCTTACGATGAATATCGTGGTGTTAATCCAACTCAGTTCCATCTTTAACTGGTAGGAAAAGCAGTAATTTAAACAATATTGAGGTAACATCATCATCCTCTTAGGGCCAGGGTCCGCTGACCATGATCCAGTATGTGGCAGATCAGGTAAATACAGTGCAGCGACTGCCATCTGACCTCCGTGACCCTGTTAACAGGGGTACCTGACCAGTTTTGGATCATGGTTACACACGCATTTGCCTAAATGTGCAGGTTTCCTCACGATGTTTACCCTCACCGTAAGAACATCGGTTAGTGATACAACCAAGTAACACGAAAGTATTATTTATTAACTAGCCAGTGCAGTTTTTTTTCAGTCGAAATTTGACTCTATTTCTTAATCCATATGCCTACCGACTAATTTGAATCTATGTTGATCACAACACAATTCCAAACAGTGACATATGAATCGCCATTTACTCATTGTTTTGAAACCTATCAATGCTTTGCTGTAAGCTATACTATAGTAATTGAAAAGCAATCGAGTTAGGTGATAAGCATGACGATATCTCGATAAGTACAGTGAGTACAAACTTACCCGCTACCTACCAGATATTGGCGATACACCTTGTAGGAACACCACACTACATTTTTTGATTTGTGATCATTACTCGGGATCCTATCCACCTACAGTAGTCGTCACTCAAATAAAATCCCCGGCCATTCGAAGAAAACCATATTTTCCTTATTGTTTCGGTCCTGGATGTTGTGGTACCACATTTGTTTCTGATTTCCATGATACAAGTAAGCACGTGTGAAAACGCTGAAGCCAGCAACTTACTTTGGGATCAGTATGTGATGTTGTTCAATATTATTTAAAAAAAAATGCAACTTTTATCTACTACTGAAAAGCTCAATTTATAGGTTATGAAAACCAAATGGTTCGTATAACGATTTTTATCGAAGCTAGCTATGGCAGTAAAATTTTGCAAATCAGCAATTTTCAGATTGATTTTCCAATTATTAAACTTTATGCCTACCGTAAATTCACGCATTAGCCTTAAGTCATTGTGATCGAAAGGTATGTCTCGGTGGTTGAAAGCTGAACAGAATGGGCGAGAGAATTTATGAAGCGAGCGTTAAATAGGGACTTGAAGATGTATCGATATTTTCCTGCATTATTTGTCAGTTTCTTATTGTTATTAATATTAAGTTAGTAAGTTATATTTCCAATAACTGTTTGTGCCAAAATATAGGAAAACTAGTGGTTCCCCGCGACTTCACCCGCAAGAGTAGATTTTCCATATAAACTTTCATCCCCCATTTCACCCCCCTAATGTTTTTATATCGCGACAAAATGTAGCCTATGTCCTTTCCAGGGTCTCGAACTGTCTCCATACCAAATTTCATCTCAATCGGTTCAGTGGTTTAAGCGTCAAGAGGTAACAGATGACAGACACACTTTCGAATTTATAATATTAGTATGGAAGTATGGATATAGAATGTCCCAAAAAGAACGTGCCAAACTGACACTGGAGATAGCTTAGCCATAGAGCACACAAATAAACGTAACATAGCTCAAATAAATGTCTCATGGTATGTAAGGTAATGTCGCTTCTTTGTAGTTTTCTTGTTTAAAGAATACAAGAAAGTGGCATTATTACCTAAACTATGATATTTTTACAAGAGTCGTGTTATTTTATTTAAAGGTCTATAGCTAAGCTATTTCCTGTATCAGTCTGGCGTGCCATTTTTAGGCTGAAAGTGTCATTATCTCTCAAACTTAAAGATTTTTTTAGGTTAATAAAATTTTTAAACCTTAAGCAATTACTCACACTGGCGTAGCAAGCAGTTGCAAAAATTCGTCGACTGACTAACGTCCTCCGTAGCTTAGTTAGTAAGAGCACTCGCCCGGCTAGCGAAGGGACGTGGGTTCGAGTCCCACCGGATGACACAGTCAATTAATTTTTATAAGTGAAATTTGATTTAATTTTTTAGGTTAATCTGTAAGGTCTATGGCTAAGCTAACTCCAGTGTCAGTTTGGCACGCTCTTTTTAGGACATTCTGCATATATTATACATGTATGATGTTGATGCAGTTGCGTTTTGTTACAGTCGCATGTTTCACTTTTACCTAAAAGCTGAGATGAAGCCATCCTGAGTTATACTCTTGGCTAAAGTAGAAGGATTTTTTTGAGTTACAAGGGCAACTACCAGTCTAGAGAACATTTAATACACTTCTAAACACTTTCGAGTAGGTAACAATATTTTAAAGAAACTTGTTTTTTGCTGTTGATTTAATTTCTTCAAAGATACCTAAAAATAGATTGTAGCTAGTAAAGTTTTGATTAAGCACGAGTAACAGAGAGTCTCAATTAGAATTTGAATTTCTCTAGGTACATTCTAATTTGCCGGAGTTACTATAACATTACTGTCCAATCTACACCCTATCGATATTTTCACACAGCACATCACTAGGGTGGAAATGGGAACCGGTGAATCCCGAGGAAGGATCAATACGCTGATAAAATTAGCGGTTTTCGCCTAAAAGGACAGGTGAGGGATGGAAAATCGACGAGTTATAAGGAAAAAACTCCGACAAATATCCAAAGGTAAAGGTATGTTTGTCTTGCGAGTACGTTCGGCTTCGGCGTAGTTTGCAGTTTGGGTTTGTTTGATAAGTTTGCTTTACTGCCAAGTTTCAGGTGAATTATGGGCCGTATATATCTTTCAATACATTATAACGATGTAGATACGGCGAGGCGACCGCCAAACTTGAAACTTATCGATTACTACAGATCCGAATCAATGCCATATGAATTGTTATTTTTATAGTATTGATTCGGAAATGCCATCGTAATCGACAGATTTCAAGTTTTTGACATGTTACATGGTATCACCTATTGATGATATTTTTTCATTATTTTGGAAGCTATCATTGGTTTCCTGACGCTAAATTGAAAGCTTTTTTTTAACTATCACTATTTCGAAAAATTGCGATCAAGTACCAAAGGCCGGTACGCAAGTCCGGATTAGCTAATCCTGACTTGTTGAAGGCCTATGTACTGCGATGAAAGCCCTATTGTGCAAGTTTCGATTAGCTAATCCGGACTAGTGCAAGGATTATGTCATGTGTTGAAAGCTCATTTGCGAAAGAACGAATAAGTTTATTCGAACTTGCGCAAGTGGACCTACGGCAGCTAGGTTTTGGAATAAAGCAATGTGATTAAAAATAGTACATAGGTGGGCACACGTGGCTGCACGTCAGGTTACCCTTTTGATCTACGAGAACAGTTGGGAATAGAGGTGGTCTCAACGTCAAAGTGGAACGTGTAGTCTGTTTTTTTCTTTTTGAGGTAAGGAACCCCAAAAATACAATAGTCAGCTTGAAATCAGTATGTAATATGCTCCAAAAACATTTTATCTTTTTTTCTGTGGTAGTGGAGTATAGAATCATTCGACAAAACGAGCGATATTGAGGCTCTCGAATTAATTTTCACAGCCAATGGTTTAGCGTTACAACGCATTTCAGAGTTGGAAGCCTTAGTTTTGCCATTGTAAACTGGTACGCAGTAGCTCAAGTTAACCTTTTATCAAAATAACAGTTTTAACCTGACTGCGTTAGGAGGGTAATGTTTTTTTATGTATATACGTTTGTCCATTTCTTTCACATGTCGAAACGGCTGAACTGAACGTTGATTGACATATGTGTCGTTGAATTCGTCAGAATAGGGGTAGTGACACAGACTACTTAGGTTTTGAAAGGTGCGCCTGCAAAAGAAACAAGGAAAAAACTTGTGTTTCCTACTTACAAATAGCAAAACCTACATTTTATGAGTTGCTACACATGATACAAACTGAATATGCTAAATAGTGTAAAGGATTGATTTTTCAAAATGCCCATAACCTCAATTTTAGCATTCATTTTATGGTTAGGATGAATTGCTCTTAAGTTGTGACAAAACAAAGTTAAGTATTTTCGGGAAGACTACAAAATGGCGTCCACGGAGCTATTCGCAGCGAAAACGTTGTGCGACCGCAACGTGATCGCTGCGCGACCACGACGTCTTTGCTACGCATCCGATTCGCTTTGTAAACGCTTGCAACCGGCGGTATGATAAGGCCCTTAGACTTGTCATATTATTTATTCTGTGGTTTTTGTTCTGTGCGGCTTGTCTAGGCTCTCATTTTGTTAAAAGCAAATTTAGAATATATTTTATTAATAGCATACACCGAAACCATAATAAACGCGTTTTCATACTACATTATTACGCGATGCCTTACGACTTTAATTAAAAGTTGTTGTAAATTCGCGTTTAAATACGTTCTTAGAATAAAAACTTAGTAACATATCACAGTGTATAAAGATTTAGGTAAGTTAATATTGGCTTTTGTTTTAAGTTGTGATGCTGCTATAAATTGCTGTATGTACTGTGGTTTTAGTGACCAAACGTCACTCTCATGTGTTGTGATCCGACACTCGGCATGACTTCCTGACACATGTAGTTCGTAATGAGATGGTTAGCAAGTATCATATTGTTCATTGCTGGGCCCTATTTCGCGAAACTTATTAAACTAATTATATAAGTCCATGCACTAATATTTTTTACAAGCTTACTAGTGTGCGTTTCTCGAAGCTACGGTAGTAAAATATTAGTTACCTACTAGTTATCAGCTTATAAATATTAGCAAAACTTACTAGAGTAAATTCAATTTGTTTTCTCAAAAAAAAGATTTTAAATAGTCTTGTATATAACACTAATAAAGCTATTAGTCTCAGAAGGCTTGTAAAATATATGAGCTCAAACTATTAGACTATTATATATAATGTATATATTGTCTTTTTGACCAGAAGCACTTGAATAAAACATTTCGCTTTTACCAGCATTATACCAAACAAATAAATAAATAAAACACAGCAAGAATGAAGGTCAACACAAGTATTATAGGAAAAAAACTAAACTTAATTTTGAGGTTATAATCGTAGAAAAAAATCATATGTTGCAGTAATGCAAGATTATTGCAATTGTGCGCGAGCCCAACTCGCACTTGCCCGGTTTTTATAATCATGGATGGAGAATATGTGTATGAACGTCCAAGCCAGACTAATATTTTCTATTAGTCTGCTACTATTAGTTATTAGTCTAGAACCTGTTTTTGAGAAACAGAAAATATTAGGACTAGTAATTTTTACACTAGTAACTAATAGCTAATATACTAGTAAACTAATATTTTCGTGAAATAGGGCCCTGTTCGGGAGTTTATCATGGTATCGCGTAAACTGTTGCTATTATAATAATGATTCGTTTTCATCACAAAGTTCATTGTTTTTCGACCTTCAGACAAAATTCATAATGCTGCTATTGTATTCCCGCCAGCTTGTTAGTATTTCATATATTGCAAATGGCAAACAAAAAATAACTTAATACGGATTGATGCAGTTTATATTAAAATGTTTGAAGCATTTTCATTTTGCGTTTAATTTTCTCTTGACATTGACCCTCACAGTCACAGGGCGCTATCTAAGTGAGTGGTTTTAGCTGTCTAGATTTTTAAATATTCAGATTCAGTTACCCCTGAAAAATATTTTTTTAATATGTTACTTATGTATTATTGTAATAAAATGTTCACGGTAGATATCTACGTCGTCGTACGTCTTCGCATGTATCCGCATTCCGAAAGCAAGTTACTCTATTGTTTAAAAACTTTATGAGTAAGAAAATAGGTATTGAGATATTAGTATTACGCAAAAAAATACCATATCAAATTAAAAGAAAAAGTTAAATAACAAAATTAAAATTTATATTGTAATATGTAACGTTAATTTAAGTTTTCTTTCTTCTAACTTTACTTCGCATGTTATGTTTACGTTTACGTACTGTGCATTTAATTTACAACCAATTTAATGTTTTAAAAAGAAGATTCAATGTAACAGTTGTTGGTAACCTGAATAAATAAATAAAAATATCTTCGTACAAAAAAAGGTTTCCATGAAAAGAAAAGCATAGTTCATTGCGTCTTTGTTTATCAAAAAGCTCGCTTTTCCTTAAAACAAGCAACTCATAATTCACACGGAAAAAATTCACCGCAAGCGAATTCATAAACAAAATTCACACCTGAGATCCTCCGACGAATTATACATTAAATCATCCTCTGCAGCCGAGGTGCCGGAGGCGTTTTAAAAAAATTGCCAAGTCCGAGTCGGACTCGCGCACCAATGGTTCCGCAGAAACTTGTCTGGGTTGTTGAACTGGGAAGTCTGAAGACGACTTTTCCCTATAACTTTGATCAATGTATGTCCGGTAAATTAAGGATAATTTGACCACAGATTTGTCGCATTTGAATGTTTGCCGACCGTCTTGGTGCGCGCCCCGGACTTCTAAACCAGGCGGTTGCGGATTCGAATCCCGCAAGGGGCAAATGTTTGTGTAATGAGCACGAGCATTTGTGTACCTAAGTCATGGATGTTTATATGTATTTAAGTATTTCTATCCGTTATCCTAGTCACCATAGCACAAGCTCACGCTTAGTTTGGGGCTAGGTAATTGGTATGTTTGTTGAAACAATTTATTATTATATATTATTTAAAATAAGTAAAAACAATTTTTTAAAAGCCATTAGTAGTAAGTTATTGAGAGTTCTCGCTCAAACCAGCGAGAAACTCGCAATAACTTACTACTAGAATTGGTCAGTAAATAAACTTACATCGACCACATTAGCATCAAATGCTACTGCGAAGTTTGGGGGGTGGGCGTTTGGGTTATCAAAGTTTTAACTCTTTATCTAAACTCTAAATAACATACAGGTAATTAATCAGTTACATTAGCGTTAAATGCTTCTGTGAAGTTTGGGAGGTGGGTGGGCAAGATCAATGTTTAAACGTTCTATCAAGCTGGTCTTGTTATCAGTTTGTCGAAATCCATGAATCACAACGGTCACATATTTCACATTTGGAATCATAATGAAATTCTTCAAACAAAAAGAGTCACTCAAATTAGACTGCATTTGCCCTGCAGCTTCAATAAATGAGCCGAAGCGCCATGGCAATTTATTACCAAATACTATACGGAGTATTGTGTGTGGTCCATCAAATTGTGGAAAAACTAACTTAGTAATAAGTTTGATATTACATCAAGATGGGCCTCGATTTAGGAATCTTTATGTTTATTCTAAATCTTTATATCAACCTAAATATCAATTCTTAGAAAAGGTCATGAATATAGTTAGTGGTACATCTTATAATAAGTACAGTCATAACAGTGAGATTCTAAGTCCACATGAAGCTTTACCAGACTCGATAATTATATTCGATGATGTCGCTTGTGAAAATCAAAATAGCATACGAGACTAATTCGCTATGGGACGTCATAAGAACATTGATTGTTTTTACATAAATCAAACTAAAGTACTAATAAATCAAACTAATATACTAAAATACCTAAACAATTAGTACGAGATAATGCTAACCTAATAATATTATTCAAGCAAGATGATGTCAATTTAAGGCACGTCTACGACGAACACGTAGGGTCTGACATGTCATGGTCTCAGTTCCGTGAAATGTGTTCTACTGTCTGAAGACAACCTTTTAGCTACCTTGTAATAGATTGTGAACGAAATAAAGGATGCTATCGAAAGAAATTTGATACATTTCTGTGCGTCCTGTGAAAAGTGATATAAGTCGACTTATATCGAATTTGATATTATTGTTGCATCTTTATTAGAAAAAAATACTCTATTTTTCTGTCTAATTAACGTTTTGATACGATTTTTAGTTTCCGAGATCCAATGGTACATGTAAGACGAAATGGCGTGTTTTGATAAATATTTTTGTGTAAATAAATACTTGTAGACATAAATCGTTCACAACATTCAAGTTATAAAATAAATATTTGTGTATAAAGATGTATCTTAAGTCATATCATTATTCACATATATTTATTACCTTCTAATTAGGTTTCATCTGATACATGTCTATTGATATATAGACACAAAGTAAATGCATACACTTCATCGGTACAACTAATCTTGTATCTTTGCTCACAAACATAGGAAACGAATATTTTTTGTGTAAAGTGATTTAAGTTAAGTTATATCATTACTCACGAGAAAATTGGAACGGTTTTGATCTAAAATATGTGCAAAGTGATACATCTTCTGAACGCGGATGTTGCGCGGGGCGCCGGGGACGTTACTGCGGGGGCACCGCCGTCCGCGCGGGGTCAGTGCTGCACATACTACTGGACGATGTGCCCGCGCGCGCTGTCACAGCAATCCAGTATGGCGCAGAATATACGTATTAGATGTATCATTTTACACAAAATTCAAACATTTTTCGTGTATTTATTGTAATTTGGACTAATATCAACTTACACAAAATACTTACTCCAGTTACATCAAAATACACGAAATCTATTTATTATTGTGATTTTTGAAATCGTTATTACTTTTGTTATTTATTTTTATAATGGTCTACTATGTTAAATATTGTTGCAGCGTCGCTCTTTCCGTGCAAAACGCATGTTAGATATGTTAAACGTAAATAATGAGAATGACAAAGATCATGTTTACGTGGATGAAAACATTTCTTCTTCTTCCTGTCAAAATAATAATTATAACGGAAGTAAGTCGAATAGCATGGAAATGTTATTAGAGCAGAGTCCTTCTAAAAATAACATATTGTCATTTAAAGAAACATGCGACGACGAGGATAATGGTTCATCTCCTGATGGTGATTTCGGTTCTTCTAGTAGTGATGATTATATACCTGGTTCTGATGAATGTAGTAGTGATAGTTCTTACGATTCTATAAATGCCAAAACATGACTCTTCTTTCCACAGCCGTAGCACCTGGTTGCTTTCGAGTACTAGGGTGAACACCGCCCCTCGGTTGACCGTCGTGTGAGCGTTGCGGCTAAGACTCCGTACTGGCTGCGACCTCCTTATATATTTTCAACTTTTCTTTTAGACCCCCATTCGACGTGACTCCATATATCATCTCCTTTATGTATCATTAATTCCTTCTACGATGTATTTTATTGCAACGTAATCTGAGAGCTTTTCCGCCTTCCCAGAGCCTTCATGGTCAGCATGTAGTCCAAGCAGGTCTCACTGTGTTTTTTCCGCCCCAGACTCATCATCTCATAGAGAGCCTTTGCGTTCATCGTGTCGCCAACCCTTTCGCGATGGCCGCTCGTAGTTCGTCCCACGTTTTATAATAACGTTTAATATGTCTTCTCAGCGCGCATCTATAGGGCTGCTGTACCTGTGAGAGAACGCCTTGCCGCCAGGAGCCTCTGCTTCGGTGTCCAGTCAAAGATCTCCCCATTTTCTTCGATATCCTGTATCCAAGCCGTAACTGTATGCAGTGCATCATTACCGCTGAACTTGGGTACCAAATCCTCAGCTATGTGCAACAGACCGCCTCCATCTCTACCGCCACCTGTGGAACGTACTTCTTCCTCATCGTTGGGGTCCGGAAGCCTGCAGCATCGAATGGTTTTCGGCATCTCTGCCACCTCGTCGTCAAGCTTAGTCTCCTGACCGGTTACCTCTCCCTCTGAGCACGTAGTACCCCACCGTAGTATGAGACTAAATAAATGTTCTGCTAATTATAAATCAGTTGCATTCCTGAATTCATACTGAGTGGAAACGTTACAAAAATGGAACGAAGTTTAATAAAACAAATAGTAAGGTCTGCAAAAGCTGTAAAAAGGAAGGTCAATATGTTAAAAGATGCTAAAAATACAAAAGAAATGGCTCTAGAAACAATATTTAAGCCTACTGTTGCCCCACTTAACCTTTTAACAAGTAAAACTGGAAAAGAACAAAATAATTTAGAAGAAAAACAGCAAAGCCCTCCTAACAAAAAAAATAAGTACAGTGATGATGAGTTATCAAATTCATCTTGTGAAAATTTTAAGGAATCCGAAACTGATGAAGGAGAAGTTTCTAATGAAGAGGTTTGCAGCGTATCTAACAAAACTCTCACTAAGTTACCTCCTAATGAACTTGATGTTCATGACAATTCATTAAAATCTCTTCAATCGTCACCAAGTATTGCAAATGAATCATCTTGGTCTACGTCATCCGATGTCATGAAAGATGTACCATTTGGAGTTAGAAATGAACGAGGAAAACTTTGGTTTGGCAAAACCCGCGTTCATGATGATGGCTGTACTGTTAAAATTGGGAACCATTGTCTGAAGAAAACAGATGGTATAAAAGAATTACTATATCAAAAGATACCGAATATGAATCTGGTGACCGAGGACGACTTGCAAAATTATAAATTAGTACTAATAGACACTAGCGCCCACAAACGCAATTACGATCCATTAAAACCAATAAATAGTAATAAAGGGTTTAAATACATGAAGGTAATAAAACCTTTATTTAAATTTACAAGAAACCATGCAAGTAGCATACAAAATCTTCCACAAGGAAAAGGTATCGATATTTTAAAAGAAGTAAAGAATAATACAGATTTGGTTTATTGGAACGACCCGAATGAGTTAGTTGAACGATTGAAATTACTACTCCCTGAATGGGCGGCAGGTAACACTGAAGTACATAATGAAATTCAAGCGATAATCGAGGAAATGTACGAAGCTGGTACCATCAAAGAAATTAAATATATAACACTTCCATCAGGAGGCTTGGGCAGTATCATTGCATTACAGAAGCCATCAAGACGGCAATGAATGTAGACAAATTTGGTCATCACGTTCATAAACGTTTACGATTATCAGAACTAATTGAATGTCAAACCGATACATTAACAAGATCAGCTGCAGGCGACTATGATTTAAAATTATCTAGAATAAGGGGATTAAGATCTCTTGATAAAAACGATGAAGCAGTTAATAAGCAATACGTGGACAATTTTATTGAAGAACTAAGAAATGAAATCAAAAAGAATCAAAGTGATCTTAGAAAATACTTACAAAATTTAGAAAAATTAACTGGGGAACGATTGAGTACCTTGTATTATAACAAAAAGGAAATTGATTACTTCCTGAAACAAGCAAAATAGAACAAAGATGAGTAAACAAGACATAGTGAACGAACTTCTCAAAACAGCAAGAAGAAATTTCCATCGTCGATCCACAATCATAAACGGAATAGATGATTTATGGCAAGCTGATCTTGTCGATTTACAAAAGTATTCTAAATTGAATAAAGGGTACAAATATATTCTAGTTGTAATTGATGCTTTTTCAAAGTATGTTTGGAC
Source organism: Pyrausta nigrata (assembly GCA_949316185.1). Classification (NCBI taxonomy): domain Eukaryota; kingdom Metazoa; phylum Arthropoda; class Insecta; order Lepidoptera; family Crambidae; genus Pyrausta; species Pyrausta nigrata. The sequence continues at coordinate 14,562,465 of OX438952.1, forward strand.
CGTTCCATTAAAATTAAAATCAAAGAATTGTGTATCAAGTGCAATGCAAAACGTTTTATCAAAGTCAGGCAGAAAACCAGTAAATTTGCAAACGGACTTAGGAACGGAGTTTTATAATGATATTTTTAAGCAATTAATGAAAAAGAACGACATAAATCACTTTTCTACATTCTCCATTAAAAAGGCATCAATAGTCGAAAGTGTAATAAGGACAATTAAGTCGCATCTTTACAAACTTTTTAGTCTACAAGGCACATTTAAATGGTACGGAATTCATTTAGATTCTGTAGTATACTATTATAACAATACGATACACAGAATTACAAAATTCAAGCCTAGTGATGTCAATAGAGTTAATGAGGCTCTCGTAAGATTAAATATAATTAAAATGCAAAAACGGAAGCCAAGCCCGCGAATAAAGTTTAAAGTCGGTGATTTTGTTCGTATAAGTAAATACAAAGGAGAATTCTACAAAGGCTACACCCCTAACTGGTCAACGGAAATTTTCCGTGTAGCAAAAGTTAACCAAACTAATCCAGAAACTTATCAAATAGAAGACAAACGCAACCAAAAAATTTTAGGTTCCTTCTATGGATATGAGTTACAAAAAACTAAGTTTCCAGATCTATCTTATCGAGAAAGTTATAAAAAAGAAAGGTAACAAACTCTTTGTAAAATGGTTAGGATTAAGCAAAGAAGAGAATAGTTGGATAGATAAAACTGAATTGATAAAGTAGTATATAAAACGCAATATAAATTATAAATTTCATTTTACAATTATCGATGAAGGAGGGCAGTGGTATTATTAATACGTTAATAGATAATTTACCGTTTGAGTTACATTTACCTACATATCAATTTTGTGGTCCTGGAACAAAACTACATAAACGATTGATTAATGGTGAACGAGGTATTAACAAATTAGATAACGCTTGTATTGCCTACAATAATAGCGATATAAATATTAGACACAAAGCTGACTTAGAACTTTTAAATATGGCGAAAAAAAGATTGAAGTCGAAAGATGCCGGAAAAGGCGAAAAAATTACATTATGGATTGTAAAAAACGCTATGAAGGCTAAACTAAGAACTGGTTCAGGCAATAAGTCATTTATGTCGGGAATTAAAAAAATTCAGTCTCAATTGAAAAAAAATAAATCTAAAGATAAAGACTCTATTATTAAATTTGCATATGCAGCAGCAAAAAAACTATTTACAAACAAAAAGGGTTAACGTTTACCTCGCTGTATTCCGATTCCAAAATGTGGAGGATTCTTACCACTTATTCCCATATTTGCCGGCTTGTCAGCTTTAGGCTCCTTGGCTGGAGGAGTGGCAGGTATAGCAAAAGCTGTAAATGATTCAAAAGCTGCACAGAAGAGTCTTCAAGAATCAGAAAGACATAACAGAATGATGGAAGCTGTAGCTCTTGGAAAAGGATTATACATCAAGCCTCATAAAAAAGGAGCTGGTTTATATTTAAACCCATCAAAAAACTAATTAAGCGGCTACCTAGACGTGCACTCACTAATCTCGATATACTAGAACATGCCAGTGATATTCCTTATTTCCGTGGTGTTTTCATGAGAGATACATTACCTTCGAAACCTAGGGAAATAGAATGCGGAATATTGAATTTGGCTATCAATAAAAATTCTGGTACACATTGGGTAGCCTTTGTTAAGCAAAACAGAATGCAGAATATTATGACAGTTTTGGTAATGTAAAACCGCCGCTGGAATTAGTCAAATATTTGCATAATTTACCTATATACTAAAATTATGTGCGACATCAAGCGTTTAACACGACAAACTGTGGTCATCTGTGCTTAAAATTTTTAAGGAAATATTGGAAAAAACATTTTTATAATGATTGAAATAAATTATATTGTCAGTATAAACATATCTTTCACTGTGTCTATAACCGGGAGAGATCTTCGTTAATAACAAATTATTCACCCACTTTGGAACTGCAAGGAGACTACGAATGTGGTCTTTTGTATTTTTCAACCTTTAATTCTATTCCAAATATAGATGAAAGAAACAATAAGTTTTACTATGTTGATAGTGAAGTCATCGAAATTCCTGAAGGTTCTTACGAGTTTCAAGACATATGTGATTATTTGAAAAGTAACATTAAGAATACCGTACTACAGTTAACTTGCAACAACAATACATTAAAAACAATCATTTTTTGTTCTAAGGATGTTCACTTCGATAAAAATGATTCGCTAGGTAAAATTTTAGGCTTTGGTGTGGATACAATTTAATGCTAATATAAGTACCGATTCACAGTTTCCTGTTAGCATTTTATCAACAACTATCGTGCGGATCGAATGTGACGTAGTTAGTAGTTCATTTGTGAACGGAAAAGCAAGCCATTTTATTTATGAATTTGTACCTAATGTACCACCTGGTTATCGAATCATTGAAATACCTAAAAACCTAATATATTTTCCAGTGAACCAAAATTCTATAAGCGCCATTAATATTAAGTTACTTGATGCAGAAAATAAACAAATGAACCTACGTGAAGAAGAAGTTCAACTGTATTTGCATTTCCGTAAAAAATGATTAATTTTAATAAAAACCCGTCTTCATCGCATTCCCAAGTCAGTTGCAAAAGAACATCTCAGAAAGGCACACCACTTCAACTAAAAAAGAAACTGACTAAGAGCAATAAAGAATTCCTAAAACTAATAGGACTAATAAAATGAATATCTTAGACATTTCTCAGCAAACTTCCTTTGACAATACCATTGAAAGTTTCGAATATCACTCGTACAAACCATATGTGACAAGTTTTAACAAGAATGATGAAATATGAATACCTATTAATCAGCAAGACTTGTACTTTTTGCCCTCACTTAGCACTTTGTATATTGAGGGCAAAGTGATTGTACTTAACAGCAAAAAAGAAAAAGTGTCAAGTATTCGTTTTGTCAAAAATCCGGTATTATTTCTGTTTCAAGACATTCGTTATGAGCTAAATGGCATAGAAATAGATAGAATTAAAAATGCTGGTATTACCACAACTATGAAGTCATATTTATCATTGAATGAAAATGAATCTAAAAGTGCAAGAGCTTGGGGCTGGTCGCCTGCAGGAACAACTAATGTTGGCGAGGGTGTTGGCCTTTGAACAAAATTTTAGGTTTTGCCGAAGATTATGAAAAAATTATAATAAACTGTAAACATGAGTTAGTGTTGCTGAGAAGCAATACTAATCTCAATGCTTTAAAATTAAATGCGGACGAAGTTGTGGATGATATCATAATAAACAAAATTGTTTGGCGAGTTCCTCACGTCAAAGTGTCTGATCGTGAAAGAATTAATTTATTAAAATACTTAGAGCGAGATAGACCTATCACGCTATCATTCCGCAATTGGGACTTATATGAATATCCACTTTTACCAAAAACTCGTAAACACACTTGGTCTATTAAAACATCATCTCAAGTAGAAAAACCGCAATATGTTATTATTGCCTTACAAACGAACCGTAAGCATAGCGCTACATTGTCAAGGGCTGAATTCGACCATTGTCATGTACGAGATGTTACAGTATTTTTAAATTCATCATATTACCCTTACGAGGGTTTAAACGTGAGTTTTTCTGAAGATAAGTTTACTTTATTATACGAGCAGTATGCAAGATTTCAACAGTCTTATTACGGACGCCGACCAGAACCGTTGATGAGTTTGAAAGAATTCAAAGATGTGGCTCCTTTATTTGTAATTGACTGTTCACGTCAGCACGAGACTTTAAAGGGATCAATAGATGTAAGAGTTGAAATTGAAACAGATCAAGAAATACCTGATCAAACTGCTGCATATTGTTTGATTTTAAACGATTGCATATTCCAGTACAAACCATTGAGTAATATCGTTAAGAAAGTATCATGATCAAAAATACAATAATCGTTGATGTACAAGGTTTCAAAAATGATAAAAATGACTTCTTAGTAAAAGAGTTATGTATAGCCACTCAAGAACATACTCAAATATTTCTAATTAAGCCACCATATCCATTTTCGGCGCTAACTGATGAAGAAAAAAGAAATGTTAGATGGATAGAAAAGAATAGAGGATACCGGTGGAGCGAAGGCTATATTGACTACCGAGAGTTTAGAAGAATGATTAAATCCTACTTTAAAGATAGAACTATTGTTGTGAAAGGCGAAGAAAAAGTTCAATGGGTAAAGGAGTTATGTGATCATAATAATATTACAGACATTAGTTGTGAAAACATACCTAATTTTAATATTCTGTATAACCTATATTGTAAAGAAGATTTATTAAATTGTTTTATTCATAAGAAATATTGTGCAATGAAAAATGTTTTGTGTATAAAAAATGGAGTTAAGAAAACGATAAAATTGATTATTTTTAATAAATAATGTAATTGAGAACTTATAGTCTTTTATTTTGAAATCAATGTGGTTAATTCATTCAAGGTTTTATGTGGATCATTTCGAAAAGAAACATGTTGCTCAGATAAATATACATTTATAACACTAACACAAATAATGATTATCTAAATATTTAATATCTTAAAATCTAAAGCACTAGTAACTATCACCACACAGTTTTTTTGATATTTTTCTGACTAAGCTTTCAGTTAGGTCTAAAACTTCATCCATTGGTTCTTGTACCACATACTGAGCCCTAAGTATGGCGTTTTCATCCGAACTTTCCAAATCAGTTTGTTGCGTCTGTAAGAACGATGAATGTTCCCTACTAATCTTCATAATCTTTATTTGGATCAGCTTATAACCCTTCCGATCTTTGCGTATGACAAACGATTTGGATGCGATGTTCGCCTTCTTCTTCGTGTTTACATCTTTCTTTGGTCTCGTTTTTCTTTCTGTTTTCGGTTCAACAGGCTGCACGTCGAACAGTTCCTGATACTGTTGCGAAAAGTTCTCCAATGGATCCTGCGCATATTGTGAGAAGATAACTTCCGACGAGTCTGACATTTTTGGCTGTAACAAAAATTAGTACTTATTAACACATCGCACATCAGTACTAAATAAATGTTACTACATACAACTTATTGCATGAACAATTTAAAAATATAATCTATTTACTTACCAAAGATGAAACCTAGAACAGCGATCGATTGAATATGAATGAATGTTAAAATATTACCAATTTTTATATTTATAATTATGAAAAATTTGCATCGCTTGCATACTTTCGCAACAGTGTTCTACTTAATGACACGTGGAAATGCAACGTTTTGATTAAAATTGATGATCATGTCGTTTTACTACTTGCATCATAGGTATGCGTCAATTGCATTAAATGTTGAAAGTGATACGCTATTATTGTAGACTTTACTCCTTTAGCTTTTTTAATAGGTGTTTGAGAGTTTAGGCAGTAGATTACACGTGGAGGGCGATAATGACAGGGGGAAAATTGTTATAGTCTGCGCTTATAGCTAGGTACTTGCCACATCAGGGGGTTCACTTCACACACTTCACAGGCCACAATCACTCGAAATGGCTGTAAGAAGCTTCACAGGATACACACGCGGCGAAAGCGCTCTGGTCCGTCTATTACATGTGTCATAGGTGACGTCTCGGTGTCGACTAGGGGCTCCGGGGTTCTCACGGTACGTTTTAAACAAATAAAAACTAGGTAAGTACGCGTGCGAGTGCGCGCGGCGCAGTATCAATAGGGTACACAAACAAATCAAAATATTGTAGTAAACATATCGCCTGCCCTAAACACGTCAAGTGTTTACGAGAAGGTTAGGAAGCTAAGGAAAGGAAGTTCACTGGACAGGAAGACGAACTAATTTCGTCAAAGATCTCTTTAGGCTACCGGTAGGAGTTTTAACATCTACCACACGAACAACTTGGTCTTGGCCAGGGTATAAATTAATAATGCGTCCACGACGCCACTGCAAAGGGGGAAGGTTGTCATCTTTTATGAGTACTAGCTCACCTACTTTAGGAGGATCACAAGAAGAGGTCCATTTATTTCTAATTTGTAATGTATTTAAGTATTCTAAATGCCAGCGAGACCAAAAGTGCTGGGTAATTTGTTGGATTAGCTGAAACCGTGTAAGGCGATGCAATTTTACGTCTTTATAAGGGTACTCCGGAAGTGCAGTTAAGGGTTGTCCAATTAAGAAATGGCCGGGAGTTAACACTTCGACGTCATTAGGGTCCGGAGAAAGTGGGCACAATGGGCGTGAATTTAAAACTGCTTCAATTTTAGCAAAAACAGTGGTCAGCTCTTCAAACGTAAGGGGGGTATCGCCTACTACTCGTTTTAGGTGCGATTTCGCCGATTTAACCGCAGCTTCAAAAAGACCGCCCCAATGAGGGCAAACAGGAGGATCGAAAACCCAGGATATGTTCCGCTTTGAAAGCTCAGAACCAATAGCCGCCTGGTTTTGAGACAGGAAACACTCTAACTCTTTAAGGTAATTGTTGGCACCGATGTAATTTCGACCGCAATCGGATCGGATTAGGCGAGGTACACCACGACGCGACACGAATCGGGATAAGGCCGCAATAAAGGCTTCAGTAGTTAGGTCCGACACAACCTCAAGGTGAACGGCTTTAGTAGAAAGGCAGACAAATACACACAGGTAACTTTTCACTAACCTTTTGTTCCTATAGGCCTGGACTTTGGTAAAAAAGGGTCCTGCAAAATCGGTACCTACACCGTCAAACGGTCTAGCAGCCGTGACGCGGTCTTTAGGTAGGTCACCCATGAAGGGTTGAGATACAGCCGCTTTGAGACGATAACAGGGAAGGCATTTAAAAATCACATGCTGAATAGCTCTGCGTGCCGACAAGATCCAAAACTCTCTATTTAACATGGCAAGAATTGCATTAACACCAGCATGAGCATTCTCGCGATGGTAATGTGAAATAAGGATGTTCACGAAATTACTATTCTTAGGCAGAAGAAAGGGATGGCGCGCATCAAAGGATAGATCGGAGTTTCGTAATCGACCTCCAACTCGAATCAGGCCTCTGTCATCTAGAAATAAATTCAACTTTCTAAGGGAGTTAGTGATAGGATCGCCACGCCGTAAGCGATCAAGTTCATCAGAAAAGGAGGTAAATTGAACGATTTTCACTAAAAACAAAAGGGAATCTCTCCGTTCCTCAGGGCTCAGGTAGGACAAGTAAGATTTAGGAAATAAAAACCGCCTTAGGTAACAAGTCACGTTTATTAGCTTGTTCAAAGAACTATACCGCTCTAATAAGAATGAGGGATCCGGGGTAGGAACATCGGCAGAGACTACTAAGCAACGTAGTCCAGGAAGATCACTACTTGGGTTAGGTTCCGAAATACCGGGCCAGTTGTCAGGAGACTGCGTCAACCACAAAGGTGAAAACCAAAGGGAGTGGTCGATCAGTCGGGTGACTGACATACCTCTCGATGCACAGTCACTAGGGTTCATGTAGCCTGGGACGTGCCTCCATTCACTAGATGTAGGACTATTATAAATCTGGGAGACACGATTAGCCTCAAAAGTCTGAAGGAGGTGAGGAGTGGTTTTTAACCAACACAACACGATTTTACTATCCGTCCAACTATGGATTGAAGTCAACACAGACGACCTTTGCAGACAAAGAGCGACGTGATGAAGTAATTTAGAGAGGAGGGTAGCTCCCAACAATTCCAACTTGGAAATTGTTAAACGGGTCCGAACAGGGGCAACTTTAGATTTAGCCATAACAAGATGGACGGAGCAAACACCAGACGGAAGTTCCGCACGTAAATAAACAGCGGCAGCATATCCCAATTCAGAAGCATCACAGAACCCATGTAGGGATAAGGAGGAGGAACCTCTGGGAAGAATATGTCGCGGAATGGCCACTTCACTAACCTTCGCTAGGTCCTGAACAAATGCAGTCCACTCTAAAGACAGGGGTTCATTTAAAGGATCATCCCAGGATAAGCCTGACATCCATAAGCGTTGGATAAATTCCTTAGCCTTAAATACGACGGGAGATATCCAGCCACAAGGGTCATACATACGGGCAATCAAAGATAAAACTTTGCGTTTTGTAATAACTGCATCACGGGTATCACAGGTATAATTGTAGGTAAATGAGTCACTCACAGGATTGTACTGCACACCTAAAATAGCGACAGTCTGAGGATTATCTGGGTCTGAGAATGAATGAGGAAGTTGCAAATGATCCGGGGGCATATCCTCCAGGAGCTCGGGCCTGTTACTAATCCACTTACGGAGTTCATAACCACCAGAGGCCATTATTCCTATAAGTTCAGTTTTTAAGGCCCGAGCAGACGCAATAGTATCAGCACCAGTAAGACAATCGTCGACATAAATATCTCTCTCAAGGTATTCAGCAGCTCGAGGGAAGGTAAGTCTCTCTTGTTCAGCGAGCTCAAGAAGGGCACGAATTGCAATGAATGGACTGGAACGAAGACCATAGGTATTGGTATTAAGTTCATAGACAAGAAGTGGCTGAGAGGGATCCTCACGCCAAAGCACAAGTTGGTACCTTCTATCATCAGGATGTACCCAAGTCATACGAAACATCATACGAATATCTGTTACAAACACTACCTCGTGCCTGCGGAAATTTAGGAGGATGTGAGAAATATCTCGCTGAAGCTTAGGGCCTGTATGTAAACATTGATTCAGGGACACTTTAGAGGACGTAGGACTACTACCATCGAACACAACACGTATTTTGTCACTAACGGACTTAAAAATTCCATGATGAGGGATAAAATAATGTTCCCGGGTCGAGTCATATGATGAAAGGGACATATGGTTTAGGTCAAGGTACTCGCGCATAAAGGAAATGTATTTCTCTCGAAAATTAGGATTGGCTTGCAAACGCTTCTCAAGATTATGGAATCGCCGTAAGGCATTGGTTTTAGAATCACCGAGAGGTGGACGATCATGAAGAAAAGGGAGTCTAACCATAAATCGACCATCGCTTTCACGAGTGGTAGTTGCTTTAAAAAAGGTTTCACACTCTATATCCAAGGAGTTCGCAACTGGAGATTGGGGGGCCTCTTCGATTTTCCAGAATTTTTCAACTATTTGGGACAGCGAGACTCCAGTCATGGGGGGCTCCAAATCAGTAAATCCTCCATAAACAGGACCACACAGGACATAACCAAATATCGTCGAGATAGCAGTAAGGCCATCAGGGGACACAAACAACTCGGACCTTAAAAGGCGACCAATGACGTCAGCTCCAAGAAGTACACTTATAGTACCAGGTTTGTAAAATAAAGGGTCAGCAAGAGGGAGGTGGTTAGTACAGGTAATTACACTTTTAGGTAAGTCTACCTCTGGGAGGGTACCAGCAATCACATCAACAACTATTGCACTGGTGGAGATTTCTGGAAAGGCAGAATTAACTGGCTTAAATGAAAGGGATACAATGCCCGGGGAATTAATCGCTTGAACATTACCTATTCCACGAACAGGAACTGGAGAAGGAATGATAGGTAAGTTCATGTGGTCAACAACAAGCTCAGTAGTATGAAGGCAGCCCTGAGCACCAGTGTCACATAAGGCACGCGCTTCCACATAATATCCAGACGAGGTTTTATCATGAATCAAGGCCCTAGGTAAAAGAACGGGGGTATTGCGAGGTAAAGATGTAAAAGCGGGTATGGAAGGGGGGCTATCTAGTCAGAATTGTGGGGCCTCATTGTACTTATGATGAAATGCACGTTCATCCTGGGTTCTTTGACCTAGAGGGGCATTATAAGTACGGTTACCGTTGGGTGCAGGTGGGGATCGCCCGCCCGAACGGGGAGGTGATGCTCTACGGGAATCACGAGGGGGCGGGGTACGAACACGGTGCCATTCAGTACGTGGGGGTGACCCACGGTCCGTTAAGTGACTTTGTGGGGATTGCCGCGGTTGGTTGGAAGCTAAGGCCGGGACGTCTCGGTATGAGCGCTCGCGATCGTAATTCACAGGAGAGGAGTCATCATTACACAGTAGAGTGTGATGACTGGAACGACGGCACGTGCGACAGCGATAATCTCGCGTGCATTGGGATATGGAGTGTCTATCCAGGCATCGATAGCACAGTCGGGCTTCTTTTACAAAGGTAACACGTTGACGTGTAGGAAGGCGAATAAAATCGGGACACTGGCGTAAGTAATGCGAAGTACTATTACAAAGGTGACATTTAGATGTCGTCGCAAAGGTAACAAAGGCTCTCGCAGGAGGTGGGGAACGCGCGTTAGGTTTAGGCAAACGAGGGGAGCTCACAGTAGGGGGGGTAGTAGTGTCAACGACAGAAGCACTACCTACATTGTCGTGGTGCCTACATTCATCCTCAAGAAAGGTAATAAGATGATCAAAAGTAGGGAGGTGATTAAGATTATCGCCATAACGACGTTCAAATCTCGATTTTAACTCTGAAGGCAGTTTAGCAAGGCATAAGTGAACTAATAGGTACGACCAATGTTTAACAGGAAGTTCCAATCTTTCTAAGCATCGATAAGTCGAACGCAGGGGGTTCAGGAACGACACACGTAACCCGGAAAGTTTAGGCGTTATAGTAGGGAGCATCATTATTTGAGCAATGTGGGTATCCGCTAAAACACGCAGGTTATGGTACCTACGTTTTAGGAGGTCACGGGCCACGGTGTAATTGCCCGCCTCAATCTTGAGGTGTTGTATCAATCGACGAGGTTCATCCGATAAGGCTCCCACTAAATAGTGTAGCTTCAAAGTCGGGGTAAGGGTAGGCTGGTTGTCCACCACGCTATCAAACTGGTCTATAAAACTGATCCAACTATCGGGACGGCCATCAAACTTAGGTATAGGTAGGTCAGGTAATTTACTAGCCGGGTTATCAATAGCCAGGGATTTATTCTCCTTGAAGGGGGTGCTAGTACGGGACGTCTCAAATTGGTGAGGTCGTATTTCGTCTAACTTAATTTTTAGGTCGTCTACTTTGTCCCTTACTACGCGTATCTCGTTCTTAACTTGCACATATTCTTGTTCATAAATAGCAGGATCGAGATTACCTAACAGCTTGGAACAAGCGGCGGAAAACTTGTCGCACATAAGTGGCAGGTCGGAAAGACGCGCTCGCATACGATTGGAAGAAAAGGTCTCAAGAACTCGGTGGGAATCATCAACCCAGTCACTAATATAACGGAGTTCACCAATAGCTTCACGGTATTCAGCTGTATCCGTGTAAAGTACGGCCCTTACGGTCTCGTTGCCGGTTTCGGTATCCGACATTTTATTTACTTTAAATCGCAAGAAACAAGGTAGGTAAATTAAACTCACACAAGATTTCAATAGGATGCGTAAAGGAACAAATAGTAAGGGACGGCCAGTGCCGTTTTTAAAATAACTCGGTGCATCAGTATGCACCGAGTATATCAAACGTAACTCGTAAACAGCTCGCACGCGGTCACGCGGTAATGGCGTGATCAATAGGGAAACAAAGCGCTCGCGCACCTCACTTGCACTCAAAGGGTAGGTAATTAACGCGCTAATCGATTTATTCGACACTTATGTAAAAGGGGGTTGTACTCGAATGGTATTAAGGAATTTACTGTAAATAGGTTAGGTATATGACGAGACGTTTTCTTCAAATTACAAAGGAAGGTAGCAAATAAATAACTCTTAATTAAACAAATTACGTTACTAATAAGGGGTCCTAATAAAAAACTACGCTCTGCTACCAAAATGTTTGAGAGTTTAGGCAGTAGATTACACGTGGAGGGCGACAATGACAGGGGGAAAATTGTTATAGTCTGCGCTTATAGCTAGGTACTTGCCACATCAGGGGGTTCACTTCACACACTTCACAGGCCACAATCACTCGAAATGTCTGTAAGGAGCTTCACAGGATACACACGCGGCGAAAGCGCTCTGGTCCGTCTATTACATGTGTGACGTCTCGGTGTCGACTAGGGGCTCCGGGGTTCTCACGGTACGTTTTAAACAAATAAAAACTAGGTAAGTACGCGTGCGAGTGCGCGCGGCGCAGTATCAATAGGGTACACAAACAAATCAAAATATTGTAGTAAACAATAAGTTTAGATTCCGTTTTAACACAGTATAGTCTAGACCTGAGACCTACAAATTCTTTTATAATTTGACCACCCATTTCATCTTTAAACAATCCTGGTATTTTTTTATTGATAACGGGCAAGCTAAAAATGTTTTCTGATTCATAATTACTTGTATCAAAATAACTAAGAAAGTGGGTGTTCAAATCTCGATAAAAGTCCCGTGTTTCAATTTTGTAGATAAAACTGTCGGTATCTGTCTAACACAATTGTACCTTATCTTGATAATGTGGTTTTATAACCGAGTAGTGGAAATTGTACATATGACTTTTAGAGAGTTCTAATACGGCGAATCCGATGTATATAGGTTTGTCCAAAATTATTATTTCGGGTTTCATCTGAACCGCGACTAGATTTTCAGAAAACACTGTAGCGCTGTGAAAGTTCGGTCGAGCTATTAACCTATCAGCGCTCAGATGTTTTTTTGTTTTGTTTGATTCATCACACCATTGATTAACTAGTTTTACATCAACGCGACGCTCGCAGAGTTATTTAATAATTTGAAAAGATCTTGCTGAAACGTAGTTGTAGCTTTTTTTCTTAACTCTGTATTTAGATTAATATATTTGCTTGAAAATGCATTCTGCTTGAACGATAAAACGCGATGAATTTTATTTAAAACCAAGCCGTGCTTGATACATGTTTTTAAATGAACATAATGAATTACGTATTAAAATTTTGGGTAAAGATTGGGTATTAATTTCGAAGTCTGTCCGCCTGGTGGTATAAACTTTTCAGCACAGAAAGGATAATCATTATAATGACAGTGCAAGTTTTCTGGATATAATAAATCAACTTCAAGAATGTAACCGGTTTCAGCGTCATCAGGAACTGACAAAATATTTAGTTGATCTATTTCCGTTTTACTCAAAAATTGGAAATCCGATACAGGCAAAGGTTGACACATGCTATAGCCATATAAATTGTTGCAATCAATATACACTAGATACGAGTCGGGCTTATGACTGTCATAATTTGGCATATACTTATTGTTTGCTACGCTATGCCTGGTAGAGCACATACAGATACCACCTCGTATACCTTTTTGTAAAAGACGGATTATTTCTAAATCATGTAACAATTCTAACTGAATACCAGTCTTCATTAACATTGCATCAAACGACAAGCTTGGAGCTGTTAAATAGAAAGCAGGGTCCAATTGATAATTTAGCTTACATACAAGTCGGAAATTTTCGAATACATCTGATAAAAGTAATACGTCTGTTTTGAGATAAAGATCGGTGTATTCACCAACATTTTTATTTTGAAAACTGACCACACAGATTTTGCATGATCGTAATCGGAGTCACTTATATTTTCATCGGTTAGGGAATTGTAAAATTTACTTTTACTAGGAAGTTTATTTTCTGAACACGATTTCCAATCCGATATGTGATCATAAGGATAAACTCCTTTTCGTGTCAATAAACTGAACTGGTTGCTATTGGGAAAATGATTCTTTAAATGAAATAAATCAGATTCACGTAAACCACTTACTAGTTTTTCTAAACTGGTACCTAAAAATTTAAAGGAATCAACAAACCGGATCTGACCAAATTTTCCGTTTTCTAATTTTAAAAACTTTGTAAAAGATATATAATTTTCTTTGTTTTTTGGTATAACTTTAATGGGACCTAAGCTGTCGGATAATTCTTTAATAAACAAATGACAGTCGTAACCTGATAAGTTATGAAAAAATACAGGTACGAACTTGGGAATATTGTAACGCAAATTACAGTACTGATGTGCCGCACCACGGTATCGTCCTGTCAGGTGACAATGATCTCGCACCTTGTCTCCAATCAATAAATTGTTACATATGTGACACACATGAGCCTGCAAATGCTTTATTGCATCGTCATCGGTAAAAATCATTTTGATTTCATCGTTTAAAATGTCATAAATATTCGAAATGTCCGAGTAAAGATTTTTAAGAAACTGTACGCTGCAATCAGGACCCCGATAGTGAACAAATTTATTTAAAGTATTATCGAATGAACAGATTACTTGATACGCAAAAGCTGCTGGAATATGCCGTTGACGCGGTGTTGTAAAACTGGCAAGAGGATCCGGCTCACATCCTTGAAATCGTTCTAAGATAGTTTCGAAATCAGCGTAAATAACAAAAGGAACGTCTTGTTTACGTTCGAAATTTTTAAACTGAAGATAAGTATAATTATTGTTTTTTAAGTGATAAGCATTCACTATGCAATCTAAATATATTATTGCACTTGAAAAAACGACCACCAGAGGCGGGAATCGAACCCGCGTTCCTCGCATACCGAGGAACGCGGGTTCGATTCCCGCCTCTGGTGGTCGTTTTTTCAAGTGCAATAATATATGAAGATAAGTACCTTTTTGGGGAGTAAGGTGCTGACACCACTGCAGACATGCTTATCGATACTATCCTGAGAATTAAAAAACAATAAACAGTCTTCACAAAAATATAACTTACCGTTACGCTTTGTGATTTGGTTTCGAACCAAACGGGATAAGTTTTTTATTAAAACAAAATGTGAATGAACGTTGTTCTCTATCAATAGCAAGTAAATTTTTTTTTCTTGAATCTGATTTATTAAACTCTGATCTGTAAATGGGACCCACAACGCATTTATTGTTTTTTAATGAGTAAACATTAATACTGATATTTGGATTATTGTTTTCAAAAACTGAAATGTCGTTAAACTTTACTGGAAAAGACATTCGATGTTGATCACACGTTCAAAGTGTGGGTATGATGCAGTTCGGTACCAGTTCGTCTTAGCAGGGTACAACGCGGCGACTATGCACCACAAGAAGCAAAAGTCATCGTCATTTCTAATATTGACACACGCTTTTTTCTTTTTTATTACTGGCGGTAAGTCAATAGATCCGGATCCATTTATAATGGATCATATCTGTTTATGTTTACTTCTAAATAAATATTACTTAGGAAAGTCCACCCACTATCACGTTCTTGAAACTCTTCAACTTTCTTGGTAAGGATGTTTAAGACAGATGTAAATAATCGTTCAAAGTTAAAGTTACGATGGACAACAATATTCTTAGTTGTGAATGATTTTATTTCTTGTTCGTTATTTTTAAACAAGAGAAAATTGCCAAAATATCAAAATTTACTTTAATACCTACGTGTTTTTTAAGCGAACTCTCTAAAAGTGTAGCCAGTTTCGATTCTATACTTTTTAAAAACAAGCTGGGAAAAGAGTGTTCCGTTTCGGTCGTAGCAGGTAGCCTGTATGAGGCTATACGGCCAAGGAACGCAGACGCGACTTCAACGACCCCGTCCTCGGCGCTCGCCGCGCACAGATTCTTGTGCGCGGTGCTCCGCAAGTGACCTACCCACCGCTTACTCTCTACCTGGACTGCACACGCAGAGCAGAAGGGCATCTTATCTTACCTCAATTAAACTACCTAAACCACTAAAAACCTTTATTTAACCTCGGGACTAGCCGCCCAATAGAATTGACTTATGAAATGAAAACTATCTACTAATATAATTATTAAATTATTGTATAGCCTAGTAGAGACTTGATTACCTACCTATCTACTTAATTGATTGGTAAAAATTAGTCGGGTAAGTAGTACCGAGGTTAAATAAGTACTTTACTAAATTCTAAACCATTTATTTATTAATACCTTACATAAATTACAACAAAATCAATTAAGTTATTTTTATTTCAAGTTTATTACTTAGTTCTACTATTATAAAAAACCGGTGCGCTATCCGCAAAATACTTCGTCTTCGCTTTCTTGAGGAACTTCTGAAGCAGCTCCCACTCGGGCTCGTCCGGGTCGAGCTGGAGCTTGAGCGTGACGAGCGCCTTGGTGTAGCGGGTCTCGGGGCGCGCGTCAAACGCGTCGCGCGTGGCGTAGAGCCGCAGCTCGGCGTAGTAGCGGCCGCTCAGCTGCGCGCGCCGCAACACTGCACCGTCCGCGACCTTGCTGCTGAACGAGCTCGCCAGCTGGCCCTCCGGTGCTCGTCGAGAGGCGTTCGCGTGAGCCGCTTCTTTCTCGTCTTCGGACACCAGCCCGAACAGCTCCTCTTCTTTCCCGGTGCTTTGTCTCTTTGCCGCACCGCTTCTGAAAATTAAACAATATGATTTTTAGATACTGGTGGACTCGTGTCGACGCTTTTCTTTTGTAATAAAGTGTGTTGTAAGGTGTGAATAAATTGTTCTTTGTGTACTTACTTCAATGGAACTCGTGCTGTTGTCAACTTTTTCTTAGACTTTTTGCTTTTGCGAGCTGAAGGACGATCGTCTTCGGAATCAGACCTGTAAAGTAAAACGTAAATCATAAGTAACTACCACGTTAACTTATCAGATGCTGCGCGGTCGTATGTGGTCGGATAACTATTGATTATTATCTATTGTGTCTGAAAATGCCGCGACTGACCGGTTAACAAAATATCGGTACTTATGATCTAAGATATTTTCAAGTCTTACAGAGTTCGTGTAGTTGATTTTCTTTTGAGCGTTTTTGCCTGGTTCCGCCTTGGAGTGTTCTCGCTTTCGGAGTCAGATCTGCCAAACCAATCATGTCCCACATTAATATAAACTTGTAAATCTTACTTGTTAATATTAAGATAGATACCTACTGTCGGTGGTAGTCTTGAACTTAGAAGTATTTAGATATTTCAATATGCGCATTATAGTTATTATGACAAACAGATAACCACCATACTAGTTCACCGACACTAAGAATTCATAAGAAACAAATATGTGACTAAGAATTTAATTCATAGAAATACCTTGAGTTGTGAGTTGTCCTACTCCTCTCTGACTTGGACACGCGGTTTTCAAATGCAGATTCGTACTCGGAGTAAGACCTGAAAATTAGTAATTGTTTCATAAAAATAATATTCCTGAACGTTTACGCGTGTAAGAATCTAAACAGTTGAAATCATTACTGCATAAGTAAATGTAGTACCTAATAGCCGCGAAACTTCAAACTTTGCAAATACAAGTTACTGATGATGAGGAGACACAGAAAAAAGTCTAAGTAAAGTTCTAGGAGTTAGTCATAAGTACTCACATTCTACTTGTTAGAAGAGAGAAACTCACTGGGTAACTTGGAGTGCTGGGTCTGGGGCGCTGAAGGTGGCGCGGGGCAGCGGCGATCGGAGCGGGACTGCTGAAGAGACTTCTTGAGCACAGTGAGGCACAAAGTGAAGCACTAATCGAGTCGTTCGCAATTTATTTGCAAATTATTGTGTACGCAGCGTTATGTGTTAGGGTTGACAAAAATATTATTGCATGATAAATGACGAAAACTCAATGGAATAGTGGTAAGGTTGCATTGAGGTATTTCGCAAGGGTCTAGTTCCAAGTATGGCATATGTATTATTGGGGTTATGTTATATGATTGATTTACACCCGACAGCGTCAGAAGGAACCTATTCAACTTGTAATTAAATTATCTGTTTGCATTGCTGAATAAAATTATTTTATGCGCTGTAACGTTATTGTACTGAATTTCGGCTAGTACTTAAAAACTAAAATCTTAAAACAGTATAATAATTACGACACAGTTGGCTGAAAACGCGCCGCTGCGTGATCGCCAACCCTAGCAGCGATATATTTTGCACGCAAGCATTTTTATGGAAGCATTTCGACAACGTGACTGTGACGCATTATGAATCAAATAAAAATTTCCAAATCAATATTTTATGTATAATAAAAAAAAAAGAATTATGTTCTGAATCTTTTGACAACAACTATAAAAAATATATGGTAGGTATACAAGCTTTTTTGAACAATTCTATCAAAAACTATAATCTTATTTTATTTACGTACATTACTATTAGTTTTGTTTCTCGATTATTTTAATAGAAAAATAATTAAGTATAAATTAGGCTTCCTGCTTAACTTTCTTATTAGTAATATTATTTACTTAGGTAGGTATTATAGATATGGATTTAAAGAACGCACAAGTAAAATATCATTAAAATATCATAACAAAGATTGAACATGAATAAGAAATATGTTCTAAGTAGGCAAACAGGATCGTTTTTTTTTTTCATTAAATCATGCACTGAGAACGATTTATTCTAGGATCTAATCTAGGATCAAACCGCAAAACAGGTGAAGGATAATCAAACATTTTGTCTAATCTAAGTATATCTAATGTATCTGACTTGCATATATATAAACATAACTTGTATGTTTTCAGTCAAACGAACTCGCTGTCATGAGTTTTCGAAAGTATCGTTTAGACAATAGTATACCGCCTTTGACGACCTCCGTAGTCGAGTGGCTTACACACCGGTTTTCATGGTGTCGCCATCTCAGAGGTCCCGGGTTTGATAGGGTCGCGTCAATATGGGAAACCATATTTTCTATATTGTCTCGGGTCTGGGTGTTGTGGTACCGTCGTTGTTTCTGATTTCCATAACACAAGTGCTTTAGCTACTTACTATGGGATCAGAGCAATGTATGTGATGTTGTCCAACATTTATTAATTTATACATTCAACGTTAAAAAGTAGGTTTCACAATGTGAAGCCGGGTGAGATCGCTTGTATGGTACTATTATTTCATTCATTGTTAAATTATTTACATCAGAAACAGGCGCAATAGGTATGTGTTTCGCTTGGGTAACTTATTCCGATATCCGGTGCTTGCGCAACGAGGCACCGCGGCTCGCGGGCAGCGGTGACGCCGGTGACGTAGTATACCTACGTATATATAGCACGCCGACGATTATTATTTGATTTAATTCACCCAGCAGTACTGACCATATAATGTTTTACGAGTAGAGTAATTAATTATCCAGTTCGAGAATATTTGAATTTGAACTCGTTGATCTATGGTCAACAAAATGTATAAAAATTAGCGCTACCCGCCCACCACCCAAATTTCACATTAACTTCATCAGTTTAATGCAGATGCATAAGTAGTTATCAGTTTAAACACTAAATTTGACATTAACGTTGATATGAATGTAGTAAAATAATTGCATGTTAGTTATTGTCAAAAATTGATCTCGCCCGCCCACCCTCCAAACTACGCAGTAGCATTTGATGCTAATGTTGTTGTAACCAATTCTAGTAGTAAGTTATTGAGAGTTTCTCGCTGGTTTGTAGAAATAGCAAACCAAAAATGTTAGTCCCAAAAATTCGCATAATAGCAATGATGTGAATAATTTGTAGTTAAATAATTACCTTTCAGTTACAAGTCATCCTGATTATAAATTATTGTAAAGTAATAGTTTGAACGCATTACCGTATTAATATTATTTTAAAATTTGGCGGAAAGATTTAAAATATATTAAAATCGCGCAATTAAGTGTGGAATAAAGCGATGACTATTTGGTGGTTAAAATCAAAATTCTATTGAAATAAGGCAGATACCTGTTTTTCAAGGTCACTTGTATTATAATGTTGATAAAGCCAATTGGTAAACATTAACTAAAGTCCAGTGATGGTAAACTTTGTTTATGCGTTCACATTTCCAAAAAACCTTTTTTATTTCAGATTTTCAAATAAAATGATGAAGCAGGTAAAGCCATTGTTTCCAACATCGATACCAACAAGAAGTTTTATTTAATTTCGCAACGGAACCCTAAAGAGCCGACCTTTCGCATTAATTAGACGAAATGAGCCTAATTTCAGGTTTTGCCTTTCAACGTAATTGAAATAAACGCGAACTTTTAATCAGAGAATGGAACCCTTTAGCTCTGCGAACGTCTCTTTCGAAAACGTAGATGTGGCGGAGTTTATAACCTTTAGGCTGCCTGTCCACCGAAGCGGAGCGAGGGTGCGGAGCGGAGAAATAGGGTATGGCGGAGCGGAGTTGCGTTCTATGTCTATCCACCAAAGCGAAGCAAGGCAGCGGAGGGGAGTGAGTGGCATTCCTGGCTGTATTTTTCAGTATGCGGAGCCAGACCGCTAGGCTTCCCCGCCCCGCTTACCGGTTTTGTATGAATTTTTAAACTAGTTCGCAACTTCCTGTCCACTTAGAAGGAGCGCAGATTTTGTGCAATCCTATTGGTTAATATTTCTCCGTTTCTCCGCTCCGCGGCCTCGCTCCGCTCCGGTGGACAGGCAGCCTTAATGTATTTAGGAACTGCCTCACTAAGTGGGTATGCCCTGAGGGCTTAGGAAGTATTTAGATTCAACAAGGTCTGAATGAATGAGTTCGTTTCCAAACAGAACGGAAAAAGAAAAAGAATCAATGGTATGAGTAGATTATAATTTTTTGTTGCATAATACCTTACTCCTTTTAACCCCCCTTAACTACATACCTGGGCGACCGAGCTTTGCTTGTTTACTACTATTTAGTAAGTTTGTAAGTCTTATTTATAACAAAAGCTGTAAACTTAATCAAAAACAAAAAAAAACAAAAATAATGTATTGTCTTCGAGCGAGATTTAAACCCCAGACACAAAGTACTATCAGTCCTACGTCTAATCCACTTAGCCAAGATGCTCATGCTTACCGGTACGAAATTAGCGATCATATTCATATTTGACGACCGTCTTGGTGTAGTCGTTCGCGCACCGGACTTCTAAACCAGGCGGTTGCGGGTTCGAATCCCGCAAGGGGCAAATGTTTGTGTGATGAGCACGAGCATTTGTACCTAAGTCATGGATGTTTATATGTATTTAAGTATTTCTATCCGTTATCCTAGTCACCATAGCACAAGCTCACGCTTAGTTTGGGGCTAGGTAATTGGTGTGTTTGTTGAAACTATTTATTTATTTATTTATATCCTGCGTCGAGCAATGCAAAAGAAAAATACACGAAATCACACACACGCGTTTTCCCAAATAAGACTAGTGTAGATCGTTCTGTCACCCTCAAAACCCCTACATACCAAATTTCAGGGAAATCGTTACAGCCGTTTCCGAAATCACAAATACATAAATAAATAACTATACAAGAATTGCTCGTTTTAAGGTATAAGACAAGATGCCACATGTTCAGAGCAATGAACCCCTATTTCCGTCGCAGTCCAAGTTGGCTCAATTTAGCACAGGGCAATTCCGAAACACTTTAGGAGCTCAAATACCTCTATTCGGAAACCTCTTCTTAGTGCTTACCTTCAATATAAAGAGGAACTAAGGAAACAGGGTGCTAATTTTATTGGGGTAGTATTTAAACGTACATCAAATACTGCAGTTTAGCTAAGTTTGACCATTTCATTTAACTTATTTTATGTAAAATAATGTAAGTATTTGTAATATTTAGTATTAACTAATTAGTTGTACCATGTCATATGGTGAAGAAGGGCTACTCTTCATCTCTTCTTTCTTTCTTTCTGGTCGTTCCCTCAATGCTGAGGATCGTGACTGTATGTCAATCTTCTCCACTCGGTCCGATTCTGCGCCATATGTACCGCTCCCTGTATCTGGCCTCCAGTCACCTCCTTGAGTTGGTCCACCCATCTAACTGGCGCTCTTCCTCTAGCACGCTTTCCCTCCATTTGTCCGAGAATGATGAGTTTCTCCAGGCTGTGCAACCCTTTATCTCTAGATGTACCTATTCTATTGAGATGAAACCTAGGCTGGGTTGTGTTTGCTTCAGTCTACACATGTGGTATGAGCATCTAAATTAGTGTAACAGATTTTGAGTCCAACAGAATACACACAGACCAAAATTGCAAAAAAAATTGCACTCCGCTGACTAAAACTAAGACCACGGATATTTTAGATTTTTTTACGAAATTGTTTTGCATGTTTTGAGATGCTTAATAGAACAAATAAGGCAAGAGGGGTTAATTTGTTGAGAGTGCGAGTAATATGCTTATGTGCCCGGGTTAATTTGATGTGCAATCGGAGGACGTTAGTCAGTCGATGAATTTTTGTAAGTGCTTGCTACGCCAGTGAGCCGTCGTTCGTCGTCGAGTTCCATTGGATACATGCGGGTACATTCCCCAAGTATTGATGAATGAAATCGAACGCCGGCTTACTGGCGTAGCAAGCACTTACAAAAATTCGTCGACTGACTAACGTCCTCCGTGGCTTAGTTGGTAAGAGAACTCGCCCGGATAGCGAAGGGACGTGGGTTCGAGTCCCACCGGATGACACAGTCGATAATTTTGTGAGCGGAACTTGATTTAATTTCGTAAAAACTTGCAAAATTTTTACGAAATTAAATCAATTGCACATTGCACATCATAATTATTTTTATAACTTAAGCAAGTACTTAAGTTATAAAAATAATTATGATGTGCAATCAGTATATTGGATGTGGAAATAATATTTTTGTACATTAAACAACTTTTTAGCAGCAAATTTGATAAACAAAATGATGAGCATTTAGAATTGTTTATAGTACCTACTAGTTTTGTTAAACAATATTTATATTTGCAGTGCAATAATTTATTAGATGTAAGAATAGTGTAATTGATAAACACAATTTGGCAGGTGATAAGTTTATTCCTGTGCATTTAAATAAATCCCAATTTATAGTGTGTAATCCCTATAGTTTGGGTTGTACGTTGATATGTAAGATAACTCAATAAATATATCAACTTATATGTCGTCAATAACTCTATCAGAATTCAAACCAACTTTGCTTATTGTAACCTTACCATGCCATAGATCTTGGGTCTTTCATATCTCAGGCAGCATTTTACTCACTTTAAAATTATGTTATTTGATTAAGACATCGTGTAATTTATTAATCCTTAAGCCTTAATAAACGCGAATCCGGTTTAGCAAAAGATGACAAGCTCAAATACTTTAATGGGGATCGACCCGAACCTGCAAACTTCGAGCGAACCTGACAAGTCCCTCAAACTTTTTAAAGCTTGTCAGTTTCATAAGCAATTTATAAAAGGATCATCATTTTAATTACTTTTTAGGGTTCCGTACCCAAAGGGTAAAAACGGGACCCTACTACTAAGCCTCCGCTGTCTGTCTGTCACCAGGCTGTATCTCAGGAACCGTGATAGCTAGACAGTTACAATTTTTAAAATTTCAGATTATGTGTTTCCGTTATTCTGTTGTGAGAAAACATAGTGTTAGTTGCGTACTGGATTTACATACATACATGTTCATGTGGGATGAACATCAAAAATAATTCAGTAGATTTTGACTCAGATAATAAAGAACCAACATACTAATAAAACTGCAGACCTAAACCAAAGCCTAAACTAAGGCTTGTAAGGTGTTTTTATTTATAGGACATTATAAAAATAATATATTTTCTAAACATAATACGTTGCAATCTTTAAAAAAATAAGCATAGCATTTTTACTTACCATAAGTGTCTTCACACATTATTGGTTTCAAAATAATGATTTTGGATTGTTGACATGTTGATGACTACATACACTGTTTTAGTTATAGTTATCAGGTAATATAATTTGTGGTTTTATCAACCATTTTCATATATCAGTCTTCTTTGTCACGCGATATTTATTTCTCTTTTCCTCTTGAGAAACGTGAGTTGTAAAGTAGGTAACCATCGGTTCTTATAACCTGGAAGAGATGAACAGTAAAATTTATTATTCGTGATCTATTTTACTCGTCAGATAATGATTTAGTAACAAAACACATGGTTTATGATTGAATAAATGAAATAATTTTATTTCAGCCCGTGGTCCATATTCAGTTCTTTTCATTATTTTTTGACATGAAAATGGTACTAGATAAAGTCCTTGAGAATGTAAAAAAAACATCATTATTAGCCACAGGATGGTCACTGCCGATTATAGGCGTCCCCACGGTTCTCCACAACGATTAGTTGCAAGCGGTCCATCCAGTGCGATCCTACGATTTTACAAGGTTGTTCGTCTATCCATCTTGCCGGTGGACGTCTGACGCTTCGTCTTTGATTAAAGGGTCTCTAATCTAGAACTTTTCTGACCCAACGACCATCAGTGTTATGTGCCCTGCTCGTTGCCACTTCAACTTACTGATTCGCAGGATCCGTTACTTTAGTTCTTTCACGTATCACTTCTGATTCGATCTCGTAGAGAAACAGCAAAAAATAATAGGTATGTATCTTTATCGACACGACTATTATTAAGAGAGTTCATAGTTAACCATATATAGGTAACTAGTGGTTGCCCGCGACTTCGACCGCAAGAGTTGGATTTTCCACATAAACTTTTATCCCCCATTTCACCCCCTGAATGTTTTTATATCGCGACAAAATGTAGCCTATGTCCTTTCCAGGGTTTCGAACTGTCTCCATACCAAATTTCATCTCAATCGGTTCAGTGGTTTAAGCGTCAAGAGGTAACAGACAGACACACTTTCGCATTTATAATATAAGTATGGATTTTTAACAACTTACATAAAATAAATCCAACTAGATACTAATGACACTAATGACCTTCTTAACTTTAAAAGAATTCGAATTCGTCTAGTCTTTGTTTAAGCCACTTCCAGCTCGAATTTAAATTTGTATCCTCGCCAAGTTTCCAGTAATCGACATTCTGTGTTCCCCACGCATAAATACTGTATGAACTGTAGGAGATAAGACGTGGCCAGCGGAGGATATTCTATTTTATTTTAAGACTGAACATCGACACCGAATGGACTCCGAGAAAGCATTGAGATCAGGGATTGTTCCACTAATGGCCGCTATGTTCCGTTGGATGTAACTGGGCGTTCCTATAAATGTTTAGAGGTGGTATTACCGGGTCCGGGTCAGAAATTATGTCATGTGAATCCGAAATGTTCGGTCAATGTGGTTTCAATATCCCAAATGTACGGTGATGGGGAAATTTTACGCGTCGGACTTGACACTAAGCGAGATCACACTCAGAGGGATGTCGTTTAATGTTATGTATCTGTTGGCAAAAGCCATTCGCAATGTGGGAATTACAATGTTCTCAGATTCGTATGAAACCTACTTCATACACCAGTCTCTCACAATGAATAAGAACTAGATTTGTAACACATGTAATCTATGTATATAGTTTTGTATTCCTAAACGTGTTCAAAAAAATATATCTACGTCGTTAACTTTTCGGGTATAAACCTACATTGTAAAGATGACATCATTAAAATTGTTTCAACGAATACGCCAATAACGTTTCTACCTAGCCCTCAACTAAGTGTGAGCTTGCACTGTGGAGACTAAGATAACGGATAGATACGTTTATAAACATCCATGACTTAGTACAAATGCTCGTGCTCATCACACAAACATTTGTCTCTTGCGGTAAAACACCTGCAACCGCTGATTTTGCAGTCCGGGGCGCAAACCACTACGCTGAGACTGTCGTCAACAAGTGTACCATAAAATTGTGAATAGGCCATTTCTAGAACACCTACATGGTTGATAGAAACTGATATTAGAACCCCACATTTGCTTCTTGAAAAAATTATTAAAGATATTATTAAGTTTAAATAAGAAACCAAAAATTTGCACACGGATAGGGTTTGAACCCACGAGCTTTGGCTAACCGGGCCAACGTTTAGCATTAAAATTATGATAACTTTAAAATAAAAGTTGTTAAAGTAAGTAGTTTTCTCTTTTATTATTATTTTTTACGATTCTAGATAGATAGATACTCTTTATTGCATACCACACACAGTATCAATTTACATAAATGTTCAAAGAGAATGGTAAAATTTAGGCGGTCTTATTGCTGAAAGCAATTTCTTCCAGACAACCTTCGGGTAGAGGACAGTCTAATATTAAATTAGGTCGGCGGTGAAAACTAACAGAAATGGGTAAAGAATAAAAATAATAAAAAAACTCACGATATAAGCATATTAGTTAAGAAATTGATTTGTTATGTAACAATTACTAGGGCTACTTAGGATTCATATAATGAGTACTAAATTCACTAAATTCTGATTAATAAATACCTAGGATAAGGTTATGTGTACTGTTAGACGATAATTTCAAATTAATAAACTGATTTGGACTCGTTTACCAGTAGAAACATTAGCCGCCATTCTTAGGTATGTGCGTTGGCGGATGTTTTGATTGGAAACGAATAAAAATAATAATCTTAGAGTTAAACCTAACTTCTAAAAATGATTAATGAATTTTGAGATTTATTTGGTAATTGTGAAAAATCTATTAGTAAACTTATTCTAATTAAAAGTAGTGTTTAGAGTGCACCGTACTTCCGCCCGATGCCATGTTTGATTTGTGTTCGGTGTAGGGTGGAGCACGGCATGACTACACAGTACACATCATTATTGGTCGAGCCTTGGAAGAGGTGAGACGTTGTTCGAGGATTAACATAGGAGCCCTGTGAGTACTTACCCAAAATTATTGTTAGTTTTAGTTTTATTTTACGTGTGTTAAAATAGTGTGTTTAATTATAATAAAGAGTGTCCCAATATTGCTGAGCGTTATCATTTGTAATGAACGAGGCTAGTGAAGGAAATAGTGAAGCCAGCGATGCTGACGTCACTCTTTCTAAAAACCGTGCTGAAAGAGACCCGTCGTTATATACATAAATTACTAAGTCTATTAAATGTTAAAAACACTAATAAATATTCTGAGTTACATAAACATACAATAATAATTATACATACAAATTATAATGATACTATATACATACATAAAATATACATACTATATACTAAACATAATATAAGTTATGTATAAAGATGTGTGCGACTTGACCAACATTTAAAGAAGAAGGTAAGAATTGAAAGAAATCTAAAGGCGTGAGAGGAAGTAAGTTTTTAATTTGCATTTAAAGATGGGAAGAGATTCAGACTGCCTGATAGACAGTGGCAGAGATTCTAGTGATAGATTCGTAGTAAATTTTGTAAGTATTAAATTCAATTCAATTTCACTCACAAAAATTAATCGACTATGTCAACCGGTGGTGGTAAGTATTGATGGCCTATTCACCCCCTTAAAGTATTACACTATTTACACTAACACCGTGTGCCTATATGGTGTACGGTTAGTTGGGTATATTCTTAATTTAAGCTTTTCACAGGAAAGCCTTTTAAGTCGTGAAGACACAAAATTTCGCGCTCAAACATGCCACCATGCAATATTTTACAAAGACGCGACACGGGCGGGTGCGTCATACCTGCCTAAAATGGTTATATGCAAACTACAAAAATGTACTTGCATTATATCAAAGAAATTTCCCTATTCTCGTGTGAGATAATAACGCCCAGAGACATAAAATAGAATAAGACAGTAGGCTTACAAAATTACTATTGTGAGAATGCAAGTTTGCAGATTCCGTTGCTAACTCGTTCACGGACACTCGCCCACAGCCGTAACTCTATGTGATTAAAATGTGACACCACGCCTTAGGCCGGTAAACTTCAACGGACAGACCGCTTGTAGCCGATTTAATTTCATAGCATCAAACAGAACGGGAAAAGGAATCATGAACATTTTTTCTTAGGTGTACTTGTCTGCTTTACATACACATCTACGCTGTACTTTACATGGCACCCCACCTACAGCCGTGCGAGAGCTGAGCGCTTGCCGAACATTTAGTCGCACAGTGTCACAGCAGGGGGATAGTCGCGCGCTTCTGTGCAAATACATGAATACCGGCAAAGAAAGGTAAGTGATTTCCAAAAAACATATTGTTTGATTTTGCTTACCTATGCAATAGTATCTTGAATACTGGGCAATGCAAGTGTTTATACGATAACATTGTAGGAAACATACAAAATAACGCCGTAGAATCGCGATTGAATAAGTGCCAACCTTGTACGTACCCAACTTTTGTTTACCTCGATTTTTTGCTAAATTGAATTTATTATTATTAACAGATGGCTTTCTTATAATAATAACTTTATTTACTCACACAGATTTGACAACATACATACAATGATATTACTTAAATTAGTTGGGTTTAGTCAGTATTCGTATGAGTATTACAGGTTTTCAGGCTCCCAACACCTCGGACCACAAAGTATATTAAAATTGACGGCATGCCGTGAATCCATCAATTATGCGCAGAGCGAATCTTCTGTACCAGACTTTGAAGGCGAATATGGTAGTGAGCCAGAAGAGCCAGTCAGTGAAGACAACACCGGTAGCTGTGGAGTACCACGTTCGTCAGCACCGCATAGGCGGCACTTCAGACTCCGAGGGTGGCGGTAATTGATCATGAAGGTCACGGTCAGAATAATGGCAAACCACACTCCACAGACAGATAACTGCAGTACTGCCTCTTGAAGTCTGCAGGCGACCCCGCCTATGGGCGTACTTGTCATATTGCATCTACAAATGATCCATCTGATACGACAGTTCGTCTAACGACGGTATCGTTCCCAGCCGTAACTGCCATACCAAACATTACTCTAAACTCATCTTACGACATTCCGTATTTTAACGTACTAAGCAATTGTATGGTAAAATTAGGTGTCCTAATGAAATATCTAGGATCGGCCAAGTGTCCGTAAACGTGCTAATACACTCTATTTAGAAAATAATTGATCCCAAATTCTGGCTACACGAGAACGGATAGTAAGTCTTGATGTGCATAAACTGGAGATGTTTAAATCATCATCGCTACGTGCCATGCCCATTGCCAATATTATGCCGATTAGACAAAAAAATAGCAAATTTTTCAAAGATTCATAAATAACCAATAAAATCAATTTTGATCTAAGTCGAGTTAGATCCCTTTTCACTAAAGGTACAGAATTGAGTTTTTCATCCCCAAGTTCCCCTTTATTAGTATGACACGATGTTATTACAAAAAAACTTAATCAAGGCTTAAACACCTTATTTTTTTGTAATAACACTGTATGTCTCTAATCCTAATGATAGTAAAATAAGTGGGATTTAAAAATTATGTCCCTTGTACACAAGTAGTTTGTGGGCTTGGTCTTTATTTGGTCTTTGTAAAAAATGAACCTGCTGTATTTTAGTCAACTCTGCCATAAATGTTACGGTGGATAATACTAGTATAAAATATGTACGCAGGTGTCATAAGGAAGTTACGCTCAAGTGCAATTTTTGTTGGAACTTGTAGGAAAGTTTGCGACTACACAATGGGCTGAGCTCGAGTATGTATTTGGAAGCACGAAGTGGGTCTCGAAATGGGGAAATCGGTTATTAAATTTTGAGATTTTGTAAATGCGCTTTTCAACAAAAATAGCGCTCTTTGTATTTGCGTTAAACCTATCTCAAGCTAATTTCTACCTTAATTAATTTAACTGCTTAACTTGACTTTAAAACTTCAAGCTTTTAAGGTAGGTAAGGTAAAAAAAAAGGAAAAAAGTTTGGTAAACTTGACTTGGCAGAACTCGCGAGTTAGAATTGAATCTGGGCGAAATGGGCCTAACCCCTAAAATGTGTGTTATTATCATCCAAATTATGAGCGGCGGTCCTGCACGAAATTGAGAAAATTAACGTATATATAACTAAATCACTTGTACGATGAGCTGAATTAGTCAAATACATTAAAACAACTTATTTACGTTAGCTTAATCATTGCACAAGGTCCTGGTCTTGTTGAAATTTGAAACAAATTCTTTATTATATAATAAACATCACCTGTAGCTAATGAAATCCAAGAGATTTTTTTTCGAAAATTTGGTGATTTTTACGCATACATCAATAATTTGTACATGAAAATGATTGCATTGATATTCCGCAGGTCCCCATCTTTTTAATATACACGAATAAAATATAAATAAGAAAATATGAACACTTTTCAATTTTTAACACAAATTTCTGATGGTTTTGCGCAGAATAAAACTATTGTTCTAATTAAATCATCAAGTCTAAAACTTTAAAGCAAATGGATCTAATTACTAATATAAATAAGTTCGATTCTGTTTAAAGATCGTTTGACTTACTCGGCTTGCTTCGCGCTGCACCCCTTAATAATGTAATTACTGATTCTTACATAAAAATTAGCTGATATAGGTGTTTTTTTTACATAATCAAAATTATAAAATGTAACAATACTGTAAGTGTCGTAGGGCTGTACAAAATATTTGGAAGTACAATTGTGCATTTAAAAATTATCCTCAAACGGATGTGAATAGCTGTACAATAAATAATTGGGCGATCTAACATCAGATAGAATTACTTTAAACTATCGCGTCATTTAACTAACAAATAGTAATACACATCGTTTTCCCTAAACAAGGGATTATTTTAAGGTCAGTAATCATAAAGGATTCAACTTTCCACCTAGTAAAATGTCTGCCATACGAAAAATGCTAGTTGTAACTATGGCTTTTTATTTTGTTACGAATATTCTTGTAAGTTACTTGTTTTTTTTTTCATTAGGCACGTTTAAGTGTAAATTTTTTTTATTTATTTTTATTTTGAAAAATTGATCAAGAAATTGTCTAAACATTTATTTTACAGGGCATGAGAATGATTCCTGAAAGAGCTTCAGTGGATTACGCCAATCCAGATTATGTATCAGGTGCCACGATGAACGTCAGGAGATACGGGAGGAGCAGTGGGTACTACGTAAATATAAACGGGACCATCAAGCATACTTGGGGCAATAATGTTTCGGTAATTTATTATCATCTTCATCTTATTTATCCCGGTTGTGCACTCGCACGCCAGGGCCCAGGGTCCTCTTTGGACCATGATCCAGGATGTGGCTATTTAGGTAATTACAGTGGAGCGACTGCTATCTGACCTCCGTGACCATGTTAACAGGGAAACCTGACCAGTTTGGATCATGGTTGGTTACACATTCAGTCGCCTGACTATGCAGGCTTAGGTGAGTACCAAGGTAACGAGGTTTTTCCTAATTGTAAGATATATAAGAGATAAGATAAGGTACTAGTAAGCATTTTAGACCTTTAACAACTCATCAAACCACGACTTTATGGATTGCTTTGAGATTTATTCACAATTTATTTAAAACGTGACGTTTCGAACAAAAGACCTAAAGATGGCAAAACTTTTAACTAACACTTCAAGTGACACTCATAATGAGTGACTCGTATTAATTAAGTGATGGTAAACAAATTTTGTTTTTAAGATGATAATGAAAAGCATTGCAGTATTAATGAAAATATATATACACACAATTATATTTATTCTCCATCAAATCGTGTCAAAATTGGACTTCATTCAGGATCACGCGAAATGCGACATAACAATAGTAAGACTAATTAATAAATCAATATTATTTTGTGTCGTTTTAGTTGCACGTGGAGCTCTACGAATTTCTTCATAATGAGTATAAGCGAACATTTGTGGAGTTCCATTTCAAACATATCTGTGAAATGATAAATTCAGATCCGTATCTTGGAAAGGCTGTCGCAAATACTGGAGTCAGCTGTCCTGCGCCACCTGTAAGTATCTAATTACAGTGTGTATATTTCATACGGGCGTATATTTTGATGGCAGTTGGTGTTTGTCCTAAACATGATATTGACATTTTAGTTCCTTCTTTATACAAAATAATAATTATACCCCCATGGAGCTGACCACCCATTTATCGATATACTCTACTACAGCAGCAACACTGTTCAATATTGCTGAGCCTGCTTGAAGCTAGTTTGCATTAGAATATAATAGCGTATGTTATAAAACGGTTTTTCGTGAATAATGTGGAAAATATAGACTGTAATAAAATATCTTTCATAGATTCACTAATAACAATATTTGTAAATTTGGAATATGTAGACCATGTGCTAACTTGAGTACACTTCTTATTGCTACCCTTTATAAAGTGAGCCGCCACTTAAGATGTGCCATGGCAAAGCAGTCTAGTACTTTTAAATTCGGCTTTCACTTTTTTTCTTGTTTACGACTTACTTTATTGCTTTAGTTTTTTAAGTACCATGCAACGGTTGCAAGGGACACAATATGCTCATGACGATGTAATTTTCTATACGCAGGGGCGGTATCTGTTGGCGAACATGACTATACCGTTTGATGATTTCCCCTACATCTGGCCTTTCGAGAAAGCCAGGGGCGTGGGCAGAATTACGTGTTGTGACAATGTTGTAATGGTAAATGGAAGCCTTTATGTGAGATTTGTCCAGAAAAACAAAAGCACGAAAAAGGGTATTGTGACGTCTCCTTAACGTTTCAAAGGTAAAAATAATTGTGTGTTTTTTAAGGAATAAATCATTGAACTTTTAACGAACAGTTGTTTTAATGTGGTGCAATAGTTAGAAAAGAGAGAGAAATCATCATAAAGAGAGCTAAACTCTTTTCGGTGGAGTAACCGCCACTCCTCTCTTATGGGTACCTATTGAAACGCATAACGTTTTTCGTCATAAACTGACAATGCATAATGTTAATGACCATAATAGTAATTTGACATAAGCGTTTATAACATAACTTCATAACGCATACCCTCAAATAACCCAAATCTGGAAGGCTCATAGTTAGGCATAATTTCGATACGCATAACTAATTAAATGTATAAATTTTGTTTGCTATAATATTCAGAAGACATACCATTAAAAACATACATTCATTAAGCATAACTGACAAAATCCCTGAACTCTTAAGGAATGATTACACCTAATTACCATATTAATATTTCGATTAGATATGTTTTGATTGATGAAGCAAAGGGGGTTGGAGAGATAGACGACTTTTCGATCTTGTGTGAAGCTGGGACGTTTTCCCAATTTTTTTGTATGAATTAAATAAATTTGTTTTTAGCGCTTCACCATTGTATCTCTTGGCAAAAGCCATAAGTAATGTGGGAATTACACTATTTTTATAGATTCGCAAAAAACGTACTCGTACGTAATATAATTTCTTTCCAAACCTAGATCTTGCCTAATACGGGAGTTGCAGTGCTTAGCAATTCCTCATGAGTATGGACTGGAGAGGATAATTTCATTAGAACATCTACTACTCAGCACAAGCCTCCTTGATCGATTTCCAAAGTGACGGGTTGTAAGTGGCCAGCATCCAGCGCGATTTTGCAACCTTTACAAGGCTGGTTGTCTGCTGGTGGGTTTCCTTTGATGCGCTTTATTTCAAAGGGTCTCAACACCCCAACAACCATCAATCAGGTCTTTATGCTATGTCCCGTGCCCATTGCCAATTGAGACTTAACTAATTAGGATAATACGGTATTATACTTCGTGATTTGTTCTTCAGAATTAGTTACCTGAAAGAGAAGGTATTCACTAAGGTAGTATCGCCTACGTGCCACCTAGTATCGCCTACGTAGCACCACTCTTAGTTGAGGGTAATTTGAATTTTAACTGTGGGTAGATCTATCCCAATTTTTATGTTTTATTTGTGGGTAGACCGACCCGCCCTCGGAGCTCTCCTCATATCGGAGCTCATTTCGCTTTTTAGTGCTCGACCACTCGACACCTAAAAAATATTTACCACGCTAGTACTGAATCTACAAAGTGAACATAGAAAACTAAAGGAAATTCGTGAAATCACGCCGGAGAGCTCGAGTTATTGAAACATCGTCGTCGTCGTCCACGTACACCCCGCATCTGCTCCGCAAAACCAGCAAGGTACTTATCTGTGCAAATAAATAAGTGTACTTACTTCATTACTCTAATTTAAAAAAAATACATTTTATTATGAACGGTCACGTCATGGCGTCTAAAAATAGACCGGTGAATCGACACGCTTCGCTGCGCTCGCGGCTCGCGCACAATTGGGATTGGGATTCCATCGCGCACAAATCTAATAGGAATTCTGCTTCGCTCTTTGCAAGTGTGAGTATGTTCCTTTATCGTTTGCGAACGTACGGTAATTACTACCTACCTTACGCATTCGATTTTTCCATCAAAGACCAGTCTGGTTGTATATCTATACTAATATTATAAAGAGGAAAGATTTGTTTGTTTGTTTGTTAGTTTATTTGCAACGAATAGGCTCCGAAACTACTGAACCGATTTGAAAAATTCTTTCACCATTAGAATCCTGCATTATCTGCGATGGACATAGGCTATATTACATTATCAAAAAAGTTAGGGTTCCATATGAAAACTTCGATTATGTAACCAAAGGTGTAAAAGGAAAATCATTAAATTGCGAACGCTGCGAAAACTATTGACAATAGAGCAAAGTAATGTTCTACGGTTTTGTAGAGGACATCATTATCTACAATAGAGTTTGCGATAACATATGTCTAACTATACCAGTTAAGACACAATAACTCCTTTTTTAGGTAAAAATATGAAATTTTTGCAGCGGCAAAAAGAAAGCCACAGTTTCAGTATGTTGGTATTAATCCTTATCCAAATAAATCACGTCATATTCAAGGCTATATCAGTACCTGTAAATTACTTTTTGAATTATTCAAATCGGACATACCATTAAAAAATTATCACGAGTAATATAATATTGTATCGAAGTTAGGACGGCAGCAAAGTTGGCCTTTTGCTATATCGTGAATAGATTTATTTTTTTATTTAAAAACTTTATTGCACTTAGAACAGTGTACAAAAGGTAGACTCAATGCTAAAAGTATTCTCCCCCAGTCATACATATACCTATGTCGATGGCGTATGTGTGAACAACCTGAGCTACGCCGACGACATGGTTCTACTGAGTGCGTCGATCTGTGGCCTAAGAAAACTGATACGCATATGCGAGTGGACACGGTCTAAAGTACAATGTGAAGAAGAGTCAATGCATGGTCTTCAAGGCGGGTACCAAGTGTCCCGGGGACTTACCTCCAGTACTATTGAATAAGGTCACGTTCGTGTGTCGTGGTCGATCACTTTAAGTACCTGGGACACGTAATAACTCCTGACCTCAGAGACAATGCGGACATCGAGCGGGAACGGAGATTGTTGTCCGTTAGAGCGAACATGATAGCCCGCAGATTTGCGCCATGCTCACAGGCGGTCAAAATAACATTATTTCGAGCTTATTGTACATCACTCTATGGGGACAGCCTGTGGGTTGATTATAATAAACGGAGCTACAACGATCTTTGTATCCTGTACAATAATGGCTTCAGGGTGATTTTGGGGCTGCCCCGCTTTTGCAGTGCCTCGCTTCCACGCGACCATGCGTAAGCGGTGCGCGTCAATGGTGCGCAGAGTGCGGGCCAGCTCCAATGTCACCCTGAAGGCGACAGGGGATAGGCTAGACTATTCCTTCCTCCGGCACTGCTGCGACAGACATGTCCCAGTAGTTGCTGGGGTAAGGGGCTTCTAAATAAATAATATGTAATGGTTGTAATGATAATAATAATAACAATATTTTTCCAATGAATTGTAATTTAAATTTTAATTTCGAATAGTATTTTCTTTTTGACATGTTATTGTTATTTTATTGCAATTATATTGATGTAATTTATTTAATGAATGTTATAATGTATGGATCAACGTAATCTGAAATAAAATAATTTTGAAATTGAAATATAAGTCATGCAGAAAAATTGTAATGGGTGCAGGATAATGTAGTCGAATAGAAATTAAAAGACGCAACAAAACATTATAATGTAGATATAGATGGCGCTGTACGTATTTAACTCGCGGGTCAGCTTGAGTTTTTCCCAATAACTTAATAAGTAAGTAGGTAATTACTAGGACCTACAATGTGTTCAATAAAAGTTCAAGTAAATAGGTCTCTGCTGCCTGCCTTAACTACACTCACCTATTGTCGCTGCTTGCACACATAATACAACAAGACGCAATGCTCTTTCTTTGGCCATCGTGGTAAGGCGGTGGTGACCAGGATAGTACTTTAATATTGCTGATTTCTTCTTGACTTTTGTCTAATTGATTGTTTGAATGCACTTATCTCAGATCAAAATTACCTATTAATGGTCCGATTTTGAAAAAAAAAACCTTTGTGTAAGGTACAAACAACGTATTTAGCAAGGCTATAAGATCGGTAATTTAAAAAAATCACGTTATGTCTTTCAGGAATGGGGTAAAATCAATAGGTGCGCATGAAGTCTTCGGGGACTGCTATTTTTTCTATACTAATATTATAAAGAGGTTAGGGTCGGTTGCACCAAATCTCACATTATAACTGTAAAACGGAGGAATTATTTTTTTGTTTAAACATGCTAATCACAGGAACTGCTGAGCCGATTTGAAAAAAAAAAATTGACGCTTAATTCTCGGGGAACGCTTTGTATAAGCTATAAAATGCATGATACCTACCTAGAAATCAACGGGGAAGCAGTTAAATCAAAAAGCACGGACGAAGTCGCGGGGGACCGTTATAATGAATATGTTCATATTATTCACATGCGTTTTGATTCTTATCTTAAAAGATATTACAGTTTTAAAAAATACTCCGCTCCTAACTATGCCCACAGGAAATCCTAAATTTACGCGAACAAAGTCGCGGGAGACCGCTAGTCTCTAATAAGAGCTAAGTACATCTTTCTGGTCTACGCATGGAAGTCGTCAGCATCGTGCTACGACAATTAACTCATCCATCAAAAATCAGTCTGTATGTATATCTCGTTCGAGCTAAGTACATCTTTCTGGTTTACGCATGGAAGTCGAGTGCATAACATGCCTCGACAACCCGTGTATGTGTAAATACACGTAGAAGTCAGTTTGTATGTATATCTCTAAAAGAGCTAAGTACGTCTTACTGTGCACTAATAGATAATGCTTTCAAAAAATTGTATTCTGTACGGTGGCGTCGCATCTATGTGAAATACTCACCGACAGTAGTTTGACTACGGAACTTCTTCTGAATTAGTACCCTCGTCATATTTTAGGCCAACCTGACGAACCAACGTTGACGCACCTGGAACAAAAATTTACAATGTTTTTGGGACTCTTCGGACGCAGACGAACTCGTCGCTGCCACATCTATGAGATACCCAATACGAGCGCATTATAAGCAGAAACTATTACAAAAAAAAAAACAGCAAGACGATAACGATGTTCCGGGTATTTCGCTGATAGAACATACGAGTAGACGAGGAACATGGCCCAGATATCAACAAAAACCTATTGAATCTTCTCCGTCACTTGGTTACTACCGAACTAGACTCAAAACAACGGAGAGAACTAATATCAAAGTATATTGTATCAGCTAATTGCGTCTTAATTACTGTCCCTGCTTTTAATCTGATTTTATTAAATCATTGCAAAAGGGAGACAAATACCTCAAACTTTTTGTTTATTGTTTTTTAAACTAACCAGCGCTATACCTGCTTGGCCTCAGCTATGACCAAATAAGTGGATCAAAAAATACTGACTAAAACTCGTGAAAAAATTGATAGATACAACTCGTTTACTCTGTGACCGTCACAAATTCTAAAACAAAAGGATTTTCTTGCCTTGAGAAACCTGAAAATGAAGGAACATTTGATAAATACTTGTTTGGAGAAAACTTGTCGGAGACCCTGAAATCTGCGAAAGCGGTGAACATGTCCAGCACAGAATTATGAGAAAAAGTACAACCTAGGACAATCAAGAAGCCACCCGACGAAAAGCAAGCTTAAGAAAACAAACTGGAAGCCTTCGGCCCTAGCGCGCAGGACGCCGGGACCACAGTGGAGCTAGAAGCCTGCCTCTCATCGCAGTCAGCCTGCAAGCTCGTCGAAGTCGTCATCGCCTCCACATGTTTGGGTCTTTTCTGTACACACAATGGTCCCTTATCACTTCAGATAAGCTGATTTTATTCTAGATTGCTATAAAATTCAAATGTCGCAATTTCTATTGCGAAAAACACAGTTCCGACGCTTCCTAGCTACTCACTCAGCCAATGAAATATTGAACTTTAAAGGTTCCATAGCTAATCTTCTTTATATTGGCACTATATCTGAATGCTCACCTTGCGCAAACCAAATTCATAGCAGGCACATTTTTAAGACCTAAACCTAACGCCGTAATTAGATTTATCCTTAATTCAAATTACTCAATAAATACTTACTAGAAACATCTCACTTCAAATTCGAGCATTTGCGCACTGCAATAAAGCTTGTTTCGAAAAACTGTTTTGTCGTCACCGACGCCATCTAAAATACCCTTACCATGAAACTTCTTTAATCATAATAGCAAAGAAAACTATATTAATATAATGCCTAAGTTGTCTTTCGGCCTAAATACAGCACCATACGTTTTCACTATTTAATGATCCCGATAAAAATAGATCGGCAGGTTACTTATTAACTATATATCGTAACGATATCTGTTTAATCGGCCAATTACATAGAGATATAAAAAGATTTTATAAGAAACTTTTACGGGTATAACGTTCAAGATCAACGAAGGAAAAACTAACCCTACTTTTTCACTATCCTGTAAATCCTTAGTTATGTATTATACTCTCTAATTGCAAATAACCCTGCGAAAAACAATAATAAAATATATAATAATAATTTAATAAATAATATGTTCAATAAAACAGAAATAATACAGTCTCCCAATTGTCATGTTGCACAATACACAGATTTGCACATCTCATAGAACTATTATCTCAGCATGCCTGCGGTGGATTTCGGCTAAATACATTCTAAGATGTAATCGCTCTAAATTTCTAAACCTAAAATCAGATAAACTCCTTTACCTCCGCATTTACCTTCTCCTGATTTTTCATGATGGTTATAGGCTATTGACAACCCAGTGCACCAGAATAAAAAACGACCTCTAGCTGAAATATTTTCTGAAGCTTCACTGGGTAAGAAGATGCAGCTTGCGGAAAGCAAACTGCTTTTGGGCCGTGGTCAGACTCGAAACGCAAACTGCACATTAAAACCAACTCGAGTTGCTGCGTAGTTTGCCGTAATTTATTTATTTGCCAATCAATTTTACAATTAACACTGCATATCTCTTACCAGATATAAAAGCAAGAATAGCGATGGCGAGACAAGCTTATAATGCAAAAAAGCACCTGCTCAAGGCCAGAATATCAAGCAAAGTTCGCTAAAAACTTGTTAAAGTGTACATTTGGAGTATAGCACTCTATGGATGTGAAGCGTGGACATTGACAAAGAGGGACAGAGAGAGACTGGAAGCCTTCGAGATGTGGTGCTGGAGGAGAATGGAGCGTATAAGTTGGACGGAGAAGAAAACAAATGAAGAAGTTTTGTCTATGGTTAGGGAAAAAAGGAGATTGATGGAAACAATAGAGTGTAGGAGGGGACGAATGTTAGGCTACCTGATTCGACACGACAATTTTATTAAAACGATAACAGAAGGAAGAATAGAAGGAAAAAGGAAGCGAGGAAGACCAAGAATAAGCTACATGCAGCAAATGAAAGAAAAGATAAATGTCGGGTCGTATCAGGAGGTTAAGAGAAGGGCGGAAAGCAGAGAGGAATGGAAAAAACTCCACCGACAAGAGCCTAGCTCTTAAATTTGATGATGATGATCTCTCATACATAAACCAATGTGCGGCATACAATATCCACATTTACTGCTATAACAAGAAGGATCTGGAAGTTGTGTACCTAAATCTCACAAGATATTTGTTGCTTCATATATTGCTTCATTCGTAAAATCATGTCAGAATGTCATAAGTGCCATCCTAACATTGACTGGAAGCTATAAAAATTCGCCGTCCATTTATTTATTCTCAGAATACTTAAATGAAAAATATTTAAAATAACCCCGACGCACTGGCAGTCAACGCATTTACAATACAGGGGACTGATTATTACGACATCTATAACTTTCCTCCGTTCTAAATAATATTGAAAGCCCTTCATAAAATTATTTCTGAAAAAGCAACTGCCATTATGATTGTCATATTCTGGCCAACACAGCTCTGATATCCAATCTCAAAAAAAATATGGTTATCTCTGATAATAAAACAAGTGGCTTATTTAGTCACCATTTAATAATCTCTAATTCTAATTTCACACATTACCTCCAACCGGACATTGATTGTCAGCATATTATTCAGTCTGCCTTGTAACCCGCCTCCTCTGAAATACCTATCTGCTAGCTATATAGTAGCACCCATAACAACAAATTCAATTAAACAAGACACCGTTCACATAAAGAAAATTGATGCAATAATTTTTGAACAAAACTGATTACAGATCTCAATAAATGTATTTATAGCATTCCTTATGAAAATGTTTGACAGTTGTAGTCAATACGGTTCTTTAAAAAATTGCAAATCTGTCTTGATGCTAATCCTTGGATCAAATATCTCTGACGATTATCGAATACAAAGATTTATCATGAAAGCCCACCTTAGGCCTCCGGCCTCTTAATAATATAATATGGTGGAACCCTAATTATATCTTATTGAGCGTTTATTGTTAGGAGTTCATTGCCAATTGGTACCCATAAAAAGTCATTTCTCGAGAAATAAATGTAAAAAAAAGAGTTCCTGGCTTGCACTCATACTGCATAGCGCGCAGAAACAATTTGTGAAATCAACATATCAAATAAACGTAGCGCATCATGACCGTTAAAATCTTTTAAAATACCTGATCTCATTTAAACTTTGAAATCAGGTACTAATCCGCAACCTCTATTACAAATACCTTTTTTACACAAAAGCCATTTTTTTTCTAGTTATAACTTTACAAGCATATCTTACGAACTTACCTGTAAGTGAAGTTCTATCACAATTATACGAGTGATTTGTACGAAGAATTAGTAACACCTTCCCGGCCCAAACCCAATACAGGTTTTTCGGAAACGTCATACTAGAATGTCTAAACTCTAAACTAATGAGCTTCGATATGAGGACAGCTCCGAGGGCGGGTCGGTCTACCCACAAATAAAACATAAAAATTGGGATAGATCTACCACAGTTAAAATTCAAATTACCCTCAACTAAGAGTGGTGGCACGTAGGCGATACTAGGTGGCACGTAGGCGATACTACCTTAGTGAATACCTTCTCTTTCAGGTTACTAATTCTTCGTACAAATCACTCGTATAATTGTGATAGAACTTCACTTACAGGTAAGTTCGTTTAATCATCAATTATTACAAAAAAAAAAAACTAAACAGGCAAAACTTTATCTCTCTAAGCCTATATGAAAGTCATGCGTGTATTTAAGTCAACCTACTGTATTCTAGTCAAAACTACCATAAATGTTACGGTGGATAATACTAGTATAAAATATGTACGCAGGTGTCATAAGGAAGTTACGCTCAAGTGCAATTTTTGTTGTAACTCGTAGAAAAGTTTGCGACTACACAATGGGCTGAGCTCGAGCATGTATTTGGAAGAACGAAATGGCTCTCTAAATAAGGAAGTAGGTAATCCAATTTTTTTATTTTATAAATATGCGGCTTTTAATTAGCGCGCTGTTTTCGTCCTGTCAAAATGTTTGTCCTTGATAAATTAATTTGAAGCCTAGGTAAGTGGAATTGGACACTGCTGATGTTAACTGGTTTGTTTTAATAAACGTACAGTTATCGTGAACTTGCGTGTCAAATATATATTTTGTTATAAGCGTCCTGCTAAATTTTATGAATTTCTAATAAAAATTTGCTCGTCAAGCTTATCACTTAATTTTAAATTATTAAAATAAATAAATAGCGCTTGCAGGCTTTACAAAATATGTAGAGCAAATGTGACTGTACTTTTATAAAATTTTCGTTTATGTTCACTTAAATCCTTTTGTGATTTTCAAAATTTTGCTTAAACGGATGTACTTAAATCAGCTCTACAATAATTGGTAGATTCAACATCAGTATTAGTTTAAACTACTAGTCGTTTAACTAAAATAACTGAAGGTTAGTAATCAGATAGGTTTTAACTTTCAACCTAGCTAAATGTCTGCTGCACGAACGATGCTAGTTTTTGCCGTGGAAATTTTTTTCATAACGGACATTCTAGTAGGTGACATTTTTTATATAATACCTTCCGGTATTAATACTCTTCCTACTTTCTGTGTTATTTCACTCTTATTGTTCGTTTCTGGGTGTCTAAGTGGTAAAATTAGTCAAGAATAGTACGGAGTAAGGAAGTTAGAATATTCTGAATACATATTTTTTCAGGGCATGACAATGATTCCTGAAAGGGCTACAGTGGACTACATCAATCCAGATTATATAACAGATCTCATTATAAAAGTAAGGAGATACGGGAGGAATAGTGGTTACTACGTGAATATTGCCGGAAATATCAAACATACTTGGGGAAATAATGTTTCGGTAATAATCAGAATTTTAAAATTTCAATAATTTTACGGCGTGTGTGATTGCGAGATTGACATGTTACAACTGTCTGTCAACTAATTGTGATTAGTTGCTTAGCTGATACTGAACCATTTAATTTTAACAGCAGCTGTTAATTTTATACTTAATCAAATGCGTTTACGACAACCTGATGATTCAAAGTCCTTATATTTAAGTCACTTTGTCTCTCTTACTCATTATTGGATGCTGGTTTAAGAATGTGAGATTGTGAGAGCAGAAGGCCAATCATGTTTGTCGTAGAACGGACGGGCGTCGGAGTAGGAAGGTTCTCGAATGGAGACCACGTCTCGGTAAACGTAGTGTTGGTTGGACGCCCTGCTAGGTGGACTGATGACCTGAGGAAGGTTTCTGGATGCGAGAAGCGGAGGACCGTGAAAGTTGGCGGAGTCTTGGAGAGGCCTATGTCCAGCAGTGGAATGCTATAGGTTGATATGAACTTACACAGTAGGCTCTCCGTGCCCGTATTATCAAAAGTATCGTCGTTCGACAGTGCAAATAGGTTCTCGTATGAAATCAATATTATAATGTGTTTGTTTTAGTTTCACGTGGAGCTCTACGAATTTCTTCATAATGAGTACAGGCGAACATTTGTGGAGTTCCATTTCAAACATGCGTGTGACATGTTAAAATCAGATCCGTACCTTGGAAAGGCTGTCGCTAATACTGGAGTCAGCTGTCCTGCACCACCTGTAAATACCGAAATATTTGTATTTTTGAATATCTCACTCAAATGTAATTTTTTAGGAAATTTCTATATCAAAGCCTTAAAGAACCTTTTAACAAGTATTCATTTGACAATATAATGGTTACGCACTACATCCGATCTGAGACAATGTCTGTATTTTCGAATGTAGCTGTCTCTCTCACTCATGCCAGTATGATAACGCAAACAAGCTTAGTAGCTAGACTCGAAAATACGGACATGGTCATCTGGAGGAAGGCTATTGGCGTCGATCGCACATTCCGCCTGTCATTTGTCATGTTTTACAAATGTTACAAAAGTGAAAAACCACTCGTCTTGATATCCTCCGAATTAAATTCAAATTCATTTTTTTTCAAATTCAATCATTTATTTGGCACGCAAATAAAAATTAATAAAAAATCAAACTTATTAAAGACCAATTATGTGCCAAAAAGGTCCCTGCTCAGCATTAATCGTGACATGTCACAATACTGATTTTCAGCAGGGACCTTTTGGGGCACTGTGTACACACATACAAGGTAATAATAATAATAATAAAAAAAAACATTAATTCATCTTAACAACATTAAATAACACAAGAAATTAATAACATAATATTACAGATTAAGTACATAAATAAATTGAATTGAAGATTATGAAATAATAATAAATAATAACTTAAAAACATTCATTAAAAAAAAAACAGGAGCAAAACAAACATAAAAATTACAATTAAAGCCATCTATGGAGATTCGTGAAATAACAATTAAATTTCTACTTTAGAAAATTAAACTCACACAAATCATATTAAAGACACGTCTACCCTGCTCTTAGGTACTTACTTAAAGATTTGTGATTTCCTACAATTTAAGAAAAGAAAAAAAAGGATGTTTTGAACACTGAAGGAATGGTTTTCATGGGCCATAGCAGGCCATGAAGCCATACAAAATCGTCTATGAATCTATCTATATATCTTTTTCTCTCATTATTTAGCTGGTAGCCAAACTGGCGAAACCACTTCCCAAAGATGTAGGACGGCGTTCGAGTGGGATCAGGAAATTCATGAGTGCATGAGATATAATCATAGACAAATCTATAACTAAGTTTTGGTTTTGCTTTTCTTGACATACCACTGATAAACGACAGGCTAAACTAAAGCAGCTCTCCTGAAAATTTCTCG
This sequence comes from Pyrausta nigrata, assembly GCA_949316185.1. Taxonomy (NCBI): domain Eukaryota; kingdom Metazoa; phylum Arthropoda; class Insecta; order Lepidoptera; family Crambidae; genus Pyrausta; species Pyrausta nigrata. Next base: position 14,606,306 of record OX438952.1, read on the forward strand.
TTAAGATGTGCGATCGACGTGAATCCATCAAAATACGCATCTTTTGACTCTTTGTTTTGTAAGCTTTGGGACTTTTACTTACATTTGTTAGTCCCGCTGCCGTTCCACTTATTTGATTCACCTAAGCTATTGAATAATATTGAGACTTCATTATATCAAATTTTACACAATGCTTAATATAAGGTTTCATGAACAGAAAGCGTGGCAACAGTCACTTGTAAAAAATAGATTATAGATTATGCATTGTGGGCATAGCATTTTTCCTGGTAGTTTCCGATGTCATAGAATCACTATTTTGACGGATTCTTTTCGGTTGTCTCATGGCAAAGCAATTGATCATACTTACATCGACTGCGTTACTTAATTGCTTTGATTTTGAACTATACAATGGTTTACATACGCATGACGATTTGATTTTCTGTATGCAGGGTCATTATCTGTTGGCAAACATGTCTATACCCTGTGAAGATTTCCCCTACATCTGGCCGTTTGAGAAAGCCAGGGGCGTGGGCACAGTTACTTGTTGCGGCAAGGTTGTAATGGGAAATGCAAGTCTTTACATGAGGTTTGTCCAGAAAAAGAAAACCATAAAAAAGGGCATTGTGAATGCTCCTTAATGTTTCAACGGCAAGAATTGTCCAATTTTTATTAAATAAATCATTGAAATCTTATCAAACGATTGTTTTATTTAATGTCAGAGAGAGTGGGTGTACGCGTAAAGTGATGTATATGTTACAGTCAAAACCCTTAACCAGTCAAAAACCTTATTGACCGGTAAAATTAATCAATAAGGTTATTGACTAAAGGTGTCGGTCAAAACCCTTATTGACTGATTTTATCTGACAAAATCAGTCAATAAGGATTTTGACAAACACCCTCAGTCAATAACCTTATTGACTAATTTAAAAAGCAGATATTCAGTCAATATAGGTTTTGACCAACGTACCCAGTCAAAACTGATATGGACTGATTTGAAAGTCAAACGTTGAGTCAAAACTCTTAAAAAGTTGGAGTGGTTTCAGTTTTGGTTGATTGCAGTGTTTGAGTTTGAGGGAAGTATGACTGTACTTTGAGGAGTTTGGGTACGGGCACCTGCAATGTCAGAGATTCACCAATATGTTGCCGACTTATGAGAGCCATGTTAGCTCGCCTTTTGAAGGACCCCATGTTAAGGTAGTAGTAATTTTGTAATCAATAATTCATTACAAAATTACTACTGAATAAATAGTCAACATACTTAAATCACTTTCTTAATTTAGGCTTTACTTCAAGAAAAAAAAAAACAAATACCTTAAAATTTACTTTACATACCGAATTGCTTGGTAATTTTTAACAATAGAACGGACGTGTGAGCTAATGTAACCAAGCACATAACATTATAAGACATTTATACACGCTGAAATTTTAGTGGTTGTTTTCCCGCAGCAGAACTTTTTTATTTTATTTATTTATTAGGCAAACATTTGACCGCAATCTCACCTGATGGTAAGCGACGATGCGGCCGATGATGGGACATGTCTGTCTAGAAGCAGCCTATTCACTCTTTTCTCTTTCAACTCTTTTCTTAAAGGAATCCAAATCGTAGTGTTTAGGGAACACTTCAGCTGGCAACGAATTCCACTCTCTAGCCGTACGCAAGAGAAACGAAGATTTAAAACGTTTGGTGCGTATTAGTGAATATATAGAACGATTTACCTTTAGTAGTACTATCGAATCATGCGAAATATTTTTTTAACTAAAAATATTTTTGTTCTCAAGTTGTCAAAAAATTAATCATTAACTCGAAAACGTGATAAACGATAGTTTCTTTTACGAGAATTAACGTATTTGGGTACTGCTTGCCGCACGAAATCAATTTTTAAAGTACGAAAAAATATATATTTTATATTGGAGCCCCCCTTAAATAATATTATTTTAATTATTATTTTTTTTAGTTAATATACGTATTATTATTATGTGAATATTTAAAGCTTCTACCTGTTGCCATTATTAATATCGAGCAAAAAACGGCAAAAAAAAAACATATTTGTTGAATGGGTAATTATTTATTATTTTCTGTTTTTAGTATTTGTTGTTATAGCAGCAACAGAAATACATCATCTTTGAAAATTTCAACGGTCTAGCTTTCACGGTTTATGATTCCTGGTGACAGACAGACAGCGGAGGCTTAGTAATAGGGTCCCGTTTTTACCCTTTGGGTACGGAACCCTAAAAACCATTGGATGGAACCCTCAGTGCGCAAATCCAACTTGCACTTGCCTGGTTTTGCAAATGTACATTATATGAGCGGCTCTTGTTTGTCTTAAGTGTATGTCAACAGACAATATAGACAATTTTTTTTCGAAAATTTTTTTTATTTTATTAATTAGTTATTTTTAGACCCGAGTTCACGAATTTTAATAGCCAGTAAGCCACGATTGACGGTTAATTTGACTGTGCCTTAACCGGCTTAACCGGCTGATTAAAAAACAAACATGTGTTGGTGAACTCCGGGCTTAGCAGGTAAGTACTTAATGTTCCTATTAGCATGGCTATCAGACATTATAAGACTGTTGACGCGTACAAAAGACGTTGATAATTTTCAAAACTTAGTGATGTTAATTGATTTAAATCTTGCACCAAAAATAAAGTACAATTGGCGGACTTAATGCTTTAAGGCATTTTCTACCAGTTAACCGCATAGGAATGCAGAAAGCTGATAAGTTGTTATCAAAAGTTCAAAGTTTAAATAATTGGAGACCGGTATGCCATAGAAAATGGTGAATTTATATTCTTCTCTGCAAAAACATCTTCGTTTTCGGAAAAGATAAAATATTAAAGAAAATTATTCAAAAAAACACTTTTTTATTTTAATTTTGTATGTACTTTAATATCAGCCTGCATAATAAGCGACATTAAAGCAACGAAATAGATGAAATTACACATCAATTTAAAAATAAACGCTGCATAACTGTTAAATTACACAAAACTTTACTAAAGCTATTATTTAGTATGATTGTATTTACTCAGCGACAATACAATGTAGACCAATTATGTAAAAAGGATCGTTTAATCAAATAAATGGTAGTCAAATAATTCGTAATTTCTGTTGAAATAATCACAACCTTAGTTTCCATTGAAACTAAATCCGGTGAACATGATTTTGATAACGAAGACAATTTTGCTGTTCATGTTTTGTATTGTATTGTGCTTTGTAAGTACCTATTTATATTTTTTTGTTAAAGCGTATATTTTTCAGTATCCACCGATGTACAGTGAGTAAAGTAACTTTATGACTGTTTTCTGCTTATTCCCTCTAATTTTTAATAAGAATCAAGTGAAAATACTACAAAATATGTTAACTTTGTAAGAAACTAACCTGGGGCCCAATTCTCGCGCCTTCGATATTATATCACATACGATATTTATCGGAAAACATGGCGTATATCACAAAATTTTGATGTTACGTATTCTCGAAGTATGAAAATGTCGGATATTTATCACATTTTGTGATATTCGCCATGTTTTGTCGATAAATATCGTATGTGATATAATATCGAAGGCGCGAGAATTGGGCTCCTGGCCCGTAAAAGAAAGTACTACATACACTTAAATAGTAAATTACCTGTACTAAACTACAGAAGTCAGAGTATTTATTTCAATAAATACATTTTACCGATAAATTTATCACCTTTCTGGCAAACTAGTATTTATTATACAAAAAAGTAAAAACTTGTTAAATAGGGAAATAACAACCATTTTAAATTATTTCAAAAAACACTCAAGCAACATTCTAAAATATTTTTCTCACTTTATTTACATTTATTATCTGGTATAGCCTTCGGACCCCCTAATAACAGCTTCGTGTCGATTTGGTACGACAGCAATTAGGAAAGTACATATTTGTTTATAACTTTTTTCGGAGATTTTTTAAAATAAGGCTATGGAAAATTTATTCAAAAGACTAAAATTTCTTTCTAATCCCTGAGCCCTGGCGTATTTTTGAAGTTATTGCAAGTTTAAAAGTGTAGTACTTACTTCTTCCGGCCAGTGTGTTTACTTTTACGGACCTTCAAAGCATCCATTTTTATTTTTCAGTGCATGCGCATGATTCCTGAAAGGGCAAACATAGATTTCTACGACAAAAACTACATCGCTGATCCTGTTGTTAACGTGAGGCGCAACGGTAGAAAGAGCAACTACTATGTCAACATAGAGGCAACACTTATACATCCTTGGGGTGACAATATATCGGTAATGTTTACGATAGTCCGCTTATCTGAGACGTCGCCTGCGGGGTACAGAAGTGCGGGGGTAGACGATCACGGGGTTCCTTAGTGGTGTGGGAGGCGGGCGCTTGTGAATTGATTGGGTAGTTTAAATTATGAATCTCGAAATTCGCATTATTTTCAAAATATAAATACCCAATCAAATCCCTGTTCTCGTTTACCCCCGCACCGCACTCAGATAAACGTTTAGACTATAAGTGCACAGAATACCAACAAGTACAGAAGGATCCCTCTAAAAATTCATTGAAATAAATGGAGACTCTTGTTATAAGTTACAAAGTTGTAATTCAGTACACGCAGCGCCATTTGACAATCTTTATACTTGTAGCTGCTTCATGGAGGTGCTTGTGGCGCAGTGGCGGCAGCGCTTTGGTAGTGATACCAAAGTTAAGCAACCCACGGCGCGGTTATGATTGGATGGGTGACCATTCCGACCATTTAAGTGACGTCCATGACAAGCATCACCGTGCTTCGGAAGGCACGTTAAGCCGTTGGTCTCGGCTAATATCTGTGGTAGTAGTCTTTAAGCCTAGTCAAAGGCCCTAGGGCGGCTTGATAACTTTTGACATTAAGGTTTGTCACTTGCCGTACATACACCTCACCGCCAATCCGCACTGAGCCCGCGTGGTGGAGTATGGCTCGTACCTCCTCATAGTTGAGATGTGGCCTTTTCCCAGCAGTGGGATGTAATTATCTGACTTTATACTTGTTGCTGGCTTTTTCTGTCACGCAATCTTACTCTTTCTGACTGCGCGTAGGACTGAATGTATCAATCGTTTGACCCTGCCACTACTAACCAAAACTAGATTTTGAATTTTGCGTAACCAATTTTCGTCCTAGGTAAATTAATAGTGTTTATTTCATTGAGACAATTTTAGGTCTTGTTGCAACTAATATTTTTAAACGGACGACCTGGTGAATGTTGCTGGCGGTGGTTGGATGAGAAGAGCTAGTGATCGGGATGAATGGCGTAGATTGGGGGAGGCCTACGTCCAGCAGTGGACAACTGTAGGCTGATGGTTTGAGTTTGAACTAGATTATCGTTATTCGAACCAGCAGGATATTTTATTGTGTCTTAAACGTTTCAACACTAGGTATTAAAAAAAAGTAAAGTCAGCCTATTAGATCCCACTGCTGGGAAAAGGCCTCACCTCAACTATGAGAAGGGACGAGCCATACTCCACCACGAGGCGGATTGGTGGAGGGGTGTATGTAAGGCAAGTGACAAACCTTACTGTCAGAAGTTATCAAGCCGCCCTAGTAGAGATAATGAATATATCTAATATCAGTTAAAATTAACTAATAAAAAAATATCACTTTTATTCAATAAATATTATTAACCATATCGAATAAAAATATTTTTTCGAGTCGTTGATAATTAAACGCAACTAAAAGTTTTATTCATATAGATAAATCTTACCGATTGATAAAATTACCTAATGAATATTTTTAACGTAAGTCCGTAAAGAATAAAAATATCGTATTCAATCTTTCCGATAAATTTATTAGTTTATAGAGTAAGTTAACTTAAGCCTTAGCCAAATGGATTAGAGCCTAAATTTGAATGCATTTTTTAGGACGCGAGTGGCGTCGCCAGGTCGCCCCAGTGAGACGAGGTGTAATGCGATAAAATGTGCGAGTCAAACAAATAGAAACAGTTGCATTGAAATTAAACTCTATTACGGTAGCTTAAGGAAGAATAAGCACGGTAACGCAGTGTTTGTTGCTCCTGGCGTAAGCATACTCTCAACTAACTGTTCCTCTGAAAGTGGAATCGAAGTAATCACACTAGACCTCGGAAAATGCAAGGTTACTTCGGTATACAAACCACCTGACACGCCATTTGAGCTGTCAATTCCGGACCTCTGTCATTCGAACCACATTGTCATAGGAGATTTTAACAGCCATAGTCCCCGATGGGGCTATACCTCCATTAACAATGATGGGCATGCTGTTGAAAATTGGGCCGACAACAATGATCTTATCTTGGTCCACAATCACAAACTACCAGCGTCATTTTACAGCGGGCGCTGGAAACGTGGCTACAACCCCGACCTGATGTTTGTGAACTCTAACCTCAGCTCTTGGTGCAACAAAAGCGTGTGTCCACCAATCCCTCGAACCCAACATCGGCCAATCATGTGCACTGTTACTGCTCCGATTCGCCCAATAGTGGCCCCATTTACAAGGCGCTTCAATTATTTAAAGGCGGACTGGGAAAAGTACAGAAAAGCATTCGATGACAGCCTTACAAATATAATTGCAATCCCAGAAAATTACGACCGTTTCGTGGAAGTGGTGTCTGTCGCTTCACGCAGATACATCCCCAGAGGCTGCAGAACCTCCCTCATTCCGGGTCTGTCACAACTATCCACAGAACTGTTGAGACAATATGAAGAACTCTTTGAGGCGGATCCTTTTTCTCAGGAAACCATCGATATGGGTGAAAAACTATTGCTTGCAGTAAATAAAAGTCGCCGGGAAAAGTGGCTCCATGTGGTCACAAGTATTGATATATCCCATAATAGTAAAAAAGCTTGGTCCACAATTAGAAAACTGACAAGCGATCCACCTCCGCCAAAAAAGATTGGGAAAGTGACAGCCAACCAAATTGCGACCCAACTTCTCCTTAACGGCAAACCAACATCGAGACCAGATAAAGTTACTGCTACTAACATCCTAAATGAAACAAAACCCGTAAGCTATCCCTTTGAGTTAGACGACCTTATCTCACAACTCCGGGACTTGAAGCTCGGCAAAGCGTCTGGTCTGAACAATGTGTCTGTTGAACAGATTAAAAATCTGGGCCCGGGTGCGGTAGCCTGGCTTCTCCGACTTTTTAACAACTGCTTATAAGTCAGCCTATTAGATCCCACTGCTGGGAAAAGGCCTCACCTCAACTATGAGGAGGAACGAGCCATACTTCACCACGCGGGCTCAGTGCGGATTGGTGGAGGGGTGTATGTAAGGCAAGTGACAAATCTTACTGTCAGAAGTTATCAAGCCGCCCTAGGGCCTCTGACTAGGCTTAACGACTAATACCACAGATATTAGCCGGGACCAACTGCTTAACGTGCCTTCCGAAGCACGGAGATGCTTGTCATGGACGTCACTTAAATGGTCGGAATGGTCACCCATCCAATCACGACCGCGCCGTGGGTTGCTTAACTTTTGGTATCACTACCAAAGCGCTGCCGCCACTGCGCCACAAGCACCTCAATTAACAACTGCTTAGAGTCGGTAAAAATACCGTCTCTCTGGCGAAAATCTAAAGTAATTGCAATTCTCAAGCCGGGGAAGCCTGAATCAGACCCTAAAAGCTATCGCCCTATTTCTCTGCTTTGCTATACGTATAAACTGTTTGAAAGGATGTTGCTGGCCCGTCTCGCCCCCTATGTAGACCCAAAATTAATACCCGAGCAGGCCGGATTCCGTCCGGGAAAGTCTTGCTGCAACCAGACTCTGAAACTCACCCAGCATATTGAGGATGGTTTTGAGACCCATAGGGTGACGGGCACGGTATTTGTGGACCTATCTGCGGATTATGACACCGTTAACATCAGACGTCTTTTATGGAAGGTGGAGTCCATTACTCAAGATTTTGGTTTTGTCCAGATTCTCAGAGAACTACTCCACAACAGACGTTTCCAAGTGCATCTTCTAGATGGGAAGAGTAGGTGGCGAACACAAAAAAACGGCCTCCCCCAGGGAAGTGTACTGGCGCCGTTATTGTTCAACATCTACACTAACGACCAACCGGTGTCAAGAGATACAACCCGCTTCCTCTACGCCGATGATTTAGCACTGACCTCACAAGCCGGCAGTTTTGTGCAAGTTGAAGCAGCCTTAACAACTGCCCTGAGAGACCTCGACTATTACTATAAACAAAATGGTCTGAAACCAAATCCGACGAAAACAGAATCTTGTGTTTTTCACTTGCGCAATAGAGACGCTAAACGCAAGTTAAACATCTACTGGAAGGGGGTACCGATAGAACATAATGATAACCCCAAGTACCTAGGCATCACTCTCGACAGATCTCTGACCTACAAAAAACATTGTCAGAATACTAAAAGTAAGATCCACGCCCGTAACAACCTGATTCGTCGTCTTACCTCCACCAAATGGGGCGCATCTCCGGATGTCTTGCGGACTTTCGCTCTAGCCCTCTCATTCTCCGTAGGAGAATACGCATGTCCGGTATGGGAACGATCAAACCATTCAAAACTAGTGGATACAGCCTTAAACGAGACCTGCCGTAACATAACAGGCTGTCTCAAACCAACCCCGGTTGATGCTGTATCCACTAGCTGGTATCGCTCCTCCGGACATCCGCAGACGGGTGGCAAGTGGTGTGGAGCGACGGAAGCAGGGGACGAACGCACTTCATCCAATGCACGGTTACTGCACGGTTCCCCAATGGCTTAAGAGTCGCAGTAGCTTTATGAAGTGCGTTCCCCCTCTTGACCGCGATCCCTCTACTGCAAGACGTGTCCTGTGGGAGAACGGTCCCTTACCGCCTGCTCCCTTCGTACCTCCCACTGAACATCCCCCAGCAGGACACAGACTGCCATGGCCTACGTGGAAGTCCCTCAACCGACTCCGGACGCAGGTGGGTAGATGTAAGACCAATATGCTCAAGTGGGGCTTTTCTGACGGAACCGACCTATCCTGCATCTGCGGCTAAAGCCCGCAGGACATGGCTCACCTTCTATCCTGCCCTGCGTGCCCTCTGTTCTCTGGAAGGCCTCATGTGTGCAAATGCCAGAGCAATCAGTGTCGCCAATTACTGGGCACAACAAATTTAAGTCGTTTACCATCGACACGCTAAGAAGAAGAAGGAAGAATAATGTTACTCGGCGTATGGAACAGCTTTCTTTTCGATATATTTAATTGAGTCTGATATTTATGCGCATACAATTTTTCGACTTTAGGCTCTGACGCGTGCAAAATAAGGCACATATTACTAAATTTACCGATGAACGTTGGATTCGCTTGCAATGTTTTGTTTACATAATTTGTGTATTACACTAAGTATACTCGAAAGTATCCATTGTGTTTTATGCTAGACAGTCCTAAGCCTGTTAAAGTATGAAGGGAAAGTTCATTGAATATAAAAAAACGTGTAAGTAATTACTTTATTCAACTACGGTGAAAAATATCAAAAAATGTATCTGCATAAATATATTGACTAATATTTTCAACCATATTCAACTACAGTTAAAAATATCAAAATAATGTATCGGCATAAAAGTATTAACTGATATTTTCAACCATTAAAAATATCGATATTTTTATTCAACCATTACTTTTAACGAATATTTTTTTTCAACCAATAACGCCACCGCTGCGCCCTAGGGCCTCTGACGAGGCTTAACTACTCATACCACTGCTTACCAACTGCTTAACGTGCCTTCCGAAGCACGGAGATTTATTAATTATTTTAACAAAACATTTGCTTCTTGTTACAGGCTCACGTTTTTCTGTACGAGTTCCTGCACAACGAATATAGGCCGACGTTTGTCGAATTTCATTTTGATCATTTTTGCAAGATGCTCAAATCGGATCCATTGATTGGCAAGGCTTTGTCCAATGCTGGAATCAAAGAATGCCCTTTACCTTCGGTAAGCTTCAGAAATTAAAACTAAAGGAAGAATGACTTGAAACTTTTTCGTATTTTCGTGTCTTTTATTCAACATAACCTAAGAATATATATTTTTCTAACAGTACACACGGCCGCACGTCAGACTACCCTACTTTGACCTTGAAGTCTCTAATTCTAGTTTGTAGTTTCGCAGAAGATTTGGAGTTTGTAGCTTTAAACCTTCTGCGAAGTGAGCCCGGCCTGCACTTCCCTTAAGCTTCACCTAGGTTGATGCACAAATGAAATAAAAAACCAAAAAATGACTTTTTAAAACTCTAAAGAACAAGGCTCTTGAAGAGCTGTTATGAATATGCAGTGGTAGTTACCTAAAACCCAAACAGCTAAAAGCGGATTGGAAAATTGTGTTTAATCTTTAGCAAATTTATATTTCAATCGGAAAGATTTAAAACAAATATAGTTGATCAATTTATTGAGTCATGTTGGTCTGTAAATAGTTTTTTGTTAATCAATGAAAACATGTTTTCTTTTATTTGTTTCTTACGTTTACGCGAATTGTTAAACTCATTAAATGTATATATTTTCCCTACTCTTAAGTCTCCCTGTGATCACGAACGCTGTAAAGTGTTCGAAACTTCAGGTTTTAAATAAAATGTAATATGTTTTCATTTGTTCCAGAAACATTATTTGCTGGCAAACATGTCTATTCCCTTTGAAAACTTCCCATATGTCTGGCCATTTGAAAAAGCTAAAGGAGAAGCAATTTTTTATGTAAATAAAACAGCTATAGCTAAAGGAACATTGTACATGCGTTTTACACAGAAGTAAAATAAGATGAAATCTCTGTGAACATATCAAAAGAATAAAAATACGTAAAAATTGTTTCGTTTTTTTTTAAGCAAGATTTTCCCTACTGCCGCATGGCCGTTGCTGTCTACAGCCAACGAGTAACTATCGACGAGGACTCGCTTTACTAGTTTGTAGCTGAGCGACAGAGCTTTGATAGATGACACTCGCTCGCCGATGCTCGCAAATAAATAGCAGTCAATTCTATTCCAAATTCAAATTGCCGGCAGCCTAGGAACACTGTCTTTAATAGCCGAGCGACAACTCGCCAAATCGTTTTTAGTTATTAGCTCTAGTCGTTTCTCGGCCATCACTGCTGGTCGGACAACTGCCTTATTTATTAATTTTTCAAGTGCAATATTTAATCTCTCTTATATTTTATTTTAATAAATATTATTAAATTTTATCACGCCATTTCAGTAAAAACGCTTCTGATCATAAATGGTAATCCTTGTTGTTTAGTTTTTAATTTATAGTTTTAGGTTGTCTGACTTGAAGTAGTAAAGCAAGGATGTACAGTGGGCCTCACATCAACCTACATTGCACCCTGATTCACAAACACTCGGAAAAGTTTCCTTAACATAACATAACATAAAAAGCAAAAAAAAAACTTTATTTACTCACACATACATTAAAAAAAAATACATTAGATGATGTAAAACAAAACAATTACAGTAATCTTTAAGTGATGTAAGTGCGAGTCTGATGCCTATGCTAAGTATCGAATACCTGTATTACAGGACAGGCTCTCACCACCTCGAACCGAATAGCAGATTGTCAAGGCTGTAAGCAAAATGTATGCATGTGTCGGATCCTTTCCGAATTCAAATGTCAAACATTCTTTCCAAACGGAGTTTTCGCCGCGCATTTTTTTGACATCTTCGGAAACCTGCCTCTCGGATTCGAAATCTGTAGTTTGTGAATGAGAGTTCTGATCTGTCAAATATCCGCAACTTTATTTCAACCTTATGTTAATCACATAGAGTTCCATATTATTTGAGATATTTTAACAGATTAAGGTATTTTGATGCGGGGCCCACTGTACGTACAGTTATGAGCACTGATTTGTATACAAGCGCATTGAGACCTTAATACAATGACATTTAATCATGACTGTATAGATAAGATATTTTGCACTTTGTCTGTTGCGGGAATCGAACTCGCGTTGACAAAGCCTATCAAAACTTTTCATTGTTTCTTAGCAATGTAATACCGCGTTAAAATTTTTAGATCGAAAAGTAAACGTATTTTTTTAGAAATGGGTTTGCACTTGACTTTAAACTCAGCTAGACGTGGCGTAGACAGAGTCGACGATGGAGCAAGCTCACCCAGAAGGTTTTGGCACTCCCACTCACCGACGGAACACACTTCAAAAGTTAAAAGCTATATTTAATTGTATACCTTTGATTGCTCGTACCTTTACGCGGTTCGATCCTCGCCAGCAGGGATACCAACTAGCTTGAGAGCTGAGCATTTACTATTCATTACTTGAAAAGGTATTGCTTTCTTGGTGCCATTTTGAAAGCTGATATTGCTTTCCTCAAAGTAATTATCCCAGTAAACCGACACATTGTTTCTTATCAAAATAGCCACAGAGCTAACCTCTAAGCGAGTCTATGTATGACTCTTTAATATCACAAAATTACACCGAGTTAGAGGTGCTTGTGGCGCAGTGGCGGCAGCGCTTTCGTAGTGATACCAAAAGTTAAGCAACCCACGGCGCGGTCGTGATTGGATGGGTGACCATTCCGACAGTTAAAGTGACGACCATGACAAGCATCTCCGTGCTTCGGAAGGCACGTTAAGCAGTTGGTCCCGGCTAATATCTGTGGTATTAGTCGTTAAGCCTAGTCAGAGGCCCTAGGGTGGCTTGATACCATCTGACAGTAAGGTTTGTCACTTGCCTTACAGACACCCCTCCACTAATCCGCACTGAGCCCTCGTAGTGGAGTATGGGTCGTTCCTCCTCATAGTTGAGGTGAGGCATTTTCCCAGCAGTGGGATCTAATAGGCTGACTTTACTTTTTTTTTACACCGTGTTATCTGTGCCTGTACAAAATTCTAGTGGGTTGTAAAAAGGGCTTTTCTGTTTATTATGTTCATAATAGTAAATATTTACTCCATCATTTAAACAGATTTGTATAAATGTATAAGCAGTACTTAACCCCTATTTCTTAAGATGTTTCTGTTATACAAATACCTGGACCTTAGTGGTCGGAAATAAAAATTTGAAATCCGAAATTTGATTAAATAAACATAACAACATGTAGCCTACTCACGTATTCTACATTTTATTATTAATCCTAAATAGCATTTTATTTACACAAAACAAATACACGCAATTTATAACTTAACTTAACCTAACACTTAACCTACTAAAATAAATAAAATACTAATATAAAATTACTTATTTAGTTTCCTTATTTATATCTAAGTTTCATATGTACAAAGTTACTAGCTACTACTTACATAACTAAATTATCCTAATGTTTAAAATAGATTGTTATCGATAGTCGATATCGACACAGCGTCATCGACTTGCGGAAGCACTATGCGTTGCAATTCAGCAGACGCAGCGGTTTTCGCCACACGGAAGGTGCGACGTCTCGCTCGCCCTCCAGTCGAGATCTATGCATTGAACGCGGTCCGCGCGTCGCTTGCGCAGCCGATATTGCCTATTTATTTCGCGATCTTTATTTCGGATAGAAATTAGATCTTATTTAGGTTTATCGCGTACTGTTAAGTAACTATTTGCTCTCTGCACTCCTTCTATTAATTCCTGGTGTGACTGTAAACCTGTGTACGTGCTATTTGAGACAATACAACTGATTTATATTTATTTCGGACTTGAAGTTATTTCTCGCCCTTACACATCAACCTACATTGTCACACCAACTTGGGTGTTCACCACTGAACACCATAACTGGTGACCCTCGTGCAACACGGATTTATCAAGATGAGCGAAAGCAGTACCGGCACAGCGGACACGGAGTTATTTCAAGATACCCACAGCAATGTTACGGAGCGCAAAAAGCCAAAAGTACTTGTTTGTACTGATCCAGGTTCGTCACTATCCAGTGACATACGCCGAGTGAACCTGAAAGTTCCTCCATTTTCACCTGATGAACCCGAAATCTGGTTTGCCCTCCTAGAAGGTCAGTTCGAGTGTTGTCAAATCACTGACGATTCTACTAAGTTCATTAACGTCATCAATAACCTTGACATTCAGCACTCAAAAGCCGTGAAAGATATTTTACTCAACCCACCGGCGAAAAATCGCTACCTGAAGATCAAGACCGAGCTCATTAAGCGTCTATGTGCTTCGAAGGAAAATAAGGTACGACAATTATTAGTACATGAGGAGCTTGGCGATCGGAAACCCTCTCAGTTTCTTCGCCACCTCCAAGACCTAGCTGGACCTTCCGTTCCTGAAGATTTTATCAAGACGATCTGGTGCAATCGCCTTCCCCAGAACATACAAACTGTGCTTGCATCTCAGCCAACCCAGCCATTGGACCAACAAGCAGACTTGGCTGACCGTATTCGCGAGATCACGTTACCCTACAACGTGGCCGCGACATCATCCAACTCTTCACACGTCAATCCGTCTAGTGAAATAGCTGAACTAAAAAAGATGGTGGAACATCTCACTCTGAAGCTCGAGGAGCATACACGCGCTTCAAACTGTTCCAGCATCCGATCCCGATCTCGACAGCGACGCAATGAAAATTCACGTCCCAGGTCGCGATCCCACTCCAGCTACAAGAAACACCCTATATGTTGGTACCATATGAAGTTCGGATCAAATGCACGACATTGCATTAAACCGTGCGACTACAAGCAAGCGGGAAACCCCTCGGGCAGTCTCTAATGGCGGCTGGTGATTGCCACTCTTCAGGTCGCCTGTTCGTTACCGACCGTTGTACGAACATCCAATTCCTAGTCGATACCGGTAGTGACTTATGTGTTTTTCCTCGTGCTGCGCTTCGTGAACGACGATCTAAAACTGACTATCAACTTAGTGCGGCGAATGGTACAAGTATCGATACTTTTGGTTACATTGAACTAAAATTAAATTTGGGCTTAAGGCGTGATTTTACATGGCGCTTTATTGTTGCGAATGTTACCAAAGCCATAATTGGCGTTGATTTTCTTAGCTTTTATAATTTAATTGTTGACTGTCGCAACCAACGCCTCATTGATAATACGACTTCTTTGTATTCAAATGCTTGCCATGTTAGTGATGTGAATATATTTTCTGTAAAAGTTTTATCGACTAACACTAAATATGATAATATTTTATCGCAGTTCCCGGAAATAACACGCCCTTCAGGCAAACACTTGACGCCAAAACATAACACCGTACATTTTATTCGTACCACTCCCGGTCCTCCAATTTATTGCAACCCCCGCAGACTTGCTCCAGACAAACTCCAAATTGCCAAACAAGAATTCCAGCTTATGCTGAATGATGGTACTGTACGTCCTTCCGATAGTCCCTGGGCATCGCCACTTCACCTTGTCCCTAAGAAGGATAACGGTTGGCGACCTTGCGGTGACTACCGTTTACTCAATTCGCGGACTATCCCTGACCGTTATCCTATTAGGCACATACATGACTTCGCTAGTTCGATCGCTGGTTGTAAGATGTTTTCAACAATCGACCTAGTGAAGGCATACAATCAAATACCGGTCCACAGTGACGACATACAGAAAACTGCCATCACGACACCTTTCGGATTATACGAGTTTCCGTTTATGAGCTTTGGTTTACGAAATGCTGGCTCCACATTCCAAAGATTCATCGACGAAATGACTAGGGGCCTAGATTTTTGTTATGCCTACGTTGACGACATTTTGGTGAGCAGTAGAACCGAGACAGATCACGTGACCCATCTCCAGCAACTCTTCACTCGCATGAGGGAGTACGGAATCGTCCTCAATACTTCAAAATGCGTTTTCGGTGCAAGTGAGGTAGAATTTTTAGGCTACCGAATATCGGAAGCTGGTACTCAACCACTGAACGCTAGAGTCGAGGCCATCAACGAGTTCCCCGTGCCCAAAACCGTGAAGCAGCTCAGACGATTTTTAGGTATGCTGAATTTTTACCGGCGTTTCCTTCCAAATGCAGCTTCTATTCAAGCACCGCTTAATGCTTTGCTTGCCGGCTCTGTAAAAGCATCTCAACCTATCGACCTGACTGGAGACACTCTTCTGGCTTTTCAACAATGCAAGGTAAGTCTCGCTAATGCTGCCCTACTCGCACACCCTGATAGTCAAGCAGAACTCGCACTGGTCACAGATGCGTCAGACCTGGCTATGGGTGCGGTTTTACAGCAGCTTAAGGACGGAGCATGGCAGCCGCTCGCTTTCTTTTCGCGAAAGCTGAGCCCATCGCAGCAAAAATACTCCCCTTATGACCGCGAGCTCCTAGCCATATACGAAAGCATAAAATACTTTCGTCATATGCTGGAGGCAAGACATTTCGTGGTATACACAGACCACAAGCCGTTATGTTACTCCTTCCACGAAAGGAAAAGTAACTGCTCGCCTCGTCAACACCGCCACCTCGATTACATTTCGCAATTCACGACTGACATTCGCCATATTTCCGGCAAAGACAATGTCGTGGCCGACACATTGTCACGCGTCGATGAATTGCAGATGCCAATCGACTTGGACGTTCTTGCCTCATCACAAGCCGCAGATCCTGAACTTGCCCATTACCTGAGCCAAGAAACTTCTCTCCGTCTCAAGAAATTACAGATTTTCAACGGCAGTTCCGAAGTCTACTGTGACGTAAGTACTTCATCACCTAGACCCTTCGTGACTAAACCCCTTCGTAAACAACTCTTCGATAGCCTTCATAGTCTGAGCCACCCTGGCGCTAGCGCGACCGCTAGTCGCAGAACGCTTCGTTTGGCCCGGAGTGCGCAAAGACTGTCGAGAGTGGGCACGAAAATGCCTCTCGTGTCAACGCGCCAAGGTTAATCGTCACGTGTCGTCCCCTTTTAGCACCTTTGATCTTCCTCGCGCTAGATTTTCTTTTATTCACGTGGACATTATTGGACCTCTTCCTCCATCTCAAGGTTTTCGATATTGTTTGACTGCTGTGGATCGTTTCACAAGGTGGCCGGAAGTTACACCGATGGTCGATATGACAGCCGAAACAGTTGGTAAGGCTCTAATATCGTGGATCTCCAGATTTGGATGTCCAACTGATATTGTCACCGACCGCGGACGACAGTTTGAATCCACGCTTTTCCAATATCTTGGAAAAATGATCGGATTCAAACATCGTCGAACCACCGCGTACCATCCTGCGTGTAATGGCCTAGTGGAACGATTCCACCGTCAACTTAAAGCCGCCATAATGTGCCACGCTGACTGCAACTGGGCTGACTCGTTACCCTTAGTCCTCTTGGGTATACGAAGCTCGTTCAAAGAAGACTTAAAGGCTTCCTCGGCTGAATTGGTCTATGGCGAGCCGTTACGTTTACCAGGCGAATTTTTCCAGGCGTCCGTCCCTGATTCCACCGATATATCGGAATTCACGACTCGCCTCCGCCATTTCGCCGTAAAGCTTCAGCCATCTCCAGCTGCCCGTCACAATAAAGACAAAATATTTATTTATAAAGATCTGGCTTCTTCCAGCCATGTATTTCTACGTGACGATGCATTGCGAGGCGCCTTACAGCCTCCATATTCTGGCCCATATGAGGTAGTCGAGAGAGGAGATAAAGTTTTCAAAATTAGTGTCAAAGGCAAAACCATTACGGTTTCCATAGACCGCCTTAAACCGGCCTACATGCTTCTTGACCCCACTCCTTCTCTTACTTCTCCTACTACTCCAACCGTGATACCTACCGCTACACCTTCTACTCCTACCACCTTACCAGACCCAGTACCGGTACAAAACACTGTTAGGACGACTCGATCAGGTCGCGTAGTTCGCTTACCTAACTTTTACCGCCCATGACGGTCTCTGGGGGGGAGTGATGTAGCCTACTCACGTATTCTACATTTTATTATTAATCCTAAATAGCATTTTATTTACACAAAACAAATACACGCAATTTATAACTTAACTTAACCTAACACTTAACCTACTAAAATAAATAAAATACTAATATAAAATTACTTATTTAGTTTCCTTATTTATATCTAAGTTTCATATGTACAAAGTTACTAGCTACTACTTACATAACTAAATTATCCTAATGTTTAAAATAGATTGTTATCGATAGTCGATATCGACACAGCGTCATCGACTTGCGGAAGCACTATGCGTTGCAATTCAGCAGACGCAGCGGTTTTCGCCACACGGAAGGTGCGACGTCTCGCTCGCCCTCCAGTCGAGATCTATGCATTGAACGCGGTCCGCGCGTCGCTTGCGCAGCCGATATTGCCTATTTATTTCGCGATCTTTATTTCGGATAGAAATTAGATCTTATTTAGGTTTATCGCGTACTGTTAAGTAACTATTTGCTCTCTGCACTCCTTCTATTAATTCCTGGTGTGACTGTAAACCTGTGTACGTGCTATTTGAGACAATACAACTGATTTATATTTATTTCGGACTTGAAGTTATTTCTCGCCCTTACACATCAACCTACATTGTCACACCAACTTGGGTGTTCACCACTGAACACCATAAACAAATTAAATGTAATTTCATTTATTTATTTATTTATAAAGCGACTATACATTACGAATTTAAGTAAATACAGAGAAATTAAGCTGGACCGCAATCCTTAACAGTATACACAGCATGATTTATATTAACTACGCTATTAGGACGTTAGTAAAGTTATAACATTTATATTAAAATAAGATAAGAGTCCCCATTGATTTGGACGAATTTTAGCATGTTGAGAAGGACTGAACCTTTAAATAAACACAAATACTACATTTACATAATTCAGTCTAACATACACACCTACATTTTATTAATACAGACTTAACAATGTTTTGACGGGGCTCCCTATTTAGCCCTTTGTTTTGTTTCAGTGTATGCTTAGGGTCACAGCACACTTATCAACTCGTAAACGGAACGTAAACGTATCAACTCGAGCCTTTCAGTATTCTTTGTATAAAACTCCGTACTGCACACGAACCGCTTTGCGGGTCGGTCAACTAGCGGTCCTCGCGCTTACGGCTCGTCGTCCGTGCGCTTACGTCTATCCGTACCCGAGCTTACATCTCTGCGTCCACCCTTTCGTCGTTTCTTTATATTTTCTTGTTCCTCTTCATCCAGTGCTATGGCTATGATATCCATCCCGCGTAATGTGAACCTGAACCGTAACCTGAATTGGAGTGATAACATATCGGTGCTTTTGTGTCATTTATATGGTTTAAAAACCGGCCAAGTGCGAGTCGGACTCGAGCACGAAGGGTTCCATACCATTAACTTACAACATTAGACAGTATAGGGAAAAAAAACTTTTTAAGTTTATACTGTTCTTAATTGTTATAGTGAACGGTTGTATCTACATACCTTTTCAGCAAAAGAAAATAATCTAAAAATATCATAAAATAAACGGGTTTGTTTTCCAACCTTATGTCGTAATATCGTTTTTACAAATTGAAAAGATGAAAAGGCAAAAGAGGTAACATATTATTTCGAGACATTATTCTGTTTTTTCTATAAACTGCTCTTTATTCCAATACTGGATCTTAGGTACCATCATTGTGTCTTTACATAGATTCCATTTTTATCACAAAAGATTCAAGAAAGCAATTTCATTATTAGCATTGTACTTTATTCCAAACACACATTTAACTTCTATTCTTATTTATACTTACAACAATGTTTGGTTGCTATTATTGTAAGGTAACATTGTCTAAATAAAATTCATTTTGGAAATGGTTCCGTAACATAAACCTGGACCACATCACTCAAAAGTTTTGGAAAAGATTTTCTTAAGTTGTCCAAGAACCTATCCAGTATAAAATGTTAAGTCATAAAGACTGATCATAAAATAAATTCTGGTAAGTTATCGCAAATTTGTTGCGTCAACTGATACCGTCGGGGCGTTTAACATTACCTATCTAAAACATTTTCGGGTAAAGAACCTCCATAACAGGTTCTTTACCCGAAAATGTTTTTACCCGAAAACGTAAATGTGGAGTTTAGTTGACAACCTGCCTTGGCTTTGAATGCAATAGAGATTTAAAAAATACATAAATATATAGTTTATGTCACTGAGAAATTACAGATATTACTTAAAAGAAACTAAAGTAAAATCTAAGCCGCTTTTAAGTTAAAGATTTTGCATTAAGACAAAAAAAACTAATTTGGTAACACACAAAACTTTTTTAAACCAAGCGAAAATAAAATAATATCTAAGAAATTGAGTATTATTTCTTTATTTTTTTCTATAAACTTACATTAACGTAGAACTTCGTGAAATACTCTTTTATAAAATGATTTTGGATTCACACAAAATTAACAATTCCATCCACGTAAGGTTTTTTTTTTCAAATATCCGAAACGCATATCCGAAAAAGGTCCCAACTCTAAGCTTTAAGAAGTTCTAAAGATCACTTCAAGTTCGCAAGTCGGTTCACTTATCGAAGACCCTTATCTTAGTGGGCCACATCAATAGTCTCACCCTTATTGCCGATGCCACTTGCAACTTTACGAAAGTTTCGTTGTGCTACTTGATCGCTGGGCCGATCGAAAAAGATAAGATTGCTGGTAATTTTTCGTGATGATGCATATTGCTGCTATATTAACATCACTCAATACAAAATATTCTATTTTAAAAAAAAATTGGTTTATATTTTTAGTTCCTATTTGAAAAACGTACCTTTTCAGAGCTTTATACATTGTTTCACTAACCGATGTTCTTACGGTGAGGGAAAACATCGCAAGGAAATCTGCACATACAGGGGACTGAATGTGTAACCATAATACAAACTGGTCAGGTTTCCCTGTTAACAGGTTACGGAGTCAGATGGCAGTCACTCCACTGTAATAACCTGATCTGTTAGATCCTAGATCATGGTCCAAAGCGGATCCTGGATCATCGCATGTAAGTACACAACCGGGATAACGCTAAGATAATGATGTTGATTTAAAACCTGGCGAAAAATATAAACAATAATTTCGTTACTGTTACTTACTTTGTTATTTATTAAACACTGATTGACTGCCTCGTTGATCTAGTGGTCAGCACGCTGCTATTCACAAGGTCTTGGATTCGAATACCGGGTTCGGCCGAATGTTGGATCAGACCGTGACCCTGCGCTGCGCCTGATATTTTTCCAGTTATGTCGGATTGCCGGCTCACTAAATTATGAGAGTGAAGAAATAGAGAGAAGGTATTCCATTCCATACACACATGTGCAGTGTTCTTCTGCGCTGTTGGTAAATCTCTGTTGAGATTGTTTAGAAATTCATCTAGAAGGACATTATTATGTTTAACAAATTGGAGACCTTGGTTTCGACACAAAACAGTATACTTAAATACTAGTTCAGGTACCCTGTATACGTTTAAGTAGGTTTTATCCGCGTGGAGGTACGCGGTATTCGGTCAGTATTTGAGTATTACCCTTTCACCTGAAGCCGGCAAATTGGGAACAATGCGGGTTAAACTGATTCAAACGCTGTTTGAGATATCACGAGCTATTGATCTGAACATTTGTTGCTTAACAAGGCATCTAATTTGCTTGATGTTACTACAAACTATCGATAGTTATACAGAGGTTTTTGTTATGGTTAGATGAAGGACATTGAAAATTCCGCGCAGCTATGTCCGCGCAAACATCGGATTTTCCATACAATCTTCCATACCCATTTTCACTCTCTTGAGAAGCAATAAAACCAATATCAACTTTAGTTTAGTTAGATATTTTATGTTCTTCATAGTCGTATACCTTATGACTGAGGGTCGTGATCACACGCAACCACATTCTTGGCAATTTATTCGAGTGTTTTGCCATTGCCTTCTTCATTTCACACATTAGCCAACTAATATCCAGGTTTCCACACGATGTTTCTTTTACCGTATGGCAGTGATATATATGAAAAAGACTGTACCAAAGTTCTTATATAAGCTCAGTGGAACAGGCGGGAATCGAACTTACGACCTAACACATGAGAAGTGAAGTTTTCTCATCTCGGCTGTCGCGCAAAGCAAGCTAGAAGATATATTCGTTAGATATAGGTACGTCAGATAAAGGTACAAATATACAACCGTTCCAAGAAAGCTTTTAATGAAACCAGCAAAGGCGTATCACAGCCATCTGCCAACTACTTACCTACTTTTGAAACCTCATCTTGGGTAAGGGTTTACGCCTGCTTCCAGAGGGCACTTCGGCTGCCAGACCGACGGTCGATTGACTTTGAAACTAGAATCCGACCCCTCCAGCAAACTCTAAGAAAGACAAGTCAAGAGCATACGCTGAGCTTTCTCAGAAATAGTTTTTACTTACTTTTAGGAAGTTTAAGGATTGTTTTTGGGTAAGATAAACACGTATTTAGTTGTGAGGAAATCGTTAAAACTTGCAGCTGGACTGCCGTGACCGTAGCCAGGGTAAAAGTAAAGTATGTGTGACTTTTCAATTTATTTTGTATAGTTAATTCGGTAATGCCTTCACTCAGACAAATCATTTGACGATCATCATGTTTTTTTTTTCATTAGTGGTAAATTTAAATTATTATTTTATTTCTTCCTGCACAAATCAAATAATGAAACAAATTAATGGCGAGCTTAAAGCCAAAAACATTATCTACCAGTTAATCATTTGTTTAAAACAAAGGATACATGCGGTGCATGAAAGGGGAAGAAACCTTACAAAAGTATGCACAACGAGAAATAGATGAATAAACATACCTTACATAGATTACAGTACCTACATACAATATCATACTTAGGTACATTTAATAGTACGAACATAATAATTATTTTACTCAAAAGTCACAACATAAAAGAAAGCTTATTTATAAGACAAAGAAAGTAACTCGCAAATGACTACAGACATAAAATAAGACGCTGGAAAAGAGGATGTAATTAATATTTTTGCAAAAGAAACATGTTCAGGCGTGGGAGCATTCCCGAGAAAAACTTAAGGGCGGATTAAATGAGACTACGAAAATATTATAAGCAAAATAAATATTTCAGAACGGAGAAATGTATTATTACACTTAGTGCACGCCGTAAGGTAACCCAATTACCGAGCTCGCGACTATTAAGAAATGAATTAAAGAGATTGCACAAAAACTGGTCATTTTTCTCTCTGGATTAAGACGACGGTATTTTTCCCGTTACCTAATAGATAAAAGAAGACGTTAGCACTTTCCGCGTCGTTATTGATTTCGACCTTTTGTAATTATGGGTTCTTTTCTTATAACGGAACTGTGAAAATATTCGATATAGCAGTTCCCCGCGACTTCGCACGCGCCAAAAGTTGGATTTCCCATACAAACTTTCATCCCCCATTTCGCCCCTCTTTTGATTTTATACCACGACAAAAAGGGGCCTCTGTCCTTCCCATGGACAAAAACTATTTCTGTACTAAATTTCATTGGAATCGGTCTAGTAGTTACGAAGCCTATTTAATACAAACAAACAATTTAATCCTTCCTCTTTATCATAGTAGTGTAGATGATATTTTTAACCATTACAAGAAATTCGTTTTTGCCTTCTTTTATTAGGCTCACATTGGTAAGGAAATCGAGGTCTAAATTTTCATTAGGAATTTACAAGAATAAAAACAACTTACTGTTGTTTTTCGCATCTCGCCACCATATTTACCGTAGGTAGTTTATGTGGTACCTTTTAAATAAAAAATAAACTAAAAACTTAATTATGTTAATGAACCCTTTCCCGTTTCGACCAACGGTAAAGTTCCATTACATTATATAGTTACACAAGCAAGTAATTTCGAAAATATAGTAGCGAGCTTCGAACCTGATAAGAAGTTGCTAGATACACAAGCAAGCCGAGAATCAAAGTGAAGTTTGCCAGGTGCGGATAATTCCTACACATTTAAACTGAGCAGTTTTATCGAGAAGATTCCTTTAGATGTTTATATTGTACGAGTAGCAAAATACACTTCAGAGAGCAGACGTGTCCTAATAACAAGTACTTGTTTAATATATTTGTTAGAAAACTTAGAGGTAAATTACTAATTGGATAACCACCTGACCAAATATACAATATGTAAAAAAACGGTAATTTAAAAAACTAAAAAACCCGACTGCGTTTCTGTGTAATTGGCAATTAAAAAACCCTAAAACAAGAAAGAGGTCATACGCGGGTTAAATTGGTACCCATATTAAAAATTGTAGCAGTCGGGACCCATTCTAGAAATGGAGGCTTAGTGCATTTAGAGCACATACCTACCCTCTATATTACATTGCAGATTACTCCAATCTACTGACGAGACGGCTGACTTTCTAACATGGGTCCCGACTGCTACAATTTTTAATATGAGTACCAATTTAACCCGGGTATGACCTCTTTCTTGTTTTAGGGTTTTTTAATTTCCAATTACACAGAAACGCAGTCGGGTTTTTAGTTTTTTAAATTACTGTTTTTTATTTTATTATTTTTAGTTTTATTATTAGACTACAAAAAATATAATATTTTTGAAATGGTCTCTTTACTGGCTTTCATTTGATACCCATATTGCTATGCTAAGGAACAACTCAATCCCCCCTCCCCCTTTTATATACATTTGCGGCCTCCATTTTTGAAATTTATATAGCCTACGTCACTCTCACAATTTTGACAAATTTAACGACACCTCATATGTCAAAAACTGTCGAGCCGTTTGGGCTGTAGGGCGTGCCAAACAACTATACATACATACTTACATACATACATACTCCCGAAAAACATAACCCTCCTTCCACAGTGGGGTAAAAATGCCTGTCGATCCAATTCGGTGATTCTGGTGTAAAATACAACTATTACTTATTTGTACCTATGGGACTAACATAAAAAAATATAAAAAACACTTCTCATACGCATAACATGTCACAATGTTAACAGATTTAGTATGTAGGCGTGTGTATTTTTTTACCACTAAAACAAAAATTTTTATACATTACCTAAATTTATCCAAAATAAAAACCTTATTTTAGCTTGTACAATGATACGGAACCCTTTATGTACCAGTCAGATTCGCCATTAGCATTTTTTTTCATTTTAAGAAGAGTTTACTGTCTTTTCTATATCTCGAAGCATCCCATTTGCTAAATTACCGTTTTCAGTATCGTTTACTTGTACAAATAGGGCGGGAGTTATGAAAGAGAAGGGTATCGGTAAAACTTTTTCTCTGATATCAAAGGCTGTAAAAGCTTAATAAGAAGTTATAGTTGAACTCATAAATGTATATCCGTAATGTTTGCAAAATGGTCAACAGTTATTAATATATAAAAAGAAAATACTATTAGTTTGACCATTCAACCCGGAAATACAGCCTTATGGTTACGTTTTCATTTGCATTAGTCACTTTGCATTAAATTATTTTTAAACATTAAATTAATTTAGAACATACTATGTCATTAATTTAATTTTTAGATGTCATTATTATAATTATTTAAATTGAAATATTCATGTTTTTTGTTTTAATGTTTTTCTTTTGAGGAAAGAAGTTCTACAAAGTTTTAAATATTACATATTTTTTTACGATTTTGCTATTCTCTAAAATTGTAATTTATTTTTTTCCCTTCCGTCATACGGGTGGCTAATCTATGTCCAAATTAACTGCAGTCACAGGTGTTTTTACAGCCGTTGTGGAGCTTAAAAGCTACTTTATGGTTGCACTCGTGACCGCGGTAAAGCTTGCGAGCTTTGCTTTATTTTATTGTACAGACAAAGAGACCAATGGGGTTGAAGGATTTAGCCTCCATGGAAATGCTGTTTTTTTAGGGTTCCGTACCCAATGGGTAAAATCGGGACCCTATTACTAAACGTTTGTCTGTCTGTTTATTACCAGGCTGTATGTCATTATGCGTGATAGCTAGAGTTGATTTTTTCACAGATGATATATTTCGTTGCCGCTGTAACAAAATATACCTAGGTCATCATCCTCCTAGCGTTATTCCGGTTGTGCACTCGCACGCGAGGACCCTGGGTCCGCTTTCGACCGTGATCCAGGATGTTGCAGACCAGGTTATTACAGTGGAGCGACTGCCATCTGATTGAAAATATACCTAGGTATGTTCTCTATAATAGGTCATGTCTTGAATGATTTTCCATTTCCCACGTTTAGTTTTCCTATTTACAAAACTTATCATAAACAATTTCAAAACATCAATAAGATAGAACATATTTCTTCCCAGAAATTGAATTAATATTTAAGCCGAGTAAAAATTACAAGTTTAACAAACCATTGAGCGGAAAGAGCTGGTAAAGTGTACTTTAGTATTCTATTTGTGCTGCAGCAAGACAAATATGGCCGACGGGATTATCAAAGGGAACTTTGCTTATTATACAGCTAAGTAATAGATCTGCTGTGTATTTAATACATACAATACATTCTTTATACCGCATATTTTGCCAGTGGAAAACCAAGTTTACTTTCATAGCGAAGTTTTCACGTCAATTTCCTTGTTACGGAATTGTCTTAGGGAAAAGCAAAATTGCAAGGTCATGAAATAAATCAGAGACCGAAAAATAACTTTTCAAATGAGGTAAAAAGCAAAATAAACAAGATTATCCACATGTATGAAAATTTGTGATTACGACATGACATCGCCTAGAAAATATAGGAAAGCAGGCGGCCATAGCTTATTTAGCTAAAATAGGGGCCGAGGCCTTCAGGGGCGGCTACATCTGTCATGTAGTCGGAAGTTATCAAGAGGCCTAGTAAGTCGGCCGAACTTCCAAATGCAGGCCCAAAATAAAAGGAATGAAGAAATTATTGTCGTCTAAATATGAGTTTACAGAGATATCATACACGCTAAGCAAAGTAGTAGAGAAACTCACAATAAAGGATTACCTCAAACCCTAGATCAACGATACCTATAGATATTGCATGAAAATTAAAGCTGTGAGATATTTTGAAATGAATTGAAATTCTGGGGACTTTAAATCCAAGTATCATCATCCTCATCGTCCTAGCGTTATTCCGATTGTGCACTCGCACGCGAGGGCCCAGGGTCCGGTGACCATAATCCAGGACGGGGCAGATCAGGTAATTACAGTAGAGCTACTGCCATCTAACCTTCGTGACCCTGTTGATAGGGGAATCTGTCTAGTTTTGGATCATGGTGTTAAATCCAAGTATGCATAGTCGCTAAAACTTGAATGTTATATATTTTACTTTAATGTCTGTGTCGTTAACCAGTAACTGTCACTGGAAGTGTCAGTTGAAAGTTGTGTCATGTTTTGCTTTTAATTTTGTAAGGCTCCGCATAGATTGACCACCGACCACAGCCACCTGTGTCCAGCTGTTTGTGTTTTTATTACGTTTTGTATTGAGTCGCCGCATACGTGAAGCGAGTGACGTCAACTCGTGACTCACCGTTTGCTGTTTTTTGCGGCGCCCATTCACCATTTTCACAAAAGGATCTAGCAGATGAGTGTCTAGTTGTAGCGGCTACCGACCACCTACGTTTGCGCGGGCGCGCGCCAAAGAGCGTGGCGCGTGAAGCCACCGGTGGCGGTGGTCTGTGGCCCATATTTTGCGCGGAGCTTAAAAGATAATAATCCTAGTGTAATTCATGCCAACACCACAAAATAATAATAATAGTGCCAACACCGTAATACGATAGGTCGTTAGGAGACAGAGACTTGTTATATTTAAATATATTTTTGCACTTGAAAAAATGACCACCAGAGGCGGGAATCGAACCCGCGTTCCTCGCATACCGGGCGATTGCCTAACCTCTCGGCCACCCTGGCGTTAGCAGAGCGTGTCGAAATTTTTAAGTGCTTCTTAACGCTGTAATGCCTCGTAGCTATCATCAATGTTATTGGGATTACACCCTTAACACTTGAACGATATACTCGTACTATTGCAAGTATTTAACAATCGAAAGATGAAGCTTGCAAATACGATTCTACGGTTCTATGTAGTTAGTTAAGTAGGCGTTTTTTTAATATAAGTATCATTTGTAGCAAACTTTGAAACATATCTGGCTACCGATACTGTGCCTGATTGCTCCATGTAAGTTACTGCCAGAGAATCCGACAATAATGTTAAGTTATGGCCTTAAAGATAAACAAATAGCAAACTATAGTTTAGCCCTAGTTGGCATCAGATAGCGCTTACGACTGTTGTTGTCACGTACTCTTGTTGTGCTTAGTTCAGTAAACACGGGGTACATAGGGTTACATTCACATAAAAACACAGTAAAATTCAAGTTGAATTCAGAAATCAGGAATACAAAGGTCAAGTTGAATACCGAGTTTGTTAAGCAGAAAAAAAGATTTTCTTATTTCTATTGAAATAATAATTAATTGCTCACTGAATTCAACAAGGACATGTTTTTTGACGTCTTGTCTTTTTTAAACTGTTCGCGTATTTTTTGACGACGGTAATGCATTTTATATGCCCTTGTTCACACGCATCAATAATCTTGAAAAATTACTGATTAAAATACATTAAGTATCATTTTTAAAATCACATTTATTAAAATAAAAATAAAAAATTAGTGACGGATAGGCTTGTTTGTGTTCGGAAGTTCGTCTAAGAGACTGAAATTCAAATAACGAAATCGATGGGAACATCAATTTGGATATTTATAATGCTTACAGCTGAGTTGTGGAACTCACTACCCGCTTCAGTGTTTTCAACGGATTACAACCCAAAATCGTCATAGTGGACGTTCTTAGTAGATATACTAATCAACACTGTCTAGGGATATTTTCGATATAAAATTAAAAATCATAAAATTCATTTATTTCTGTACATAGGCTCGCAAGGTGCACTTATACAGGTCCCAACATAAAATAGAACCCTACCACTGCTTCGGGACAATTGTAGGCTATTGCTGAGAAGAAGCAGCAAAGAAACTCAGTCACTATTGTCATAGCCTCTTTTCAAAGTTTTACAAGATTTGTGTTCCTTAATACTATTCTATACATTTTTATTATTGTCATTTAAAAATTCATCTATTTTGTAGTATCCTTTAGACATTAAAATACATTTAACAGTTGTTTTAAATTTAGGTATAGGTCATTCAGCAATATATTAATACTACCTGTGTTTTGTATATCCCTAGACAGTGTTGTTGTATGTAGTTCTTCTGGGTGAGCTCGCTCTACCTGTCGACTCTGTCTACGCCACGTGTGGCTTAGTCTGGAGTATAGAGCAAACTTATTTCGAATAAAAAGAAATGTGAAAAATCACGACTCCGTACCGTACGCAATGTATCTCCTTCCGTCATGTCACATCGTGTTTTATGACGTAGTCAATGACGAATCCCATGTGATTGAGCCCTAATATTATAAATGTTATGATGTATTTTACAATTATTACTGATTGCCATCAGTCCCTGAAGTCTTCTTCAAAAAGTGACAACATTCTTGAATTTGAATTTTATATTCCAGAGGGTTTAATTTGTAAGTGAAGTTTGTATGAAGAATTTGACATTTACGCTAACGAAGACGCGCGGCGAACAGCTTGTCTATAGTTAGGTACTTTAACATTACTTCAAATATTATAAAGAGGTAAAGTTTGTAGTTTAATGAGTTTGTGAAACTACGGTACCGACTTTCAAAAGTACTACGCGACGTTGGAATCTTAGAGTCCAATCAGCATCAAAAGTACTCGTAACTAAACATTTTGGTAAATAATTGTGACAATTCCGTAGTTTCTTACTTAAAATTATACAGTGTGTTTGGACTAGCATGTTGTTTTCTAACTCCTCCCTCTTGAAATGGCAGCCATTTCAATTATTTAAAAAATACTGTTTCTATGGATCTGGAGGTCCTAGAAGTTAAAATGATTCATTTAAAAGGTAAGGCTATCGCCTATCAAGTGAAATAAAGATTTTCATTTGGATTATGTCTCTATAATTTAATTAATAAAAGGCCCTTAAATTATCGCTAGTCGAAACCTGGTCACCCTGTATACGCGAGAGTTACTCTGTCTGTCTGTGTGTTACGTAATCACGCCCTAACTACTAAACCGATTCAAATTAAATTTGGTACAGAGATCGTTTGAGACCCTGGAAAGGAAATAGGTTACTTTTTGACGCAATACAAAAACATCAAGGGGGTGAAATGGAGGATGACAGTTTTTATGGAAAATCCGACTTGGGCAAGCGAAGTCGCGGTAAACTATTAATTATTCCTTTAGCGGAAAGTGTCATGGCAAAATCGTAACGCTTAGAAACGCTTTATTTGAAAAAGTAATAAAATAAACAATAAAAATAGTTTTTATTTCTGTTTTAAGGTACATACTCGTATATAAAATACATACACAAAGAAAATAATGTTATAAAGTATCATAAAATACTTAAGCAGTTAGGTACTTCTAACAAATAGTGACCCGTACCAGGCCAAAAACGTACCTACGCGCGGCCTACCCTTACTTAGGGACTAAAACAAGTTGCGTGTCGCTACCGGCCAGCAACACGCTCGCGTGTTTTATTCACCGGCGGCGGCGCGGCTACGTTGCTGGCTGGATGAGAATGAATAAAGTACTAGAAAGAGGCGCTAGATGGCGTTAGAAGCTTCTCGTAGCAGTCAACCCTATCGCGTCGCGTGATATTACGTCACTGAATAGGTTTAGTGTATTATGAATCATGTTCCAGACCAATAAGTATGAAATTATCTTGCAATAGATTTTTGTAGGTGTCTACACGAAAATGTGCTTGACTCTGAGGCGAAGTAAATTACGCCATATTGTTGACGACATTGAGTAGACATTTCTTTGAATACAATTGCTAAGTCATACTTCTGTACGAAGTACTAGTACTTATTCTGTGCCCGTACTTCCAAAGTTAGGGCACAGATAATTTAATACACTAGTATAGTTAGGGTAAGATCCTACGGTGGGTTCAGGGTTAAGGTAACAATGTTCAGCTACATTTTATGCCGACAGTACATACATAGTTCCGATATTTACACCCACAGTGCAGTAAAGGTTAATCAAAGCGTGCGTCACTTCAGCATTCCGTGGCTGCGAGCAAAGCGTGTAGTACTAAAAAAGAAAAACAAAATAATTATTTTGCCAATTTCGTATTGGCCTCGTACAAAGCTTTTTCGGTGAATGCGAGCTTTAGGCTTCGAGCTTTGACTGCTATAACAGCTTTTCGTTCGGTCAGATCAAATTCTAGGTAAACGAATAAACCCAGAAATAGGTCATCATTGCAAAATAAGGTTTGTGTGAGACCTTAGAATGAATTACTCGTATAAATTATAATTGGTCTTCACTTAATAATAGCACACCATTTATTTACAATTATATGCGTGTGTGGTGTAGTATTTTTGAATATTGAAGTGACTCCTGTGAATTTACATTACATGCAATAATTAATGAACCACTTTTACTAATGTCTTTTTTTAACAAAAAGTAATCGTGCAAATCATTCATGTAGAATAGAGAAGTAGGTTATTTTTTTCAAAAATATTTAAAAACAACCAATCGTCAACAAACTGAGTCAACTGGTAAAATAAAATGACATTAAATCTTCAATTCATTTCGAAATCCTCAGTCATCTCATAAAATAAAAACTTATTTTTTACCGGAAATTAGAAACCGCTTGGTTAAAATTACTGTCAAATCCCTGAACTGGGTTTAAGGAAGTCATTTTGCGATGCTTCGTTAATTACTTATTTTCAGGCTTATTAAATCTCTACCATGTTATATATATATATATATATATATATATATATATATATATTGTATCCAGGGTAGATATAGAGACAAACTCCATCTTAGATCTGATCTCTTTAACACCTACTTATCTAGCTACCTCATAATCATCATGCCTTTTCTCTTAAGATGTGTGATGGTAGGTACCTACCTATTCTGAGGCCTGATTTCTCTACGGTCATGTTGGACTGCCATCTCACCGAATTATGATAGTGAAGGAACAGAGAGTGCACCTGTGTATTGCGCACACACTTGTGCACTATAATATGTCCCGCGCAGTTGGCTAATCTCTGTTGAGATAAGCCGCCGTAGTCGAAATTCGGCTAGGAGGACATTATTATTATTATTATTATTCTGAGGCAGAGAATCCTTGCAATTTTTAATCAGGTAATGTTTGTTTAATACATTTTAACGCACACATGAACTCCTGATTCAGTCGTGATAATGTTAGCAACTTTGAGTACTAATTAAGATTTTGTTTAATGATACTCGTCCAAAACGCCTACATAAAACGAATAGCAAATGCGACATCAGACAGCATTGCCGTATCAAAGCAAACTTGTCTCATTATTCAGCAGTGGTAGGGGTGTGCTAACGAGCTGTGGGAATTGTCGATAGTTTCATAGTTGCTGAAACTCAAGGTGACTGGATAGTGGGCAGTGTGATCTGGCCTTTGTGACTTGATTTACTTTAAAGAGGGTATTAAAATATAACTTCTTGTTCACAGTCGTATACCTCAATGACTGAGGGTCCTGATCATTATGTGGAATGAAACACAGACACTATCTCTTTCTCGGCAATTTTGAAGTAGAGTGGTTTGCCATTGCCTTCTCTATTTCACACACTAGCAAACAAGTGTGCAGGTTTCCTCACGATATTTTCCTCCACCGTTAGGCAGCGATATCCTTACAAAAGACTGTACTTGAGTTTTTATACAAACTCAGTGGTACAGGCGGGGATCGAACTCACGATCTCGGATGAGAAGTGAAGTTTTCTCCGCTCGGCTATCGCGCTTTACACTACATAACTACTTATCTAGTAAAAAATCTTGACTCAAACATTGAAGATGTTATTATTTATGTGCAGAAAGATATGTACCTAACGAAATGTAAGATTATTGTGAATTTGAATTAACGAGCTTGATATCACGCCAACTATTTATAAGCCTTGTTGTCTTGTTTATCACTAACATTATAATAATATGCTAATTGATCACCTAAAAAGTGATTTTGTGATAAAGGAAATATGAGACAAATTAGCTAATTAATAATATACTGAAAAAAGAAAAGAAAAAAAGATATGCATCAAATAAAAATAAATAAAATTAAAACCCACTTAATCACTTACCACTTTGCAAAGAGGTTCGCTTGGCAAGCCCCATGAGGACTTCAAAATTCGAATCACTCCCTTAGTATACCTATCTCTGACTGCCTCGTTGGTCTAGTGGTCAGCACGCTGGGTACTATCCACGAGGCCCTGGGTTCAAATCCCGGGTCGGGTCAAAAGTGTTAGGTTTTTTCTGTCTGAAAATAACTCAGACACAGCTCCGAAGTCAGGAAGTCGCCGGTGTTAACAAACCCGTGCCTCAGAAAGCACGTTAAGCAGTTGGTCCTGCGCCTGATCTCCCTACGGTCATGTCGGACTGCCGTCTCACCGAATTATGAGACTAAAGGAACAGAGAGTGCACCTGTGTATTGCGCACACACTTGTGCACTATAATATCTCCCGCGCAGTCGGCTAATCTCTGTTGAGATTGTCCACTGTAGTCGAAATTCGGCTAGGAGGACATTATAATACTTAAAAAAAAGATGTTATATAAAAGATGTATAACAGCGAGCAAGTTTGAATTTGTTTTCGATAGTATATCTATAAAGACCAGCAAGTATCAAAATATCGAACACAGCACATCCCTCACATCTTCGCAACAACGCAGTACCGGTTGATAAACAAAACTACCAGCAGAAGAATTAGCATTAGCATCTAGAAATCAAGTTAGTCTGCGGGGTTGCTCTGAAAATATGTCGTATTTTTGAATCTTGCCATCCTTGTCAAACATGCTAGCTAGTGCGAGCGAGCGCGATGGTTAGTTCCGAAAATACGGGCGTCTCGTCTAATTTCATAGTAGGGCCTCTGTTGCGCTACTCAAGTTTTGGAGTGGCTCCTTACAACTTCGCGAATGTCAAATCGGAAGTTGTTGCACAATTCCTATAAAAGTTTAACGATGTTTCGTAAGACTGCCCTATTAAAAATGTTAGTTCGTTATAGGCGAGGAAAGTTATAGGATATTTCTAATAAAAGTTATGAAACTATAAAAGTGTTTCTTTTGTTGGTGGGTGGGTAGAGAAGCTTTTTAAGATACTATATCCAAAAGTTTGGAAAAATTCATCGAAGGCTATAGGTATGGTATATGTATTTGTAATAAATGTGTGTAACTCTCTGATTACAAAATTAAAGTGAAAAAAGTTGATTGATTCGACACAAGGGCTATCTAAATATGATATTTACCAAAGTTTGGAAACATAGGTATTTGGGAAGTATGTAAAACTAAAAAAACGAAATATCTTCACCAATAAAAAAAAATTTTAGGAAGTACTTTTAAGTTAGGCAAATCTAGTGGAAAAAGTTTGGAAGTCTACGTTTTCTGCTGAATAAAATTTTTGGTTTTTCTTGCGCTACATGTTCTACAAAAAGTTAAAATGTGTAAAGTTTGGATTTATATGATCATAATAATGTAATGTATACAAAAAACTAGAAATGTGGAGTTTGTGCCTTCGAAGTTATTAAGAATCAACGAAATGAACTAATTATAACGCCGTGCGCGGCGGGGGGCGGGGGTGGCGTGCCGCGCGTGAGTCGAGCGCCCGGCCGCACGCGCTAGCAGCATGTTCTGCGGTTCCGCGCGAGCCAGGAAGACTTTTCTGATTTCTGACATTTTGTTTTATAGCAAGTACATTACGCAAGTACCCCTAATATTGGGTGCTGTGTGGCGTGGTGTTCATGGTTCGATTAAATTCATCCGTACCTACCTACTAACCTTACATGATCAAAATATACTTAATTAAGTAAAGGTATTCAAAAGTGGTTTTATCTGATCATTAAATATTATAGGTACCTACATAATAAGAACCTATTTTCTACATCATTTATAACTTGCCATATGTAAAAGTTTACCTTGAAAGTATTTTTAAATGCATACCAACCCTTCTAATATTTACAAATAATAACTACAAATAAAAACCGGCCAAGTGCGTGTCAGGTCCTCGGGTCACGCGTTATTTGTATTTATACACCTAAAAAATTACAGCTTTCTACTAGTACTAACGGTTTCTAAGCAAAATCTAGGACAGACAGACAGACGGACATGATATGACGAAACTATAAAGGTTCCTTGTCAGATACACGGAACCCTAAAAACCATGCCTCAATATAACAAAGCATGAGAATAATAAGCGGAGCGAGTGACGGCGGTCGCGGTGTGGCAACGGCGCGCGCGTTGGTGTTTGGCACCCGACTCCATTCACTTAAGACAAGGCTCCCTTTTTACGGTTCCGTATCCAAAGGGTAAAAACGGGACTCTATTACTTAGACTCCGCTGTCTATAATACGTATTCGAAGGTGATGAAGACGAAGAATTTGAATCAGTCAAAGAACTTTAACCCATTAACTAACAAAGTTGTATAAATCCGTGCATTATTTTGAGAAATATACAATTTATGATTACTTTTAATAATAGTGTAAGGATATGTCCGTCCATATTATGTTTTTTTTCTATATGTGAGATCACATTTATAGCTAATGCAACTAAAATATTTTAACAAAACAAACAACATTGTAAGTCGCAAAATAATTGCAAATTCTAAGGTATGTTACGCCGCAGTCGTAAATATCCGACCCTAGTGTAGTAGCACATTACTATAATCTACTAAATACTATAGTGGTTCTAATAAAAAGTATGGTCCAATTTAAACTAACAAGTAAATAAGATATTAATATGTGTGTACACGCCAAGTGCCAACATGATTTTATGTTGTAATATCATCTACATCATCATTCGCAACAAGAAGTGGGATGCTAAATATTGGTAGGATATTCAGGTACTTACATTATAATAAAAAAAGTACGGAAATTAGGCAAAGCGCGGGCATCAAAAGCAAAAAATAAAATGAAATTAAAGATTCTGCTCGCCCTATATCTGATATCTTTTCCTATCGCCGATTTTGTGTTATAAAAGTGTTTTAATGGGTTCGTACCACAAAAAGCTAAAACGGAACCCTTATACGATTAATTTGTTGTCCGTTTGTCCGTCTCATCGTCTGTGAACGTATCGTTAAAATTAGCATTAAAGAAAGAAAGAAAATACATTTATTAATAAACTAGCTGTTGCCCGCGACTTCGTCCGCGTGGACTCGATGATAACCACGTCCGTAAGGAGAAGAGAGCAATAAAAAATCAAATTCAATAGACACTTTTTCTAGGTTAATATCACCTCGCTATCCTCCTCTGGTAAAAAAATTTCGCATGGCAGTGACATCGACTCCAAAACCTAATTTTGTTGTATATGTTTCTTAGTAAAACTATAAAGGTAACTTTAGGTTTAAGTGTTCTGAAAAAAGTCAGACTCAAAGCTCCCTACCGCAATAGATGGATTTGGTTTAGTATCTATTTATTGTGTCCTTAGCCTACTCAGGGCCTTTCCTTTGTTAGTTACTACTATCATAAATTAATCTTAGAGTTCAATTTTCTTTAGTAAGTGATAAGTAGCATAAAAAATAGTGCCAATTGACTTTGATCTTTCATAACTTAGTTATATGGTAATTCAACAAAATTTTGACATACTGTCTGTGGTGAAAGTATCCACGAACTACTTAGCGTTAAGGATTATCATCATTAGGTCAGCACCTTACAATTATGACTACTGATTGTAAATGCTTAAATACCTTCATTAATGCTGTAGCATATATGGTATACATGCCTTTATTATCTGAAGGATCGATTTCTCCAGGTTTCTGTCACTAGATCGTAACTTGGAGACAGTAGGTAATCCTACTGGAGTTTTGAAAATTAGTCTAAAGTAATTTAGCATATCAGTTGCTCCACACCTTCAATTTGTGTAAGTCAATAAAAAATGTTCATTTCGCTAAACAATGTTCCCTAAGGCGCTCTATTCATATTTCCTATAGTTGAGCTGAGCTGCTAGGGTTCCACATTAGTTGCTCCAGACCTTCAATTTGTGTACGTCAATAGAAAATGCTCATCACACTGATTAACTTTTTTAAGGCGCTGCTTTCATATCTCTCTTAGTTTAAGTGTACTGCTAAAGTTTCACGTCTGGTACTCCGATCTTCAAAATAAGTTATAGCCTACTATTTGACCAGACTCAATAGCTACACATTAAAAAAAACATTAAAATCCGTTCAGTAGTTCCGGAGATTAGCGTGTACTAATAGAGAAAAAATTAAAAGTTGTAGATTCCTATTCTGCTACTATTTTAACATTACCCTCAATTAGTTTTTGGTAAAAAATAATAGATGCACATAAAAACCCTAAAACAAGGATTTATAACTAAGGAATTTTATTATATTTTTATAACTTAAGCAATTATTTTGCAAGTTTTTACGAAATTAAATCAAATTTCATCTACAAAAAATCATCAACTGTGTCATCCGGTGGGACTCGAACCCACGTCCCTTCGCTATCCGGGCGAGTGCTCTTACCAACTAAGCTACGGAGGACGTTAGTCAGTCGACGAATTTTTGCAAGTGCTTGCTACGCTAGTGAGCCGGCGTTCGATTTCATCAACACTTGGGGAATGTGTTTTTTTTTTATTAAATTGCCGCCAAAAATTCCTGAACGCCCTTGGCGACACCGAATGAACGAAATGATCGAATAATTATAACGCAATCACCACACGAATGGGTCATCATGATCGAATCGGTTGACGAGAATTGATCGATGGACACAGGTCTATCATGCACAGCTACTACCAACGTACGTTAAATATTGTTACGATAAGTATCTACGATATGTACTTAAAATGCCAAATAAATTCAAATATTTCCTAGGTCCTACTTTACATCAGTTTGGCAGCTCCTTGTAAGTTTGCAATCTCAGCAAACAAAGATAAATTATCGCATTAGTATTTCAGTTTCCTTTTTTAGACAGTAAAGTGAATACCTGGTATGTTACTGAATCAAATCATGAATATCACTCCTCGCAGTAACATCACACGTGACTGAATAGTCTTATAGCTGGCTAGCGGCCGCGCGGTCGCGCCGCGCGACAACTCGCCTGCCTCGCCCCACCCACCGCACGCGCCCGTTGTTTCATACCTATACTTTTGTTCATTCGTTTCATTTCATTTAATTCTATAACTTCGACCGCAAGCAGTCAATATTTATATTTTTTTGTAAGTTGATACATTACATTATTATGATCATATAGATGCAAACTTTACACATTTTAACTTTTTGTAGAACATGTAGCGCAAGAAAAACCAAAAATTTTATTCAGCAGAAAACGTAGACTTCCAAACTTTTTCCACTAGATTTGCCTAACTTAAAAGTACTTCCTAAAATAATTTTAAATCACTTTAACTTTTTATTGGTAATTGTAAGATATGGTATTGGTAAGATATTGAGTTTTTTTAGTTTTCCATACCTTCCAAATACCTATGTTTCCAAACTTTGGTAAATATCATATTTAGATAGCCCTTATGTCGAATCAATCAACTTTTTTCACTTTAATTTTGTAATCAGAGAGTTACACACATTTATTACAAATACCTATCCCATACCTATTGCCATCGATGAATTTTTCCAAACTTTTGGATATAGCATCACATAAAGCTTCTGCATAAACTCACCAAAAACCAGGCACTTTAAAATTATCAAAGGGCAAAACCGTTTCCTTATCGGACTATTAGCCGACCGACGATATTTGCCACATTTCCTGGCAAAGTTATTAGTTGCTTAGCTGCAGAATCGTAATGAAATTGTTAGGCACACACAAATGGGATTTCAACTGATCATAGGCGTTGCGCTAGTCCGGACAAGTGGACTTTCCGGATTAGCTAATCCAGACTTACGCATATGTGCTTGCAACTTAGATAATAGGCCTTGAATAAGTCTGGATAAAGTTATCCAGACTTGTGCAAGTGGGCCTTAAAGTATTAAAATTATTATTAATAATAAATAAAATTGTTACAACAAACACACTAATTACCTAGCCCCAAACTAAGCGTGAGCTTGTGTTATGGCGACTAGGATAACGGACAGACATAATAATATACGTAAAGACATCCATGACTTAGGTACAAATTATCATGCTCATCACACGAACATTTGCTTCGAATCCGCAACCTCTGGTTTTGCAGTCCGGAGTGCGTACCACTACACCAAGACGGTCGTCAAAAATATATGGTATCTTGCATATTGAAATCGGAGTCAGGACGTCGATGATAAAATAAACACATTAACATCAATTTACATACTCATTTTGTATCTTGGTGATTTACAGTAATACAATCTAAGCCATGATGATTTTTGACTTTTGACTTTGATTTTTGCAAAGAGTTTCAAAACGCAATTAAAAATAAAATTTAATGGAAAAAATGTTTTGATGATCACTAAATCGTTACAAATTAACCTGTTAGTACGCGTAAATGTGAAACACGCAAAACATACCTACCTAAACAAAACAAAAAGATAATAAATAAATTATTCCAACAAACACACTAATGTCAAACTAAGCGTGAGCTTGTGTTATGGCGACTGGGATAACGGATAGACATAATAATATACGTAAAGACATCCATGACTTAGTTACAAATGCTCGTGCTCATCACAACCCCTGGTTTTGTAGTCAGGCGCGCAAACCACTACACCAAGACGGTCGTAAAAATGTATGGTATCTTGCGTATGTATGTACCTAGGTAGTCAATTAGTAAGTATTTTAACATTATTGTGAAAGTGCAATTTTCAATTTTAGACAAAAGATAAATCATTTGGATTCAGTATTACACGTGGCGTGCTTGGAATCGTGATCGAACATGCAAAATCATATTAAACACCAGAATTAACCCTTTTGCATATGCAACGAAATCGTTGTCTCTCAATAAACTGTGCGCATAAATGCGTCGAACAATTTCTCATTTGTAAAGTTCTTTAACAACGTCAACTGCTCAATTTATATTAATACTTACTTCGGATTGAATATTCAATTTGTCGGTTCGATGTTACTTTTGCAGTTAATTCAGTATTTACAATTTGCGAGTATATTGTTGTTGAATTTAATTAGCTTCTATTTCAATTACCAACACGGAATCTAGACAAAAACAATAATTACAGGCCTTTTAAATCCGACCTTTATACTCTAGGTTACAGATTTTACGTATAAACCTAGAGAACTTAAGCTCGAGTTCAACAATTTTTAAACAGTTGGTAAACATCGATTGACAGTTAATTTGACAGAATTCTTATACAAAATATTTATTTATTTATTTAAACTTTATTGCACCAAAAAAGAAAGTACA
Source organism: Pyrausta nigrata (assembly GCA_949316185.1). Classification (NCBI taxonomy): domain Eukaryota; kingdom Metazoa; phylum Arthropoda; class Insecta; order Lepidoptera; family Crambidae; genus Pyrausta; species Pyrausta nigrata. The sequence continues at coordinate 14,646,336 of OX438952.1, forward strand.
ATTGGCGGACTTAATGCCTTAAGGCATTCTCTACCAGTCAACCACGTGGGAATGCAGAAAGATAATCAGTGTAAAATATGTCAAACAATGCTAAACAGGCTGATTAAAAATTAAACATGTGTTGGTGGTCTCAAACCATTGTAGTGGTCTTCATTGTCTGGAATCTGTTACTGTTAATCTCTATCTACGTCACTCAATATTCCTAAGTTCCCAAGAAAATGTTTCTTCACCTAAAGGTTTTCTGGAAGAGATCGCTTATAGTAATAAAGATTCTTTATTTTTCGCTCCACAATCTAAGGTACAGGATGAGAAACATATTACAGGTGACAGTTTTAGATTAGGAGAGACTGGCGTCTGCACTAGGTAAAGGCCTGTACTACAGAGCACCAGCACTCTCCTCTCCCAGTGTTACTCAGGGCGCAATAAGAAAAATTAATACTTAAATAACGAAATAGCAAGGGAAGAAATGATCACGTATACAGTTGGATATTTATGTCTAAGAGTGTATGAGTGTGTGTGTGTAAATGAATGTGTTTGTGTGTGTGTGTGTGTGTGTGCGTGAGTAAGATTGTGTGTGTATAACCGGATCACCTTGGAGGGATAAAAAGATTTTCAGTATCGGAGTAGGTCAAGCTTTGTAGATAGGTCGACATTTTTAATTTACATTGTCCATTTTTTCTATAAGAATCGTTGTACTTACTGTATTTTTCTGTTCTGGTGTGCAATAAGAGTTATTCATCTATCTCTCCTATATTAATTTTCGATCTCAAAGTTCGTGTACATAACCTATTTTCCTTGCTTCGTAAGCCAATACGAAGTTGGGCTTACAGTGCTACCGATAGTTCGTGTTACGAAGAACTCGGATGGGATGGCTCGCCAAACTATGATCCGGAAATTTAATTTTTTTATCCATTTTAGGATAGGGAGGACAAAAGTCGTTAGAGATATTGAAAGAGGTATAGCAACGAAATAGTTTAACCCGTCAAATCCTATTATACCCGCGGGCGGGTTGATAACAATTAGTTTTTTATTGTGTCTGGAAACATGATATGTGAAGGTTTAAGTTCGTAGTAAGGTAAACTTAGAAGTCTTTAGTGTAACTACAAGTTCGGAAGTGACCTAGTAATTTGAGATTCGATTCCCACAGAAGGCACGTAACTGAATAGTAGAGATATGAATTTACTGGTAGGTATTTGTAAGTTTGATTTTCTATAGAATTACTTAGGCTAACATTTATCTGAATGCTATATGACAAGAGCCTCATCATAGTAGCCTCTTCGTTATCCAGTCTTGAAGGTAGGCCTCTTCCCTCTTCTTTCATTCCTGGCGGTCTTGCGCCTGACTCATCCAGCCGAGGCCTGCGTGTCATCGGATATCATAGTTCAAGCGTTGCGGTGGTCCGCCGCGACAAGAACCTAGTTAGGCAAAAAAGTGAAAATAAATTATAATCAGACCTTTAATAAATAAAGATTATAACTTTTTTTAAATTAAAAATGAATCCTTTGTGTGATGGAATACATATTAATAAACAAACAATTTTGTAGACAGATCTATGTCAGATTTATAAATTAATAGGTTAGGTTTTCATTCAACAGTGTACCTAACCAAAATTACATGTGAATAATTCAGCCACGCGGCATTTATTTTCGCATACAAAACAAGACCATTTCCATTGAAATAATTTATTTACACCATGTATAAATAAATACACAACTTGTGACATGCAATAAAATCTGAATCTGAATCAAAAATGAACGCATAGAGAAACGGGTATGTTTCTCTTTGCGTTCATTTATCGTATCATTTTCAGATTTGAATTCTTATAACTATTCAGGAAAGCGCCACAGCAAAGTTACATTGTTATTCGGTTCTTAGCCAGGAAACAAATCTTGCACCCACTGGTACCACTTTGAAACTAGTTTTAACTCCCTCCGCGAACTGAATGTTAGATCAAGCGCTCAGTAATTTTGAAACAAAAGAGTTTGAATCACTAATAGCTTGCTAGTTAAGTTCTAGTGAGAAAGTATTACCCGACGGGTAAACGGTAATTTAAAAAACTAACCTGACTCCGTTTCTGTGTAATTTGAAATTAAAAAAAAAACCTAAAACAAGAGAGAGGTCATACCCGGGTTAAATTGGTATATATATAAAAAAATTTAGCAGTCGGCACCCATATTATTTAGTTTTTTATATTACCATTTTTTAATTTATTATTTTTAGTTTTATTATTGATCTTGATGATGATCGACGTAGGGTAAGGTTCCAGTGGTAATGAAGTATTTGCGAAGACGTTGTTTCTGATTTGAATGCTATTTAATGAGTAATAGAACGTTACAATGTACAAAAAATACGCATGATGAAAATGACGATGTAAAATTGCGATTGGAACTAATAGGAGCGCTTCGCGTACGAGTCACGTGATATTCGCGTTCCGTTTTAGGCAGATGTACTCTGCTGCAACATCCCCCCGGCCTTGAAAGCACCAACTTCAAAGGTGTCCTCTTGAAACAGCGGGCAGATCTTTGTGAAGGCTCGGCGTACCACTCCAGATGCTGTCTGTATGTCTGCAACTCGAGAGACACCATCCTTGCCTGGCATGGTGGCAATTATACGACCCAGGCTCCACTTTAACGGCGGCGAGTTGTCTTCTTTGAGAACAACAAGGGTGTTCGCTTGCAGGTCCGGTTTGTGTATTCCTTTGGTCCATCTTGTCCAAAAGTGTTGACGGATTTGCTCCACCCTCTGGCAACGAGTAAGGCGGCTAGCTGTCGTGTCCGACAGGTCAGTGAATGCAAGTGCAGTCAACGGTCGACCAACCAGGAAGTGTGATGGGCAAAGAGGCGAAAAATCGTTTGGATCAGCAGAGAGAGGATTTAAAGGGCGAGAATTAAGGATCGCTTCTATTTGTGCTAAAACAGTAGTCAGTACCTCGAAGGTTAAATGTGCGTTACCCACTGTTCGAAGCAAGTGATGCTTGCATGACTTGACTCCAGCCTCCCATAAGCCACCAAAATGAGGAGTATAAACCGGAATTTGCTTTAATTTAATATCATGACTGGTAGCAAAGTCTGTTATTTCTGATTCAGACCGTGACAGAAACTTTTTAAACTCATTCATAAGGCCTACAAAATTTCTGCCATTGTCAGAGTAAATTTCTGCGGGCTTACCACGCCTAGAAATGAATCTTTTCAGTGCTAACATATAAGAATCTGTTGAAAGGTCGCTAACTAATTCTAAATGTACCGCTCTAGTGACGAAGCATAAGAAAATGCAAATATAAGATTTTATAAGTTTAGAGCCCCTTCCTTTTCGATTCAATACAAGCACTGGTCCAGCGTAATCCACGCCACAACGTATAAAGGGAAATGTTGGAGTAATTCCTTTATTTGGTAAGTTTCCCATGATGGGTGTCAAAGTTCGGCCTCTCAATCGAGTACAAACAACACAAGCGTGCACTACTTGTCGAGCAAGATTTCTACCGCCTATTGGCCAGTACAGTTCACGCAAGTTGTACAACAGCGACTGCGCACCTACGTGTGCTAATTGTTTGTGTTCGTGGCGAAATGACAATAATGAAAACCAATGTTTGCCAGAAATAAGTAAAGGATGCTTCTTTGCGTACGTAAAAAGAGCAGAATCACGTATACGACCACCTACTCTAATTAATTTATTTTCATCCATAAAAATGTCTAATTTACATAATTTACTATTATTTTTTATGAATTTATTATTTATAAGCAAATCGTATTCTATTGGAAAAGATTCTATTTGAGATAATTTTACCAACATCACATCCGCTGATTTTAATTCGTCTACTGTGAGTGAGCCTACGTGGTGATTATTTTTGTTGCGCAAGTTGTAAATGAATCGTAATACATAAGCTCCTGCACGTCTCATACGATTAAATTGAGAAAAACGCTCAAAGGGAAACAATTGCTGAAGCGATTGAGATTGAGATGTTAAGGTAAGTACGCCTTTTACCTTTGTTTCAGGTAAGTCAGTTTGTGCAATTTCAGGACTATATACATACGTGGATTTGGTGCTGTCAAACTCCACGTCACGCAGAAATGAAGGACCTTCCCACCATAATGTTGACGAGGGGAGATCTTCTAGCGCAACTCCGCGAGACACAAGATCAGCTGGGTTGTGTTTGCCACTAATATGACGCCATGGAATGTCTTTGGTAATCTCGTGTATCTCGACCACTCTATTTTGCACAAATGTTTTTAAAGAACTAGGAGTCATGCGTAACCAGCCTAAAACAATTGTCGAGTCACACCAAAAATAAATGCCACTGAAATTGCATCGAATTGACTCCATTAGGAATAGGAATGCTTACAGGCTTGAGAGGGGCTACTTTTCCCTTTGAACACAACAATCTTACTAATACGGTCGAGTCATTGTTTACAGTTCGCACGTACAGGCAAGCACTGTAAGCTGTTTCGGACGCGTCGGTAAAAATGTTCAACTCGATGCACTCAGGGTCATTACCTACAACATGACGAGGAATGTTTATAGTATTTAGTTTGGGCAAAGCGTCAGCAAACCTGTTCCAGATTTGAATGACGTCAAGAGGGACTTCGTCGTCCCAATCTAGTTTCAATAACCATAATTTTTGTAATAACACTTTAAATATAATTATAACAGGGCTGAGTAAACCCAGAGGATCGAATATTTGCGAAACGTTCGACATAATACTGCGCTTAGTTATTTTGCCCTCTTCATTTTTAAATTGCGTCGTAAAACTGAATTCGTCACTGTGGCTACAAAAACCTAGACCTAAAGTTTTAGAATTATTTTTGTCAGCCAGCGAAAACTTCCTGAAAGCATCTTGCGTCGATTCATCGTTTTCAAAATTGAAAACCCATTTGCGCAATGGAAAACAAGCCGATTGCAATATCTTGGCGGTATCTTGACAAATTGAAAGCAATCTAGCCTTGTCGTTATGACCAGTAATTAAGTCCTCGACGTACATGTCTTCCTTGATAACCCTACTGACGTCACTGTCCGCACAGTTGGAAGCTACTTCTTTGAGATATCTACAACTCAAGAAAAATGCCGACGCAGTGCCATATGTGATAGTGTTTAATTGATAAGTTCGCAAAGGTTGAGACGGTTCATCACGCCAAAGAATAAGCATTAGTCTCCTTTGGTCTTTATCAATCAAACACTGCCTATACATTTTTTCTATATCAGCACATCCAATGTATTTATGTTTGCGAAATCGAAGCAAAATGCCGGTCAAGTCGCCCTGTATTGATGGACCAATCATCTGAATGTCATTCAAGGACTTTCCGCTGGTTGACGCTGCGCTTGCATCAAACACTACCCTCAATTTAGTGGTCGTGCTATGCTCCCTAAAAACCCCATGATGAGGCAAAAAATAGTATGGTTTTTCATAATCAAACACTTCAGTCATATGACCTAAATCTAAATACTCGTGTATAAAATCAGAATATAAATTTTTGTAACTCGGGTTGCGCTCTAATCGCTTTTCTAAAGCTAAAAACCGTTTCTCTGCCATTAAGTAAGTGTCGCCTAAATTATCAGGGGAAATCTTAAAAGGCATACTGACACTGAACCTACCGCTTTCGTCACGCGTTGTGGTCTGTACGAAGTGGTCTTCACATGCGCGTTCCTCTTTGCTGTAAATATTATGAAGTTTAGGTATCTCTTCGAGTTCCCAAAACTTACGTAGTTGTGAATCAATAGAATGAGTGAAATTACAATTACTATACTCGTATTTAAACCGTTTTGTATCACAATAAATAGGACCTGAAATAATCCATCCCAGTTTTGTCTCGTGTAAGAATGGGCCATTACTTAAGCGTATTTTATTTGTGTTCAATAAATCCCAGAACATGTCTGCGCCAATTAAAATATCTATGTCATGAGATTGGTAAAAGAATGGATCTGCTAACGTTATCCCATCAGGAATACTGATCTGTGCGCATTGTGAAGATAACGATGGAAACGCTGATGTTATGTTTGGCAAAACAAAGCATTGTAAGCATGTACTAAAGGCATAATCGCGCGATTTAAATTAAATATTACAAAGTTGCGTAGTGTGTGTAACTGAGTTTCCAACGCCACGTATTTCTTGAGTGGACTGTATTAATTGTAAATTCTACGTATCACATAGTTTTTTCGTAATAAAACTGCGCTGGCTACCACTATCGAGCAGTGCACGAGCCATATGATAGGTATGATGCGTATCTGCTATCTCAATTAACGCAGTTGACAACAAAACAGGTTGATGCACACTACTTAGATCGCATCGTAAATTATCTAAGTGTGCCTTGTTTACTTGAATTGAATCAGGTGTTTATAATGATGAGACTGCGCGAGACGCGTAGGGGGTGACCTGTTGCAGCCCCGCAGGCGCAGGCTCCCCATTCCCGTGCAGTGACAACATCGATGTGGACGATTTATGCGCGTTTATATCGTCATTACTATGAATTAGCGTATTGTGTTTACAGTTGCATAATCTGCAAGGTCCGAACCTACTGTTTTCAATCGTGTGTCCCTGGTGTAAACAATTCAAGCATAGGTTCTTCTCCTTGACAAACTTAAGTCTTAGTTTAACATCAGTGTCTACAAACTGTTGACAGGAATATAGCGGATGATTTTTATTACACATCAAGCACGATTTATTCGAGTGATTTGCTTTAGGCTTGCGTTCCTGAGACTGATCTGTGGAAACGGTGCAGTGCACCTTTGCATTATTTTGAGTGTTGTGTTTTTGAAAGTTATGTTTACTGTGTGACACAGACAACGTCTCCAACATATCAGCCCGATCTTTTAGGAATTTAATTAAGTGTTCGATCTTCAAAGTAGGCTTGGAGTCACCTGTGTCGGAAAATAAAGTACCTTTATATCCCTCCCACTCGCGTTCCGTAGTGCTATCTAGTTTTGACACTATGATGTAAATAATTAGTGTGTCCCACGAGTCAGTAGGTTCCCCGAGGACTTCTGGTGCGCGCATATTTTTTAAAACAGTGTCAATTAACTTTCTAATCAAGATTGGTGACTCTTTACCTAGTGTTTGAAGATTAAACAGTGACTTGACGTGATTGTGCACTAGTAGCCTACTATTGTTGTATCGATTGAGAAGCAGTTCCCAGGCAATTTGATAATTATCACTTGAAAACTCCAATGAGTCTATGACTAACTCAGCACTACCCTTAAGCGAAGATTTCAGATAATGAAACTTTTGGATGTTACTAATTTCTTTAGAATCATGCACAAGTGACAAAAAGGTATCCCTGAACTCTAGCCAGTGCTCGTACTCGTATGAACCATCGAAGGTGGGCATAGTAATAGTAGGTAACTTTACTGATTTTAGGCTATTATTGCTATCATTTTTAACGGTATTTGTATTAGATGATTCACTTTTCGCGATGACACATTCAGCCTTAGCTAGCACGGTATAATACGAATTTTCGAATAATTCTCTTTGATTTAATTGTTCGTCGAGATCACTTTCTAAAACTGCTTCTTCTATATTTGTTTCTTACGTTTACGCGAATTGTTTAACTCATTAAAACACAATTTTACGGATTACTTCGCGATCTATTTACATTTTATTTTAAACCTGACGTTTCGAACACTTTACAGCGATCGTGGTCACAGGGAGACTTAAGGTATTATTTGTCATTACAAAGTTTTGAAAAATTTTAACTACCGTCACTCAATAATATTAATTTACGTTCCTATTTACGCAGAAAGAGCTAACCGTGTCTTGAGATCTTGCAGTGCTAGGTGTTGCTTTGGTTTTTGCTAGAATAGGATCCCATGCCGGTGGAATTTCCAACCATCTTCTCTATTGAAATTTGGATGTTTTCTAATTTCAATGGCTTCACGTAGCATTTGAGGAATAAAACGCCGTTCTTTTGCAAGTATTTTAGGTTGGTCAAAACGAATGAAGTGGTTGGGCTTGTCTAAGGCATGTTCACACACTGCAGATTTCGTATTCCGTCTATGTTTTACGTCAGCAATGTGTTCTTTTATCCGCACGCCTATACTTCGCTTTGTTTGCCCGATGTAGGAGAGGCCACAGTCACACTCCAGCTTGTACACCCCTGCATCTTGAAGAGGTATGTTGCACTTGACAGGTGGTAGGAATTGGTTAATTGAGGAATTGTGTCAATTTAACCGTCAATCTAGGATTAAGCGGCTATTTAAAAAAAGTGAACTTGGGTCTAAATATATCTCCGGATCAAAACATAGAGTATACCCATCAGGCTCGTTCGCGCTGTCAGTAGCTTGAGTGGCAAGTTAGATATTTTTAATTAGATATTTTTGCACTTGAAATAATGACCACCAGAGGCGGGAATCGAACACGCATTATTCGCATACCGGGCGATTGCCTAACCTCTCGGCCACCCTGGAGTTGGCAGAGCAGAGCTTGTTGAGTGACAAGGACAGTAACAGTCGAAAAAATGGTCATCGTCATCACAGTAGGACTCTGGGTGCGGTACGGTAGACGGGTACGTTGAGCCGATTATGCTTACCACTTCAACGTCCGCCAAGAGGCGTTGCTGGGTATTTATTTGATAAAGCTGGCTTATTTCACCACACTGTTATGTGTTACAGAAAGATTTTGAAAGAATAGTGTAAAGTTTACATGACTTTTGGGATAAAAAATACCTATACCTATATACATAGGTAAGTTCGGTTTTGAGTTCAGATCATTGTGATTTACCATGGAAACTAGTAAACTATGGATTGTGCTATAGACATTGAATTTGATTCTATCCATAGTATTGTTTTTGTGAGCAAAATTGTCAATGATATGGAAACCATCGATAATATTATACTATATGTAGATGGTTTAATAACGCTATCGATTGTGTGAGATATCGGTTATATTGTTGATATCAATATTATTGCCCTGTATCACAAAACAGTATCGAATCTATCGATAGGCTGTCGATATTATTTCCCGATACTATCAATAGGCTATGGGTACTGTTGACATGATATAATCAATAATTAGTTAAGCAATAGTCGCCAATTTGAAAGCCATCTGAGACTCAAGTTCACCATTTTTTCACAAACCAAAAAAAACACAACTGACTGACAACTCTTCGCCTAACTTCAAGAACCTAAGAGTAGAGTTCACTAACACATGTTTAACTTTTAAACAGTTAAGCATAATCGAGCGGTAAGGATTACACAGTTTAATCTTGGTAGGTAGATAGATAGATATATAACTCTTTATTGCACACCATAACAGAAAATACAGTAAGTACAGCGATTTACACAGAAAAATGTACAATGTAGGCGGTCTTATCGCTATAAGCGATCTCTTTCAGACAACCTTTAGGTAAAGGAACATACTCATTCACAGTAGATGTATTCTGTGAACCGCTTTACTTATGATTTTTATACAAATAAGAAGTGAGTGGACACTTAATTTAGTTTGTCAGTTGTAACGGAACTCCCCAGGCGCAAGTCCGACTTACACTTGGTCAGTTTTTATCTAAGCCAATCCACCCGCATTTCCAAACATAACCTCTACCATACCTTCCTCCAAATTAGAATCGTAAAAATAAAGTCCCAGCCTTAGCTATTAGCAATTATTATGTATTCAGACCACGTATGCTGGGTTCATGAGATAATGCCTTCAGCGGCGCGCCCTCTCGGCGGACGTCAAACGTGGCCGATTAGCGTAATCGGCTCGACGGCTGACACTTGCACGCTCTCGGTTGCAAGTCCTTGCGTAGGCATAAAGTGAATCTATGATGCATTAATGCCTTGCATCTTAGCGGTATCCTGGCTCTCGCGTGAGGGCCCAGGGTTGATTTGGACCATGGTAAAGAATATGCAGTTCAGGTTAATACCTGATCAGTAAAGCGACTTCCGCCTGACCTCCACCCTGTTAACACGGGAACCTGACTAGGTTGAATCACGGTTACGCCTTAATTCGCCTGAATGTCACGATGTTCTCCCTCACCGTAAAAGCATTGGTTAGTGAAACAACTAATGTACATAACTCAGAAAAGTCAAAGTCACTAAGCCTAAAACACGCTTTAAAATGTCATTACCATCTTATGTATATCTAACATCTAACATCATATGTGTCTTGATTTCTAAAATATCATTTAGAGGAGGTCGCTGCGTATTAATTGGACCAGTTAGTAAAGTATGTAAAGTAAAACTTAGTAAACTAGTACCAAAACAAAAAAGGATATATACACTGTATAATTTTTTTATTCATGTGTTAAAACTATACATAATTAAACTAAATCCCTGTCAATAAACTGAAAATTCATACGTCATCATTACAAAGTTTCCTTGCTTATTTATCTTACTCTCCATTGCCTACAATTCGAGATAAGATCAATGTGAGTATTTCTTCCTAAGCTCTATGTGCAAATATACTTACAATAAATCTATTTTTTTAATTTATTTATTCTTTATTGCACAAACAGAGTAGTACAAATGGCGGACTTAATGCCTTAAGGCATTCTCTACCAGTCAACCAGTGGGTGAGGCAGAAATAGTCGTAGCGGCGTAAAAAGAACAACATACTAATTGAACTATTCTAAGACAAACAATATATTATACACCTACATACATACATTAATATAATAAACTTACAAAACGTACATGGACATAATAATAAATCCATACTTACTTGATAATGTAAAGTAAACAAAAAAAATATAAGTTGACAAAAGTTCGGAAATAAAAAAACAGAACAAGCGTGAGCGTGACAAAGTTTGGTCATTAAGGAAAAGATCTCGGACAGACCTTTTGAAGGTGAACTTGGATGAAGACGTCTTGATCGCATCAGGAAGAGAGTTCCAGAGCCTTATGGCACAAACGGCGAAAGAATTAGAGACGTAAGCAGTCTTGTGAGAAGGTGTGCAGAGTTTAAGAGCAGTACTAGGACGAAGGTTACGAGAACTAATGTCACTTATAAATTTGAAATAACATTTCAGATATTCTAGGGAATTGGGGTTGCTAAGAATGTTGAAGAGAGTCCAAAGGACTTGCAGATTTCTGACGACGCTCAAGACGCGACGAGACGCTCAAGCTCATTTAAAAGATTTTGGGATAAATTGGTACAACAGACATCGGCGTAGTCTATTAATAATGTCCTCCTAGCCGAATTTAGCCTGCAGTTGCCAATCTCAACAGAAATTAGCCGACTGCGCGGGAGATAATTGTGAGATAATAATAATAATTTATTATAGCGCACAAGTGTGTGCGCAATACACAGGTGCACTCTCTGTTCCTTTACTCTCATAATCGCTGAGACGACAGGCCGTCCGCCATGACCTAGAGAGATCAGGCGCAGGACCAACGGCTTAACGTGCTTTCCGAGGCTCGGGGGTGTTAACACCACCAACTTCCTGACTTCCGATCTGTGTCCGAGCTATTTCAAGACAGAAAAACCCAACACTTATTGGGCCGACCCGGGATTCAAACCCGGGACCTCGTGGATAGTACCCAGCGTGCTGACCACTAGACCAACGAGGCAGTCAATATTAATACGAGACAATATTAATACGGTATGGTAATATCGGATTTCACAAAGTAGCTGTAACAACTGGATTGATGTTAGCGGTTGCCTCGATATTGAGTTTCTTGCTAACTTGTCTGATACTGTATTAAACCAAACTTCGGCTTCAGTGGGCTATTAAACCAACTAATACACTACTAATATTACCACTATGTAGACTTAATATAAGTCAGCCTATTAGATCCCACTGCTGGGAAAAGGCCTCACCTCAACTATGAGGAGGAACGGGCCATACTTCACCACGCGGGCTCAGTGCGGATTGGTGGAGGGGTGTATGTAAGGCAAGTGACAAACCTTACTGTCAGAAGTTATCAAGCCGCCCTAGGGCCTCTGACTAGGCTTAACGTGCTATGTAGACTTGCTAATAGCTAAGTTTGTGAAAACCTATGTTTTTAACCCCCGACGCAAAAACGACTGGGTGTTATATAACGCGTGTTTGACGTGACTGTATGTGTGTGTGTGTGTATGTCTGTGGCATCGTAGCTCCCGAACGGATAAACTGATTTTGATATTTTTTTTGTTCGGATCGTTAATTAGTCGGAAGTGTTCTTAGCTATGTTTGAAGAAAATCGGTCCAAGATGGCCGCCGTAACAAAATGACGGATTACATTTTTTTTATTGATCTAGATGTTCGAGATAGATGTTGATGAACTTTCGCGTTGCATTACAATAAGTATAGCCATGCGAATGCGACGAGAGGCATGGGGAGACCTATGCTGTGTTTTAAGGACTGCGCCAAGCGGGACATGGTCATTGATGGACGTAACTGGGAGAACTTAGCCAAAGAGAGAGACATGTGCTGTAAATTTGTAAATGATTGGTTCGCTAAACTGGGTTATAGGAGAGAGAGGCGTCATCAGATAGACGCAGCGCTCCCTTTGGGAACCTACGTCGTACCTAGAACACGCCTCTACCGCTTAGGCTCACACAGCTATCAAGAAAGATGCCTTCACAGATGACATCAAAGGAGAGGCACCCACTGTATTAATCGTCTGTAAAAGACGGGAAAGGCCAATGATGAAGACGATGATGAGACATGATGGGTCTAAACACGAATTTAAGATGTGAGTAAGTATGTGATACTCACTGCTTGACGAAGCAATCCAGCCGCCAAGACCGAGCTGAAGATTTTAAATTCGTAGCTAAAATACGATAGAACAGGGAACTAAAGAGCAAAATAACTAGAAAACAAAATAAATAAAGCCAGGGCTACCAACTCAAAGTTAAGCTGAATGTAATTGTTGAGCTAGTGTGGCACGGGGCCAAGGCACGATCCGGGTATATTATTTATTCTATGCGTTGTAGCCACCCTAATTCGATATTAAACGTAACTTGATCTTTGCTCGGGAAGAGTGTATTTTGCGGATTGGTTGGATAAATTGTTTTCGGTTGAAGATACTTCTAAACTTTGAGTGGTATAATGTTAGGAACTATTCAACTATTATTTCGCCTTTACAAAATAACTCTTTAAGCGCCAAATATAGACCAAATATGAATATAGCCAGTAAGTTACATAACATTCCATTGGATACATTCGGGTACATTCCCCAAGTATTGATGAAATCGAACGCCGGCTTACTGGAGTAGCAAGCACTTGCAAAAATTCGTCGACTGACTAACGTCCTCCGTAGCTTAGTTGGTAAGAGCACTCGCCCGGATAGCGAAGGGACGTGGGTTCGAGTCCCACCGGATGACACAGTCGATTAATTTTTGTAAGTGAAATTTGATTTAATTACATAACTGCATTTATAAATGTTTAGTATCACGAATGTAATAAAGGATTTTTATAATTTTGGATCCTCGCCCCTGTTAATGCACTGCAGATTTCATCCAAGTCTGCAGAATGTCGTTTTAACCAGTCTGATTTATCTCTAAAAAGAAAAACACGCTTTATAAATTACACGATATGATTCATTTCCACACAACACACCGCCAGAGTTGCATTTCGGTTATACTCAATCTGAAAATGGTAACATCTTTGCAGCTCAGTCAATAAGGTCCACATTACACTAACAAGTTGAGTTGTGTAATGGTTACGCGATCGCTTCCGTCTGTCGGTATTGACATTGGCTGGTATTTCAACTTTCTCCAATGCAAGTGTTTAAACCAGATGTTGGTCAGCATTTATACTAAGTACGGTCAACTGCAAAAAAAATATATGTACACTTTTTATGAAGGTTTGCACTCAACGAAAGGTATAAAGGATTGGAACAATGAAAAAAAAAATTTTTTTGACGCTGACTGTATTTTTTTTTTTTTTGTATTATAAGAAAATACACAGCTCTACATTTGTAAAGATTGGGATTGGCACTAGCTGGCCGTTAAGGAAAAGATACCCAGACCATAGACTATATATACACTTAGCCCAGAGTCTACCGACACATGTTTAATTTTGAATTAGCTGGTTTAGCATTACTTGACATAATTTGTATGGGAATTCTGTCAAATTAACCGTCAATCGAGATTTACCGACTGTTTAATAATTAGTGAACACAGGTCTTAGACTTACTGAAGAATGGTTCTCATCCATTTCTAACATAGATTTAGCTTGAGGTAACAAAGCATAATTCAAAACTATATTGTCGGATTGTGAGAATTAAAAAAAAAAATGAATGACCGATGATAACCGGTAAAGATAAGTAATTATTGTTATTTATTTATTTGTGAAAATTATTGGATTTGAACAAGAATTACTTTTGAGCTTAACAAAAAACTATGTAAAAATTTAAAACTAGCTCAAAAACAATGTTCAACTGCGACCTTTAAATAAAACATTTTGTAATTATTTTTATAACTTAAGCAATTATTTTGCATGTTTTTACGAAATCAAATTGAATTTCGCTCACAAAAATTAATCGACTGTATGTGACATCCAACCGGATGACACAGTCGATAATTTTAAAACATTTTGTTCTAAGTAAAAAACATTGTTCATTATGGTAAAGGAAGATTTATGTACGTTTTATGTATTACTTAATAGTTGCATTACACAATGTTATCACCTAAGGCACTGTGCACACTGACAACAACAAACACTTCTCTCTTGACCTACTTAAGATTAAGTACTTGTTTTTCTACCCAAGTATAGCCAAATTCTAGTATAAGGAGTTCATAATGTTTCCAGACACAAATGGTAAGTTTTTTTTACATATTATAGTGCTTAATAATCTTACTTTTATTACCTCTATATGTTTACAGCCAGACATGATCCATCCACGGCCGCTTCGTCCTTACCATCAGGTGAGATTTAGGACAAATGTCTGCCTATAAAATCACTTATCTACCACTTTTTTTAATGCTTTCACGTTAGTTATCAGAAAAAGATTCTGATTGCTCTAAGCCAAAAAAGACGAGCCAGGTAATTGGAGTTTCATCGGTATATGGAATTCTACCCGAAAGATATTTAAGACTTTATTTTTTTAACCTCTGTTGCATTATTATTTTTATCAAACATTAGACGAATGCGGGAATTTATTTGAGTATTTTATTTTAATTTCCCGACGTTTAGACTCAATTATATAGACCGTGACAACCCGTTACCTGTTACTGATATTTTAAGCCTTTTGAGTCCTATAGACTCACCGAGCTTATAAGGGTTACATGATCGATGTACTCGTATAGACTTAAGTATCATTATTAATGTTTCTTTGCATAAGCTACATTTCCAATGACTCATTAGCGAAACGTAGTGTTAGCCTAATTATTTCACGATAATTATTACCGAATTATTGAGGCGTATTATTATAACGCAACTAGGAAGTAAATACACCCTTAACAGTAAATTGTTCAGCTTTAATTTAATACGATAATTTTATTAAAAGGTATCCTCATTTCTACTTTCCGGAAATACAGCTTCGCAAATATTTAAGTTATTCACAGTAGGTGTGTATGTATCAGGAAAAAATGAGAATGAATATAATGTGCTTCATTAAGCATTAAAACGTCTTTAAAACCTTTTATACAGAAAAGCGAACAATGTTCAATATATAATATTATAAGTTATGGTAAAACTATGATAAAATCGTAAGGTTGTATAATGCACTGTGCTCATGCTATTAAGTGCACAAAAGAATATCAGTGGATACTAAGGAACTCATAGGACTTATTAGATTTTTATAATATTACTAGCAGTTCCCCGCAACTTCGCCCGCGCCAAAAGTCGGATTTTCCATACAAATTTTCATCCCCCATTTCACCCCCTGATGATTTTATATCGCAACGAAAAGTAGCCTATGTCCTTCCCAGTGTTTCAAACTATCTCTGTGCCAAATTTCATTTGATTCGGTCCAGTAGTTTCGGAGCCTATTCGATGCAAATAAACAAGCAAACAAATCTTTCCTCTTTATAATATTAGTATAGATTATGCCGGTCTTATTACAAACACGGCAACAACAACAACTACGAATTAAAATTTAATAAATACCTCATTCTTACGCTTCGATATTTTTACAGATTTACAGATAAAAAGTTAATTATAAAAGTGATTTAATAAAAACGTAAGTACGAAGCTAAAGACAAAATGATTACATTTTGAAATCTGTCATCCTTTGTTTTATAAGACGAATTTTTTAACTGACTATCGAAAAAGCGCTCAGTCGTAATAAATATAATAATAATAAATTACATTATGAAGTAGAGTCATCTAATGACATTGGAAGATGATAATCGTCTCAAAAAATGACCATGTGCCAAAAGATTGCACCATTGACTCATCGTCGGTGTGCACCCAGTCTTACGATCACTTGGTGGTGGTACCACACCAGTGCCAGTGTTAAGTCAAAACCGCTACCAGCCGGTTGAGTGGAACCGTGTGTCAATACATTGTGCGGTAGGTCAGTAAATTTTTTTTATTCCAAAACCCAGTGCTTACTTTGACAAAGATGTTTCAGCCGATTTGGTTTTTTGTGCGGTTCTTGATACAAATCGTTCGGCGATTGTTCACAAGGTTATTTCTGAATTGAGTAAGTGTTGAAATGGTTAAGGATGTTTTAGTGTGTGACGGCCGTCTTGCTTGATTAGAGTAATGGGTTAAGTTTGTACAAGTTTGTGATGTTGTGCAGTTTTATTTCCGAAGTTGTAGACATATAAATATAAACGTAGTGGAATATAATAGTTGTGTAGACAGATACTGACCTTGAATTGAATAATTGGACTCTTAAAAATTGGTATCGAGCTACTGATACGTTCGTAAAATGTTTTGGACTTGTTTTTTTTAAAAGAAAATGCCATTCAAATCTTTATTTTTAATTCGAAAATAACTCTTTCTTGATCGTCAGGTTTTCCTGCACCAGTATCTATACTTACAGTATCAGTAGTAAGGTACAGGGATCAGCACAGTCAGACTACCCATCTTCGTTGCAAAATAAGCTCTATTACTACTTTACCTAGAAACTAGATAAATGTCAAACGACTTACGACAACGAATACAACGAAATACCGAAGGCAATTATAAAGTACTATTGTTACAATTTAGATGAAATACCTAAGTTTATTTTAACAACATTGCTTTTAATTTCCGTCGGTATATTCGTTGTATTCGTCGTCGTAAGTTTCTTGAAATTCGTATTGTTGGCTTGGTCGGGAAATCCAATGCATAAGTAGCCGCAGTGTTTCGCTTGATGTGCTGTCGTCCGTACATTATTTCTGAGTGACATAGGCTAAAATTGCACCCATACAAAGCTGCAGGCGTGAGTATATTCAATACAAATCATACACATAGCAATAACTAACGACGTATAAATAATTTCAAATCGTTCTTATTTCTTTTGTTACTAATACCAATATAAATTATTTAACCATGTTATAGATCTATGTTATCTGCCAATAAATAAATTATTATTATTATTCAATGCATGCCTTAAGTTACTTGACGCATGACGATTCACGCGCAAAGTCAATTGCGATCACCCATCCGCGATTGACCGAGCCGAACGTTGCTTAACCGCCAATGATAGGCATATGAAAAGTGGTAGATGGGTCGATAGCGCGCAGAAATCGTTTGCCTCAAGTTGATCGATTTGCTCAATTTTGCATTTAAATTTCTTACAAATATTACATTTGACACGTAAACGAACGTGTGCTCGTCGCATCAAATTCGAATCGCCGCGCAGTAGGAGATGACAGGTCTACCTATTTTTTTGATACACTGTCGTTGTAAACCGCTATTGATTTTTGCAAGTTAATGAAAAAACATGTTTGGCGAATAAAACAGATTGCGAAATGATTCTATAGCTCACTGATTGCCGTCCAGTGATTCATTTGGCCATTAAAGCAGCGTTTAAAACGGGATTAATTTCCAAATCTAATTATAAAGGTATCCCTCTTGGTAATTTGAAACATTAACGCAACTTTTCTGAAGATAAGTTTTATACTTAATTAAATTTGACACAGGTCCCAAAAATTCTAGAAAAAATCTAAAGTTTTTTTAAAAATTCTAAAAAACAGGCCAAGTGCGAGTCGGACTCACGCACAAAGGGTTCCGTACCATTAACTTACAACATTAGACAGTATAGACAAAAAAAAACACGTTTGTATGGGATAAATATATTTTTTTAATTTATTTTCAAAATAAAATACAGTATAATATTTTGTGAATATTTTAAGCGTCTACATGTTACCATTATAAATATCGAGCAAAAATCACGTTTGTTGTATGGTAGCTCCCCTTAAATATTATTATTATTTAATTTACTTATTTCTTTTTAGAGTGTATATAAATATTAATATTCTGTGAGTATTTCAAGCGTCTATCTGTTGCCGTTATTGGTAGCGAGCAAAAAACGCAAAAAAATCACATTCGTGGAGCCCCCTTGAATATTTATTTATTTTGTTTTTAGTATTTGTTGTTATAGAGGCAACAGAAATCTGTTGCCTCTATAACAACAAATACTTACATCATCTATGTAAATTTCAGCTGTCTAGCTATCACGGTTCATGAGATACAGCCTGGTGACAGACAGACAGCGGAGGCTTAGTAATAGGGTCCCGTTTTTACCCTTCGGGTACGGAACCCTAAAAAGTCGGATTACTTTATTTCAGACGGTGTTTATTCGACTTCCCCGGAATATTTGAAAAAAAAATCTAAACATGACGTGTCATATCATGACAGTTCAATAGAAGTGAAAAATCAAGTTTGATGGCAACACATATGCTCAGTCCTTCCTTAAAAATAATTAACTCTGCATTAGAAAGAAAGAAAATGTTTAATTTGGTACACAATATCAAATTAAATAATTAAGCTTTTTATCGAAATTGCTGTCTCATAGGATTTATACTGTCGGTAACTGTATCTGAATAAATCGTAGGCCCGTATGAAATTTTTACACTGTAAACAGTGGGTTTGGACTAGCGATAATTTATTATTTATTTATCATTAAATGTTATTAACTAAAACCCTCATGCTGGGTTCTAACGTTTTCAAGAGGGCCCTCTTGAAATGGCAGCCATTTTTTAAAACTATTATTTCTGTGGATCTGGAGGTCTTAAAAGTTACGAAAATGATTATTTTAAAAAGGTAACGCTATCGCCTATCAAGTCAATTAAAGATCAATTCAAATGATTAATCGTCGGAAAGAAAAATAACAAAAATATAAGAAATATTGCTAAAAATTTAAAATAGTTTTTTAAACCTATTACAAAGCTGTTGAAATTTTTGGATGTAGGATTATGTCTCTAAAATGTACTAAGTAAGAGGCCCTTAAATTATCGTTAGTCGAAACCCGGGCACCCTGGATAGAAAGATTTATGTTAAATTTAAAGCCAGTACTGAAGTTTTCATTAATATTAGAAGGCAGAAGCCTCAACAGTAATAAATACTTTTATGTTTCACCTAAGTGAATTACCTACTTAAGGTGTCTGTGTGAGGATCAAAGAAGATGTATTGGGTTTCTAGACTGAGAGGCCTAAGCCGTCGATTGTATTTTTTTCTGATCTTTGATGTAATGATAAAAGTCTTAATTGATTGCGCTAAAGTAATTAATAAAATTAAATCTAATTTCTCTGGACTTTTTTGTAAGCAATTTGTATCACTAACTCGAATTTAACTACCTCCATAGGTTGCCTAACGTAAAAGGTCAAATATGTACTCAGCACACGCTAAGTTATTAAGCAACTAAGTAAACACTAATGTTGTATTCAACCTTTGACATACCTTGGTTACCGAGTTTTGTGTTTAAAATTGTTTGCAGACTAATTTTTAAGTTATACTAAGTAAAAATACTTTAACACTTACTTATCTACTTCGTTGTGGACTTGGGCTACTTACGAAGTGTTTTAAAAAAATTTAAGCTTTTATTTTTCACACAGATATTAATAACATTTTTTGAATAACAGACAGGCATTTGACTGCAATCTTACCTGATGGTAGGCGGCGAAGGGTTAGTTATTGAAATAAAACAGAAGAAATAATTTTAAAAATTACCTCAAGCTTTTGACTAGGACTTATGACGTCATAGAGCTTATCACATAATGGGATTATCTTCAAGTTGCCCTATTTGAGACTAACTACTTACTAACTAGTTTACTTTTTCTTTCTGTGCTAAACAAACGAAAGAGACAGAGAATATAAAACATTAGAAACGTCAAATTAAGTGATGCGATTTTTTTGGTTTTTTCGTAAGGTTTAGCGTATTTTCGTATAATTTAGTTGTCATAGATTATTATCCCAATTAATTGACTAGGGATTCTGTAATTTTCTTAGTATTTTACAGTTGTTGTTTCTGACGTTTCTTAATTAATGTAGACTTTCTCTTTTCGTTTCTTAAGCAGAGAAAGAGATGACATGACCAAAACATTAATTAAAGAAAGGGTACTTTTGAATCAAACCCAATGTCACACTTTGTTGACCACCTTAACGTATGAAGTAATATTTGGATGGCCCCTAACAGTGATACCTTTGTTAGGTAGGTAGAGTTTTAGATACAGCGTTCACTATCCTCTTTTGTATGAACAAAAATACCTATCTATTAATAACTCCGTACACAAATAAGCGAAATTTATTAAACGAAAGTAAGGTAGCCTTTTCAAACCAGCCAAGGAATAACCGTCTTAATTAAATACTCATACAAAGGCTAAAAATATCATTATGGCAAGAAATAACAGCCAGGTCATTTAAAAAGTTAATTGATAAAGTCTGCTATTTTCAAGTTTGTTTGAAGTCTTTGATTAATATTTATCAAAACTTTGAATTAAAGTTTTGAAAGTTATTAGCTACTTACATTGATTTTTTGTATCTTTCGCTATTTGATATTTTATACATTTTTTTAACATGGTTATACGGTGGGAAAGGAGGAACCCGCCAGGTTTTAACCACGAATTACTCATGGTATTACGAGTAAATAATGGCAGTATTGGAACCGTGTTGATATAACATTTATATCAACACGGTTCCAATACTGCCATTAACGTACTTAATTTCTAGAACGAAAAAAATCAAACGATACTAAAATAATTTCATATCACGTAAATTGGGCTTTATCCAGCAATGTTTGTATTATTTTTTTGTCCAAATAGGCACTTTTAAAGTCGGGCTATTTTTCCCACCGTGTATAACATGCCTGTCCAGACATGATTTGCGTTTGGGAAAACTTGGCTAATTAGTCATATGCAGAAACTACAAGTAACTATGTAATAGTTTGTTCGTCATTTATACCTAAGCCATTGCCTATCAAGAACAAACAACCAAATTCATAAAATGACTGCATTTCACCCAGTAGCCAAGTTTTGCTCACCTGAAGTTAACTGTTCTCCACGAACTACGGCCGTATTTCTGACGCTTGTAAATAAGGACACAACTTCGTCAAAAGCCACTCCACAGATTGGAGAACTTCCAATGTCACGGCGCAAATCTGTTTCCAAATTCCAATTAAATACGAGCCTGGAATTAATCGTATTCGATTGACTCATTTTAAGTCTTTTCAAACCGACAGTCGCTAATTCATTTTGGTATTACTTTTGGGGAGATTTGTGAAGCGAAATGCTATCAAGCTTTTGATTGGTGTATTTATTCGTCATTGGAATAATGTCTAAAGTTAGGAATTCTAAGTGTTGTAAGGACTTCCGTTGAACTCAATATAACACAATTTTATTATTTGTTAGGATAACTTTATAAGATGGAAATAACATTTCAACAGAGAAGGCAGGAAAGGTTCAACGAATGGTATTCGTAAATTCGGTAAACCCAAGCAACACGCACTGCAAGATCTCAAGACACGGTTAGCTCTTTCTACGTAAATTAATAGGAACTTAAATTTATTTTATGAGTGAAGGTATAGTAGTTAATTTTTTTAAAACTTTGTAATGACAAATTACACATATCTACGTGTGACCACGGACAATGTTAAGTGTTCGAAACGTTCAGGTTTTAAATAAAGTGTAAATAAATCGCGGAGTAATGCGGAAAATTATGTTTCAATGAGTTCGACTATCCTAGACTAAATACACGGATGCGTTAACAAATAATTGACTCCTGTTAAAGTACTCTACCATGATGAATAATAAATTATTGTTTTTTAGGTGATAAGCATCTACTTTCCGTTTTACCATGGTTTGACGGTTGAACTTAACAATTTCTTTTGGATCAAAGTGTTTAGCTAACCAAAAAATATTTTTAGAGAATATATATTTTTTATGAATAGATATAAAATCCATGCAATAAAATGTAATTATTAACGCTTGATTCAATAAGTGACAATAGTATTCTCAAGACCCACTGACATACAAAAGCATTAACACGCGATGTCCTTTTCCGAGGAAATACTAATTAAAATTACTAATTGCATAGTTGAATGAAGTAATTTAGAGGTAGATGTTTAGGTAGACAATGATCACCTTTTACAAATTCTAGGCACTTTAATTTCATTTGAGTATTATCCATACTTCCATACTAATATTATAAATGCGAAAGTATGCCTGTCTGTCTGTCAGTCTGTTACCTCTTGACGCTTAATCCAATGAACCGATTGATATTAAATTTGGTATGGAGTCAGTTCGAGACCCTGGAGAGGACATAGGCCACATTTTGTCGCGATATAAAAACATTAAGGGGGTGAAATGGGGGATGAAATATGAAAAATCCAACTGTTGCGGGCGAAGTCGCGGTAAACCACTAGTAATAGCAATAAAAATCTTGCCACTTGGATTAAAACGTGTCCATCGTTTTATAAAAAGTGACAGAGTTATGACAAAAAACACCGGCTAAGCGCGAGTCAGATTCGCGCACAAAAGGCACCATTATCTATGTAACACTTGATACTGTTTATTTTTAAATACTACTGTTTATTTTTAATACCTGTTTTATTTTTAAACACAACAAAAAAAACACATTTCTTATTTCGTATTTATTTCTTTATCAATAAAATTTACAGCTCTTTCTTAATATTAAACTTACAGCCAGAAATGAATTTACATTTTATAAAATTGGATAGTGACACTCGGGTTACAAAAAATTGTAAGTACGTATATATATTATTCTGTTTTAGTATGTTGATAAATAGGCAACGGAAATACATCATCTGTGGTAATTTCAACTGTCTTGCTATCACGGTTTATGCGATATAGGTATCGTGGTGACAGACATACAAACAATGGAGTGTTGATAATAAATCCTGTTTTTACCCTACGGGGAACCCTAAAAAGTAGAGCCTCAACAGTAAAGAACCGTATAAAAAATAAACTCTTGCCCTTTTATTTAGTTTGACATAATCATAACAAGATATTAATTTCGTTCAAAAACATCTTGCCTACTTAAATGTCGCCGTCACACAGTATTAAGTTTCTAATGCTCAATTAGCGCATTGAAAAACTATACAGCAATCTCATAATCTCACCCAGACCGATGCAACATACATATTAATCCACGGTTCCACGCCATTATTGAATAACCACAAAATCCAGCTCAAATCGATAAAAATATCGACTCTATCGTAATAGGTGATAACCATTGCTGTTTTTGCTTGTAAGATTGAAGACATACACCGTGGCAATGACCCGTTGTGCAATATCGGTAAGATAACGACGTAAAGTTGCGTGCCGTAGTAATGAATTACTAGTGATGTGTGAATAGCGTTTATAAAGATAGATAGATAACTCCTTATAGCGCACCATAACAGAGGAAGAACAACAATTTAAACAGAAAAGATGTACAATCCAGGTTTTATCGCTATAATGTAATTAATAAAATTAATAACAGTCAAAACCTTCTTAAATCTTGGGCATAAAAAATAAATAAAAATATCTGGCAAGATGAACTGACTGCTTCCTAGTAAATATCACAGGATCGCACTGGATGCAGATCGTTTGTATCGGGTTACTTTGGAGTTCTATGGGGTGGTCTATGTTCAGCAGTGAACGTCATTAGTTGTAATGATTAAATAAAAATAACAGGTCACTTTGGAAATCTACCCCCCGGTCTATGTTCAGTAGACGTCCTGATAATGATGATACATACAAGAATAAATACGTACAAAAAAATAAAATATAACATATTTTATGAGAAGTGTGTCGCAGCACTAGCTCGCTTCGCTTGGAGGCTACGGTGATTCCTTTCACTTTCAATGGGTCGTTGTCTCGCTAGTTTTTATGTCACATTTGTTATTCGTAATACGCGTGCAACAATGCCTCTTAAATCAGCAGAAAACGTACAGGGAGTGCATGCAAACGCATTCGGATGATGAATTGTATGCAATTACATTACGCGAGATAGGAATAGAAATCGCGACAAACAACTATATGAATACCATTTACATGTGTAGATTTTATGGATATTTTATGTACGGCAGTACTCACATTAAGGTTAGCGATGGGCGATTGATCGAAAAAAAATAATCGAATGAATCGACAATCAACCATTCGAACTATCGAATGTCGATTTAGTAATTCGGAAAAAAAAAATCGAATAATAATCGACAATCGAATGATAATCTATACTCGGCCCTTTGATGCATTCGATTGAATTGCCGCGACAGGACAGGCAGAAAACGAATGATTAATCGACGCGACGAATGACGATTCATTCATTAGTAGTACGGCCTGCGCACCGCGCGCTCCGGTATTGCTCGCCGCATAATCGAAGGATAATCGAATGACTACGGTTGCTTATCGAATACATTCGATTACAGAGACCATTCGAATAATTCGATTCATTTAGTAATAATCGCCCATCGCTAATTAAGGTACGTATCGTACTAATTGAGAGTATCGAGCGATGAGCACGCAATACTTATTTAATCAAAACAAAATGTGATTTCGTGACCGCTTCGTTTAAAGACTCCAGCATGGTTGAAACCATTTGTTGGTGTTATTCATTTCCAGAGTCCGTAACTACCAGGGTCTTCAAGTATAACCCGGAACCCGGTATCAATCTTTACTCATACCAAACGCTTTTTGTGAAATCTTTTAGGGACAGGGCAAAAAATGTGATTGATAACCGAGTGTTGAAAGACTGTCCCAAAGCCCTTGAGTGGGACGTGTCGTCTATCCCACACGTGCCGCTTGAATAGTAATAGTACTTTGGTCTATCGATAATTCGATAGTTTATCAATAATATTGATGCGCACATCTGTAGAAACCCAAAATGCTTGCATATTTTTTACTTAATATAATTCGATCCTTCAAGTATGATTTTACAGACACAATAGGCAATCAATTGTTCTCGGGACGCCGCACACTGTGAAATTTCACGATTCTAGTATCTTTATTCATTTTTTTTATAATTTACGTTAATATGCTATTGATGAATTATGATCCATACTATTCGCCGTCCTTATGATACTTGAGGCTCGTTTACGTAGTAACTATTATACTTGAGGCGTTAAACTCTTTAACGAAAAGTGAATATTTATACATGTTTCCTTTTTAGTGTTTATTGTAAATATTTAAACAAATCCTAAACGATTTTATCGGATTGTCTGTATGATTTGCAATCGTAATGGAACTACGGTTTTAAATCGCAAATGTCAAATGAGTTACCACAAGTTATTACTTCCTGATTCAATTAAACAAAACGTTTGGCCTAATAAAGTTATTTTTAGGGTTCCGTAGTCCGACAAGAAACCCTATAAGATCGTTCAGTCCGTCCGTCCTAGTCTGTCACAGCAGAATATCTTCTACGTTTATGGACTGATTTGCATGTAACTTGGTTCGAGGATACTTCACATATAGATCTCATTTAAAAAAAAATTACCTATTTTTAAGGGTACCTCCCCATACATGTAAAGGGGGGTGAGTTATTTTTTTGAGTGCACCCCCTTGTGTGGGGTATCGTTGAAAAGGACTATAAAAATAAGGTAGGGTTTCCATACAACACTTTTTTATCAGCTTTACCATTTGCGAGATATATCCCGCCAAAGCCGTTTACACGGTGTCCCCCCCCCTGTAATTTCTAAACTTAAACTTCAAATCACTCACGTAAAAAAACAGGCGCGGAAACTCTTATTTAAAATTGTTTCGGGTATCCTGTGATGAATGCTTTTGAAATTATAAATAAAATAAAAATATATACTTTTTTCCAAAAGAGCAGTATAAACTATTAACCTGGTATTTAGGTAATTTAGACCTAATTTCTTTCCCCATGTAAACAGGCAAAACAGCGCGGTGCCAAAAATGACTACGGAACCCTACTTATGCGTGGTCCGACACGCACTTGGCCGGTTTTTATTATTATAAAACCAGTTAAGCCCAAAATCCCTACAAGTACCTAATATTAATCCGAAAATAACTCTGTCTATTACATTTTGACGCCTGAAGTATTACATTTATGTTTTCTATGTTATTACCTTCCTAATATTATCTGGATTATCCATTTTCTCGCAATATGAAGTCTGTCAATAATGATGAATTTAACAACAAAACATTGCATAGATAATATCAACTTTAACTTTAACTACATCACAAAATATAGGTTTCAGATATTAAGTGTAAACAATGCAATTATTCATCACATGAAGAGTTTTTCCACAAACTCCTTTGATGAATAAACCGATAATTTTTATAAAAGGTGCTCTTATAAGAGATACTTCTAAGGCGGCACTTGGTAAGACGAAGGCATATACAATTTCAACTCCTCACCCCTCACTCATTATTGCTGGCATCTCAGTGTGTGCGAGTGACACGGCTAGAATCGAAAATACGCACATCATCTTACGAAGTAGGGATTACGAGTTACACACCGCTTGGATTCTTGAAGCTTACAAAAACTGACGAGAATTATGATTTTCGTATGAAATTGCTAGGCGTAATTTTCGAGTAGATTCAAATATGCTTTGAAAAAACTTTTCTTTATTTACCTACGAAAAAAAAAGGTTTTTACAAAATATTTAATTTTACAGTTTCGGTACCAATGATTTTTTTTATTACACTTGCACTGAGTCGAAGCTTGATTGGACCTATATGCAAGTTTTCTCCTTTATATTTTCTAAATACCTATTTTTACGGGTCCAAGTAATGAGTTCTCTTTAATGTCAGAAAGGAACGCACATCAATTAGGTACATTTCACGCGAAAATTCGATTATGAACAAACAGTGTTTTGAGGGAACATTTTTGTTGTATGAAGATGCTTCATGTGTTTTGAAATAATAATTGTATGGAGCTGCTTCTGTAAATCAAACAAATAATCTGTACAAACAACATCTGTAAGCAAACCATTAAAAAACTCCCGACTGCAAAAAATATTATATTTTTAAAATAGTCTTTTTTCTAGCTTTCATTTGATACCCATATTGCTATGGTAAGGAAAAAATAAATCCCCCTACCCCCTTCATTTTAAATTGCGGGCGCCATTTTAAAATATATATAGCCTATGTCACTCTCACAATTATATAAACAAATATATATAAATTCAACGACACCTTATAGGTGTCATAACTGTCCAGTCGCTTGGGTGGTAGGGCGTGCCAAATAATTATACATACATACATACTCTCGAAAAACATAACCCTCCTTCCGCAGTCGAGTAAAAACCGGTTTAAACCGATGAAATGTCCATTTAATTTATCGCAACATTTCTAAATTATACATATGATTCAGTCCACTCCGTTTTCCGCTGTAGTAACAAAATATGGGTCAACTAGTTTTAGTGTTGCTAGACAAATATCGATAAAAATGGGACTAAAATTAAAAGAGCGATAGTCGAAAAAACTTTTTTTTTCTCATTGTAAAAAAAATTTCGAAATGTGGGCGGTAAAATATTTCATTGCAATGATCAATGTAAAATTATTTCTATTTTGTTATGTTTAGAAAACAATTTAAGTACTTGCAGTTTTAGAGATAATGACATTTCAACCTTTTACTTCAAAAATGGTGTGATGTTTGTTTTGGCTCTGTTGCTTTTCGGTAGGTGAAAATCATTATTAGCAAGTTTAAGTTAAAGTAGGTACCGATAGTCATCAGTTATCATGACGATCCGAAGTTAGGTAACGATAAATCGATAAGCAGTCACAAAAGCATTAGTACCATATCCATAGTTTAGTCGTCAACGTTTTACTGGATATGGACACATGAAGTGTGGTTTAAAAATACACTCGGTGCAGTGTATTTTTACTGTGGAAATATGGAACAATCTTCAAACGTTCTGCCTATGCTCTAGGTATTTGAGATCGAGAAAAAAATGTCAAATGCTGTTTTTTCTTATTAACATGTCGATAGCAGGCAATTTTATCCTAGCTAGCCAGTGTCTGGACACAAAAATAGAACATCAAAGCAATCTACACTATTATGTACATATTGGGAGCAGCTTGTTTTAGCGGATAGAGAGCGGTTGATCTTTATCAAGACCCTACTAAAAGTCAAACTTGTGATAATTATTGCTTCGACTTTCTTGACTCTGACGCACGTTTGTAAGTGATTGTTTTAATCCTCTAGAAACATTTTTATCTTGATTCCAAAACCCTAGGTAGATACTTTAGTTATATTCACGCCTGTAATTTTTCGACCTTACGACATTTTTTAGTAAAAATAAAATGTGCGCAGAGTATTACCATAAAGCAATGACCCGTCAAAATCGTTAGAAGCATGTACACACGGCCGCAAGTCTGACTATGCATGTTGATCTTGGGACCGCCTCTATTCCCTACGTATTAAAAGCTGTTTTCGTAGTTCAAAATGTAACCTGACGTGCTGCCGACTAAACTAACAACAGAACGTCAAGGCAAACTTAGTCAAATTGTAAAAAGGGCAGTTGTAATTTTAGGACAAAAATATATACATAATCTATACGAAGTAACCGTGACCTACCATAAAATAACGTAACGAGTATGTTTTATTCAATTATGTCATTAAAGTAGATACAATCTGTACACGCTCGTTCGCTGCATTGGTATAAGTAGGTAATCTCCGTAATATTACCCATATCATTTGTAATGCATGACCTTACATTCTTCTAGTGTACAAAAAATACACTTCCACGTAAAAAAACTTAGCGGCAACCAAAAAAGTAGGTACAGTTTTTATCTCCAATCCGGACATTATCATAAGTGGTACAATTTAAGCATGAGAAAGACCTTGTTGCATCACATATGCGGCCATCAGAATATAAATGTCTGCCAACTGACGTAGAAAGTGAAGTCACGTAGGTAACTCACCTTCAGGGGATTTGAGTCCTTACGTTCGTAGACCCAGAACACATTTTTAGTTACGAACAAAACTGTCAGATTTATTTTTGCGATGAATAAGCAGTCGTGTAGTTATGCTTACACTTAAAGTAGCATTTTGAATGTTAGCACACTTGCCTCATTTATTTTTGTTGGATGTAAAAAGAAAACTTAAAAAAAATGCAAACTTGCAGCGGTTTCGTATGGGTGCAATGCAGGAAATATAATTAATACCATTGCATTGTCATTTACGAATAATGAGATAAAGCATTGACTGCTGGAATCATTTTCAATATCGGTTCTGCTCTATATATTACTTTCTACAATCAAATTTGTAATATCACTTATTTGTTTTCCAGAAAATGAAGCTTATTTGGTGCTGCGTCGTTGCAGCATCCTTAGTCGCAGTCTCCGCAGCAGTGGACGTAGAGAAAACTGTCCAACAAGTCCAAAGCATCCTCCAAGCAAATAGCGGCCTACCAAGGCTAACCAGAGATGAAATAATACAGCTACTTAACGACATCAGAGCCGAAGATGCTAAAAGCAAATCATCGACTTCAGCTTCAACTGAAGATTCTACAGAACTAAAATCAACGGAAAATCCCTACAGAATTGAAGACAATGAAATAAATCCAGGTACGCATTTACCAGATATACAAGAAAACGTTGTATCCAATGAAAGAGATTCAGTGGTTTCTGTACCAGCGAAACACAAAATAGAAAGTACCACCAAGAAAAACGAGCCTTCGGTCGTGGTTGTCTTGCCGTACACACCTCGAGATGGTTCGTCCCTACAAGAACTTTATACGCGGCCACCTCGTGTTGAAGTAGTTCCAGAGTCACAAGTAACTTCAACTGCACGACCAAAGCTTATAGACTCCTTAGAAAAACTCCATAAGACTCTAAACAACAACAAATTAGTAGCAAAGAAACCCAAACAGGATGGATTCCCAGAAGAATTACAAGCATTTTTAAACGCACATGGTTTGAAAGGAAAACCGGGTCAAGACCACTTTCTTTTGCCGCTTGAAGGTTTCAAGCCATTGCCTCCAGCGAAAGTTGTAGATGGAACAGTTCAGTTACCTGAAAACATACTTTTAACTTATGATCTAATCTCTAGTGATACTGATCCAAAACCAGCTGTTCATCAACCATCTCAAAACAATTTCTTGTATGAACCCCTTCGACCTGAATTTCCATTTGAATTAGATATGTCACCATCTAATTACCAAGAGTCAGTTCTTCCATTAGACCTGCCTATAAGAAAAACTCAGTCACCACCTGATGCATCGAAGAGCAATTTTGAGTCAATAGAGGATGACTCAGTGCGCGTGATTCCTTTGTCGGAGGGAGTAAACCCACTAGATGAAGTTAAAGCTGCTGCTTTGGGAAGCGAACAGAATAAGAGACAAACTGACAATGTGACAGAAACTACGAGTGAAAATAATACAGAAACAAGTACGAATGAAACAAAATCAGATGATACAGCAGATTCTGCGGCGTCTGATTCGGGCGCTTCCCTCGCTGATTTAGAAGATTCATTCGGTGGAGCCGCGCCTGAACAACCAGGCGACTCTGAACTACCTCCGCCAAGGAAAAACGGATTCTACTGGATGTTGGATTGGAACAGTTTCCTAGAAGTAGGTGATGGTGATACAAAAGTCAATATACGGTTTGAACCTAAATTGGGCGATCCTCAAATGTTTATACCTGTCAATGTTCCGTGATTCAGTTTTAGCGGGAATGGTTGTTATTTATTTATCTAGTCTTGGAAATGTTTGTCACTACTAAACAAAGGTTACTTATCGGTTTGGAATGGTAGTTGCATAACCGAACGTGTCACAACCAGATTGAGTGATAGCAACGGGTGGAAATAATTGACGAGGTTGCTCAAAATTAGACTTTATAGTGATTTCCGAAATGTGGTCAGTCAAGCTGTAATTATCCGATTCATTAGATTCGCAACTGGTGCAATCGTGGAACATTCTTGTTTTCTATTTCGATGAGTTAGTGTCTACTTTAGTGGATTTTCAACAATTGCAATATCTCATATTTTATTGAAGATGTGTATCAGAGAAAACGGTTCGAAGAATGGCTCGGTGTACTTGCCGGACCAAAACGATCGATCGAAAGTGAACTGAGTGAAATCGTCGCGTGTTATGTTACATTTATAATTAGATGTTAGTGCGAAGCCATTTGTTTGTACATAGTTGTAAAAATAAAGTAGTGTGATAAAAATGATTTTTGCATTATTTAAGTACTTATGTTTCTCTGTCTTGAGTCTGAAGACAATGACTTTTTTTTACTGTGAATTGAACGGTATTATTTAAATATTATTTTTAATTTATATGTATCACTTTTAGATAGCCTTTTTATTTGACACGATGACTTTAATTAGCTTTAATTTCATTGATATTCATAAAAAAACTGTAAGGTATCAGGAATTGAAGTTGTAAGTTAAAAAAGCCGAATAAGCATTATATTAGATTTTTTTAACAAAAACATTTTACCACGTTATGTGTGACAATGCCATTATTGTAATAATATAAAATTAACCTAGATTATTATAAAGGGTAGATATCTAGAAAGCAAGTGTGCTGTTTCTGATTTTACCTATAAACATTCTATAGTAGGTACTTTAATCACCCTGTAAAGTCAGCCTATTAGATCCCACTGCTGGGAAAAGGCCTAACCTCAACTATGAGGAGGTACGAGCCATACTCCACCACGCGGGCTCAGTGCGGATTGGTGGAGGGGTGCATGTAAATAAGGCAAGTGACAAACCTTACTTTCAGAAGTTATCAAGCCGCCCTAGGGCCTCTGACTAGGCTTAACGACTAATACCACAGATATTAGCCGGGACCAACTGCTTAACGTGCCTTCCGAAGCACCGAGATGCTTGTCATGGACGTCACTTAAATGGTCGGAATGGTCACCCATCCAATCACGACCGCGCCGTGGGTTGCTTAACTTTGGTATCACTACCAAAGCGCTGCCGCCACTGCGACTCAAGTACCACTAGCACATTCACCCTGTAGGTATTCTAATTAACATTTTAACACTACGAAGTACAGTCAGTCACAGATGATCGCGGTTCAAAGCAAGTTGAGTTCCCAAATCGCTGTTACAGAGGTTTATGTAAAATGAGTTGTTACGTCGCGATTCATAAAGCCGAGCGTACACGAGGGACTAGTTAAATATTCAGAGTAACACCTGTGATGTCAAGTTAGGACGTGATAGTCATAAAATAGATTGCCACAAAAACTGTGTTGAACTGTATCTAGGCTAAGCTCGTACACTTCTGAATCAATTTCCTTTAAAATCCTGTGAGGTACCTTTAATTTTTTCTTAGGCGTTGTAGTTAATAATAAAAGTTGCCATACTCTTAAGAGATCATCTATGTATCCTACGTAGGATATGATCTGGTTTTCGGTAGCGTCTTTGTAAACTTAATATAGGCTTATGCTTTACTCATAAGAATTTTAAGTTAAACTAGATTTAGCGATTTCCCATGTCTCATGTAGTTGATTAATTACGACGACCTTCGTGGCTGAGCGGCTCGCACAGCGTTTTTAGAGTATTTCCATCTCTGAGGGGCTTAATTTTAACTATCTCGCGTCTCGCTCTATGTAATACTCAATGCATCCTGCCTGTGAAACACTTAAAGGCTAGTTACCACCTTCCTTAGTGAGCTTCCCCGGGGGTGTACAGGGTTACATTGCAAAGGGGTGGCAAATTTTAAGAATGAGATCTAGGGTTTAAAATTAGTATTATTTTTAATCATTGTATTTTTCGAATAATATCCACTTTATAATATTCGAAAATAAAGTAAATAGAGAGATAACGCACTGCTAAAAATTTTGCAATGTAACCCCGTATAATATATACCTATAATTATTTTTATAACTTAACCAATTATTTTGCAAGTTTTTTTACGAGTCCCACCGGATGACACAGTCAATTAATTTTTGTGAGCGAAATTAAAAGAAATTTCGTAAAAAACTTGCAAAATAATTGGTTAAGTTATAAAAATAATTATAAGTTAAGCTGATTTTATCTTAACTGATGGTCAAATTTTTGTAAAAATATTTCCATCGGATACATGCGGGTACATTCCCCAAGTATTGATGAAATCGAACGCCGGCTCACTAGCGTAGAAAGCACTTACAAAAATTCGTCGGCTGACTAACGTCCTCCGTAGCTCAGTTGTTAAGAGCACTCGCCCGGATAGCGAAGGGACGTGAGTTCGAGTCCCACCGGATGACACAGTCGATTAATTTTTGTGAGCGAAATTAATTTCAACCCCGCATCATACTTAATGTAGCCTCATTTAAAATCCTTTGCTGTAAGTCAGCGTTACTTCACTAACCAACCAATTTTACTGCCGCTCAGTGAGAACACAGCTTTATGCAAAATAAGCTTGTTGCGTCGCAACTGTAATGTACAATATAAATTATGAGCACGGCATTATTCACAGCTGCCTCAAACTTAGCGCCTACGACGTCAAGCGTGTTATACCAAACTGTGTTTGAAGCGACAACTATGCCACGGGCCCTACGATCGTAACCCTAAATCGCTCACTTGATTTAATATCGGGACTTCCGATGTAATGAACAAATAGGCTTACTATACATTGGCACCTACAGGAAGATTTTGGTTTGAATTGTTCGTTTGAAAGAATTCTAAATTCAATATAGTAACCCCCTTACTAACAATGAAATTGCCACTCCTATAACACTTGTATAAATATGAGACAGCTAGTTTGGAATTAATGACAGATTGGTGACATGACATAGTGGAGGCATACATTTCAAATTAAGCTTCTTATAATTATTAAAATTTTATAGACATGTTAAAATCTTTATTGGTAAGGGGGTAGGTATAATAAGTAAGTTATTTTTTTTTCAATTTGTTATTTAATCGTGAAATTGCTTATCACGTGCAATTGGCGAAATAGTGTGTTTGACAACAACAAAACGCACTTTTTGTCGCCTAAAACTAAAAAAAGAAGAAGAAGTATTGTTTTAAAGACGATGCCGTTTGATTTAATTACTTTGTTGGTAATATATTTATAGTTTTTTTAAAACTGTAAGTAAAATGTTTTTTAATCCGCATATAAGGGTCGGGTGTTGAAGACGTATAGCAAGTTTATAAATAAAATCGATAAATATAATGAGCAATACTGATAATGTTCTGTTAGTCGCTGTGTGTTGGTCCTCAAAAATATAACGCCAGAGTCGATACGAAAAAAAAAAGTATAAAATAATTACTCTTAAACTTTCGCGTAGAAAGAAATAGAAAGAATAAAATAGTCGTACAGATTTGTTAAGTTTCGACAGTTTATTAAGGAGAGCTTTAGGCTTGTAAGCTATGTATGTTTACTATGTTGCCTAAAACACTGCTTGAGTAAGCAAATAAGTAGAATTAATAGCACGGCAAGATTTGAAAATACAGATATAAACTTGAGTAGGACTTTGATTTACCAGAGTTTGGAAGGGCATTGATGTGTGGTTAATACGGATATTAGGGCAACATCTATCAATATCCGCCCTTTGGTAAGAAGGGCAGCGCTGTGGGTCATAGGACCCATAAAGGACGTACGGTGAGTATAAAATAAAGGGACGGTAAACATCAGCCATCATTGATATGTTACGGATATGTTACGAGTATAGATAAACATATTGTATAGACCTTACACTTTTACTCTTCTAAGACCCAAGTCCAATTTTGAAACAGCCAGTAAACGTAAATTGACTGTTTATTTGACACAATTCCCATACAAAATATGTCAAATAATATTATAACCACTGATTAAAAGTTAAACACGTGTTGGTCATAGTCTCTTCTAAGAGTTTACCAATTTTCCAACAGCCGGTAAATATCGATTAACAGAATTAATTAAAAAAATATTTGACAGAATTAACATGCAAAGCATATGAACTAATGCTCGGGTGATTAAAATTAAAAAAAAAACATTGTGTTGGTGAACTCCAGGCTTAGACCCGAGTCCACCAATTTTACAGTTGGTAAACGCAAGTTGACGGTTTATTTGACACCATTTCTTTACATAATAAACTGTCACAAATGTAACAATTCAAGGGATATGAAGACAAAGTTTAACTATTAAAGTATATCATGGGTAGTATAAAAACCGTAGTAACAAATCTTATCGATAAGTAAACTAAACGATAGTATCAAAGATTTGTACCTGTAAGTAGAAACCGATTTATAAAATAGGGCAAAGTATATAAAAAGGTCTAAATAAGTAATAAATTATTAGAAATGGTGTCTATAAAATGGCTCCTCTGTGTCTTAGAGTGAAACGTTTGCGGGTTAGTGGTGGGAGGAAATAATTTCTGCAGAATTCTGGCTTCGGCACGCCCTGCAATTATTCGGGAAAATGGAAATTTAATATTCGTGATGTTCTGCTGTCAAATTAACCTTAAAGATCAACTAATCGACAGTAAAGACGACTTCCGTGGTCAGTAGCTCGCACACCGGTTATCAAGGTGTCGCCAGTTTAAGGTCCCCGGTTCGATCCCCGGTTGGATCAGTTCAGAATTCATATTTTCTATATTGTCTCGGGTCTGGGTGTTGTGATACAAGCGTTGGTTCTGATTTCCATAACACAAGTGCATTAGCTACTTACATTGGGATGATCAGAGCATATATTGCTCTGTCTTGTTGCAATATTTATTATACGAAAATTAATTATCGTTTGAGTAAAGTATATATCGTTTATGTGCATGAGTAAAGATCATATTTTAATTATATTTATTGTGTAAAGGACAAAGGTCTCTAAGCTCAGTGTCATATTTTTAGGATAAAGATAGTTAAACATTGAACTAATGAGTTCACTGTATTATAAGCGTATTCGTATTGTGTCAATGAATTTTTTATGGTAATTTGTATCTCCTAAAATATCATTTTTTACAGCCAGAAATATTTAAAGAAAAGAAAACATTCAATCTTTACTCAGATACTTTTAAAATGAAGGCTTACTCGTATCTTTTAAGAACGGCACAGCTCGTAGACAATAGAAAGATTAGGAGTTTAGCCAACATTGTAAGTTTAAAATGAGTAGGTCCTTAGTTTGGTGTCGTTCAATATACATTTTAATTTCATAGCATTTTACAGATATTTGCGCGTTTGGTACCGAAGTGGATATTCTCCTACTATCGATATATTAGAGATTCGACTGCTAAGTATGTAATCTATAATCTATTATTAAGAACAGAGAGTGCACCTGTGTATTGTGCACACACTTGTGCACTATAATATCTCCTGCGCAGTTGGCTAATCTCGGTTGAGACAGGCCACTTTAGCCGAAATTCGGCTAGGATGACATAATTTTATTTTTCAAGAATCAACCACGATGCTTAATTGATCTCGTTTCCTTCCATTTATTCCTAGACCTAGGTACAAAATGAACTTACAAAGGATTTCAAAGGCGTTTTCCACGCCAAAAGACCGTAATAAACTTTGGTTCTTGGAAGTTACGAGACTGATAGTAGGAGCTACGTTCGAGTTTACAAGCTAATCAGATATGGGTACATCTTGCAACCAGAACCCATCGGAAGTTTGGCGGCATCTTCGTAATCAAACTTCTGAACTTCCGGCGTCGTGTCGCGTGAGACACCCTCAATCGAGCGATTACTGAGTCGAGCGATATACTTGCTTGATTGCTGATATTCATGAGTATTTGGATCAACTTAAGGGAAACCACCCTTACCTATACATACTTAAAATGTATCCCAACAAAAACATAGATGTAAATAAATGCCAAGTTCTTAACAGTTTCGCTAATAAAAGAAGTGAGATCTATCAGGAAACTAAGTACTTACAAAGCTCCTTATACCACAGCCCCTGTATTTGCTACTTAATAATGCGGTTGGGTTAGTTTTTACCCGCCAATGCATTATTTTACGTAGAGTTACGTAACGTCTTTTAGTTAATAAGTGTCGAAATTTGTGATGTACAAGGCTCGAGGCGTCCGAGCCCTTTTGCTTAGAGCTCGGTTTCGTTTACAGGGCTCGCCTCGATTGTATGGCGCCCGACGACTCGGGAGTCTTTTTCAGAGCTCGAGGTTCTTTGAAGGCTCGAGCTCTTTTGAAGTCTCGAGCTCTTTTGACGGCTCGAGATCTTATGAAGGCTCGAGTTCTTTTGGAAGCTCAAGGCCTTTTGAGCATTCGATCGATCTCGAAGCATTTTTAGCGCACTATTTTTAAATGATTTAGTTACATGATGTTAAGCTAGAGATTTAATTAAAAAAAAACAACAATTGTATGAAATATAAATTGTCAAACATATCCCCAAAAGCACCGATGCTCATGGACACCGCACCGCGACCGCGCATTATTGCTTCGTTACGGAGATATTAAATTCATCAACATAATCTTGAGCTTTTATTGAAGGATTGCGTTCATTTTAGGACTTGACCTTGTTTTACGGCTCTTTTGAAGGCTCAAGCTCTTTTGAAGGCTCAAGTTCTTTTGAAGCTTCGAGCTCTTTTGAAGGCTCGAGCTCTTTTAAAGCCTCGAGGCATGGTTCAGAGAGCTCGCAGCTTGGGGCACCAAGCCTACCGAGCTCACTGAGCCTTGCCATTCCGCCTCGAGGCTTCAAAAATAGGACTCGAAGCTTCGAGTCTTGTACATCACTAGTCGAAATTAAGGAAGTTATTAGTTTTAGTTCAATCAAGCACAGGACTATATAAAAACTTGCCAAGCCGCATCGTTGAGTAGCAAATATAGGGGCTATGTTATAAGGAGCTTTGTAAGAACTTGGTTGGACAATATCTCGTGAACGGTAAGAGATATTTTATTGAAATTCAGGATTTAGTGATAA
This sequence comes from Pyrausta nigrata, assembly GCA_949316185.1. Classification (NCBI taxonomy): domain Eukaryota; kingdom Metazoa; phylum Arthropoda; class Insecta; order Lepidoptera; family Crambidae; genus Pyrausta; species Pyrausta nigrata. The sequence goes on from OX438952.1 coordinate 14,684,296, forward strand.
AATGATAGTTCCAAAAGACTAGCTGTCGTGCTGCACAGCCTGTCCGGTTGCAAAGTAGCGATATTCTTAAAACATAATAAAAAAGCTAAGCAACAACTTATGTCAGTAAACCAACATCGAAAATTAAGAAAAAGTGTAAAAGCGTATTCTTACTAAAGTGTCACCTACATAGTAGCTCTATGATTTTGGTATTAAAGCGCGTTTTTTTTTAAGATTTCGACGTTGGTCTATAAATAAATTTGTTATAAATTTTCTATATGATATATTCCTAGAATATCACTACTTGCAATCCAAACACATTCTCTAATTTACAAATTAGTGCTGTACAAAAATACTCGTACTACATAGTAAAGTTTTTAGGGATTCAACTTGTTACATAGTAAGAAAAATCCTTTGCTGATGTTAACTTGAATAAATTAAATAAGAGTGACAAGCAAGTACATACCAAAAAAAAAATTTGGACCTAAAACGGTCGTCCATTTCCCTTTTAAAACGGAAATTAAAACGCCTACGAAAAATTCAGAGCAAAAATTACGTGCGTTGAGAAAAGAACCAGTGTGTGTGAGTGAAAATACCTAAGGTTGATTTAAATTATACGATACGATACGATACGATGTGCTATTCAGCCAGGATCCAAGCCTGATCCGGTAAAACCGGCACACCAAATAGCACGATTTTTATAAGGAAAGACACGCTCTGGGATGAGAGAGGAAGACCGACTAGCCGGAGCCCATCGGCCACAACCAACAAGATATGCATCGAGCTTGGTATAGGAATATAGGTAGAGACGGGTATCGTTATAGGAATGAGCGTTGATGAGGTGGGCGGTCTGCCTTGGTGGATACACGTGGTGTTCTTTAAGAGCTTCTTTAGTCCTTTCGGGTATTTCTAAATTTCTTCGGTCCTGTTATTTAGTCGTTGTACTGCCTTCGGCTTTCGGAGTTTTCTGTGTTCTTGTTACCTATTTTTACATTTAGTTCAGTCGTTTTGACGTTGTAGAGCTGTGGTTTGATTCGCTTATCTTTTTCGTCTGGTTGGAATATTTCGTGCGCAGCTTTTCTCATCTTTTTGCTAGTTCGTTCCAATCTTTTCGGCAACGCTTGTAGTACCTAAAGTCTTGAACTAGAGGGTCTCGTGTATATCGGTCTGCCAATCTTCAATCTTCTTGCTTTGTATCCTTGTGCACTATGGAGGATGTAAAGGTGTGTGCAATGTAGAATGTGGCCATAGTAGAGTCTCATAAATTTGATCTACTTCGTTATAGTTATGCCCTGTAAAAGCTGATGAACTTTTTGGTTTCTTGGTGGATTCTTGCTATGACTCCGCACTCTTTTACAATGATCCTTCATAATGAAATCCTTAACATTGGTCTGTTCGATTGCGTGATTGCAACCGCGTTTAGCTCATAATAGGTCCTATTATTATCATCATAATAATAAAGTAGTTATTCTCGTTAATAGGTGTGTGTTTTATGTTTTAGTGAGCGGTCCCAGCTAGAGTAATTTTGCTTTGTTGAGTTTTCTTTTTGCTATTAAAATAAGAAGTCGGGATAGTTTTATGGTACACGTGTGTCGGTTTTTCAACATCGGTTTCTTGTAATTTTAGGGTCGTTTTTAGGGACAGTGCTGTGCAATGGTTATTGTTTTGTTACCTTTGTTTTATTGGTATCCAGCCGTTTAGAAAGTTTCTCGGGGTTCTTACAATTAATTCTCCAAGGGTTGTTGCTATTGTTTGGGAATGCGATGTTTTATTTTATGATGGACAGCTTCAACTTCCACGCACGTGTTGCGCAAGTTTTTTATTTGTGTGAAGCGCTTAGGCTTACTATTGTATGGTTTTTATTTATCTGAAATGTGTTTTGGCGGTAGAGATATTTGAGTTTTATGGTACACGGCCGTAGATTCCCAGTATTCGTGCTTTTTGTTACGTTTTTTCCTCGTTTACACTGTTAGGGACGGTATTATCAATCTTTAATGCCTGTTGGGCATCTGCGTAGATTTGTGGGAATTCATCAAGTTCACGTCTCGCGATTTGCGAAGCTATGAGTTATTTTATGGTTTTCTAGATGTTTTATGCATGGGGAGATTAAGTTAACTATAATGGCAAGGTATTATAGTTGTATAATATTTTCAGGGTTCCTAATAGAATATTAGATTTTTCACTATTAAGATTAATTAATAGGTTTGGTATTAATTTTTTTTACTACTTGGTAATTCAAAGTGTTTGACTATTTTTGGCTAGGAATCTCTTAATTAAATTTTTATTATGGTCTAGTTTTGTGTCCTAAGGGTCATGAGCGAAATAGGATGTAGGTGTCTGTGTTATGAATGTCGGGATCTTTGTTGATAATAATGTGTATTATTTTATATTTCAATATGGAAGGATCTCACCAAATTTGTATCTCTATAAGGTGGCTTAGCTGCGTGCTGGGCTTCGTTCTGGGTTCGTATCGTAGCGATTGAAAGTGCAGGCCTTGCCTGTGGTTTCCCTCTTGGGCTGGACACTTTCTGATTGCGAGCACACACATGAGACTTTTAACATCATCACTCGCCGAAAATTACCAAATTAAATACACTCGCAACGATACTCGCACGGCGCACCGAGTTAAGCGCGATTTACTGCGACCCCTGTACCTAATAAAATGCGGTTTAGTACTACACTCACACTGACATAAACGCGATTCGTTACGATATGAGCACCGATTAGAACGTCGTTCACTGTGTAATACACTCACACTGAATTTGACACGATTCACTACAGGACCAGTACTGAATTAATTGCAATGTACTACGACGACACTCACTCTGCATTGAACGCGATTCACTACGATACCCGCCCAAAATTAAATAAGATTTAGTACGACTCTCCAGCACCAAATTAATTGCGATTTACTACGACACTCGCACTGAATTAAACGCGATTCACTACGACAACCGCACCAAATAAAATGCAATTCATTACGACACCCGCACCGAACTTAACCGGCAAAATAGTTTGGAATTAAAATACGACACTTCAAAACAACTTTTAGAATTTAAAATAAGATTATGAAAAATATTTAACTTGATCACTTTAGCCCGGTTTTGTATTTATTTGTTTGGAAAGTTCCACACGATTTTTAGTTCGTAAGACAATAGCGCGCGCGTTTGAGTTCGAACAATAGATTTCTTGGGGTCCGGCTCGTTTTCGGAACACGTGTTGCAGCACCCGACCGCTCACGACCGCTGACAGAACAAGACCACCTAAGGTTGATTTAAATTATCTACGAAATTATATCATTTAAATCAACCTTAATTCCGTATCCACACGATAGAATACGAAATAAAAAAACTGACTTTGATTTAAAATTTCTACCGCGAAATCCAAGTAACAGATTCTAAATTGTATAGGAACACTCACAGCAAGAACTTACAATTACGATTGAGACAGTATACTTTCTTCTGATTCTTGGTGTAGTGGTTCGCGCCACGGACTTCTAAACCAGGCGGTTGCGGGTTCGAATCCCGCAAGGAGCAAATGTTTGAGTGATGAGCACGAGCATTTGTACCTAAGTCATGGATGTTTATAAATGTATATAAGTATGTCTATCCGTTATCCTAGTCACCATAGCACAAGCTCACGCTTAGTTTGGGGCTAGGTAATTGGTGTGTTTGTTGAACCAATTTATTATTATTTATTATCTAGAAAATGATGTAAAGCGTAGATGCAATCCCAAATACACACCCACTATCTCAGTTCTTGGAATTACAGGAAAATATACATGAATATGCCACCTGCAGTGACGCAAAATGGCAGTTTACGGCATACCGGCATAAAAATCAACGTGAAACTTCACGTGCCGTATCGGAGTTTACTCAACAGAGTGCATCTGTCGCGCAGAATACAAATTACGACGCACAAAGGGCATGCGACGCGACAATTCAGTAGCACCATCCGTCGCTCGGTAATTATCCCATTCGACTCTTGAACGAAACAAAAATGAAACTACAAAGCGACAATGATTGCAAAAATGTAAATAGGTCGATGGGAACATTCGGAGAGGTTGAGGCATTTACACAATGCGATGCAGGGAGATATCCTAACACATAGATTGTGGCCGCACCAAGCCGCACAGAATAATTCATAGTCCAAAGCGTGAGAGTGAGAGAGCTAAAGAGCGTCTGTGGCGCAGTGGTAAGCGGGTTGCCTCTCGTGCGGGAGGAGCCGGGTTTGATGTCACGTGCCGCAATGTACCAATGCCTTTTCTGAGTTATGTACATCAGTTGTTTCACTAACCGACGCTCTTCGACGGTGAGGGAAAACATTGTGAGGAAACCCGCACAATCAGGCAACTGTATGTGCAATTATGATCCAAAAACTGGTTAGGTTCCCCTGTTAACAGGGTCACGAAGGTCAGATGGCAGTCGCTCCACTGTAATTACCAGGATCTCTGATATCCTGGATCAATGTCAGCGGACATTTGGGCGTGCGAATGCACAACCGGGATAGCGCTAGGATGATGATGACAAGTCCTAAGCGTGTCATAAATGCTACTGCAGCTCTAGAAGTCATGAAAAACGTTCCTTAACATAAATTACTCTGCTTATATTTTTTTGGCTAAAAGTATTAAATATATTTCAGGTTTAATTTTCGGGACAAACTTTCGTGTACAGAAGCCATCATAGTCTTCTATTTATTCTAATTTTATCGTCAATTATTTGTCTATTATATTTTCTTCTTCCATACAATCCCATCATTCATTATTGTATCATCTAGCTGTAATTGGCCTATTTTCACCGGGAATGAACTAAGTTTAATTAAAAAAAAAACAAGTATAACACGCTGATATTTAGTCAGCGTGTAAATACCAACATTGTAGTGAGATAATGAATACAAAAGTCTTCACTGACAATACTGGATGGTAATTACTTGATACTGGCACATCGTTAGTTGTGGTGTGTAATTTTATTTTACTTTTTTGATAGTTAGGTACTTATAAAAATGTGTGTGGCAGCAAAAACATATATTTTAAAGAACCCGTTATATGCCACTGCTGGGTTCATCTCCCTCAAACACTTCCAATGATTTCTGAAAAGGTATATTCCAGTGAATATCAATTCCTCGCTTAGTCAAATCACTCACAAAGTTGACCAAATCGTCAGACGCCATCGCACAAGCTCGCAACTAGTTTGGAACTAGGTAATTAGTGTATTTGGTGAAACTATTATTTTTTTATTTTAAGCGGCCAATGCAATGCTATTGACTGTTGAATGACAACTAATATTTTAAAACACTGAACTGACAATATAAGTGACATTGGCAATTGGCGTTTCATTCCTACCTTCTACAACCTTAATGATAATAAGTCAAATAATGCTAAACTGGCTGATTTAAAAATAAACGTGTTACTGAACTCCAGGCTTAGTACTTGATACATCATCCAATAACAAACAAAAGCTCAAGAAAATTATTTTAATATAAAAATCTTTTACACGCTTCAGTTAATAAGCTCAGAACTCATCCTACAGTCGTGGACAACTTTGGAGCATGAAATCAAATAAACATCTGCCGTATCCAGAGGAATAGGGGCGAACAGTGTTTTAAATATTGAGCATTTTCGAAAAATATTTATGGAGAAATTCGTTAAGTTTTAAGATATACTCTATGCACTGACCTCTATAGTACAAGTACGCTGGACTGCATACTGTCAACCTAACAATCAAGCCATTTGATTATCGTCATTTTGGCGCTAACCTTAGTAAGCGTGTGGTGACCGTCCATGGAACTAATGAGAATTGATATAAACATATGGAAGGTAAGGGCGCTTTGATTGGGCACAATAATTATTTGTCATTTCTTATGGAATGCTTAGTCCAGCGTACTTGTACTATGGAGGTATATATAGTATATAGATGCAAATACAAGATTTATAATTATTTTTATTACTTTATTCAACTTAAATTTCGCTTTTGTAAATGATCGTCTGTGTCATCCAATGGGACTCGAACCCACGACTCTTCGCTCTCCGGGCGAATGCTCTCACCAACTGAGCTACGGAGTACGTTGGTCCGCCGGCGAATTTTCGTAAGTGCTTTCTAGCTACGTGGGTTTGAGTCCCAATGGATGACACAATTGTGATGTCAATAAAGTTTTGTAAGGGAAATTTAATTTAATTTTGTAAACACAAGTCAACACGTTTTTGCTTATACCTACTAAGTTGAGAGAAAACCAACCGCCCGAAGACTCTCATCATTCGCTTGCCCTGTTCTCATTAAATTAGAGGTCGGCGCAGTAACCTATTAAATACTGACGATAGCTTCATTAATGTTTTAAAGTTTTTTTAGTAAACCAACAAAAGAAGTTTACAAAAACCCCGAGTGCCAGCCCTACTCTCACCCAACCTTGAAAAGCGGACGGTACACAGGTGGAAAGTGAATCAACACGCAAGAAAGTAAAGGTTAATTAAAGTTCATCGGGCGAGGTTCCTCGAGTTAATTGTTTAAGAGTGTTTGGCATTCCTCCGTCGGATCCGCAATAGGAGTTGCGAGCTCGCGACACTTGGGTCTTTGTGGTAACTAAGTGTCGATTTCAACGAAGAGAGTTTTTAACATTAAATTTGTTGCGACAGTGTTTATTGGATTTAACAGCCCTTAACGATATTATTATCCCGTGGCTTTCTAATGGATCTTATGAGAAATTTAATTTTAAAAGTGTTTTACTAACTTTTTCAGGCCGGTGAATTTACCGGTATGGTTCACATAAAGGCAAACATTATACGTACGCAAACGTACATATTTTATTTGAAATTACAGCTACATTGTTCTATATAATGATAATCAATAGTCAGAATACATTTTAAAGTAGCAAGTGTAAAATCACGGTCACTCAATAATATGACAAATCACACTGATGATGAGTCGCTGATGTAATCACAGATACAAAAATTAATAATTTGATCATGTTTATGATCAAAAGATAAGATTAGATAGTCTAATAAATGCAATTAATTAAAAAAACACCTGGTGTGCCAAAAAGGTCCCCGCTCAGTTTGAATCGCGACAGATGGATAGCTTGCGATCCTGGTTTTCAGCGGGAACCTTCGGGCACTGGGTGTTAAGGGGTTGCAGCGCGAAACGAGTCGAGTAAGTCTAAACGATCTTAAAACAGAATACAACTTATAATTATTTGTAATTAGATCCATTTGCTTTAAAGTTTTAGACTGGATGAATTAATTAGAACAATAGTTTTATTCTGCGCAAAACCATCAGGCATTTGTGTTAAAAACTTAAAAGTGTTCATATTTCCTTATTTATATTTTATTTGTGTATATCAAAAAGATGGGGACCTGCGGAATATCAATACAATCATTTTCATGTACAAATTATTGTTTCATGCGTAAAAATCACCAAGTTTTCGAAAAAAAAAATGCTCTTAGACAAGTCATGTTTTTTATGTTATAAAGAATTTGTTTTAAATTTCAACAAGACCAGGACCTTGTGCAATGATTAGGATAACATAAATAAGTTGTTTTAATGTATTTAACTAATTCAGCTGATCGTACAAGTGATTTAGAAATACTTTAATTTTCTAAATTTCGTGCAGGACCGCCTTAAGCAATCATTTTTATGCCTATACTGGGTAGAGGATTAGCTTGGCTCACTAGTCACTCCACACGATGGAGCACTCCTAGTCAGACCCAATATGGTTTTGTAAAGTTTCACAGTTGGAATTCTCTGCCTTGGCTTCAATGGTCGGTAAGTCAGCCGTCAATGAGATCGAGCACCGACGCCATTACTCGTCCACTCGGACGTACGTTACAGTAAGTTGCACGATAACTCTTTGATTTATATTTGAATTGCTGCAGAACTTCAGACTGGTCTTATTGTTGGCAACTTTAATAAGAATCCCACGATTACTCTTTGATTTATATTTGAATTGATGCAGAACTTCAAACTGGCCTTATTGTTAGCGACTTACAGCGAGCTAAACCTAGCCATTTTTTTGAATATCAGGACTAAGTGTCAAACTGTCGTTTTTGGGGATGTATCAGAGTTTTATGCACATCTTGAAAATTCTAAGCGAACGTAGCTAAAACTATTAAGAGTAAGAACCTATATTTTACACAAAAACAAGCAACACAATTATTTATTTCTTTTTTGGTGGGTGATACCATTTATATTTTTATTTAATTTACTTTAGCTTTCCTTAGCCAGAATCTTAGCTGTAGTAACGTTTATTTGTTTGTTTATGTACGAAGCCATTTAGAATCATCGATTAATCCTTCTTTTATACTATTAATTTCCTCTCAGTAATAACTACTCCTTTTTCACACGCTGAAGCTCAGTGAATATTTTTTTAGCATATAGGCTAGTGTTGTGTCAGCCCAGTTGGAGTTGCAGGCCTAAACTTAAAAGCTATAACTATTGCGATTACAATTTTAAAGCAAAGACATGAAAAGTTATTTGTTTATTAGTTTTATAGCTTTTCTGAAGTTTCTGATAGTATTAAGTCAATTTTAATTTGAAAGCAATTGAGTTAGGCGGTAAGTCTGCCGATGTGAAACTGAATCCTTAACGTATTATGTTTCCAGTCACAATAGAAAATCAAATGCTATCGCCTGCCCACGGTCTTATGATTCCCAAGGTGTTAATGAGTTGTGTTGAGCTGGCATATTATATAACAATCAAAAGATGAAGCTTCCAAATACGAACTTGAATACTTGCTTTAGCATTTCTTTCGAGTGTTGAGGGTGTAACCCCAATAACATTCTTGAAAGCAACAGCGTTCAGGACATGAAAATTTCGACATGCCAACGCCAGGGTGGCCGAGAGGTTAGGCAATCGCCCGGTATGCGAGGAAGTTCGATTCCCGTTTTTGGTGGTAATTTTTCGTGATTTTGCAAAAAAACCCAAACTCTTTTAGCAAGATTGATAAATATAACCTCCATTGTCTAATTAAGTATACGTGTTTTCGCAAAATCCCAAGAATTTTCGCGATAATTCGAATTACCAAATCATCCTACGACATACATTTGTATGTCGTAGGATGGAACACGAGCATTTGCTCGTGTTCATCATACAAACATTAGCACCTTCCGGAATTTGTGCCCGCAACCTTTGGCTTTTAAGTCCGGAGCGCAAACCACTAGGTACACCAAAAAGACGGTCCTTATATTACATCTTGACCAGACCGACCGATGGCCTATATAAAGAAATAGTTTCGGGCAGCCTCCGTTGCTCCTCCCCTGGCCTGCCATGACCTTTGAGTCGGTACACAAAATACAGGCTTCAATGATTTTGTACTATATCACTTTTGTTCCTGTTTCTAAGCGTTTACGAACTTTCTCTTGTTAGTTGTATCATTAACTATTTTTTTATAAAAATATTAAAACTTTATCTCCTAAATTAGTAAAGTAGGGATTATAAATAAACCACGGACAATATTGCTATTCCTGTAATTACAATTTCATGTTCTCTTACCTGGGAATCGACCTTAGGACCTCCGGGCTTCGAATCCTACATCCTAACTAATGCACCACCATGGCATAACGAAAGATATGAAGTAGGTATCCAGGAATTTATGCAAAGGTATTACTCCGTTTATCTTTGGGTTATCGAAAAACCTTATTAAATTGCGATTTTCCTCGCCAAGTCCGCCACAAAATAAAATATTCATCATATTCAAATAGGTTCATATTTTGTGCAGCTTCACAAATTAAATCGAATGCGGAACCTTCCATCACAGCCCAAGCAACCCAGCTAGCTGATTTAGTACAAAAGATCCAGACTTGCAAAAAGTGGACTTTCATTGCATTTTAAAAGCCATTGAGTTAGACGGGAGGCTTCCAGATCAGCGATTACGTACCCAGTGTATAAAAATCTAGGAGTAAGCCTGGAGTTGACCAACATATGTTTAATTTTTAATCAGCCGGCTTAGCAATTTCTTTTCAATTTATATGTTAATGAACTGATCGTTGGGCTCAGCGGCATGCGTGTCGGCTGCTATATTGATAAAGTATGTGTTAATAATATGAGCTACGCGGACGACATGGTGCTGCTGTGCCCGTCGGTCAATGGGATAAGAAAATTAATGAATGTATGTGAAGACTATGCAGAAGCACATGGCTTGAAATATAATGCATCGAAGAGTGAAATAATGGTTTTCAGAACGGCAAAAAAGAGTAACAATCCATTGCATGTACCGATTATCTCCTTAAACCGTAAACCTCTGAACAGGGTGACGTCCTTCAAGTACTTAGGTCACATCGTGACCGAGGATTTGAGGGACGATGCCGATATAGAGAGGGAGCGCAGAGCACTAGCTGTCAGGGCCAATATGATAGTCCACAGATTTAGACATTGCTCAGCACAGGTTAAAGTGGCCCTGTTCAGAGCTTTCTGTACATCTCTATACACCTGTAGTCTGTGGACATATTGTTGGAAAAAGTCGCTAAATGCACTCAAGGTGCAATATAATAATGCGTTCAGGGCGCTGTTGGGGTTGCCGCGCTGGTGCAGCGCCTCGGGCATGTTCGCGGCCGCGCGGGTGGACGGGTTCCACGCGGCGCTCCGCGGCTGGCCGCGTGCTACCGGGGCGCTGTGCAGGGTGCGCGCCAGCTCCAACAGCCTCCTGGCTGTAATTGCGGACAGGTGGGATAGTCGCTTTACTAAGCACTGGATCTCGCTACGTGCCAGCGTGAGAAAAACTAATGTAAAATAAAATAAACATTGGACATCATTATTTTTTTTTTAAGTTGGATAAAATTAAATAGGATAAATTAAAATTAAATAAAATGACATTAATTTGAATTGAAAATGGGTGAATTGAATTAAAATTAATTTAATTGATTTGGTAAAAAATATATATACTACTCAAAACAAAATAAGGGCCACGAGGTATTTTGTCTGTACCATTAAAATAATAATACCAATATATTTTTTTTTGTCTCCATAACGAAAACTAATGTTGTTTTTAACGTGTAGACCAATAAATTTATTCCAATAATAATGATTAAAAAGTTTATTTGCTATTAAAAGAAAAAACTCATTTAAGGTTAAAAATAAAAATAATGTAAAGTTACTGAAAACAAAAGAAAATACTCCATGCTCATCTTTTAGCAACGGGTATGCTCTCCTCGTTTCGCTACGTACTCCTGAAGCCTGGAGTGCATGCTATCAATCAAATGCCTGGCATTTTCCATTGGAATCTCTTCCCAGGCCCTTTTAACAGCGTTGATGAAATGCTGTTGGTTGTGGATTTCCTAATCACCGTCTCTAACTCTTCGTTTCAACTGATCCCACATGTGCTCTATTGGATTTAAGTCCGGACTGTTCGCCGGCCACGGAAAGACTTGAATTTGAGAGGCTTCCAGTACAAACCGAGTCGCTTGAGCCGTGTGTGCACGAGCATTGTCTTGCATCAAGATGAATCCACGGCCCGCTCGCTGGGCAAATGGGATCACATGTGGTCTGACAACTTCCTCAATATACCGCTGAGCAGTAACAGTACCCTCATTTAAAATATCGAGCTCAGTTTTGCTGTGTAAGCTTATCCCGCCCCAAATCATTACATTTGGACCACCAAAAAGATCGACTTCATGGATGCAGGCTTCTGAAAATCTCTCGTCGCGTATTCTCCATAATCTAATACGCCGATTGTCGTTAAAAAAAATAACTTTGCATTCGTCTGTGAAGAGCACCATGCCCCATTGGTTTATGTCCCAGTCCAAATGTTGACGGGAAAATCTTAAACGATTTGCACGATGATTTCTGGTTAATGGAACACGGACAACTCGCCTTCTTGATGCGCAGGCATCAAACTATTCGTAATCGATTGCATGAAGACCAGCAGTGGTCTTTATGCAATCGATTACGAATAGTTTGGTCACTGACACGAGTACCCGTTGTTAGCCATAAACGATTTCGCAGGTTGCGGGCCGTCGTTGTGCGATCTCGGCGCGCACTTAATCGAATGTAACGATCCTCTTGAGCTGTTGTAATGCGAACTCTGCCCGAACCAGGGGCCCAATTCTCACGCCTTCGATATTATGTCATATACGATATTTATCGAAAAACATGGCGGATATCACAAAATTCAGATGATCCGTATTCTCGAAGTATGTAAATGTCGAATATTTATCACATTTTGTGATATCCGCCATGTTTTTCCGATAAATATCGTATGTGAAATAATATCGAAGGCGCGAGAATTGGGGCCCAGGTCTTCTTCTAACACTGCCGGTCTCTTGGAAACGATTTTGAATAGCTCTTCGAGAAAATCTCAATTGCAAACCCACAGATCGAATGACCTTCTTCAATTATTGTAATAGCTATGGTTGCTGTCAGCGAGTCCATATGACGCCTGCGTGCTTGTGGCATATTGCAAAAAATGTTTCTGACTCGAGATATCAATGAACTCTGATAATTTCTAATAAACCAAGAAGCTAAGGAAAGCAAAACGTCAAAAAAAAAGGAAACAAAGTTTCAAAAAGAATTTTAAATCAAATTTTATTTAAAATTGTTGCCAGCTTTAGATGAATACTGCAATATTTAAAAGTTTAGGTATCAAAGAGTTTGTATACTCAATATTTTACTACTTTCAATATGAAAATGTTTAATAATTTACACCAAAATGAAAAAATACCTCGTGGCCCTTATTTTGTTTTGACAAGTATATAATTTAATTAAGAATGCACTTACATAGTTTATAAGTCATTTATGTATTACTAACAAATTATGGATGTAAAGTCTGAAATAAATATATATATATATATTTAGTATTATTCGACATATTTTGTATATTCTGTCAAATGAAAGATATAAGTTCGTAGCCGACCACACGTCTCGCAGCAGTAGACCATGTGTCCACGCGACACTACTGGTTTCTATGTATTTCTATGAAATATCTACACACGCACATACATACATGGTGTAGGTAAAATAAGTAGCATGCTAAAATAATTAATTTAATCATGTAACTGTTGTTTAATCATCCAGCTGCTCACTCTTATTGATAATCATGTATATATTTTAATTAAAATTCTTATAACTTTTTATGTATATTTGGCAACAAATAAATTATTATTATTATTTTTAATGTAACTGTAATAAATAAATAAAAAATGGTGAACTCGGGCCTAAGTGAACTAGCCGATTTTCATTAGCTATGGCCTGAGTGCGGACACGTGGAAGCCGAGGTAAAAATAATCGTGTACCCAAATTGACGGGCAAAGGATTGCGTTCGCGAGTCAACGAGCATTTAATTATATTTTGACCGCTACGTACCACAGGCTATAGTACTTTATTATGGTCGAAATCCACAGTGAATAATTAAGAATTGAATAAAGCGAATCGAAACGGGCGTACGTAGTTGAAATTACGTATAAGAACATAAATCTTTGTCCGATACTTATTAAGAGCCGACTCCCTAAAAATTGATTCTGACATTTACCCGCGCGGGGAGCTGACCCCTCATTTATCAATATACTCTACTACAGCAGATACACGGTTCAGTATCGCTTAGCCTGTTTGAAGCCAGTTTGGCTCAATGAATGAATCGGCGTTGACATACGACAAAATGGTTTTTCGTAAATAAATACTGTAAAATATCATTTATATATTCACTAATAAGGGCCTTCTGTTTTTTTGGCCAAAAGCTCAAGTAAGTTAGCAAAACTGCCTAATATAACATACAAAAATTCATTGACTGTCTTGTGGTTGGACTCGAACCCACGACCCCTCGCTTCCCGGAAGAATGCTATCCCGACTAAGCTACAGAGAACGTTGGACTCTAGATGATTTCGTAAGTGCTTACTATGCGAAACCACCACCTTATTCATAACTAGCAGTTCCCCGCGACTTCGCCCGCGCCAAAAGTAGGATTTTTCAAACAATCTTTGATCCCCCATTTCACCTCTCTGATCATTTTATACGCAATAATAAATAGCCTATGTCCTTCCCAGGGTCTCAAACAATATCTGTACCAAAGGATATTGACCAAAGCCGGGCCTAGGTTGCGTCTTTGTAGTTTATATTTTAAAATCTTGTTTTGAATTATAACTGCACTGGTATTTTTTAAATAATCTAACGAATAGGGGTTTAAAAGCAACACATAATTACAAAATTCTTAATCACATAATTAATTCTGCAATCACAAAACATAACCTCAAAATGCCTTATTTGCCATGGAATTCCTCGTAAACCCCTGATTATTTTTGAAAAAAAAAAATTGTGTATTCTTTCAAATATTTATTTATTTTATCCGATCATTTCGTAAAAACGCAGGCTGACGCAAAGTGAGCCTAGATTCTAAAGACTCAAAACTAGTTTTGGTCAATATTTTTTTTTAATTGAATCGGTCCAGTAGTTTCGGAGCCTGTTCTATACAAACAAACAGTCAAATTTTTCCTCTTTATAATATTATCAGTGTAGTTAATTACACCATTGTATCGCTTCTATTAATATGAGAGAGATACTTTGGAATTACTGACAGATAGGTGACAACACAGATTAGCTATTTGTACTAAAGTACACGACACGACATAATGAAGTCAAACATTTCATCCGTCTCATATTTATTGAAGTGTTGAACAGTGCTATAATAATAAGTCAGCCTATTAGATCCCACTGCTAGGAAAAGGCCTCACCTCAACTATGAGGAGGAACGAGCCATACTTCACCACGCGGGCTCAGTGCGGATTGGTGGAGGGGTGTATGTAAGGCAAGTGACAAATCTTACTGTCAGAAGTTATCAAGCCGCCCTAGGGCCTCTGACTAGGCTTAACGACTAATACCACAGATATTAGCCGGGACCAACTGCTTAACGTGCCTTCCGAAGCACGGAGATGCTTGTCATGGACGTCACTTAAATGGTCGGAATGGTCACCCATCCAATCACGACCGCGCCGTGGGTTGCTTAACTTTTGGTATCACTACCAAAGCGCTGCCGCCACTGCGCCACAAGCACCTCACAAGTGCTATAATATTAATAAAAAATAAGTTCGTTATTGCCAAAGATAGATAAAGAAGATATTAAGGAAATGTTTTATAATAAAATACATCGAAGTTCTCATAGATTTACCTATGAAGGATGGTACCTACGAGTAAGTTTCGAAAAAAAATCCGTTCAATGACAAACCCAACTTTAGCCCTACTTATAAATTCGCAAGTAACTCGGTATGTCTGTTACATCTACCTCGAAAAAAAGCTGAACCGATTCTGATGTAATAATGTCCTCCTAGCCGAATTTCGACCACGGCGGCCTATCACAACAGAGATTAGCCAACTGTGCGGGACATATTATAGTGCAACCGGTTGCTGTGGAAAACCGTGGGGGAGGCCTATGTTCAGCAGTGGACGTCCTACGACTGATAATGATGATGATGATGACGATAGAAAAAATAAAAAAATTAAAGGCACAAATGCAATGTGCATAGACGTATGGAGTATGGAGATAGACATGATACTTGGGAAGTTCGAAATTTCGGCAGACCCTCGCGAAATACTACTACTATATAGTTCAATGTAAAATCATTTAACACAAACCTCTCTTGAAGTCCACAAAAAACAATCTCGAAGTTCTCAGTGTTGCCATTGCGGCAAAGTTTACCAATTTTATCGGTCGGCAACCAAGTGCAAAATCAGCGTTTTAATTGAATTCATTTCTACATTGAATATGAATAGACGATTCCTTTTTTATTGTGAGCATGATTGGGTTCAAAATCACTTAAGACATTTTTAGAGTTTATCACCTACTTCAGTTCTGAGTAACACAACTTTTTTACATTAAGAATGTACAAGTACCTACTTAACGCTGACTTACTTTTATAAAGTAGCTAACGCATTGACTGAATTACATGTTGTGAGATACAAGAAAAATACGAAACTGCATGTTGACAGAGTGTTGGAAGTTCCTAGGTTCCTTAGAGGAACCTTTAGTATCTCAAATTGGCGCGATTAAAAAAGCGCGCGTAAAAATGCGAGGGATTTTCTGACAATTAAAAAATTTAGTTTTATTTTAAGTTAAAAGATGGCGCTATTTATCTAAGTTATATTAGTATTGCGTCACAAAACAAAAACAGATTATTGTATTATTATGTGTACTAACATGTACTCGTAGTAGAAGAACTTACGTTAAAAATTAACAAGTTTATAATTGCAGTAAAAAACTATAATGTAAAAAATGCCTTGATGATAACTCTATTGTTAAATAAAACCGGCCAAGTGCGAGTCGGACTCGCGCGCGAAGAGTTCCGTACCATTAACTTAAAACATTAGAAAGTATAGGCAAAAAAGTATATATTTTTATTTTATTTATAATTTCAAAAGTATTTATCACAGGATACCCAAAACAATTTTAAATAAAAGTTTCCGCGCCTGTTTCTTTACGTGAGTGATTTGAAGTTTATAGGCCCAAGACTTTAGAAAAAGCTGATATAAAAGTGTTGTATGAAAACACTACCTTATTTTTATAGTTCTTTTTAACGATACCCCACACAAGGGGGTGCACTCAAAAAAATGATTCACCCCCCACTTTACATGTATGGGAGGTACCCTTAAAAAGAGGTAATTTTATTTATTTGTATTTTTAAAAATGAGAACTATATGTGAAGTATCCTCGAACCAAGTTACATGCAAATCAGTTCATAAACGTAGAAGATATTCTGCTGTGACAGACTAGGACGGAGGGACTGAACGATCTTATAAGGGTTCCTTGTCGGACTACGGAACCCTAAAATCCACCTGTTAGTACGTGTAAATAAAAAAAAAAGCTAAACATAAACATTATAACATAATAAACGCTAAAAATAGCATTTTTCTTAAATAAAAATCTACCTGACTTAGTTTGGTCAACGCCATCTAGCGGATTTTATAAGTACTGAGTTTTGACACTAGGAAAATCCCTCATTACGCAAGTAACTGATAATTGATAAAGTGTCATTAAAATATTTGAACTAGGTACTCGCAGTAAATTTCTTACTGCAGTAATGGTTAGAGACAAAAAAGGAACAAAAAATCCCAGACTCTTCTATTCCCACTTTTTTTAAACCGTAGAGTATAGAGATGTCACACGCTTTTGCCATCTTCAACAAAGCTGTCACCTGATTCTTCAGTGCCCCGCCTTCAACATCCAGCGGCTTTTATTGATAGATGGTCTACAGAAGTCCTATGAACATGAAGACATTCCCCGCCTCTTGCCATCTCTCTTAGAAAATGAAAACACCTATCAATACTTATATGAATACATTACCTCCACATTTGAAGACATGTAATTTAGTTCATGAAACTGTAAAATCAAGCCAGTAGTGAAGCCAAGAAGATAACACTAAGATTCTCCATGAAGTTGTGAAAACACCTAGAAAGATGGAAATAGATGAATAATGGCATTACCTAACTAAAGATTGGCCGTCATGGACACTGTCCAAAGCCGTAAAACGCATACTAAAAAAAAAGCTGTCACATTTGGCTGTCAGTTCATTAAGCAAACAAACAAAATAAAATATTAATAAATACCAAAATTTCAAGTAACTGTTTGTGGCTGAAACTTCTATGTGATAAAATTAATAAACATGGTGATTGTTGGTGTCCCTGGTAATGAGAGACAAATGAACCAAGATGAAAGAAACTTAATAAAGAAAGCAATGCGTGATAGTGTGTTGTTCGTAGGATGGCTAAAACTTGCAAGTATTTTTGGTTAACCATTCAGAGATCAAGTTTCCAGACACAATAGAAAATCAATTATGATGCTCGAGGGGTCTTCATTATAAGCCGTAAAATGTCTACTGCTAATCCTTGTTGTTTCTAAATTGGAATATTGGATAGACCTGTAGTGAAGTAAAAATTTATAAAGTACTAGCAGTTCCCAGCGACTTCGCCCGCGCTACAAGTAGATTTTCCATACAATCTTTCATCCACCATTTCAAAAACTACTTGGCCACGGAAGTCGTCGTTTTAAAGAGACGAATAGAAAGACCAATATATTTTTATTGCTGTGACTAAAATCCATTTTTTCGTAATGTGTTCTGCACGTTGGCTTTATGTCACTGCTTAAAAACTATTAAGTATTTTTTATTTAAGGATTTGTTGAAGCACGTTAGCTACGTACTTTTGCATTAATGCCACTCCCTAAGGGAGTGCTCCAAAGTTTATAAGGAGTGGAGTACCCACTTTAAAATTCTCACTTCTTTTTTACAGGGGTTGTGTACAGTAAGTTTTAATGTTGTATTTAATATTTTCAGAGCTCTGTAGTATTGTGTATCATATTGTGTGTGCTCGTGTACATATACAGCACAGGTCCTGTGTCAATGGCTATACAAATAATGCTGGCGATCATGATACCACTGGATATCTTACACAGCCTTGTATTATTTCTTGGCGTGCTTCAAGTAAGTGATTTGAAACAAATTTATACAAAAGATTATATTAATAATATTGTTTACGTATAAAACAAAAAAGCCGAAAAACATAAAAAAAAAGAAATATAAAAACCCTCATTTATTTATGGTATGGTATACAAACAGGATATAGTCTGTATATAACTAATTTAAATTGAAACTAAAAATATGACTGAACCATAGCCCATAAATAGTATACACAACATAAATAATATTATCTTTGTCTGCTAGTAGGTTATTTTAAATTAAATGTAAACAAAACGATTATGATTAGGTCCAGGTACAACCCTCAACCTTTAGGATATTAGATATGGCTTTTTTGTATTTAGGGAAACTGATATTAAGGATATCTACGTCTTTGCTACCGTGGATCGACACATCGATGTGCGACACATTCTGACCAGAGGAGATTATAAAAGGATGTGTTATTCTTATACACCTGTATATACGAGTAAAATATGTTTAGATTTCGAGATCTATTTTATTTAACCTTAATAATATTATTTAACCCCCCAGTACAGTGTCTTTTTATATCTCAAAGATTTGTTTAAAAAGTTATTATATGAATAGTACAGACAATATTTCGGGAACCGTTTTTTGGAACTTGTTTTACATGTAAATGATGCAAAGTTTCCTGTTGTTTAACTTCGACCTCTCTATCTACAAGAGAAGACGTACAAAATTGGCAACCTTCGTTGTAATATTCACTGAATCTCATCACACTAAAAGTTGATCCAGTAGCTTTTCTTTTAGCGCTTTAAGTAATCGTTCAGACGTACCCGCGCGATTAACCGCGCGGGTACGTCTGAACGATTACTTAATAACTCATACAAATAAGACCCGCGCGATTTCCATGCGATTCTGAAATCGCGCGGTTCCCGCCGTGTCTGAACTAGCACTTAGTCGTTTTTCTCGTTACCAGGGGATTAATTCTCACGCTTTCGATATTATATCACATGCGACATTTACGAACATGTACGGTATCGCCTGCTTTTGCACGACCCTGCGCAAGCGGTGCACATCACTGGCACGCAGGGTCCGGGTCAGCCCCAACATCATTCTACAGATGCTCGCTAAAAGATTTGACTGTCCATATATCAAACCACTGTTATATGGTTCATATATGGACTAATACCCAAATACAATTGAGTGGTTGTTGTAATTACTTTAACTTAATTTAATTTAATTTTAAATGTAATTTATTTGTATGCCATTTAATTCAATTTATTTTTTTCATGTTATAATTATACATTGTATGTATGACTTAATTATGTCGATATAAATGAATAATAATAATAATTTATCAAAAAAACATCACAATATCACAAAATTTTGATGGTGCGTATTCTCGAAGTATAAAAATGTCGGATATTTATTCTATCACATTTTATGATATCCACCATGTTTTTTGATAAATATCGTATGTGATATACTATCGAGGGCGCGAGAATTGGGCCCCTGATTAGATACGTAATCCGTTAGCCTATCACCGGAGCCTGGTGCCAAGTTTCTGTGTTCCGCGAGTGAGTGGCAGTGCCAGAACCTTCTGGGTGAGCTCGCTCCACCGCCAACTCTGCTCTGTCTACACCACGTCTGTCTTAGTCTTAGATCAAGAAAAAAAACTCATTTCAATTTAAAAAAAAATGCGTGTTAAAGTATAAAATTCTGCGGAAGGCCCGGGAACCACAAATGCGGAGAAAAGAGAGTAGAGGTGTGCGGTATTTGCATACATTTAACACACATATTTAGAGCCTAATTCTAAAGTCATATGGAAATACCGCACATCTTGTCTTGTCTCCGGTTTGGTGTAGAACGGCCCATAGGTTCAGTTGCAGTTTATCAACTAAGGATAGCTAATAGTAACAGCAGTGGCTATTTTCTATTTTCATAGCAGTTTCTGATACTCACTTTTGTCACAGAATAAGTACTAGTACTTCGTACAGAAGTATGACTTACCAATTGGATTCAAAGAAATGTCTACTCAATGTCGTCAACAATATGGCGTAATTTAGTTCGCCTCAGAGTCAAGCACATTTTCGTGTAGACACCTACAAAAATCCATTGCAAGATAATTTCATACTTATTGCTCTGGAATATGATTCATAATACACTAAACCTATTCAGTGACGTAATATCACGCGACGCGATAGGGTTGACTGCTACGAGAAGCTTCTAACGCCATCTAGCGCCTCTTTCTAGCACTTTATTCATTCTCGTCCAGCCAGCCCCGTAGTCACGCGGCCGCCGGTGAATAAAACGCGCGAGCGTGTCGCTGGCCGGTAGCGACACGCAACTTGTTTTAGCCCCTAAGTAAGGGTCGCCGCGCGTAGGTACGTTTTTGCTACCTATGCGGGGAGATACACAGGCCTGCCTTCGTTAAATTCTTTAACAATATAAATGACAGATGTCTTTGTGTAACATTGCAATAACTCAAACAGAAGTTGTTGGTTAAGATTAAACTGTTTTAAATCCGCTGAGCTAATTAAAGTAAGACCGTTTATTTAAGCTCATTTCGAGGTATTTTCGTAGTGATATCACTGGACAATTTTTCATTGTCATCTTTACGTGCCTGAGGGAAGGTAAGACTTTTCAAAGTAAAACATGCACATGTTTTCCTTTGAATGGGGTTTGCCTCGAGGTAGGATCTTGTTAAGACAATCCAACAATCGCTCCTACTGGTGAAATTGTGACTTTAAATCTGTGTATACTATTCAAAGAAACTTAAGGACTAGAAAACAGATTTTGAGGTACAGTTGCGAACTGGTACTTGTTATATATCAAGTCCAGCTTTGAAAATGCGATAAAACGTAGCAAGCTAACTTCTTCTTCTTGTCGAGTCGACACTGGCGTTATATTTTCAAGCTAACTATTATCATGACTTCCTGCTTGTCCCGTGAAGTATGGTGCAGAGGGGTCAACCTGTATCTCTCTCTCTCAGTATCTCTGGATATACTTTTACTATTGAGCTGAAACATATTACCTTAGATTACTACCAGGAATATAAATATTTAAACTGTGGTACGTACATCAAGATTCGATCAGCAGATTTCGAGTCTATAATGTTCAAGATCCATGCATACATAATACATACTAACATACAGATAATAAAAATAAATAGTTATACTAGCAAATAAGTTACTTTAGTTTTCAGGTACTATTTCTTTAATTAATTCTGTGTATCAGTACCGTTACCATGAGCTTACGGCGGTTTTACTCGCTAGCGACGACGTAAAAAAAGTGTATGGAAAATTGCACAGCGCCTCAGTGGTTACTTGGAAAACTAAAATTTTCCATACACTTTTTTTACGTCGTCGCTAGCGAGTAAAACCACCGTAAACTCATGTTAACGGCACAGGAGTAAAAACGTGATTTGAATATTTTTACCTACTTTTCTTTGACAAATAAACCCATGTACCTACGTTTCATTCTGGTGTACTAATTTCACGTTTTCCTTTCTAGATATCATAATAATTATTTATTTATTTAGATTTCTGGATCCATTTATGTTAGTTACAAAGTTCTTACATCTGATGTTAGTAGAAAGTACAAAATTCATAGACTATGCCAAACGTGGCGTAGACAAAGTCAGAAGCTCACCCAGAAGGTTCTGGTATTCCCACTCACCGACGGAACACAGCAAGCTGCTAGGCGCTGTGCTCCGGTGGGAGGGTGGTAGCTACCAGGCAGCACCTAAAGGAGCCTTCCCCCGCTGATAGGATCGTTCAGCCGCCATCACAAACTGGAGTTTGTGATGTCGTTGCTCGGGATAGACCACTACGAGGTAGATAGAGTAACAGCATTTTCACTCTTTTATCGAAAGTATCCAAATTGAAGTACTTAAAGAACACTTCAGTCGGCATCGTATTCCACTCTAGCCGTTAGAGGAACGTAGATTCAAAAGGTTTGGTGCAAATTAGTGGTAAATCAACGACTTTGCGGACAAAACAGCACCTAGGTCTTGTGTCAGAGGCTCTACTCCTGTTGACAATGTACGTATTTTCGAGTCTAGCCATCACACTCGTTCGTGTTGTCATTCTGTCATAAGTGAAAGGGACGGCTACATTCGAGAATAATAATGTCCTCCTAGACGAATTTCGACCACGGCGGCCTATCTCAACGGAGATTAGCCAACTGCGCGGGATATTAATTATAGTGCACAAGTGTGTGCGCAATACACAGGTGCACTCTCTGTTCCTTCGCTCTAATAATTCGGTGAGACGGCAGTCCGACATGACCGTAGAGAGATCAGGCGCAGGACCAACGGCTTAACGTGCTTTCCGAGGCACGGGGGTGTTAACACCGCCAACTTCCTGACTCCGGAACTGTGTCTGAAAAATTTCAAGATAGAAAAACTCAAACACTCTCGGCCCGACCCGGGATTCGAACCCGGGACCTCGTGGATAGTACCCGAATTCGAAATTCGAAAATACGGAGTACGTCAACCGGAGTAAGGCTTCAGATCAAAGTGCCTTGCCTGCTGTACATTGAAACAATATTTCTGGACCGCTTTTTATCTTTTAGGAAAAACCAGAGGTGCTTGGGATTGGGATGTGGCTATGCATCGTACTGGCGTTATACAACACACTTGTCGGACTCATAGGACTCGTGTACTTTATAAGAATCGGGCACATAGTTTGGCATTTTATACTGGCAGCTTGTTTTGGCTGTCAAGCACTTTCTATTATCAGTACGTATCAAATCAATTAGTTTTTATTCTTAAGGTGTTGATAACCTTTTACACGTTAAGCTTAACAGGGAGATATTTTACCATCCAAATTTAAATATGAGGAAAAATATCAAACCACGTGTTTTTGCTTTTGGTATCGCCTGAGTAGTTTAAAATGTTGAGTTAAAGTATCAGCAGTAGAAAGTGTCTGAAATATTACTAAGAAAACGAACACGACACACAAACTACTACCCTACGCGCTAGCGCCGAGACGCAAAGCCCTTCACCCATACTAAACTATTATTTATTCTGTGTCATAACTTAATAATCGCATTTTAATGGAAAATTAATAGTAGATTATTCACCAAGGGGGTAAAGTGATGTTAAATCAAATTCCGCTCACAAAACTTAATCGACTGTGTCATCCGGTGGGACTCGACCCCACGTCCCTTCGCTATCCGGGCGAGTGCTCTTACTAACTGAGCTACGGACGACGTTAGTCAGTCGACGAATTTTCGTAAGTGCTTGCTACGCTGGTGAGCCGGCGTTCGATTTCATCGATACCTACTTGGGGAAGGTACCCGCATGTATCCAATGGAAATATTTTCACAAATATTTAACCATCAGTTAAGATGAAATCAGCTTAACTTATAATTATTTTTATAACTTAAGCAATTATTTTGCAAGTTTTTACGAAATCAAATTGAATTTCGCTTTAAGTCACCACGGTAAAAGCCAAACTCCAGAGCCTACAACGCCTAGCGAGTATAGCGGCTACTGGATGTATGAGAACCACTCCATCAGCCGCACTCGAATACCTTCTGAACTTAAGACCCCTAGATCTGGTCGTACAGGAGGAGGCAAAGGCAGCTGCATTGAGAAAAAGAGCAAAAGGACTATGGAAACAAACCATAGAAACACCACACACAAAAGTTCTGCAAGGTATCCTGAAGGAAAAGCCACTTCTGGAGGCACCTATGGACAAAACCTTGAGTCATCACGTCTTCGATCGAAGATACAATATCCAACTCACTGCAGAACCTAAAGACAGCTCTGGCATCAATGAGGTCAGGATATACACAGACGGCTCCAAAACCTCACAAGGAACGGGAGCTGGTGTCTTCTCGAATGATTTAAACATCAAAATATCAACCACTCTTGACAAACTGAACTCAATTTTCCAAGCAGAATGCATTGACATTACCAGAGCAGCACAAGCGGTTGCAGCCAGAGCAGAGACCTAAATATCAAAATCATCTCTGATAGTGCATCCGTGCTTCAAGCTCTGCAAAACAACAACATAAACTCTATCCTCATTCTGGAATGTCACAAAGCACTCCAGTCCATTGCGGAAAATAACAACATAACACTGCAATGGATTAAAGGACATAGTAATTCACTTGGCAATGACGCGGCTGACGATCTTGCTAAAAGGGGATCGATGGCGACAGTATATGGACCGGAACCACTGTTGCCAATACCGCAGGCCCAAATAAGAACATGGCTCCGTGAAAAAACTGAACAAACCCACTTAATAGAATGGAGAAACAGTGAGGGATACAGGCAAACAAAGGATGCGGTTCCGGTAGCATCAAAAAGGTTTGCCCGTAACCTCATAAGACTAAGCAGGGACAAAATACGCAAAGTTATAGGAGTTATAACAGGTCTTTTTGTGATTACAACATCCACAGTGAAAGCTTCGAGGTCACATTTCCAAGAAACAAATTTAGTACATTTTTTATTAATCCTAGAAGCAAATAAATCTATATCTGGAATGCCAAAACATTCAGTTATTTGATCAAAAGCTTTTGGAGATAGTTCCCATTTAACATTGATTTTTCTGGATTCCCTATCTGCTTCAAAATTATCTTTTGTATTAATATAAGAAGCAAAAACCCAAATATTTCTATTTTATTCCACCTATTTTATTTATATAAGCAATTGCAGTGGTGTTATCGATTCTCATAAGGATTTCACAATTATACATGTCTTTAGTAAAACATTGAAGGCCTAAAAGAGCAGCTTTTAATTCTAAATAATTAATGTGACAATTTTTTTCCGTGTAGGACCATGACCCAGAAGCTTTTTTGTGATTACACACTGCACCCCAGCCTGTGTTAGAGGCATCAGTATGTATTTCCATGGCAAAATCAAATTGTTTTATTGCATTATTATTATTTATATTTGTTTGCCACCAAATTAATTGTCTTTATTTCCTGAGAGATAGGCATAACGGCATCAAAGTTTTCCTTAGACTTTAATAATGCAAGATATTTTTGCCTTTCCATGACTTTTGTGTAAAGCCATCCGTAAGGGATGGCTGGACAAATTGAATTTAGTGTTCCTAAGAGCTGTGAAATTTCTCTAATTTTGCAAGTATCATTACTACAAAATATTTTAATCTTTTGTAAAATAGCAATTTGTTTTTCATGGGGTACTGACAATGAAAGTTCTGTTAAATTAAGTATGAAACCTAAATATTTGCAAACTTGGCTAGGTAAAAGAACACTTTTCTCAAAGTTAATATTGAACCCTAAACTTTGTAACAGTTTGCATGCCACTTCAATATGGTCTTTACAATTACTTGCAGAGTTATTGAAATACAAGCTATCATCTTAATAAGTGTTTAACAAAATATCACGACTTCTTAGATATGTACTTACATACAGGTTTAAACAGTTTAGTAAAAACATATGGAGCTGTACAAAGACCATATGGAAGGGCATTAAACTGATATAATATTCCATCAAAATTAAACCTTAGGTATTTTTGCTATTTTCAGCAATAGGTAGAGAAAAGTATGCTTCTTTCAAATCAATTGAAGCCATGAGTGAACAATCTTTGGACATAAGTTTGCAAGCTGTCCTAATGTCTTCTAACTTGAAATGCTCTGTTTCTATATACTGATTAAGTTTTTTCAAATTTAAAATAAATCTAAATGATCCATTAGGTTTTGGCACAAGGAATATAGGGGAAGTAAATTGTTCAGCACAGTATGAGCACTCAGATATTGCACCTAAATTTAAGAGTTTCTGTATTTCAAAAGCAATCATTTCTTTTTCCTTACTTGGCCAATGTTGTGGTTCTGTATGATGTGGTGGGGGTATTTTTCTTAATGGAATTTCATAACCTTGAATCCACTGTAACACTACTGGGTCATTCGTTATTTCAAGCCAATTATCTATGTAGTATTAAAGTTTGCCTGCATGTACCTGGTTTTCTATCGGTAGTGTCTCGACTTGGATCTGACAGGGGGGCGTCTCCGGTCTGTCTGACGAGGACGATCGTATCGAGGCTGTCTCTTGTACTGATGGGGTTGTTGAAATCGCTGCCCACCGCGAGCTTGCTGATGTTGAGGCTGCTGGTTCTGCGGCGGGCCCTTCCAGTTTAACTGTTTTTTACTTGTCGTTGGATGCTTATTCTTTTTAGTAGTATCTGTAATTTGTGTCCCAGCACGACTGAATCGACTGTGCAGTGTTTATCTTGTCTGAACAGTCCATACCAAACAAATACTTGTCAATATGAGAGTCTTTCATAGCTTCTTGAATGGTTTTGTTTGTGCCAGACAACGCAAATAATTTTCTTGACGATGAATCTTGGTAGTGAATCTTAGCTGCGATTTTTGCTGCGTCATTTATCTCTTCGACAAGTGTTTTACTATTTATGTTTCCCTTCAATATATTAGTTAGGGACCGACCTAAACAAGTCATTAACTTTCCAGTTAAATTTTGCCTGGTTGCTATGCGTCGGTCCCTCTTGATGGTAAGCTCAGAAAGGGTAACCATAATCTCTGGATTTTACAGCAGGAGCAGTTTAATGGGTTTTGGTAAGTAACAGCACTCAATTTATAATAAAATTTGTGTTAAAACATTTGTTCATAATGAAGCATCTTCTAGCCGCAAAGTGCTAGCGCTTGCTTTAAATGCTTAAAAGCATGTCTATCCGCTAAGTGATAGCGCTTGCATGTGAAAAATAAATATTTATAATAGAAATCATGATATTGCCATCATTTGGTGCACATGGTGTGTGTAGATCAGTGCTATAATATCTAAGGCTATAATATTATGTCCAACATTTTGTTGCCCGGGCGTTTGAAGTTCCATTAATTAAAGATAAGGTTTTTCACCCACCTGTATGTATATCAGTGTCATCATGAATGACAATGGACAAGGGAGGGTCCTTATTTTTGTCCGTGTGCATGTTTGATGTGGATGGCGGTGTTGGTGGCGGCGGAGTTGGTGGCGGCGGAGATGGTGTTGCCGGTGGCTCAGGCGATGTTTCGTTGTCACTCTCTAACTCCCTAATTTTGGTTTCCATTCTTCTTATTTGTGCTTTATAGTAGCTTGCATCTTTAATTTTCCTTTTTCCCATTTTGAATTTATTGCTGTTCACTTGTGATTCTTTTTCAAAAGGAATCCAACGTAAACAAACACTTTAATTAAATAGTCGAAACGCAATAGAAAGAAAAAACGGTTGTGAAAAATTTTCGAAACTTTTGGTAGGTAGACCGGAAGCACAGATTACCTATTATTTGTCCTAGTCGGAAACGAGATAAACTTTATGGTAGAAAAATAAATACCGATTAACGTTATTAACTGTACACTAACGAAGTGGGACAGCACTGTTTATTACCAACACTCAGACAATATATTACGTGAATGTTTTGTTTATGGGTTAGGTTATATTTAAAATTAGTTTACCTTTTAATAATCCAATCAATACCTTATCCTTAACTTGGGATTAAAAGTAATTCAGAGCATACCTGGTGTTTAGATGTCAATGCAGTGAAACAATTTGTTTACACAACAAGCCTTGACCTTGGTTGAACCGGTCCGTTCTAACCATAATTAAGCTGAAAATCACTATTTTATCTATTGATAACACTATACACTAATAGGAACATATGAACTTATAACACTTTCACGATATTAACTCTCTAATTTCGATAAAAAAAGGATTTTACTTGTTTTCATTACGACAATAAGTGACCGCGCTTGCACAAAAAACCGGAATGACATTAGTGTTGTCGGGGGAAAAATCTCTTTTTTTTTTAGCTTTTAAAAATGTGGCCAGCGCTGTACAACACCGCTACTACTAGTAAACCCCATCTCGGACAAGTATAGAGTATAATTGCTTAAGTTATAAAAATAATTATAAGTTAAGCTGATTTCATCTTATTTGATGGTTAAATATTTGTAAAAATATTTCCATTGGATACATGCGGGTACATTCCCCAAGTATTGATGAAATCGAACGCCGGCTCACCGGCGTAGCAAGCACTTGCAAAAATTCGTCGGCTGACTAACGTCCTCCGTAGCTTAGTTGGTAAGAGCACTCGCCCGGATAGCGAAGGGACGTGGGTTCGAGTCTAACCGGATGACACAGTCGATTAGTTTTTGTAAGCGAAAAAAAAAATTGATTGATAAAGATTTTTAATGCTTAAGATACGAGTTCACCTATTTTTAAGCAGCCAGTAAACCTTATAAACGGTTAATTTGCTACAATTACCATACAATATGTCAAATATCATTATAACTCTGTTAAAATTAAACATGTGGTGGTGAACTCGACCTTAAATGTGTTTGAGATACGTCTAAAACAAAATAAACTGCTTCCTAAAAAGCACGACCACTAAAATCTATTAAAACTCATTGGTATTGGATTTGTGTCACCAACCGAATACTGCACGGATGATATGATATGGCGGGTCAAGGCAAAACTTCAAGCAAAATCTAGTAATGCTGGGGTCACACTAGCAGGAAATGTCGTTAAGTTACATTACTCAACATTTAAGTTAGTATTGCCATGATTTGACGCAAATACGTTAGCTTCTACAGCATTGACATTTGTACCAAAATGAGTGATTTTTTGACAGCTCAAACTTGTAGTTTTTTTTATGTTGATAGATCGCGCTTTTCATCTAAGTTATATAAATATTGCGTCAAAATCACTTAGCTTAAAAACAAAACCAAATTGTTATAATATTACGTGTACAGACATATAGTGGAAGTAAAAAATAAAACTAGTTGGAAAAATCGTATTGATGATTACTAAATTGTAAAAAAATACCTATCAGTACGCGTGAATCAAAAACATGCTAAACATAAACATTATGACATGATCATTGCTAAAACCAGCCTTTTTCCTAATTAAAAATCTAGGTGACTATCACTTCACTACACAAACGGGATTTATTGCAACTAATTAATACTTTTTTAAAAGGCAAATTTGTATTTACCTTCCCGACGTTTCGATTTGGTAGCACGAATCATGGTCGCGGGTTGACTGTAGTAGCTCGGCGTCGTCTGCTCGTGCGCGTTGAAATATTTTCTTCTACCCGCACACTTTGATTATTTGTTGAACTTGTAGGTGACTTTGTTGTTCAACGCCATCTAGCGGATTTTTGACAATAGCAAAATCACTCATTATAGGCGCTGTATAATTGGGTAGCACGAAACATCATTAGCTCCAAGATATGCTACGGGATCAAAAAATTTTCAGTTTACAAGATGATGATAACAGATAGATTAATTAAATCAATCATCAATTTTTAACTGAATGATGATATGAGTGAATGCCGTCCACGTCTATTGTGTTAGTTTTATGGCGTTCGGCCTCAGTGTAGCCCCAGCATAAATGAATAACCTAAATATTCGCTTATAAATATTAAACTAGGCGCTAGTGGGGCGGTTTACCGGTTTATCTGAAGAATTACTGCACTCCTGAGACTTTGCCGAGGTTGATTGAATAACAAATCAGGTGATACAGACCTACACTGATTTTGGTACAATTCAGAAGTTAACCTTTTTAATAAACTAGTGCATGTACCGGATTATTTTCAACCTTGTGGTCTTTTTCACCACTTGTTGGTATGTTTATGAAAGGAGGGCCTTATCATACTGGCGGGATGCGTGCGTTTTCAAAGCGGAGCGGATGCGTAGCGAAGACATCGCGTTGTTGCGGTCGCGCAACGGTTTCGCTGCGAATAGCTCCGTGGACGCCATTTTGTACAGTCTTCCCAAATATACTTTAACTTT
This sequence comes from Pyrausta nigrata, assembly GCA_949316185.1. Lineage (NCBI taxonomy): Eukaryota > Metazoa > Arthropoda > Insecta > Lepidoptera > Crambidae > Pyrausta > Pyrausta nigrata. Next base: position 14,714,369 of record OX438952.1, read on the forward strand.
ATTTTGTAACAATTTATGATCATAAGATGGATGCTAAAATTGGGCTTATGAGCATTTTGAAAAAACTATAATTCACACTATTCAGTATATTATGTCATGTCAGTTTGTATCAGGTGTAACAACTCATAAAAATGTAGGTTTTGCCATTAGTTTAATAGGAAGGAATTTGTTTTAGGTTATTATTGTTTTTGATTCTTTTGCTATAACAGCACATAAAAGTCGCCCTTTAGTCCTTTGCTTAGTTATTGCAGTAATTAAAAAAAAAAACTGTTTCTGTGGATCTGGAGGTTCTAAAAGTTATGAAAATGATTCATTTGAAAGCTAACGATATCGCCTATTAAGTAATATAAAGATAATAATAATAATAATAACTTTATTTACTCACACAGATTTGACAACATACATATAATGGTATTACTAAAATTAGCTGGGTAAGTCAGTATTTGTGTGAGTCTGATGCCTATGCTAGGTATAAAATACCTGTATTCAGGCTCCCAAACCTGATGAAAATACAGGTTAAACAAAACAAAACAATCAAAACAATCCTCGATAGCGAGCGCGTGTGTGTATGCGCATGTGATAGTGTGTGTTTGTTTGTGTGTGTGTGTGTGTATGTGTGTGTGTGTGTGTGTGCGTGGGTATGTGTGTGAATGTGAGTGAGTGTGTTTGTGTGAGTGTGTGTGTGTCTGTGCCCAAGTTGGCATATGTGTAAACTACTAATTTAGTAATTGTGTGTACTTACTTATTGAATTTAAGTTTGGTATTTAATGTAGTTAGATTTTCAGTTTCGTCATAATTAAGATTTAACAAATAATCTGTAAGCTTTAATGGGCTTTTGCGTTATTATTATTTTAAGCAAGTTTAAAATAATAATAATTTTACGTGTAACTCTGTTTTCTATAAGATCAGGATTTATTGATACAGTATTGTCTTAAATTAATATTAAGGTATTAAGTTATACATATAGAACAAAATAAATAAAAGTACAAGTAATTATAGATTAACTGTCAGAATTTATGAATTTTATCTAAACTTAACCAATGTTTTTGATTTCAGCTGTATTTTGCTACGACTTTCTTATAATAAGTGCATACAAAACATGTATACAGGAAGACTATCGACTAGCTATATTTATACAAACAGATATATAAAGTGGAGTAAAGCTGCAAATGTATGATATATTCTTTCAAACAATGCTTGGAAAATTGAGTGAAATCATTTTCGAAGTTTTAAAGGTCAAGTGACAAGTTTGTGAACGTCATGGTGGATCCACACAGGCCGGCGGCACTACCGGCGGTTTACCACAAGCAAAGCCGCCGGCAAGCGCGGCTGTGAATCGATATTAACTGTTGACTGTTCCCGCGATGCCGGCGGCCGCGCGCGGCATAATGGCCGCCGGTTTTGTTGCGACTGCCGCGCACAAAGCCGGCGGGCACATGTCGCCGGGCTGTGTGGATCCACCATTAGTATGTTTAAAAAAAATCGTTGTGAGAGAGCCTTCAATGAAATCGTTTTATGATGTAAAAAGTAAGTAATAAACTGACTTTTAATAATAATGTGTTTTGATTTGTCACAAAATAAATCTGGATAAGTACTCTCCTTGAGTTACATCCATTTATCAATCACACTAATTAATAGTCTTAAATAAAGTGTTGCATGAGGTGCTTGTGGCGCAGTGGCGGTAGCGCTTTGGTAGTGATACCAAAGTTAAGCAACCCACGGCGCGGTCGTGCTTGGTTGGGTGACAATTCCGATCATATAAGTGACGTCCATGACAAGAATTTCCGTGCTTCGGAAGGCACGTTAAGCAGTCGGTCCCAGCTAATATCCGTTGGTATTAGTCATTAAGCCTAGTCAGAGGCTCTAGGGCGGCTTGATAACATCTGACAGTAAGGTTTGTCACTTACCTTACACACCCCTCCACCAATCCGCACTGAGCCCGCGTGGTGGAGTATGGCTCGTTCCTCCTCATAGTTACGATGAGGCCTTTTCCCAGCAGTGGGATATATATAGGCCGACTTTTTTTAAATAAAGTGTTAGCTTGTGCTATGGTGACTAAGTTAACGGGTAGATAGGTACTCTTTATTGCACACCACACATAGTAGGTATATATTTTTTTACTATAGGTTTGTGTGTGTGAGAGAGAGAGAGTAATTCTTTGTTAAACTCCAGGTTGAAGGACGTAAATCAAATTGATTGGTTTCTCAGATATATTTCGATAAATAATTTGAGCGTTCCCAAATTGGCCCCAGATGGCTCTTGGGTATTAGTCGTACATATTATTAAATACAGCCAATTCGATTTTTCCCCTTGCATCAAATTAGATAGAATTGGCAATCTGAGGCAATTTCACATTTTCACATTAGGGATTTGATATACCTAAAGCTAAATATTTTTTGGAGATTTTGGTTACATAAGGCGTGATTAAATAAGAAACAGAAATATTTAAAATTATTACGGATGGCCCTCAAAACTAGCATTGAACCTGCTAAATTACCTGCTTTAGGGTACACAAATAAAAAAAGGACAAGTGCGAGTCGGACTCACGCAATGAGGGTTCCGTGCAAAAAAAGGTTTTTTTACTTCAATGTATTCACAAAATTTCGGGTTTCGGAATTTTTCCTTTACTTGTGCTTGAAGATCTTCCTTCTAGCCTAATTTCTTGATTCTAGGTCTATGGGAAATACCCAATAAGTTTTGATACCCTGCGAAATGTTAGCAAATAATAATAATGTCCTCCTAGCCGAATTCCAACTACGGCGGCCTATCTCAACATGGATTAGCCAACTGCGCGGGACATATTTTAGTGCATAAGAGTGTGCGCAATACACAGGTGCACTCTCTGTTCCTTCACTCTCATAATTCGGTGAGACGGCAGTCCGGCATGACCGTAGAGAGATCAGCAGGACCAACGGCTTAACGTGCTTTCCGAGCCACGTGAAGTCGTTGGTCTAGTGGTCAGCACGCTAGGTACTATCCACGAGGTCCCGGGCTTGAATCCCGGGTCGGGCTGGGAGTCTTTGGGTTTTTCTGTTCTGAAATTACAGCTTAGACACAGCTCCGGAGTAATGAAGTAGGTCGTGTTAACACCCGTTAGCAAATATGGGTAAAATGATCGTATCTTTGGATTGCATTAACTTAGAAACTTGATTTTTTCACAGCTTAAAGGGACCGCAGCCATAAATATAGGATGTTTCAACTGACGATACCTACGCGTTGCTGAGAAAAAGTCTTGACAGACAGACGAACATACATACAGAGAGACGGACAACACTACAAAGTGTGTACTTACTTTGTAGTCCGGTTTTTAATTTGAGTACGGAACCCTAAAAATATGCACACTGTATGTACGTATGACAGCATATCATTAAAGTTAAGCCTGTGGCGTCATAGTTGTAATAGAGGTGATGGTAAGTTATACCTACTCAGCTAACTTATAGGTAACCAACATTTTCATTATTATAAACAAAAAAGATATCAATTAAATAGCCAATGTTCAAACAAAGGCGCCCAACTAGCACACAAGCGCTATAAGAAGCTCTACAGTGGCCGTTAAGAGGTTGTGGATTACGGCATAAGCTTTATCAATAAGCCGTACAGCAGCCGTATATCCTGCTATAGCGCTACTCTAACCCCAAAATAGGCACTTTTTATAACGGTATAAGCGCTACAATCGCGCTATAGTAGCGAAACAAGAGTTAGAACCGCCATATAATGACGCTACAAGAGTGGTAATGTACGTTAATGGTTGTACAATGACGCTATAAGAGTGGTTGTGAACGCTAACGGATATACAATGACGCTTGAAAAGGTGTAGCGTACGCTGTAAGAGTAAAATTATGTTTTAAAGCGCTATTCTGCAGCTCTTGTCGTATTTGATCGCGATTGTGTGACTAAAAACTAAATACTTATGAAAAAATAATAATTGTGACTTTAAATCAGTGCAAATGAAACAAGGTGTCTGTCAGAAGTTTCCAAATACATAAACTCAAAAGTTGAAGTTTGAACATATTATTACTGTGCCATATTTATTGCGAATATAAGTTTACTGTGAATATATACATGTATTTTCGCTTAGATTTTAACGCGCCCACAAGATAATACGTTTTTAGTGTTATAATACTTTTATAATAGGTGACATAGTTTTTTTTATTTTATTAAAACCACTTATTAAAACTTCCCAATAGATATTTAAGTCATTTATGAATAAATAATATTGAAACTAAACTATAAAGTTGTAGTATTTCTTATTAATTTCCAAGTTTTTGTTTTATTCATATGATCGAAGATTTTAACAAAAAATGGACGACAACGTATACTAATCAAAGCATTTGAAACCGCTCCTGTCCCACTCAAAGCGCTATAAACGTATTACTCATCGTCTTAAGTAATTAAAACCACTACTATAACGCCTTTAGCGCTACGAAAGAGTTCATTTCCTAAAATATAGCGCCTTTAGCACTACTACAGAGTAATTTTTACTCTACTGTAGGTAATGACGCTACAAGAGTGGTGATAAACTCTATAATAGACCTTAAGAATCTATAGAGACGCTCTTTTCCACTTAAAGTGATTAAGTAGCATCCTATAGCGCCTTCCAAACACTCATACCTTCCAAAACATCATTTATACCTCTACTAGTGGTACAGGAGTGTTCACAACTCTACTATACCTCCTTTACCTGTAGAATGACGGAACAAGATACCATTGTAACTCCGTTAGTGTAAATGATAACGATTGTATGGCCACTGTATCGCATACCTGTATAATGACTTTAGGATACGTTGCTATACAGGCTGAGGAGTTAGTTTGAGCTTTCTACGGCAATTGTATCGCTAAGAAGCTCTATAATGGCGGTGAAAGCTGCTTGTGTGCTAGTTGCACTAGTAAAGTCAGCCTATATAGATCCCACTGCTGGGAAAAGGCCTCACCTCAACTATGAGGAGGTACGAGCCATACACCACGCGGGCTCAGTGCGGATTGGTGGGGGTGTGTCTGTAAGGCAAGTCACAAACCTTACTGTCACACGTTATCAAGCCGCCCTAGGGCCTCTGTCTAGGCTTAACCACTAATACCAACAGATATTAACCGGGACCAACTGAACCTTCCGAACTAAGGCACACTTAAATGCAATGCGGCTTGCGGCTCCGGCTCACCGCATGCGCCTCGGAGGAGCCGCGCAGCTATCATGGAACTATGGGAGTGTATGGAATGGCCGCAGGCAGCCGTGACGCATCGCTCGGAAAGGGTTTCATACACTCCTATAGTTCCATGGTAGCCGAAAAAAAAGCAGAAATGCACCTTTATAGGGGCTGATTATGTAGGTGTGCCAATGTCGATTATTAAAAAGTTTCTGGTAGATATTTTTCTAAGGAATAAGCGCATCTATTTTGCTGTGTATTTTTGCAATTCTTCTAATTAAAGACACATCTGCTTCACGTTTCCAGAGGTAATAATTTGTTTTACATAGGTTTAACATAAATATTTGTTTGATGCGTCATCATAAGAAAACTAAGTTTATTACGTACGAATACCTTTTTTAAAAAATATATATATATATCATTTCCACAGATTTAAAACAAGACATTACAAAAGCAAGTGCTAAGAAACCATTATGCTTAGCATTAATCGTGACGACGAAACTGACTTTCAGCGTACATCTATGATACTGAATAATACCTACCATGAATTACACAATATTTTTTTATTAATACGACATTAATAGAATAGGATAACTGTGTTATCTTAAGTAAAACCAGCAAATAGGTACTATTCTGATTCCATCCTCTATGTATAGTACTCGGTAATAATGTAATGGCGCAAGATCAACATCGTCTTGCAAGGTAAGCGTAGCGGAGTCCATGTACAATATTTGATATAGGCTCAAGTTCCGAACTGCTAACTCAGCCAGTAAGCACCGCAAGGGTTAACACAGACTGTTGGGATGTTAGTATTGACAACATCGATCAGGTTGACGTAGCCAAATCAATTCCTTTAGCAGCCGAATAGATAACTTTTAATGCAAACGTCATCATAGTTTTAAAAAAATGTTTTGATTTTGAAAGTTGATCACTTTGGGTAGTCTTATACCATCTTATACACCCTTTTTTTATAAAATAGCTGCACAAAAAAAGGAGTCATTTTTTTTTTAGTAGGATGCTATATCAAAAACCATGAGACTATGGCTGAATATACTGACCTAAACATTTTTGTGTCATGACGAAAATTATTGTATTTGCTTAGTTATCTATGTTTATCACACGTCGCAAATGATTAAATGTTTTCGTATTAGGTGTTCGGAAATATAGAAGAGAATACAAAGAAAACTAATTCTATTGTAATGTAAATAAGGTTGAGGTTTAATAATAAACAAGTCCACAGCGGTTCAAACATACACAACGTAATATTGATCAAAGTCAAAATATTAAGATATAAAACTGTATATCCTACTGGTGTAGGCGTAATTCAGGTTCGCAGGATGCTCTTAGGAATCACAAGGAACAATAAGAAACAAGTAGTAGCCATTCAAAAACTTACTTCAGTCAAAAGCTAATTATAAAACGTCCTATTTTATTTTTACATTAATAATAATGTACTTTTTACGGAGGAACTCAATCTCCTTTGAACAAAAAAGAGTATTTAAAGACCGATATGCTAAGAAACATACATTAAAACCTGATATGCAACCAAAATATATGGAAAAATATAAAAAAAAAATATCAGAAAATATTTTATAACATAGTTGTAGGTAATAAGATTTAACATAATTCTTTTAGAGTTCATACGTTTCAAAACTTCATTACATGTAAGTACATTTTAAGGCAATAAGGATTTGAAAGACAACTAAATATGAAGAATGTTATTAGCTAGTGTCAACAACGTTCCGTTGAGTAGCTCTTAGAAAATTCAATTAGTTAATTGTTTTAATGCGTTAGTCCCCTGAAACTACGCTAAGATAACACAGTAAGTTCGTATACGTGGTCACGTATACGTCAAGTCGTATACGTAATAATATTATGCGGTTCCGATCATGTCTTCCTAGTTGAATTACAACCACGGCGGCCAATCTCAACCGAGATTAGCCAACTTCGCGGGAGATATTATAGTGCAAATATACCGGTGCACTCTCTGTTCTTTTATTGTAATTTCAGTAAGACGGCAATCCGATATGACTAGGGAGAGATCAGGTACAGGACCAACGGTTTGTTGAATTTCCGAGGCTTGGGTGGTAGCGTTAACACCACCAACTTCCTGACTCCGAGCTGATTCTGAGTTATTTTGAGTTAGAAAAACCCAAATACAAATTTCTACCCGACTCGAGATTCGAACCTAGGACCCCAAAGACAAAAGCTAGCGTTGTGATCACTAGACAAATGAGGCAGTCAAATAAGCTAATAGTGAAGCATCAAAGGCCGGCACCACTAATAGACCAAGACCAACCGAGGCCGTCAAATTAGCCAATAGATTGGCATCATATGAGTCGTCTGCATAGCCAATAGTGTAGCATCAAATGCGTCGTCTGCATATTATAACCCAATAGTGAAGCATCAAATGCCACCACCACTTATAGACCAACCAAGGCCGTCAAATTAGCCAGTAGATTGGCATCATATGAGTCGTCTGCATATAAGCCAATAGTGTAGCATCAAATGCGTCGTCTGCATATTATAACCCAATAGTGTAGCATCAAATGCCCCCACCACTTATAGACCAACCGAGGCCGTGAAATAAGCCAATGGTTTAGCATCAAATGAGTCGTCTGCATATAAGCCAATAATGTAGCGATAAACGAGTCATCTGCATCTTCCTACTTAGTTAAACAGGGGGCGTTAAAAGCGCTCTCATAGCTAAAGCGATTAAAGGCGGACAACAAAAAACTATGGACCTAAGTGCTTTTAAATCCCCACCTTACGAGGGTCCGTATAAAAATACGTAAATCCCGACGCTACTGGGACTTTGTTTAGGACAAACTGGTTAAGCGTGGGTCTTATTTAAGTTGTAGGGTTCTTTTATTTCACATATTTTTTTCAAACTAGTGGTTGCACGCGACTTCGTCTGTGTAGACTCGATGATACAAATTGACTTATACTCCTGTAGCCGTCCAGTAATCGTGGTCCTCATTTGTACTCTGTCGTATGGTGAAGGGAGGTTACCCTGTATCACTAAATGTATACCCTATTTTTATCGTGGACTCACAGTTACATAATAAACTATTTCACAGGCCACCTCTTGTTTGACTCCATACATACATACACACAATTATACATAAATACTAAGAATAAGTCAAAAATTTCAAAAACTACAGTTTTGCACTCTACTGAACTAATCCTGGGAGCTATTTTTTTAAAAATCAATGTACATAATCCGACCTTCTACAGTTTTATTATTATATGTTTAAAATAAAATCAGACACGTACTTCTGACATCTGCAGGCCTACAGTCTGACTCGATTGCTATAGCTTTCAGGAGAGCAATTAATTTTAAACGTCTGGAAAGCAATGTTACCTTTGAAATTGTTGAAAAATGAAATGTTTCAACAATTTCAAAGGTTTGTTGTTTTCGACTCGCAATCGTCATCTCGATTATTATGTGTTTCTTACGTTTACGCGAATTGTTGAACTCATTAAAACACAATTTTACGGATTACTTCGCGATTTATTTACATTTTATTTTAAACCTGACGTTTCGAACACTTTACAGCGATCGTGGTCACAGGGAGACTAAGGTATTAGTTGTCACTACAAAGTTTTGAAAAATTTTAACTACCGTCACTCAATAATATTAATTTACGTTCCTATTTACGCAGAAAGAGCTAACCGTGTCTTGAGATCTTGCAGTGCTAGGTGTTGCTTTGGTTTTTGCTAGAATAGGATCCCATGCCGGTGGAACTTTCCAACCCTCTTCTCTATTGAAATTTGGATGTTTTCTAATTTCAATGGCTTCACGTAGCATTCGAGGAATAAAACGCCGTTCTTTTGCAAGTATTTTAGGTTGGTCAAAACGAATGAATTGGTTGGGTTTGTCTAAGGCATGTTCACACACTGCAGATTTCATGTTCCGTCTATGTTTTAAAAGAACACATAGCTGACGTAAAATTAATTAATACGTTTTAATGAGTTCGATTATTATGTATAACAGGTATACCTATTTAGTTATCGCTTTAAACTTAGCGATACCCCACCGCGACATTATAGCGCCGAACTTTATCGTGTCGTATTTTTTTACTTTTTAAATGTACAGTTTTTATTTTTTGCGTTGGGGGTTTTTGAGATTTGTAATTTCATCCTTATTAAAAAACATATTTCGTATTTAGATGAATTAAGATCAGATAATGCGTGTAACATCTTTCTCAAACTAAAAGCAGTATTCACAAATAATATGGGTAGCAGTTGGTTCTTTTACTTTAGGAATTAACTTTATATTTTCAAGGTTTTTGATTGCTATGCGTTCTTTTACTTTCTTTAATTTATTTAAATTATATTTGCAAGTATTCTTCGTAAATACTTTACTTCGTAATTTTCTGATTGCCTGATCAAATATGAAGAAATTAACTATTCTGTTTGTCTTAGCTATAGCCACAGAATAAATACTATTATAGCTCTCCAACAGTCACCAACCAAAAAAATAAAGCAGGGCTTAATCTTACGTACGGCAAACTGTTTTGTAAAAGTTCTTAATACTTAAGAATGGACACTGATATATTATAGTGAAGCTAACGTATTTTTTGTAGATTATCCGTTTTTCCACTGACGAAGGAACTCTAAAAACAAATGAAAAGTGTTTCGTTAAAATTTGGTGGCGCATCGTTGGCGACAAAATGAGAGATTTATTACAAGACACGTAAATGCAACGCTTTCTAGGTACACACTGCCGCACGTCAGACTACCCCACTTTGACCTTGAAATCGCCTCTATTCCCTACGTAATAAAAGACGTTTTCGTAGTTCAAATGGGTAATTTGACGTGCTGCCGGTTGTACCGCCCAGTAACATCAAAACTATTTTTTTCTAGCCGTTGCGTAGAAAAAATGGAAACTTAACATTATGATACTGTTGGGTTTTTCTTTTGTGAGTAGGTAATATGGCCACTGGCTATATACTAAGTAAGATAGATAGATAACTATTTATTGCACACTATAACAGAAAATACAGTAAGTACAGCGAGTTACACAGAAAAATGTACAATGTAGGCGGTCTTATCGCTATAAGCGATCTCTTCCAGACAACCTTTAGGTAAAGGAACATACTCATTCACAGGAAGGGGGAGTTTGATGCAAAATCATAGAAAAGGTGTAATGAACAAATAAATAAATAATAATAAGTTGTCAAATTAATCGAACAATAATGTAAACGTAGCCTTAACATACAGTTCCAACTGTGGTGAGCAAATTACTTTTCGTAAAAATATATACAGTATGTCCCAAAAAGAGCGTGCCAAACTGACAATGGAGACAGCTTAGCCACAGACCTTTTAAATAAAAATGACTTGCCTCCTATAAAAGTCTCTTGGTTTTGAAAGGTAATGCAATTTTTGTATGTACGAAGAAAGTGGCATTATCTCCCAAACCATCACCAAGTGTCATCACCCAAACACCAAGTGTCATCACTTTTACTAAACTTTAAATTAAATAATATATTATTTGATTTAAAGGTCTATAGCTTAGTTATTTCGAGCGTCAGTTTGGCGCGCCAATTTTGGACAAAAAGTGGCATTATCTCCCGAACCAAAAGACTTTTTTTAAGGTTTAATATCTGCAAGGTCTGAAAAGTCTAAAGCTGAGCTATTTCCAGTCTAAGTTTCACACGATCTTTTATGACACCCTGTATATTTTGAATAAACTAGATGTAATAGGTTGTACAACCATATTTGTATCGATGAATCCCTTTGATTAACTAAAAATTCGAAACAAATTAACAAGGCAAATCAATAGTATACTTGTTGAGGAAAATATTTGAAGACAAAAATTTAACAGTTTGCCTAAAACACATTTATTTTGTGAATAAAATCTGTAAGTTTTTCCATCCCTTTATTTTACGAAACGAGTCACGAAACATTCGAAATTATTGCATGTAATTACGCAAGTAATTACGCAAATTTAAGGCAATCAATTTCCCCGCGCTAATTACTCATCTACCTCTTTTTAATGCACTATCATTGGGTTCAGGTGGACAGACGGACAGCGGTTTCTAGTGAATAATAATAATAAAACTGTTTACTCTTTGGGTGCGGAACCCTAAAAATATAAATTTGCAAATATTAATATACATTTGACTACATATAGTACATCACTCTGGATGAAAGTAGACTGCTATACTTTAATATTAAGATTTCCAAACGTTTTCGCTTAACAAGTGAGATATATCAGACCAACTTATATCGTCGCGAACCACACTTTAAATGTGTTCCCAAAATACTTGCTAGTTTGAATCCACTTACCACTGTTTAGAAGTCTATGGCCATATCCACAAGAATTTCCAAATCAGGTAAAGGTAAATGAAAAACCTGTTTAAAGGGCAGCCTTCCCGTCTAATAAAGTAAACCGCACGAAGTTACTTAGAGCCTAAACACGTCGAGGACGGCCGCTGTTCAGCGAACACTTGAACAAACGTCACTGCAAAACAGCCATTCCATTCCAAGAAACACAGTCTACCATTAGGATATTTAGGGATAGATGGCGCTGCCGCCATGTTTACATCGGCTCTGTGTATTTTTATGTTTATAAAATACTAAACTAACAAAAATTAAGTGACATTTACATCAAAGTGTAGACAAAATCGTATAGTTTAAGTGTTAACGTTATTAAAGCCAGAACAACTGTATCATCGAATATAAAAAACTTAAAAAAAATGTTTATCAATCAGTGCATAAACAATGAAGAATTCGCCATGAAACTAAAAAAAACCTTAATTAAATAACATTAACAACGTAAAAAAGTTCTAAAAACGTCCCAGTGAATATCAATATATTCAAATAGTGATAAAAATCGTGATAATAAGTGGTGATAGTGACTCAAAACAGGGCAGGTTTTAAACTACGATGATTCATAAATAACCGCCAAGTAACAGTTCACACTTAATTGGAAACATATGTCCCTTTATTTCGTCGTGAATGTTAACGTCAGTATAGCGCGAGTACTACGGTTGTTTATGACAAGTTAACGATCGTGAAGTCCCTGCATCGAATCTCCGTGACTACACTTCGTATTTTTTCCATTTTTGCGTATTTGTTTACTTGATCTAAGGAGTATCTAGTTTCATCAAGACCAGCAAAAAGATGGCTCTAAAATGTATAAAATGTGATAAAAAAATACAAAGACGTGACTGCCTAAGCTGTCTCCATTTTTCTCAAAACTACCATATTGACTGCGCTAATGTCTCAACAAAAAGATTTTTATTAATGACTAGCAATAATAAAGCAAACTGGAAATGTGACGAATGCTATTCAAAAACAAAAAAACAATCTAGTAATAAATGTATCTACAAATAACTCCTACGACATCTTATCCGATGATGACAACACAGATATACTCACTACTTTATCACAAAATAGCAGATCTAATAGCTGTCCAGATGTGAGGAAGGTAAATATGGAGGATAAAATTGAAAAGCTTAAAGAACAAAACAAGGAATTGAAAGAAAAGTTACAAATAGCTGAAATGGATATAGAGAATATTTTACTTGAAAATTCCAATCTTAAGCAGGCATTATCGAGACCTGAAATGAAAACCAAATTCTAGCTGACCTATGTAATTCAAGCTGCAAAAAAAAATTACAACTAGGAAAAACCAAAAGACTACAAATATTTCTGTATTGGATTTTATGAACGACAAAAAGGACGACTGTAGCTCCAATCACTCACTACAACAAATCACTAGTACACCATCTAGGCCAAAAGTCAATAGACGACTTGCTAGCAATAGCGGTTCAAGCACTCCGTGTCAACAAATCGATAAAAATGCTCAAGAATTGTCACTAGATGGCTCTGCTTAGAAAAAACACAAGGAACCCTATTATTTACATATTTGCATGCTATTTCTGATAGCTGGAAAAGCTGAACCGTAATATTTATAACACCTTCTAAAATGTACCCTTTTCCAAAGGCAAATAAATATTCATTTCATTTCATTTCATTTTTAATGTATTTTAAAAGAGGTAAATGTATCATTGCATCAATTTGCTCATTGCATACAATTTTGCATTCAAATATGACATTTGACATGTAAATGATCCTTTAATCGGTGCATCAAATTCGAATCGCCGCGAAGTAGATGACATGTCTACCACTTTTTAAAAACTCTGTCATTGCAGTCTACACAGACAACCATCAGACAACGTTATATAGCTATAGGTGTTGTCAGCCGTACAATCCTAATTATGCACCCCTTATTTATAACTAATCCACTGCTTTAACACTTGTTTAAATATAAGTAGTGTCCGACCGAATGTTCGGTTTCGGTTTCGTTTTCGGTTGAGTTTAGGTAAAAACACGAGTTTCGGTTTAGTTTCGTTTTCGACGGCAAAATTGCCGAAACTACGACCGAAACCGAATGTGCATTTGGGAGTTTCCGCGCTGTTATCGGTCATCATGGCGCGTTGAATGAGTGACTGAATCCGGTCAGAGCCAATGTCGTGATTCGCTCGCTTGTTCGTTTGCTGTTCGTTTTGTTTTGTTGTGGTGGCGAGTTTTCGAGTGATTTATTTTGAATTTGGTAAGTTTTATCTCGTTTTATGTCGTTATAACATAAGAGCGGGTAGTAAACATCAAAAAAAGTATTCAATATGACTGATAAAAGTATAACCAAGTTTAATCTAACCTATATTTTTTTTGGTTCGCAAATGCTATACGTAAACAAATATTAGTTAGGTAGTTAGTAATGACTATAGTGCATTTCATGGTGATAATATTATGGATTCAGAGTTTCAAAGTTCATTTTAGTATTTATCACCAAGGTATCCAAGTGGCAAGTACAGTAGATACTAACTTTATTTGTTCTAAAGATAAAAGTGGTTTATTTTATTACTTAAATATTAAGTAACTACTTATACCTATTTTGATTGTGATATTAGTAACTATGTGATTTAAAGATAAAACAATAAAGGCTGACTGATTATAATAACGTTTTCTTTATTTAAAATATGAGCCTTGTAAGGAAGTTTCGGTTTCGGTTTCGGCCGAAATAGACACCGTTGCCGAAATTCGTTTTCGGTTTCGGTCGTAAAACTAGTTTCGGTCGGACACTAAATATGAGACAGCTAGTTTGGAATTACTGACAGCTGTGACATGTCATAGTGAAAAACATTTCCAATTAGCCGGCTCTTGTTATTCAAGTGTTATAGCAATGTCAAAATCATTATTCGTACCTAAGGAAAATGGTGTTTAGGGTTTCGTGGTAAGTACATGAATAACCATATTTTTTGCCAAATTAGAGTCTTTTTGCTCAAAATTTGTTTGGAAGAGCTTAGAGCTATCAGACTATTGTACACCTTTCGGTGTAAACTGCTTTCTTATTTATTATCAGGGCCCGTAGCCAAGTGGCAATTTATTCTCGAGCGAGGTTCGTTATCGCTAACAAAATGCATAAAACTGATCGAATCATCACGTGACTTTTGCAAACATATTTTGACATTTCATTGGCGATAGCGAAGTTCGCTCCAAAACCATTGCCATTTGGCTACGGGCCCTGGTTTACAAAAAAAGGTATTTACGAGTATCTATCGTCATGGCTTTTCTTTCCTTTCTGTACTTTTAATTTGCATAAAGACATTAATTTCACGAAACCTATCAACTTTTGGCTAGGAGCCCGGGAAGTTGGTTGCGGTGCGAATGATTTGTGCGAACTAGAGTTTTATTGGTGCCATCAACTAGTCGACTAGGTACCTATCAGCAGTTTTTGACAGTTGAAGAAGTCGGGCCATAAAAACTTTTTGCTTTTAATGAGTTTTTTTTTATTTATTTGAAATGGGTTTATGTTAATGGTTGGTTGGTATTTCTATTTTCTATAAGCTTAAAAATTTTTAAATAAATAAGCTTAAAAGTTATATAAATATTGCGTCGAAATAATTGAACATAAAACAGAAACAAATCATTGTAATATTAAATGTGTAAGAGACATGTAGTGAAAGTACAACGTAAAAAATTAGCAAGTTTCAAATTGCATTTAAAAATAAAATTTAATGGAAAAAACGTCTTGATCACTAAATTGTTCACTCGAATAAAAAACAAGCTAAACATTAACATTATTACATAATAAACGCTACAACCAGCATTTTTCTTAAATAAATAGTTTTGTCAACGCCATCTAGCGGATTTTCAAGTACTGATTTTGGACACTAGGAAAATTCCTCATTCCCTCCAATGTGCCATATTCTCGTAAATAAACATATTTTCTATTATATTGTATTGTCTTGTATTATTTTATCTTATCTTATCCTATTTGACCTTATCTTATCTCATCACCTTGAGTGATATTTATAATTTGGTATATTTATTGTTTTTTTTTAAGTGATAAGCATCACTTTGCTATCTAAATATACTTGAAAAAATGACCACCAGAAAATTTTGACAGGCTCTGCCAACGCTAGGGTGGCCGAAAGGTAAGGCAATCGCCCGGTATGCGAGGAACGCGGGTTCGATTCCCGCCTCTGGTGGTCATTTTTTCAAGTGCAATAATATATTTATAATTTGGTATACTTATCGCCTAACATGAAAGCTTCCACAATTACAATTGCAATTTCATAACAAAGACATTTCTTTACTCATCCCACTAATCCCACTAATCTCATCTCATCTCATCTCACTAATATTATAAATGCGAAAGTTTGTGAGTGTGTGAGTGTGTATGTTTGTTACTTCTTCACGCAAAAACTACTAAATAGATTTCGATTAAACTTTACACAAATTTAGCCTATACATTGGAATAACACATAGAGTATATTTTATAAATATACGTATTTAAATACCGAAGTTATGACGATAAGCGAATGAAGCCGGAAAAAAATCTGTAATTTTCGAGCTATTTTCGCGTACGCTGCAAAAATTGTAAGAGTTACACTAATATAATGTATGGCAGAAATGTTTGCCTAAAATAGTTCTACAGAAAAGTTTGCGAGAGTATAGATCTATCTCTTAAGGTTTGCTCACTATAACTTTTTTATGCTAATAATAAATGTATTACTGGAGGGGTCAAAGGAAAGACGGTATTTATACCCAGAATCCCTATAATGCCCACAAACTTACCCTTCCAGTTCAAATGCCTACAATTTCTTTTAAAAGTGGCTTTCTCTATCACGATAAATAAAAGTCAAGGACAATCTCTAAAAGTAGCCGGCATTCACCTGGGCACCCCCTGCTTTTCCCACGGACAACTGTACGTGGGTTGCTCGCGTGTGTCGAGAGCAAGAAATCTTTTTATTTATGCAGATAACAATAAGTCCCGCAATGTTGCTTACCGCGATGTGATGCAGTAAAATAATTTCTAGCTCTCTACGACCTGAGACAAAAAAACAATTACATAAGACAGTATAATCTACTCTCCCGTTCTGTCACTCATCAAATTTTGTTAACTGATCTTTCCGCGGGGCACAGCTAGTTCTCTCAAAATTTTGCAATCTGTCATTGCTTTCCTGAAGATGTTTGCTTTCCTGAAAGCTATATTTATTGCAATTTGTAAGCAATCGAGTTGAAGTAGGCCTCTTGTAATGATTGGCTGTGCCCTATTTAGGTTACGTGTGTCATATGCTCCACCCTCAGGTAACAATTGGCTACTTGACACCACCAATTGTTGATGTACTTTTAATGAACTGTCGAAACGCTCTTGTCCATATTTGTCATGGGAATACTTTTTATCGAGTAAAACTTAATTAAAAATCAAATACTGCAGAAAGTTATAAAATATCAATGAAAGTGTGTTTAGAATGTGACGTTATTTTCAAGAAACAGGTTTTCAGAATTATTAAGTACCCAATTTGCTCGGTAAAAAATAGTTTTTGGCTTCCCTGTGAGCTTTAAAACGGAATGTTCTAATAACTATTGTTATATTTAAGCAATTCGTTTGCAAGTTTTTACGAAATAAAATTTCCCTCACAAAAATTGATCGACTGTGTCATCCGATGGGACTCGAACCTACGACCCTTGGTTGTTTGGGCGAATGCTCTTACTAACTGAGCTACGGAGGATGTTAGTTAAAATGTTCTAAATTATAAATTGTTTTGTACTTTGTGTGATTTCATCTCGCCAATCAGCAGGTTTTGCAATAGCTATAGTTTTGAGAAAAGAATAAAATATTTCAAACGAAACGTTAGGAATTCTTAGGAACTAAAGAAAAAAGTTTAAATAAATAAAATAACACTGCAATTAATGTTTAAATAATATTTAAAAGTAATAAAAAAATATTATTTAAATCTTGGGTTGCAATCGCGATAGCATTCAAGGTTAGATAGCTTACTGAGCTCGTAACTTTGTTTTGTTATTTTACACTTAAACCACTAATACATTAGAACAGTATGCAACTGACGCCATAAATAGTTAGATACTTAGTCTGCACTGACTTTCATTACTACCTTCCATTTGGCGCTTTCAAGGAATTATTGGGGATTTTATAAGTTGCGAATTACCTAACTATCGTGGATGAGATGAAAGAGGATATTTAAAATTTTCATCCAATTTAAGAGCAAACCTCTTGTAGGTAGAGTTTTTTCTATCCCTCTCTGCTTTCCGTCCTTTTATAACGATTATATTTTCTTTTGTTTGCTGCATGTAACTTATTATAAGTCTTTCTTCCTCCCTGCTTATTTCTATTTTTCTTAATATTATAGTTTTATAGAATCGTCTTGTCAGGTGTCTGAACATTCGTCCTCTTCTGCACTCGTATTGTTACTTTCGATTTCTTTTCCCTCTATAAAAAAACTTTGTTTTTTTCTGTCCAACGTATACCACATCTTATACACCATCATTTTTCTCCACCACCACATTTCGTTTTTAAATACCCAAATGCTAGTTTACAACAAAATGCTTACAACATCGAAACATTTTATATTAAAGGTGTCTTTTACACCTTTAGTATAAAATTAAAAGTAAAGTAATAAAAGTCATTCAAAGTCAAAGTAGGCCAACAGGGGGCACTTATATACGTTCCAACATAAGTTCCAACATTTGTATGGAAAATCTGGCATTGATTCGTCAAAGTGTCGCTATCGGATCGCTAGTTTCTAATAAAACACTTTCTAAAGGTGTCACGTAATGTTCTTACTGATATAACTTCATTCTGTTTTACCACCAATATAAAAATGTGTACGATACAAAATGGAACTTATTTATGAGACAGCATCGTCTTCAATTTGTCAGACAAGGTGATGATCCCCGTTTTGTCCTAGGGGATGTCACGAAATTTAAGAGATTACATTTTTCTTGGGCAGAGTTGACGAATTTATTTATCTTTGACATGATTTTAGTATCTATGGTGAGGGTAAATTTTTCATAAAAACCTTTCTTTTATAGCTATGACCTGGGGCCCTGTTTCACAAAAGGTAGACTTTGTGAAAAAGGGCCCTGGACAATTATTATACTCGTTGTGAATATTGTCTGTTGCGTCAATAAATTAGTTCTCAATTCCTTAGGGTGCAGTAAACAGCATAGGTATTAAATGCAAATAAAATTTTATTTGTGTGAATTTGGTCAGGAAGAACCCTTTATTTTATTTTAACTTATATGTATGATTGAATGCGTCCTGTTTAATTTAAAAATAACATGTAAAGCTTTATAACCGCACTCCAAAAAAACATGACCCGTGAAATGATTTTATTTTAATACGCATAAAATAAAATAAATAAGCAAACAATTTCTAAAAATCTCAATCAAACATACGAGATCTATAACTGTTTACAGAAATAATAATATAGCCCCAGAAAAACGAATAAAGAGACGCTAATATAAAAGACGACAGGAGCATTCCGAAGCCTGACCCTTGAAAGCAGCTGGAATTCACAAAAGAACAGTAAACGATGATTACGAGTGTTATAATTAAATTGAAAATAATATGGCATAAGACGCTCCATAAGAAAACCAGAACTAAGTTTTCAATTTCTCCAATAGCGCCCCATAACAGAAGAATGCTTGTGATGAAGAGTTCTCCAATGATTCCGGTGAAGCAAATAAGGTAGATTAGCAAGTCTTGCTTGTTGGCGTATACTTTTTGGTAAGCGTTGTATTGTACAAGCATGGCTACGAAGAAGCCAAAACCCATCGCTCCGTAGATGATCCCAAATATAGCGATGGCAATTGCACCAGCCTTTAGCGGGAAGCAGAGTAGGAACTCATCAATGGTTTCCAAATCGTCCCATAGTTTGTTCGCGTACCCACACAGTTTGTTACAACGCTCACACATGATACCGCCCTGGTGATGTCACGTTTTTGATATAAGCTGTGATTTAAACATTTCTTTATTCAATGTTTTGAAAAATTCAACTAATTGTGATACATTTGTGTTTGTATTATTGACATTTGACACTAAAATGTCAGTGCCATAAACGCAAGTTCAAACTTTTATATGTTTTCAGCACTGAGCTTTTTACAATAATCCTAGATATACAAAAATGATTTTTGAGTATACTCGGCCCGGCGAACCTTGATCCCTATGACATTGGCAGTTATTCCTACGACACAACATTGTAGTGGCGTCACCGTTACATTACAATCGAATTGGAGGCTTCTATAAATGCCATTTATTAAATTTTGGTAGATATATGCCATTACAATGATATTCCGTCGGAATTATAACAATTCTTAACATTTACAAGAAATTATCTCAATCATACTTTACGTTTACGTCCTGCAAAAGTTACTTCGTTCGGAAGATATCGACTAGTGCGGAAAAATATCGATAAACAAATGTCGATAGTGGAAACGAGTGTACATGATTTAGAATCATTTAAGTCATAGGTGCTGAATGTTAAACAGTTGCAAGAAATTGTTTTTATTTCACTCAAATTTATAAAATATTTATGGGGACACCAGGTTTTGTTTTATGTAAGATTAGATTTTATTAGTATCAAGTAAGTGATATATTATGAGTGTCATTACTTTTTCATACTTAAGTATTAGTACATTCTCATTGATTAGAACGGAGCGCGGCAAAAATGCACTCACGATTGTATACCCAAGAGAATTAAAAAATTAACTGTAGGACAAAACCATATAAAACAAAAGCTGTTCAGCGATCATTTATTTATATATTTTAATCTGAATCTGATAATGACATTAGGGTTTGTGTCACGAACTCGGAATCTGAACTGCAGCTGCTGTCGCCTACGTTTATCAAAAACGGCTCATCTACAATGCTGTCGTATCGCACGTCTCGATCCCAATCATCAAAACAAAGTTTTAAAACATTATATTGGCAGTGGTAGAGCGGTAGCCAAATCATATTAAGTTACATCGACACGACCCATCACTAACATGAACTGTCATAAGGATCAAGGTTCGCCGGGCCGGGTATAGTAAACGTTGCTGTATTATAACTTTGATGAGCGATACCCGTAGATATATCATAAAAAAGACAAAGCCACGTGACATTTATAAGTCCACCCTTGACAAGATTTAATGAACTTTAAATCTAATTAGGCGTAAAACGTTGTCGCTAAAAGCTCAATATTATAAATTATCATCTCTTGTTGACCAGTAATGGGTCCTAACTGTATTTTGAAGTGACACTCATTAAAACAGAATTTTACGGATTACTTCGCGATTTATTTACATTTTATTTAAAACCTGGCGTTTCGAACACTTTACAGCATTCGTGGTCACGGGGAGACTAAGGTATTATTTGTCATTAAATAGTTTTGAAAAATTGAACTACCGTCACTAATTAATATAAATTTACGTTCCTGTTTACGTAAATTAATATTAATAAGTGACGGTTTATATTTTTTAGAGTAGAGTTCACGAACATATGATTAACTTTCAAACACACGTTTAAACATTATTTGACATATTTTGCATATCAATAGTC
Organism: Pyrausta nigrata; assembly: GCA_949316185.1. Classification (NCBI taxonomy): domain Eukaryota; kingdom Metazoa; phylum Arthropoda; class Insecta; order Lepidoptera; family Crambidae; genus Pyrausta; species Pyrausta nigrata. Next base: position 14,735,372 of record OX438952.1, read on the forward strand.
AATCTATGTTTACCGGCTGTTTAAAAATTGCTGTCCTCGGGTCTTAATCTTCTGTAATAAACTATGTATTTCAGTAATAAAATCTTCAATGTATCTTGCTTCTTCTGTAACCTACGAGTAACTGTCTATTAAACCTTATATCTTTAACTACCAAAAATATTTACAAGTACAGCACCCAGCAGAAATAATGGAAGCTCCAGTACAGCTAATGAGTTAAGAGTTAAAACCTAATTTTTTGTTCTAGGTAAAAAAAATATGTAATAAGCGCTTTCTCTTTCATAGAAAAGTTGAGAGTAAATAAAATATTTCACTTGATACCCTTATTAACTTCCCAAACACCTGCCACATTAAACTCAAGACAAAAACGTAAACTTCCGAGTGATGGATCCCCCAACTTTACTGCCGAATTCAAATAAAATTTATCATGGGAACTCCACTGAAACTCACTAATTCAGAAAAGTTTTACGTGAGACGTAAACTTTCTTCACATTTAGCGTCAATGGATTCGTAATAACTTATCTCGGTCTTCAATTCGGCTGGTATAACGTTCAGGAAGTCACCGGGGGTGAAGAGTTTGTTGTACGTAAGTAAATTTTATTTCAACAAATCATTTTTTTGTCCTTTTTTGCATATGACTGTTTTCAGTCTTTGTATGCCCTTATGTCAATAGCTTTGTTTGGGAATACACATCTCTGACTGCTGTAGATTTGATTCAAAATAGAGCTCCTAAATAGAGTATAGACAATCAAAATAGGGATTATGTAAAGAGTATTGACAATCTTTTTTTATCTGTTCGTAGTAGCTTGTTTTAAAATGGTAGCCCTCACCCTTATTTTGTTATCGCTAACAAAATGTATGAAACTGACATGAGCCATCGAAATATCAAGTGACTTTTGCATACATTTTTTTTGGCGATAGCAAAGTTCGCTAGAAAAAGATTGCATCTTGTCCAAGTGGATTTTTTATATTATTGAAACGGTTCGTTTATTGCCTATTAGTTAGGATACTGTCGTCGTCTATTTATCATCGCCTTGTTACAAATGAAGTGATTCGTATTACTTGAACATAGTTCATTCGAGAGAATGCTTGAAATGCAGACCCTGACAATTAATGGCCTATAGGCTAAATATACTTTCGTCGTCAGTTAATTATAGCCTTGTTATTAATGAACTGATTCGTATTACTTGAACATGGTTAATTCAAAAGGATGCTGGAAATGCAGACCCTGACAATTCATTGCCTATTGGTTAAATATACTTTCGTTGTCTATTAAAAAAATATATATATATTTCAGGCATCTTGGCCCATAAATTCCACATGAAAATTAAAATACATAAAAAAAAATTATACCTAATTGGATGAGTACATCAAGAGCTCACCGCCGCCACACCCGAAGATACGGCAACATGTCTGTTGCAGCAGTTCCGGATGTAGGGGCAGTCGACTCTATCAGCTTTTATTCATCGCCTTGTTAATAATGAAGTGATTCGTATTACTTGGACTTGGTTAATTCGAAAACAGCACGTTTGGAATGCATTTTAAACATCCATCAGAGCCTCAAACGTATCAAACCTGGACAATTGGAACATGCAATTAGTTTCCGCGTAATTTCGGATCCCCATTGTTCGGATATCAGTACGGGAGTATGGGCATTGTCTTACTTGGAGTCTAGGAGTACATCGGCGTTCAATATAGATAGATAGATACTCTTTATTGCAACCAGAAAACACTTTACAAACATAAAATCAAAGGAAAACAATGCTGGTAGGTACAATGTAGGCGGTCTTATCGCTGGGAGCGATCTCTTCCAGACAACCTTTGGGTAAAGGAGAACACTAGTGATAAGAGAAGGGGGGGTAACGGTGCAAGCTGAAGTTAAAAAAATTAAATTAAATTTTAAAACAAGAAGCTAATTAATATATCAAAAAAAAATTTTGAATTAAATTCATAAATTAAAATTACGTAAAATACTTACATTAAATAAATAGATAACGTACGAATATATATATATATATATATATAAACATACTTATATTATACATTAAGATAAATACATAAATATAATATAAATAGATAACAACTGTAAAAGTGATACCGGTGTTAACAGACAGGTTAAAAGCGTCAAAGTGAGAGAAAGTGTGCCTTCACTCTAGCCTTAAACACGGAAAGGGACTGGGATTGCCGGATATGGAGAGGAAGGGAGTTCCACAGTCGAATGGATTAGATGGTGAATGACTGTGAGTAGTACTGAGAGGAGTGGCGAGGAAAGGAAAGGTGTAGTCTACGGCAAGAACGCATGTTGTCCTGACCATTGGCGGTTTGCAGAAAGTGGAAACGTTCCTTGAGATAGGGCGGAGATTATGTATGAAATAACACGGTGTACAATAAGGAGAGAATGTGAAGATTTCGACGCGAACGAATAGGAAGCCACCCAAGCTGGGTACGGTATTCAAAGACATGGTCATACTTACGCAGACCGAAGATAATGCGGATACAAAAATTTTGAAGGCGTTCAAGTTTATCAAGGAACTTTTCACTGAGGTCAGGATAGCTACAATCAGCGTAGTCAAGAATAGGTACCAATAAGGCCTGCACAAGAGCAACTTTGGTGGGTATCGGTAGAAAGTTACGCAGTCGGTTAAGAGAACTAGCTGATGCAAACATTTTGCTGCTTACCTCGCTTATCTGCTTGTCCCAGGTTAGGGAGCTATCCAAGAATACACCAAGATTTTTTACAGTGTTGCTGTAGGGTATATGGACTCCGTCAAATATGATTGGAGGCAGCGTCTCCCAGTCGACCATTGAAATCAACCGAGGACTGCCAGCATCCATCACCTGTGTTTTTGTAGGGTTAACTTTAAGTCCAAATGACTTGCTCCACTCTAAAATGTGACTTAAGTCTAGATTTACTGTTTCAACAACACTGGAGAGTTCGTCAAGACTACCCTGCGCATAAAGTTGGAGGTCGTCTGCATAGAGATGGTAAGAGGATGCGAGGCCGGAGGTAATGGAATTTATGAAGACAGCGAAGAGAAGAGGAGATAAGACGCCACCCTGTGGTACACCGGCACCGATGTCACTCGTACCTTACCAGGGAACGTAGCAGACCGAGCAGTATATCAAAATCAACAGTATTGAAGGCGTTACTGAAATCCAGTAAAGCCAGCAGCGTAAGATGCTTCATGTCCATACCATGGCGGATGTCATCGGTAATTTTCACCAAAGCAGTAACCGTACTGTGTCCAGCACGGAAACCAGATTGGTGAGGATTGAGGAGTTCGTGTTTAGATAGAAAGCAACTCAGCTGTTGATGAACAACACGCTCAAGCACACAACACGCGAAAGAAAGGGTAGGATTGATATAGGACGGTAATCTGAGAAACATGAATTATTAGGTTTTTTAGGAAGGGGAATAACTTGAGCATCTTTCCACGCTGTAGGAAACGAGCCCGTGCTCAGGGAATGGTTTAGGATATTCGTGATAACAGGTGTTAGGATGTCAAGGAGGGGGATAACCATTTTACGGCTGATGCAATCACTACCGACGGCATTGGAGGCTATAGACATAATGTTCTTCTTAACATCACAATCGGATAATTGATCAAAGACGAATGATGAGTAGTCTGGAATTGGAAGAGATGACAAGCGAGACAAAGTTTGTGTTTTTAAACTGGCATTAATAGCAGTAGAAGAACAAAAGTGTTTATTTAAAGTTAATATTTTTGGAGATATTATCGTTACGACGTTTTCCAATTCCAATAGACTTTAGAAATTTCCAGACTTTTGCTGGATTTCCATTTTCAACTGATTTATGGATATAGCGTCTTTGAGCATCCCTACACAATACTTTTTGAACTTAGATTTTGCGGAATTCTTTTTGTCTCTGGGGGATATTTTGATTTGTTTTCTACATTAATTAGTATTGACTTCCATCTTAGGATGGAGTACACCAACACATGTTTAGTTTTTAACGTACTAATAATACTATATTATTATACGTAATGGTATAATACTATATTATTTGACATATTTTGTATAGACATTCTGTCAAATTAACCGTCAATCGATGCTCACCGGCTGTCGGGTTGGGTCTTAGCCCGAGAGCAAAGATAAGGTCAACGATGGAGCGAGCTTACTCAGGAGTAGTATTAAACGCACCAGAGTTTCGGGTTATACTTACTCGGAAGAACAGACTTTGCATTCTTTGGCTGGGCGCATTAAAATAGGTATTTTGCTGATTTGGTGAATAAGAGTACTTTGACGCATCAAATGCAATAACTTTAATTAAGGATTCAACGTTGAAATACTGATGATTTGCATATGAAACCCCTGACTTTGACTTTTTGACTGCCTCGTTGGTCAAGTGGTCAGCACGCTGGGTACTTCCCACGAGGTCCCGGGTTCGAATCCCGGGTCGGGCCGAGAGTGTTTGGGTTTTCTGTCTTGAAATTACTTAGACACAGCTCCGGAATCAGGAAGTTGGTGGTGTTAACACCCCCGTGCCTCGGAAAGCACGTTAAGCCGTTGGTCCTGCGCCTGATAAATCTCTCTACGGTCATGTCGGACTGCCGTCTCACCGAATAATGAGAGTGAAGGAACAGAGAGTGCACCTGTGTACTGCGCACACACTTGTGCACTATAATATGTCCTGCGCAGTTGGCTAATCTCTGTTGAGATAGGCCGCCGTAGTCGAAATCGGCTAGGAGGACATTATTAAAACCCCTGAGAAGTGCACTTCACTTCTTCAGCTGATTATTTTTTTATCATTCCGCTGTTGGTACCATAGTAAAAGTTGTTGTGTTAAAGCAGCAGAATCACCCCCAGAAAGGAAAACAGTTAATAAAGTTTACTAAAACTTTAAAAGATGTATTGATAATAAAGTTTGACCCTGTATATTAAATTGATAAAGAGATAAATTCCTAGTGTGACCCAACCTCTAATGCGTTCGAATCTGGAGCATCCGAATGAGGTTTAATTAGCGATCACGTAACATGCCTGTTTCCCATCGGCAGAGTGCATTATTATGAATACACCTCTTGAAGAGATCCAGTTCAATTTTCCGACTTTACGGGATCGAATCAACCGCTACATGGTTACCCCTACTCCCTCATAGGGCAATGACCTATATCTACTCAAACAAAGGGAGCTAGATTGCTACCAACTTTGATTACCAAACTTTTGCTCTACTAAGGGATAAAGTTTCTGTACCTGTGTATAGATGTTTAGTCGCGAGCGTATTAGTATAGATAGATATCTATTACATTTCGGAAAACGGACACATTTGCCGAATATTTTATACTAAAATTTGACCCTTATAATCAAATCTATCGAGAATTACAAGGGTCAAATTTTAGTTTTCAAAAAATTTTAGGGTCAAATTTTTAGTTAAACAAGGAAGCATTTTTTTCGATTAATCACAGATTTAAAAATCCATAAAAAAGCTGGCCAAGCGCGTGTCGCGCCATTAGCAAAGTAGGGTTTCATTTTTGAACGCCACAAGTGCTTAGAAGAGTTTTTAATCTTAGTTACTACAATTACTCAGGTACAAAAAAACTTTAATGCTTAATATTTCGAATCAAAAAACTATGCACACACAGTCAAAACCATTTTAAAGGCTTCACATGATGGGATAAACGACAGAAAGAAAAAAATCATCTCCACTATACTTGTAAGTACTTTAAAAAATATATTTTACTACTTTGACGGCATGATTGGAAATCCATGCCAAATTAGTTTCCCAGTACCAAAGGTTTCTAAACAAAACCGCGGACGCACAGACGGACGAACGGACAGACGGAAATGGCGAAACTATAAGCGTTCCTTGGACTAAGGAACCTCAAAAATACAAAACATTAGAAGATGCTACTCTCATAACTGAAAACACGGTCAAATTAAATCTTGATTTTTTGTAATGTCTGTGGTAACGTATCAGTTTTTTTTTGCCAAATATGGAATGGATGACAAGATCTATCTTAAGTGATAGTATCAGAAGCTGAGTGAATTGAATATGGGAAAAAGATTTAGCGTGAAAAAAAAAATTAACATTTTCACTCAAGAGATAATAAATAAAAATAAGTTCCAATATTATTTCTACGTCTCTTAAGTTTGTAATATCGAGAAAAACTCGCGGAAATAACAAAAGTGTACCAATTCTGAAGCTGTATCATACAAATGTTATATCTCCAACATTGCTCTCAAAGAAAATTCCATCACCGAGAAACGTTCGTGACGCAGGCGTTGTTTTTTATTATGATATTTTTACTAGCAAATAAATACTTTACGATCCCTTTACTGGCAGTGGATTGAAATTCGGGATAGATACTGAGCAAATGGGATATCAGTTGCAAATGCTGCAAAAAGGGCACATAAAAATATATTGTTACAACTTTTTGTCTCGCTTTCGAGAACTTTATTGGTGTGTAACAAAAATTCTGAGGAAATACAAAAAAGGTATAAGTACAAAAATATCAATTTTGAAAAAGTTATTTTAGAAATGGATGCAAGGTATTTTTTCTGTGCCTTACCTTCTTAGGGTAAATGAAAGCTTGTTCACTATCGAATAGGGTCACGATTTAAATAAATACATTTATGTTTCCCTTTTTACTTCGGGGTCGCGGCAAAAGGGTTGCCCTAACTACATTCTGCGCCTGAAGTTGACCCTCGATGAACACAAAACTCATATCCTTATGTGAAAATTAGAACTTGAGACTGAAGAGGTTATTGACATTTCATTTTGTATAAAAAAATATTGCAAAAATAAAAATAGACACAAGGTTGGTGCTAAAAGCATTCTCTGTTGTTGTTCGTTTTATGTATGTTAACAAATTAATAACTTTAATTTTTTACTCTGCACAAGAATTTGTACCGTAGCAACTTTGTTTTTTATCACATCAAACAATTACATACATCCTTAAACCACGGAAGTTTGACTTGATGCTAAATATTAAGCTTAAGTTAGTTTATGTAAACTAGTATATTACACACCTTGCTCTGCCTACCCTTGTTAAACTGGAATACATTTTCAATTCAATAACCATACAAAAATAAATTTATAAATTGTTGGCGAAGTATCTCGGAGACCTAGCAAGGTCCATATCTGGACGCAAGTCTTTAAATACGAAATAACGAGAGTTTTCTAAAACCACTTAAAGCTTACTTTTGTAATCTCATGAACTCGCAAAAAGCTTAACCGTTTTCCATGACGGAGCGTGTTCGCGTTTCTGCACTTACACAATTTCACGATGTACCCGCCTATAATCCTTTCTGAAACCCCGGTTGACCCGGATCAATCGATGTGAGCGTTCAAAATTCAGACCCATATCACGTATGCCAACATAATAAGCAGCTCGAACGCTGAGATTTTCATTAGAAGGTTGGAATACCTAATGTCATAATTCTGAAAGGTCCCGAGTCGGCCTTTTGTGAAATCCAGCGGTGTTCAACGAATTGAATGGCGGTAGATTTATTCGCGGCAATTCTTTACCGCTGTACGCCTCGGTGATTTGGTTTCAATCACTGATATAATTCCCGTTTTGAGCAATTTATGAAAATAAATACACTCGTTTCTCTCAGTTTTCTTCAGGCCTCGTTGGCTGTATTGAATTTCAGTGTTAACAAATTTTTTTAACGTTGGAGGAGATAGAAAAACCAAAGTTTTGAAAATGACTCTAATTTTTCTGAAAGAAATTAGATATGTTAGCCGAGTGGTACAACACAGTGTTGCGCGAAAGTGCCACATCAATGAGTATTATTGGCAACACGACCTTCTTTTACAACTTTATCTATGATTATCAGTAATCTTCACTACTTAACCATTCCGGTATCCTAGTTGCCATAGCACATGCTCAAGCTTAGTTTGGGGCTAGGTAATTGGTGTGTTTATTAAAACAATTTATTTATTGACTCAGTAAGGCTGGGCTCGATTCCAATGTGCCCTATCTAAAGGTCAGTGTCTATCTTTCTGTGCCAAGCAAACGAAAAAGAGACAGACTATATTAATTATGAAACGTCAACTAAACAGTGTTAATTGATAAATAAATAAGAGGATCCATAGACAATTTAATAGGGATATCATTCGATGACGAATAAAGTTAGACGAAAACACGCAAAAACTTGTAAAAATACGTAAGAAACGCTCACATAATTGACGTTTCTAAATTATTGTAGTATATCTCTTGTCGTTTATTCAGCAGAGAAAGAGAGAGGCTGAACTTTAATTTATTATAAGACAGGGCACAATGGAATCAAATCCTATATCAATTTTAAAATGCCACTCAAAGTTAAAACACATGAATGACTCCACATTCTCGTAAGCGAAATACTGTTGACTCGAACCCTATCTACTGTCCTTTTACGAGACATTAGTGACAAAGAAGGCCTATTAGGAGGGCTGGCTCCGTATAACGACAGCGATAGTTCACGCTCAATCGTTGGATTAAGCCGCCATTTATATAAGTCGGGAACTGTCGTCGGTACCCTATTCAGTTGAGGGGGGTTAGAGGATGAGCATTGTATTAACATATCGTTAGATGCCTGATTTGTGAACGTTAAGTATGTCGTGTCATTAACTGTTTGTATAATTCAGGAGCCCTGATTTCATCGTTGTTGCTTAACGTGGTCAAAGCTTGTTGACTTTAAAAGTTTATGACGCTGTCTGTTGTATTATTCATCTATATTGCAATGAAATCAGGGCTTACCTAAGTGCCATTGTGGCGGCTTATGCATATCAAATTCTACTTTTCGATGCCTATATTAGTAGTAGTATCAACATACATACTTAGATACAACAATGTTGCGAGTAGCTTCGTAATTATTTTTATATCAACAGTTTTTTTTGTTATTCATTAGGTTTGACAGGACAGGCACGTACAACAACAAAATAACACCCATTTTTACACATTCCCCAATACAAAAACATGTTTTTCACAACCTAATCAATTTACGTCCGCTGTTGCCACTTTATCAAAATATTTGTACCAATGCTGGTACTGAGCAATCGCGATCTACACGAAAACCGAATACACCGAACACACATGAATACTGATTCCACTTCGCGCCAAATTATAAAACAATGGGGTCTCTGGGAGTGCCACCATTTGTTGGCGGTGAATTTTAAACGTGCCACTCTCCACCGGACCATTTATCCCGGAAAAACGGAAAAGTATCACATCGTACAACCGTATCGCACCTAACCGTAAAGCAATACACTCCCAATATAACCTGAACTTTCGAAGTAAGATTTGATATTACAACGAGGGGTCATCTTAAAGTGGAGATGAACAAATTGGTCTGGAAGTATACGAACATCGGATTCAGGTGCATAAATTTAAATGAGAAAGCCTTTTGTACACTCAAATCCTGGGATCGAACATGTATCGCAAAGGTGGGGAGGAACACAAAGTTAAAAGGAATCACAACAGATAATAATGTAAGACATAGCCTTCGTTTATATATGGACTTAAGTTTAAATTACCTACATAATTACATTTCTTTTCAAACGCAGAAATGCCGCATTAAAAAAAGATAGATAATTTTTGTATTAGGCATTTACATCTTTTTTGGAGTCGTAGCTTAAAATGGACTTACATTCAACAACACAAACATCGTGCTTACTAAATTATAAAATTGACGTTGAGGCTAAACATAAATGTATTGGCAAAACATAACGAACAAAAGAAAAAAAGAAAAAAGTGAGCAAAAAGTTATGTTTGCATCCACTTTGGAATGGCGTGTGTATCCGTTTTGTAACCGTTGAATTTGTGTTGTGTATCGGGCGTAATAGTTGACAGTGTTTTTTTTTGCTGTCTTGGAATACCATCAAAGTGGTGGTGTTTACGCAACACGTAACGGGTACAGCTCCGTACCTCAAAAAGCACGTTAAGCCGTTGGTCCCATCTGGTTTTTTTTAAAAGCTTAGTGTTGTTTTTTTATTATTTTTTTGTGTTTATTTGGGCTTGGTCGCTTAGCGATCATGTCGTCTTGTTTTGTTTATATTTTTGAAACACTTCATACAGTGCTTTGGCGTTATCTGACAATGGGTAAAGCTAAAACGAACGAGTATGTATCATTCCAAAATCACCGCTGTATGAAATCACTGCACTAGATTCAGAGAGTTAGCTTGATGTGCTTAAGGTAATTACTACCTAAAATTTTTATATAACTCTATGTGCATTAGAATAAATAAAGATTACTAACATCCTTATTTTTTTCCTGGGTTCACTTGCAGATCGCCGTAAAAACTGCTTTGAAATGTGCACTAAAAATTTGTCAGCTTCTGAAATTGGGTGCGCGGCAAATCGTACTTGATTCTTTTTGTAGATGCTTTAGTTTGTACGGATGATAGCTCTCAGAGTACACACTGCGGTATCTTATGCTGTTATAATAGGGGCAATTTTGCAATAAAAATGGATAGTTTAATATATTGGCATTCAAACAAAACATTACAAAATAGCATATATTAAAAAAATAGCAGGTTAATAAAAATAAAATGACAGAAGCAAGGAAGTGCCTACAAGGGTCCTGCATAACTCATGATGGCAGCAGAAAATATGTCACCCAACATGACACTGATTTTCAGCTTCCGTTGAAAATCGGTGTCAAATCTTAGGGGCACAGCGTACACAGATAAATAATCAAAACTAAAAGTTGTGTTATAACTACCATATGTAGAACTACCATATGTAGCTTTTGCCCAGGTCTTTGTTTCAATTTTTATTTTTAAAGTAAGCGAGTCAAAATGATTCAGCAGATTTTGAGTCCATAAGAAACTAAATACTAAAATTTAAATAAATACAAACTATATACTGTTTTAAACTTTCATGGTCATTATCAATAGAATAGTTATTTACGGGATTGCTACCATGTACCTTTTTATTTTCGAGTTTCCGATATTTCGGCGCTGTTGCAAGCGCCATGATCACGGAATAACTGAAGATCTTGCGAGTGGGATGTTATGGGCAAACTTATCGGTCTACTCTCCTTCGAAGTCTTTTATTGCGTTCACCTCCGGTACCACTGTTTGCAAACTCACTATTTTCTCGCGTCTGTTCTCGACACACAACACTAACAGTATCCGACCGCGAAACTACAATTGGTCGGTTTTTCCGGTTTTTGCACATTCGAATCACTGGATTCCAGACACTTGACAATTTAAACCCGTCCTCGCGATTGAAATTTTTGTATTTGGTTATTTCAATTGCTTCTCTGACCAATCTTGGTATGTAATGGCGTTCTGTCGAAATGATCTGAGGGTTATGAAACTCAATCCAATGATTTGGACCTGATTCCAACAAATGTTCCGCTATCGCCGATTTTTGTATGTCATTGTTCTTGACCGCCTTAATGTGTTCCTTCATTCGGCATGCTATGGTACGTTTAGTTTGGCCGATATATTCCGTGATCATATATTATTTCCGTGATCATGGCGCTTGCAACAGCGCCGAAATATCGGAAACTCGAAAATAAAAAGGTACATGGTAGCAATCCCGTAAATAACTATTCTAATGATAATGACCATGAAAGTTTAAAACAGTATATTGTTAACCGGTACGGGCCGGATACATCAAAGTTAATTAAACACCTAGAACGCGCGCGGAAAAAGAGTGAATGTTTAAAGGAATCCCTATCATTCCTAGTGAAGTGTCGTGATGCGGATATTATCCCAGTGTGTGTACGAATAAAGCCTCGCTATGACATTCACGGTTCCGCGAGTATTCTACGAAATGCGAGTGTGAAATTATTGCGTAAACTGATTCGTAATTGTAGGTGCAAACTGAGTGCAGAGAACTTAGTGCTAAGAAACAGGATCGTAAGTTCGAATTACTAATACAAAAACAAAAGCCAGTGGCCAACTACGAGAACTCGATCCCAACTCAAACGGTAGTCAACATGTCAGCCGTTGAGTTATCAGATGTCGCACAATCAGTTCTTGAAAAAGGGATGAATTTTGCCATTACACCAAAACGTATTCCCTATGAGGAGGTGATAGGGTCGGTTAAAGAAGGTATCAGGCGTAATAAAATACCATTAGTAGATGCGGATACATTAAGACAAGACATTGCCGTGATATTACGCCAGGTAGCACCACCAAGACCGAACATTACTTCTTTCGAATTAGCTGCGCTCAATGAACTCCGAAAGAATGAAGCTATTGTAGTTTTAAAAGCTGATAAAGGGAATGCGACCGTTATAATGGACATCGATGAGTATGATACTAAGATCTTAAGTCTACTCAGCGATGTAAACACTTACAAAAAGGTAAATTACAACCCGACGGCGAGAACGGATCGAAACACCCGCTCACTTATAAAACAATGCGCAGACGTTTTTGACGACGACAGCCTCAAGTATTTACTGCGGCCTAGGGATGTCCAGCCTCCGAAGCTATATGGCTTGCCTAAAATTCATAAGCCGAATGTGCCTTTGCGTCCGATTGTGAGTCAAATAAATTCACCAACATATGACTTGGCTAAGCACATAGCAAAAGTACTGCAGCCATTGGTGGGCCATTCGTCGTCTTTTGTCAAAGATTCTCGTCACTTCATCAAAAACAAAGTTGATGTGAATGAGTTGATGGTCAGTTTTGTTCTCCACTCACCCAAACAAAGGTTTTTTTTTTAATCAATGTACATGTTTTTTTCTAAAGGAAAATACTTTTTGTTTTTCAAGCTTACTTATTACGGTCGGCCGTCTTCCGTAAAGGTAGTGGTTTCAGTTTAATTTTATTATATTGAACATTAGGTACTTACCGATTGTAAGTCTATTTATGAACTGCTTCCGATAGCACAATTTATATTAACCTCAAAAGTTTTTGGTCGCTCTCAATTAAGTTCTCTTGTTTTATGTCTTGTTTATACATTTAAAAAAAATCTACAATTTTAATAATACTATACGAGTAGGTAAGCTCGTTTACACGATGGACTTTCGTTTTCCAAGAACTGACTAGTTTTTACAAACCGTGTAGAGATCAAAGTCCAATATAACGCGCAGCCAATTTGAGGAGAAACCAACACAGTTTTGCACTCTGAAACTACAAAATCACTGTAGCAATCTCACGGTTCACACGTACGTGTATCGCTTTTATCTTCAACAAACGATCAGTTGGTTCTTGTTTATAAATGAATAAATTGTTACAACAAACACACCAATTACCTAGCCCCAAACTAAGCGTGAGTTTGTGCTATGGTGAGTAGGATAACGGATAGAAATACTTAAATACATATAAACATCCATGACTTAGGTACAAATTGCTCGTGCTCATCACACAAACATTTGCCCCTTGCGGGATTCGAACCCGTAACCGCCTGGTTTAGAAGTCCGGTGCGCGAACGACTACACCAAGACGGTCGTCAATAGGTCGTTATACTTACAATACTGTCATAGTCGAGTTGTCGTATTATCTACACTAATATAATAAAGAGGAAGGATTTGATTGTTTGTTTGTTTGTACTGAATAGGCTCTCAAACTACTGGACCGATTCAAATGAAGTTTTGGGCGGAGATAGTTTGAGGCGCTGGAAAGAACATGGGCTACTTTTTGTTGCCATATTAAATCATTAGGGGGTGAATTGGGGGATGAAAGTTTGTACGGAAAAGTACGGGCGAAGTCGCGGGGAATTGCTACTTTTGGATATTATTGGTATTATTAAGCTTCTATGCATACAGGGAACGTCAACGTCTGACACTGGAGAAAACATAGCCATTATACTCATACCTTTGAATTAAAATACCATAACTAATTTCTGCGCCCTTTTATGTTTTAGATATTTGTCACTTTATTGTATTTTTTTCTTTAAGAAAATTAAAAAAAAAAACCTTATTTTGATAACGCTGTGTAATTACAAAATAAATAAATATTTGCAACAAACACATCAATTACCTAGCCCAAAACTAAGCGTGAGTTTGTGCTATGGCGACTAAGATAACGGATATACATACTTATATACAACCATGACTTAGGCACAAAATGCTCGTGCTCATTTTACAAACATTTGCCCCTTGCGGGATCGAACCCGCAACCTCTGGTTTTGTAGTCCGGAGTGCGGACCACTACACCAAGACGGTCGTCGGGGGTGCTTGCTATGTAATAGTTTCAACATTTTATATAAGACAAAATTACATAACCTAATAAGGTCAAACGTTCATTATACATACGTTACATATATTAGTCGAAAAAAAAAAGATTTAGTGGCTGTTAGAAGAAACAGGGTCGGATTCTTGGAAAGTACCTACGTCGAATGTTTTCGTTGTCTTGGTATTGCTTATTATACTTAAGTATTTGAGCCTGGATCTTTCCAGTTAAAATTTAAAGTATGTTATAAAAAGTAATAAAATCGGTTATACAGGTTGTCCCAAAAAGTGTCGGGCATGCCAGACTGTCACTAAAGATAGCTTAGCCATAGACCTCTCGAATAAAAAAACATGACTCTTAAAAAGTCTTACAGTTTGGGAGATAATGCCACTTTTTTGTACTTTTCTTGAAGGAAGAAAACAAGAAAGTGGCATTATCTCCCAAACCATGACACTTTTATAAGAGTAGATAATGTTATTTTTATTTGAAAGTTCTATGGCTAAGCTATCTTCAGGGTCAGACTGGTGTGCTATTTATTACTACTATTTTTTTTAAACTAAAAAATAACTTTTTTAGAGTATATCTGAAAGGTTTATGGCTAAGCTATTTCCAGTGTCAGTTTGGCACGCTCTTTTTGAGACACCCTGTATATACTTGAATGAATGAAGATTAAAATTATGAATTATTTTATGAATGAATGAATTATTTGAACAAGTTGATTATAAATCATGCCTACTTTCTATTTTACCTGTTTTTCGAAAAGAACTCAGTATTACGAGTAAACTTGCTTTATGGCTCATCAAGACAAAGTAATTTAATAGTGCTCCCAAATAATTGCTCTTACGCGACATAATAAACTTTTTCTACCCGAGGACGCAATCTACTAAAAATGAACAGTAATTTCTTTCGCCACTTCTTGGACCCAGGGACGGATTAAGGTGACAGTGTGTTTTTTTTTTCCAAAATATTCAGATACGCATGGCCCAGCTAGTTTTACAGTGCTTCTTGTTTTTAGGTCCTCAGTCAAGCCTGCATGCTGTCTGTCAATAAGTAAAAATATATATATTATGGTGTCATTAAAACCAAATAAAATAATGAGTAACAAATAAAATAATGATAATGTATTAAAAAAAGAGGTGGCTAATAAAGCATCTACTTCTTTTTAAGTACACTATCATTGGTAACTTGTGTTTTTTATTTAAAACTCTTGAAGGTCCTAAAACCAATTGGTTTTTTAATACATGATTTCATCTATTAATTCAATCATCTTCTATACAATGCGTGGCGTTTACACAATTTTTCAATTTCTTAAATAGCTGAGTAAGTAGGTAAGCTAAAGTGGCAGTGGGCTGGTCATGTCTGTCGCAGAACCGACAGGCGTTGGAGTAGGAAGGCTCTCGAACCGATGACCTGAAGTAGGTTGGTAGTGGCTGGATGCGAGAAGCGGAGGACCGTGAAAGTTGGTACAGCCTTAGGCCTATGTCCAGCAGAGGACTGCAATGGGCTGATATGAAAAAGCTGAGTGTAGTTTTTTTCTGCGCATACAGGTGTAGTCAATAAATAATTCTTTGACTACACTCCAGATGCGGCCCTGTTCAAAATGGGGCTGAACACTCCCCATGAGTCTTTCGGGACCCAACAATGAAATTAATTTCGTTACAGCAACAAAAGTTTCTGATGGACTGAATGAAAAGTGCTCTTTCAGGAAGTAGGTCACAGCTTTTTTTCTCATGTGGTACTAGGTGGTAGTAGGTGTGGCGAAAGTAGTTTTATTGTTAACCGAACTATTGCAGTTGCCTTTGTATAGTTAAATACAGTCAGTAGATCTACGTATGATTCAAATAAATTGCAAGGGTTCACTACGCTTTGGTAAAACTTTCAAAATAAATATGAAATCTCAAATCTACAATACTTTTCGATTGAATATTTTATTTTTAAGCACATTAAACCCTGAAGTATAAATATCAGTCGAACATTAAGGGACTCTTTGTAATCAAAAGCAATACAAAAATATACACCTCCCAAAATTGTTTTCATTTTATTAATGCTGTCAATCCCTGTCCGAGTTTGTTCCTAATTTGTTTTAATTATGATTATGAATGCCAGGTTAATTAACCAACGCTTTTAGATATCAAAACAATATTATCCGCCGCTACGGGTAATTTATTATTGTTGTTTATAATTGAAATGACATATGCAGAATTCTAAACTCTATTCTTGATTTCGCTATATCGAATTCGAAAAAAATTATTATTGTTGTTCAATTGTTGCGTTTTTTTGTTATTATTGAGATTGTGTTTTTAGATACGTACGTTTATTTTGATTTTTTAATTTGGTTACTAATCTTCAATCAATAAGATCTCCACCATAACAGTTACTTGAAGGGCAAGTTACGTATGTGCTTCGTTTTTGTATGGAGTAATTGCATTTTTTGTTTTCGTATACGTAGGTTTGGTTTTTCACAGGATAATCCTCTGGATTTTTCGCTCAAAAAGTAACTGAAACTAATGAATTAAGGCTTTTCAAGATATTCCTTTGACGTCACAGTAACGTTAAGTGACAGAACAGCTGAAGTGAGACGCGTCTGTGCTCCTTCAATTATTCAGAGAATCTTTCTCGTGCATTTTGGATAATGAAATTTTAATCATGGCCGCCTTCAGTCAGCACTTATAAGACGGGATGTTTTTCCCTGGAGTATTTTTGTAGGCTGGTTTCCGTAAAAATGAAATCGGTTTTGGGTTCCGTGGTTAACAGGAACTCATAAAGTTCCGCTATTTATGCCTGTCTGTATTTTCGTTCGCGGCTTGAAGGCCTTTAGTATTATAATTTGCTTACTAAGTGTAGGTTAATTAATTAAGCAGATCTTGTTGTAGGTTTAGATTGAGATTATAACTTAGTTTTGGATATTGCTAAGTAATTAGAGAGCTAAATTATACAGGTACTAGAAAGCTGTTACAAAGCATGAAGCAAGTCCTTAATGTAGGTACTTTAATGGCATTATAACCACGCTAACAGAGTGGTAAAATTTTATCTTTTAATTGCATTAATAATGTTACTAATATTCTTATTTGACTCAAGTCATTCTGTTATTTACCATATTATAATATTGCATCACTGTTAATAGGTAGGTATACTTTAGGTAGGTAGACTTTACCACGAACAACTCGTTATAAATAAAAGATTTATTATTATTATTTGTTATCCAAACATAATAATTAAAAACTAAATAAGTAACGTTACCCTTGAAAAATCGTACCCCTGGTCCTCAACAATGACACACTATATGAGTCATACTCCACCACGCGGGCTCATTGAGGATTGGTAAAGGGTTATCTGTAAGTCAAGTGACCAACCTTCCTGTCAGATGTTAACTAGCCGCCCTGACAATATTAACCGGGACAAACTGCTTAACGTGTTTTAGGAATCACGGAGATGATAGACGTTACTTAAATGGGCGGATCATATCGCAACCGCACCGTGGGTTACTTAACTTTGGTACATACCACTTTCAAAACCCTGTCGACACTATTCCACAGCACAAGTACTGCTACACTGCGGGGGAAGCTCTCCATCAGAAAGATCCATGGTTAGTGCGTGAGTATAATGGCGAGGAATTCACAAGATTAAAGCGGGTATATATATGTTATGTTAAATCACTATTTATTTCAGAAACTTAGAAATTAAATCTGCTACTTGACAAAAGTACTACTAACGTGTAATAAATAAGAGTTTCATAGTCAAAAAAATTAAACCCTAATTACAGAAATAAAAAAACGGTAATTTAAAAAACAAAAAAAACCCGACTGCGTTTCTGTGTAATTGGAAATAAAAAAAACCCTAAAACAAGAAAGTGGTCATACCCGGGTTAAATTGGTACCCATATTGAAAATTGTAGCAGTCAGACCCATTCTAGAAATGGAGGCTTAGTGAATTTAGAGCACATACCTACATCTATATTACATTGCAGATTACTCCAATCTAGTGATGATCCGGCTGACTTTCTAACATGGGTCCCGACTGCTTCAGTTTTCAATATGGATAACAATTTAACCCGGGTATGACCACTTTCTTGTTTTAGGGGTTTTTTTTTATTTCCAATTACACAGAAACGCCCTTGGGGTTTTTTTAGTTTTGTAAATTACCGTTTTTTATTTTATTATTTTTAGTTTTATTATTCAAAACAAAACACCAGACCGCAAAAAATATTATATTTTTGAAATGGTCTTTCATTTGATACCCATATTGCTATTGTGAGGAAAGAATCAATCCCCCTCCCCCCTTTATTGCCATTTGCGGGCGCCATTTTAAAAATGTATATAGCCTATGTCACTCTCACAGGTTTGACAAATTCAACGACACCTCATATGTCAAAAACTGTCGAACCTGTAGGGCAAGCCAAACAATCATACATACTTGCATACATACATAATAATAATAATAATGTCCTCCTAGCCGAATTTCAACTACGGCGACCTATCTCAACAAAGATTTGCCAACTGCGCGGGACATATTATAGTGCACAAGTGTGTGCGCAATACACAGGTGCACTCTCTATTCCTTCACTCTCATAACTTCGGTGAGACGGCAGTCCGACAGGACCGTAGAGAGATCAGGCGCAGGACCAACAGCTTAACGTGCTTTCCGAAGCACGGGGGTGTTAACACCACCAACTTCCTGACTCCGGAGCTGTGTCTGAGTAATTTCAAGACAGAAAAACCCAAACACTCTCGGCCCAACCCGGGATTCGAACCCGGGACCTCGTGGATAGTACCCAGCGTGCTGACCACTAGACCAACGAGGTAGTCGTTGCATACATACATACATACTCTCGAAAAATATAACCCTGCTTCCGCAGTCGGGTAATTTCAAAATGAGTGTAGTAGGTATTCCCATTTGCAGGCCAGTATAGATTGTACAGTACACAGAAGAAAAAGCTTAGCGTATATGTAACGTTCTCTCTGTCTTTCTATGTGTCGTTTCCTCATTCCTACGGTATTGGTGTCGTCGTTCGCGCACTGGACTTCTAAACCAGGCGGTTGCGGGTTCGAATGCCGCAAGGGGCAAATGTTTGTGTGACGAGCACGAGCATTTGTACCTAAGTCCAAATGCTACCTATGGATGTTTATATGTATTTAAGTATTTCTATCCGTTATTCTAGTCACCATAGTACAAGCTCACGCTTAGTTTGGGGCTAGGTAATTGGTGTGTTTGTTGAAACAATTTAGGTAGTATTTATTTTATTTATCTTCGTAGACAAGTTAGTAAGGGGACTACCCTTACTTATAATGATTTAGACATTGCTATAAAACTTGAATAAATATGGGACGGCTAGTTTGAATCGTTTGAATCCATGTCATGACTGATTGTCACCTATCTGTCGTTGATTCTTTACTAACCGTTTTATCAACCAATGATCCTTGACTTGGTCATAAACCAACTAAGAAGAAGTAAACAAGTGTTAGGTAAAGCAGTGTCAAAATCATTATTAGTAAGGTAATACAAGTCTAAGGTCCACTTGCGCACGTGTGGATTAGCTATTCCGGATTGTTCAAGGCCTATTATCTGAGTTGAAAGCCCACTTGCACAAGTCTGGATTAGCTAATTCGGAAGGTCCACTCACGCTGTTCCGAATTAGCAAATCGGGACTGGCGCAAATTGGCTTTCAACTTATATAATAGGCCTTGAACAAATCCAGCTAACCCGGACGCAAGTGGGCCTAATAAGAGTCTGTTTTATTCAGTTCAAATAACAAAGGTACATCGTTGGTTCATGTAATGTGAAAAAGTAACAGTAAAGGTATTTATAATGTTAGTAGTATATATATATATACAACTTATTAATAAAAATTAAGATAGATTATTTAATACAATACAAAAACAAAAATTATAAAAAGGGTCCTTGTGGTAAGGTTCCCAGGATGCTGGCAGCATTACCGCGCTGGATAGCGATGCTTATACGCTGAGCAAGGTAGCTACCAGCTCTTAGGTCACCACTGATATTAACTAGCCTCTTGGAAATCTCTTTGAAAAAAAAAGACAGCGTTGGGACCCCACGAACCCAGTCTTTCGACTCCAAACGGTATAAAGTTGTACCCGGAGTCGATCTGCCTGTACTTGTTCTTTTTAAAGTTTTCGGCACTTGTCGCAGCCAAACCAGCATCATGGCTTGTCTCGGGCAGATGAGAGGCTGCAAGTGTGGCGACACAGGTAGCGTCCCACACAAGAGCCCGACCTATCCGCCAAGGAACAAGTGACACCCCGTCTGGTCTCTTGCCATGATCACGCGCGATACCGTTCGGCTCGAGTAAAGCCGGCACGTTACTAGAGGCAACAGGCAAGAGACCGACGGATGATGTCATTGATGCTGGCATGACGCGAAAAGCGGCCTGCACTTTTAATACAGGAGAGTACGTGATGTCCCAACGAGCTGACATCAGTACCACATGGACATGTGTGTGGAAGGCAATAATTATGCAAATAAATAGTCTGATTCAGCACCAAATTATTACTTTTTGTCATTAAAAGCTGAATACGGTAACGTTTTCCTCAAAGATGCTAATAAAACATTTATCTTTTTTTTCACCCAGATCCAAGGCAGACCTTGAGAAAAAGGTAATTTAACGAGTCTATTGTTATCAGTGTCTTGAGACCAACTAAATTAACGACAACTACGTGACTCGGGAATTAGTGTTGCGAAACTATCGATCCTTACATAATGACATCGATAAGATAAAAAAAAGGGTATTTCAATCTTAAGATCGACAGTAATATTATTTAAATTACACTTCGATTCACTATTGAAATTACTATAAACACGATAATTTTTTGAGTATCTCTACTAGAAACGACATCGATAAGATGAAAAAAAGGTCAGTATTTAAAGAATATCTTAAGACCGAAAATGATATTATTTAAATTATACTTCGATTCACTATCGAAATTACTATAAACACGATCATTTTGGCTAAACTATACCTTTCCTAAGTATCTCTACTACATAGATAGATACTAAATAATTAATGGGAGGATGAAACTCGATTACGTTGAAATATTCATTAGTATCGGACAACTCATAGACCCGCAGTGTGTTAAAAGCGAGTAGTAATATCGATATACTTTTTTGTTTGTTGCCATACGATACAACCTTATAACAAAGAGTCGTATTATTTTTCCTGTTGAACTAACTAACTGTGTGTGACTTTACTTGTGTATTAAATAAAATAAATATAAATATTGGACAACATCACATACATTGCTCAGATCCCAAAGTAAGTAGCTTAAGCACTTGTGTTATGGAAATCTGAAACAACGGTGGTGTCACAACACATCTCGGGTCTGGGCCGAGACAATATAGAAAATGGGAATTCCTATATTGACTCGACCGGGGATCGAACCCGGGACCACAGAAATGGCGACACCTTGAAAACCGGTGTGCGAGCCACTTCGCTACGGAGGCCGAAATGTAGGAGTTCAAAGAGTTTTGTAATAAGAATAGTCATAAGAATTGTTTTAGTGAAAATATCAATATTAATAGATGATAATATGCAATGTTGTCATGCATAGCATAGAATCGGAATTGAATAGCATGATTTTGAAAAACTAGAACTGTCAAAATCTTGCTATATAATTTTAGGTATCATTCTAGTTAGATTAGTTATTCGCTTTCAAGCATTTTTGTAATTGTTTTGAATGTTACCCGTATTGTTTCCCAAATAAAATAAAATTACGATTCTGTTACAATTTAGCTAGTGCAATTTAGCAAACTTTGGCCCCGGATCTGATGAATGATCATTATGTGAAATGAAACACACACCACGACTATTAAGTATTTTTTGAAATAGGATTTTTTTCCTGTATATAGCAATCAATAAATTATTATAGGTAACATTTTAATTTTGTACTTTTACTCGTATTATGCTGTTAATTTATCCTTATTTTTCGTCAAGCTTCATTGGAAACTTTTACAATAAAAGAATTATTTTTTAATCAATGTAATTGTTTCTGTTAAAAACGGCTTACCTAAAAAGAAACTTAATTATATATAACGCAAGTATAAAATTCAACTACAGTGATATATTATTGAAATCCTTAATATACGAGTATAAACTCGGTTAGAAACAGTAATAATGTTACATAATAACGAATAAAATTGGCAAGAATATTCCGGGAACTGAACGTTTGAGGAATATAAGGGTTAAATGAAATATCAGGATCTTTGATACACGTCAAACCTCAGAATGCCGTAATCTTTTTAGGATTTCGTAACTCAAAAAGAAAAAATGGCTAGGCCGTATTACTTTATTGTTCGTCTGTCTATGTGTCTGTTTGTTTTTCAATCCCATTTTTCTGAGAAACGCGTAAAGGTATACGCGAAAAGCATTTTCCTTAAGTTAAAAAAGAAAGCATCATGAGTTACAAAAATAAAGATAAAAAAAACAATTAGTTTTTTTTTGAAATCGCACAGTGATTTTTTTGCCGGCTGTACATATTTTTGTCTGATTTCTATTCAAACTGAACAGAATGCAATCAGATTACAACCGATCCTCATTAACATTGCTTTGCATTTCATACATTTTATAACCTGTTTTTTTGCAAACACCTCAAAAATGACAAAAAAAATAAAACTAGGTCACAACTACAACAACTAGGTCACTACCATAACAACTAGGTCACTACCATAACAACTAGGTCACTACTACAACAACTAACCTAGTTGTTGTACTAGTGACCTAGTCTAGGGATATTCTCCATGGGCTTTAGTATTACCCTGGTTCATTACATTATGTTCCCTTAGATATGTACCTATGCCTTGTATTCTCTTACTGCCGTACTCAGTGTCGTCAATAAAAAATAATTCTTCCACTAATACGCACCAAACGTTTTAAATCTTCGTTCCTCTTGCGTACGGCTAGAGAGTGGAATTCGTTGCCAGCTGAAGTATTTCCTAAACACTATGATTTGGATTCCTTTAAGAAAAGAGTGAATAGGCTGCTATAAGACAGACATGTCACATCCTTGACCACATCGTCGCTTAACATCAGGTAACATTGCGGTCAAATGTCTGTTTTGTATGTATTAAAAAATTGGGTATGTTTTATTTGCCAGGTGCAAAACAATGTCTAATGAATATCAAATACCATGATAAAATCGTCTATCGTTTCACGCCACTCAATATCTCATTCAATTTAGAATTACTTACAATACAATTTTGAATCGAAACCGGAGTACATTTGAAGGGTGTAATCAGGTTCGCCTAAAATCTGATTTACCCAATTTATTTTGGTACTTATAGTCTAGGGGACAAAGTGTACAGCAATATATTTTACAATATACAATGTAATAGGTAACGAAGTTCTATTATTCTAAAAACGTATTTCAAAGCGAGTTTACATAAACTTTTAATACGCGAATTTACTCTCTAAATTATTCCTTAATTTATACTTCGTAATATTATAAAAGCGAAAGTGTGTCTGTCTTCGTGGTTTAGTAAAAATATTAGTTTGCGACCATGGGAAGGACATAGGTAACTTTTATAACGATATGCAAACATTAAGGGGTGAAATGAGGGATGAAAGTCTATATGGAACGTCAAAATTCTTGCGCGGGCGATGTCGCAAGTAACCGCCAATACAAAAGACAGCACGTCAGGTTATCCATGTGAACTATTAAAACAGCTTTTATTACACACGGAATAGAGGCGGTCTCAAGGTCAAAGTGGGGTAATTTGACGAGCGGCCGTGTATAGGTACAATAATTCGAGAGGTACATAACAATGATATCTCTTATACTATGCTCTCTCACAAACTCCCTGGATCACTTTTTATTGATACCTACTTGTATATGTGTGCTCAAGCGGCACATCAAGAAATGTTCTCAAACATTTTTGTGTCAGATAGGTGTAGAGCTCTTATTAACAGCGCAAATATTCTGCGAATCTTATGCCTACAATTTTCTTTTTACGTAGTTACGGGGATTTGCGAAGTAAAAGTGTTTGCGTAACGACTTTCGGGTGACTTGGAATACATTTCAGAAAACGAGACGATTCATTAAAAAAAAAATAGCGTCTTTCTAGCGGAAATTCGACTAAAGCAATCTCAACAGAGTCACAGAATAACTACTAGTACTCCGTACAGAAGTATGACTTTGCAATGAAATTCAAAGAAATATCTACTCAATGTTGTCAACAATATGGTGTAATTCAGTTAGCCTCAGACTCGGGCAGATTTTCGTGTAGACACCTACAGAAATACATTTCAATATAATTTCATTCTTATAACTCTGAAATATGATTCATAATACACTAAACCTATGCAGTGACGTAATATCACGCGACGCTATAGGGTTGACTGCTACAAGAAGCTACAACGCCATCTAGCGCCTCTTTAAGGACTTTATTCATGCTCGTCCAGCCAGCAAAACGTAGCCGCGCGGCCGCCGGTGAATAAAATGCGCGAGCGTGTCGCTGGCTGGTAGCGACACGCAACTTGTTTTAGCCCCTTACAAAGGGTCGCCGCGCGTAGGTACATTTTTGCTACCTACGCGGGGAGATACACAGGCCTTACAGAGTTTAGCCAACTGCGCAGGATAAATTATAGTGAACCTATGTGTGCTTAGTATATAGGTGCACTCTCTGTTCCTTTACTCTTATAGTCCGGTGAGATGGCAATCCAACATGGTAGCGTGTTTTCCGGGGCATGGGGATGTTAACAATACCAACTTCCTGACTTCGAGCTGTTTCTAAGCTATTTCAAGACAGAAAAACCCAGAAAAAAATTTCAGCCCGGCCTGGAATTCGAACCCAGGACCTCGTGGATAGAAGGCAGCGTGTTAACCCCTGCACGAGGCAGTCAAAAATATTCACACATATGAATTTTGGACTTTTTGGATTTTGAAACTCTCGCGAGTTGGCACAAAATTGTTTTTTGCGTGTTTGCTTGACCGGGAAATTTAAGTGGCATGTTTATTGTAAGTGTATTGGCATGTCTCATGCCTACATTTAGCGGAGAGCAAACCGTTTTAAGTGTGCGCGTTTTTGGTCGTTAAGACTAGCGATGGGCGTATATTACTAAATTAATCGAATTACTCGAATGGTCTCTGTAATTGAATGTATCCGATAAGCAACCGCAGTCATTCGATTATCCTTCGATTATGCGGCGAGCAATACCGAAGCGTGCGGTGCGCAGGCCGTACTACTAACGAATGAATCGTCACTCGTCGCGTCGATTAATCATTTGTTCGCTGCCTATCCTGCGCATAGTCGCGGCAATTCAATCGAATGCATCGAAGGGCCGAGTATAGATTATCATTCGATTGTCGATTATTATTCGATTTTTTTTTTTTTCGAATTACTAAATCGACATTCGATAGTTCGAATGGTCGATTGTCGATTCATTCGATTATTTTTTTTCGAACAATCGCCCATCGCTAGTTTAGACATAACCCATCCCCGGCGCATTGGTACTTACCATCAGGTGAGATTGCAGACAATGCCTGTCTTTACTGTCACAATTACGATTGTCATCATCATCATCATTATCAGCCGTAAGACGTCCACTGCTGCACAAAGGCCTTCCCCACGGTTTTCCACAGCGACCGGTTGCAAGCGCTCTGCATCCAGTGTGATCCTGCGATCTTTACAAGGTCGTCTTTCCATCTTGCCGGTGGACGTCCCTCGCTTCGCCTTTGATCAAAGGTTCATTCAGATCATTACGATTGTAATTTAAAATATGTTTTTACTATAATACATATACCTATTCCTGAAAGCTGTAAGTATTCGAAGCGGTCGAATGTAATTTGAGGCCTACCGCTCTGGTATTATTTCTTAATTTAGGTTCAGTTGCAGCTTAGGTCAACTTGCAGCAAACGCCTAATCTCGATTTAACGTCATGCTGTCTCTGTCATCGCCAAAAATATGACAGAGACAGCATGACGTTAAATCAATCTAAATCAATTTTTGAACCAGAAAAGCCCATTTCCTTAAAGTACTAAACGTTTGGTTTATCTATGAAGTACCAAATAACTAATTCATACTTATTGTACACAAGGCCGCACGTCAGACTACCCCACTTTTGAACTTGAGGCCGCCTCTATTTCCTGCATAATAAAAGCTGTTTTCGCAGTTAAAATGTATAAACTGCCAGATGTATACAGGTCAGCACAGCAAACTTTACATTTTCTTTGCAAATTACACTATAACAACTCCATAAGATGGCGCAGTGTTAGGCTTAATATGCAATCGCCCGCACTTTATCTGTCCATGTAAGTAGAATGATAGTCAAATCGATAAGTTATACTCCAAAATGTAGCATCACGAAACGAATATTAAATAAATAAATTGGTCCAACAATCAAATAAAAAAAGCAAAAAAAAACACTTCAATTAACTAGCCCTAAACTAAGCATGAGCTTGTGTCATGCTAACAAGGATAATAGATAGACATACTTATAATACGTTTATAAACATCCATGACTTAAATACAAATGCTCGTGCATATCACACAAACATTTGCCCCTTGCGGGATTCGTACTCGTAACCGCTGGTTTTCAAGTTCGGAGCGCGAACCACTACACCAAGATGATCGTCATAACGTTACATATCCTGAGTTATTGGAGCATAGATAAGATTTATAGTCCTAATCAAAGAAACAATTAACGGTAGGGTATAACTTTGAGAAACGGAATAGTTAATGGCAGTACGAGTAGTTTGTAATGTCTGTGTTTACAGTTACGCATTACACATGTCACAGGGCTGTATTCCAATGTGCCTTGATTCAATTTAAGTTCAGTCTCTGTCTTTCTCTGCTAAAAAAACGAATAGAGACAGACTACAATATTTTTTACATGTCAAATTAAGTGATGCGGTTTAATAAGTTTTTTCACAAGTTTTATAATTTTTATAACTTAAGCAATTATTTTGCAAGTTAGTCAATTTGATTAAGTTTTTGCATGTTTTCGTCTAACTTTAGTCGTCATCAAATGAGATCCCTAATAAATAGTTTAAGCCTGGAGTTCACCAACATTTGTTTTATTGTGAATCAGCCGGTTAAGCATTATTTGACATATTTTGAATGGGAATGCTGTCAAATTAACCGTCAGTCGAGGTTTACCGGCTGTTTAAAAATTTTGAGAGAGAATACTTAGAGCCTAACCCCGTTATTCTAAAAACTAACAACCGGGTTTAAGACAGGACTAACCTATTAGCTAGCCAATTAGAAAAACGCTTCTCTATTAGGTTATGTCACGAATGTGTCATTCATTCCTCTGTTGTCGGCTAATATTTAGACCCATATTAAACCTGGTCAATTATTTTTTGTAATAACACCGTAAGTATTCTCTAATTTCCTTAGTAACTGAAAGCTGTTAAGACTGACGTTTCTAAATTTTTATAAGACTCGATTCCAATATGTGTAAAGAGGGCTGTCTAAGATTAAATTCAAGTTCAGTCTGTCTTTTTCTGTGCAAAACAAACGAAACGAGACAGACTACAATAATTTATAAACATGATTGCTGGCACATTGGAAAAGAGCCTACTATCTATTTTGCTTAGATGGGTTTGATCTAAGCTATACATGTATACTTATGTTCGGACGACAACACATAGAGGTTAAACAATGTTATCTTATGCTGTAGTAATAGGGGTGTTTTTGCAATAAATATAATTCGTATATTCTGTACTGCCCATTGTAATTGATCCTCTGAGTTATGTTTGCGTAAACAATATTGACAAATACGTTTGTTTTTATAGGTATTTTACTTGTAGTTACATAAATGTTATTAAACCGTATTATTTCTAATAAGTTCTAATCAAAGGTATGTCAAAAGATAATGTTGCATGGCGTTAAGTCCACGTTTTGTTACATAACCAGATTCTGATTTTACAAATTTTATTAAATGTGTTATATGTCATATGTTAAGGTGAGGAAACGAAACAAATGTTTTAAATATAATAATATTATATTGTAACAAATCATGCAACGACATTTTGCAAAAAATAATAATAATTGGCACCTAGAACTCATTTCGTTAATAACATTCTAGTAGGGCCCAAAAATATGGAGACATGTTCTGGGCCCATATGAGCCAATACTTGTTACATGTGGCATGTTTTAAACACCACCTTTATTTATTTAATTTTACTTTTAAAAAGTATTACTATTACATTATCACCAACTTTCCTCATTTAATTTTACCCAAAAAGGCAGTAGTATTAAATAAACATTAATACCTCCAAGCGAATTCATTTGCCTGTCCACTTTTAGATGAATTGGCCACGACAACCATGTGCTTCATGCAACTTTTTCATCAAGGTTCAGTTTTACAAAATTCAACCTTATTGATTGGGATCTAAACTTAAATTCGTGATTCGTAAAAGAGATAGCTCGCTAGTTGACCGCGCAAGAAAATTGTCCGATGGACCGCCACAGCATCACCCACAAATTGGAAAAAAGTAAAAAAAAAAAATCAATTGCCATCGATCATCTATCACATTGGACAAAAACTAAGCGGCGAAATTAGAGTTCTCAGACCGCTAATAGTTTTTTTTTTCGTTTAAACAAGCGAGAAGGTGAGGAGCGATTTAAAACAAATTACAAGTGCATTTGTGACTTATTACTTACAATGTTATATGTTTATCAAAGATTCATGAATTTATGCCCTCGTAGAAGTAAAGAGTTTGTTTAAAAGCTAACTAGGTATCTAGATGAAAAAATGTTTTACCGATTTGAGCACCACAATTATAGGGATAATTGTGGTGCTCAAATCGGTTTCATAAAAACAAAAGAGGTTTCATAAAAACAAAAGCCAAAAGAAGAATAGTATAAAAAAATCTTATCACAAACTAGCTTCTTTTTAAAAATCATTTTTTTTTATTTTAAATTTAATTTTGGAAAAATATCCTTTAGTAATATTTATTTATTTATTGGAAAACAAACAGCATTAATTACACAAGTATCATAGAAAAGAAAAAATAAAAACAGATATGCCTATATGAGTTTTCACTTGTAGATCAATACAATTAACAGAAGGTAGTACATGTAAATGTGCATTCAAAAATGTTAACCAAGTAAACAACAACAGTAACTGTGCGCGATGTAGGGGAATTCGGAGGATAAATTATAAACTTTGGGTAATATTTGTAAGAAATCAATGTTATTCGTGTGAAGTAAAAGAAACAACTGGTAAAATAGTAAAAACGTCAAAAAGAGAAGGAAATTGAAACATTAAAAAAAAGTATAAAAACACAAAGAGTTCGGTTTGCCACATTCTCCCCCTTCGTATGAGAATACGTAGTTTGTAGTCATGTGGCAGACCGAAATGCCAATCATTAACAGTAGCTAAACGATAACAGCTATTTTCTTTACCGGCCTACGTAAAATTCCCCCCTTTGTCGGAACATCGACGACTCGGATAACACCATCTCGTCCCGGGTGGACCTGGGTAATTCGTCCCTTCGGCCACACCCCTCGTGGTAGGTGTTCATCTACTATGACAACTATGTCGCCAACGCTTACGTTGCTGGGTTTTTTAGGGGATGGTGGTCTGGCATGCATCATTGGTAAAACTTCTCGCACCCAACGTGCCCAAAAATGATCTGCGAGGCGGGAAGCTTTCTTCCACTCTGACCTGCTCACCAGGGCGGAATCTGTCAAAGCCGGTGCGGGTGAAGAGATGTGTGACGACTGGCCGATAAGGAAATAAAAAGGCGTGAGGGTTTCATGATCATCCGAGTCCACAGAAACATGAGATAAAGGCCGGGAGTTAATAATAGCTTCAGCTTCCAAGAGAAGAGTAGAAAAAGTTTCTTCTTTTGGCGCTTTTTGTTGGAGCGTGGCTCTTAGCGCTGTCTTTGTCGAGCGCACCAGGCGCTCCCAACAGCCTCCAAAGAATGGTGTTTAGAATTTTGACCATGAGTTTCTAAAAGTTTCTTAAAAAGTGTCGCGGCTTGGTGTGCTCGCGCGGTTGCCCTTACAAGACGCGTCCAGACGCTAAACCAATCTGGGTCTGTTATTTTTGGTGCGTGCTCTAGTCCGTTCACTGCGCTTTATATAAAAAATAAGAACGCTAAGGACATAGCTCATTTGTACCCTGAGGCTGCTGATGCAATAATGCGCATCACCAAAAATGTGCGCGATGTAGGGGAATTCGGAGGAAATTTAAAAACTGGTTCAAGCGTTACGTGGAGAAGGACCAAAAATGAGCGCGATGTAGGGGAATTCGGAGGATAAATTATAAACTTTGGGTAATATTTGTAAGAAATCAATGTAATTCGTGTGAAGTAAAAGAAACAACTGGTAAAATAGTAAAAACGTCAAAAAGAGAAGGAAATTGAAACATTAAAAAAAAGTATAAAAACACAAAGAGTTCGGTTTGCCACAAGTAACTAAAAGGAAAATATGAGTATAGCCTGTGTATTTCACCTGTAAATCTTCCTAAGACCTACGTACCTAATATTTATTTAAACTAAATGACTTCAAATAATTATAATATTCGTTCTGATGCCTTCCCATTTCAGTTAATGTTGGCAATAAAATCAGGTGCTTCCTTGAGTATAATTTTGAGGCAAAAGCGGCAAACACGGCACTGCGGTGCAATCAAATCAAGCTACGTTGTGACGACATTACTCTGTGAGCTTGATCTTTTGTATATACAACATTGTTTATTTTTAAGGATATCTTATTTTTATGTGTTACGGAGCTACGGAGGATTTTAGTCAGTCCAACGGTTCCAACTGTGCTACGGAGGATTTTAGTCAGGCGACAATTTTTTGCAAGTGATGCTACGCCAGTGAGCCGGTGTTCGATTTCATGAATACTTGGGCAATGTATAATGTTAGAGCGTTTTAAATTTTCGAAACTAATTTGACAATATTCGTATTTTTACGAAAATAAATTAAATTCCACACACAAAAGTTGATCGACTGTGTCATCCAGTGGGACTCGAACCCACGACTCTTCGCTTTACGGGCGAATGCTCTGCCCAACTGAGCTACGGAGGACGTTACTCAGTCGACAAATTTTCTGTAAGTGCTTGCTTCGCCTGTGAGCCGGCGTTCAATTTCATCAATACTCGGGAAATGTATAAAATTTGAGAGTTTTGAATTTTCCTAATTAATTTGTCAATATCCTGTTTTTCCGGCGACATCAATTTACATCTAAATTATACCAGACAAGTTTTGTTCGTCCCTAAGGATCCATGGACGATACTTTTACCATGGCGACAAGTAAAAAAGTAAAAAGTAAAGTAAATTTAGCCTACATAGATCCGACTGGTGGGAAAGGCCCCACGTAAACTATGAAGGGTACGAACCCTACTCCACCTACACACGTAAAAGAACGTGTGCTCAGAGCATCAAATTTGAATCGCCGCACAGTACGAGATGACCCATCTACCTCTTTTTAAATGCACTATCAGTGACCTATGTACATTGTTCGAATTCCTTCCAACACTATCCGCCAAAAGATGGCGTTAGTAGTATTTTTCCAGTAGCAAATATACGTTTACGTACGTACGTTTTTTCAGTAGAGATAGATCATCAACACATAAGATCAGACTTCTTGGTTGTTTTCTTCACAACTACTAACTATGGGTATGGGTGTCTATCTAAGACACCCATACCCATAGTTAGTAGTTCCAGAACACTGTTAGGTCAGTAAGGTCTTTATTCATACACTAGCAGTTTCTCGCGACATCGCGCGCGCCAGAAGTCGCATTTTTCATACAAACTTTCGTCCTCTATTTCACCCCCCTGATGACTTTATATCGTGACAAAAGTTCTTCCTAGGGTCTTTAACTATCTCTGTATCAAATTTTATGTGAATCGGTCCAGTAGTTTCGGAGCC
Organism: Pyrausta nigrata; assembly: GCA_949316185.1. Classification (NCBI taxonomy): domain Eukaryota; kingdom Metazoa; phylum Arthropoda; class Insecta; order Lepidoptera; family Crambidae; genus Pyrausta; species Pyrausta nigrata. Next base: position 14,767,275 of record OX438952.1, read on the forward strand.
TATTCAATACAAAAAAAAAAACAAACAAACAATATATCGCAGTTAACGCTGTTTGACGGACACATTTTCATAACAGAAATAGTTCTCCTTTACATCCTTCATTCAAAATAGAACGGGTGGCGTATGGGGCAGCGAGGAGAGTTTAGATTTTTATAGTCCCACCGCTTATCTTTGCCTGCGGAATGCGAGGTTAGACGAGAACAAAGATTTGATTGGGTGATTTGAATTTTAAAAGATTGCGAGTTTCGAATATCAAAATTCGATTTTCAAAATCACAAGCGCCCAAGGCCTGTGGGCATTGGGAGCTTGTGATTTTGAACCGCTCAGGACCCGTAGAGACATTTGAACTTATCTCAGCCCGTATGCTGAGCTTCATGCGTTTAGCAGACCTTCAGAAACTTTTATGCTGACCCAGGTCCGTCAGGTTTAAGACACTGTGCGCCAAATATCTAGCAGAGCTGCAAAAGCCTTTATAGACGCTGAGGTGGTTTTAGACGCTGAGCGTTACGCATCTAGTAGAGCTGCAGAGACTTTTAAACTGAACCAGGCCCGTCATATTTTAAATCTTAGGCGTGACACATTTCTAGCTGAGCTACAGAGACTTTTCAGTAAACTCAGTCTGTTTAACGGATTATTGCGCGATTTTTATACATTTAATTTAACCAGTTTTATTCACCATCCTTGAAACTTAAGAAACTTTATCTCAAGTTTACCAATCACTTATTGGCCTGTTAACTTTAATTCGTACTTAGTATTTATGTTGTCAAGTCAAAATCACTTTTTCACTATTAAAATTGTCAGCAAATTGATGAAAAATGAATGAACGAATGTATGTTAATAGGTATAGGCATGGTTATTATAATATCGCTATGGTTCACAAGTTGCATTTTCTGTCCAAAATTGACCAATGTTTTTGATTATGAATGAAAAAAGCTTCCCAAATAACTTATACCATGCGGACGAAGTCGCGGGCAAAAGCTAGTAGTCTAGTACAATAACAAAATATATTTATTGCACTTGAAAAAATGACCTTCAAGGGATTTTTTCAAGTGCAATAATATATTTAGATTGCAAAGTGAATGCTTATCACTTAAAACAGTAATTTATCGTACAATAACAAAGAAAAGCCAATTATCAGGTTTCCCGTAAAAGACTATTCATCTTATATTTTTAAACGAACAATCCTTGTTTATTAATTTATATTATTATATATAATTATCTGTGATCTCTGGAACGGTTCTAACGATTTCGCTGAAATTTGTTATTTATCGGGAGTGAAAAATCGATCTAGATTAGTCTTATGTTTCAGAAAATGCGTGTTTTCGAGTTGAAATAATGAGAGAAAGAATAATGAAGAAACTAAACCACAGATTATATAATAGCAGGCCTGTGTATCTTCCTGCTTAGGTACCTACCTAGCAAAAACGTACCTACGTGCGGCGACCCGTTGTAAGGGGCTAAACAAGTTGGGTGTTGCTAGCCGGCAGCGACACGCTCGCGCGTTTCATTCACCGGCGGTGCGCGGCACTAGGTTGCCGGTTGGACGAGCATGAATAAAGTCCTAGAAAGATGCGCTAGATGGCGTAAGTAGCTTTTTGTGGCAGTCAACCCTATCGCGTTGCGTGATAGTACGTCACTGAATAGGTTTAGTGTATTATGAATCATATTCCAGAGTTATAAGAATGAAATTATCTTGGAATGTATTTCTGTAGGTGTCTACACGAAAATGTGCTTGAGTCAGAGGCGAACTGAATTACACCATATCGTTAACAACATTGAGTAGATATTTCATAGAATTTCATTTCAAAGTCATACTTCTGTACGGAGTACTAGTACTTATTCTGTGATAATAGTTACTACGACTAAACAGAGATATGTATAATTAGGTTATTTCCTTATAATGTGAATCACCTTAAAAAAAACATAACCTTGAATTTCAGGTTTCAAAGCCTAAAGCGGATTTAGCAAGAAGATAAATTTAATTATTCTACTTGAGGTACTGCGTAGTTATAAACTGAGTGATATTAACCCTAGCTTCTGCGTAATAGAGCTATCATTTTTTACTTAACCCACACGTTAACCGTTGGCACGTTTTTACAGTTTTAATAATAGTGATGGGTAGTTGCATCCAAAATAATTAAATGGATGAATGAATGAAAAAGACTTTTCTTACATTAAGAATGTGAACACTGTTGTTTGAGCATAACATACACTCATGATAATACTACTACACATATAACACACAAGGCTTAAACCTAACTTAAAAAAAACGGTTTATGCTACTATTTATGCTTCAGATGAATTAACTCTTGATCTGTATTGTTAATAAAATATAAAATAGACATTCCAGTAGCAGTGATTAATTATTAAATTTATAATACAAAATTAATATTTTGCTAAGTGTTGTCCAAATTATCTTTTTTATCGCAAATATAACAAACTAGTAGTTCCCCGCGACTTCGCCCGCAAGAGTTGAATTTTCCATATAAACTTTCATCCCCCATTTCCTCCCCTTAATGTTTTATATCGCGATAAAATGTAGCCTATGTCCTTTCCAGGGTTTCGAACTGTCTCCATACCAAATTCCATCTCAATCGGTTCAGTGGTTTAAGCGTCAAGAGATAACAGACAGACAGACAGGCACACATTTATAATATTAGTATGGATACGAATAATATATGCGACCTCCATTCCATGCCTAGTTTAGGATCCCATGGGTCCCACCTAGAGGTGAAAACTTCGGAATCTTTCCGAAATTTTGGAAATTTTCAAGAATACTTCCGGAAGTTTTGCTGAAAACTCCCAAAACTTCCGGCAACTTTGGAAGTTTTCAAAAACTGGGGAACTTTGAAACTTACTTACTGTGTTACTATGATTACATACTAAACATCACAAATAAACAGTGTTTGATGGCTAAACCCTATTATAAGTAACTAGTAGCGATGGGCAAGGGAAAGAAAAATTGGGACGGAAAAGAAAAATACGGGAAAGTATGGGAAAAAACGGAAAGATTGGGAAATATTCCGATTCGGCGGGAAAATACTCAAAAGTGGACTTAAATTAATAAAATGCGAGAATTTAGCTATTTTGACAATGGTTTTACGCCTTTAGCACACCTTCACATAAAACCATAACAACGGGACCACGCTAGTTTTGCCTGTTTGTCAGTTTTATTACACCAAACGTAAACTGCATGTTCTAATGCTTAGAGTTTTCTGAGTCTCTCTTTCTTCGAGATTCGACGATCTTGTAGTATACTTCCTACTACTGTGCCCACGATGTCGCGAATGGGTGCAGAAATGTAGACGTTTGAGAAGGATTGGAGAAATCTTGACATAATGACATCATGTAGGTCATAGTAAATTCACTGCATTAGAAACGACAAGTTGGTTTCTGCAAGTGATAATAGAGTTAAATCTTCGTTATTTAAAACAAAAAAAATAGAAAAATAAAACGTGTAGGTTTGTTTTCTTCAAAGTGTCTAGGTGAACATACTTAAAGTCACGAGTGTGGTAAGTGAGCTATCAGCGGGAGAGTGAAAGAAAGGCGCCTCTTTTGTTTATATTTTTTTACTTCATCATATCAGCCTATTGCAGTCCACTGGACATAGGCCTCTCCAAGACGGCGCCAACTTTCACGGTCCTCCGCTTCTCGCATCCAACCACCACCGGCCACCTTCCTCAGGTCATTGGTCCACCTAGCAGGGGGGCGTCCAACACTACGTTTCCCGAGTCGTGGTCTCCATTAGAGAACCTTCCTACTCCAACGCCCGTCGGTTCTGCGACAGACATGACCAGCCTACTGCCACTTCAGCTTACTGCACCTCTGAACGATATCTATACTAGACTTTCGTCTTTTGGAAGTCTTCGTCGTGCAGAAATGTAGACGTTTGAGAAGGATTGGAGAAATCTTGACATAAAGAAACACGGTTATAGTAAAATCTCTACATTAGAAACGGCAGTTTGGCTTCTGCTAAGTTTGAAGATTTAAGATAAATGGTAATAAAGTTTAATCTTCGTTACTAAAAACAAGAAATTCTGAAAAATAAACACGGGTGTCCAAATCTATGTTTTTGAACTCACAATTTACTCCTTTTTGATCAGATACCTAAGTTTCTTCTAAGGAGTAGGAAGTTTAATGAAATCGACCGATTTCGCCTAGTGGCTGATCTTTTAGTAAATGTGAGTACCTAAATTGTAAGTTCAAAAAAGATGACATTAAATTAGTATTACGCTATTTGTCCGCAGTTGGAATTAAGTTTTTGAACTTGATATCAAATCAGGTACTTTGTAATATCTTGTTCATTTTTGAATGTGCCTTAAAATAAAATGAGCAGTTTTCGAGTTTACAAGCAAAAAAATTCAAAACCTAAAAAAAATACGAAATTCAAAACCTCGAACGGCGACATAGTCACCTCAATTCCAGAGATTCTCGCCGAAGTTGAAGGCTTCTAGGGCCAACTATATACCTCGCATGTCTCGAAGCCTCCTCCCGATGCGACTGACCCAAGAGCCACGCTGACACCCCACTACAATAAAGACCTCCCAAATGTGGACGAACACGAAGTTGCGGGGGCTCTCAAACAGCTTAGCAATGAGAAGGCTCCCGGTGAAGACGGCATTACGAGCTCCTGAAGGCAGGAGGACCTCCAGTCATCAAGGAGCTCGTAAGAATCTTCAATGCCGTCATTGCAAATGGGACTACCCCGAAGGCGTGGAGTGGAAGCGTTGTGGCGCTGTTTTTCAAGAAAGGCGACAAGTCGCTCTTGAAAACTTACAGGCCAATCGCGCTCCTGAGTCACGTCTACAAGCTGTTCTCGAGAGTCCTCACAAATCGTCTCGCCGCAAGATGCGACGCATTCCAGCCAATGGAACAGGCCGGGTTTCGTAAAGGCTACAGTACCGTAGATCACATCCACACAGCCAGGCAGGTAATACAGAAGTGCGAAGAGTATAACCAGCCATTGTGTCTAGCTTTTGTGGACTACGAAAAAGTCTTCCTAAACCTGGGCTGTTCTGGAATCCTTGCAGCGATGCCAAATCGACTGGCGGTATGTGGAGGTGCTAAGAGGCCTGTATGATATGGCAACGATGTCCGTCCAAGTCCAAGGTCATAAGACAAGATCCATTCATCTGCTCAGAGGTGTGAGACAGGGGGACGTTATTTCCCCGAAACTGTTCTCAAGTGCATTGGAGGATGTCTTTAAAACTCTTGACTTCGCGATGCGTTGGTCTCCGGATGAACTTGGACAAGACTAAGGTCATTTTCAAAGAACATATTGCAAGATAGCAGATAGCAGTCAGTGGCGAGACGCTCGAAGTTGTCCAGGTATACGTCTACCTCAGGCAAGTGTTGCAACTGGGTAAAGACAACTTCGAGTGCGAAATCGCCAGAAGGGTGCAGCTAGATTGGGCAGCATTTAGGAAGTTGCGTCACATCTTCTCGTCGCCACTACCGCAATGCCTGAAGAGCAGGGTATATAACCAGTGCGTCCTACCTGTCATGACCTACGGGGCCGAGACGTGGAACTTGACAGTTAAGCTGACCCACCGACTGCATGTCACCCAGCGAGCTATGGAACGGTCTATGCTGGGGATCTCGCTAAGGGATAGAATCCGAAACGAGAGAGAACGCCAAAAGACGAAAGTCTAGTATAGATATCGTTCAGAGGTGCAGTAAGCTGAAGTGGCAGTGGGCTGGTCATGTCTGTCGCAGAACCGACGGGCGTTGGAGTAGGAAGGTTCTCTAATGGAGACCACGACTCGGGAAACGTAGTGTTGGACGCCCCCCTGCTAGGTGGACCAATGACCTGAGGAAGGTGGCCGGTGGTGGTTGGATGCGAGAAGCGGAGGACTGTGAAAGTTGGCGCCGTCTTGGAGAGGCCTATGTCCAGTGGACTGCAATAGGCTGATATGATGAAGCAAAAAAATATAAACAAAAGAGGCCCCTTTCTTTCACTCTCCCGCTGATAGCTCACTTACCACACTCGTGACTTTAAGTATGTTCACCTAGACACTTTGAAGAAAACAAACCTACACGTTTTATTTTTCTATTTTTTTTTGTTTTAAATAACGAAGATTTAACTTTATTATCACTTGCAGAAACCAACCTGTCGTTTCTAATGCAGTGAATTTACTATGACCTACATGATGTCATTATGTCAAGATTTCTCCAGTCCTTCTCAAACGTCTACATTTCTGCACCCATTCGCCACATCGTGGGCACAGTAGTAGGAAGTATACTACAGGATCGTCGAATCTCAAAGAAGGAGAGACTCAGATGAATCTAAGCATTAAAACATGCAGTTTACGTTTGGTGTAATAAAACTGACAAACAGGCAAAACTAGCGTGGTCCCGCTGTTATGGTTTTATGTGAAGGTGTGCTACAAACGTAAAACCATGGTCAAAATAGCGAAATTCTCGCATATTATTAATTTAAATGCACTTTTGAGTATTTTCCCTATTTTCCCGAAGAATTGAAAATATTTCGCATACTTTCCCCGAAAATGGAAATAAACCCAACAGTTGAAAATATTCCGGGGAGTAAACCCAACGCTAGTAACTAGCAGTCCGCCCCGGCTTCGCCCGCGGTACATACATAGCCTATGACACTTGGGGATAGTGTAGCTACTAGCTATTTTGGAAATCGGTCCAGTAGTTTCGGAGCCTATTCATTACAAACAAACAAATTTTTTCCCTTTATAATATTAGTGTAGATATGTGTAGAAGTGTAGTTATAGTAGCCAATAACTCATATTTTTGATACGTGACGAGGCATATTAATTACCTAATCTACGAAGGCACTTAGTACACTAACTAATATCCATATCCAAATAAGCCACAACGACGACTATTCATTGTTACTGCGTGCACGCAACTACCATAAAATCGGTTACTATACAAGCGCGGTGTAGGTGCGGGGCGGGGCGGGGATAGCGCCAGTCAGCCGCGCGAGCGGCGGCGTCAATCCTTTGATATAAAGCCGCCAAACAAAAGCCGCTTCACCAACGAAATGTATGGCGAATTTACTTATCTTCAAATAAATCGTCGTGTTATGTAAGTGCCTACCTATATATATCATATAATTAAGTTAACATTTAGTCGATGTAACGAAATTATTGTACCTAATTAAAGTAAACAATTTTTTTTTAAACTTCCAAAAATCCGGAAGTTTTGGAAGTTTTCAGGAAAACTTCCTTAGAAATGGAAACTTTCCTGGAAGTTTTCACCTCTAGTCCCACCACTATACTGATAGTTTTAATAAAGCGCCTATGCAAACAGTGGATGACAATAGACAGAACTGATTTCATTTGACTGAATAGCTTATTGACGTCAATAGGGTTAAACTACTAAGAGTCGATTTTCCCAACGTCAGATAAGGAATATTCGTCGAATAGAATACAAAGTGCCTGATTTGAAAACGTCACCTATTTGTCAGCAATCATTTAAGTAAATGTCATTTTAAAATCGGTCGTTTTATGCTTATTCCGTCGGATAAGTCTTATCTGACGTTAGTAAAATCGACTCTTAGTATAATTATAAGAATACCTAAGTATTTTTCACTTAAATTAATTTTATTTTTCATTTTGTAAAAAATCAATTTATTAAATCACTAAATTTCTATGAAACTATTATTTTAAATTTTCGTACGAATTATAATAAAAATGCTGGCTTGTTGCTTGAAAGTCATGACGATGTCAGTTTTTTGAAAAAAAAATAGTAAAACTATAAAAACGTTGACCCGTAACAGACAGTTAAGTTTAAATATCGAATTATATGCGGAAGTAATATTTTTATAATATTCTGCCGATAGACTAAAACCGAATGAAAAACCATTCAGTAGTTTTTGAAATTATCGCGACGGACTTTTAGAGGTACGCAGCGAGGGACTTTATTTTAACATATGTACTTATTGTATTGTTATATTTGTTATCAAAATTGCATGCGCAAGATGCACATGCAATGAAACTTTGATGTCAATTGTTGTTTTTATTTGACTTTACGAAACTTTAAAGCATTGAAAATTTACTTGAAACTGATGACTACCTATGTCAATAATAAAATTCACTACTATTTAATTCTGCACGGACAATGGTTGTCGTAATCTACGGCTATATGATAGTCGGTCCAATTCTGCTGTCATCACACCATCTACTCTAATGCTAACGTTGGTAAACTATCAATTCTTTTGATATCGATAATGTGGTTTAAATTCAATAACTCTCGTTTTTTGAAGATATTATTGTGATTTTTTGTGTAAATTACTCAAAAGTACCTATTGAAAGTTTTGATTCTATAATATTTTTTAAGTGGAAGGGTCCAATGCATTTTATGAAGACTTGAAATATTTTTCTTTTTTTTGGAGCCATTTAACTTACAGCGTTGTTGCCGCGTTCGCAGTCAACCAGTTTACATAGTCAAAAAACTGACAAAAAATTACAAAATGCTACCTTATATGCAGAGGTCGGAATTAGGTAGAGTTATTCATGTACTTACACTGATTTCATACAGCGAAAGGATAAAGTGGATATGCCTCAAATACCGAGATCAATTTTAAAGAGCAGAAAAAATGTGATTTTTTAAATAAAAAGTTTACTTTTACACAATTTAAACTACTACACGCACGACATTGCCAGACTTACATCAATGACATCGGATGTCCGAAGTTGCAAAATTTGAATAAGCGATCGCGCCACAGTCACACAACATAGCTCGTGAGAACAAAAGAATACAATAGCGGAAATGCGCTTAACGTAATGTACTTCCGATTTTGTCTCTTTCTACCGCATTCAAACTATCTATTAGCAATAAATCGGTTTACTCATCCTATTGTGTTTTGTGTGGTGAGGATTCTCGACTCTACTTAATACGGGACACGGGATTGTCCATTAGGAATCCCGGGTAGGTCCACATTAATATCAACATTTCGATGCAAGTACATAAATAACTCTACCTAATTCCGACCTCTGCTTATATGTTATTAAAATATAGTAAAACTTTATACCGTTCTTAATTATTGGCTCAGCCACCCGTGTACTAAAATTTTGACTCAAATGAATCTGACCAACAGCAAGCAACTAATTAATTTAAGCAATTTTCCGCAATTAAGATAAAAGTACTTTAAAAGTGCATTTATAATTTAAAAAAAAACAATACCGTCAAATGTCAATAGTTTTAAGTTCTAAGTGAGAAACACTTATGTGTTCTTAGTTCTATTCACGAATGAATTATGCGATGTAGATGTTTCGATCACATAAGTACATTTTATTAGCGCTTAGTCTTAGAGAACTTAGATTTAGAATAAAGTGCATGTTGTGTACGGGCCCTGGTTCTCGATCAAAGAAGTGGTGGTAGATAAAGTATCGATAGATTTTAATTGCTTGATCACAAGGTACCCAACATTACCACATGCCTCGCATGTACAGCCTGCCTATTGTTCCGTAGACTGACTGGAAAATATTGGCGCATAGTTCAATAAAATTGTCCTCGAGTGTGAAAGGGCTCCAGAAAAACTGCTTTTACCTCTATAAAAGAGAAAAATCAATATTCAGTTGCACAGCAACCCTATATTTATAATTTTTTATAAGTACTGTGTCGTATTTTTAGGTATATTTTATTTTATGAACGTTTACTCCGAGTCGCCCAATGTCTTGTGTTATTTTGAATCTAAAACGGTCAATAGTAAGTAGTTTAGGAATACAAATGAAATTATAAGAGAAGTGCACTGCTGAAAACCAGTATTGTGACATGCTATGCTGAGAGGGAAAGCTCCCTCTCAATATGGCTGGCGTACTCGTATTATTCAACAGATCAGGCCTGATCTCTCTACGGTCATGTCGGACTGCCGTCTCACCGAATTATGAGAGTAAAGGAACATACAGTGCACCTGTGTATTGCGCACACACTTGTGCACTATAATATCTCCCTCGTAATTGGCTAATCTCTGTTGAGATTGGCCGCTGCAGTCGAAATTCGGACAGGACATTACGGGTACGATTCAAATTCATTTTTCTGCACCCGATATTATTAGAGAAATATTTTTATTTGCCGAAATAATTTTGTAAATCATTTTTGCTACCTACCTACTATAAAATACCAAATATAGCCGTTGAAAGTGGATTTATTTATTTCGCCCAAATAAGAAAGAATATATCGGTACCTACTGATAAAACTGCAAGCAAATATCAGCGGCTCCCGATTAATTAAGCGGGCTATTATAAAATAAAATTAGTCGCTGTTCGTCGTCTGCGTTGCCAGTATCTCAATAAAATATGCAAAGAGATCGCTATTTTGCTTCAAAGCCGTCGTTTTATTAAAGATAGTTTGAAGCAGTAGCTTTAGCTTGTGAGAGAATATATGTAGATTAGCGTGTTTACGTTCTAAAAGAGTTGCAAACAAATTAATGTTTTTTTTTTCTTAAAACAAAGACAAAATTTCTTGAGGCTTTAGATATCTAACTAAGAAAATCTGTGCTGAATGCGTATTGAGGAAGGGCGGGCGGTACAACCTGCATTCCTAAACTAATACTCAACGCGGTAACAATCGCTTAGCGGAAATTTGAAGCAAACAAAGTTTTTTTTTTTTTATGCATTCCTAATCATATTTTATGCCAGCCCGTTGGCCATATATTTTTAAAGTGACTAGTTAAAAATGATCCAGAATCTAGCATTCCTTTATTCCAAGAATGAATAGCTTGGTTGATGAAACGGTATCAAAATATTTTTCTTTCTTAAACTTTAACTTTAGTAGCCGTATGCAAGATCTTAGATTTCTTATCTAAACTATTCCACGTGCACCAACTGAATACCTAATTATTAAAAAAAAAAGATTTTTTTCACTAGTTTTCATTTGATAGAGCTAAGGCTGTAGGGCGTGCCAAAGAAATGTACATACACACATACATACGCTCGAAAAACATTGCCCTCCTTCTGATACAGTCGGGAGAAACAAAACTGCACTTAAAAATCCATACAAAAATAACTTTGCTTACCTGAGCTAGTAAGGTTAAAAATCTGGATAAAGTCTACTGTTCCCTTGGTTCAGGTAGGCGTTTTTGACGTCTAAATTATGCAGCCTCCAAGGGAGCATAAATATAAATGAACTAGGTGTGTGACTTACGTTTTTACAACCCTATCAAACGGCTGTAAATATACACTGGCGGGTAATAAAATTCAGCGCACTGCATTTTCGGCAGGAAAATGAAGTTCACTAACCATTTCTTGATGTAACAACCTTGATGTACCTATATAGTTTGTAGGTATCAGATCTCTTTGATTATTTGATAAGGTCAAAGTAAGAACACTGAATTCCGCTTGAAGTCATAACCAGACTGCTAGTCCGCTAGTAGGTCATGAGTTGCGCAGGATAACTCATAAGCTACTGCAGTAACACTTGCGATTCTATAGCAACAGACTTTAAAATTGTAATTCAAGTCAAAAGTCAAGAAGAAATCAAGAATTCAATAATAATTGACGTTCGTCAATATTTATCTCAATTTAAGCATACGGGTCCAGAACATGTATTCCTATCTTTTAGGCCTCACTAGAGTTTAAGACAAGACAGAGAACCTAGTAAGTGCTGAGAAAATAACGCTGGAGAAATCTTAGTCACCACTAGCTGCCACAAAAAATATGCAAAACAAAATAAACAGATAGGTACAGAAGGCCACGCGTCAACGTCAAATATCATCAAAATAGCTCAAATGATAATGGAACTTTATGTGATCATCATAAGGTTAAATTATGGTTGCAAAAAATTGACAGATTTTGTTGATGTGTAGCTGGACATCAGTATTTTCATTACTTTGATAGTGGTCATTGCTTTTCTATTGTAAGTTCAAAAGCTAACGTTTTCGGAAGCTCATGCAAAAAAGTGGCGTAATGGATGCGTTAGTCCTTTACCTCATAAGCATACATTCCTTGTAGTGATTCAACTTTAGCATTTCGCCTCGATCTAACAAATTTCAAAATAAAATCATAATACTTGACGCTTTTTCACTTAGCTGTTTACATTTTAGTATAATAAATTTGTAGCGTTTCATTTTTCGTACCGTATTTTAGGTGCATTTCGCCACGATCGATTTGTTTGGTTGGTACTTTAATTAATTTAACGTGCTTTATTTTATGTTTGAACTAAAGTTCTGTAACATGTTTTTAAAACTTGTTTTGTATCTGTAGTTTCAAACCCTAAGTTTTATTGAAATATTATCTTTGCGACTAAAAAAATTATAATATACAAAAAATCGATTAGGATACCAAGCGAAAACTTAATACAAGATCAAGGTGAAATGCGACTAAAACTAATAGCGACTAAAAAGTCGCGATAGGTCAATGCACGATCGAGGTGAAATGCGACTCAAACTTATAGCGAGTAAAAAAATAAACGATTTGGACACATCGCGATATTTAAATATACGATCGAAGTCAAATTTGAGGTAAAGGACTAACAAGTGTAACAAGGGAGTGTCTGTGTCGCAGTGGCTAGTGGGTTGCCTCTCATGCGGGAGGTACCGGTTCGATCCAACATGCCGCCATGTACCAATAACTTTTTCTTAATGTACATTACTTGTTTCACTAACCAATGATCTTACGGTTAGGGAAAATATCGTGAGACAACCTGCACATTCAGGCGACTGAATGTGTAACCATGATCCAAACTGGTCAGTTTCCCCTGTTAACAGGGTAACGGAGGTCAGATGGCAGTCACTCCACTGTAATTACCTGATCTGCCACATCCTGGATCATGGTCCAAAGCGTACCCTGGGACCTCGCGTACGAGAGCACAATTAGGATAAGGCTAGAAAGATGATGAGGTAAAGGACTAACAAATGGATGCGTAGGGTGCGGGAGAGTGGCAACAGCATCTTGAGGATGGTGGCAGATGATCCGCATGCGCTTATATTAAAGCAGTTCATGTGGTTAATGACCGACCTCACGAAGTGGTATTTAGGTACATGATACTCGTATCATAAAACACAAAATAAATAATTTATGCAAATATTAATCCCTATTTTCAGTCCAAAAAAACTTTTTATTATTGTTAAAACAATCGTAATAGAGGAACAGATAATAATAACAAGTTGATGCCCTACCCTGATTTCTTACTAGACACGATAATCCTATTAATACGTAACACTCATTTAAGAAGCTCGTATAAATATTATTTTAACCTTACTTTATACTTGAAGATAACAAACTTTTATATTACAAAAAAACTCTGGTTTTGGTTAAACAGAACCATTATCATCCCTTTAAACCATATTTCCGAACGACGCAAGGACTTTTCTCCGTAAATATTACAAGCCAACGAATGCTAGCGAGGCTTTATGGCAAGCTATTACTTTTTCGATATGAAAGCAATCTAGTTAGGCAGCAGGCCTGTTGATCCTAGAATCGATAAATAAGATTAAGCGATCAACTTGGTAATTCGTTAATGGTAGTACAACGGCTTGCATCAATCGCAAAGCCGTACAATGTTTCAAAGCAAAAGCTATACCATATACGTAGCAGTTGATACATACAATTTGCAAAATTGATTTTGTCTATTTGCAGATGTATCTGATGCCTTACTCCAGTTGAGGACGTCCGTATTTTCGAATGTAGCCGTCGCCTTCACTCACGACAGAATTACAACGCGAACGAGCATGATTGCTAGACACGAAAATACGAACATCGTCAACAGGAGTAGGGCTTCTGTACCGGGAAAATCAAATGTCAAAATGACAGCACTCATTTTTTTGGATACCAAACAAGCACTGCGATGTTTGAAAGAACTTGCTCAGTTTTTGTAACGTTTCAATTACACTGCATTCGACTGTATGCGAGTACTTTTTATGAAGTGAAGAGAATGGCTAGGTAACACAGCGTTGAGAATAGTTGTTATTTAAAAAATGCTTAGTTGAAGGCGCATAACTAAAATCTTCTATTTATTTATTTTAATTTATCTTTATTAAAAACACAACAGATTACATCGTGACTTAAAACTATATATGATTAAAATATAGTTGTAGCTGGAAAATGATCCTAAAACGTGTTTTCACGGCATGCTATTGGTGTTAATATTAAGTTATTAAACACTGAAGTATAATCTATTATTGGGTATGAAAAAGGACATATCTCATAGATAGTTTTAATTGTTTTTAACACTTAGTGTTATTTTTTATTTTGTAAGTTTAAATAAGAAACCAAAAATTTGCACACGAGCAAGATTAAAACCCACGACATCCAAAAGTCGGGGGTTCAAATCCTGCCCGTGTTCGAATTTTCGGTTGCTTGTTTAAACTTATACCTTAAAGATAAAGAACAATAAATTTGTTACACAAAATGAGCGTCAGATCTATTACCATAAATAAGTACTTATAGGTTTTATTACATATTTCTCTCAGACTTAACTTCTTTGCCTTTTACCTTCAAGAAATCTTTACGAAACTCTTTCTCGATCCTCAGGGTTCCAACTCCGCAAACAGGATTTATACTCAACAAAGGATGACACACAAAGGATTTCTTGTATCCCAGGATCACTTTGTATCATCTCCAAGAATAACAAAAACAGAGTTGGCTGAAGTAGCGCAAATATTATCTTTCCGTTAGTTGATTTTCACTTAAGACTTGCAACGGGAGCTATGTAAACTCCATTTGAATTTGATAATGTTGTTTGAGGATCTTGTAAATAGTGTCTTTGTTCAAATGTTTAGTTTAAGAAAACATTTAAGTACGAATTTAATGTGTTTGGCCTCAGAACTAGGCTCCGTAGCGCTAACTGTACGTGACGACCGTCTTGGTGTAGTGGTTTACACTTAAGTGATAAAAAAATCACCTCAACTTTCTGTCGTTTAGGACTAACTGAATGAACCAATTATTTCATCGTCCTTTTAATCGCGGTAAGAGCCTATTTTAAATTTAAACTTATTAAAATGCGATGATTAGTTACAGTGTTGTATTATATTTTTGTATCTACTATTTGTCATTCTCATCATTCTCGGACAAATGGAGGGGAAGCGCGCTAGAGGAAGAGCGCCAGCTAGATGGGTGGACCAGTTCAAGGAGGTGACTGGAGGCCAGATACAGGGAGCGGTACATATGGCGCAGAACCGGACTGAGTGGAGAAGATTGACATACAGTCACGATCCTTAGCATTGAGGGAACGACCAGAAAGAGACCTACTATTTGTATTATAGGTATTTCTTACTATAACAAACGCCACAAATCTGTCTAAGTCTTTACGAAAAAACAACCAGTGGTTTATGATCAAAATTTCAGTTAAATTGAGCCAGGGCAACCGAACCTTAATCATCCTTTCAAAACGATATTACCGCCAAGACAACACAATGAATGTTAGTGGCTTTATGGAAAGTAGAATTACCAAGTTAACATTCCAATTCGGTACCTTACGCCATTTTATGAGCTAGAACCCGAATTGCCTTGTCGTCATCTTGAAAAACGTTTATGTTCGGCTACGTTACGAATGTTGTTAGTCGCGCAATAAAATCTACGTAGGTGATAAAAATATTTTTGTCTTACTATGACAAACAATGTTTGCGTTGGTATAATGTTTTTATATTGGCATTAGCAGTTTATTGATAGACAAAGTAGTTTTTGTGGGAGGCCGCTCGGATGATAACAGTAGTGTGTGGGAAAATCTTTTGTTAGGTAACTTTAAGTATTGTAGGGACATATCTTTATAACAGGTTAACTTAAGTACGTGACTTAAGTTACTTTGTTCATTCCAGTACTTAAATACTATCTTCTTAGTACGAGTAGGTATATAAAAAGGAAAACTTACTTAATGACTTACTGACTTATTGAATATTAACGCATAGTCCAAACTACCAGGACTAGAAACTTGGAATTTTGTGCCATGATTCGTTTTTATAGCGTCAGTGAGCACGAAGAAAGTATTTTAGGAAAATCGTCTTTTAAGGGGGTAAAAAACTCCACCTCATTTTTGTAGTGGATAAATTTGTACGAATCTCAGTCAGTTTTGAAGCTTAATCGATAAATTTGGTAAGTATTTTGCTATTTGATTAGAATTAATTAAGGGTGAAGTTTTTAGTATTTTTGAAAATTCAATCTCTAAAGAGTGTGAAAGGGGGACGTGATAAAACACGTCCCATAACTTACACACACAAAAACACTTGGTTAAAGGTGTTTTTTTTTTCTTCATAAACATGTTGCCTGAACCTTTGTAATGACAGTTTGGTTAAAAATAATCCGATCCCTTTTTAGGCTTTATTTAATATTGTAATCATCATCAGGTGAACGCCATTAATTTTGATAATCTTATGTACAGCGATCAAACTTTCTGTATTGATTGATTTCAGATTACCGTCAAGTCAATCATGGTGATTAATCATCTAGATTCCCTTAGTTATTCAAGGCTTAAACTTAATTTTATACAACATAAAGTTATGTGAAGCTTTCTTTTACAAGTTTTAAATTAGCACGATGCTTCGACTACTGTATAATTTATTGAAATCTAATTCATGTGGATTGCATTTTGATAGTTTATACCAAACCACTAATCATAGTTTATAGTCTAGTTTATAGGTATTTCCTAGGTTAAATTGTAATGTCTGGTGGTGACTCTCTCTACTTCATTAATGGTTCCCACAGAAAACTAGCACCATGACTTGCCATGGCATAAAAGCTGAGTGGATAACAGTTTGGTAACATTATATATTTTAACATAGGAACTCCTCTTTTCTTATGATGTCAGTTAATAATTAAAAAATATTTTCTAAAAATAAACAGAATCTTCAAGTTCCTCGTCAAAAACGTATCAAAGTTTAATTAACTCAGCCATACCAGAGTAGACTGTCTGCCTTCAAAATAGACACCCTTCAAAGCCGTCGCACCGTATCAGACCTGTTATTTCTGCACAAAATTCTTAATGATAAAATAAAATGTCAACTTTTACTAGCCAAAATCAAACTTAAGGTTCCCTACAAATACCCGCATTAATATACCAGCACAGCCAACTAACCTTGGACTTCATCATCCGCTATCTAGAATCTGTTTGAAATACAATGAAATTAGCAATAAAGACAAGAACATTGACGTCTTCAATGATAATCAACGAAAATTTGTGCAAGGATTGCTGAAATCATTGAGAAAGCACGATTCGTAGTAATATGAATTTATATGTAGCCACAAGTTATAAGTAAAAGTTAGTAATTACCTATTATGTATGTCTATTGTATGGACAAAGCTACTACGCCTATAATTGGCATCCATATATAAAGCGTAGTTTTAAGATTCCACATTGTGTATTGTAAAAAAATGTGGCTTGCTGTCGGTGTACCTTTTTAAATAAATAAATTTACTTACGAGTATAAGCTTAAGAAAACCAACTATAGTTAAAAATATATCATCCAGGCCTAGCAGTTGACTTACAGAATATGAAATACAACAAACGTCTCTGGAATTCTTCCGTAGCAACTTTATGTAACATAACAAAAGTTGTTACACTTTCATAATGTTATATAGAGGGCGTGTAAGTATGTAATTTATGTTGACGGGAAACAATAAAGTTTTTACGCAGAATGGTGAGATTGCTTGCGAGAAATGTTTCAATTTTAACCACGCCTCGGGTCTGATTGCCTCTACCAACTTATTAAGGATAGCAGCACCTACTTTTAGACGTGTATCACATTGTGTTTTTCTGGAGCGAGTTTTGTAGGTCACATCCGCGCGAAGTCAGGATAACGTTAAACAATATTTCATATTATCAGAAATATTTTTGGTAGCAGCTGCGTGACACGCATTTTTCTTTCAAGTTTATTAACAAAGTGCTTTTTACGAGAGAAGTCATCTGGACTTTTATGACAAGATTGTAATGTTTGTGAGTGACGGTAGAGATTGTAGAGACCTCTTCGTTTTAATGTTATAGAGAAATTGCGAAAAAAAAAAATTTAAATGGATTTTGGATTTGGGTCAGTCTACCCATTTGAACTACGAAAACAGATTTTATTATGCAGGAAATAGAGGCGGTGTCAAGGTCAAAGTGGAGTAGGCTAACGTGCGGCCATGGGTACAATCAGACTAGCAGTTTTGTCATAAAATCGCCCCTATCACAACTGTAAAGGTTACCACTGTGTTAACCTTGACGTGTTATTATTTAAATAATTTATATAATTATCTTGCTGATCATTTTTTATACTTAATCGCTAAGAAACTGTTATATCTGTCATATCTTTTTTAATTTAAATCAGATAAACAATATTCTGCCTCGTTGGTTTAGTGGTCAGCACGATTATAACTATCCACGAGCTATATTTTGAGGTTGTTCTGTCTTAAAAGCTCCGGAGTCAGGAAGTCAGTGGTGTTAACTCCCCCGTGCCTCGGAAGCACGTTAAGCCATTGACCCTGCGCCTGTTCTCTCTCTGGTCATGTCAGATTGCCATCTCACTAAACTATAAAAGTAACGGACAGAGTCTAATTGTGTTTTGTGCACACACTTGTGCACTATATTATTTCCCGCGCAGTTGGCCAATATCTGTTATGATCGGCCGCCTTAATCGAAATTCGGCTAGGAGGACATCAAATTCTACCAACTGCCAACCTGTGGACCAGTTTGTCGGCAGTCCTCTCATGGATCTAAATCTATTTTGTAAGCACTACTAAATTGTCACTGACAATGCGCAATTTAAGCTCGAGTGCACCAACACTTCTGGTGTAGCTCACGTTACATTTTTATTAAGGTTCCCGTAACATTGTACCATTTTTGACGAAAGCAATTGTCAAATATGTAACTCTATTCGAACACTTGTTTTGTTTCTAGAAATGGTGTAATCGGAGTTTAAATTACTAGACCGAACTAAACCTTGAATTTGACTTTGTTTTTAGTTAAGATAGTCGAGGAGCAGGTCAAATGGCAATCTATTTGCAAATAGCGTTGGTTCTTAAGGGACTCAATTAAGGGACCAACTAGCTAGCTAGATCATTAAACTTAAGGACTCAGCAACTAGCGGATTATTGGAATGCTTCAAGTTTACGGCCTAAATCCCTTTGAAATAATTGTATCGTTGTTAATTTAGTTTTAACCGTTATATCTTAAGTTATCGCGTTAGTGTAAGTGATTTAATGACTCTTGTAATGTTTAAGAAGCATTTTAGAACGTTAAAATTAATGTTAATTTATGATAAGATTATCCAAGGCCCTGTTATTTTGCTAATGGCTAAGTTATTATGAAAACGTTGTTTCTTGATCAGATGAAAATGTCTAGAAAATATTTTCATTGTAAATTATCTAGAATCTCTACTTCGTTCGACGTTCAGAAAAAACAATAATTTGTTTAGTACTTAAACACAGCCATAGTTGTTAATTAAACAATCAATGGCATTTTTAATAATTTTACAAGGTATTTCAAAACTACCCCTTAGAAGTGAAGAAATCAGTAATTAAACAACTTTCTACCTGCCTGTATGCGAATTTTTGGTTTCAAATTCAAACTTATATAAACAACTTTCTTTTAAAAATATAGGTCGAAAATTGACAAAAAAAATGTCTTCCGTACTAAATCGGTCACATGAACCATCTGATTTCTATGGAGGGGATTCTAAGTGTCGTGGGCTCGAGGCCCAACTCAAGACGGTGGATGCATTTTTGAGCGCAATATTTATTAATGAAAAGAAAAAGTTTTTTCCTTTTTATCACAGAAATACTGCCCGCAACTTCGTGTTTTTCGTGGCAAATATTCACTGTTACTTAAAAAAATAATTAAAACATACATAACTGAAAATTTAAACTCTAAGCGCTAGTTAAGACACAGCGGGAACCGCGCGATTTCAGAATCGCATGGAAATCGCGCGGGTCTTATTTGTATGAGTTATTAAGTAATCGTTCAGACGTACCCGCGCGGTTAATCGAGCCGCGCGGTTCCCGCAACCCAACCGCCAGAAAATAGAATCGCGCTACTCCCGCGCGTTTCTATTACTATGGAGTCTTTTACTTCGCGTTCAGTTGCATTGCGGCTACCGCGCGGTTAGCACGTCCACAGCTCGTGAGTTCGTCATGGATCGTTTCGACACTGAACTATTTATTGATGAGGTGGAGAAGAGACCTGCATTAAGGGATATGCAGTGTGATGATTATTCAAAAAAAAAATCAAGAACCGAGCATGTACTAATCGGTCACTTAATATTGGATGCACCCAATACCGCCTTTTTCTTTTCTTTATTTTAAGGAGCAACCACAGTAAAACACATTTCTTCGTTGACCTCCATTTTGAAACTTTTGAAACTGACGTTATACACACGAAAATCGCATACTAACTGCGCGTGTCTGAATAGCATCACAATTTTGCGGTTTCAAACCGCGCGATTCGTAAACGCTCGATTCCCGCATGTATGAACGAACGCTAAGGGGGTGAAAAAGCTTGTATGGGAAATTTGACTTTCGCGCAGACAAAGTCGTGGACTACCACGGCTAGTAACTCACATTTTGGTATTCATCTCAGTTTATACAAAATAAGTAACATTGTTGATAAAATATTTTCGTAAACGTTTTTCAAATGAAGATTAAGCTCTGCGATACAATCCACAAAAATGATTTTGCATTACAGATAGTTGCCATAAAAATCTAAATGACAGAAAAATCACACAGATTCGTTTTTGAACTCTCTCAAAATGCTTTCTGTATTTGCAGCTGTTTCAAATCGTAGTACGAGTACTTGCTTTGTAAACAGGACTTATTCGTAGTGTCAATAAGCGCTGTTTTATAATGCCATGCAAATTGCTAAAGTATGTGCTAAATTATGTACTGAATGAAGTGTTTGTTCCCACAAAACGTTTTAGGACATAGCTAGAATAAACTGCGTATTGTTCCAAAGCTGCTTTTGGTTGGATTCTTTAGGATTAAACGGTCTGTGCCCACTACACCGTACCATACCATGACCGCGCTGAAACTGTATAAAAAATCCACATTTGATTTTCAATCTTTAATATAGGAGTTAAAGTTCAAAGTATAGTATAATTGCGGTGTTTGTTTTGACAGTGCTAGGACGGTGCATCGACGTACAAGATTAACAATTTGAACTTTAACTTTCCACGCTAAGGTTGAAAATCAAATGTGTACCTACTTTATGTACGACCCTAGCACGGTCAGGGTATGGTACGGTAAAGTGGGCACAGATCTTAATAATTTGAGCATTTGAGAGCGACCCGATCTTTTTAATGAAAGATATTAAAACATAATGTCCACAGTGCTTGTTTTCTGCGAACGTTATTGAAAGAGATGATAATAATTTGTTTTGAGAAACAGGGTAAATGTGAATTGAAACAGTGAGTGATATTAAAATTGAAAAAAATAGATAAAGACGCCTACAAATTAGTTGTCTTTAAGGTCACGCCAACAAATTGGTGTTTCGAAATATTATGATAAAAAATGTAACGATTTAAATGTTGTTGAGTATTGCATACAACTAATTTGCATAGGTACATACTCGTAGATATATATTTTTTTGAATGACGAACGTTCTAAGTAGCTCAATTTTATTGGGAGTATTCGCTTGAATTTGCGGTGGGTTCGATTCCGTTCTTTTAATAATAATAATAATTCATTTATTCATAACCCAATGATGTTCTCAGAAAAATAAGTTGTTACATGGTTAGGCCAGTGTTGATCGATACATAGTTGAGTCAGAAAGAATGAACCCCTGACATTAAAACTAGTAAAGACTATGTGTCAGTGATTCCTCGACATTTTTAGACTTAACTACAAAAAAGATGACATTGCACTTGAGTGCAGAATCAAGAATATTGATTATACAAAAGATATATCGAAATTTTTATAAGTATATATCGAATAACAGTCTATGCATTTTTAATTGCAACATTTTTTGAGGAGTCTCCCTTTAAAACAATAAGTGACCTACCTGCAAGTGAGGCATTCTGTCAAATAACGAACAATTCTTTTACTTACGTATACACTATAATAGACAACGCTCTTACATAATATACACTGTAGCTTCTTACAATTTCACGTAATGAACACATAAAATAACCTAAAATCCATAATTAAATCCTTACATTTTAAAACTTCCAAACCATATTGAAATCCCTCGGTTTTCAGTCAGCAATTCATCGCAAAAGAAAATCTGGGGCACAAATCTCATTTCCAAAATTGGTCCGAATTGAAATCGAGCTGGATATGAAATCTTAAAATATTTCAAATTCCTCATAGGATAGTCACGTTGCAAAAAGTTTTGACGTAACTTTCCACGTTTGAGTTGTAAACTTATAGTTCGGAATTCAAAGAGAGAAAATATTCTTGAAATCAGATCTTTCCGAGTATTTTGAATGTTCATAGCATAATTTTATCGAGTGTCGTGTTTGGAATCGTGCTTATTCGGTTTGGGTATATCAAGTCACGAAGATATATAGTTTGTTATACGAGATGACTTCACATGATACGAATAAAATTAACATCTTTGTCGTGAGTTACTCAATTACCATTCCATGAATCAATTAATGACAAAAGTATATTTTGTGTTATGTTACTATGTAACATAGTCGTCATTTAGTCATTTTACTATTAAACCACTTGGCCTGGAGTTCACCGACACATGTTTAATTTTTAAACAGCTAGTTTAGAATTATTTAACATTCATAATTATTATTATAACTTAAACAATTTGTTTGCAAGTTTTTACGAAATTAAACTACATTTCGCTTACAAAAATTGATCGACCGTGTCATCCGGTGGGACATTACATTATTTAACATTTATTTTGTATGGGAATTACTTATTCTGAAATTAACCGTCAATCGAAGCTTACTGGCTGTTTAAAAGTTAGTGAATTCGGGTCTCAGTCTGTGCATTTTTTTATAATATTAATAGGAAATTAAATTAAATTTCGCTTACAAAAATTTATAGACTGTCATCCGATGGGACTCGAACCCACGAACCTTCGCTATCCGGGCAAATGCTCGTACCAACTGAGCTACGGAGGACGTTAGTCAGTCAACGATTTTTTGTAAGTGCTTGCTACGCTAGTGAGCCGACGTTCGATTTCATCAATACTTGGAGAATATACCTACATGTATCGATCGACTGTGTCATCCGATGGGTATACCATCGGATGACACAGTCGATCGATTTTTGTGAGCGAATTTAGTAAAACTTGCAAACAGATTGCTTAAATTATAAAAATAGTTTAATATTAGTAGGGTCAAGTCGGGTCGGGTAAAAATAACCGTCATCTAACCTCCAGCACGCTTCAGCTCGGGCGTTCCTAATTTCTAGGGAGTTGAGAGCACCGAAATAACTAGAACTAATTAAAACGGTGTTAAAGTTCACGCTAGGGAACCGTGAAAACAGAAAACTTTTACAAGGACACCCGGTACTAGAGATGGGCTAGTTTTACCGAATACCGAGTATCGTTTGGTTTTACTTTTATTAAACCTCTCAGCTCAGCTCAGTTAAACACATTTTAATTAATAAATCACATAAATTCACAAGAACAGTACAGTTTTTTAATTTGTGCAGAAAAGTATAAATAAATTCACAAGAAATATGAGGCCGCGCACAGAGAGAATCGTGCGAGTAAAAGGGAAGATACATGTCAAACATTTGGCGCGAATGCGCGCGCACAGTAGCAATGGATTGCGTTCGGAAATCCCTTACAGTATACACAACCTACCCTGATCTGTCAAATTGTCCCAACCATATTTCAACCTTATGTTGATCTCATGGAGTTTCATATCATCTACACTAATAATATTATAAAGAGGAAAGATTCTATGTTCGTTTGTTTGTATTGAACAGGCTCCAAAAGTACTGGACCGATTCAAATGAAATTTGGTACAGATATAGTTTTAGACCCTTGGAAGGACAAAGGCTACTTTTTGTCGCGATACAAAATCATCGGGAGAGTGAAATGGGGGATATGGAAACCCCAACTTTTAGCGCAGGCGAAGTCTAGTTTGGGAACTGCTTGTTTATGATATTTTGACAGATTTGGGAAGGTAATGAGAGGCTCACTGTACTTTGCCGTGTAACTCGGTTTAGAAATGGAGCAAAAACAGGTTGGGTTCAAGCTCACGTCAATTTTTATGGGGCCGGATTCGATTTTTAGTAAAATTTTCTTTTTTTTTAAATCATGTATGATTATTTAGAATAATATAAGTGTGTTAACTGACGCACTTACATATTTGCCTATGGCATTGCAATATATCGTTCGTTTGTAGAATCAAAACATTGTTAAATATCGGGACATAAGACGCAGGCGGGGGTTCCACCCTTATGTCGTTGATATACCACTAATGCGCACCAAACGTTTTAAATCTTCGTTCCTCTTGCATACGGTTAGAGTGTGGAATTCGTTGCCAGCTGAAGTGTTCCCTAAACACTACGATTTGGATTCCTTTAAGAAAAGAGTGAATAGGCTGCTTTTAGACAGACGTGTCCCATCGTCGGCCGCATCGTCGCTTATCATCAGGTGAGATTGCGGCCAAATGTCTGCCTATTAAATTAAAAAAATATATATAAAACAGTCGTTTTCAGAATTGGTAATTTTCTGAGTGATAAACGAGTACTCGGTTCATCTCTACCTATTATACCTTACCTTCATTTGTAGGTCTTATGATAAATCTCCTAAGAAAATACTCACTTCATGGCAAAAAAAACAGGACCTTGTAATGGACTAATGATCTAAACCTGCACCACTTTATAAGTACCGACGAAAAGTTGTCGCTCTCAATTTCACATTTCAAATGATATCTATACATATAAAAAAATAAAAATATATGCAAACATATAACAAATAAATAAACGAGATTTTTACGGGAATTGAGCTTTTTACGCTTTTCCTAAGGACTTGGTCATAATTTTCCTGAGCAGCGCTAAAGGTTTCGTAATAGTATATAAACCATTCAAAATATAATTGCAAAAACCCGCAAAGTGCGAGTCGGACTCGAGCACGAAGGGTTCCGTACCATTAACTTACAACATTAGACAGTATAGGCAAAAAAAACTTTTTAACTTTATACTGTTCTTTTGGAAAAAAGTATATATTTTTATTTCATTTATAATTTTAAAAGTATTCATCACAGGATACCTGAAACAATTTTAAATAAGAGTTTTCGCGCCTGTTTCTTTACGCGAGTGATTTGAAGTTTATAGGTCCAAGACTTTAGAAATTAGAGGGGGGAAACTGTGTAAACGACTTTGGCGGGCTATATCTCGCAAATGGTAAAGCTGATAAAAAAGTATTGTATTGAAACCCTACCTAATTTTCATAGTCCTTTTCAACGATACCCCACACAAGGGGGTGCACTCAAAAAAATAATTTCACCCCCCTTTACATGTATGGGGAGGTACCCGTAAGAAGGGGTAATTTTAATTTTTTGTATTTTAAAAAATGAGATCTATATGTGAAGTATCCTCGAACCAAGTTACATGCAAATCAGTCGATAAACGTAGAAGATATTATGCTGTAACAGACTAGGACGGACGGACTGAACGATCTTATAAGGGTTCCTTGTCGGACTACGGAACCCTAAAAACGAATCATCATCATCTTAGCCTTTTCCTTATGGTTGTACCTACACTCACACGCGAGGGTTCGTTTTGAACCATGATTATTGACAAAAGTGAGTATTATGAAGAAATTCTTATCATATAATGCTTAAACCTTTTGTTGTCTTCCTTAGTAAAAAGTATTTATTTTCTCTATAGTAAAACTTACCCGTAATATTTGGCCTTAATAATGTCCTACTAGCCTACAGCGGATAATCTCAACCTAGATTAGCCAACTACGCGGGATATATTATAGTGCACAAGTGTGTGCTCAAAACACAGGTGCACTCTCTGTTTCTTCACTCCCACCGTTCGGTGAGTGAGACGGCAGTCCGACATCATCGTAGAGAGATCAGGCGATCAGGCAGACCACCGGCTTAACGTGCTTTCCCGGGGGTCTTCACACCAACAACTTCCTGACTCCGGAGCTGTTATTTGAGGACAGAAAAAACCCGTAACTTTCGGCCTGACCCAGGGATTCGAACTCGGGACTTCGTGGATAGCACCCAGCGTGTTAACCACTAGACCAACGAGGAAGTCGCCTTATTTGACCTTATACTCTTATTCTCAATGATAGACCCTCAAATTCCACTCGTGTCTTTGTGACTCGCGTCTCCAAGTTTCAGGAAGTACGGGAAAATATCTACTAACTAATTAAAATGGTTTTAAAGTTACGTCCGTAGAAACTTTCTCGTACAACGACACACTTTGATTTAATTAACAGCCAAGTGTATTTTACAGGTAAAATCTACCTTTTAAATGTGAATTTTGAGGCCCCCATACTAATTATTCGATAAGTAGTTTGTATGCGCCTCAATTTTTTTAATTAGAATTTAATAATATTGATTTTGTAGAAAAAAAGTAGGATTTAAGTATAATAATTATTGCTAAGTATGGGATATAAAAACACAAATGTAAAGACAGAGGTTAGAGATACAATCGTAGACAAACATCTTTACTTAAGTTACTGCGCAATTCTTTCTCCACAAAATAAAAAAACTTTTAAGACTCTAGTTCACCAACTTTAAACCTACATCAAAGCTTAATTTGACACATATCCCATTCAAAATATGTCAAATATTATCATAACGGCAAGGCTGTTTTAAAATTATGATTAGTGATTGTGTGTTGGTTAACTTGACCCTAAGGTAAGTACTAGTAAGTAATTATTGAGTAAAATAAATAAAGTTAAGTAGAGTTAGCCTATTAAATCGCACAGCTGGGCAAAGGCTCACCTGAACTTTGAGAAAGTACGAGCCATACTTCACCACGCGGGCTCAGTGAGGATTGGTAAAGTGGTGTCTGTAAGGCAAGTGACCAATCTTACTGTCAGATGTTATCAAGCCGCCCTAGGGCTGACTCTGACTAGAATGACAAATATCAACCGATATTAGCCGAAACCAACAGCTTGATATGCATTTAGAAATACGGAGATACTTGTGATAGAAGTCAGTTAAATGGTCGGAATGGTCACCCATCCAATAACGACCGCGCCTTGGGTCGCTTAACTTTTGGTATCACTAACAAAGCGCTGCCGCCACTACGCAAATATTTTTTAATAAATTCTTAACTATATTCTACCTACCTTTATACTCAATTTCATAACTTTATACTTCCAGCATAATTTCGCCGGAGGGATCAAAAATGAGTTAATTACGAAATCTCTCATAAATTGGGTGTTTAAGAAAACTCAAGTTTTAACATCAACGTTTAATGAAATTATTTAAAATTAATGAGTACTTTACAAAGAATCATGTATTTACATCAACATAGCGTCGTTTGGAACGGAAATTATGATACAACAAGTACGCAAACTGGTTAATGAATGGCAGGTTTTAAAATTTTAACTCTTTGTCTCACATTATTAATTTTTTGATGTTTTCCCTTCAAAATCATGTCGTGGAATTGATATTCAATTTTTCGCACTGTTTGGCATCTGTCATCTTCTAGAAGACACACATTTATCAGCAACTTTAAATAATTTCGTAGTCGACAAAGCATAAACTCATGCTTTATAGGTTGTGGCCAGATGATTGATGTATTTGTTGGGAACGAATTATTTATCTCATTTTTTTTTTAAATGAAATAGCGTGATTTCTGTCCATAAAAATCGAACGTCATGTCCGTTCTGTTTGAGTCATTTTTCAATAAAAATTTAATTTGTAAAAACAAAGTAAAGATAAAACAGTAAATTATTTATTTTTAGTTTTTACAAACCCTCATTTTTATAATTTAAAGTTATATTAGGTAAGCCAGCTTTAAAAACGCAACGAAAAAATGATTTTAAATAACAATCTTTATTATAATTTAATTTCAAATTTATAAAAAAGGTCCTGCTAACAAATGTAATTTGAATAGTAAACTGAATTTTAAATAAGTTTACATTAAAATGTGATACTCACACAAAAGGTAGAGCATAAATTATATTAGATTATGGACATACGAGAACCTTAAAAAATATTATTCTGAGACTGTTTATGATATCTTTGTTTGTATAAGCTAACTGAAAAGATACGACCATTTTTTACTTTCATTTAAAAAGTAAACTCATTCTTGAATAGAACATTTTTTTAAATGTAAAAATAGGTATTGAGATTTGTCAAGTACTCGTCAAGGTTTTCCATAACTGTTATTGACATCTTAGGAAAGTGTAAATCACTTTTTTTTTATTATTTGATTAATTTGACTTTGATACAAAAGTATATATAACAGTTAAATTCGTAACTATAGGTAACTTATTAATTTTTCTCGACAACCGTCTTGGTGTAGTCGTTCGCGCACCGGACTTCTAAACCAGGCGGTTGCGGGTTCGAATCCCGCAAGGGGCAAATGTTAGTGTGATGAGCACGAGCATTTGTACCTAAGTCATGGATGTTTAAATGTATTTAAGTATTTCTATCCGTTATCCTAGTCACCATAGCACAAGCTCACGCTTAGTTTGGGGCTAGGTAATTGGTGTGTTTGTTGAAAACAATTTATTATTTATTATTATTATTATTATTTTAAACTGGCACGAACTATTGGGTTAAATCTGTGTTTGATTTTGAAACAATATTTGCATATTTAGGTTGTTCTTAGTACTATCAAAGATTCGTAATTGAACTATTTTAATTAGGAATATATGACAAATCATAGAACGGGTACCTATCCGAAATCAAAAATATAAATCAATGTTGTTATTTTTATTTCTTCTAATAATGACTCTGAAGCCGAATTTCGAAAAGCTACGGCAGCAAATGTAAGTAGTTAAAAAAACATCATAACATCCGAACTATAATAGTTCGCTTTAATTTATGCCCTCATATAATTTGACAGAACAACATTGATAAAATGCAAATTGGACTGACTTTTGGTTTCCTATCTGTGTATTTTAGATTTGTTTCATAAATTATTCGGCCAGTTATCAATTCCAGCGAGGGTTAGGAGCATCGAAAAACAGAACTGGAATAGTTCCCTTGAATAATCAAATATTTCTGATTGAGTTTGTAATAACGCGATTTCTATAACAATTTTCTTCTTGTTGTACTGACAGAATAAATTAACACAGAAAATATTCTGTAATAAATCAAGATGTATCGATTCAATTAATGATTTTATTTACACTTCCTGCACAATTTGAACAATGGTGCAAATAGCGGACTTAATGCCAAACGCATTCTTTACTAGTCAACCATAAGTCTAGGTGGTGCAAAATAAGTTTCAAAGAAAATATTGGATGAAAATGCACAACGAGTAAAACAGATAGACAGACAGACAGCCAGAGAACATAATTTGACTTATATTTCTGTATTGTATTCCATGTTTATGTAAAATCTTTGCATTTAAAACATTGTAGTTTAATTTTTTTTCTAACAATGTAATGTAGGTTAACATAATTATGTTACCATTGTATAGAAACAAAATAATGTATTTGTGTATTATGCACCATTTAGTTTTAGAAAACATAAATCAGAATTTCATACAGCTATGTTAAATTGGATTATGAACAAACAAAGAACCAACTCAGTTTTGGCAACAGGAATATAGCACTTTAGAGAATAATGATGAAACTGGTTTGAGTTTAAAAGAAATATAGCTATGTCCCTGCCAAATGTCCCCATTAAAATTAGTTTTACAAAGATAAAGAATTAAAACTACACATTTTCATTCGAAATTAACACGAAAATACAGAGATTTTAGGGTTTATAATACAAAATGTAAGATAGATTCTTATTCACATGGTAATCCAGTATTCTAGATACAATATTTACAAGATAACCTAATACTTTATTTTATCCTTATCTAATATATATACATAAAGTTTATTTATATTTTTCAATCAAGAAGTATCTGTTTTTGTATTTATTTTGGTAAACTTGTGAATATCGGTCAAAATTACTTTTTAGATCTGTTTAAATTCTTCATATGTGCCTTATGACTTATCAAATTACACTTATATTTATATCACATTTTTACATAGTTATATTTATATTTACAAATCCATCATAGTCACTATACATTGTTTTTGTACGAATAAAAATCTACGCGGAACGCGACAGAATAACTTTTGTTTTCGTCAACAGAAATGTCGTAAATATTAATCTTCAGTTTTACATTGAGTGGTCCATTAATATCTCAGAAGAACCGAAACAGTAAACAGGAAAATCGAAAGGGCGACATTGTTTGCCGCCGACGTCGAAGACTGGATGAGATTTCTGTAATCCTTTGCCTCATTCTGGGACGGGTGAGTGTAGGTCCTATCGGTCACAGTTTTTACGTCTTGAGGACACGGAAGCAACTCGATCGGTATCTGAAGTAACGTCCTCTCATTTTCCTTCCTAACCAATTTCGGTTCGTCTGCGTAAGCATCATCTATTTCGTCGTGAAAAATATCGTCCGAATTATCCGAGTAATCTTTTATTTGACTCTTATCGTCTCCTTCGTCCAAATTGTTGGAATTTATTACGCTCCGCTCGAAGTAAGTAAAATGTGAATTGAGGGATGGATCAATGCTGAATTTACAAACGAAATTTTCGAGGGATGTTCGCACTTTGACGCTCTTGGCTTCGTGCCGGAGCTTATGCATCCATGCCAGGTGACAATCGCAGGTGAATTCGTTCCCTGTAACAATCCAAGTCTTAATTAAATCCTCTAATTGGAGTAATGATGACTTATGAATCCGATTCACGAGACTAATTGATTTTTATTCGATAATTGAATTCGCTTCTATCTTCTTGAGACAATTCAAAAATTGGGCCTGATATTAATTTACTCGACCCTCTGATTTTAATCCGAAACAAGCGAAGAATGTTTAAGCCTGTTTAATTATTAAAAAGTTCGGTTTTATTTCAAACTTATGGCTTCTTCGAAATTATTAGTTATTGAAAGTGCTTTAGTGACAAAAGACATTTTCTTTTATACTTAGAAGTACCAAAGTAACTAAGACTTGTTTGTCTGATTATCTAAGATCTGCTTAAGAATAGAGTTTAAAATAATATAATTTATTTGTTTAAACTTTATTACAACAAAAAAGAAAGTACAATTGGCAGACTTCATGCTCTAAGGCATAATCCACCATTCAACCGCGTGAAAAGCTAAAAACTAAAGTGG
This sequence comes from Pyrausta nigrata, assembly GCA_949316185.1. Classification (NCBI taxonomy): domain Eukaryota; kingdom Metazoa; phylum Arthropoda; class Insecta; order Lepidoptera; family Crambidae; genus Pyrausta; species Pyrausta nigrata. Next base: position 14,798,378 of record OX438952.1, read on the forward strand.
TGGGAGGGACGTTTAGAAATATACAAAGTAACTAAATAACTTACAATTATGACAGAAGTATCGGAATATTATTTTGAACAACTATAGTTCAAAGTAATATTCAGATTATATTTACTTTTGAATAATAAGCGAGTGGTATCTTACCATCTAGATAGATGTAGCTGTTTTGATTCTTGAGATTGTCATAGACTGGTCGAACGTTATCGTATGTGAATCTTCTCAATTTATTATGTCTAAGATCTAATGCTGCCAGACCGCGGACTCCTTCAAACAGCCCACCAATCAAAGTTACCAGTTTGTTGTGGCTCAAACTTAACTTTCTCAACTGGGATAATCCGTCAAACGTCCTTTGTGCCAGTATACCTATTTCATTGTAGTCTAGCAACAGTGAATGTAGGTTCCACAATTCAATGAACGTGAAGGAATTCAACTCTGAAATTTTATTTCTTCTTAAATCTAGCCGCTTGAGATTTGCAAGCCCATCGAAACATTCCTTTCTCAGATCGCTTATATTATTCCTATCCAATTCTAGCTCTAGCAGATTTACAAGACTTCTGAATGCTCCATCTTGGATTACAGTTATATTATTACTAGTGAGGTACAGTTTTTGTAAAGCTGGAAGTTCGAAAAATGTGTCTGTTACAAGTTCTTTTATTCTATTTTCATCTAAAGTGAGGACTGTAAGATTTGGTAGATTATAAAATGAATGTTTACTTAGATAAATTATCTTATTTTTTGTTAGTGTCATTTCTTGGACTGCTGAGAGATTTGAGAAAGTGTAGCTTTCTATTTTTGGTATGGAGCTGAACTTTATGCTAAAGTTTTTTAGTTTTCTGACGTATCTAAATACTTTTGACGGCACAAAATCTAGCCCGCCATCTGCTCTGACGTTAAACGCTAATGTTTCTATGTTCGATTGGGAAGTGAAACTTGGCCATAGCTGATCAGATTTTTCTATGCCACCGTTGAAAACCCAGCATTCAGTTTTGACTGCTTCGTTGATTTCTTGACTGAACTCGCAGTAGCAGTGTACTTTGGAGTCGCGGTCGTTTATATCGCATATGTTAATGATGGCAGGTGTATTTTTTTCTTTTTGTTTTCGTCTGTTGGCATCAAGGGCTTCTATTGCAAAGAGCAACAGGAGCAGTGTAGCTGGCACCTTCTGGGTCCGCATTACTTCTGCCTGAAACAAACAAAAATATACTATTAGTATATGATAAGATAAACTCTATAGCACACCACACACGGTAGACATTAACTTAATTTTAAAAAGAGTTTTATTTCTTGATTTTCATAGTTTTAAATTGTATTTTTGACGACTGTGGTGTAGTGGTTCGCGCCCGAACTTCTGAACCAGGCGGTTGTGGGTTCGAATCCCAAATGGGGCAAATGTTTGTGTGATGAGCACGAGCATATGCACTTTAGTCATGGAAAGTATGTCTATCCGTTTTCCTAGTCGCCATAGCACAAGCTAACGCTTAGATTGGGGCTAGGTAATTAGTGTTGTTAAAACAATTTAATTAATTCAATTTATTAATATGTTACTAGGTACGGGAATTTCGGGAGACTTGACCTATCCTGCTAAATTCAATTGAAATTTAGCAGTTATGTTATGTCAATGGGTAGCACAAATTGGCTGTATGTTTGTAAATTGTCTTTTTATTATACAATAATCATTATAAGCATTAGATTACCAAAACATTTTAATTTAAATCAATCGCGTTTCAATGGGTCAACTTTCCCACCTAAGCACTTCTCCAGACTCCTAGTATTTTGACTGTAAATTTGTTTTTAATGAATACCAAGTTTATTACAAAATGTTCGTTCATTTCCCTTCAAATGCTGGCTGTCTTATTTTATTTAAAAAACGACTATTTATACTGGATGACTTTTTTTACCGTCAGGAAAATAATTGTGTGAGATAGGTAAATGATATAGGTGACAATGGCGTCATCAGTTAAAAAAAAAAGAATTTATTTTTTGTAAATTACTACGCACCTAACCACATAATTCTAAGTTAATTTTGACTATTATAACATTTAAAAAAGCATATTGGAAAAATAATATTAAAAATACGAAACTGACCAAAACTCAAACGCATACCCTACTCCGAACGCGCTAAACATCAATGATTCCGCCCGAATTTGTGACTGAAATTCGGGAGGATTCATTCATTCTTCTCTTTTTTTTAAAAACTGATGACGCCATCGTCACCTATATCATTTACCTATCTCACACAATTATTTTCCTGATGGTAAAAAAAGTCATCCAGTATATATCTACATTAAAAATTTGCAATGACAGTAGTTCATGAAACGCTCACAAAAAGTTCAGCCAGTACCTCCCAACGCTTGCAAGGAAAACGTTTTTTTATTTTTTATTTAGGGCAGGTATTCGTATAAATATCATAATTACTTTTTCATGTATTGCTTTGCCGATACTTTAGAAAAGAACAAATGTTTTATCATAACGTGTTGTATTTTTATAAAAATAATAGCACGGAAATTGCTTCCTTTCTTCTATTTGTGCTGAACGTTTAATATTAACTTTTTTATTAGAATCACAAAGGAATATGAAATGTGAGAACATTAAAAGAAAAAATCCTGTTTGGAATTCATAATTATCTGCAAATAAGAATTAAGCTTAAGTTAATGAAATAAATCAGGTGAATCATTTTGTCAGAGAAGTAGCCCTCAATTTTGGAAGTGAGCTCAGTGATCGAAAACATCGATTTTGTACAATCAAGAAGCTTAGTAAGACAAATCTTCGTAAACTACCAATACATAAGTTGGTTGACTCTTAAACAAAAAATACCAAAGATAAACATAGTAAAACAGAAGATTTACCGTTGGCCGCTATTTTCGTATTTAAAAATCGAACACGGGTGATCCCTTACCCTCGACCTTCTGAGGTTTGGGATGTAATCCGTCATTCGGTAACTTAGAATTTGGATCGATGTAAGTATTGCCCTGGAAACGCTTTGCATGAGTTCAAGTTTAATGAGTAAAACAAAGGCGTAACTTAACATACGAGTGGGTCAAATATCACGTAGATTATAATGCGATATATCAGTCCCTGAATAAATAGTATGTATGGTGCAATTAGAACAAATTTTACTTACAAAAATTAATCGACTGTGTCATCCGGTGGGACTCGAACCTACGTCCCTTCGCTATCCGGGCGAGTGCTCTTACCAACTCAGCTACGGAGGTCGTTAGTCAGTCGACGATAGTGGTGCAATTAGGATTAAAAATATCCATTAGTGCTAATATTGTTTTCTGAAGTTTGAACAAAACTGAATTTTTTCTAAGTTGTGGAAACTCAAGACGCAGTTATGGGTGACATCTATACTAATATTATAAATTCAAAAGTGTGTCTGTCTGTCTGTCTGTTACCTCTTGACGCTTAAACCACTCAACCGATTGAGATGAAATTTGTTATGGAGACCTTGGAAAGGACATAGGCTACATTTTGTCGCGATATAAAAAACATTAAGGGGGTGAAATGGGGGATGAAAGTTTATATGGGAAATCAAACTCTTGCAGGCGAAGTCGCAGGGAACCACGAGTTTCAAAATAAATGAAACTTTAAAGTAAAAGTAAAGTTAGCCTATATAGATCCCACTGCTAGGCAAAGGCCTCACCTCAGCTATGAGGAGATACCAGCCATACTCCACTACGCGCGCTCAGTGCGGATTGGTTGAGGGGTCTCTGTAAGGCAAGTGACCAACCTTACTGTCAGATGTTATCAAGCCGCCCGGCGCCCTAGGCCTAGTAATTTTTTTCAAATTCATCTTTAAATTCTTTGCTAACAAAAGATCTTTTAGAATGTAAAGCGCTTAAAACCTGTCAAAATATTTTTTAGTATGGTTCATAGGTCAAAGGTCAGTAATGATAACTCATTTTAAGCGAAGTACCTGGATCACTATTTAATAAAAAAGTAAGTAAAGATATACTAGCTTATATTACAAGCTTAACTTGAATCAATAAAAAAAAGTAAATATTTCGTCATCGAGCGAGAATTGAACCCCTGACACAAGCCTAATCGTCTAATCTACTCGGCCAAGTGATAGAAGAAGTATGGAAGTAATTAATTAGTCTTGCTACTTCCATACGAATTTCTTAGTTAGAATAAATATAAATAGCTTAACTTTAATTTACTCATTATTACAGGGTTATTTGACCAGAATCACCATAAAAAGGTTATTAATGTTGTTCAAAAAACCCTTTATTTTAATTGGATATGCTAGAAATAAAGTGAAAATTACACATGAAAAAAATGGGTTTTATTTCAGCTAAAAATCTTTTATTACGTACAGCTTAAACCAAAATAAACATTCTAATCAACATCTATTTGGTTACTAGTAAGAATAAAAAAAAAACAAATATTTTAACTATTCGTATTCATTCCCGATAAATCAGTAAAATGTGGTTAAAGATCCACGTCTCTGCTTAGTAATCTTATCTGTACTTTAACCCTAAGTTTAGCTACTCAATGTCAAAATGAAGATAGATCTGGTGAGGATAATCTGAAAGAAATAAGTCTTAATCATCTTTCAAGTGTCTGTTAGTCTTGACGTAGAATGAGTAATGAGATAGCAAAACCATTTGGATTACCTGAATCAAAAGGAGTGAAAAATTAAAGACATTTTGCATTTCAAATAGTTTTTTTAGTTTACTAAAAAGTGCTTGTAAAAGATGACCATGTATAATGCACACCCAAAGTTGTTTAATCAATATAAAAAAACTTCCCTATTTGTTTAAATATAAAGTACACACATGTTGTTTTTATTCCACAGCTTGGCATCCTTGGGATTTGTTATCATTTCATCAGTTCATTGTAATAATAATAATAATAATCTTTATTTTCTCAACACAAACATAATTTAACAGCAGTGTATGTTTAAGCTACTTAAAATTTAAACATGGCAATAGTTTTTGTGAGACTGATGCCTGTGCTAGGTAAAATACCTGTCATTCAATATTACTTGCAATATAAGATTAAAAAAAACTAAAAGCAATGCGCTATCAGACCTAGGCAGCAAGCCTTTTAACAAATCAATATACTCATGATAACAATATTTTATTGATTACTACGCAATTTATTTACATTTAGACATTTATAGACCTGTGACCACAGGCGCTGTAAAGTGCACGAAACGTAATAATAAATAAATCGCGAATAAATCCGTAAAATTGTGCAGTAATGAGTTCAACTGAAAGTGCGAGAAGCGGAGGACCGTGAAAGTGGGCGCCGTCTTGGAGAGACCTATTTCCAGCAGTGGACTGCAATAGGCTGATATGATATGATGAGTTCAACTATTCGTGTAAACGTAGAATCAAATTCATTATACAACGATATTTTCACCTCAATAAATCTTAATCATAACTCCAAATCCGTCTCGCCTTCGCCAGAATGAGAATTTGCCTAATTTACACATCAGAGTGAACTATTAAACTTTGAAATAGCAGTTTAATTAACTGTTAAACTGGTTGGCCTGCCTAAACAGATCCAGGAATATTGCCCTTCACTTTCGAAAACGGGTTAGTCAGGATCTTCAGGTGAAGTTACGGCTTCATTAAGTTCGTTAACTTAGTTAGTGCTCAATTATTTTCGTAGAAAATATTAAGTTGGAAGCTTATTGAATTAATACACGGTGGGAAAAGAGCAACCCGAAAGATTTTACTCACGGATTTCTGATGATATTACGAGTTAATAATGTTATATCAACATACAATGCTGCCGTATTAACTTAATTGACTGCCTCGTCGGTCTAGTGGGTACTATCCACGAGGTCCCGGTTTAGAATCTCGAGTCGGGCCGAGAGTGTTGGGTTTTTCTGTCTTGAAATAACTCAGACACAGCTCAGGCAGCACAGTCGGGAAGTTGGTGGTGTTAACACCCCCTTGCATCGTAAAGTACATAAAGCCGTTGGTCCTGCGCCTGATACCTTTACGATCGTGTCGGACTGCCGTATCACCGAATTATGAGAGTAATGGAACATACAGTGCGCCTGTGTATTGCGCACACACTTGTGCACTATAATTTCTCCCGCGCAGTTGGCTAATCTCGGCTAGGAGGACATTATTAATTTAATTATTTTTAGAACAAAAATATTTAAGGTATTTTTTAAAGGAATCCTTAGTCTAAGGAGTAAAAAAAACTTTACAATTCACAAACCACTCCGCCAACAGATATTTTGGGTATAATAATACTATGTTTCGTATAGACGGTGTTGACAGTGTTAATGTGTGTACAATAAAAGACGAATGGAGTATGAAGCCAATATGACACTTGATTAATTAAGAGCTCAAATTAACAAACGTCAGATAAACGTGGTTACGTCGCAGTACTAAGGCGTATTACCCTTGAGATTTTTCAACTTGTGAATTACCGAAATAATTTAGTATCTAGATAATTAGGCTTTATCTAGCATTGTTTTTATTACTTTTTTGTCCAAATAGGAATGATTCAGTAAAATCTGTCGGGTTAGTTCTTTCCCACCGTGTATCTTACACACAAGCAATTCTGCAAACGGCTGTAACGATTTTGGTGAAATTTGGTATGTGGTGCGGTGCAATGTGCGAGTATATCAATACTCGCATATTCGACGTCAAAATTGATGTTAAGAATGCATTTTGTAAACTGATTTATTTTATACTCGAACATAAATTAGGCACCGGATACAATGAGTTCTAAGATATATATATATTTTTAAATAAATTGTTTCAACAAACACACCAATTATCTAGCCCCAAACTAAGAGTGAGCTTGTGCTATGGTGACTAGAATAACGGATAAACATACTTATATACATTTTATAAACATCCATGACTTAGGTACAAATGCTCGTGCTCATTACATAAACACTTGCCCCTTGCGGCACTCGAACCCGCAACCGCCTGGTTCCGAAGTCCGGGGTGCGAACGACTACACCAAGACGGTCGTCGTTTTATTAATGTCGTTCAATAGTAAGACTCTGTTATTATCTTATACTTATAATATTATAAAGAGGAAAGATTTGTTTGTTTGTTTATTTGCATCGAATAGGCTCCGAAACTACTGGACCGAATCAAATGAAATTTGGCACAGAGATAGTTTGAGACACTGGGAAGGACATACTTTTTGTCGCGATATAAAATCATCAGGGGGGTGAAATGGGGGATGACAATTTGTATGGAAAATCCGACTTTTGGCGCGGGCGAAGTCGCGGGGAACTGCTAGTTCTATGATAAAATTGCCAAAGAAATTGGTTTTTTCGAAAGTCTTACATGTCAAATACGCAAAGCATCAGACTTATTACATTCAGTGTCGTACTTTGGAGAACTCGAATTCAAAGGTTAAGTTTGCAAACTTCTCAAAATTGAAAGTCTCGAATCAGACGTTCATATGTGAATATTGAAATGAAATATTATTTCAAAAATATTAAGACGGTCGTCAATCTTGAGTAAACCTAGGCAGTGTTCGTGGAAAAACCGGCTAAGTGCGAGTCCAACTCGCGCACGAAGGGTTCCGCACCATTATCATTAGTACAACAGTAGACTTATGACCTTTATTTAGTTTTTAATAGGAAACAAACACAATTATTTTGTATGGGAGCCCCCTTATATATTTTTTATGTTAAATTTAATTATTTATTTTTAAAGTTTGTGAACATTTCAAATATTTCATTTCAGTCTGCCTATTACCATTATTAATATCGCAAAAAAAAATGGTAAAAAATCACATTTGTTGTATGCGAGCCCCCCTAAAATATTTATTATACTTATTCTGTTTTTAGTACTTGTAGACAGACAGACAGCGGAGGTTTAGTAATAGGGCCCCGTTTTACCCTTTGGGTACGGCACCCTTAAAATCACAATTATTTTCATCGAAGCGTCTCCTAGACGAAGGTTCCCCTTGCCGCGCGGTTTACCAAATCATAAATTATTCAGCCAAGCACTCATAACCAACCAGTTGTGCCCCGAGAAAGTTGTGTTAGAGAATTTACTGTCAGAAGTTGCGTAGATACGTATTAATGTTACATTCATGTGGATTTGTTAGGGTTGCCAAAGGGAAATTTAAGGTTAGCTGTTGAACCTTAACTCATTTCTAATCTGATGTGAATTGGTACTGCGTATTTCGTATAAAACAATCTTTGAGTGGTTGGGCGTGACATCAAATCTGGACCGAAACTTTGAAGATTCTTGAGAGAAATCACACTTCCAAGATATTTTTTGTATGCCTTTTTTATTTTTTTACTGTCTTAGATAATAATAATAATGTCCTCCTAGCCGAATTTCGACCATGGCAGCATATCTTAACAGAGATTAGCCAACTGCGCTGAACATATTATAGTGCACAAGTGTGTGCGCAATACACAGGTGCACTCTCTGTTCCTTCACTCTCATAATTCAGTGAGACGGCAGTCCGACATGACCGTAGAGAGATCAGGCGCAGGACCAACGGCTCAACGTGCTTTCCGAGGCACGCGGGTGTTAACACTACCAACTTCCTGACTCCGGAGCTGTGTCTTGGATGAATGATGAAGATTCTTAGAAGAATCAGTATGCGTATTGTTCCGAGCAATGACACTTAGTTAAAAGGTTGAAGAGTTACCGGATTGTTTTTACTGTAAGATTAACATCAAAATCTTAAAAAAAAATTATTTTCGCATAATGACTATAATAGCTGATGCAGCAGTGATCTAGAACGAATAGATGTATTTTGCTGATTTTGTGTTTGCTTGTACCCGTCAAATGTAACAACTTTTAGTTCCGGTTCAAAATCAAATCACTGATAATTTATCTACAAAACCGATCAGCGATAAGCTGATAAATTTTCTTGTTACTTATTTAGATGTTGGTCCCATGTAGTCAATATTGCTATACCTAGGATGCAAAAACTGTGTACAAATTTTGTCGATGTAAGAAACCACTAAACCACTAATCCCTCTTCGGGGATAAAAAAGAGGGTGACTTAGTACTCGTATAAAACTCTATCAGTTTTGAAGCTAAATAGGTAAAAAATAGTATTTAGCCGTTTTTACAAAACCAAATTGAGTTTCGCTCACAAAAATTAATCGACTGTGTCATCCGGTGGGAGTTCGAGTTGTGAGAGAAATTCAATTTGATTTCGTAAAAACTAGTGAAATTATTGCTTAAGTTATAAAAATAATTATATACCTATTTAGCCATTTGTTTAGTAAAAAGAACCTCTAAGGGGTTGGAAATTTATATGGTACCTATATTCGACATTTGGGCCGGAAGAAATCGCGAGAAACCATCTAGTGTAAGATATAAGTAACTTACCGAAATAATATATCTATGGAAATATTTATTACCGTCAGGATAACAGACAGACAATATGACTTTATCGGACGGAAAGTATTTAACGGTATCAATTTGTAACGTACAAAAAAAAGATAAATTGTATTCTTTCAGAAAATGCCCTAACCAAGAGAACAGAATACAAATTGATATTTGCCGATACCGTTTTTACCTGCTGGTATTCGTATCTGATCAAATACATTACCTTGTCAGGAAATGCTAAACGCGACTTCATAAATGTTCTTGTCTGACATGTAAAAGGAGAAAACATATCTAATCTATGCTTATGTGAATCTTTCCCTGCCAATTCGAGTCTGTCAATGTAATACGCGTATTAGGGATTGAATAGATACCATTTGCACCAATGCAACGCTCGGGCTCGATTCGAATCGAATCAAATATTGTATCTTATTTGTAAGCTACGATGAAATATGGGATAATACGATTTATAGTATTCAATTTGTAGGCCTAAATTTTCTTCAGATACTGCGATGTTGCTAATAAATAATATTACTAAAAGTTTTTTCATTCATTTCATTTACAGCTGAGTTTATTATTATTTGAGCATTTTCTAGGCCTCAAATATAAATGCACATTGAAGGGTAAATTATAAGTATCTGATCTTGATCTTACAATAAGTATTTGAGTTACATACAATTCTGACTGTGCTTAGTGACAATGACTAAGGCAGTCCGGACTGCCTCCTTCTGCAGCACTGGATCCAGGTATTAGAGAGTGGCAGGTTTCTAAATTTAAAATTGTTTTTTTTTATGTGATGTTTCTTTTTAATTTCTTATTTTTTTATTTTAATTTTTATTTATGCGTATTAGATTTTTGATTATGTCATAATTTTAGTAATAATTTAATTATATGATTTTCTATTTATTTTGCTAAATGTAAAGTTCTATTTAATAGTGAAAATTTCAAATCTAATAATTAAAATGTGTACAATGGACTATGTGTTTACATCTCCCAAGGTTAAATGAGGTATTAGGTATTCAGAATAGCTAACCAAAATTTAAACTAAGTACCTCTAGGCTCTGTACAGACAAACATAATTACTTTGATCTCCGTAAAGTTTCGGCACAAAACAGAAGTTGAAACATGTTAATGAAGATTGTCGTGAAATTTTATGAAACTTTGAAGTTGTAATTTACAAGTTTTAGTAATCAACAATAGTTGTTTTATATCTAAATTATAATCCGACCGCCTAACTGAGTCCTCGCCTGGGGGGTAGACGAGAACTGTGATAGTTAAGCGCTGCGAGCGACGAGGACTCGGTTAAGCGGTCGGACTAAGACCCGAGTTGACCATTTTTAGGGTTCCGTAGCCGAATGGCAAAAAACGCCGAACTATACATAACTATAATAAATAGAGTCGCGTTTACCCATGTAAAATTTTTATACTGCCGTTATTATATTATTAAACATATTTTACATTATTTTTTTTGACTGCCTCGTTGGTCTAGTGGTCAGCACGCTGGGTACTATCCGCGAGGTCCCGGGTTCGAATCCGCACACAGCTCCGGAGTCAGGAAGTTGGTTGTGTTAACACCCCCGTGCCTCGGAAAGCACGTTAAGCCGTCTACGGTCATGTCGGACTGCCGTCTCACCGAGTTATGGGAGTGAAGGAACAGAGAGTGCACCTGTGTATTGCGCACACACTTGTGCACTATAATATGTCCTGCGCAGTATAGTTTCGTCAAGTAGTAGTCAAGTCTTATAGTTTCGTCAAGTAGTAGTCAAGTCTTCGACTTCGTTCGTAGTCAAGTCTGACTTTTTGTCTGTCCGTCCGTCCGTATGTCACGGCCCCTTTATTATGAAATTATTAGCATTACACAGTTGAAACTTAGTAGATAGATATGTTCTGTTAACCGCTTTATGATGCCCATACAAAAAAAAGATATTTAAGGGGGATATTTAATTTTAATTATTAATTATGCATAATACATCAAAACTAAAAAAAAATAATTGTCCAACCTATGCGTGAGGGGGTGTCTATGGATAGGCCTTTTAAAATGAAATAGAGGTTCTCAAAACCATTTTCTCTAAAAGTCTAATGTTTAAGACATAGACGCTTCCAAAGTGGTCAAATGGGCGTCCCCCTTCTAACTTTTGGACTAAGCAAGTGTAAATTTTGAAAAAAATACATGATGTAGATCGTTACAAATTCTTTTAACGAAAATTGGTTTGAACGAGAATTGGTAGTTTTTGAGATATAACACATTTTCAATAACCGCAAACATAACTTTAAATACAAACGCTATCAAAAACAAAGTTATACGCTGTCAACAAAATATTGTGGTATTTTGGCTAAGTGGAAGTAAGTGGACCCTAATTCAGTTGATGTTGGCACGGAACCTATAGTGGGCGAGTCCGACTCGCACTTGGCCGGGTTTTTAAAAAGCTATTAAACCTTGATTGAAAGTATTTTCATACAAAATATATCGAATAATGTTAAACCAGCTATTTAAAAAATTAAAGATGTGTTAGTGAACTCTAAAATGAAGCCTAAGTCCTTCCCAGGGGCTCAAACTATCTCTGTACTAAATTTCATTTGAATCGGTTCTTTAGTGTAGGCGTAATTGCGTCACACAAACAGAGTTACTTTCGCATCTATAATATTAGTTAGAATTAGGATTTTTGAGTTCTGAAGAAGTAGGTCGTCAATGAAGTATGATAGTAGGTAAGTGCATGTTGATCAATAACATCACGATTGACATTACTGTCAACGCTGAAACACTACAAAGAACTTATACTAAATGATTAAATAAGAATTTATCGCTTAATGTGTTTGGACAACCTACGAACGGCTGTATCAATTCAGCATTTATTTTTAACTAGTACTCGTAGTTCCCCGCGACTTCGCCCGCAAGAGTTGGATTTTCTATATAAACTTGCATCCCCATTTCACCCCCTTAATGTTTTTATATCACGATAAAATGTAGCCTTAGTCCTTTCCAGGGTCTCGAACTGTCTCCATACCAAATTTCATTTCAATCGGTTCAGTGGTTTAAGCGTCAAGAGCTAACAGACAGACAGACAGACACACTTTCACATTTATAATATTAGTATGGATGTTAACTTGAAGTCCGAAGAAAAGGGAAAAAAATAGTAAAACCTGAATTTTTTTTTCTAAGGCGGTACCAAAATTGCCAAGTTAGCTAGTATAATATTAATGATCAAACACAAAAAAGTACCCAAACCTACATAGTAACGTCTAACGTGGTAAAATGTTTTTGCCAACATAAACGTATCGATTCCAAAGCAAAATGTACTCCATGAAAGTAGGCGAGATTATTTAAAAGTTTTCAAGTTTTTCCGGGAGTCTTTGAAGCAAATGCAAAGATTAGGCAAAAGGTTTGCCGGATTGCCTCGGGTCCCGTATCTCGGTTTTTACATAAACTCATACAAAAGTAATCGAATTTCAACGGTAAAGTTAAATAAGCTATACTTCAAGATAAAGCCGCGTAGCGTAACGGTTGAGTTATGTATGAGTTCGCATAGAATATCTACTTACGGGTTATAATAATAATGTACGCACTTGTATTATGGATTATTCTATTTGAGATAAAAACATCTACTTTTTTTTACCCAACTGCGCCAGGAGGATTATGTTTTTCAAGATATGTATGTATGTACAACATTTAAAAACAAACATAATAAAGCCGATTCCGTAACAGTATGAATTATTATAGAAGGTGCTTGTGGCGCAGTGGCGGCAGCGCTTTGGTAGTGATACCAAAAGTTAAGCAACCCACGGCGCGGTCGTGATTGGATGGGTGACCATTCCGACCATTTAAGTGACGTCCATGACAAGCATCTCCGTGCTTCGGAAGGCACGTTAAGCAGTTGCTTAACGTGCATGAATAAAACAGTTAAGCAGTTGCTTAACGTGCATGAATAAACAGATATTAGCCGGGACCAACTGGTCCCGGCTAATATCTGTGGTATTAGTCGTCAAGCCTAGTCAGAGGCCCTAGGGCGGCTTGATAACTTCTGACGGAAAGGTTTGTCACTTGCCTTACATACACCCCTTCACCAATCCGCACTGAGCCCGCGTGGTGAAGTATGGCTCGTCCCTCCTCATAGTTGAGGTGAGGCCTTTTCCCAGCAGTGGGATCTAATAGGCTGACTTATTATTATTTTTTATGAATTATTATTGTTTTGCACGCCCTATATAACCCAAACGGCTGGACAGTTTTTGACATTAATTGTTAAAGTGTCGTTGAATTCGTCAGAACTGTAGTAGTGACATAGGCTATATACATTAAAAAATAGCGCCTACAGATAAAAAGAAAGGAGATGGGGAAGGAGAGGTTGATTTTTTCTGACCACTTTAATATGTATTAATTGAAAGCCAGTAAAAATAATAGTTCAAATATACAATTTGTCCGGGTCCGACTAGCGATAATTCATTAGTTCATCAAATGTTATGGACAAATAACCCCCCATGTTGGGTTCTAACTCCTTCCTCTTAAAATGGCAGCCATTTTAATATTAAAAAAAAAATACTTTCTCGCCTATCATGTGAAATAAAGATCAATTCAAGATTTTTAACCGTCGTAGAGCAAAAAAGTGGTTTTAAAGAAATCTTGCTAAACATTAAAAACAGTTGAATATTTTTTAAACCTATTACAAAAATAAACCTTACTTACTTACTTACTTCGCTGGCTCAGCGACCCGAAGTAGATCTTGGCCTCCGACATTAAAGTGCGCCATTCATCCCTATTCTGTGCCAAATCTGACCAGTCGGGCACTTCTAGCTCTTTCAGGTCTTTGGCGACTTCATCCTTCCAGCGATATCTTGGACGCCCCACCGGCCGGCGGCCGGAAGGTTGACCAAGATAAGCTCTCTTTGCGGCTCGATCCTCTCCCATCCTCTCCACATGTCGTAGCCAGCGAAGTCGGGAAGGTTTTATTTCTCCGATGATGTTCGGCTCAGACACTAGCTCTTCTATCTCTCTGTTGTACCTACGCCTCCATGCCCCATCTTCTCCTCTTGTTGTTGGTCCCAGAATCTTCCGCAATATCTTTCGTTCTGTCACTAAGAGTTTGTTCTCCTCCTTCAAAGTTAACGTCCAAGTTTCGCAGATAATAACATCTTTCCAAGTACCGAAAAAGCTTGTGAGAATGATCCAGATAGCTACGGGAACAAGTAAAATGCGGGTTAGAGTTGGAGGGGAAATGACTGAGGAGTTTGAAGTGGTTACCGGACTCAAGCAGGGGGACGCCCTTTCGCCTGTTCTGTTCAATTTGGCTCTCGAACACATCATCCGAAAAGTCCTACTGATAGATGGGGGACTAGAATTGAACGGAAAGCACAAAATTGTAGGGCATGCTGATGACCTTGCGATCCTTGGGCAATGTGAACGGGAGGTAGTCAAAATGACAGAGACACTGGAGGAAGAAGGAAAGCGTGTGGGTCTCAGAATCAGCCGTGAGAAGACTGAATATCTTCACATGAAACGGTACAAAGACCTCAGGGCCAGGAGAAAAGATCTTCATGTGAATAACATAACTTACAAGGGTGTCGACAAGTTCAAATATCTCGGGTGTACGATTACTGACACAAATCAGAGGGAGAACGAAATCGACATCCGCATAGTCAAGGCCCTAAGATGTACAGCAGCCCTTCACAAGGTGTTAGTGTCCAAGTTGATAAGCAGAACTACTAAAATTCGGATTTATAAAACAGTCGTTAGGCCGATTTTAATGTACAAAAATAAACCTAAAAATGCATTTTTTATTTTATTTAATTAAGATTATGTCTATAACTCGATAAATAAAAGGCCCTTATATAAGAATATTTTTTGCAGTCGGGTGTTTTATTTATTCAATAACAGACTATTTATCACATTGTGATAGTAAGATTGAGTAATCGTTTGCTAAATAAGGTTGCTCATTCACTACGGAACCTCAAAAGGAACAAGGATATAACGAGTTTAATTAAAAAATCTTGCCTTTTCATTCCGACCTCACAACGCTTTATGCAAATATAAATTAGAAAAGTGGTTATGAAGTTGTATTCAATGAGTTCACGGATTCATTATTACCAACATTCGAATTATTTTATATTTCTAAACACTTTCCTGGTTGTACTTAAACACACGATTCGTTAAATATTAATTCAGTTTCTGAGGCAAGTACTGTCACAACACATTATTTATTGGATAGCCCTACAAAAGGATAGAAAAATGCCAGTTAGTATTTAAGCAGCTATGTAATCAATGTACAGTCGGGACGTCAGGTTTCCAATGTAACTACTAACGAAGCTTTTATTATGTAGGGAACAGAGGCGGTCTCAAGGTCGTACAAAAAATTAAAAAAAAAATTGAATAGTCACCCAGTGAGCCTACTTGACTCCCTATTCATTGTGGCAATTCTCTGACCTACAAAACTCGAACATTTGTATCGGGGCAATTCCGCGCATATTTCACAGTTATTAGTTGCTCCGAATACGTGCGGGAGCAAATCGCGAACTATGTTCGTGTTAATCCTAGCACAGGCAGCAGCACGTCAAGTTACCTATGTGAACAACGAAAACAGCTTTTATTACGTAGGGAATAGAGGCGGTCAAAGGGTCTAAGTAGGGTAGTCTGACTTGCGGCCGTGTACATACATACTCGTAGTAGTAAATAGTAAGTTTTACTATTTGAGTTTATTTGAATGTCCCAAATAGCAGGATAATAATAACAACTTTGTTTTTTTTAGACTAAGGTAAATGGGGAATAACATTTTGTATGGGATACCTTACATTTGTGCGGATAAAGTCGGGACCAGCTTGTAATTTCACAAACAAATATCATCTTTTTTTAGTCGTATATCTCATACCTGAGGGTCGTGATCATGAAGTCGAATGAAACACACACAACTTTCTAGGCAATTTTTAATGGAGAGGTTTGCCATTGCCTTCTCCGTTCTACACACTAGTCAACTAGTGTGCAGGTTTCCTCACGTTTTCTTTTACCGTCAGGCAGCGAAATCTTTGAAAAAGATTGTTCTCAATTTTTTATACAAACTACACTTAGTGTGCCACTGTACAACATGCGAGGATCGAACTCACAACCTCACGGATGAGAAGTGAAGTTTTCTTCGCTCGGCCACTGATATTATGCTCGACTATCGCACCTTCTCGCGTATAAAATCCATACTAATATTATAAATGCAAAATTGTCTGTCTGTTAGCTCTTGACGCTTAAACCACTGAACCGATTGAGATGAAATTTGGTATGGAGACAGTTCGAGACCCTGGAAAGGACATCGGCTACATTTAGTCGTGATATAAAATCGTTAAGGGGGTGAAATAGGGGATGAAATTATTATTATTATTATATGAAAAATCCAACTCTTGCTGGCGAAGTTGCGGGGAACCACTAGTATCATAATATAATACAAAACACACAAACCTCAAGAAAAGCTAGAAATTATTGTGGAAACCGCACATAGGTTCGTGTTTGTATTGAATAACTTTTCCTTAACCTCTTACACGGGGAAGTTTATTGTTGCAACGGAAAAGTATGGTGCTTTAAGTGTTTGAGTTATGTAGTATTATACTACAACCTATTCGTGCTCTGTTTGTAATATTTTGTATTTTTCACGAGTGAGTGTTTACCCAAAAAATCTTGTGTATTTTTTTCAGGGTTTATGTATGTATGTACGTTTCTTTATACCACCATAACTTCTAAACGCTATGCCAATTTAGATGTGTGTGGTATCGTTAGATTCCCTTCACCATTCCGGGTGACATAGGATACCTAAGCTGATAAATTAAAGTAACAACAATAACAAAATGACAAATATTTGTGTCAGAAAGAAAAGAAAACGTTTAATTACTGCAGTATTTGTAAGTACAGGTACTAGTAAATAATAAAACCAGTTAAAATGACCGAAAATATAAGTTAACCATCAGGTAAATTAGATGGCGGCCAAATTTCTAACTATTTCAAGCCCTAGTACCTACATCTAATAGATTATTTGCTTGTACTTTTTGTTATAGGTAAGTTCTGTTCTGCAGTGTTATAACTGTACTTTTCTAATAAATTAACAGAATTAAAAACTGTGTGGGCACTACGCGAGTTAACGTAGAAGTTTGTTGACGCAAATGAATATGAGTGGCTAAATATTTGTTTAGTACAGTTGGCTTCTCATCAAGTTACGGCAGTAAATTAGACTATCCATTTTCGTTGCGAAATCACCCCTATTACAACTGCTTAAGTGTTTAGTTTGATAAATTTGTCGTCAGTACATACAAGTATATTATCTGAGCGCCTATTCTCGCAACTACAAATACAGTCCATTATTAGTTTGAGTAGTTGTAATGTCAAGATTGTTTTTTTTTTCTCTCTTGTTAACATGAGTGAAAAAAACTGCAATGAGATGAAAAGTGCTACAAAATGCAAGTGTCCGGCAACTATTAAATTTGAACAAATTCAGTTATTACTAAATAAAAATGATATTTGTAAGACTAGTAGATACTATTAGAGATTTTCATTATTTCCTTCACTTTCTACAACAAAAAACTATATAACCCATCTAGAAATAATCATATTTAAATAATAAATTGATATGAAATCGTTGATCTACCAACAAGGCGGCTGAGGAGTAAATAAATCAAAGTCCCAAGTAGTTTTACACTTTAACCCATAGTTTTATTCCAGATTCGATATTTTACTCAACTTAGTATTTCTGTAAGAAGTTTGTGTTGTAAATTGACAAAGGTAAAAGCTAAGCTTCTGAATCTTTTAAGTGTTCTTATCTCCTGGGACTAGAAGTTGCTTTGCGGACTGTGACGGCTGTATCCTAGTCCTTTTTGAAAAATTTAGTACATTTTTCATTAGAAGCAAATAGAGTCCTCCATTTGAAAATACAACTACATTGCCCTTAACTGTAGTAAAGGATGATTATAGGGATATGTAAATTAATATTTAACGTAATATAAAGGATTACTTAAAATATAACTAGCTGTTTCCCGCCACTTCGTCTGCGCAAATTTCGAATTTCCAAAAAAAATATACCCCCCTTTTTTAAACTTAGAAGTCGAATATTCAAAAATCCTCAAACATGTCTTAATTTTTTTTATAGATTAGGCTTCAAAACTGACTGAGTTTCATACAAACTTACCCCCCCTTTACCCCCTTAAGAAATGAATTTCCTAAAATCCTTCCTTAATGCTTATTAACACTATAAAAGGAAGCTTGGTTTCTAATCCCAAAAACGGGTTGTGTGTTAATATGTCAGTAACTCAGTCATTAAGTCAGTTTTCGTTTATATATACAGATACATAATCAGATTTCAGGATACATAAAACAAGTTCAGGGTTCTCACTTCAAGTACGGCTTGACGGCTTGGCTTTTCGTGATCCTTAATTTGTGATACCTTTCCGAATTGTATAATAACTACAAAAACATCAATATTCCTCATTTCACCCCTAAATGAGAACATTTAGAGGTGAGATGGGGAATAAAATTTGTTTTGAAAATCTGGCTTTTATTTTAATAGTTATCTACGGAATTGCTTCCTTTTTTTTTGAGTTTTCGTTATTTCGGCATTGTTGTAATCGCCATAATTACGGAATAACTCCATTTCTCTGGCATTTATGCAATTAGTTCGCTAGGATCCACTTAGCACAATAAAAAGATGTGGTTCAAATATGTCTAATGTGCCAATAGCACACAAAATTTGTTTTATAGGTAACGAGACCGTCTCTTCATTTATAATTCTCATAACGCCAACAATATCTTTGGACAATTTAAAACATTCCTTAGCAAAAGAGGTCGGCTATAAATTTAAAGCGATATGTCTCTCAGAGAGTATCAGGAGTGCAGCTGTCTCTGATAATGAATGTTGGTCCTAACATGGATTTATGGCCTCAGCCAATGCAAGTTTTGCAAGCCAGTCAGGGAAACTCGAGGCTTAAAGATGTGGATGCAAAATTTTATCAAAGATATTTAGAAACTAAATACGAAAAAATGTTTAGGAATATTTTAAGCCGACCAAATTGCAAATTATTATTAGAGCCCGTTCACACGAGGACGATTCGTTATTTTTGACGATTCGTCTTTTTTACGATTCGTTCTTTTTTTTAACAGCAGTAATGCATTTGGAATGTTGACACGGATCACGAATCGTGAAAAATGACGATACGTCTTAAATATAGTATCGTGTTTTTAAAAATCACGAATCGTCAAAATACACGGATCTTTGACCAAATTCAATCAGGTTATTTTGACGAATCGTGAAAAAACACGATTCCGTATGCAATGTGAACGTCCATCCGTTATGACGTATCCTGTATTTTAACGAATCGTCAATGACGGATCCCGTGTGAATGAGCCCTTACCAAACAGTTGTAAGCTTACAAAGACAATTTTACGTGCTTCATCATCATTTACAAAACAGTTGTTAGATTATTAAGCCAATTTAACGTGCAACGTCATCATCATTTTCTTGCCCTGTTCCTATTTCATTTGGGGAGGGCGCTGTAATGATTTTTTCTTTCATACAATCCTTTTACTTGTCATTTAACTATCCACACCTTTCAAATCATATCTCGGCCGCTTCCATTGCATCATCATGCACTCGTCACTTTCATAGTCATGTTGCTTCTTTGTCCACAATCAAATGAATCAAGGTAAATGGTTTCCGTCAAATACGTCACTTCCAAACTTTCTCATATTATAATACTTGTTTCATAAATTGTCGATTTTCGTTACTCCACACATCCATCTCAACATTCTCATTCTCACTGTAAGTACTTTTTTATTTATTTTCTTAACGGACCTCATGCAGTTGAATGCAGGTGGGCTGAATGAGTGACCAAACGCAATAAGATATGAGATGAGTACATCAGAGAGTCTTTTAAAGCCGCAGAAAAAATGGTCAAGAGCCGATTGACGTTGATCGGCCATGTGATGGGGATGGAAAACGAACACCCTGCAAAAAAAGCTCTGGATATACCTAAAAAGAAAAAGAGCAAAGAAAGACCGCCGGCCACTGGACAACCGCCAATAAAAATATTGGATTGGCTCAGCAGAACGCACAGACAACCCAGGACAGAATGTCCTGGGAACGAGAAGGGCACGGTCCCTACGAACGAGAAGGGTCAACCCCAAGTAAAAGGGAGCAGGCAAGGAAGAAGAAGAGACCTAATGCAGTTGCATGCAAATGAATTGGTATGTCAACTCTTAATCGAAATAACTGCTTTACAGATATAACAGAATTTCATCGTAAATTCAGAATTTGTGGTATGTCAGAATCGATTTCAGGCGTAGTTAGTGAGCGTGTTATTTCATTTCCATTTTTGTGTTTTGTTTTTAGAATATCAGCACACTGTTTTTGTTATTAGGCTTAAGGAAACTCAAAGGAGACGAAAACATTGTATTTTATGATATTTTTGCGGTTTCTGTAAAAAAAAAAGAATCTATTGATACATTTTCTGAGTTCTCAGCGCCAGCCGTGCGGACATTACGTTGGAAATAGAAGGAAAAACGGGAAAATATCGGAATGCCGAGTTTTATTGAGCAGTCCGAAAAATCCACCTGCTATTTGTCTTTAGTTCAACCTAGGCATCTTAATAAACTATCTGTTATTCGATCTACGAAAGTAACAATTTAATAAATGAAAACACTTTTTAAAAATTGTCTAGTTTCAGTCTTGTTTAAACAAAGCCGCAATCATTTTTTTTATATCAGCCTATTGCAGTCCACTGCTGGATATAGGCCTTTCCAAGACAACGCCAACTTTCACGGTCCTCCGCTTCTCGTATCCAACCACTGGTTTCAATCAACCAATCCATTTTTTATTTGAGCTATGATAATACATAATGGAAACATGGTACTTAACATACTTTTTTTTATTTTTTTTACAATTGCCGAGTTTTCCTTTAAAATTTATGTTCCTATTCTGGATTAGTATAACTACGTCCTATATCAGAAGCATTAACCCAAAAAAAAAATTAACATTTCATTAAATTTTAGTACCTACTTATATTAAAGAACGCTATGATCGCTCACAAAAACCGTGTGTATTTAGTATCGAAAACAAACATCTCGAATTCTTATATAAACGCTTACTTACAAGGCGTTTGAAACAAAAAGCCGTACTTAACCTTAGGGTGTCCCTAGAGACCTATCCTGTTTAGAGTCTCGATATAATCCATATTGTGTTACTGCGTCTCTCTTGGTCTTTATTTACGCAGTTTGTTTCGTCTTTTGTCACGTGTACTTTTTACCCGACTGCGGAAGGAGGGTTATGGTTTTTGAGAGTATGTATGTATAATTGTTTGACACGCCCTGCAGTCCAAACGGCTTGACAGTTTTTGACATATGAGGTGTCGTTGAATTTGTCAAAATTGTAAAAGTGACATAGGCTACGTAAAATTTTAAAATGGCGTCCGCAAATGCCAAAAAAGGGGGAAGGGTAAAACAGGGTAGGAATAACAATATGGGAATCATAATTATGAAAGCAAGTGAAAAGACCATTTCAATAATATAACACATTTTGCAGTCGGGTATTTTGTTTTTTAAATAATTAGGCGTTACTTGTTTGTTTGTATAAAACATAGGCTGCAAAAAACTGATTAAAACGGCCTATTTTCAACTCCACCAAATACGCAATTTGATTAACAGTGCAGCCAACTAAGTTTTTTTTACTGTAAAAAAAAACTCGCCCGGATAGCGAAGGGACATGGGTTCAAGTCACATCAGATGACACAGTCGATTAATTTTTGTAAGTGAAATTTGATTTATTTTGGTAAAAACTTGCAAAATAATTGCTTAAGTTATAAAAATATTTTTTTTATTGTAGTTGGACTGTCCCTTGAATATCCGTTCATAAGTAAAATAGGAATAGTGAAACCATTTGATGGTAGGTAAAATTACTTAGGTATTCTAAAGTTTTAATTAAGTTACCTGCACCGAAAGTTTAAAAGTGACAGAAGCTAATAATAAATTCTTCAAATCACATTTTTGTAGCAAAAATTATGATTTTCAATGAAATTAAATGAACGTTTATTTGCATATGACATGATTCAAATAGGTTCAGCTGGTTGGAAATACGAAATTTATGTAAGGATTATTTTTGTCCCAATTCATATTTATGTAGATTAATTACAGGACTAACAAAATCAAGTGCAGCAGATTCACCCCCTAAAAGGAATACCTTTTAGGGGGTGAATCTGCTGCTCTAACATAACTTTTACTACAGAACCAACATCGGAGGCACCAAACTTCTCAGGAGTTTTTTTGTAAGTAAATTTTTCGATTTCGATGTTGAACTCATAGTCAAATATGGACACGGTCTGAAATAAACATTATTATTATTATAGCTTGATGCATTATTATGATAGCATTATAGAGGTGCTTGTGGCGCAGTGGCGGCAGCGCTTTGGTAGTGATACCGAGTTAAGCAACCCACGGCGCGGTCGTGATTGGATGGGTGACCATTCCGACCATTTAAGTGACGTCCATGACAAGCATCTCCGTGTTTCGGTAGGCATGTTAAGCAGTTGGTCCCGGCTAATATTTGTTGATATTAGTCGTTAAGCCTAGTCAGAGGCCTTAGGGCGGCTTGATAACATCTGACAGTAAGGTTTGTCACTTGCCTTACAGACATCCCTCCACCAATCCGCACTAAGCCCGCGTGGTGGAGTATGGCTCGTACCTCCTCATAGTTGGGATGAGGCCTTTTCCCAGCAGTGGGATCTATATAGACTGACTTTACTTTTTTTTATTATTATAGCGAAATTTGTTGCATTTGATAATATAAGCACCCAAGACCCAAGACCAGACACAAAATCAGCGAAAAACTACACCTCTTTACTCTAGGCCACTAATCAGCTGTTTCACTCTTTACGCAAAAATAATAATAATTTTTGAGATTTAGATGTTGGTCATTTAGTAAAAGTTGTTGAAGAATCACCCCCTGAAAGGAATAAAGCTAACAAAGACCTCCTTCAAATCTTACAAATAACCAGTTTAAAACATACGTATTTGAATAGAAAATTGCAAAATTCCACACCACATCACTTTAAACGAAATGTTTGATAGAAACACTAGCGTTTGCAGTGAAAATACGGCGGCAAACGGCATTTATGATGGAGAGTAAAAACGGCGCGATCTATTCAAAGGCACGCGCATTGCGCCACTCTACTCGTAGTTCCAAACGTTGAAAAATATCCAAAGCCATATCTATCTACACAGGATTGTCTGTTTATAATTATTTAACCGGAAAATATTGCAAGCGTTTGTGATCTTGGCGCCTTTGTTTAACAATTTTATAACGGTAGTGCCTAGTGACAGAGGGAAAAATATAAGACAAAATGAAAATATTATATAAACCTAGATGATCATACAACTAGTTTAAAATTATACAATCAGTGTGAAACATATAATAAATTCTAAATAACTTAAATAAATAATTTAAAACTTTTTGACTTATTGTCGCGCCTAACGCGTTTGATGGAATAGGGCCTATTAATTGTAAAAGACATTGTGAAGTTAGCAAATTAAGCATTAGTTTCAAAGCATGTGTGTGCTCAGGTGTATTCTTATACTCACAGATATTATAACTAAATATATATATATATAAAGGTCAGTCTTATATAGCCAAAGGGATGTTTTTTTTAACCTTTTCGGGGAGATTTCAGACAAAACTAGACTCGTTTTAGAGGTGAAGTATTACTGTAGGATAGTGGGTATACGCTTGAATCAAGCTGTGTAGCCAATGCTTTAAATATACTATTTTATCAACTGAAGAATTGCTACTTAGAATAAATAAAATACTCGTAAATATTTGGAACTAAGTTTAACTCTACACTAAGCACCTTGTTGGAACTTTCTTTAATAGTGCGAGATAAAATGATTATAATGTGATAAATGTCCAAAATACAATCTCTCATAAACAAGTTTTAGCATTAAGTGTTTTGCTTGTAAATCATATTAATCCGAATAAGTACTTTTTAGTATTAAGAAGTGCCATTTATTTAAAAACAAGGACTAAAACTCAGTATTTAAAATTGACATTTATTTCAGCAAGTACTAGAACTTAACAGTTTTTTTATGGAGATTCGTAACAAACACTCCATAATAAACTACGAATAAGTACTGTGTCATATAAATCTCAGGTAAATTTTAATTATTTTCGTAATAAATAATAAAGTAAAATTATTTACAATTATAAAATCATCGTGGAATTAAATTAAATTAAGAAAACGAAAATACCAAATCTTAGAAATTTTCTTCAACCACAAATTGTGTACGTGTACTGTCTGGTGTCCGGTTTCCAGTAATTCAATTATTGGAGGTAATGGTCTTGATGTGATAAGTACAGTCGTCAAACCAACAGCCATACGTTGCAAAATCGCCGCAATTGCATTAGATGCTCGTGTTGCTGAGCTTGATGCACAGTCGTCCTTACGCTTAGGCCGTCTCGTTTCTCGTACAGTAGCTACGTAATTACCTGATCAAATGTTTAATTGCTGTAAGAGGTACATCAAGGCCATAGCCTTTAAGTAGATTGTTGAATCATAATTCGATCCTCGTTAGATCTTCAACCAATCACAATAGTCGATAATTTTAAGTCGGTTGTCCGTAAAAATAGGAATGTGACCATATAATACTGGCAATAAGCTAATATAATAAACTCAATTAACAGAGTGTCCAGAAAAATAGGATATTCCTTTAGCTACAGAACAGTTGCCCTACTTTATGCCATTTTTTTCCATCGATTTGCCAACGATGGCGTTTTTGATATTTTATTTAGTTTCAAGTTTTTGCTTTACTAACTTTTCCAGTAAAAAGAGAAAATCGATTTTGGTTTCTGGAATATTCAATAGTAATAAAATAATAGCAGACTTTTTTTTAAAGTAGTTAATATAAGAAGCTATACAACAATCAAATATTCATAACTCGAAAATGGTATCACTTTTACTTGTTTTTTGCATGTAGGGCACGTTGAAACTAAAAAAATCCACCTTAATTTACTGGACCGTCTGTATATTTATGTATGTATACTATAGATTACCTTAATATCTCTTTATCACTCCGTTGGATTACATTACACAAACAGGCAGGACTTTCAGTGTCGACCCGCTTAGCAAATGGGCCAAAAGTTTCGGTAATGGTGACCACACGCCCTTCCCGGATATTATACGGGACAAGGGTGCTGTAATTATAAGTAGGGAAATGTCGAATAATATATTTCGTCTTACCACAGGATGCAATGGAGGTTACAAGATTAATCTTGAAGTTAGCGGATTGCATGGGGTTGGGTTCTGGTAGAAACTTTTGATAGGCCATTAAACATGTTTTGAAAACTTAACGCAAGTATTTATACTTGCTTTACTTATCGTTGTATTTAGAACCTTCAGAACACATTTTAAAGTACTACAAATAATACACTATCATCATCATTATCAGCCATAAGATGTCCATTGCTGAACATAGGCCTCCCACACGGTTTTCCACAGCGACCGGTTGCAAGCGGTTTTCATCCAGTGCGATTTACAAGATCGTATGTCCATCTTGCCAGTGGACGTCCCACGCTTCGCTTTTGTTCAAAAGGTCTCCACTCTAGAACCTTTATGCCTCAACAGCCATCAGTTCTTCGCGCTATGTTCACCTTGCCCAATAGTACACCAACGGTTGCCAATCTCAACCGTATTTAGCCAAGTGTGCAAAAGATATTTAAGTGCACAACTATCTGTGTGCAATTAACAGGTGCACTATCTGTTCTCCTACTCGCAAAGCTCGTTTTGACGAAAATCATGACCTGAGAGAGATCAGGAGCAAGACGAAAGGTTTAACGTGCTTTCTGAGACACGGGGATGTGAATACCACAAACTTTTTTTCGTACTGTTCCCGACTTATTTAAAAAAGAGAAAAATCCATAAGCGAATTTCAGCCTGACCCGAAACTCAAACCTGGGTCCTTGACAAAAAAAGCAAACGTGATGACTACTAGATCCAGATCTAACAAGAAATAAACAAAAACGAAAAGTGAGCCGCAAGTAGAAGCAAAATTAGAGCGAAAATGTATATATGTTATCAAGTTATTCGGTTTGTTCCCACTAGGCAAAACTGCTTTCAAAACTATTACAAAGAAATACTAGGCTCTCTTAATGGAATAAAAAGTAGCAAGATTCCTATAACGACCGTGAAAATGCCAAGTTTTTTGTCTATGGGTTGAAGAACAATCTCGAGATGTGGGAAACGTCAATATGCCTGCTCTCTGTGGTTGCAAATATGAGATATAGCGCTTAGGAGAGGATTTATAGTTGCGAAAAAAGCACTTGCGGAAATTGTCAGTTTTTGTGCTAACTCAAAGAGTGGCATCTCTAAACGTGAAACGAGCTGATCTGCCGACTCTCAGTAGTTGCGTTTTAAATTTACC
The DNA here is from genome assembly GCA_949316185.1 of Pyrausta nigrata. Lineage (NCBI taxonomy): Eukaryota > Metazoa > Arthropoda > Insecta > Lepidoptera > Crambidae > Pyrausta > Pyrausta nigrata. The sequence continues at coordinate 14,825,075 of OX438952.1, forward strand.
TTTTCACGCAATTGTTGCGGAAAAGTAGTTATAAGATAAAAAACTAGTTTCTAAATTCAAGGTATGGTATTTCCGCAGGAGATATGAGATAGTCTGCTGACTCTCAGTGGTTGCATTTCAGAGCTATGCCTACACAAAATTTACGCTACCCCTTAAATTATAAATTTGAATAGCATCACTTAGTTACCTACGCTTTTAGGAGGCACACGCTTTGAAAGCCTCACTCACTTTGCACTAACACAAACCATCACTATCAAAGCCTACACCGGAAATGAACCTGACATCTCCCAGAGAGCTTATGACAGATTAAGGTCGTAGATGGACAGAGCTAGGTATAGGGATGGGGAAAGGTTCAAATAAGGTTCATGTCGGTTGGGTTTAGTCGCAACTATTCCGATGAACAGATATATATTTTTTTTATTGTACCAAGTAAACACATAACAGACATACATATCTTTTTGAGCATATTAGCACAGTGTAGGTCGCCTTATCGTTAGGACCGATCCCTTCCAGAAATATCCAATAAAACTGAGGTCATTTTATATATGTCATTATTTTTATATAAGACTCAGTTGCGACAGAACTCTTAAATCAACACAACTCTTTTTAGGGTTCCGTACCCGACGGGTAAAAACGAGACCCTATTACTAAGCCTCCGCTGTCTGTCTGTCTGTCACCAGGCTGTATCTCATGAACTGTGATAGCTAGACAGTTAAATTTTTCACACATGATGTATTTCTGTTGCCGTCAACAACGAATACTTAAAAAAACCGGCCAAGTGCGAGTCGGACTCGCGCACTAAGGATTCCGTGCCAACTTTAACTAAATTAGAATTCACTTACTTCCACTTGGCCAAAATACCACAATATTTTGTTGACAGCAATAATTTTGTTTTTCATAGTGTTTGTATGGAGAACAAAGTTATGTTTTAACGGATGTTGAAAATGTGCTATATCTCAAAAAACTACTTGTTCGATCTCGTTTAAACCAATTTTCTTTGAAAGAATTTGTTACGATCTACATCATGTGTTTTTTTCAAAATTTACACTTGCCAAGTTCAAAAGTTAGATGAGGGGACACCTATTTTACCACTTTGGAAGCGTCTATCTCTCAAATTAAACGTTAGACTTTTGGAGAAAATGGTTTTAGGAACCTTGATGTCATTTTAAAAGCATAGTTTGATAAAATTTTTTTTTTGGTTTAAATATAATTACTTTTATTTTTTGTATGAGTTTCGTAAAGCGGTTAACAGGATACATCTACCGACAAAGTTTCAATTGTGTAATGCTAATAGTTTCAGAATAAAGTGGCTGTGACATACGGACGGACGGACAGACCGACAGACAGACTTGACGAAACTATAAGGGTTCCGTTTTTTGCCATTCAGCTACAGACAGAATAAATATTTAAGGCGGGCTCCCATACAACAAACGTTATTTTTTGTCATTTTTTGCTTGATATTTATAATGGCAACGCTTAAAATATTAACAGTATATTATGTTGTATTTCACTTTAAAAATAAATAATGAAGTAAAAGTAGGTAAGAACAATATATTTAAGATGGGTTTCCATACAAACGTGTGGTACTGAACGTGCGCGAGTCCAACTCGCACTTGGCCGGTTTTTTAAATATACAAGATATTTATTTAAAGAGATTTATCTAACATTTTTATAATACAAGCTTTAATCATTTATTTTTATTTAAAAAAAAACAATTTATACAGTTCCTAGTTTTTTACTTTTTTTGGATGTTTGTATTAATATCTTATTAAAGTTATGAAAGGTTCCATCAAAATTCAATGATTCACATTTCAATGGTTGGTACACGAATACGTTTGACATGAAAAGCATCATTCGAATTCACCCTCTGGTACTAATTGGCTGTTCGGTAAAGGTTATGTAGCTACAATGGAATGAATTCACAACATACAACGTTAAATTCAATGTTGTTATGACATTATGTACTAAATTGTTAGACTATGAACCTACATTAGTAATAAGGTAACTACCATTTTAACTATAAAACAGCTTTTATTACATAGAGCATATAGGCGCTCTTTAGCTAAAGTGGGGTAGTCTGACATGCCGTGTGTACCACTGACGTAACGTAAAACAATAACATCTTAACAAAGGATGACGGGCAAAACAGAAAAAAAGACAAATGTAACACTTGAAAAAAAAGTAGTTTTCATTTTGCTTTCTGCTTATATTGAACTAGTGGTTCCCCGCGACTTCGCTTCGACTTCCATATAAACTTTCATCCCCATTTCACCCCCTTAATGTTTTTATATCGCAACAAAATGTAGCCTATGTCCTTTCCAGGGTCTCGAACTGTCTCCATACCAAATTTCATCTCAATCAGTTCAGTGGTTTAAGCGTCAAAAGGTAACAGACAGACATACAGACAAACTTTTGCATTTATAATATTAGTATGGATTACTATTAATATTATCTACTTTAGGTATAAATATCATTTTTACTAGTGCTGGGCTAAAATTCCATACATTTGTGCCCATCGTCCTTTTATTTACATTGCTTCAGCAATTTACGTGCAAAAAAATAACAGGAAGAGTTGTTCTTGCATTTTATAAGGACATTTTTTACGGCAAATTGACCTAGATTAAGCGTTAAAGTAACGAGGTCAACACCTAACAATACGTTACGTGACTTGTCATAAGCGATGGGATTACCGATTCGAAGCCAACGAATTTATGAATATTATAATGTCTTTAAATGTAATCTAGGTTATCAAGGTATTTTATCACTTGGTTTGTTTAGGCTGCTCGGCAAATAAAAGATTTACCATAGGTTTTTATAATAACACGCACCAGATTATCAAACGAAAATCTCGTCAAAAAACTTTTGCATGTCTGCAAAGTCTTTATTTCAGAATTACAATTTATTATTATTAAGTAGTACATGGCAGCGCTTTGGAAGTAATACCAAAGCTGCAAAGTTAAGCAAGTGGTCGTGACCATTTCGATCATTTAAGTGACGTCCAATTCAAGCATCTCCGTGTTTAAGAAGGCACGTTAAGCAGTTGGTCCCGGCTAATATCAGTTGATATTAGTCGTTTAGACTATTCAGAGGCCCTAGGGCGGCTTGATAACATCTGACAGTAAGTTTGGTCACTTGCCTTACAGACAGACAGACAGAGTATGGCTCGTACCTCCTCATAGTTGAGGTGAGTTGCCTAGTAGAGGGATCAAAATAGACTAACTTTACTTTAAGTACTTATTAAGGCTGATAGAAATTATAATTTGAACCGTTATTTTTATTTGCTTCACGATTCTGTATAACTTTTAGTGTACTTGGTCAAATTTCGAACTTTATTAACAAAGGCTCTATAATTTTGGCTCTCGACGTCCTAGGGTTTTGCTAGTGAATTCCTAGTCTATAATATTAATAAAGATGTTGAAACTAAGGGTGTATAAACTATTTCACGCATTTTAGGGAAGGTGACCCTACTTAAAGTCTATAGGTAGTGTAAGTACCAAATGCCAAGGGTAACACTCCGCAGGATATTACGTGACCCGTAGTCCCTTATAATATGAGTTCTTAACATAATTTGGAGTTTTGTCCATATCATTTTTATACAGGATGGTCAAACCTTTTCCCGCATTATAAAAACGAAACGCACATACGAAAAAAAGGGTACCTAATATTTAAAGTTGAATGTTGAGTTTATATAATTCTTACCTCATATTTTAAAAAGCCTATTTTGTACTCTGTACAGATTGTATTGAAAACGTATCTATAATGAGCTTAATAAAAAAATGTACCTACTATGTAATTAAAATAGCCTGATAACAATTTATTATTTAATCTTTTAGATGTAAACTTCAGAAATTGTAAGCTCGTTTAGGCTGTAAGTTTAGCAAGTAAGTCGGGTTTGTATACAATGTAGAGCTGTGAATTTAGTTAATAATTTAAAAAATATTATCAAACAAAAAAAAAACCTTATGGAACCCCATATTCACCAAAAAAGTTAGGGTCAAACTGGATTACAAAGTGCAACAACTGACCAAAGTAGGTTAATGTACAAAGTACGTAAGAATTTAATTTATGGTAAGCGAAAGTTACTACGTCGGAAAACAGGAAAATTTCCGCTTAATGTTTGTAAACAATACAGCATTAAAGGTGACTTATTTACTAAAAAATACGGCAAATAAAACAATAATACCGATTATAAATGTAACTCCACAAGCAACATCACCTTTCTGTCAGTTAGTTACCAATTTCATATGTTAATTGAAAACCCGATTTTGATCAATTTCGGTACAACATATTTGTAGTAGTATAAACATGACATACATAAATACAATTCTTTTGTTTTAGAATAGAATAGAATAGAATAGAATATTTATTTGCATTTAAATAGGGTACACTTAATCATGTTCTTACAATTATTTTCGATGCTCAGCCCATTTAGCTATTGCCAACAGCATGCAAATATTTATTACAATAAAACTTAAATTCTATTTAAAGTTATACATTTATGATCAATCACGTAAGAAATCAAAAATGTCATTTTTTTTATTAATCAAAAAAATGTTTTGGATAATTAGCTATTTAGAAATTCTTGGAGTGAATAAAATGCACGCGCTACTAGCCATTCGTGTAGTGTTCTTTTGAATAATTGAAGGGTTTATCTTTGATATGTTGAGGAATCTTATTATAAATTACAACACACGTGCAAAAACAGTTTTTTTAAATCTGTGCACTAGGAACAGGAACTGTGTAATCAGGAACAAAATCAAGGACTAACCTTAGCTAAGCACTACGCAGGTACCGCCCTGGTGATGATGTCCTCCTAGCCGGATTTTGACCACGGCGGCCTATCTCAACAGAGATTAGCCAACTGCGCGGGACATATTATAGTGCACAAGTGTGTGCGAAATACACAGGTGCACTCTCTGTTCCTTCACTCTCATAATTCGGTGAGACGGCAGTCCGACATGACCGTAGAGAGATCAGGCGCAGAACCAACGGCTTAACGTGCTTTCCGAGGCACGGGGGTGTTAACACCACCAACTTCCTGACTCCGGAGCTGTGTCTGTGTAATTTCAAGACAGAAAAACTCTTGGCCCGACCCGGGATTCAAACCCGGGACCTCATGGATAGTACCCAGCGGGCTGACCACTAGACCAACGAGGCGAGCCACTGTATACCGCCCTGGTATACAGTGGCTCGAGTCAGTCGGTGACTGAGAGGTGTGGGGTGAAGGAAGACATAGTGAAGCAAGCGAGCCGATCTTAGTTACGAATAAGATCTAGTATTCAGTGACATTAATATTCAACGAGGATACCAAAATATTTTTTGATACGTTTCAGTAGGAATTAACTCTTTCTTAATGAAACTGATAAGAGTTAACAATGGTGGATAAAATCATGTAAGGTACTTTGACATCGATATCATTAAATTACAATACAATGTCAGTTAACTCTTGATAACAAGATAAAAGAGTTAAAAAATAAAAATTTTACAACAAAAAAACAACTAATTCACTAATAATAGATTACAAAATCCTTCATACAAGCTTAGTCCATTAGGTCTGGAATGAACACGGTTACACAGAATCGCCAACTGGCACTAATCTGTCTCAACTCCATCGTATCTAATGCTTTTGCAAAGTTACTCTGGCTTTCATACCGACTGCTCACCGAGTTGAGACTCAGTTTAGTGTGGCGTAATGTAAAATTCCTACTTATTTGAAATACGGTTGTATGTACTTATTAATAGTGTTCGTTTTAGGATTAACACAAAAACCAGTCGTGTCTTAACGTGCATTTTATGATTCTATGCTTTTATCAGAAACGTGTAGTTGATTCAACGGACAATAAAGATAAAAAATACTAAATTATGTTAAAAAGTACGAGCCAATTCTTTTTCCTATATTTTTAAGTCGTTTCTAGACCACCTTCTCCAATTTGGCTATAAACTTTTTTACAACCTATATATTTAATTCATAGTTTTACGTCTTGGTGTATCATCTCGAGTTTTTATTTGACAGCTTTACGCGTACACCTTCGATAGAGTGATAAACATTTTTGTACAAAAAAAAACAGGTTTCGCTAACGTGGCACTAGGGGCGCTGACCTGTCGCCATACAAATTGTCACGTAGACCAAGGTAATCGCTAGAAAAAACGTACAAAGCTTGAAGAGTTTCAGTTTTTTTTTATTTGTCACAAGCTGACGCTTGCTTTTGAAGAAGTATAGTAAAGAAGAGATTTTTCAGTTGAATTATAGCTACTAATTATATTAGCTTATGTTTTGCATGTATTAAGACTAAACAGATGACCATTCAGCATAAATACACAATTATTTTAAAATTTAGTAACGACAACAAAATAGAGATGTGCCAACAATAAACTCTGTTTTCCTCTTAGTAAAAAAACTTTTACTCATAATATACCTCAGCAGCACTTAATCGTGTTTAATTAGTTTTCACAACAAAACAAATAAAAAGTGTAGCGAACAAAGAAACTTCCGATTCTTTGTGGCTGTCAGGAAACGTACCACCACCATAATATCTAAGCAATACAAAGGTTTTTTTCCAAGGAAAATTGTTACATACTATCAAACCGATTTGCACCTTGTTGCCTTGCAACAAAGTTACGAAAAACATTTTCAGTGTTCGGTTTTTTAATGTATTTTAACGTAAAAATGCCAATATTATCGAAAATAATGAAGCGGGGTAGAATACGCGTAACGAAAATAATCAGCTTTTTTGTAAATGTTTGGCATTTGAAATTATTTAAGTTAGTTACAAGGTAGCGCAAAAGTAATAATAATAATAATAAGTTGTTTCAACAAACACACCAATTACCTAGCCCCAAACTAAGCGTGAGCTTGTGCTATGGTGACTAGGTAAACGGATAGATGTATACCTACTTATCTATATTCACCGCCAGGTTTAGTGTGATGACTTTTGCGTTTCTTTCTATCACAAGTTGCTATAATTCTTGCATATGGCGGTAAATATCAGTTTTGCTTCCAGGTTTGCAAAGTATTGTAAAGAAATACTTTAATTTTACCATTTATAGTGCCGTACACTTATTGCCCGTACTTCCCAAATTACTACCACAACAGTACAGAAATCTGGTGAAAGTATCCACGATTTCCTAAGCGTTAAAGACCTCACCATAAGGCTATGGTGGCATACTCCTGGACGTAAACGCTTGAATACCTAAAGATGCTGTAGCAAAAACCGTATAGTAACATGCCTATAAAATCTAAAGTGTTTTGTTTGTTTCTCTAGGATCTCATAATCAGTCGTCATTGGTGATAATGGTAGTCACCTTAAGAGTATGTTCTACCAATAAAAAAATAAAAAATCATTTTAAAAAAAGGCCACAATTGATGAAGACATCGATGAACATAACATAAAATACCATACAGTCGAACATGAATCTCCTCCGTTTTTTAAAGACGGTTAAATACACGTCAATAAAACATAAATTTCTTTACTCCTCAAAACGCGATGTAATTGTTAAATATTTGCCTGACCGGCAAGATTTCTCGATTTAATCTTTCTAGAGTTCTTTTTGTGGGGTTTTTTGAAGTCACGACTTTATAATTTCGTCAACAAGCCTCAAACTCTTGAAGCTCTCAAAGATAATATTCCCTAAGAATAAAAATGAAGCCTTACATAGCTTCGCTCAATAGAGCTTACTCAAGAAGTCCGACAATATTTAGGTGAGTAATTCTAATTTAATTTTTATTTCTTTTAAATTATTTTTTATAAATGTGGAACTAATTTTTTATAAAATTTTAAGGTTGAAATTTATTAAGAGTTAAAGACAATGTAAATCTGTAATGGCGAGAAATAAATAATAATTATTACTAAGGATAGACTCTAGTCTGACAAAATAAAAATTTCATAGCTAGGCACATAAAAGCTCCGTCGTATCCGTAATATACAATGTGATATGATAGAAAGTCTTAATGTTCTAGAAAGGGACACACTTCGAAATCTTTAAAAAAAATCATACTAAAGTTGTAGAAGCACCACATATATTAGTTTGAAAATGCGAATACAACAACTTCATAACATAGTACAGTGGGCCTCGCATCAACCTTCCCAAATCTAACAAAATATCTCAAATAATATGAAACACTATGCCCGTTATTTTAAAAACTTAGTACCGGGTTTAAGACGGGACTAAGCTATTAGCTAGCCAATTAGAAAAGCGCCTCTCCATTAGGTTATGTCACGAATGTGTCATTCATTCCTCTGTTGTCGCCCAATATTTAGACCTATTTTAAACCTGGTCTATTTTTTTGTAATAACACCGTATGTGATCAACTTTGACTACTACGGTTGTAATAAAGTTGCGGATAGATAAGGGTAGGTTGATGTGGCCCACTGTACATTGTATATTAAAATTTGTTAAAAATATTATTAAGTCAGGAAAACATGTTAACCTAAATAAGAATTTAAATACACCCATTTAGTCCTGTAGCCCTCAAAACAGGAAACCGTGATCAGAATGAGACACCATGTCGCGCTAATGCAAAGTTAATGGGTACAGAATAAACATAACTCATGTGCCGTTTTAAAATCGTGTAATGACATCTTAGGTGTGACTAGCGATGGGCAATTATTACTAAATTAATCGAAATGTTCGAATGGTCCCTGTAATCGAATGCATTCGATAAGCAACCGCAGTCATTCGATTATCCTTCGATTATGCGGCGAGCAATACCGGAGCGTGCGGTGCGCAGGCCGTACTACTAACGAATGAATCGTCATTCGTCGCGTCGATTAATCATTCGTTCGCTGCCTGTCCTGTCGCGGCAATTCAATCGAATGCATCGAAGGGCCGAGTATAGATTATTATTCGATTGCCGATTATTATTCGATTTTTTTCCGAATTTCTAAATCGACATTCGATAGTTCGAATGGTCGATTGTCGATTCATTCGATATTTTTTTCCGAACAATCGCCCATCGCTAGGTGTGACAGCCGAGCAGAAAAAACTTCAATTCTTATCCGTGAAGTTGTGAGTTCGATCTCCGCCTGTACCACTGAGTCTATGTTAAAAAAACTTAAGTACAGTCTTTTTCAAAGATATCGCTGCCTAACGGTGCAGGGAAACATCGTGAGGAAATCTGCACACTAGTTGGCTAATGTTTGAAATGAAGAATGCAATGGCAAACCACTCCATTTAAAATTGAATTGAGAAAGTCATTGCCAGTGTGTTTCATTCCACGACCTTCAGTCATGAGATATACGAATATGAAGTCTTCTTCATTTTATTTTGAACAAAGGCCTCTCCGATGTCTCTTTGAAGATTGGTCATCCCCGATTAAAGTGCACTCTCTGTACCTTCACACTCATAGTTTGTTAAGACGGCAATCCGACATGACCGAAGAGAGATTATCCACTTGAAAATTAAATTGGGGAAGCATTTTATGGTGAAAACTTGACCTACTTATTTTATTTAAAAATGAGCTTTATTAACGCTTAGAAAAAAATTAATTGTAGTTAAAAAGACAAGCTGTATCCAAAGTATCTGATTCAGTAAAAGTTGTGCCATGTTTAGTTTTTGATTTTGTAGTTTATTGTAGTGTAATTAATCATAGAACAATTAATTTATCTGTAGTAATTACTACTTCAAGACAGATTTTATCCAAATCTTTCTTTTTTATTCACTCATTCATTTCATGGGGTGGTGTAGAATAGGAGGTACCTAGTGGTCCACCCCGGGCAACGACATCAGAAACTTGAGTTTGTGATGATTGGTGGCAGGCAGCTACCACCCTCCCACCGGAGCCCGGCACCAAGCAGCATGCTGTGTTCCGTCGATGAGTGGGAGTGCCAGAACCCTCTAGGTTAGCTCATTCCGCCGTCGACTCTGTCAAAACCACGTTTGGTTTTGTCAAGAGTCAATAGAAAACCCATTTCAAATAATAATATGAAAAAAAAAACTCCTGACTATAAACGAAGACGGCCTCTGCTTCACGATTTCAAATTTGCCAATTCTCCTATTTGCAAAACTAAATAGAGCCATTTCATACCATGAATGTAAAATAGAATTATAACATGGTTATTGCCGCCACGCAAAGTTCTGAATAGCCCAAATATCTAATATCCAAGCTACACAAAAGCTAATGATTATTTTAAAGACCACTGCATCGCATTTGGTACATGCCAGTGCCAAAATTGAATCGTTTGTTGGTCAATGTAATGAGTTTTAGTTGTCATTAGTGTAATAGCTGTTAGTTCCAACGAGAGGTTTGCGACTATGCTCGCACAAAATGATGTGTTTTGACAAAAACTTTATTTCAACCTGCATTTGTTTTTATTTTCAGACGTGCCGGACGATTTCTAATCGTTTTCTAAGATGTTGGTTTCATTAGTTTAAAACATGTTATTGTAGCAACATTTAAAAAAAACTATCAGTTTCCAGTACTTACTAAAAGACGCCTAAATAATGTGGGATTAACAAGTTCATGTATAGTTCCAAGCAATAAAATGTGTACCGCGATTGTTTGTCATTGAATTAGTGAGACCTTATGGTTTCAAGTCAAATGCGCATGTAGGGGTAAATGTTCGTGACTGTATGAAGATACCAAAATAAATCGCCTTCTAAGGTAAAGATAATTATATTGGATTGTATTGTAACAAATATTAGGAGTTGGAATAACACCCTAATTAATATCAATGTTTACAGTAATACAACGATGATAATTAAATATTGTTTTAATCATACTCGTACGTTTCAGCAATCGATTTGTTAGGCAGTAATTAATGTCCCAATCTATGTCATTTTTTAATATTATTTGTCATAGCCCGTTTTACTGATATTATATTTAATTAGGAAACATCCTGTATCGAGATTTGATTACCTTTGTTTTGTTCATCATAAATTAAGCTACTAGATGGCATGACCTTGGAGGCATGACTTACTAATATGATACAAGACCAGAGAAGAGGATAGTTTTAACATACTTTTTGGTGGTTGGAATGAAATTGATCACAAAAAACTTTTAATTAGTTCACATTACAGTGACCAGTGAATCAGGCCCTACCTTTCTCATTACATTCCCCTAGAATAACAGCATTAAGATATTCCAATCATGTTTATCTTGATTTGCATGACCTATCCGGGGTCTATTGCGCCTTACCACTTTGCAGAGAGAACCACTTGGCAAGACTCACACGATTTCTAAAATCAAATCACGGTAAATTGTACGCCCAAAAAATTAATGAAAGTGTAACTGCGAGCGAGTTTGACATGATTTTATTTGTTATTCGCTAGAATAGTTTTTTGGTTTTATTTGTCCTTTAAAAACTACGATACGATGTGCAAACGATTTTGGTCCTAAGACTGGTAAGGCACACCTGTCCTCGATAGAACGTTCTATTTCACAGTCGTATTTCATGACTGAGGGTCGTGATAGTTATGTGGAATAAAACACACACAATGAATTTCTTGGCAATTTTGATGGAGTGGTTTGCCATTGCCTTTTCCATTTCACACACTAGCCAACTAGTGTGCAGGTTTCCTTATAATGTTTTCCTTCACCGTTAGGCAGCGATATCTTTGAAAAAGCCTGTTTTTCAGTTTTTTTTTATACAAACTCAGTGGGAGCGGAATGAGTGTTCTAGTTATTTGACCAGAACTTCTTTACCATAGATTTCACAATTTTATTACTTTTCCATCAAGTTTTCACAATATACGAGTACAAGCGGGGATCGAACTTAAGATCTCACGAATGCGAAGTCAATTTTCTTCGCTCGGCTATCGCGCCTTACCAGTACGTTAATCATGTATAATTTAACTTACGATTTAAATGCAAATATTTGCATTCAATTAATTAATTTATAAAATAGTAACTCAAATGTTGAATCAGTTTATAACTAATATACTTATAGCTTAGTATGCCAAAGGCACTTATTAAACATTACATAAAATTACAAATGAAGCCATCAAAAAAGGGATTGTTCTCAAAAACGACCCTTTTAAAAGAGTCGCGACCCGGATTGAAGTCTTAAAAAATGTCCGTATACATTTCCGGGTAAATAGCCTACCGTCAACAAATATACTAACTCAATTCCGCCTAAAAGCCGGGGCAGAGCCCATCTTGCAAATGTACCCATTTAACACTTTTCCTGCTTTTGTTTTGAGACGTGAAAGCTTCTTAAAGTTGGGAGGGCGCAACAGACCAGTAGCCACGGGGCTAAATGACCGAATACATTTGACCCTGCTAAATGTTCCGCCCACACTCTGTTGGTTTGTAAGTACAGGCTAAGGGTAGAGACGTTGCGAACTTTCGTTTTTAAACGGTATAGGGCACGACAGGGCAAAGTGGAAAGGAAAAATTTAGGACGCAGACTTGACTATTAAATAATGCCCATGAGAGAGATTGAGAAGCGAGTGCACGGTTTTCCCTAGGCTTATTTCCAAGTTGTGGCAATTTATCTTTTTAAAGGTTCCTTAACTCTTAAGGATAAAAATAAAATTACAAATAAAGTAACGCATTTTTTTCTGCCTACGATTTGTAATATCTTAAAAGTAAAAAACATAGGTATAACGCTTATTTTAAAATTAAAATCAAACAAATATGGCGACGTCAAATTTCCCCATTCCTTCTGAGTTCAATTTAATTGTCCTAAATTGGCTTCCTCAGGGAACGTGAATCATGAACAAAGGGTTCTTAATATATTGGAAAGGTGTTCCGTAAAATGATTTGCATTTATATTTAGGTTTACAAGAGGTATGAACGAGCCAAGTCGCATTTATTTGACTATTTATGTTTTTTTTTATTCGAAATGGGTTTGCTCTTGACTCTAGACTAAGCCTTCAAATAATAATAATAATATTTTCAAATAGCCTCTTTATGATTTGATCAAATCAGAAAAGAAGAGTTTCTGCTCAGAAATAAAAAAAATATAATTATTATCTACTATTTACAAGCATCTGTTCAATTCATCCTTTAGTCGAATGCTATGTAAATATGTTATTAAATAGCCCTTATGTAAAATTATAAAAATTGTTAATCTAAACACATACGAGTGGTGTTATTTATGTTCGTAAATAGAGAAATAAAAAATACGTAACAATGTTATTACCTTTTTAGTAAAAAAATAAAGTGACCTAACCAAACAACGTTGAAACAAAATCTTAAAAAATGAGACATTTAGGTTGAAAGTTTATTGTATTTGCTTTGAGCCAGAATTATTTAAATTTGGTCGGGTAAGTTTCAACGAAGTGTAACGGAGTAGGTAAATTAGCATTTATTTACTTTTTAAATCCAACTTTTCGGTAAGAACAAAGGGTGGAATCAGTAACAATTTCTAAAAGACAATAAAAGATCTAAACCAGAAATGTGGTTGCTGTAGCTTTATGAATTACAATTTTCTCATTCCCATAAAACCCCGTAGAGGATTTTGAATATTTTTTTTTATTTTTGTTGCAAAAGTTAGTAGAACAAAACAAGTCATTTTCCAAAAGAAGTCTCATGGGGATTCAAACTTTCTGGCATATTGACCCCATCAAATACTCATTTGTCGATCTTTATCCTATTAATGTCTCTATATGGTAACACTTTAGGGACATTTTACTTGCCATTTTTGTTCCATCATGTGTCCTATATCCATGCATTTATCTATTTCATTGGTTTAATCAAAAATGGGGACGGGGGTTGACATGCCACCTTCTATACAAAAAGTTTCCACAGCATACGGTGAGTCAAGGATTGTGTGAACAAGCCAGGTATTTTGGTATTATTAAAACCGGTTTGATGTTCCAAGCCCTAAAACGGGCTTAAATGAAAAATACCTTCCACAGGACAGACTGAGAGCTGCCTTGCAATAGCCACAGCACATTTTTGGTACAGTGGCCAGCATATCAGCCGACACATTTTTGTTGAAAAATCGCCCCTAGTCCAACTGTATAAGTAGCCACGTACTTAACCTTGACGTGCTGCGTCGGCACATTGTCCCTTTAATTAAGTTTCGGACCAAAATTATTTGCGGAGCTGTGATGACGGACTGTCTGGCTGTCTAGAATATTTTATCAACGAATTTCTCATCTGTCTGCGTGGAAAAATATCTGACAGTGTATTAGTTTTTCGCATGATTAAAAGAAGGCCTCGAATAATCATAAAAACATTAAACTACGAAGTAGCTTACTACGTTTGAAGAATTGACTATGAATTTTAGTTGAATAAAAAATAAAAACTTACTGTATTGAAAGTATTGATAATTTATTCATTGTCCTAGAATAATTCAAACTGGGTGAGTTTATATACGTTCACAAAATCTTATAATAACAATGCGCTAATTCCCGCATCTAAAAAATAAAATTGAAATATAAATAAATCTTTGAACTCAGTTTTTAGTTTTACTTATTCATTTAGTTTTGTTTAAGTGTTGCGCTTAGGAAATGATATCACCATAAAATTATGTAAGAACTTGTGTAATGCTCTTACTGATAAGTAGTCATTACTCTCCATGCTTTTACGCCTCTGAGGATATAAAAGTGTCGCACGTTTCGTCAGGCTTGCAATAAATAACTAAAGACGTTCGGAAAATAAGGAAGTCTAATACCACAGTATAGAAATATGTCGAAGTAGCAGATGTGACAGAGACTGGATTCAAGTAGCTTGCAAATTGTGTTTTGTGACCAAGACCCAGGGCTCGTGGACAAAATGCAATCTATTCTAAAGCGAAGTTTGCTATTGTTTTAAAAATCTATAAAACTGGCATAAGCCACCGAAACTTTATGTTACTATTGCATTCATACTTTGACATTGCTGGCCTAGGTAAGCGTTCAGAGATTTTTTATCATGAGCACGAGCACGATCCGCTTACCAAATGTATAGTATAGTAGTTTTTTTTATTATTTTTAACACTCACAGTGTTCTTTCTTATTTCTATATAAGTTTAACCCTTTCAGAACCCACGTGCATAATTGAGAACATAAAGTTTAGAAAGTCCCCATACATAGATAATTTTATTAAATGGGATGAGAGACCTTATTTGTGCAAATAAAGAAAAACCTCATTTTCTCAAAAAATTTACTGCATATATTTTTTTATGTATTTTCCCATAACTCTTTTCAAATATTTTACAAATATATATTTTGTCAATTCAATCGGAGGTAAAAAAAAAATAGTTTTGTAAGGGTTAAATAAGATATCAAAATTCAAACACAGGCAGGAACCCACCCGGTTAGCCAAAGGTCATGGGTTCAAATCCTGCATGTATGCGAATTTTTAGTTTTTTATTTAAACTTAAGTGTATAGTTTAGCTTTAAAGTAAAACATATGTGGAATCAAGACGTGACTCGATAAATACTTGGCCAATTATTGTCAATCTATCTATTGTGCCAGTAGTCGTCACGGTATGTTATACAATAATTTGAATAACTCGATAAAATAAGTCTACTGAAATATATTTTTTGTGGATAAACGTTTGCGTTCCAGTATTTGGATTCCAAATGTATTGCCGACGTGAATGATTGATAGAAACACTTAGAAGGTTTGAAAGGTTAATTGAAAATATATTTTCTTCTAAATAAGTGGCATTTTATTGAATATGTTTTCTTGTACAAAGTGATTTTCACGTGTGTTAGTGAGACATGACTAAATAAATAAAAATGAGAGCATACATGATAATAATAATTTGTATTGAATCCTAAATTGGCAAATAGTTATAAAAGGATAAATCTGTATGAATAAAATTGATAAAAAGTATATTTTCATACAAAAATAACTGATAAAATTGCAGACCGGTAAATGGAAAAAGAGCTTACCTTTACGTATTTCAATTTCTTAACAATTATTTTAGAAGTTTTCCTTTAAATAAATATACCTTGTTGAAGCACTTAAACCGACGAAAGTTTGAAATAGGTGTTTTTAATGAGTTTCCTATAAATAATAGGTACTAGTAAAACAGATTTTTAAAACATAAAAGTTACATAAATTAACCCTTGATACAATAAGGATGGAAGTAGGAAAAAATATAACTTAACGTAAAAGTTACAAGCATGAGATATAAACTCCAATTTCATAGGTAAATACCAAATATAACTCCCTTTGTTGGTCAGAGGCAAGATGATTACCTTTTTAATATCTAGTAGACATTTAGCTTACAGGCTTCAGTTTAATTATATCGTAAACAACGATAAGGCCGAGAATTGCTTATATCTGTCTAGTAACAGCCTATTCGCTAATTGGAAATATCTAATTATTGTCAAAACTAGCAGTTCTCCGCGACTTTGACTGCGCCAAAAGTCGGATTTTCCATGTATACTTTTATCAGCCATTTTATCCCCCTGATGATTTGATTTCGCAACAAAAGTAGCCGATGTCCTTCCTATGGTCCCAAACTATCTCTGTACTCAATTTCATTTGAATCGGTGCAGTAGTTTTGGAGCCTATTCTATACAAACAAACAATGAAAACTTTCCCTTAATGGTATAAGTGCAGATTAGTGAATTTCAATCCTTTGTCACTTCATAAAACATTTGCACAACTCTTGAATAAATAAGAAGACTATATAGACATTTTCTGCCTCAAATCGTAGCATTCAATTTACCCCAGATTCAGCAGATGCTCAAGCGTGCCGATTGAAATTTAACGCTCAAAGACCTAAATACTGAGAGAAAACCAAAAACAGACCACGAACATTGTGGTAGGCACGCTCTAAAAGCCGCAAAACCGTCCGTGCTGTGGTCTCTGATAATGTAGGCACCGATCGTTTGTGAATACTTTATTCGTTATGCACCAAACGCCAAAAAAGAAAAAAAAAATGCTTTTTGGATCCGTGTTTGTGAGTAGGCTGTGCAATTGCCTAGACAATTTGTGAAACACAAGAACGCACACTGAACATGTGAGAAGGTTTTTTTTAGATTTAAATTAGAAAGTCCTACCTGTGTGCGAATTTTTGGTTACATTATTAAAAAAAAAATATTAAGGATTCATGCACATGTCAATTACAATATAACAAATAATATAAAAGAACAAAAAAATCTGCCACCTGCTTCGTCAACTTAACTAATACATTTAATTAAATATTAATACTAAAAAAAACAACTAGCCAAAAATATTAAATTTGCTTAGCAATTAGCAACTATGTTCCCACTCCGAAACCCAACCGATCCGAAAGTCCCCATCACGCTAGCCGCATTACCACGTTGAATGGCAATATAAACCTATTGAACCGCCAGGACCCGGAGCGGGGATCAAATATTATCAAATTAAATTTAAACTTATATAAATCAGATTAGAAAGGTTAAAACCTACTAATTTTTTAAAAGATTTGTTTTAGTTTAATTTTATTAATTATTAATTAAATAAATAGGTACGGTATCATAATAATTGCCTGAGTTTTAGAATAACCAATTTTTGTTGGAAATGAATTGGTGAACGATTAACACCCGCATTCTAAGATGTCTGCTCGAGAACTCCTCCGCTCCACTCAACCTCGGTTAAGGATTTTGATATTTTAAGTTGACCTATCCGGCCTCGACCTAATTCATTCCTCACTGGGGTTGAGGATGAATTGAGGAATCAACTGTCAAAGTTAAGGTACATCGCAATCTACATTTAGATTCCTGAATGCCACAAATCGACAATTGTTACCCTATTTATACAAAAATAAAGTTGCCTCAAGTTACCATATAATAAAACAAACCAAAAAAAAAAGATTGCCTATTCCACCTTTAATAGGAATCTTGTATCTTAAGTTAACTTAAGTGACACCTGTGAATATCAATCTCAAGATGGTGTCGAGGACTTCCTTGATAACCTAAGTTGAGGCTGAGTGGAGGAAATCTCGAGTCATACACCTTAGGATACGGGTGTAAGTCTAGGTTGATTGCAACTTATCAATAACTTTAACAATAATGACAAAATCAGTCAAATTATTCACAACATCCATTTATACTGTTTAAATAAGGTGTTACTTAGCCTAATACGAGTAGTCGATTTTAGTTTTAAACTGAGAACATAAGCTTTTTTTTATAATCAAGTCTATTTAGTCTTTGATTGTGCAGTTTTTAATTTCAAACCCGTATCATGGGATTTAATGACAGAAACCTTTCATTTAGTGGGCACAATAGAGGAACAATAGCATCACATGTGGGTCGCAGAAGGGTAGGTGAAAAGTTAAATCTGTTATAGCCTGAAATCGCAGGAACAATGTTGTGTGAGCTATCGACACTTTATTATATCGATAGTAATAATGTTACTGGTTTTCTCTGTTTTTCTGTATGCCTCGGAGTCATGGATAATTAGGGCCAAGACCATCGCATACAATGGACCGCCCTCAGAACAAAGGAGTCTATACTGGATCAACTTTGCATGAAGACTAGGCTTTCAACAATTTGTTACCAAAGAGTTCTCGTGTATTTTGGTCACATTTTACGTCGTCAACCGGATAACCCTTTATAGGATTTCAAACTTTGTTGTTGCAGTTTTAAATATACACACGATACCCTTTCTTTTTAACGGAAAACCTTTTTTATACTATTCTAAGCAGGTATTTGACCGTAGTCACACTGATCACACAAGATTGGTGCAATGTGTAGACACGGTTTAGGGTGATTTATATCTGCCTAGTAAAAACTTATATATTCACCCTTGCCTTAAAGAGACCCAGGTCGTAATCTTTAGAGATTATATAGCAGGCCACGAGTTCCAGTCTCTGGCCGTTCGCATTAGAAAAGTGTCGACAAAATGCTTTGTAAGTGGAATGTCAACCTTGACAAATTGATTGTGGTGGACAAAGTAAAAAGTAAAAAAACCCGCGGCCGATCACCAAACCGTTGCTGTGACCAAGTGACCGCTCTCACGGGTCTCTCTGTAACAACCGCCCTGCGAGAAGCCGAACAGCAAGAGGAATGGAAGCAAATTATAGCACACATGAACTTTCATCAGGGATATGACCTTCAGTAATGAAGAATACGACAAAGAAGAAGTTTTAATGTTGAAAGTAGGCATTGAGTAACTTACATTAAGCTTATTGAACCTCAATGAGTAGCCAAGAAATAATCACCATAGCCTCTTGGTTACGTCGTCGCGTTGCAATGCTGACATTGTAGATTTTGATGGGCTCCGCAGATTCTTTTTCTCGTATTTGATAAAAAAGGTGATTATTTTCTATAAACTAACAGCTTTTGTTTGTGGCTATGCACCAATATCTAACATTTAGTTTCTCAGGCCATGAAATTTTGTATCGATACATTATAATGAGTAATGACTATAAAGCAGCATCACTATAAAACTGGGTCATGTTAATATAAGTAAATAACTTCGTTTCATCTCCGTTAGCTGTCCCAAAGGTACTAAAGCCGTGCCCCGCGTAAAATGGCTTAAAGTTTGAAAATTATCCTCAAAAGATTTTTTGTCGTTGTCACAATGATTTTAATAATGAAACTCTCGTCCCCAGGGTAATTAATGAGCTGTTAATTAACTTTGTTTTAGTCACATCACTATGGTAATGATATATTCTTTATCACAATATGTTAATGTTATCATAGTGATGACTACATTTTATAGTCCGACCACTTATCTGAGACCTCGCCTGCGGGGTACAGGGGTAAGAGGGTAGACGAGAACAGGGGTTTGATTGGGTGATTAGAATTTTGGAAAGAATGCAAATAGTTTTTAGTATTTTTTTCAACACTCACAGTGTTTTTTCCTTATTTATATAAGTTTTTAAACCATAAATTCGCTCACAGGTAGGATTTGAGCCTACGACCTTTGGCTAACCGGGCCAACGCTCTTACCAACTGAGCTACTGTGCAGTTCATCCAACCGTCTGAAATTCCTGGTCTCTTTTTAGGACTCCGTAGTCCGACAAGGAACCCTTATAAGATCGTTCAGTCCGTCCGTTCCGCCCGTCCTAGTCTGTCATAGCAGAATATTTTCACGTTTATGGACTGATTTGCATATTACTTGGTTCGAGGATACTTCACATATGTATAGATCTCATTTTTATAGTTCCGTAGTCCGACAAGGAACCCTTATAAGATCGTTCAGTCCGTCCGTTCCGTCCGTCCTAGTCTGTCACAGCAGAATATCTTCTACGTTTATAGACTGATTTGCATGTAACTTGGTTCGAGGATACGTCACATATAGATCTCATTTTTTTAAATACAAAAAATTAAATTTACCCCTTTGTCTTTGTGTTTTAAAATTGACCCTAAAATTAAAATTTATGTAATTTTACTTCTGTGTCACCGCTTACATACAACGATACCGCTCAGCAAACACCCTTTATACAATTGCCTCGAATAAATATAAAACATGTTTATTTGAAGCCAATACCTACTCGTGAGGAAACCTGCGCAATGCCTAGTGGTATAATTGACAATAGTCCGAACAAGCAAAGCAAGTTCTCACTTGCTTTTACTTTTATTTAAACTTATATTTTACTTCTTTTGAGAATAATTTTCTTGATGTTTGAAAGTTTTAGGCTGTCGTAAGCGTGACCGCTATAACTTATTAGATTATTTTTATAACCAGATGCGTAGAGTGTTATGAACCTGCTATCTTTGAAAAAAAACAAAATTTATTGGATGGAATTTAAAGAAAAGTTTTGTGATTATTTAAAAAAATAATGTTACTGTATTTTTCTTAGTTAAATGAAGAGCATGAACAAATAATTGGCAATAAAATAAGTTTTGGTCCACAATTATTGAGAAAAAGTTTTTTTGATAACAACATTCGGTGGTTAAGGTTTCTCTGATATCTATTTTGTTATTATAGCACAGAATAAGTACTAGTACTTCGTACAGAAGTATGACTTACCAATTGTATTCAAAGAAATGTCTACTCAATGTCGTCAACAATATGGCGTAATTTAGTTCGCCTCAGAGTCAAGTACATTTTCGTGTGGACACCTACAAAAATCCATTGCAAGATAATTTCATACTTATTGCTCTGGAATATGATTCATAATACACTAAACCTATTAAGTGACGTAATATCACGCGACGCGATAGGGTTGACTGCTACGAGAAGCTTCTAACGCCATCTAGCGCCTCTTTCTAGTACTTTATTCATTCTCGTGCAGCCAGCAACGTAGCCGCGCGGCCGCCGGTGAATAAAACGCGCGAGCGTGTCGCTGGCCGGTAGCGACACGCAACTTGTTTTAGCCCCTAAGTAAGGGTCGCCGCGCGTAGGTACGTTTTTGCTACCTACGCGGGGAGATACAAAGGCCTGATTATAGTTGAAATAACATGTGTATTCAATTTCCTGAGACATACAAATAGAGGTTAAAACAATATTAATATTAATAGACCATGTTCTCCTAGCTGAATTTTGACCACAGCACAGCGGCCAATCTCAATCGAGATTAGCCAACTGCATAAGAGAAATTATAGTGCTCAAGTATAATATGCGCAATACACAGGTGCACTCTTAAAGTATTATCCACGAGGTCCCGGGTTCGAATTCCTCGCAGGGCCGAATCTTGTTTTTGAGATTTTCTGTCTTGAAATGTTTTAGACTCAGCTTCGGAGTCAGGAAGTAGGTGGTGTTAATACCCCCGTGCCTTGAAAAGTACGGTAAGCCGTTGGTACTGCGCCTGATCTCTCTCTGGTCCCATCGGATTACCGTCTTATCGATCAATGAGAGTTGATGTCCTCCTAGCCGAATTTCGACTAAAGTGGCCAATCTCAACAGAGATTAGCTAACTTTTTGAGATACATTATAGTGCATAAGTATGTACTCAATACACATGCGCACTCTCTGTTTCTTTACTCTCAAAGATTGGTAAGACTTCAATCTGACATGACCGGAGAGAGATCAGGCGCAGTACCAACGGTTTAACGTGCTTTCCGAGGCATAGGGTTGTTAAAATCACCAAATGTGATAACCACTGTCAAAACACCTTAGAAACGAGGCATTAGAGCCCCATTATCCTAAACAGAACCGAGATTTACAAGTCTGAAACTCGGCAAAGGTGAAATATCTTATCCCGGTTGAACGAGGGAACGTGACGTGGCCCTATATGCGACCTCATTACTTTTTACAGCCACTGAGTCTGGCTTCAGTCGCTTTTTCCTGTATTTCACCCACCTCATTTAAAGTAGAAGAGAGAAATACGTTATGGGGGCCGTAAAATAAGCAAAAAAAGTACAAAGCTGCAACATTGAAATACGCAGATTGCATATTTTAGAAATATAATAGATTTATATTTCAAATGCACTCCTTCAAGTATAAGCTGAAATTACACCTCACACCGTACCGAAGAAAAATCAAAATAATCTGTTTCTATTATTAATATCTCATTCTAAGTGAAATGTATTTTTTTAAGAGAGTAAAATTCTTACCCCATAAGACACGCGGGCAGGCCGATAACAATTAATTTTCTATTGTGTCTAAAAAAGTGATACGAGACTGCCCTTTTTATAGTAATCAACCCTTTAAAGTTTTGCACTCTTCTATTTAATGAATAATAAAAGTCACAGTAATTTAGAAAACCTTAAAACTTTATCATTTAAACTAGCAGTTCCCCGCGATTTCACCCGCGCTAAAAGTCGGATTTTCCATACAAATTTTCATCCCCCATTTCACCCCTCTGATGATTTTATATCGTGACAAAAATTATGTCTGTCTGTGCCTATGTCCTTTCCAGTGTCTCAAAATATCTCTGTGCCAAATTTCATTTGATTCGGTCCAGTAGTTTCGGAGCCTATTTGATGCAAATAAACAAATCTTTCCTCTTGATAATATTAGTATAGATGAAATGATATATCAAAGTAGTTAATAACTTGATACTTGCAATTGCAAACCCTTTAACAAAATACAAGTTGTCCGGTAAATGAATGGTAATCCTGTTACTTCAGATTATTACGTAATCCCTTACCGTATAAAATTGTTACTTTCGCTTTACAAAAATGGTAGCGTAACCCAAAAGGATGGTTATTTCAAAAGCATTTCAAAAAAGTGTAATGGATGAAAGCTCAAATTAAAGAAAAAAGGAAAAGCTACTAAGCATAAAGTTACATTTTCATTCTACGTTTATGCGGAAAAAATAATTTTCGAACGTCCGTCCGTTGAATATGTCATATCTAGTGAATTCGTGTGAAGAGCTCTACAACTATTTCGGCGATCCTACTGAAGATATATTCGGGCCCGAATGGTCCTCTACAGAATTAAAAGCTTTTGAGTGTACGTGGTGAAAGCCGACCGTTTTGGGACGAAGAACCGTACCCTGTAAGACATAATCCGTATTTTCTACTCCTGTGTCCTGCTTACTCAATCCCAAAAAATTGAGAAAAAGGTTAGAAAAGTCATTGTTCTCTGTTCTTAATGTTTCGCCTAAATGCCGGAAATCAAAGCCCTGGTTGCTGGTAAGCGGCGAAATGAAATCTTGCAGACTCCGATAGCTCGGCTACGTAGAAAGAATGGGGGAAGATCGTGCCGTGAAAGGGGCATCTAAGTAGGACACACCCGGTTCTAGATATCGCTGGAAATTGAAGTGTACTGCGTGAACTCCTAATTGCCAATTGGCTAGAGATGGCACAGCATCGGAAAGAGTGGTGACGGAGGCCAAGATACCCTTTGGGAAGCCAGTGAACTAAGTAAAGGTAGGTGGGAAAAGAACACCAAGACACTTTCAAATGTGACTAAGTGTAACTGCGAACAGACAAATTACAATCATTCAATTTCAGTAAGTATCTTAGTTTATGCATCATTAATAATGTAGCACTAATATGCCCATCCGAAGTAAATATTTCACAAACCCACCGTCTTGAGGTGGTAAATTTGTCGAGTGACTTACGCCCTTGGTAGGTCAATTGGGAAAGCATTCGTCCGGATAGCTAAGGGTCGTGAGTTCGGCCCTAACTGTAGACGTTCAAATTATTTTAGAATGCAACATTTACTTCGGTAAAAATTAATTACCTATCCATCATTTTCGGTGTGAGAAAGAAAAACGCGTTTGTCTAAAAATACAGACTTTGTCTTACAGAGTAGGATCCCTGAGTCATCCCACTTGATGGGACTAAGAACCTAGTTTGATGATTCAAACTTAAGTACTACTTTGGACGGAAATGTGAAAAAATTGCGAAGGGATGAGTATCTACTTTTATGTAACTAGATTAGTTGTGTTTCAGGTGACTTTAAATTCGATCAATTTAGTCCCAATTGGGATTAGCTATTCCAGACCTGCGCAAGTTGGCTTTCATCTCAGATCCTAGGCCTTTCACTTGTCTGGATTAGCTTATCTGGACTGGCGCAAGTGGGCTTCCAACTCAGATAATATGACTTGAACAAGTCCGGATGAGCTAATTCGGATTTGCGCAAGTGGGCCCTAATATCTTAGCAGGTTTATATAGGATTACATAGGGCGTAAGTTGTTGTAAATAAATGAAGTCAGTAAACATCCCAAAATAAAAAAATCGAATCCCTACATATTTCACGTAAAATCAACAGCTAATACAACTGCATAGGTCGCTGCATGTCAGTTAACGTTATCATTTTTTTTCACAATTGCCCATATTTTACCGGTTCTAAGACCTTCTCGCCCATTTTACCCACTAAATTAAAAAAAAACTAAAAGTTCCCTTTGCCTGGGAAATTGCCCACGTTCTGGCAGCAATGAATGAAAGTCAGTCTTCAGATTATTTTTTGAACTGACCGTGAATGACCAGCTTAACAGAGTAACTGAATTTGTCAAATGTGACAATTTGACATTTCGAGCGATTTCCATCCTGAATTGTTAGCAACAGAGTTACGTAATTGGCCCCAAGGGCTTAATCAGTATGTAGCAGATTTTGACTACGAAGCATTCAACTTGACTTTATAAAGCTTTTGGTGATTATATACATACTAATACTATTTTAATCCCCTGTACAACTGGCGGTTTAAGAACAAAATTATTAAAAGATAATGAAATTTTCCAAACATTAAAAAGTCAAGTGAGTACGTTTCTAAAAATAAAAAAACAGGTAAGTCACTGGTGGCTGTATTAATTCTATTCATAAAACAGAATGCTCCTAAAATTGCGACACAAACCATCGTATGGGGACAGAATAAACACATACCCTTATAATATCGGAGGCAAAATAACTAAGTAAACAAACTGTAATGGCCTTAGTATAGCCCAGAGAAAACAGTAGACGCAACACAAATTAGAAGTTAGAAAAAACAAGAAAACTGTAACAGGGTAGAGTTTTTCCAAAAAATATAGAAACGACTGTGTGTCTGTACTGTACACACGTAATTTTCAGATTTTAAAAACACACACAACATACAAACACATATTGTTGATCACATAAAGTTCATTAAAGTTTTTAAACGGATTTGAGTAAGTTGATGTGGAACAGTGTGAATTGGGCTTAAAAGAACTCGCAACAACTGTTTGCATTCTTATTACTTTTATTTTTTACCGTCTCACCGAATTTTGAGAGTGAAGGAATAGAGAGTGCGCCTGTGTATTGCGCACACACTTGTGCACTATAATATGTCCCGCGCAGTTGGCTAATGTCTATTGAGATAGGCCGCCGTAGTCGAAATTCGGCTGGGAGGATATTATTATTTTATTTTTATTACTTTTATATTATTACTAGCCGATGCCCGCGACTTTGTCTGCGCAAATGTCGAATTTCCCAAACAAAGTTTCATCCCCGTAGAGGTTGAATTTTAATCGTATATTTGGATTGCGTTGGCTTCACGGAACCGCAGGCAAAAGTATTAGATGTTGATTACAACTTGATACCTTTAGGCGCTCCTGAGGAAAAGGGTCAAGGGTTCCGTTTTTTCCTTTTTATGTACGGAATCCTAAAAGAAAGTAATACCTAAAATACAGGCATAAGTATTTGATGTTGACTTCAACTTGATACCTGATTGATTCCTGAGAAAAAGAGTCTTGATTGCCAGACAGACATAAAGCGATCCTATAAGGGTTCCATTTATTTGACGTACGGGTAAAAAAAAATTACATAGGTATATAACATCCTAAAATGTAAATTAATTAGAGTGTTTGTTTTCGCCCGGCTACGATCGCTCGTCTGCCTTGAAAGGCCGATTACAATGTGTCTGTTCCTAATGTATGTGTACCCTCTTCCTCTAACGTCTATGTATTTTATTATAATAATTGTATTATTGTTTTCCTTATTTCAATGAGTGAGAGGTCTTATGGCGCTACCTCCATCTGTATGAGAAGTTTAATTAAAACTATATCAGTTCTCGAAAAATAGTTTTTTTAATTTTTATTTGTTAGTATAACCAGGGTTTATAAGTGTTTAGTAAGCTACAAATTATACAACTTTTAAACCACTTATTGGTAATCACATGTAATTACAACATAAAGAAAACGAACGCACAGATCGAACACAATCCAAGGTACACGAGTCACGAAAACATAATAGTAATATTATGCCAAATTGAAGGCATAACAAATTAAGGTAGCGTTAGTAGTTATAAAACCAGGTGGTTGCGGGTTCGAATCCCGCAAGGGGCAGATGTTTGTGTGAAGAGCAGGAGCATTTTTATCTAAGTTATAGATGTTTATAAATGTATATCAGTATGTCTATCCGTTATCCTAATCACCATAGCACAAGCTCTGAAGCTTCGTTTGGGGCTAGGTAATTGGTGTGTTTGTTGAAACAATTTATTAATTTATTTATCAAGATCTTTTGGCAAAAACACTATTTTTTAGGCAAAAAATAGGTATGTGTTCAACGAACATATGAATCATCACCAAAAGTTAACGAGTGTGTTAAGCATCTTTCAAATTAACGTAAAAGTTAATCTGTTACTAAAAAATAGTAATTTCTAATCAGTTCTGGCAAAATCTACCAACCAAGCAGTCTCATTATTAACCTCAGAATCTTTTTCCAAATTTTTTCCAGTTCACACCGACTGCATTCGTTCACAGGATCTCTTCGCATATCAATGAAGTCAAACGCAAACCACATTTGAGAATAGCAATGGTATCACAACGCAGAATTGCTAACAGTAAGTTCAAATGAGCACAGATCAAAAAAGAACCAAGGCTTTAGGTCCTTTTTTAACCATATAATTACTGCCTCGTTGGTTTAGTGCTCAGCGCGCTGGGTACTATCCACGAGGTCCCGGGTTCGAATCCCGGGTCGGGCCGAGAGTGTTTGGGTTTTTCTGTCTTGAAATTACTCAGACACAGCTCCGGAGTCAGGAAGTTGGTGGTGTTAACACCCCCGTGCTTCGGAAAGCACGTTAAGCTGTTGGTTCTGCGCCTGATCTCTCTACGGTCCTGTCGGACTGCCGTCTCACCGAAATTATGAGAGTGAAGGAATATAGAGTGCACCTGTGTATTGCGCACACACTTGTGCACTATAATATGTCCTGCGCAGTTGGCTAACCTCTGTTGAGATAGGCCGCCGTAGTCGAAATCGGCTAGGAGGACATCATCATCATAATTTACTATCAGGGTCAGTTGCGTTCTACCACTTTGCAGAGATTGGCTTGGCAGGCCTCAGACAATTTTAAAATTCGAGTCATCGATCAGTATCCAAAACAAGCAAACATAATTTTTGAAAAAACAAAACAACCGACTGCAAAAAATATTATATTTTTGAAATAACCTTTTTACTGGCTTTCATTTGATACCCATATTGCTATGGTAAGGAAAAAACAATCTCCCCTCCCTTTTTATTTCCATTTGCGGGCGCCATTTTGAAAATGTATATAGCCTATGTCACTCTCACAATTTTGACAAGTTCAACGACACCTCTTATGTCAAAAACGGTCCAGTCGTTTGGGCTATAGGGCGTGCCAAACAATTATACATACATACATACATACTCTCGAAAAACATAACCCTCCTTCCGCAGTCGGGTAAAAAAGGATGTCAGCGTAACTGCGAGCGAATTTGAATTTGTTACGCTAGAATAGCTATTTGGTTTTATTTGTCCTTAGAAAACTAGATGCGATGTGCATACGATTTTAGCCCTAAGGCCCACTTTCTGGATTGTCTGGATTAGCTAATCTGGACTGGCATTTAGTAGAGAATGATGTAACTAATCGGTACCTAACGGACAATTCTTCATTAACGGGACCCTTATACAGATATGTTTCTTCATAGTCGTATACCTCATGACTGAGGGTCGTGATCATTATGTGGAATGTAACACACACAACGACTTTCTTGGCAATGCTTAATGGAGTGGTTTGCCATTTCCTTCTCCATTTCACACACTAGCTAATTAGTGTGCAGGTTTCCTCACGATGTTTTCCTTCACCGTTAGGCAGCGATATTTTTGAAAAAGACTGTACTTAAGTTTTTGTATTAACTCAGTGGTACAGGCGGGGATCACGACCTCACGGATGAGAAGTGAAGTTTTCTCCGCTCGGCTATCGCGCCACAACACACAGATATGTTTACATGTTGATAAATAATTCTAAAGTATAAGCATTCGCATTGGACAAAAAGATTTTCTGAAATATCTCTCTACTGTGCTTAAGCATACAAGATGCAGTATTACGACTCGACTTTTTCAAGTTGAAACCGAATTTCGTATCTATCCCAGCGACGCAAAGGCCAAGGTTTATTAAGAAATGCAATTTATACTCTCGCCAGAAAATGTTCTTAAGAAATCTGCTTGCGAAATCCTGAGGCATGTTTCTAAATGTGTCTCGGAAAGCGACACCTATCACGGCAAAGTCGCAATAGCTTCAACGTGAAATTGTACGAGAAATTTCTAATCTGTACCTTTCGAGTTTTTCTTTTTTCTCGCTTCCGTTGATGGATCTTTGTCTTATATTGCCTGCGCTTCGCAATATTGTGTACGCCGCTTGATTTTAACCGTTGTTGTAAATGTATGATTTTTCTTCGAACTAAAATGTGTGGAAATGATAACATTTAAAGCGCAGTTCGCAAATTTGAAAGTTGCACTGTGAATTTATCTAAGAGAAGTACGCTATCTCGCTACATTCACGCCATGACTTCATGCGGGTAGAAGATAGAATGTCTTAGTAGATTATTCTTCAAAGCAAGATAGACATAAGTATGCTATCGCAGACTTTTTTTGAGATATAAAAGAGCAGCAATTCAAATTATGCTGTGTTTTTGATGATAGCTCCCAGACGGTTTGATTATTATTGATTTATGAAATCTGGCGTTACTTTGCGAAAATCCATTATTAAATAGGAAAAAATAACATTATTTTGCTTTAAATTTAAAGAGACGCTGGCGCAGGCATCAAACCTCACCAACCGTAACCGCATTGAGTATAAGTTTAGGCAAATGCAAAATGCACCGCCTGCCCTCCCTTAATACGCATGCAATACAGCTGATGCAGTTGGTAACCAACAACAACGTGCAAAATACCTCGACGCGTTTCGCCACTCCACGCGGCATCCGCAGGAAATGTTATCGGCTCGGCTGAATGTGGATTGTATTTTTTCCTATTTGATTATTTTTGACATGTTAAGCAATTATCATCACATGAACCAATTTACACAAAACCATTAAAAGTTATACACTAAATCCTTCCTCCAAATTTTTTTTGTAGGTAGATCAAAACCGCTTTGTTCAGTAGGTCATACAAAGATCGTGCAAACATACATTCAGACAACCCCGAAAAAGGTACTTTATTTTATAATGCAGTTATATAAGAAGACAATACTTTCAGTTTTATTTTATAATAATAATCTTCGGACTTCGGTTATAAAAAACTAAAAATCTACTGTTAAATTATATCTTGTCGTGTCTTTTTCTTTTTTTATTCTTTACCCATTTCCCTTTATTCTGTTAGTTTTCACCGCCAACCCAATTAATTCTTGGACTGTCCTCTACCCGAAGGTTGTCTGGAAGAAATCGCTTTCAGCAATAAGATCGCCTAAATTGTACCATTCTCTATGAACATTTATGTAAATTGATAATGTGTGTGGGGTGCAATAAAGAGTATTTATCTATCTTTACCGCCCACTCTTCATTTTCGCTAATAAGTAAATAGGTATACTTATATAACTTAATAGTTAGGGTCAAACTGTCAGAACTATCTGACCTATTTTCAAATACGCAACTTGCTCTCACCATAATGTTATTACTTATTTTTCCGGACACGTCTTGCGAAGGGATATTAAACACGAAGGGCTAACCCTTTTATGTCACGTCGAATTTCGAAGTTTAGCTGCGACGAAAACATCATAGATACGTATTATTAAAGGACTACCACAAAATTTCGTGACAGAATTCACGTCATGACTCGTTTAAACCTTTTTACAGAACTACTCCGCCACGTTAGAAGAATGTAAGTACTTTCTTTTTTTTCTTGTCATATTTATTTCTAGTTCGTCTGCGTAGACTGGATTATACAAAATATCTTAAGTTTTTACCGCCGTCCAATAAATCATGACTTCTTAATTGTTCTAGGTAGTATGGTGAAGAGAGGTCTTCCTGTATCTCAGAATGTACTTATCCAATTGAGATGAAACATAGCCTACGTTTTGCACTGGACTATACATTTTCAAAATATAGTATGCCCATTAAAATTAATTTAGTAGATAATTGAGTCAATAAGAAACAAACATACATAAATACAGACAACAATTTAAAAACTTTTTGGTACTCCACCACGTGAACTATTTTTTGTATTTTCAACATCAATTCGATGTTTTATAGTTTTATTTTAAAATGTAGATATACTATTATCATAATCATTAGTTTGTCTCTCCGCTTAAAAGAGACGGTCTATCCTTTTAACGCCTAGCTTAATAATGTAGCCGAAAAAAAACCGGATACCTAATTTGGGAAGCAGCGTTGGAAGGCGATGACGTCAATACCGATAATGATCGAAGAAAATATAATGCTAGCCTCTTCAAAACATCCCTTCCTTAACATTAAATGTAGATTTTTTTTTTGGTAATATTCGATGAAAGGAATGCTTAACGGTTTCCTTCAGAAATATTGACAAGATTTAATTTTTTCGAATTTATTAATGTATCAAAAGTCAAAAATAATTTATTCAATTTAGGACAGAAAATGCCACTTATGAACGTCAAAAATTTTAAAATCAGTAAAATCTTACTTACTTATTATATAATATCTTACTTACATATAAGAAAAATGGGTCAAGTCAGCAATACTACTAATTAAAAGTAAATATTATGGCATTGTTTCCCATTATTAAGAAAATTTTAATCATATTTGTGATATATTATTGCACTTGAAAAAATTGACCGCCAGAGGCGGCATATTTGTGATCATAATTTCTTCTAATTTAACTAAGCTGTTATAAAAAGGAAGGCAGTGAAAACAAAAAACGTCAAATTGTCTAAAAAAATTATTCCAACTCTCGTATAAAGTTAATGGCAGAATTTATACAGCGACGTTTTAAATATTTTATTGAATTAAAATATCACGGTTGAATTGACGAAACAAGAACGGCAATGTTCTTTGATTCTTAGCCCCAAATGCTGATATTTTTTCGTCTTTGGTAAAAAACTGTAAAGAGGAAAAAATAATATAACTGACATTGAACGACATATTTTCTTTGGTGCATTATGTCGAATGACATATAAACAATGTATAATCCGTTCAACATTGACGTTTGATATAAAAACAACGACCTCTATGTTACACTAGACAGGCTGTTCAGAACAAACTTTGTGGTAAGTTGAGGCCAGATGGAGCATCCGCGTTTAGTCTGCTGCCCTGAAACAACCATGTCAAAACGTCACCTACGTCAAAAGATGAAATTATTTAACTACTTAAATATGCGTATTGAGCTCATATTTTTACATAGTTTGGAAGTGATATTTTTGTTTAGTTGTATTATGTAAATCTAAGTGATTCGAGTTTGATTTGAGGCGTAAAAGTATTAATTTTAGTTTTCTCACAACTTGCATAGAAAACCAAAGAATAATGTGAAAATTCAAAACAGACATGCCAAAAGTCTTATAGGTAGAAAAAGAATTATGTATTTTTCTTTCAGATCTAAAGGGCCTAGGTACATCTGTGATTGGTCGAAATAAAGATCTATAAAAAAGTATAAGTAATTTATTCAAAAATGCCAAAGTGTTCTAACAGCTCAAAATATTTCGTAGTTTTAAGTTGTTACCCAAATGAAACTCAAATTTATTGTAATTTTATTATATTGTTGTGAATCATGTGTTTTATTTCAATTGACTTTATCATGAAGTAGGCAAAATGAGGTTCAAAAAATATGTTACTGAATAATATTGTAAGATAGGTTATGTTACTGTCCAATTATGTTGTTATAATATTGGTGAGCATATAACACTTTTTGTGGATACAATATCATATTTTTTCATGAATATACGTAAGTAGTAATTTCTAATTATAGGTAAAAACTAAAAACCAGCAACGTATCATATCTGTTCAATCGAACAGAGAGAGCAAAGAGTAATCACTCTTTGCTACATTTGACAGTGCTACCGTTTAATGGCGATTGTCTTGTTTGGTAGGAATGGGAAAAAATAAAAGATAAGAGTTTTATTTTTGGGAAGTGTTTGATTTTTCAGTGATTAGTTCTTTCTAATGTTTGAAAATGATTTAACAAATTATGATGGATTTAATTTTTTTGCTATAGCAGCTGAATATTGATTGTTCTAAGAAACATGCCAATAATTTGCATCAGATAAGAGAAATAAAAAAAATATGGCAACAATTCATGATTTTGTCATTTTAGAAAATGTGATACAAAATTTGTTCTGAACAGCGTGTCTAGTATAAAATACATATAAGTCTATGTTTAAAACATATCAAACGTCAGGTGGTGGATGCGAAAAGCGGAGGACCGTGAAAGTTGGCGCCGTCTTGGAGAGGACTATGTCCAGCAGTGGACTGTAATAGGCTGATAATTATGAATGAAAATAAAACATGTACTTCATGTTTGACTGACACGTCAAAGTTCACGTCCTTCGTTTTTGCATCCTTGAAGTTTTTAATAACTTGTACATTCTGAAAATATTTGAAATGTTAATTCCTTGCTTTTTAAATAACCATAAAATAATACAAAAGCCCGCTAATTAAGTGATATTTATGTTTCATGTGTTTCACTTAGTATGGTGTCTCTACCTATTGGGTCGATTCATGCCAATCTTCTTTTAAAATCATTGGTACTATTTGTTGTAAACAATATTGTTTATCTAACTATTGAAAAATCAACTTTTAGTATAATAATTGATTGAGTTGCAAACAATTGATTTAGTGGCATGACGTCACTGCTTACTTAGTATGTATACCTACGATGGTAAAAGAAGACTTCGCTAGTTATATGGTTACGCTAAAACCAGTTTCCACTAGAATTATTTAGTGAATACTATTCCTCCAATAAACATAAACCATAATGCGGCTTATCGCACATCCGAGAGTTGCGGTCAGCTGTTACACAATATATTACAACTCAGTAGACGCTACTAAATGACGACTAATCACACAAAATTAAAGTTACAGTAATACCCAACTGATATGGCTTGCCGATGTACTGCGCAGAAGATGAATTTTATATCGCGGTAAATACTGTTGGCGAATCAGCGCGCTCGCGCGTCTTTTTCCTGTTCTGCTATTGGTCATTAGCTGCCGCTATGCTAGCGCTCGCCAGAGTGAGATGGAACTAATAGCTGCAGTGTACTATAGACCTTAGAGTAGTGCAATCTAAGGTTTATTGTAAATTTTAGCTTTTTCTTTAATCTTCGGAGCCATACTTTATTTTCTGCGTGAACGAAGATTCACGACGCGCCTTATCAAGTGAGTACTACTGTACTGGTCCACCGACCACAGCCACCGGTGGCTTTCGACAAGCTGTTTACATTTTTTGATACGTCGCCGCACTCGGTACTGCATTATCCTTCAGTTGGCGGTCTATATGGCCAAGTACTTAGTTACAGACAAGTTAATTTTGTAGTCAATTTTATTTCAACTTTATTTTACTTACCTAAAAACATACATCCATACTAATATTATAAATGCGAAAATATGTCTGTCTGTCTGTTACCTCTTGACGCTTAAACCACTAAACCGATTGAGATGAAATTCGGTATGGAGACAGTTCGAGACCCTGGAAAGGACATAGGCTACATTTTATCGCGATATAAAAACATTAAGGGGTGAAATGGAGGATAAAAGTTTAGGTGGAAAATCCAACTCTTGCGAGCGAAGTCGCGGGGAGCCACTGGTAGCACAATATATGGACGGAAAGCGAGGTTTGCTGCGGTTTATTAGTGTTTTAAAATGGAATTTGACAAGAACCTACTTCATACTATTTATTTAACGCAGCTCTAATGTACATGGGTAATTATTAATATCGTCGGATTGCTACAGTGACCGTAACACAATGTTGTAGCGAAACTTTGGCTATTGTACGGAACTTGGTATACTTGTATGGGTCAATAACAATACTCGTTATAGTATGACGTGAATAGAGATCTTAATGCGGCACTTCGAAAGTTGTGCTCCAGTAAATAGCAACAAACTGCCCATTTATTGGGTAAAGGACTCCATCATTAGGACCGAGTACGTTTACGTAAACGTACTCAATTGTGCGTACGGTAATGTATAAGATAAGCTGCCTTTGTGCAAAACTACTTGCAGAGCCAGTATTGATTTTGTTTTACACCTTTTCTAATTAGATTTTTTATCGGTCTGCTTGACTAACGTCTCACTTAAATGCTTTTTCAAATTGCAATAGTTAAAGCTTTCAAGCAATCTCTCTCTTCATTTAGTCCCACATTATTCGAGGGTCGTGGTTACTTGAGCCTCTGAAACGGACGATTTGCTTTTAACGATTCCGGTCCGCAGCAGCCTTCACCATATAGTAGAATTTGGATAGAGAGGAGGTCTCCTTGATTTGGTAAGTCCAACGGGTCGAGGTCTACAGGTAGGTTTCAATATTGGCTTTCAAACTATCGACAGAAAATAATTGATAGCTATCAAGCAAATAATAAAATGACAATGCATTTTTAATTGCTTTGGGGTTGCAATCACAATCAAAATCTGCCTTAGATCAAAGTCTGCTTTTAGAGCAAATGACAGCTTTCCCGGGCAGATGGAGTTAAAATTTCTTTGCCTGAACCAAGGTAGTAATTTTTTCATATACAATAATCTACGGAAGTCAAAACTTTCAATGTCCTTGCCCAACTTCAAAACAACATACACATTAAATTTGATCTCTGCGTAATTGTCCGATTTTCCTGTACCAACTTTGATCCCCCATTCACCTTCTTTAAGCGTTTTTCGGAAAAAACTGTAGCCCTCAGTGTTATCTCTAAGGCTCCGCACAGATGGGCCATCGACTATAGCCACCGGTTGCTTACATTACTTTTAATACGTCACCGCACACGTGAAGCGAGTGGCGGTCACTCAGTGTTCGCGACACGCCACCTGCAATTTTGACAAAATATCAGGAGCTAGCAGATGAGTGTCATTGTAGCGGCCACCGACCACCTTCGTTTGCGTGGAACCAAAGACAGCAACAACCACCAGTGGTCATAGGTGGCTAATCTGCACGGAGCCTTGCACTTACATCCTGACCTCAAGAGGAAACGCGGTCACGTGGTATTTGAAAAATAGGTATTGTTGCTGTCTCGATGCGATGTCTGGTAGCCGCCCAAGCAAGAAAGGGACAAACGAGCGCAGACCGATAAATCCTTCCTAAACAGCATTTCGAAGTCCCCTATTTCCTCGTCCAAAATTTGACCAATGATAATATTTTCTTCTGAAATCGTTTCTCAAAAGGTGGGACTATGCTCGTATGTTTTAGTTTTAGTGTTTATTTGCGTAGATTTTTTGGGCGAGCGTCTCAAAGTTGAGGTTGAAATTAGGCAATTTTCTTTGTTTTTGAAGACTTATATTTCCTTGGTTAATATGTTAAGGAGCATATCTGTGGTAAATGTTGATTTTATGGTAAAAAAATATTTTGCCTTTAGCCATTATCCAGGGAGAAAACAGGGGACTACGTTTGTATGGAGAAATGGCGCCTGGTCTTTCCCCTTAATGGCTTAGGCGTAAGAAGGTAACATAGGCATAGGTTCAAAAAGTTACTTCTTTTTAAATTGAAGACATTTTCTTTTATTCATAAATTGCTTCCAAGCTACCCTCTTGAGTTGGGCACGTAGTCTGTATTTTTATTATCAGAAAGGATTCATGCCGTCACCCAGTTTTACTGAATAAACAAACGAGGCCACTGTCCAATATCGAATTACCTGTCAAAATCTATAAAAAAACATACTCCATAAAACTAGCAAGGGATCCATGGCGGAGTTATGACACCATGATACAGGAACGGACAGTAAAGTACTTCAGACCCACATAAATAACGAATGAGGATCATTCACGTGGTTTCACGATACCTTTTTATAGATATTGCTGTAATAAAGATAGGTATAACATATTTTTTCGTATTTTGACCCGTAATCTGGGAAAATAATCACTATAAAGAAATCTGGGAGTAGGTACTTATATACAATATTTGTACATAACTCTGGCAGAACCGACGGGCGTTGGAGTAGGAAGGTTCTCGAATGGAGACCACGTCTCGGGAAACGTAGTGTTGGACGCTAGGTGGACCGATGACCTGAAGAAGGTGGCCGCTGGTGGCTGGATGCGAGAAGCGGAGTACCGTGAAAGATGGCGCTGTCTTGGAGAGGCCTATGTCCAGCAGTGGACTGCAATAGGCTGATATGATGATAACATAACTCTGGCGACCGCAGGATGGTCACGCACGAATTTGTCAGACTATATTCATTAGAGAGCAGCGATATTATTAAATAAAACTTTTATTAACTTTTGTACAATCTCAGTGGTACAGGCTGGGGATCAAAGTCGCCACCTTACAGTTAAGTAGCTATCGCACCCTTTTATTGTTGCCAAGAGAGTCTTACTGGTACTACATCTGTGAGACAGCGCATTGTTACATCGTATATTTAGGCAGATTATTGCTGAAAAATCTGGAATCTAAGTTCAATACCAATAAATGTTGTAATCGAACCCGGTTCTCTACCCGGTGGTGTTGTGAGAAGACTGTCAAATTTCAGGTCGCACTTAGTCACGAGTCAGCTGGAGCTCTAACAGTAAAAAGTGATTTGTATATCAATTTTAAATAATAAACGATGTTGCGCCTAACCATTCTAATCTGTGAATCTGGTATTTCGGTGAACGGCACTTCATCTGCGTAAACTTAGTACATCAACCCAATATTGAACTGTATTAACTTTCAAACAATATTTATATTACAATCTATCGAGAAATAATAACTGGTGGAACTTCGTGGAATTCCACGATCAGAAATTGAGAGTGGCATATTGATTAGCCTCCGGAGAGTCAAACAAACAATCCCTAACAAAGTTGTGAATGGAATCATTTTTCTAGTAAATATTATTCTCAGTTCAACGGAAATATAGCATAGATGGTGCTACCTCGGAATTTGTTCGATATAATATTATAGACGATTGTGTTTTTGCTATTCTTTTTTTATGATATAACGATTACCATAGTTTTTCAATTCAAATACCATTTCCAAGATAAGTATCTAATGGTGAAAGAAAACATCGTAAGGAAACTAGTTGTTGGATTTTTGCTACAGTGTTAAATGGAGACATAGACAACCACTCCATTAAAATTGCTAAGACAGTAGAACTTGCTGTGAAATAATAAAAAAACCTAATTCATAGTTTTCAGGTAGGTATTTAATTTATAAACCTGTAAACAAAACGCTGTTTCTTAACGACATGACTAATATCACACTTCAAAAATAAATATTGTGGTTTATTAAATATTTCTCGCAGCATTAGTAGGTACAGTATTTTTTTTAAAATCCGTTTACCATTATTGTGGTATCAAATATACAAAAGATTGTGACTCAGAGCTCGGATATTGGCAATGGGCTCTCAAGAGCTATGTCAAGTGCACGATCCGTCGAAATCAAATTCTTGTGGTGTATTATAAGACGATGTGTATTCAAAAGAATACTTCGACATTTAAATCACGTTTGATCGTGTGGTTTAGTGGAAACATTATGAGTAAACAAAATGAATCAGTTTGAATGGACACTACACACTAACGTCAGCTTAAACTCCGTCATCAAAAGTCAAAATAGTAATAATATCAAAATAGTTGATCTACCAAAAGTGTTGTGGTCTCGTTGGGTATTATTTTCGACAGGGACGGATTAAAAAAAAAGACAGCAGAAAATATATTTTAAACTCTATTCCTGTGGATAGTGTTACAAAATTATATAAAACCCTTGGTGCGCAAATTTCACTCACACTTGGCCAGTTGATTTCTTATTATCTAACATCACTGAGCGAAACAGAATCGACTGAAACAACTTACCGTAGAATCGCAGCCATTGTGCTCAAATGAGCTAGATGGCTCGATATTTGAAGGATCCTTCATAATGAAGAGCCAAACAAAGAGGCTTTTATATGATTACGTCGAGTGTAGTGTCAACTATACTGTACTGTGTGAGCGCTTCAACATTTTATAGACTTTGTAAAAATATCATGAAGCCTTCAGTTATGATCAACTAGAAGCTTTATGATATTTTTGCAAGAACTAGCAATATGCCCAAAAAACGTGTTTTGTATATGGCTAGACCAAACGTCGTTAACGGAATGCTACTGAGTAAAAAAAAATTAACTGCTTTGTATAACGGTTCGACCAAGAGTACTTTTTGAATCATTTTTTCGTGCAGCTCCTGGCACTTTCAAATGACTGCATCAGCACACATCTGCATACTAGTAGTAAATATTTATATGAATATAAATATATGGGTATAAGCAATAGGTGACTGTATAATAACTTATTTGACCTTCACCATTAGGCATAGTATAAATACGTTATATCTAGTCATGATTACTGGACGGCCATGGAAATTATGTATCATATAAATAAATAAATAAATTGTTCTAACAAACACATCAATTACCTAGCCCCAAACTAAGCGTGAGCTTGTGCTATGGTGACTAGGATAACGGATAGGCACACTTATATACATTTATAAACATCCGTGACTTAGGTACAAATGCTCGTGCTCATCACACAAACATTTGCCCCTTGCGGGATTCAAACCCGCAACCGCCTGGCTTCGTAGTCCGGGGTGCGAACCTGCACCAAGACGGTAGTCAGGTCTCATAAGGTCTACGTAGCAGACAAAGTTCGGACAACAGGCACTTAGTAATGCGTCTACACACTTTGTGCGGACAGATAGGGCAAAATTTACTGAAACATTACCAAGTTGCGCAGTTTATTAATAAATTATGCGAAATTTAAAACAACCGGTTCCCTAGGGTAAACATTTCAAACTGTTTGGGCGTCTCCATAAAAGTTTATATAAAATAATACGGGAGTACCCGTATTATCGTTATTTTGGACCAAACTGCGACCCCTGAGTATTATTTTGGCGAAAGACTCTTTCGCCAAAATAATACTCAGGGGTCGCAGTTTGGTCCAAAATAACGATAATACGACATAAGCGTAGTTTTAAGGCACAGTGGGTCAAATCCGTTACTCTATTACACCAACGGTAACGTCCAAGTTTTCTACAATATCTTGGCGTTAAGAGAAAATAGTTTGTAAGTCGATTCGTTTTTTTTTTGTTTAACATTTCAATGCTTAGGTCACGTAACTCCAGTTCAGCTTTCAGCAGATACGAGGCTCTGTAGACGTGTGTTGTTTTAATTATGAAATTATTATAATTTTAATAAGCGCATTTATGATATGACATTATCATCATGACTCCTCACTAACTATATTTTTGATAACGTTACAGCTTAAAGCCTGCATTTAACGAGATAACCAAATGCAAAGTTTTTATTTGCAAGTTGGTATCTTATGGATACAAAAAGATGCGATAAATCAGTCTGCATTTTTATGGTGATACCTTTAAGCAATAACATGATGATCATAATTTAAATAAAAATGATGACACTAATAATACCTACTGATATTTTTAAAAACAAATAAGTCATTTCAGAACTCAACGACTTTTTATTGTTCATTACCTTTTTGGAGCGTAAAAGGCTTTGTTTGCGTTGTAATGGAGGGTACTTCAAATTATAGCGACTAGATAGGAGCTATTGTTTTAAACAATCGCTGCTTAAAGCTCCCAAGTGACGATTCAGAGTTAAGTGGGTTTAGAAGTGATTTACTTCAGTGCTCAAGACGAGATATTTTTGAACAAAACTCGGGAATTCAGAAAGGAATAACGGATTTTGTTAACTTTACAATTTGATGGAAAATGATTAATTTAATTTTGAAGTTACCGTTAATATTGAAGCAATCGATGTTGATAAAATTTAAGTATAAATCTTTCGAGTATTTATCTACGGATAGAAATAGACAGAAAATCGGGACTAAAGAGAAACTCGTATCTTAATTATTGTAGATGAAATATAAGCTCCACTTAAATAAATCGTAGATATATATTAAAAACATAGTTACAAAAAGTGGCAGAAAAATATGAGCATTTTGTAGTCCCTTATTTCCTCGTCTAGAATTCAACAAATGAAAATATATTTTTTTCTGAAATTATGGATTAAAGGTTTGGGCAATGCTCCTATGTTTTAGTTTTAGTGTTAATTTGCGTAAATTTTTTGGGGAGCGTCTGAAAGTTGAGGTTAAAAATTGCAATATTTTTTAGTTTTTGAAGGCTCACATTTCCTTAGTTAATGCGAATATGAGAAAAAACTAAAAATAAAATGTCAATGTAGATTTTATGGTAAAAAAAAGTTTTACCTTTAGCCAATATCCAGGGTGAAAACAGGGGACTACATTTGTATGGAGAAATGGTGCCTAGTCTTCACCCCTTAATAACAAACAATCGCGTGATAAAAAAATTCAACGCGTACAAAAAACACTTTAAATAGGTAGATATAACGAGGCAAAAAAACGAGTTTGATAATAAATCGGAAATATTCTGAAAATAATTCAACAATGTATTACTATTGAATTTCGACAATATCACACGAAAGTAGGACCCAACAAAGTTATTTCCAAGTGCCGTATCGTTATTATTTCTTTCCGAACTTTTAGTAACAATTTAGCCAAACTATTCCGTACTTTATTATAAATGGTTCTTGGTAACACCAACGTATGTTATGTCTTTAAATCTTATACCTTTATACCAGAAATTTTTGTATTGTTATTTATTTATATATATATATATATATTTGTGATCTGAGATCTTAAATGGCTCTAAAGATCAGGGTTAAAAAATCGATCTAGATTTGTCTTATGTTTGGGAAAACGCGTTGTTTTAAGTTTTCATATGTTTTTCTTTCTACGCAGATTTAGATCGCTAATTTCGTCCCAGTGACCATGGATGTCGTTGTGTAATGCGTAAGATGTCGGACTAAAGAGACGCAGAAGACGTGGGTTCGAATCTCGCTCGGTGACATTTTTACCTTCTGTTTTTTTTGTGTTTTTATTTAAGTTTAAAGCTTATTTGTGTTTTTATTTAAGTTTTAAGTTTAAAGTTTTTTTTAAAAAAATACTTACGAATTATATAGCTTTTTTTTTATTAAAAAGTAGTAACTGAGCAAAGGTCGCCCAGGTTCTATACATATTAAAAAAGCCAAGAGTTATTGCTTCTTTAAACCTTTCATAACTTATGTCACCTTAAAATTCTGTCACGCTATTATTAAAAAAAAAAACATTTATTTAAGGCCATAGCCCATTGTATGTTAGATTATTAACCTACCAAATGTATGTAAAATTGTCTCCCCTACACTGTTAATGGACAAGTTAAATAATAAGGCACGTATATGACAAATCGACGTGAGTGGTCCACGCGATATTTTTGCGATATCACCGCGTCGCGGTACTCTCAAAATATTTTTATGAAAGGTAAGAAATTGATGTTGTTTAAATCGGTACGATATAGGGTAACAGAATCTTAACACATTTTATTAAGTAATGAGGGAATTCTTGATCTTCACCTTAACACGAGAATCGTTAGTATCCTTTTACTCTAAATATGGTTTTAAAAAGTTGAAAGTAAGCGAGCGTCTGCATAACTTTCAGATAAACCTAGAAACCGATTTTGGTCCGACTAAGCATTCGAACCAACGAGGCGGTGTATACATTTTTTTTGTAACATTTTCAAATGAAACATAACGCTAAGACCCGAGTTAACCAATTTTGAAACAGCCGGTGAATCTTGGTTGATGGTTAATTTGACAGACATTCTGTCAAAACATGTAAAATAACCAGCTGAATAAAAATAAACATGTGTTGAGAACTCCACGCTAAATACTTTTATTTTGACAGAAAATTACATTAGAAAGACAGCTGCCTTAAACATTCGAAGTCTAGCAAACACAAGCCTCGTTAGGCTTAAAACAAAGTAATCCTTTCCTAAAAGTCTCGTCTATTTGTGTAATTGTATCCAAGGGCATACATATGAGCTACAACAAAAGTGAATTCAGAAGAATCTTTATAAAACCAGTCAACGCAAATTTTGGTTAGATTCATGTAATATAATAGTACCTGTACGTACGTAGTAGTAGTAAAGTACCTGTATGTACAATGTTGCAACTTCCATTTTGCGTGAATCTGAATCTGTGAATCTGAACATGTATCCATTTAAATTAGTATGTAGTATTAAATATGATACAAAATAGAATCTCAAGGATTTTAAACATCTAAAAATCAAACGGAAACTTCAAATAAATAGACTGAAAAATCAGCTCTAACTAAAGGGCTCCCAACCAATTCAGGCTAACCAATTTCATTTGACGCAAGCTTGTGACGCAAGTTTAATCGTACATAAAAGGAGATGTCATATTGTAGGTAGCGGAATCACTGCGTTTGCGTAATGTGTGAGCCGAGGGTGTAATGTTGGCTTAAATTTACTAAAACATGGAATTACTTGCAGAGAAGTTGCGCATTAGAACAGTACGCAAAAGGTTTGGATTAAATAAGGCCGCGTGCTGATATAAGCGGAGTAGCCAAATACGATACAATTTTAGATTTTTTTCAGGTAGAAAGTCGTCAATAAAATATCATAAATCTCTTATTGGGTGTTCCAAAAAGTTTACTGTGAGAACGTGTGTGTGTGTTTTGGGGCATTACACTTGCAGCTTACACTTAATTCATAAGATATTTACCAAAATTTTCACCAATTTTGATTGATCTTAACTGAAGATTACCTGAAATTAAAAAAAAGGTTAGCAGATGATCATTTTTATTTTATAAAAGAAATCAAACCCAACCCAGTCAAACACAGATTTTAAATAACTGGGACAGACCTTGACAACGGATCGACCTCCAAAGTATCGGAAAGGAATCTAAGACAAGATTTGATTTGCCTACTTATTATGTTTAGCCTCTTGGGAACATTCCTTATTTTCTGTCGGTCTCAAATAAAGATAGAGGATATAGCCGTTTACCTTTGTATTTATTTTCGGAATCAAAAAAAAACTATTTTTATAAACAGAACCAAAGTTATATTTTAATGTTTGCGACTTGACTAGCATTTAAAAGGAGAAGGCAAAAATTGAAGGAAAACTAAAAGC
Source organism: Pyrausta nigrata (assembly GCA_949316185.1). Lineage (NCBI taxonomy): Eukaryota > Metazoa > Arthropoda > Insecta > Lepidoptera > Crambidae > Pyrausta > Pyrausta nigrata. The sequence goes on from OX438952.1 coordinate 14,868,504, forward strand.
ATGAGGAAAAGTAAGGTTTAAACTTGCGTTTAAAGATGAGAAGAGATTCAGACTGCCTGATAGACTGTGGCAGAGAGCTCCATAGGCGGATAATTGGACAGTAAATGATCGTGTGTACAGTGTACAGGCACAGGAAGCGTGAGTAAAAAATAGGAAGTCTTTTTGAAAGACCGCAAATAAATTAAAAACGCTCTTTAAATACGGAGGAGACATGGGATTAAAAAGTATGAAATATAAAAGGGATAGAACATGAGGACCAGACGGGTAGGCAACCATTATAAGTGAGCGCGGTACTCTGAGAAGTGTTCATTCTTTCGCAATCCGAAGACGATATGCTAAACTTTACCGCTTTTATCAGAAAGTAAGTACATAACAATTCAATATATTATTTGGCAGCTGAAATGGTTGCCCATCCGTCTATTTTGTTCTCTTCTAAGTTCAGTGTTGCCAGATATAACACGCAAAATTCATTCGTTCCAAGAGGCCGCCAACTTTTCTGCCTAATATTTACTATACAGATAAATTCACACAAACACGCCAATTTATTCAGTCAATAAACTCGTGAGAACAGACCTTGTATTGGTAACTAGATAACAGATAAACATACTTGAGTTCGCGGTAAAAACCAAAAGTTAGTAATTCTCTTTAGTTGTTAGAATCCGTTTATCAGATACGAAAGTTTTATCTTGTTTTTTGCTCCAGCAGTCTCAGATATTTCTTTTGCAAAAGTTTTATCAAGTAGGATGTTGTTGCCGAGGTGCAAGTTCAGACATTATTTAAACCTACTGGCCTATTATAAAGAAATATATAAAATAATAACAACACCTTTTGAGTCGCAGTATTTTGATCCCAGCTCTCGTTTTTTTGGTGAGGTTTATGATTTATACTTCTCATCAATAGAACCTAATAAAATACAGACATTCTTACATTAGGGTACCCAGGCAAAACTCTATGTAGTAAGCTTTTTACATCAATTAACAATATTACTTTTGACTACCGTCTTGGTGTAGTGGTTCGTACTCCGGACTACAAAAGCAGAGGTTGCGGGTTCAGATCCCGCAAGAGTCAAATGTCTGTGTGATAAGCATAAGCATTTGTACCTAAGCCATAGGCATTTAAAGACGTATGTCTATCCGTTATTTTAGTCGTCGTAGCACAAGCTAAAGCTTAGTTTGGGGCTAGTTTGTCAGAACGATTTATTATTATTTTTCATTACATTGGCCGTCGTGCTGTTTCACTGATCATTAGACGGTAATATGTTGTTAAATATTTCCTTCTGTCATATCCTTAAGTTCACCTATAGTTTGCATTTTAGGATTTCAGAAGCAGGGCCTATACAAAATGATGATTTTAATATCTCTATGTAGTATGTTTCCCCATACAAGGTTTTCAGACAAGGTCCTCCTTTATAGTAGTTTTTTAGTCAACTTGAATATAAAGAACTAACTAAAGCATACTGGTTGACAGATTTTAAATTATTTAATAATTGCAATTCATGTTTTGATACAGTTATAGAGTAAATGCACCTACGTAAATTGTATTTCTCTCATTTTGTGCTAAGATGAACGAATCTTCAAAGCTATGAGACATAGTAATAAGACCCGCACCATGTGTTAGACAAATTTCGCCATTATAAAGGATAGCTTCCGCTCCCCGCTCGCATTAAGGCCACGTCTCTAATGAGGAGAATTACGAAAATACACGACATAACACGAAAATCACGTCGTCAGACCCTTTTTGCTTTTACAAGAAATGACGAGCGAGCTTATTTTGATGAAAATTTTGATTCCGGGGTTCCGTACCTACTTAACATGAAGAAAAAAAAAGAATCATCAATGACTTGATTTTTCTTTTACTTGTATTTTTATGGGTTAAGACACATTGTTTTAAGAACTGGATGGCGCAGAGGTATCAAGTAAAAAAATTAAGAAAAGAAAACACAATGATCACTCATCATTGTTTTTTTTACGTCTTTTTATCAGTTTTTTCAAGAACTCGATGATAAGCAGCGGTTACATGATACAAAACAATATCTGATTATTGATCTCTGCTTGCAACTGCTTCAAGTTGTAAATAAATTAAACGTCTAAGAGGTCGTCTAAGAATCAAAAGCTTCGTTCTATTGATCTTGAATCATGTTAGAAATTTGGCAAGTAATAATAATAATAATAAATTGTTTCAACAAACACACCTAGCCCCAAACTAAGCGTGAGCTTGTGCTATGGTGACTAGGATAACGGTTATAAATATTTAAATAAGTACATATAAACATTCATGACTTAGGTACAAATGTTCGTGCTCATCACAATAACATTTGCCCCTTGCGGGATTCGAACCCGCAACCGCCTGGTTTAGAAGTCCGGTGCGCGAATGACTACACCAAGACGGTCGTCAAAGTACCTATAGAGAAAATCTGAAAACCTTTGGTAGTTAAATCACTATTTAAATGGAACGCGGTGTGCGAGTGCGACTCGCACTTGGCAAGTTTTTCGAGGTAAGGCTCAGTGAAAATTCATAATTCTACAAAAGTATTAAGTTGACTTTTGAGACTTATTTGTTTTTGTCGTTCCACCACTCGTCCTACGTTTTGTCCAATTAAAATTGTATTAAGCGACAGGTTGATATACCCACCATTATCGGTACAGGAAAATTACCAAAAAGTACACGTGTAGAATTAAGGTTGATATTTCAATAGTCACTAAAATATTCCTCATATTTAATACTATAATCTGTTTGATTTTAAAATGCCCTCACTTCGTCTGCGACACGTTATTAAAAAAATAACTCAACAGTTTTCAAATATTCATTTATCATTTACTTAAAAAAATAGATTTTAACTAAAACATTCTCTATGAACATTTATGTAAACTGATACTGTGTGTGGTGTGCAATAAAGAGTATCTATCTTTCTATCTATCTACATAACATTATTTTTTAGTCTTCATTAGGTTTGAGGCGGGCGCAATTAAAGTGTTGAACAGGACCTCTAAATGGTCAACCTTTTAAAATTAGAAGTACTTAATTAGGAAAAGGTTGTTTTAAAGGTAAGAGTACTTAAAACCTAGGCATGGTTTTAAATTTCAATGACGCTAATTAATTCGACCTAGCTGTTAATTGCGCCTAAGTATTTGTGTATTAAAAATATACCTGGGCACAGAATAAGTACTAGTACTCCGTACAGAAGTATGACTTTGCAATGAAATTCAAAGAAATATCTACTCAATGTTGCTAACGATATGGTGTAATTCAATTCGCCTCTGACTCAAGCACATTTTCGTGTAGACACCTACAGAAATACATTGCAAAATAATTTCATTCTTATAACTCTGGAATATGATTCATAATACACTAAACCTATTCAGTGACGTACTATCACGCAACGCGATAGGGTTGACTGCCACAAGAAGCTACTTACGCCATCTGGCGCATCTTTCTAGGACTTTATTCACGCTCGTCCAACCAGCAACCTAGTGTCGCGCACCGCCGGTGAATGAAACGCGGGAGCGTGTCGCTGCCGGCTAGCGACACCCAACTTGTTTAGTCCCTTACCAAGGGGTCGCCGCGAGTAGGTACGTTTTTGCTACCTACGCGGGAAGATACACAAGCCTGACCTGGGCTGCAAAAGTAACTACCACACTTTTGAAATTGCAATCACTCTTAAATAACGCAAGGTATGTGAAAGAAAAAAAAATAGTTTCTTGTATTTATTTCAAACTCTCTTTTAGAGAGTTTACCATTCAGAGATCAAATTGCCAGACACAATAGATAATCTATTGTTATGCGACCGCCGGCGGTCTTATGATCCTCAAGGGGTTAATAAACAAAATACGAGTACTTTCCGAATTACTGTCTGAGGATGCCAAACCTATCTAACACCATGACTAATATGTAACATATTTTTGCATGCACTATTTTGTGGTAAGTATAAAGCAGTGTTAAAAAACACTAGTTATTTTAAAAGTGTTTTAATAATGGCATAGCATAGCTGACAAGCTTCCTCTGGTTAAGTCGGATTGCCGACTTATCGGAGTATGAGAGTCAGGGAACAACAAAATAATGCGTACTTAGTTATATCTTCTGATTACCTCTAATATATACGAAAATTACTAAAGGTGGAAACATTTTCAAAGTCAACATTGACTGAGAATTGCACACATATTCTCGTCTGTGCTAGACTAAATACTAACGTTCCTTTTTTCATTTGAAGAAGAAAAACTTTCGGACTCCGTAAATACTTTTTCTTATTACCTCGAATTTACATTTCCATCTCTATTTCCCAAGTCAAACTCAGGAAACTGAGAGAACTGAGATGGCAAAGGGATCTCGTGTAATATAATATAATTTATACAAATATAAAGTGACGTCCGGAACGAATGTCGCGTCAGCAGAGGTACCCAACCTTTTGCCCTAATCTTAAAATATTTGAGGAGCTAATTTTTGCTGTGACGTATTTTCTTGGAGAGACGCCTCGTGTGTGGGTTACAATAAAAATATTAAATGTTTGCTCAGAAGAACAGAAAAGCGTGCAGTATTAAATTATTTTCCATCAATTTATAATAATAACTAGTGGTTTCCCGCGACTTCGCCCGCAAGAGTTGGATGTTCCATAGAAAACTTCCATCCCATGGGGGATGGGGAGCTTCACCCCCTAATGTTTTTATATCGCGACAAACAGTAGCCTATGTCCTTTCCAGGGTCTCGAACTGTCTCCATACCAAATTTCATCTCAATCGGTTCAGTGGTTTAAGCGTAAGGAGGTAACAGACAGACAAACAGACACACTTTCGCATTTATAATAATAATAATATAATTTATTTCAGACTTTTAGCCCATATAATTAGTAAAAATTTTATTAGTGCTCAAAATGAAATCTGGAGGCAAGTCGAGCAGAAGAGAAAACGGTTGAGACTTATCTCTATATCAATGATAAATATCAATGATGCAATATTGCACTTAAAAAATATTTGAATTGAACCCGCATTCTACGCTCTACTCAGACGTTAGCAAATCCTTTCGAAATTTTCAAGTGTTTCTCGACTCTAACGCCACGTTGCTTTCATCAATGTTATTGGGATCACACCCTGAAGTAAGAAATACTTTAAAAAGTAGGCATTTTACAATCGAAAGATATTGCAAATACGAATAATTATTGTTTTAAGTGATATGCAATCACTTTGCAATTTAAAGTTAAGAAATTGCACTTAAAAAAATGAATTTTCTCGTACACACGCACGTACGACAGCACGTCAGGTTACCCATTTTAATTACGAAAACAGCTGTTATTACTTGTCTCAAAGTCAAAGTGAGATAGTCTGACGTGTGGACGTGTCTACCGAACTAAAACACAGTCAAATTATATTCACTTATTGGTATCTTTATTTTATTTCTTTTTTAGTCATGAGCTTTTGACAGAGTTTAACGTAAAAACTTCTATAATATCTTAAATGTTATTAAACTCGTTGCCAGCTGAAGTGTTCCCTAAACACTAAAATTTGGATTCCTTTAAGAAAAGAGTGAATAGGCTGCTTCTAGACAGACATGTCCCATCATCGGCCGCATCGTCGCTTACCATCAGGTGAGATTGCGGTCAAATGTCTGCCTATTAAATTTAAAAAAAATGTGAATATCCAAATGAGGCACCCAAAGGTATCTTTGTTAATCAGCATATTTAACAGCTTCAACAGGAATTCAAACACGAACAAAATCAAACTTCGTATATAAAGGATAAGTACGGCAACATCTTTCGCAGGGTAAAGTCAAGATGAAAGCAAGGCGCCGTACGATTTGTTAGGAGAACGTGATTCCTCTGACATCAACGTACGAGCTTGTTTAATCTCCAAGTGTTTTCCGTACCCCTACCCTGTACAATATTAGCCGTATTCTCGCCTTCCTGTTCACTCAAGTTAACGACCCAGCGTGAGGGCAAGAGATGGTTGGATGAACACGAAGGAAGTCTCTCAGAGTAGAACTTCAGATTTCAGCAACTGCTTATACGAAAAAGCGGCACAAAAATAAGAAAATTACTTATTTCTGTGAAGGATGAACTGTTTTACTGCAGTGCTACCTATGTTAAAATTAACTAATGTCCTCTCAGCCGAATTTCGACTACAGCGCCAATCTCAATAGAGAGAGCCAACTGCGTGGGAGGTATTCAGTGCGCAAGTGTCAAATGTCTTTCTATTATTAAAAAAATGAGTTTCGAACCCCGAAAGACCAGTGAGGCATTTATGTTCAAATTATCAAAGTTGCAAAAAAAAATTTTTTTTTAATGATTGGAAAAACAAGCAAGTTTTTTTGTAGTATGTATACATTTTAATTTTTAAACAGTATTAAAATTTTGAAGCTTACATACAAAAATATACATTCTTGTGCGTAAGACACGCTTTAGGGCCTTGCATAAAATCGCTTGAGCCTTATAGCCAAAGGTAAATGTTATACCCTAATCAAATTTTATTTATTATGATTAGCTCTCTTCCGTCGAAGCTTCAAGCAATTTTATGGGCACGAGGTTTAAAATATTGGCGTATTCAGTTAGATCTTACCTATAACGATAAAAAATTATATGGCAAATAATGCTGAGCGTTTATTTTGGAGAACGCATGTATTTTTATGACTTTTTTCCTGATATAAAGGCGGATATGGTATCTGCCACTTTTTGTATAATTCGGGGTCAAATAATAATAATTTTACGAATTTTTTACTTTATTACCTACAAGTTTTTAAAGTCAAGAAATTACCGTCAAATTAAAATATAGCACGACTGATTTTAACAAGCCATTATAATTACTTTACGTTTTAAAATAGTCAAATTAAACGACATTCAGCCAGGCAGATGTTTTTAACTAACAGTGAAAAAATTGGCCCTCGAACATCCTAATTAAATAGAAAAGGGTTGCAAAGACAAAACGTTAAAAGAAAGCCTAATTTGATTACTGAACAGAATAAATATCAAGTAGAAATAAAATAAATATTTTCTACAACACGGGTGACGCCTAAATTTTCATTTTATTAAAAAAAAATATATATTTACCTAGACATTGTACAACTAAAAGCCAAAATGAAATATTTTAAAACATATTATGTTTACAACGTTTTAATGTAGGTACTATATTTTGAAAACAACATTTATGAATGAATATTGAAATCCGTAGCAGTTTAATGATCTACCTACAGACTCTTCTATCTATGTAGCAAACGTTTGTAGACTTTAAAACATTTAGTTATTAAACTTACACTATGCGGATATTCTACTGTTCATTAATACATTTAGTTTTATAACTTACGCTAAACGAAGATTCTTCTGTGCCTAATTTAATTATTTTTTTTAGGAAAACACTACAGTATCAAGAACTTAATTTATTAATTACTACAACAATAATACCCATTTACTTGTACATGACTAGTGCTTGCTTAAAAAGATAACAAAAGAACATAAAAAAATACACAGTAGAACTTGAGACCCTACTTCTTTTTTTGAGGTGGCACGACCTTATCTTAACCAAACAAATAAATATAAGAAGTTGTTAGGAAAACTAAAAGGATCAGTGATCTTTCTAATCATAGAAGAGATCGAATTCCACGACCAATATTATATATCAAAAGAAAGTTCGTTCACAGATAAAAGCGTTCTAGCTTCTTCGAATCACACCTAGGAAACCTTTTCCGAGCATCGATCATATACAAGGTGTAAAATAAATTTTACGGTATTAACTTACTAATATTTTACGGTAGTTACTTACTGGACCATTCATACATTAATCAAAGTGATGTTCTTACTAGGTATGGTTTTGAGACGCAATTTGTGTTTTGATTTCTTATTTTTAATTCGCATTATGTGTAAGTTTAAACAAGAAACCAATAATAATAAATATAAATAAGAAAAAACACTGTGACTGTAACAAATATTAAAAACTAATGCATTTTTGTGGCATTTACTATTGTTTTGTCGGGCACGATATAATTCAATATCATGGTTGCATTGTTCATACACTTTTAAGTTGATCGTTACGCATTTATCGTGCTCGAATATTTTTCTATAAATGAGTTAAATTATCCACGCGTGCTATGCATAAAAATATTATTGCACTTGAAAAAATAACCACCAGAGGCGGGAGCCGAACCCGCGTTGGCAGCTTAGAGCCTGTCGAAATGTTCAAGTACTTCTGAACGCTGTAAAGCGCTTTGCATAGTTCGATTAAGTTACTGATTCCGAGTCAATCCTGGGCTCCTTTGCAATGTGACCCTGTATGTCCTAAACTATCATTGCTCACTATTTTTCAGCCTGTATACTGAAAACATTATGTAAATAGATCCTTGCGAATTTTACGATACGATAACACGTATATTTCACCGCATCGAAGGTAACTGAATCGGAGTAAGATGTTGTTGAGGTTAAAATATGAGGTCGCCGGAGTTTTATACCGCTTTGTTCTTGTTCACAACAACTCATGTAAAAAGATTTTTAGATTTATTTGTGGTTCTTTGTCAATAAAAGTAGTGTAGTGAATGTAGATTCATAAGCAGAACTTGAGATAATTTTAACTAATTTAATTGGTTTTTACTGTTATTTGCATGTTTTTGATCCAAAAATTTATTTGTGAATTACAAATATTTTTACATCACAAAATTCTACAAAAAAATATTAACTCGAAAACTATTGAAATCGGGGAACATACATAGCCTGGAGCCAGGATGTATGGATGCCAAAGAAATCGTGGTTAAGATTACAATTCTGGAGCAAAGATAGCAGTTTTTTTTTGTTATGAAAACTATCATTGGTTTTCACAGGACTGAAAGCTATAACTATTGCAATATTGAAGCAATCAATATATGCGGTAGTCCTTTGTATTAGATTCTACGGAATGAACCAGGAAAGCCATAAACCCTCTTTAAAAGTAAAAACTGCTTAGACATTTCATGATTGCAATAAAAATTTTTTTACAGAATACCAATAACAGTATGTGTGTATTTTCTTAAGACAAGTCTGTGGTGGTAGGTCATATTGTATGGTAGGTCTATTTGTAAGTTACGATTAGTTCACACTCTGAATACTAACTAACTAATACAATGTAGGTTCAACCAATTTTGTATGGTTGAACCTACATTGTATTAGTCACTGAACATAGAATATACCCTACCTGCCTTTACCATGTAGAAGTATAGCTATTTGTCAAACTGCTCTAATTGAATGAGTGGAAGCCTCTAGTTGTGAATGGTTCGACATAATACGGGTTCAAATTGAAAGGCGACCAGTTCATTCTGAATAGTTCTGAGCTTCAGCTGTTACCTGAAAATGTTAAGGGCCTAATTGGGTCCTATATTTTAGGATCTATTCGCGTATTTTAAGACACAGTCAAAATATAGTAGAATTGTTTGTGATGTCAAAAATGGGATGTCACTTACATTCTCTGCGTCTGTGAACAAATTAATTAGACAGATATAGAACGTCATCATTGTATGATGTTAAAAAGTGAAATATAACAAACAAGTACGCCCGTTAGGGCCTTTCTATGGTTACCTATCTAATTTAAAAACTTTTTTGAAAGATTGATGTGTGGCCCACTGTACGCACCAAATGTCTTATTTGAACAATTGTGTTGCCATTGCTTTATCAGAATTGTGACTCTGACTTTTTGTATGTATAGTATTGGAGTAGTATGACCTAAATAGCGCAATCCATAAGATATTAACATATTTGACATGTCTGTGAGCTGGGATAATACCTATTCAAAATACTTAGACCGGCTACAATATATCAGATCCAGACTTCATGAAGAACTTGATGGATTAAGCTACCTAAAATGGTAACCCTTCTCAAAAAGTGCTTGGGGAATACAGTAAAAATTTAAAAAAATAAGACGAAAAAAGAAAATTTCTAAGTTAAACTATCTGAATGAAAATGAAATGTTTAACCACTCCCTGAAGCGTTAAGTCACACAGCTTAAGATAGAGATGTCAGCGAATATTGATGATATGTTGATAAATCTTTTCTTTTGAGAATAAAAGAAAAACTATTGAAGAATTCTAAGAACTAAAATAAAACTATCGCATTCATGAAAAATGCAATGGTGTTACATATGAATGATTTACTCTAGAACCTAGAACTTTCTTATCTTAATTGATATACTGGAGTTCAAGTAGAAGGTTTGAAATTGAGCTACTTTAGATCCACTACGTATTAAACAACGGTGTCACTCTAAAACGTTTAAACTCCAAATCACTACAATATCAACCGAAAGTTGCGCAATCATACTGGTAACCTGCCAGTTGTGTGCGAGTTTCTCTTTAACAAAGATTTTATTTTGTCGCAACACATTGTCGCGATGTTGCGACAAACGACAGTTTGTAGCTGTTCGCGTAAACAATTTTGAAACTTTTCTCAGTTGGTCGCTTTGCTGACTTGCCCCATTGGGATAAGAGTAGGGATGAGCCAATTCACTGGAAGGGAAGATGCGAAATACGTAATTATGGAAATAACAATTTAAAAAGTAACTTCAGGATTTCCTTGCGAGGCGACTTTTGTAAGAAGTTCAAGGGGATAAGCCGAGCTAATTTTATTTGGTTTGCTTGGTTTCGTTTTTTAGTTTTGTTAGATAATAAACAATACTTTTTAAATATTTTGTTAGCACTCACAGTGTTCTTTCTTATTTATATAAGTAAAAATAAGAAACCAAAAATTCGCACACAGGTAGGATTGGACCTACGACCTTTTGGCTAACCGGGCCAACGCTCTTACCAACTGAGCTACTGTGCAGTTCATCCAACCGTTTGAAATTCCTGGTCTCTTTTGTCTTACGTCATTGCGTGACGGCAGCGAGATCTACCTAGCTAGGTTGGATGAACTGCACAGTAGCTCAGTTGGTAAGAGCGTTGGCCCGGTTAGCCAAAAGGTCGTAAGTTCAAATCCTACCTGTGTGCGAATTTTTTGGTTCTTATTTTAACTTATATA